>OU744337.1:72867848-74298670 GCA_916610165.2 Gymnosoma rotundatum
TAACAAGCATAAAGTTTGGAGATGAAATATAAGGGGTTCCAATAGTTAATGTAATTTAATGTATGTGGCCATACTTTATAGACAGACAGATGAAAGCTATTTTGAAGTCGTTTTTTTTTGCAAGAATTATTATGTTTATTCAAATAAATTAAAAATTTCAAAAAATATTTCCGACTAGTATACTATGTAGCTTATAGAGGTACAATGTATATTCATATATTTCCGGGTCCATTACCGAATTCGTTCTAAATTTTAATGTTGTAACATAAAGAAACCAAAAAGGAATCAAATTTTCAAATATTGCTATAATTTTAAGAACACTTTTATTATATTTAAAATTAAATTATTATCTTTGAGTTATTCCTAATTTGTAATTGTTTCAACTACGATTATTCAATAAAGCTTTTTTAACTACTTTACATGTTGTCGGGTGTGTTATTAAAAAAAAATTTGCAAAGATCACAGTCATTAAAATAAACTAAATAAAATAAAAGTATTTTAAAAAACTCAATGGAAAAGTCAGAGTCAAGTAAACAAATGATTACAAACAGTGAAATTACTTTTCCTCATGTGCTGTCTGTCGTAAACATAATTGCAGCACTTAACCGAAAAGAAAGCAAGATGTGTGTCGCTTGAAAGTTGTGGAAGAACCAATTTAAGATTTTTTTTGAGGGAATCGAGCCTGCAGCAGCAGACGGAACAACGGAAAGTAGCAATATAGTTACACCATTCGGGAAATATGATGACTTGCTTGTCAAACTAGACGCATTTTCTATTCCAAAGTCAACATCGCTATGGAACGCCATACATTTTTTTCCAGAAAGTAAGCTCAACATCAGTCTATTGAGGATTATGTAACAGTGCTCAAGCTGTGTTTACACGGCGTCTACAAGTCATATGGAATGTTACATTTTCCATATGTAAATCAATACATTCCATATGACTTGTACACGCCGTCTAAACACAGCTCAAAAAACGAAAGTAAACTTTGTGAATTTGGAAATTTGCGTGAAGATTTGGCAAAGAGATTTTTGTTTGCGGTTTATTTCCAATTTATTCTCAAATCAAAGCGAGGTTATTAAGTGAAAGTAAAATTACACTTGAAAGGGCTTTGGAAATAGCTAAAAATAAAAATTCTGCCAAAGAAAATTCAAGTCAGCTACAACGAGAGACACATTTTGTTGTGGTGATGGTGTTTTAAATAAAAATAATAAGTTTAGACAAAACTCATTAAATCAACGTCAAACTTTATATTATCCAAAGCACCATTAAGCCCAAAATAAATACACACCGTCCAACATTCATCAGCAACAGTGCAGCCACTGCTCAACAGCATAGAAAACAAGTGAGAGTGATATTTGGCTATGTCGAATCTTATATAACCTTCACCATCTACAGTACTGTTCGAAACCTAAGCAACTTTTTCCCACTAAGTAATAATAGACTCGTATCTTTTCTTTAAATAAATTTATAGAAGATATTTTTTTTATTTACTACTACACAATGTGTCTATAACCTAAAAATAACAACAAAAATTAAAATCCATTTCTTTGGAAGTTATGATAAAATAAAAACAAAATTAATTTAAAAAATGGCTGTTCAAAACCTTTATTTCTTACGACCTCAGCGCATCTTTTGGGCATAGATTGAATAAGATTCGATAGAATAGATGTTGTTATAGCTTCTCACTCTGATTTTAGACAGTTCATCAGCTCCTGTTTGTTTTTAAAGCGTCGAGTTCCAACTCTCCGTTTTAAAATTTCAAAGAGGTTCTCTATGGGATTCAAGTCTGGCGATTGAGGTGACCAATCCAAAACTTGAACCCCATTAGCTAATAACCAATCCTAGACTAACTTCGATGAGTGTTTTGGGTCATTTTCATGTTGAAACACCCATCGAAGTGGCATTTCCCACTTAGCATAGTTGAGCATGTGAGTTGCTAAAATGTCTCTGTAAACAAAACGGTCCATTTTTGTTTGATTTTCTACAAAGGGACCAACACCACTTGCCAAAAAACATGTCCAAACCATCACATTTCCACCCCCATGCTTTATTATGGCTTTTGAGTACCGAGGATGTAGCCGCTTTCCTTTTGGTATTCTCACGTAGCAAACTCCATCTGAATTTAGTAAGTTAAATTTAGATTCATCACTAATATCCATTTGGATATAGTCCAATCCATATGTGCTCTAGCAAAATCCAACCTAAAACTACCGAAAAGCTGAGAAAATCAGAGACTACAACAAACAAACCTCTTTTTTAGATGCTTCTTAGTCAGCATAGGCTTGTTAGATGGCATGAAGCTCCTTAAGTTTTGTTCCAATAAACGTTTTCTTACTGTGGTAGAACTAATCTGAAGTTCAAGCTCATTCACTATGTCTTTCGACGAAATAAATGGATTTTTTAACTAGACGGAAAATTTTCTGGTCTGTTCGCTCAGAAGTTTTTCGAGGTCGCCCACCGCTATTGGCCTTCTCTACTTTCCCAGTAGCTTTATACTTTTTTATAAGTCGGGAAACTATTGATATATTAATATTTAATTGGTTTTCTATAGCAATTTGGGGTTTACAGTTAATTAAAAGTTCAATAATCTTTAGCTTAAAAGCTGATCCATAACGTGTTCGCGTCATGGTTGCACTTCTAAAGAATTAATACCACTCAACCAAAATTACTTTTTTCAATAGCAATCATAACAGGACTAAAATTTTTCTTTAATATTTTTGTTGTTGTTTTAGTTAATATTTCGCAACAGATGCAATAATGTAAAAGTTGCTTAGGTTTCGAACAGCGAATTTTTAAGTTAATTTTGTTTTTGTTTTATATTTTCTTCCAAAGACATAAAATGTATTTTTTGTTGTTATTATTAGTATGTAGACTATATGTATAATAATAAATAAAAAGGAAATTTTTCAATAATCTATTTAAAGAGAACATATACGATCATGAGTATTTACTGGGGAAAAGTTGCTTAGGTTTCGAACAGTACTGTATATAAATCTAGTTTAGTGAAATTTGATGATTTGATGCTGGAACGCAAGCAAATATACTTTCAAAAGAATGCTAAATTTATTTAAGCTTTTAAAATCTACTTACACGAACTTTTTAACATTCATTGACGAAAAACTATCTCTGTTAGACAAGATTGATTTAACATTGTCTTTTAACAATTACATTTTTTTATTAGATTTGAATTGCAAAAATTAGATTTAACAAAACGAATGAAATTAATCAGAAATATTAATATGATATCTACTAATATAATTCTTGTGAAAAAAAACCGACTTCAAAGCAGATTTCATCTGTCTACCTATAACAGCTCAAGTGTGTGGCCACATAAATTAGGTTACATTAACTTATGGGACACACTTATATGTATATCCAAACTTTATATTTTTTCAACTTTTCAATAGCTTAGCAATATACATCAAATTGTAGCAACTATAGGTTCACTCTTTAATTTCCAAATTCAAATTACACACTTGCTGTGGTAGTACATTTAGCAATCAGGTTCTGTGTAAATTTCAACCATCTGTCTGTAATGGTTCAACAGTTTGCCCATATACATCCGATTATATCAAATATTTAATTTATAATATAACATTTTTATACTTCTTATTATACCAAATAAAGTAGTGGATGTTCTGTCTAAAATTAAGGTGTTTGTATACAACGGTTTAAAAAATACGGCCATATAGAACGATTTACATTAATTTTGGGAACACCCTTTACTTTTTAAATTCAAATTATAAGCTTCTTCTTATAGCGGACTTAGCTAAACATGTTCATTGTTAATTTCTGCTGCCTGTCTATTATGGTTCAAAAGTCCGGCCACATACACCATATTATATCAACTATTGGGACACCCGTTTATTTCCAAATCCAAATTTTATACTTGTTGTTATAGAGGTTCTTTGTAAATTTCAATCGTCTGTCAACAACTGTTTAAAAGTATGGCCATATACCAAATTAACTGAACTATTGGTGCACCCTTTAATTTATAAGTAAATCTACAGTAATTATGGGACATCCTTTAATTTCTAAATTCAAATATGGCGGACTTAGAAATACAGGTCCCTTTTAAGTTTCAGCGTTCTGCTATAACGGTTCAAAAGTACGGCCACACACTTGAAATTACATCAACCATTGGAACATCCTCTAACTCCTAAATCCATATTTTATACTTGTTGTTATAGCGGACTTACCAATACAGGTTCGTTGTAAATTCCAAGCGTCTGTCTATAAAGCGTCTGTCTAAAAGTATGGCAATGTGCATTAAATTAAATAAACTATTGGCGCACCCTTTAATTTATAATTCTCAATATTAATACTTGTTACTATAACGGCCACAGCAATCGACATTCTGTTAAATTTGCAAGCATTTGTCTATAACGGTTTAAAAGATATGCCCATATAAGTAAATTTACATCAATTATGATGGCACCCTTTAATTTTTCAATTTATTTTTGTATAATCTTTTGTTTTTGGGAGCCATAGTAATACGCAGTCATTTTAAATTTTACAGAATCGCCCTTTACAGTTCATAGTACACGTAAAAAATAAATATGTTGTATGGGGGCACCCTTTAATTTTTAATTTTTAAAACAGGACCAATCTGTAAGCATAATCTATAATATTACTAAAAATTTTCAAAATCGGATCAGAAATGATGAGTTCTGGAGGCACATGTATAAAAAAAGCAACATTCAGCCGAATTGTATAACCTCCTTCTTTTTTTGAAGTCGGCTTAAAATAATAGAAAACTATTCTTTGTGTTTACTAATTTACGTCACTTAAAAACAGAATGTCAGAGCTGAACAGAGCTTAAACCAAATGCAAGTGCCATAGTAGAAGCACTAAGAATATTTGCTTTCAGTCTTCATGAGAAGTTAAAAGAAGAATTAGACAGAATGTGAAACTTCTTGTTATTAAACCAGTTAGTGAACCTACGGAATGGGTTAGTTCGATCCTGTTAGTCACTAAGCCAAATGGTCAGTTAAGAAACTGCTTAGACCCTCGAAATTTAAATAAGTTAATACTTCGTATGCATTATACCTTCATAAATATAGATTTAGTGTATTAAAGTATTTGATTTCATTAGACGCCAATACCGGATTCTGGATGACTCCGCTCGAAGAACAGTCATCCCAATTATGTACATTCAATACACTTTTCGGAAGGTACAGGTTTTGAAGGCTGCCTTTTGGTATGAATGCAGCCCTTGAACTCTCTTATGCCCGGTTTGTTTTTCCACCATTCTTTTAAATATTTTAAACTTTTGAAAAACTTCGCTTTTAGCTTTAAGAAAGTAGATGAATATTCTTTTGGAGAAGTCATCAATGAATGAAATACTTCGTTTTCGAGTCACCTTGCGAAGTGACATTAAAGCGGCCCTACACATCGCTATGTATAAGTTCAAGCAGGCCCTTCGTTCTCGTATCAGATTCTTTGGGAAATAGCCAATCCCTTCTCAATGACGCGGCTGAATGATAGAAAATTCCTCTCTAATTTTAGAGGATACAGAACTTTCTGACATATAATCTGTAAACCATAAATATTTTTAATTTTCACATCACCTTTTCATTGGGCTTATATTTGATGTTCGCCAGCCAACGAAATGTTTTCATTGTTGTTATTTTTGGCCACCAAATTTCTATTTATGTATAATCTTATATTTTAAGCTAATCAGGCCTGAATTAATTCATGTCTCAGCATATAACACAAACAAAACATAAGCCTGATTTTGACAATATAAAAATACTAGACAAAGTAAACAACGAGAAAAAGAGATACACCATAGAAAGCTTAAGAATACAACAAAAAATAAACAATACTGGACATCAGCGACAATATATACCATCCACAAAATATTCAAAAAATTACCGACATATTGATGAATAACAGCTTCCCCATAAAATTAATAAAGTCTCTATTAACAGCATACAAACCAATACAAAACAGCAAAAATGGTAACATCAACATAGAAAAACAATTTTACAGTGTAGAATACTTACCTGGCCTAACCGACAACAACAGTATAAAAACAACAATAAATAAAAATAAAATTGACATAAGCTTTGCATACAAGCCAAACAAAACATTAAATGCAATTTTTACAAAAACAAAAACACCGATAGCAAAACTACAGCAAAACAATGTAGTTTACGAAATTCAATGTAAAGGGGATGAAAATAATAACTGCAATCTTATTTACATTGGAACAACTAAGAGAAGTTTAGAGACAAGAGTAAATGAACACAAAGCTGATGTCAACAAAAACAGAGAAAACACAGCACTGTCTCAGCATATAACACAAACAATACATAAGCCTGATTCTGACAATATAAAAATACTAGACAAAGTAAACAACGAGAAAAAGAGATACACCATAGAAAGCTTAAGAATACAACAAAAAATAAACAAAACAATGAACATTAAAGAGGACACAGACAATTTAAGCGCCAGTTATAAACTCGCATTAGTTTAAGGAACAGTTTAAATTAAATTTTGTGTTTGTTAATTCATGTTTAATATTGTTTTTTATTGTTAATTTTATCAAAATTCCTTAATTTATTAATGTAAACTCTACTGTCATAGTGTAAGTAAACATATTTTGTACATTTTCGCGGTAATTCTTTTTAATTGTAACTGTGTAAAATTTTCTTCTTTTTAATTAAATAGACGACCCCTTGAGAAAGTTAACAAAAAATTCACGAAACGTTGGGGAAAAATATTTTCATTATGCTGCTGAAAATTTTTAAACATTTTTCTGACACAGCACATGTGTGCGGTTGCGCCGCCTTCGACGCATCACGCTTCAGCTTTTGTTGTATAAGCATGTCTATTATAAAAGTTGCATTCGTTCTCTTTTCGGCTTTGTGCATTTGCTTGCGAAGTGCCCCGTTATACCACAGTTGTAGCGCTTTCCCTTGAGTTTGCATTGTTTGTTGTCTTTTGGAAATTCATCGCAAAAGCTTGTTGTGTATTACCTGGTGCTGAATCACGTTCATCTTTTTTTTATGCCTGTGGCTTTGCTCCAATAACTTTTGCTTCACTACCGAAAAACTCTGTAGGGTAACCCGTGTTTCAATGGCAATAACGAAATGCTCAGTCACCTAATAAACTGAACAGCAACATTATTGTTAAAAGTTCTTCTTTTATAGCTAAGTCGACTTCTGCAAGCTTTTCTGATAGTTCTGTAAACTTATTTACATGTTGACTCACGCTGCCACCTTCCATTAATGTTAAATTCAATAGATGTTTATACAACGAAACCTATTTTATAAGTCCTCCTAGTTTCTTCTAGCTTTTTCCAAGCCTGATGTGAAGTAAGACAGTTCTTGAAAATACATAGCTGTGTAGGCTTTCAACATAAAGTTATGGTAGCCAAAGCTTTTTCATCGTCACCTTCCCACTTTTTTTTTTAGCAGCATCATCTCTGGGAGATTCTTTTTTTTGACTTCTCCTTTAACGATCTTCCACCAACCGCTTTAGATGAGAACGCTTCGCATTTGAACGCACCAACTGTCGAAATTGGTATCGTCAAGCTTATAAATTTGGTATAAGACGCCATTTTTGAACACCACTATTTTGTTCAAAAATACTCAAAACCATAACCTTTTGAAATTGTGTTTTTATTTAAAAGCTTTATTAAATTTAAGAAATAAGCGTCTTTACTTAAGCGTGTATTAAAAAGGAATAATGAAAAAGATAAAGGAAAAGTTCCCAGATTGCAGGCAGATTCCCAACACCCTTCACCACAAAAAGTGGAAAAAGGGTATATCTAGGTTTGTCATTCCGTGTGTAATTTCTACAATATCGGATTCCGACCCCATAAAGAATATGCATTCTGTCTTTGTATGCATAGCGAAGTCAATTGAGCGATGTCCGTCCATGCCGCCGCAAACTTGATTTCAGAAAAAAAATATGTCTGTCGATCAGAAATAGTGTCGAAAGTTGTGCTATTGCAAATCAGCATGATCGGTCCATGTCCTTCGAGGCAACAGGCAAAACACCACGCCTACCACTAATTTTTTAATGTCATTGGAACAAAAAGTAACTCCAATCAAAAACATAAATAAATGCTTCGATAGAGAATTAAAAAATAAGAAAAAAATATCGAGTGAACAAATTGGCTCTCGCCCATATTTTCCAAGTCACGAGACTATGAGATATTAAAATTTCTTGAAACATTAATATGGGTATCATTTTAAAGCTTTTGAAGATATCTTTAAGAAATCTTAAACGTTTTTAAAAATGCTTAACCCTGTCACCCCAATATTTACTTTTTTTAATTCGAGTTACTTCAACTAGATTTAGACAGATGGTAAAGGGTATATAAGATTCGGTATATCGGAATGTAGCACTTTTACTTGTTATAATTATTTTCTAAATACGCAAATGTTCTGTTTATTTATAAATATGTAATTTATACCAATTTTCCTTCTTCTAGATGCTAAAATTTAATCCTGAAGATCTACGGCAGCCAGTTGAACATGGCGAAAAGCGCCTTTGTGGGTGTTGATCGAATGGCCCCAGTCATTAAGATCGCCATACTGCGCAGCACCTTCTCCAAGATAAAGATATTCGTTGCAGAGTGTGCTTTCCACCAGACAAGAGCTCCGTTGAGCAAAATTGGCCTAATCACCGCTTCAAGAAGTCAATTTACACCCTTTAGGTTGATGCATTAGGTTTTGCCAACTGCCCGCCTGCATACATACATTGCCGTAATGGCTTTTGACACCCTGGCTTGGATATTCATTTTCCAAGACAGCTTACTATACAAGATGACGCCAAAAAATTTTGCGCTGTTGGATAGATTAAGTGGAACCCCATTTAGTCTAGGTAAATTGAAAGAAGGAAGTTTATATCGCCTAGAGAATAGAACCAGATCCATTTTGGTTAGACTGACACTCAGTCCGCTCCACCTCCCCTAGGTGCAGATTGCCCAGAACGCTGTTTCCAACCTTTGCGACACCGTATCTTCGTGTATCCCAGACACTGCAACCGCCACGTCATCCGCGTAGGCGACAGTCTTAAAGCACATGGAATCTAATTCCACTAGCAGTCTGTTAATCGCGACATTCTATAGCAGCGGAGACAAAACTTCGCTTGTGCTCGAGTGAGTTCTCTATATAACCTACGAGCGAGTGTAGAGCAGCCTTAACCGATTTACCCCTTGTGTAGGCGTGTTGAGATGGAGAAAGAAGGTTCCTATCGATTTTCATCCACATGTGAATTTCGATAAGCATCTTCAGTGTCTTGAGCAAAAAGGACGTCAGACAGATCAGTCTGAAGTCCTTTGCCCATGTGTGTGATGTCCTTCCCCCCTTGGGGATGAAAACCACTTTGCACCTACTCCATTGATCTGGAATATAGGACCAGGAGAGGCAGGCCCTGTACAATGGTAATAGCCATAGGGTGACCAGATCCAAATTGTTCTAAAGATCGACCGGAATAATCCCATCCGAGCCCGGAGACTTGAGTGGATGGAAAGTTTTAATGGCCCAGTGTAGTCTATCCGTATCTATCTCTACAGAATATCCCACACTGTCCATCCCTATAGGTTCATACTGCATTTCCATTGTTGAGTGACAACCCGGGAAATGTGTATCCAGCAGGACCTCCAGTGGTCTTGTGCACTGGTTGTCCAAGCGCCGTCAATTTTCCGAGTGTATCCCGGAATTGACGGAGACATGGTCTGCAACGTCCCCCGTGTCCCTGAAGTCTATGGGATAGTCCAATGCATCAATAAGGATCATGTTCTGATCCACCCAGTTCGTCTTGCGTCTGTTAACATAAGCAGTGATAGCGCCCTTTCTATTTATAATAGAAAAGACAACATAATGATGATCAGAAAAGGAACAGTCCTCAGAGGCTTTCCAATCCTCAATCAAGAACGCGTGGTGTCCGTGAACAAGCGTGATGTCCAACACCTCCTACCTGTTCGATACTACGAAAGTCGGTTCTGAACCCCTATTCGCTACAACTAGATTATTATGTAACATAAAATCAAGGATACACTCACCTCTGTCGTAGGTGTCGGAGCTGCCCTAGATGTGATGGTGCGCATTTACGTCGGGGCCTTTGATGATCGGTGTATTCTTTGCTGCTCTGATCGTTCCTTGATCAATGTCCGAACTGGCTGCCACCGGTTCGTGGCAAACAATCACGTTCTAATTTTGCGACACCTCCAATTGCTCGCTGGAATTTTCAGGTTTGGGTTTGTCATCACCTCAATAGATGCTTAGCTTGACAATGTCAAAACCATAAAAGATTTTGCCTTTCTTCTTTCAAAGTGGTGACAGCGATTCCTTATTAAGGACCACAATCAGTTCCTTCCAGTTACTGGTCGGCAGATCAGAATTTTCTCTCTGAATGATTGCAAGAATGGTTGCAGGGTCATGTGGTTCCCTCGGTATAATCGCGATGGATCTCGATCTGCGAGGTATATCGCTGACCGGGACCACATCCAATTACGCGCTGGGCCACACTACGCCGAGGGACGTGACTGCCCGCTTAAGTTGCAGTGCTGAATTTTCGTAGCATCTTCGTTTTGCGGCGCTGGTCCTGGGTTGGCTTTAAGGAATTTGAAGTACTCCTCCAGCAGCTTGATACGAATCATCTCCCATTTTTCACGAGAGATGGCTCTGTCGTAGGCGCTTTTGTCTTTAAGAGCTCTTATCAGTGGGTTTTTAGCAACCTCACTGTAAGGTCTAATGACTCTGGGTTGAGCTTGTTGCTGATTAAGCGTTTTTGTCCGGTTTTGTCTGGTTGTTGATGCTGCTGTTGTGACTTCTCTTCCCCCGACCATTGCCTTTTGGGTGCTGTCAATGAAGATGGTTTGTTTTCACCATCATCGGGTTTGGAGATGTTCGCAGCAGCAAGGTGAGCTTTTGCCCAATTTAGAGAAGATTTCTCTTGTATCGACAGTTTCGTGGGTGAGATACTGCCGAATTTGTCTAAAAGACGTTGAGCGGCGCGCCGAGGCACCTGAAGCAGGGGTTTTTGCTGGTCTTCTACCAGTACGGGCTTTAGAAGTACCAACCTCATTGTTCTTGGGCTCAGCTTCGTCAGAAGACTGGACAGCTGGGACTAAACTACACACTAAAAATGATGTCGTTTTGTTTTTAATTTTTATTTTATTTATTTTTCATGTGATTCCCATGAGTAGGAACGTAAAGGGATCGACCATCCATACAGTGACGGCGTACATGGACTAGTTAAATTGATTCTGCTTTATTTAAATTTAATTGATGTTTTAAATACTAGTTTATTGCTGATTTGCAATAAATGGTTTTTATTTTATCAACTAATAATAATTTAATTTACTTCTGCCATCGGAAGTTCCCAGAGGAAACATGATCCCCCAGACAATGCAAAACAATGTAAGCAAAAATCATAAGGAACTTAAACAGAATTTAATTGCTGTTTTTAAATTAAAGTAAATAACAGAAATTAGAGTAATTTGAATTAAAAATTAAAAAAGCAACGAATGTATATATAAACAAAATTCATGAAATCAGTAGTTTAAAGTAATAATTTCGTGCAGGCATATGTATGTAAATACGTTGGTATAAATCTATTAATAGATTTATATAAACGTATTTATGTATATATGAAAGAAATTCATTGTGAGATTTTGAACACATACCCCGCCGTTGAGCCATGCTCATCAAAATTGCAAATGCGACAATTTTACATTGTTCTTATTTAAACATCGAAGAAATATAAATTTAAGCTACTGATACTTCAAATTCTGGATTTGAAGGGTGTAGACGTGGTGCCGAACCTGTGGTATGTTGATTTGGTTTCATTCCATTACCACGTGCCTTTTTCCAGATAACCCTCATGCTTATTATGATTGCGAGAACGAAGGCAACGTAAGCAATGGTGATTTTTTATATGTTTGATTTGTGATGGAAATTTTGCAGATATCTTCTGGTGTAATTTGCTCTGTATTTCGGAGATATTTGTAACTTCGTCAGCATAGATCTTGTTGTGAATACGTTCAAATTTAACTTCATTCGAAAATATGATGTCACTTATGTTGCTCATTACCGTATAAGATGTCTGAAGAGATCTGGAGACAGTTTGATAAGCTTTGATAGTGATTGAGTTGAACTTAAGTGTACAATCTGGTGATATTTTTAGGAGGCCAGATCCTTTAAAGGTTAGCAGTGGTTTTTCCTGCCCACACACCGCACTTATTCGGTAAGGTTGCTACATAGTGTGTAAGCGACGTGTTGTCAGCAAGAGAAACAATGTTACAACCATTCTGAATGTTATGGTTAAGAAGTGAAAGCTCGGATAAACATTTTTCAGCGTTTGAATTGAATTTTGATTGCATGTGTTGGCATGGAAATTCATCCTCTCCAATAATTGCACATGTGCTCCACTGCCTTTCTGGTGAGAGAAAATACTGATCTTTGTGAGCATTTACGGCTAGGAAATCGCCGCATAGTCTTATAGCAAACATTGAATTGGGTATGGTTTCATGAGCTCAAATGTTTCAGGATCAGATAATGGAATAGATATGTGAAAGATGACTTGGTATTTTGATACACCACCCTTTACATTCTTAATTTGCTATAATTGCTGCTATAATTTCTGATTGAGTTCGGTGTAACCTTGCTGATGTTAAAGAAAGTCGGACAGATCGTAACAAAAAGACTCGCACCAGCCTTGTTTTATATTGTTCCTTTTCATTTTCTTGTAATCTAGATGTAATTTCTGTTAGTTCATCATCTAAACTATTGAACATTTGCTTGATGTTCTCTTCATCTTGTTTGATTATGTTTAGTGTTGCGTCAACAATTGATGTTTAATTCATGAGGAGTTGTTTAAGATGGTTTTCATTTTCGTTACCTGCGTTGATGGTGTTTGACATTTGTTCAGCGTAATTCGAATCTAGAATGCCAAGCAGAGAATTAACAATGTTACCAACAACGTTAATAGCGCCTCGTTTAACTCTCCTCTTGAGCAAGAGATTTTTGTCCTTTAGACCTGCTGGGTCCAAGTCAACTGCTTGGAGAAATCGTCTTTTGAATAAGAAGGTTGCATACATGCTGCAATGCCGTTTTTTCCTTCGTGAAGCTATCTATTTCTTGCCAATATGGGTTTAAGTATAGTAGGAAATGTTGTTCCATTCTGACCGATATACTCCTGTGTTGCCAATACCCTCAAAGTACAAGACAATATTGGGTTAAAATTGTGTTATTTCAATTTTGTCTGTGGTCACGAGCGTTAGTAATAGCAAGCCTGTAAGTAGTGCAGTCGAGATTGACCTTGTCACAGTTCGCCGTTTCTTGGTGAGTGGCCTTCCATCGCATGACGGTTTTGGTGATTGTTTTTCTGTTAACAGTTCACGATTGCCTTCAAATTCTTTGTTTTGTTGATATGGTTGTTTTTCCTCTGCTTCGATTTCGTCGTTGAGCTTAGGGAGTGGAGCTAAATATTGAATTGCTCTTTTAAGGATGCCGGAAGCTGTCTGAACATCTCCTACTCTTACAACCTCGTGGTGTCCTTTATATGTTTTTTTTTATTGTTTTCGCTATTTGTGTCGGTATTGAAGTTCATTTAGGTAGTCTCGCGACTATCTCTTTCAAAATTTATGCTTGAGGTGAGAAACTATTTTCCATCGAGGTTCCAATTTAAGGTTGTTGTGCGCTCATTTTTGCAAAGTTTATAATGTACTGTAATAGGGTCACAATAGTCGACTCCAGTATTAATAAACGCACGGTTGGTGGAATAGCTCTGGCTTGGCTCTGCTACATATCGTGCATCGATGAACTGTATCTCTTGCCATAATTATTCCTTTAACTGGCCAGAACCGTAGTCGAACACTTACTTAACCTTACAAGTGGAACCAGTTTTGGTCCGCGGGTTTGATTGGAGACAATCACTGCCTGAAGGCTACGACATGGGACCATTTGTTCAATGTGCCCCAGATATTGGCTATTATTCCGGCAGTAAAACCATCATGGATGGATAAATGCACTACCCGGAGGATACTAGGGTCAGAGATTGGTGGACACCTTCAATGAAATACCCCACACTCAGGACCACTTGTGCAGTTTGATGTGATATGCACATGAGCAATTGCTCAGTCATGGCACCAACTATGGCGTGGTGATGTCATGACCAGACATTTGCCAGAAGGGAGCCACTGATCCTAAAAACCTGGCATTGCCAGGCCGTCTGCGACCACGAAGCAGAGAGCATAAGGCTTAGACTCTACCCAAGCTATTTCAGACGACTAAGACCATAGTAGATATGTATCATAGGTGCCTGACATGTGGTGTCTAAAAACGAATATAACAGGTGAAGCCGCAACGCTGATACAAAATCTGTCGTTAACAGAAACAAATTATGAAACGGCCTGGAAAACTCTTCAAGATCGCTTCAATAACCCAAGAATACTGGCAAATAATATCATAAATAGATTATTGGCTGCAACTATAAAAGGATTACACGACACAACACGCGGTGCATTGCAGCACTCAACAATCTGAACATAAACACATCAACATGGGACCCCTTGTTAATCAACATTTTGATCAAAAAACATGATCAAGGTACATATGCATTATACGAGCAATCGATACAACAACCATCATTAGAAGAGCTTTTGGGATTCCTGGAAACCAGATTCAAGTCATTAGAAGCAGTAGGACGAACACAAATCGCATCAAAAAGAACTCTATCTGCAGCAACCACTTCTAAGGAAGACAATCATTGCAAAATGTGTAATAATGGAAGTCATCAAGTATATCACTGCAACCAATTTTTATCAATGTCAGCACCTGATCGACTAAAGTGGATACAGCAACAAAACCTCTGCGTTAGTTGCTTCAAGGGTGGCCATATGTCAAAACATTGCACAACAAGTTCCTGTAGGAAATGTAATAAAAAATATAATACTCTAGTTCACTTGGACAAGTATCCACTTAAGAATACTCAGAGGACCAAATCGCTAACTCTATCAGCAAACAACTCTTCAACTGAAGGTAAGGCCCACGCATCAACGGTAGCGTCAGCTCACTTTCCAGGGATACGAAAGAGATACGTACTGTTGGCCACGGCTCGGGTAAAAATGACAGGCAATAATGGGCAATCTTTAGTGTTCAAGGCAATTTTAGACTCAGGATCACAAATTAATATTGTGACTAATCGGCTACTAAATCGTTTATCTCTGAAACCATCGCAGACCTCTCTATGCATCGAAGGAATCGGCAGATAGTCGAGAAATACGAACCAACACATTAACGTGGGTCTTCAATCTACAACGAGCAACTTCAGCACAAGACTCGAATCTTTCATACTTCCCAGCATAACTCCGGCCCAATCTTCAACAGAATTCAGCCGTGCTTCCTGGCCAATTCCAGAAAATATCTAATTGGCTGATCCAGAATTTCACAGCACCGAGAATATTGACAGAGGTGACGAGCCCTCATTATTACATCCCACATCATTGCGTACTCAAACCCGAAAGTAAAAACACGAAACTCCGAGTAGTGTTTGATGCATCAGCAAAATCCGCGACAGGAATAGCTCTCAACGACATATTGTGCGTGGGACCTCCAACTCAAGGAGACCTGTTTGGAATGCTATTACGTTTTCGAATGCCATGATTTGTCTTCTGCACAGACATTGAGAAAATGTACAGACAAATCCTAATAGACCAAGCAGACCGTAATATGCAACTAATATATTGGAGAAATGATATAAATAAGCCTGTGGAAACATATACACTCAACACAGTAACCTATGGAACTTCCGCAGCCACTTATTTACCGACAAAATGCCTGCAACAATTAGCGCCATTAGGCGCTACGACATTAAGATATGATTTTTATGTAGACGATGGTATGAGTGAATCCAATAGCGCCACAACAGCAATAGAAATGCAACGACAATTAACAAGTCTACTACAAGAAGCCGGGTTCAAACTAAGAAAGTGGTGCGCAAATCATATCAAACTATTGTCAGGTATTCCTCCTGAAAACGTAGAGCTGAACCTAGATTTTGATAATCGATCAACAAAGATTTTGGGATTAACATGGAATCCCAAGGCGGATATTTTTTGACATTCAAGGAACCAATAAAATTACCAAACGCTGTATAACGTCAAATGTAGCTCGAATATTCGATCCGTTAGGGATCGCTAGACCAGTAGTGGTCGCAGCTAAAATGTTCATACAACAGCTATGGCAATTACAACTCTCATTGCATGAACCATTACCAGCAGATCTCAACGCCCAATGGGCAACGTTCCGAAAAAATCTACAGCATCTTAACAACTTAAACACAAAGAGGCATATTTTTGACGGCCAAATTTCAAGCGATACACAGATACACACGTTCGTATATGCTTCCGAAAAGGCGTATGGCGCTACAGTATACGTACGTTCCAAGCTGCAAGACGGAAGACTCAAAGTGAGACTTCTATGTGCCAAGTCACGCATCGCCCCAATAAGAAAGGTGACTTTGCCGAGGTTAGAGTTATGTGCGGCCCCCCTTGGGACTCAACTTACTACAAGAGTAAAAAAGGAACTACGAGCTGAAAAAACGACCACATATTTATGGTCGGATTCTGAGATAGTGCTTCATTGGATTAATTGAACATCATCCTCACATCGAAGTTTTGTCGCAAATAGAGTCAGTAAGATCCAAGAAGAAACCATTAACGTCCAATGGAGACACGTCAGTTCAAAGCAAAACCCAGCTGACCTTATCTCAAGGGGCTTGAATCCAGAACAACTATTACGCAGCGGCAACGACAACCAGTGGCCAAAAGAGTTTAATAAAAATCAGAGACCGCCCTCCACCGAGGAATTCAAACCAAATTCAGCTAGTGTCTTATCTACAATTTCAACGCCATTAGAAGACGTCATACACAAAATCAACAATCGCAATTCATTCAAGACACTTCAAAGGGTAGTAGCATACGTACAACGATTCGTTAAAAACATAAAATTATCAAGGATAGAAAGACCGGCTAGCAATGCGCTAAATCCTCCAGAACTCACTTCAGCTAAGCATCTCATAGTTAGAGCTATGCAAATTTCAGAATTCAAAAATGAGATTCGTACACTAAATAACGGGAAGGAGCTCGATAAGGCAAGCCCTATTTGTGGACTGTCACCCTTTCTGGATGAGAATAATATACTACGAGTCGGCGGAAGATTGAAGGCTTCGAACATTTCATACAATGCCAAGCACCCAATGCTTCTCCCGTACAACGATCCCATTTCCAAATCAATAATGAGAATGTTGCACAACGATAATCATCATTGTGGTCCACAAATGCTTCTATCCATCTCCAGGCAAGAATTTTGGGTAATAAAAAGCATAATGATGGCACTTCTAAATGCGATCAACCAACATCTCCACCTGTTAACCACCAAGAGTTTTCCACATCGATATTGCAAGGTCTGAACTTCAATCAACACCAACCATCGGGCAGCGCGGGGGAGAATGTTGACGTTTAGGTCAACATATTATTTTAATTAAGTTTTTATTTGACGTTTTTAAATAATATCAAAAATACATATATATATATATATATATATATATATATATATATATATATGTATCCCGCATACTTCGGGGACAGTTTTTCGGTCTATAGCATATTTTGGGGACATTTGCATACTTTGAGGACTGTCCTCAAAATTCTGTATGTCTTCCGCATAGTTTGAGGACATGATAGTTTGGGGACATTTTTTTCTTGCATTTTAAACAATATTATAAATTGATTCCACTACATATATATAACCATAGATTCAATAGATATTACCGATATATGGTCAATAAATGTACTAAATATCGATTTCAAAGTTTGTAAGTAGTTCAGGGTGATGCCACACTTCCTGAAAAATTACAAGCTAATTCTAAAGGCGTCCATTTTTTTATGGTTGGCTACGATGTGCGCCATAATGATTAACACGTGTATAAAAAACACTCATAATTTATTCTCTTTCAGGGTTGCAAAAAAGGGTATTTTTTATTTGAGATTAATGTTTATATTAATATTTATGAACATTCTTATACAATCATATATGTTTTGAAATATATACGTGTATCTAATACGTATAAACACTGTTTAGCACCAGGTATATTTATAGTTTAGTATAATAATATATTATACGGTAATGAAAACATAATAAAGTACAGATATATTAATATAAAAGCTCATATATAAAAAGAAGTTTTGGAATGTTGGTGTCAAAAATAACATACTAAAACATTAATCTTTAATACTTTAAAAAATTTTTTAAAGTATTCAGATCAAAAAACCAAGGTGAATAAATATACGGTGGACCGATGGCAAATCCGTAAATTTTTGCTGTTAGCCCGAATGTCAAGCAATATATAAAAAAATAGTACACAGATTTTTCATATATATTACAGTTAGACTACCGGCGAAAATCAACGAACTCGCCATCGCTCCTGCCGCATATTTATTCGCCTTACCTTAGCTTCTGTGGTTTCAGTTATTCTATACACGGCAAAATAACAGTGGTTTCGTTTTATTTATTTGTTTGGTTTTTTTTGTCTAAAGGCTTTAAAATTTGTTGTTATAACTTTCGGTAAAAACCGTCATCTCTGGCTCTAATTTATTTAATACTTTAATATTTATTTAAATTTTGCGAACATTTTTAAGTTTTAAACTGAAAAAGTTAAAAAACTAAATTTTAAAAAGTGTTCTAAAATTGTTTAAAACTTTATTATAAAGGTTTAACTGCGATTTTACTTGCGATAGTTTTCTTTTTCTTGTAGTATAGTCTACTTTTCGCTACACTACAGCCTGATAATTTTTTCGGCATGTACTAAACTGAGTGTATCAAAAGTACAACGTAAAGCGAAAAACTACCAGGCGGTACCGTAGGCGAATTCATTATTTTTGCTGATAATATAGTAGCCAGATAAAGCGAATTAATTATAGGCTGATTGCAGTGGCGAATTCATTTATTTTCGCCAGTATTCTAACTGCCAAAAAAAACATAAAAAAAATAAAATAACAATAAAATATTTATCTAACTGTTATACAGATTTTATGTAAATAGAGTTTGACAGTTAAGATACCCGCTAAAATGACTAAATTCGCTATCGCTATCACCTTATAATTAATAAGCCTTGGTAGCCAAACTTCATATAAAAAAATCTATATTATATGTTTTATATCAGGAGTTTGCAGTGATGGCACCGGCGAAAGAAATGAATTCACCTACGTTGAAACTAAGTAATTTTTTCGCTTTGGTCCAGCAACAACAAACAAATTCGTCTTGCATAAAGCTGGTTTAGTATGTGTTGATGAAAACAATAAGCGAAGAACTATCTGTTTAGTTCTTGCATGCAGGTGTCAGCGCAGGCGAATTCATTTTTTTCGCCGGTAGCTAAACTATCAAATTTAATATATAAAAATCTGACACATGAGAAGAAAAATCTGAGAAACTTAAAACTTTTTAATAGAATTGCCAAAAAAAAACTATTTTACACTTGCTGGACTGCAAAAAATGGAAAAATGTACGGTGTAACATTGATAAGACATTTAAAATAATTCTTTAATCAACATCTCCAAAATATTTCGCGCGCATATACCGCATACAGTATAAAAAACACTAATAATTACTTCTCTTTCAGTGTTACAAAAAAGGGTATTTTTATTTGAGATTAATGTTTATATTATTATTTATGAACATTCTTATACAAACATATATGTTTTTAATTATATACGTGTATCTAATACGTATAAACACTGTTTAGCACCAGGTATATTTATAGTTTAGTATAATAAAATATTATACAGTAATGTAAACATAATAAAGTACAAATTTAATATATTTATATAAGAGCTCATATAAAAATAGAAGTTTTGGAATGTGGGTGTCAAAACTAACGTACTAAAATACATATAACTCTTTATTACTTTAAAAATTTTCACAAAAATTTTAATAAATTTTGTCGTTTTCGGACCGAAAAACCAAGGTGAATAAATATACGGTGGACCGATGGCAAATCCGTTAATTTTTGCTGTTAGCCCGAATGTCAAACAATAAATAAAAAATAGTACACAGATTTTTTATATATGGATCTTTGCAGTTAGACTACCGGCGAAAATCAATGAACTCACCATCGCTCGTTATTTTTGCTGATAATATAGTAGCCAAATAAAGCGAATTAATTATAGGGTGATAGCGGTGGCGAATTCATTTATTTTCGCCAGTATTCTAACTGTCAAAAAAAAATACATAAAATAATAAAATAATAATAAAATATTTATTTAACTGTTATACAGATTTTTTGTAGCTAGAGTTTGACAGTTAAGATACCGGCTAAAATGACTGAATTCGCCATCGCTATCACCTTATAATTAATTCGCATTGGTAGAAAAACTTCATATAAAAAATCTATATTATATATTTTATATGAGGAGTTTGGCAGTTATAGTACCGGCGAAGGAAATGAATTCACCTACGTTGAAACTAAGTAATTTTTTTAACTTTGCTCCAGCAACAACAAATAAATTCGTCTTTCATAAAGCTGGTTTAGTATGTGTTGATGAAAACAATAAGCGAAGAACTATCTGTTAAGTTCTTGCATGCAGGTGTCAGCACATGCGAATTCATTTTTTTTCGCCGGTAGCTAAACTGTCAAATTTAATATATAAAAATCTGACACATGAGAAGAAATCTCTGAGAAACTTAAAACTTTCCGATAGAATTGAAAAAAAAACTATTTTACACTTGCTGGACTGTAAAAATGGAAAAATGTACGGTGTAACATTGATAAGACATTTTAAATAATTCTGTTATCAACATCTCCAAAATATTTCGCGCTCATATACCGCATACAGTATAAAAAACACTAATAATTACTTTTCTTCAGGGTTGCAAAAAAGGGTATTTTTATTTGAGATTATTGTTTATATTATTATTTATGAACATTCTTATACAAACATACATGTTTTTAATTATATACATGTATCTAATACGTATAAACACTGTTTAGCACCAGGTATATTTATAGTTTAGTACAAGGCGAATTGAATACTAGGTAATCGCATGAGGACAAAAACAAAAAAACGCGTGTATTTTGTTAGTGTAAATTTTATATGTATGTGTCAAAAAGCAGTAACGAATAATATAAAAAAACTGAGAAGAAAAAGAAATTTATAAACAAATGCTACTTCATTTAATTTTCCCTTTAGTTTTTTAGCTCATATAAAAATAGAAGTTTTGGAATGTGGGTGTCAAAATTAACATACTAAAATATAAATCTTTATTACTTTAAAAATTTTTAAAAAAATTTTAATAAATTTTGATGTTTTCGGACCAAAAAACCAAGGTGAATAAATATACGGTGGCAAATCCGTTAATTTTTGCTGTTAGCCCGAATGTCAAACAATATATAAAAAAATAGTACACAGATTTTTCATATATGGATCTTTGCAGTTAGACTACCGGCGAAAATCAATGAACTCACCATCGCTCCCGCCGCATATTTGTTCGCCTTACCTTAGCTTCTGTGGTTTTAGTTATTCTATACACGGCAAAATAACAGTGGTTTCGTTTTATTTATTTGTTTGGTTTTTTTGTCTAAAGACTTTAAAATTTGTTGTTATAACTTTCGGTAAAACCCGTCGTCTCTGGCTCTAATTTATTTAATACTTTAATATTTGTTTAAATTTTGCGAACATTTTTAAGTTTTAAATTGAAAAAGTTAAAAAACTAAATTTTAAAAATTGTTCTAAAATTGTTAAAAACTTTATTTTAAAGGTTTAACTGCGATTTTACTTGCGATAGTTTTCTTTTTCTTGTAGTATAGTCTACTTTTCGCTACGCTACAGCCTGGTCATTTTTTCGCCATGTACTGAACTGAGTGTATCAAAAGTCCAACACATGGCGAAATAATACAGGTGGTCTCGATGGCGAATTCATTATTTTTGCCTCAAACGCTTACAGTCAAACTCCATATAATTAACTGTTATACATATTTTTTGTGTATGGTGTTTGATGATTTTTTGTAACTAGAGTTTGACAGTTAAGATGCCGGCTAAAATGACTGAATTCGCCATCGCTATCACCTTATAATTAATTCGCCTTGGTAGAAAAACTTCATATAAAAAATCTATATTATATATTTTATATCAGGAGTTTGGCAGTAATGGTACCGGCGAAAGAAATGAATTCACCTAAGTTGAAACTTATAACGCAGAAAGCTTGTTTAGTATGTGTTAATGAAAACAATAAGCGAAGAACTATCTGCTTAGTTCTTGTATGCAGGTGTCAGCGCAGGCGAATTCATTTGTTTCGCCGGTAGCTAAGCTGTCGAATTATATATAAAAATCTGACACATGAGAAGAAATCTCTGAGAAACTTAAAACTTTTAAATAGAATTGCAAAAAAAAAAACTATTTTACACTTGCTGGACTGCAAGAAATGGAAAAATGTACGGTGAAATGTTGAGAAAACAATCTTAATAATTCTGTAATCAACATCTCCAAAACATTTCGTGCGCACATACCGCATACAGTAATCAAAAAAGACAAAAATGCTAATGGAACTTTTTGAAACAATATTAGCGTATTTGCGGTTTTATTTTTATAAAATCCAAATGTAATAGCCTTTTAAAATTCTATACAATATAAGTAAAAAAAATAATCACATCGTTAGTCAAAAGTCATCAAATAACGTGATTTCTGTATATTTTGTGCGCAGAACATCTTTTGCGCGATTCGAAACCTTTCGAGGAAGAGTGGATTTTGCCCTAATTTTGTTAAGAAAACCTAAGGGTCTTATGTCAAAAGTCAAAATGATTAAATAAGAACTCAATGGAATCAATAAAGCAAAAAAAAAAAAAAAGCAAAATAAAGCTTTTATACGAACTAAGAACAATTTTAATTTTTACTTTCGTTTTTCTAAAATACTACTTTTATTTTTATAACAATGCTTATAGCAACTTGCCTACTACATCAGGTGGTTTTTAGAAACAACGAATATCCTTAAAAATTTTTCTAAATAATAAGGTTCAAGGCGAATAAAGTACAAGGTGGCGGCGCAGGCGAGTTCATTAATTTTCGCTAGGAACACTACTGTCAAACTCCATATATAAAAAATCTGTGTATATTTTTTATATATGAAGTTTAACAGTAATTTTAACCAGCAGAAAATAGTGAATTAGCCTACGCTCTCGCCTGGTAATTGATTCGCCCTGATATAGTTGTTAAGTAAATTTAATCAACTGATCAAGGAATTTCATAATAGGTATATTCACGGCAAAAACGAATACAACACGGTGAAAGAAATATGTACATTTTGTTTTTTTAAAAACCGTCTTCGGTCAAAAACAAAGTAGTACACTAGGATATAAAAACTTTTGATATACGAAGAAGAAAAAAGCACAAGTACAAAATAGTCAAGGCCACCTGTTATGAATTTGCCTTGCAATCGATAACCGTAACAAAAGTTAAGCATATCGCACAACTGAGCTATTACAATCACCTCTAAATGAATTCGCCTTGAGTTCTTTTTTTATATTTTAAAGTAATTATGAAAGGCGAAATAAATGTTAAAAGGTAGCGACGGCGAATTCATTTATTTTTGTCGATAGCCTTACTAATGAAACTTAGCTTGATAGCTAAGTAACCCGCAAATTCGCCGTCGCCACCACCTCGTATTTGATTCGCCTGGATCCTTTCTGCCAGCTTTTATAAAGCGGGCGTCAAGTCACATGTGTTTTACAAGGTAATAGCGGCTCTACAAAAAATGCAGCATTTCAAAAACAACATGGCTTTTTATTGTTGTTTTGTGCGTTGAAAATATCAAAAGCATAAAGAGCAATAGAAGATAATTGGTCTAAATCAAGGCGAATTAATACAGGTGGCCGCACGGCTACAACAATCCAAAAACACAAAAAACAACAGGCAATTTGTTGCTACAAAATTATGTATGTTGTCAAAAAATATTGTAAAGAAATAAACAAAATAAAAAATATATATTTGATGAAAAAAGCGGTAGTAATTATCAGAATAAAAAAAATTATAAAAATTAGGTTACATAAAAATAAAAATACAGGAAAAGTGACCAAAATTCTATTGTACCACTAGTTTGCTCAAATCACATGCATCGTTCCATTCTTGCACGTTGACCAATTGAAGACTAACATAATCTTCCACAAAAAAACCAAGAAATTATAAATGTGTTAACAATAATTTCACTATCCTTTCACGCATATTTTGATTATACACATCAGGAGCTGCAAGTACGGTTTCATGTAGTGGTAGTTTTCTCTAGGAATTTCAATAGTTACTTTGTTTTCTATTAGCAATCAAAGAAATTAAATTAAAAAAAATTTTACAAATTATTTATTTTTGACAACTGCAATGTATATAGCTGATAGGCTTTTTCGCCCGTGCGTTCACGTGTATTATTTCGCCATGATCTAAATAAAAAATGCTTGCTTGCTCTAAATACAAGTGCTTGCTTTGTTTTGCAAATGCTTATTAATAGTGTTTTTTGAAATTCGTAAACAAACAAAGTAAAATACAAACAACTTTTGACATTTCCAACTACAAACCAGCTGGGTGGAAGTCGCTACCTAGTAAAATAAATTTACTTTCACGGGCGTCTTTATCAAAACTTATGTTTTGTTCTCGGTAAATAACAAGTACAGATAATAAACAGTTGGCAAAACATTTTATATATGCGCCTTTTAACGTGGTAACATTGTTTTTGTGGAAAAGAAATCACTTTAAGTTTTGATTTTTAATTATTTTTATAGCTACCTTTTAATTTTTTTGTAAAGCAAAATAAAATATTATTCGTGAAATCTGACATTTTTGGCCAATTAAATTTTTATTGTTTTCTGTTTTTATTTTAATCTTATTGGGCCTAACACTCAAATCAATTAATAAAACAATAAAAATGCACTATTTATTATAAAATATCATTTAGTAAGATGAATACAAGGCAAATTCAATTGAAATATAAACACAAAAACATACAATCAATAGGTCTGTTCAGTAACTATAAATTGATACTAATTGTTACTAGTGAAAAAAGATCGTAAAGAATTTTTGAATGTTTGGACTAATAAAATTTTTACTGGAAAAAATAGGCCAAGCAGCTGTTTCTTACTTTTGTTTACAAAAAGAATACAAATTTTTGCAACTTTGAAAAAATGCCCAATTTTTAACAAATATAATAAATTAAAAATATATTTGTATTTTTACACACATATGTACATGGCGAAATAATACCAGGTGGCCGCAATGGCGAATTCATTAATTTCGCCGTAAACTCTAAATGTCAGTTTATTGTATGGAGTTTGCCATTTTACGTTTGCGGCGAAAATTATGAATTCGCCATTGCGACCACCTGGTATTATTTCGCAATGCATATGTATACGATATAAGCGATTTAACAAAACCCAGTTTAACAAAACCCAGGCAAATTAATTTACAGGTGGTGAAATGAGAATTGCCATGAGATGAGAATGACCATGATTACCAGAAAATCTAACGTTACAAAACATTTTTATGAGTAAAAAAATTATAAAATTAAAACTCATAGACTTAAAAAAGAATCTAAAAAGAAATTTGACAAATTTCTGTTTATTCTGTTTGGCAGTTATCTTACATTTGTTTTCTAACTTTCTCACAGCACTTAAATAAATAAATGATAAATTTTAATACTCAGTATTACAGTATGAAAGGGCTTAAGCTATTACAGCATTTATTTTTATTCCCTACAACCGGTATCCACGACTTCGTCAGCGTGTCCTCTGTAATTATCTTAAAAATCTATTTAAATATTTATTGTATTGTTCTGTAAACAGTATTTAAAACTGTTTAGTACCATTATACCCATAAAATTGTCTGCTTACACATTGGTACCCCTATTTTCGAATGACATATAATGTAGTCTATACTGAACCAACATTCTAACAGACATACCTAAATAAAAACGGAAAGCGGAACGTTCTCTTCCGCAGAGCCTTTACGCTGAAATACCATACCTAGACAAAAGCTCCAATGCTACGTCAAGATGATGAACACAGGGTTATTAAAGAAAGTAAAAATAACTTTCCTGATAATTTTAACAAGAACAACAATTCTGGATTTGTTTGTATAAATTAAAATTTTGTAAAAAAAACCAAAATTAATTTTTAATTTTTTTCCGCATACATTTGTAAATAAATTTTATTTCTAAAAATGTTTAGAAATTAAATTAAAAATGAAGCAATAAGCCGAAAATAAGTCAATTTTCATTAATTTATAAAATCGAAAAATTTTTAATTGTTATTATTATAAAACGCCTTGTCAAAATTGGATTTTCCAATTGCAAAGCGTTGCTGCCGCGTTACTTCAGTATGCTACATACAAAATGTATGGGCATGAGTACTTTTGACAGCATAAAAACGCTTTCCGCTTTTGTTTAGGTATTGTTGTAAGAGTCCTTCACACAAAATAATTTTCAAATGCAACATGATGCGAACACAGACAGACAAATAAGAATTAGAAAATAGCTGTTTTCCATACAAATTTGTAATAAAATACATTTCAAGTCTATTTTATTTATTTATTTTCGTAAAATTTAAATAAATTTTTACGTTTTCATCTTTTAAATTCGATATTATGTTTTTTAGTTACGGCAGTGAGCATATTACAATAAATAGAAACAACAGCAGAGACAGGTTTAGCCATCGACAAATTAATTTAACGAAACAATTAAGGCGAATCAGTACATCTGAATTCATTGGCCAAAGTATCTCTATATGTATCAATACACGCAGGAGCTCAGCTGAAAGTTTTTCGCTTCGTTTTTATACCCTTCACCACAAAAGTAGAAAAAGGGTAAATCTAATTTTGTTATTCCGTTTGTAATTTCTACAATATGCATTTCGGACCCCCATAAAGTGTATACATTCTGATTTCTTATGCATAAAAAAGTCGTTCGTGTTTTTTAATTAAAGACAAAATTACTTTGATTCATGACTGCGAAAAAACATATCTGGTGCTGTTTCTGTATACATATTTTGATATAACCTCTATTAACCGTCTATTTCGATAATCCGTACTGTCGCCGGTCCCACGAAAGCTGTATAATCGAGGTTTAACTCTTTTATATAATATGCAAACATATTTTGTTATTTGCGTTAAGGCCAAACTATAAAAACACAATAAATAACTTAAGCAAACTTAAACAACTGCGCAAATACATTTACATTTGACATAAGCTAAAGCTAGCTTAAGCACATTATAGTTGGGCCTCTAAATAAATCACATTTAACGAAATTTGACGAAAATTTATCTTATTAACATTATAGTTTACCACATATAATTTAATGTATTTGCACAGTTGTTTAAGCTTGCTTAAGTTGTTTTATGCATATTATAGTTGTGCCTTAAACAAGATACGAAACTGATCACACTTTTCGTACGGAAACAGCTGATTGTGCTTTGTGTTATACATATATAAAGAAAATCGTAATTAAGATCTACAGAGTTAAATTTTTAGTTTTTAATCCAATAGAAAATGTAGAAAAAAACAACGTATTTATTTCTGCCCAATTTTTAAAAAATTTAATAAATTAAAATTAAATTTGTATTTTTACACACATATGTATACGACATAAGCGATGAACACCATTGCATTTTTTAGTATGGTTGTCCACAAACACGAAACAGAAAAATAACTTGTAATAATCTTTATGAAAATTTATCTTAGAAGATACACCACAAAATGTAAATGTGTACATGAATGTTATGAAATGTATAAAATATGTTCTTTAAATGTATTTCGTTTTGTAATTTTGTTTATTCATATAGAAAATATTTTTGGAAAAAGTACGAATGAAACATTAATGTGCAACTGTGGCAAATAAGTTACTAAATTTATGTACAAGGCGAATCAATTATCAAGTGGCAGCGTTAGAGAATTTATTATTTTTTGCTGGTAGAAACGAATGTCAAACTTCATATAAAAAAATTGTAAACAGATTTTTTATATATGGAGTTTGACAGTAGTGTGCACGGCGAAAATTAATGAATTCGGCTACGCTGCCACCTGGTAATTGATTCGCCTTGTTTATGTAAGTACATTGACATTTCCAACGCACACAACACCAATAAAAAGCCATGTTGTTTTTGTAATGTTGTTTTTATTATAGATCCGCTATTTCCTAGTAAAATAAATGTGCCTTGACGCCCGCTTTTTAATAGCTGACACAATAGTTCCAGGCGAATCAAGTAACAGGTGGTGGCGATTGCGAATTTACTCATTTTTGCTAGTACCTTAACTATCAAACTTCAAATAAAAAAATGCTATGCTGATTTTTTAATCACGAATTTTAACAGTAAGGCTATCGACGAAATTGATTGTATTGGCTATCGATACCACCTAGCATTTGGTTCGCCTTGGATAAGTACTTCAAAATATAAAACAGAACTCAAGGCGAATTCATTTAGAGGTGATTGTAATCGATCTTGATAAAATTCGTTTCTTTAAAGACTGTACGAAAAAAGTTATTAAGCAGCAAACAAGACGAATCAATTTCCAGTTGACATCGTAGGCGAATTCATTATTTTTTGCTGGTACTTTCAAACTTCATATAAAAAACTATACACAGATTTTTTATATATGGAGTTTGACAGTAGTGTTCACGGCGATAATTAATGAATTCGCCTACACTGCCACCTGGTAACTGATTCGCCTTGGCAGCAATCTTTCAAAAATCGAAAAATCTCAAAAAATTGGTGAAAAGTTTTGAACTAATTAAAGTTTACTTCTACTTAGTATAAAGCAGTCGGTAGCACTAATCAATAGAGATCGAAAATACATCCCAGAATATGTGTGGATAAGTTTTTGAAACACTTGCAATCAGAAGATATACCGAAGCAAATTCTTGCTAATTAAAAAACCACAAAGCTAAAAAGTAACAGCGATGTTGTTAATAGTGTTTATACAAACACACATGGAATAATAATGTAAACAAACTTTGAAAAAATATTGCGTTTTTATATGTCACAATAATTCATCGATTTATCATACATTTAAAAACAAAAGATGTTTTTTGGAAGCTGCAAGGCTGCACGTAAGATACTTTATCCTTGATCGAGATAGTTATTGACTTATAAAATCTTAGTTAAAAGCTATAGAGAACAATAGCACGATTTCGTGTTGGTATAGATTATTTTCGGAAATACTTCCTTTCAGAAGTCATAACTCGATAAATTTGACGAATGGGTTAAAATTATACAAATAGTTTGTTAAATAAACTACAATATTTGCATGCAGAAAAAAATGTAAACAAATTATACGTACACTCAATATTTCTGTTCAGTAATTAAAAATTTATACTAATTGTTACTAGTGAAAAAAGAGCGTAAAAAATTGTTGAATGTCTATTTTATTTATTTATTTTCGTAAAATTTAAATAACTTCTTACGTTTTCATCTTTTAAATTCGATATTATGTTTTATAATTACGGCAGTGAGCATATTACAATAAATAGAAACAACACCAGGGACAGGTTTAGCCATCGGCAAATTGATTTAACGAAACGATTAAGGCGAATCAGTACAGCTGAATTCATTGGCCAAAGTATGTCTATCTATATCAATACACACAGGAGCTCAGCTGAAAGTTTTTCGCTTCGTTTTTATACCATTCACCACAAAAGTAGAAAAAAGGGTATATCTAATTTTGTCATTCCGTTTGTAATTTCCACATTAGGCATTTCGGACCCCCATAAAGTGTATACATTCTGATTTCTTATGCATAACATAGTCGATTGTTCGTTGTCCGTCCATGCTAGCATTTAAATCAAGGTACATTAATTTTCCTAGGTAGTGTCGTCCGCTAGCTGTTGTAGTTGCTTATGTCAAAAGTTGTCTATATTTTACCACGTTTGCTTACAAACTTTAAAAACACCAACAACAACCATATGCAAAACAAAGCGAGCGTTTATTTTAGAGCAATAATTCGTGGCAGTATAACATATTTATGCAAATAATTAAAGAAAATTATTTTGCTGTTGCTAGGTTGTTTTTCTTTCAATTATAAAACACAAATCTAAATTTATTTTTTATAGCCAACTATTGACAGCACCAAGGCAAATCCATTGCCAGGTGGCAGCGTGGGCGAATTTATTACATTTTGCTGATAAAAACTACTGTCAAACTTTATATATAAAAAATGTACACAGATTTTTCATATATGGAGTCTGCCAGTAGTGTTCACGGCGAAAATTAATGAATTCGCCTACGCTGCCACCTGGTAATTCGCCTTAGACAGTACTTCCAACTTAAATGTCAAGGCGAATTTATAAAAAGAACAAGTAATTGTGCTATTATTCGGCCATTCCGAATCTTAATGTGCAATTAGACGTGTCATAACGATAACCATATAAAACAGTTGTCCAACCCACCATATGGGAACACAGTATTTGATTATAGGCGACATACCATAATGCCATAGCCATAACCGTAACCATAGATATTAATTAGATTTTGATTTTTACCATAACCATGCATAGTTGACTATTGAATTTAAGTATTAAATGTTTGTTTTTTTGTTTTGTTTTTATTTTTCACGTTCGCTGCATGAACTTCAAATATTGTTTCCATATATTTTTTCCAGAAATTTTTTTCGAAAACAATTGGTACCAGTTGTCCTTTTACTGGATGAATTTTATAACTGAAAAATCAATACATTTAATGACTAAATATCATACGTGTAGCTCATTCATTTCTAAAATGGCGAAAATAACAACCACAGAATCTTATTCCACAATCTTCGGGCTTCTTAACTCAATTTTATATTTTAAAATTCATTAAAATTTGTTGAATTGTTACTGTATTTAATTACGCTCATTTTACGTTAAATTTTGTTTTGCATATTTGTTATGAACAACAAAAATACTCCGGTTTTTCCAACTCTGTTAAAAGAGTTTGCTGTTTCTCAGAGTATGTTGTCTTCTCTTGATTAAATTTCTCCACGTTTTTACTTATCAGCTGCTATAGATTTGTTGTCTCTTTTTAAAAAGTGTTGTCAACAAGTTTTAAAATGTAGAATTTTTAGCGTATTTTGCTTAATGTTAATTTATGATATAATAAAAAAATTTTATAAATGAATTTAAACTCTAAGGAAACTTGTATATTTATATTGTTTCTTATAAGTACTACTGTCATTATAGTTATTACTGCTGTAATATCATAATTATTAGTTTTTTTTTTATTTTTCACTATTATTATATTGTATTATTATTAGTATTATTGTAATAAATACCCTTATAACTGTTATTATAATTAGTACTTTTAGAATCCGAAGGATGCATCGAGTACATATTAACACAGTTGTGGTAAACATAAAAATATATATCTAACATAAAATAGAAATTTGAAATAAGGATTAGAATTAAGCGCTGGGACAGTAGAGTATAGTTTTGGTAGTGTGTGTAAATATTAGTTATAATAAATATTAACTTTTGTAAAAAAATTAATATTTCAATATGAACATTTATTATTCGGAATCTTTTAAAGTTAATTTATTTGATTCCTTCAAATAAAAATATTTGTTGATATTCTCAGAAAACATTTGTTATTTCGAACTACAAAAGGAAATGTTTTACTGCGGGGAAAGCATATACATATGGCCATTTCACAATTCTCATTACAAAAATTAAACTTCCTTTAAATAGCTGTATAGATTTTTACTGCTATTTTTTCAATTTATAAGCAACATATCCATATCTGTACCTCGTTTCTGTATTTCTCGAATCGTAAAAGTTTTCGCATGAAACAACTGAATTTTTAGAAAAACGATGTAAATTGAAACAAAAAATGGGTTTTCTCACACAAGTGTTTCTGAATCTTTAAAATGCGAGAACTATATGTCATTTAAGTTATTTTCCAACAGTTATTGGAAGTATGCGAGAAAAAGTGTTTCTGTACCAATATTTTGTGAAAAGTTTTACGCAAGAACTGTCAAAACAACTCACATTTAAAAACAGTGCGAAAACGAGTAAGATTAAAAATATATTTTTAAATTTGTGTAAACATGGAGTCTAATTCAGACGAAAAGGTAAAAAGCAATTTAACTTAATAATAAAAAAGTATTATCAATAAGTATTCATGCATTTATTTATGTTTTGTATCTTTTTATTTACAAAATAGAAAATTTAATAATATTTCGCCGATCATTCTCTTCAGCTATTATTAAGACCACACTATACACATGTTTCGCTATATTATCTAAAACTTATTTTATTTATTAACTTTTATATTGTTTGATAATTTATTTCTTTATTTTGACGTTTTGTTTTTATTTGACACTAGTACTGGAATTATTCCAGTAAAAACAGAATCAATGTTGTCTGTTTTCGCATTAAGAACCAGAAACACTTTTTACTCGCAAATCGAGAAACGATGAAATTTTTTGTTTCACACTTGATGTGAAAACTTTTACGATGCGAGAAATACAGAAACGAGGTACTGAACAATAATTATATATTAATATTAATGATATTTATACATACAATAATAATAAATTCATTTATAACAAATATTAGTCATGAAAGATTATATATTTTCAATTACGATTACATTATTGAAAATTTTTAATTACAAAATAAAATAAATTGTAATTAGGCATTAATCAGTACTTGTAATTTTACAAAATGATTCATGTTCCTAAAAATATTAAGTGTAACTAAAAATGCTGAAAATGATTTTCTGAAAGGCTTAGGATAATTTAAGCTAAGGTAGATAAATTAAAAACTGTAAATGTTGTAAAAGTCAGTAGTAAAAACACAATTTTACTAAAATTTGTGGTGAAAGCTCAGACGAAGAGATTATATATCTTTTACAATGTATTTTATACATACATATGTATTTTTAACATACTTTTACTTATAATATCAAGTAGAAACTATTAAATGGATAATAGTATAGTATGGTTTTTATCTTTCGTTGTATTATTATTTATATATGTTTTTCTTTGTAAACACATATAAGGCATTATTTAGATAGGAATCTAATAATTTTTTAAATGTTTTTTATATTTTTTACCTTTAATTAATTTAAAAAAAGCATTCATTTAAGAATTTTATTAACTACTTTCGAATTTTATTTACTTACTAATTTATGTAATTGTAATTGGATTTTCTAGTTAAAAATTACTTGTAATGTGTATTTTATTATAATATTAATTATAATATTAATTAATTATAATTAATTATTATTAATTATAATAATAATTATTAATTATAATAATAAATACATCACAACTTGCTAACAAGGATTTAAGAAAAAATCTATTTTAATTTTGTATATCATAAATTTATACTATTTAACTCGCAAGTTGCGCGATTTAATTATTTAAATTAAGTACGGTTTTTTAACGTTTCTATAAAATTCAATTAGCACCACTAAAAATTACTTCAATGTTTGTTAATAAAAATTTGACGGCGGCATCAAAAAGGGCAATATATACAAGCCATCTGGCAACAAAAATTTTCATATGTATACTGTTTACATTGGGGACATGTCCCCAAAATATGCGGAAGGCAGAATAGTGTCCTCAAACTATGCGGAAGGCACTAAAAATGCTTTAAAACGTATTTTTTTTAAGAATTTACCAAAGATTTTGCTATTTATGTGTATAATTTTTTACAGTTTTTCGAATTGCACCAAAAAAAGTAAATATTTTTACTGTCCCCAAACTATGCGGGATACATATATATATATATATATATATATATATATATATATATATATATATATATATATATATATATATATATATATATGTATCCCGCATACTTCGGGGACAGTTTTTCGGTCTATAGCATATTTTGGGGACATTTGCATACTTTGAGGACAGTCCTCAAAATTCTGTATGTCTTCCGCATACTTTGAGGACATGATAGTTTGGGGACATTTTTTTCTTGCATTTTTAAAAATACAATAACATGATTCCACTACATATATATAACTATAGATACAACAGATAATACCGATATATGGTCAATAAATGTACTAAATATCGATTTCAAAGTTTCTAAACAGTTCAGGGTGATGCCACGCTTCCCGAAAAATTACTAGTTATTTTTGAAGGCGTCCATTTTTTTATGATTGGCTACGATGTGCGCCATAATGATTAACACGTGCATAAAAAACACTAAGAGTTATTTTTCTTTCAGGGTTGCAAAAAAGGGTATTTTTTATTTGAGATGAATGTTTATATTATTATTAATGAACATTCTTATACAAAAATTTATGTTTTTAATTATATACGTGCATCTAATACTAACACTAGGTATATTTACAGTTTAGTATAATAAAATATTATACAGTAATGTAAACATAATGGAGTACAGATATAATATATTTATATAAAAGCTCATATATAAATAGAAGTTTTGGAATGTGTTACAAAACTAACATACTAAAATATTAATTTATTACCCCGCCTGGTACCGCGAATTCATTATTTTTGCTGATAACAAAGTAGCCAAACAAAGCGTTTTAATTATAGGGTGACGAATTTATTTATTATCGCCGGTATTATAACTGTTAAAAAAATAAAATAAATAATAATAAAATATTTATCTAACTTTTATACAGATTTTTTTATAAATAGAGTTAGACAGTTAAGATACCGGCTAAAAGGACTGAATTCACCATCGCTAGCACCTTATAATAAATTCGCCTTGGTAGCCAAACTTCATATAAAAAAATCCATATGATATATTTTATATCAGGAGTTTGACAGTAATGGTACCGGCGAAAGAAATGAATTCACCTACGTTGAAACTAAGTAATTTATTGGCTTTGGTGCAGCAAAAACCAATAAAATCGTCTTGCAGAAAGCTTATTTTGTATGTGTTGATGAAAACAAATAACTGTCCGCTTAGTTCTTGTATAGCGAATTCATTATTTTTGCTGATAACAAAGAAGCTAAACAAAGCGAATTAATTAAAGGGTGACGAATTTATTTATTTTCGCCGGTATTATAACTGTTAAAAAAATAAATTAAAAAAAATAATAATAAAATATTTATCTAACTTTTATACAGATTTTTTATAAATAGAGTTAGTCAGTTAAGATTCCAGCTAAAATGACTGAATTCGCCATCGCTAGCACCTTATAATAAATTCGCCTTGGTAGCCAAACTTCATATAAAAAATCCATATGATATATTTTATATCAGGAGTTTGACAGTAATGGTGCCGGCGAAAGAAATGAATTCACCTACGTTGACACCAAGGCGAATTAATACAGGTGACCGCACGGCTACAACAATCCAACAACACAAAAATAACAGGCAATTTGTTGCTACAAAATTATGTATGTTGTCAAAAAAATATTGTAAAAAAACAAACAAAATAAAAAAATATAATTAATTTACTTTATTCGTGCTTGATTCCTTCAAATATAAATATTTCATGATATTCTCATGAAATATTTATTATTTTAAACTAAACTACAAAATGAAATGTATTACTGCGGGGAAAGCATATCCATATGGCCATTTCACTACTGCTCAAATAGCTCATCAGTGGATTTTACCCAAATTTTGTACAGAAAAACAGAAAGTCTTATATCAAAAGCCAAATTGATTAAATGAGAACTCCATTGAATCAATAAGACAAAAATATATTTGATGAAAAAAAGTGGTTGTAATGTTCAGAATAAAAAAATTATAAAAATTAAGTTACATAAAAATAAAAATACAGGAAAAGTGACAAAAATTCTTTTGTACACTAGTTTGCCCAAATCACATGCATCGTTGACCATTTGAAGACTAACATAATCTTTCACAAAAACACAAAGAAATTATAAATGTGTTAACAATAATTTTACTATCTTTTTACGCATATTTTGATTATACACATCAGGAACTGCAAATACGGTTCCATGTTGTGGTAGTTTTCTCTAGGAATTTCAATTGTTTGTTTTCTATTAGCAATCAAAAACAATTAAATTAAAAAAAAATTAACAAATTATTTATTTTTGACAAATTGTTTTGACAACTGTAATGTATACAGCTGATGGGCTTTTTCGCCCGTGCGTTCACCTGTATTATTTCGCCATGGTTGAAACTAAGTAATTTATTCGCTTTGGTCCAGCAACAACCAATAAAATCGTCTTGCAGAAAGCTTATTTTGTATGTGTTGATGAAAGCAAATAACTATTTAGTTCTTGTATAGCGAATTCACTATTTTTGCTGATAACAAAGTAGCCAAACAAAGCGAATTAATTATAGGGTGACGAATTTATTTATTTTCGCCGGTATTATAACTGTTAAAAAAATAAATTAAAAAAAATAATAATAAAATATTTATCAAACTTTTATACAGATTTTTTATAAATAGAGTTAGACAGTTAAGATACCGGCTAAAATGACTGAATTCGCCATCGCTAGCACCTTATAATAAATTCACCTTGGTAGCCAAACTTCATATAAAAAAAAGTCCATATGATATATTTTATATTAGGAGTTTGGCAGTAATGGTACCGGCGAAAGAAATGAATTCACCTACGTTGAACCTAAGTAATTTATTTGCTTTGGTCCAGCAACAACCAATAAAATCGTCTTGCAGAAAGCTTATTTTGTATGTGTTGATGAAAACAAATAACTGTCTGCTTAGTTCTTGTATAGCGAATTCATTATTTTTGCTGATAACAAAGTAGCCAAACAAAGCAAATTAATTATAGGGTGACGAATTTATTTATTTTCGCCGGTATTTTAACTGTTAAAATATAAATTAAAAAAAATAATAATAAAATATTTATCAAACTTTTATACAGATTTTTTATAAATAGAGTTAGAATGTTAAGATACCGGCTAAAATGACTGAATTCGCCATCGCTAGCACCTTATAATATATAATAAATTCGCCTAGGTAGCCAAACTTCATATAAAAAATCCATATGATATATTTTATATCAGGAGTTTGACAGTAATGGTACCGGCGAAAGAAATGAATTCACCTACGTTGAAACTAAGTAATTTATTCGCTTTGGTCCAGCAACAACCAATAAAATCGTCTTGCAGAAAGCTTATTTTGTATGTGTTGATGAAAACAAATAACTGTCTGGTTAGTTCTTGTGTAGCGAATTCATTATTTTTGCTGATAACAAAGTATCCAAACAAAGCGAATTAATTATAGGGTGACGAATTTATTTATTTTCGCCGGTATTATAACTGTTAAAAAAATAAATTAAAAAAAATAATAATAAAATATTTATCTAACTTTTATACAGATTTTTTATAAATAGAGTTAGACAGTTAAGATACGGGCTAAAATGACTGAATTCGCCATCGCTAGCACCTTATAATAAATTCGCCTTGGTAGCCAAACTTCATATAAAAAATCCATATGATATATTTTATATCAGGAGTTTGACAGTAATGGTACCGGCGAAAGAAATGAATTCACCTACGTTGAAACTAAGTAATTTATTCGCTTTGGTCCAGCAACAACCAATAAAGTCGTCTTGAAGAAAGCTTATTTTGTATGTGTTGATGAAAACAAATAACTGTCTGCTTAGTTCTTGTGTAGCGAATTCATTATTTTTGCTGATAACAAAGTATCCAAACAAAGCGAATTAATTATAGGGTGACGAATTTATTTATTTTCGCCGGTATTATAACTGTTAAAAAAATAAATTAAAAATCTAATAATAAAATATTTATCTAACTTTTATACAGATTTTTTATAAATAGAGTTAGACAGTTAAGATACCGGCTAAAATGACTGAATTCGCCATCGCTAGCACCTTATAATAAATTCGCCTTGGTAGCCAAACTTCATATAAAAAATCCATATGATATATTTTATATCAGGAGTTTGACAGTAATGGTACCGGCGAAAGAAATGAATTCACCTACGTTGAAACTAAGTAATTTATTCGCTTTGGTCCAGCAACAACCAATAAAGTCGTCTTGAAGAAAGCTTATTTTGTATGTGTTGATGAAAACAAATAACTGTCTGCTTAGTTCTTGTGTAGCGAATTCATTATTTTTGCTGATAACAAAGTATCCAAACAAAGCGAATTAATTATAGGGTGACGAATTTATTTATTTTCGCCGGTATTATAACTGTTAAAAAAATAAATTAAAAATCTAATAATAAAATATTTATCTAACTTTTATACAGATTTTTTATAAATAGAGTTAGACAGTTAAGATACCGGCTAAAATGACTGAATTCGCCATCGCTAGCACCTTATAATAAATTCGCCTTGGTAGCCAAACTTCATATAAAAAATCCATATGATATATTTTATATCAGGAGTTTGACAGTAATGGTACCGGCGGAAGAAATTAATTCACCTACGTTGAAACTACGTAATTTATTCGCTTTGGTCCAGCAACAACCAATAAAATCGTCTTGCAGAAAGCTTGTTTAGTATGTGTTGATGAAAACAAATAACTGTCTGCTTAGTTCTTGTATGCAGGTGTTAGCGCAGGCGAATTCATTTGTTTCGCCGGTAGCTAAACTGTCGAATTTCATATATAAAAATATGACACATGAGAAGAAATCTCTGAGAAACTTAAAACTTTTCAATAGAATTGCAAAAAAACTATTTTACACTTGCTGGACTGCAAGAAATGGAAAAATGTTCGGTGAAATATTGAGAAGACATTTTTAGTAATTCTGTAATCATCATCTCCAAACCATTTCGCGCGCACATACCGCATACAGTTATCAAAAAAGACAAAAATGGTAATAGAATATGGTATCAATTATTTCATAGAAAAAGCTTATTGAAACAATATTAGCGTATTTACGGTTTTATTTTCATAAAATTCAAATGTAATCGCCTTTTTAAATTCTATGCAAAATAAGTAAAAGAAATAAGTTATTTCAAATCGGCAGTCAAGTGTCATCAAATCACGTGATTTCAGTATATTTTGTTCGGAGAACATGTTTTGTGTGATTCGAAACCATTCGAAAAAAAGTGGATTTTACCAAAATTTTGTTTACAAAACCTAAGGGTCTTATGTCAAAAGTCAAAATGATTAAATGAGAACTTAGTAAAATCAATATAGCAAAACAAAAAAACAAAATAAATCTTTTATGCAAACTAAGGAACTATTTTAATTTTTACTTTCATTTTTCTAAAATAAACTTATTTTCAATTTAATTTAAATGAAAACAATTTGTGTTAATTTTGTGTTCGAATATATACATATATGTTCTTTGTTTATGCTTATAACAACATGCTTACTACATTAGCTGGTTTTTAGAAACAACGAATATCGTTAAAAATTTTACTAAATTGCAAAATCGACAATATGGTTCAAGGCGAATCAAGTACCAAGTGGCGGCGGAGTTTATTTATTTTCGCTATGAACACTACTGTCAAAGTCCATATATAAAAAATCTGTTTATATTTTTTATATATGAAGTTTAACAGTAATTTTAACCAGCAGAAAATAGTGAATTTGCCTACGCTGCCGCCTGGTAATTGATTCGCCCTGATATAGTTGTTAAGTAAATTTAACCAACCGATCAAGGAGTTTTAGGTATATTCACGGCGAAAACGAATACAACACGGTGGAAGAAATGTAAATTGTAAAAACCGTCTTCGGCTGTCAAAAACAAAGTAGTACACTAGGATATAGTAACTTTTGATATAGGAAGAAGAAAAAATCACAAGCATAAAAAATAGTCAAGGCCACCTGTTATGAATTTGCCTTGCAATCGATAACCGTTACAAAAGAGAAGCATATCGCACTACTGAGCTATTACAATCACCTCTAAATGAATTCGCCTTGAGTTCTTTTTTATATTTTGAAGTAATTATCCAAGGCGAATCAAATGCTAGAAGGTAGCAATGGCGAATTTATTTATTTTTGTCGACAACCTTACTGTGTACTTCGTATTTAAAAAAGCAGTTCGTATTTTTTATTTGAAGTTTGATACCTAAGTAACCCCCAAAAATTAGTAAATTCGCCGTCGCCACCACGTAGTATTTGATTCGCCTTGATCCTTTCTGCCAGCTTTTAGAAAGCGTGCGTCAAGGCACATTTCTTTTACTATGTAATAGCGGCTCTACAACAAATGCAGCATTTCAAAAACAACATGGCTTTTTATTTTTGTTTTGTGCGTTAAAAATATCAAAAGCATTAAGAGCAATAGAAGATAATTGGTCTAAATACAAATGCTTGCTTTGTTTTGCAAATGCTTGTTAATAGTGTTTTTTGAAATTCGTAAACAAACAAAGTAAAATACAAACAACTTTTGCCATTTCCAACTGCAAACCAGCTGGGTGGAAGACGCTATATAGTAAAATAAATATACTTTGACGGACGTCTTTATCAAAAATGTGTTTTGTTCTCGGTAAATAACGAGTACAGTTTATAAACAGTTGGCAAGACATTTTATATATGCGTCTTTTAACGAGGTAACTTTATTTTTGTGGAAAAGAAATCACTATGTGATTTGATTTTTAATTATTTTTATAGCTAGCTTTATATTTTTCAAAGCAAAATAAAATATTATTTGTGAAATCTGATATTTTTGGCCAGTTAAATTTTTATTGTTTTCTGTTTTTATTTTAATCTTGTTGGGTCAAACACTCTATATCAATAAAAATGCACTCTTTATTATAAAATATCATTTAGTAAAAGGTATTTAAGGCAAATTCAATTGAAATATAAACAAACAAAAATTCTCTACACTTAGAGTCTAAAGCAACAAATTTTTTATAACTATCTATTTATTAACATGGGAAAAGAAGGTAAACATTCAAAAGCATCTAACTCTTAAACACCAAGAGGAACTAAAAATAAGTATTCCAAAAAAAAAATAAAATATATGCTACACGAGCACGCAACACAATTTAAACAAATTGCACGTACAATCAAGAGGTCTGTTCAGTAAAAAAAATTTATTCTAATTGCTAGTGAAAAAAGAGCGTAGAGAATTGTTGAATGTTTGGACTAGAAAACAGAAACAGAAAATGCAAGTACCTCTTAGTTAAGAGAATATAAAAATAATGGCCCATATTCGTAGTTTATATAAAGTATACTTTAAGGTTTTACTTTAGAGTCGACTCTAATTCATTCTAGACAATTTGAAATATACTTTAGTCGAGAAAGTCAACTCTAAATTTAAAACTACCTAAAGCTGTTTTAAAACATTTTTCTAAAATTATTTTATTTGGTTTAAGAACACAATACTCTTTATCTGATTTTTATACCAAAGTGGACAAAATAAAAACAAGGTTACTTTTTTCTAATGTTTGTTTAGAAATTGTATGAAAACATTTATCAAATTACAGTTGACACCCCACTTAAAGTATACTTTATTCTTGACTATGAAAGCAAAAAAGATAAAAAGAGCCGTTAATTTTAGATAATACTTTAACAAGAGTCGACTTTAATTTATAACTATGAATATGGGCCAATATTATTTTATTAATTTTTTTTAACTTAAATATAGAAGTACACAACAAAGGAGTGTAAAAGAACAAATTTGGTTTAGAATCTACGAGCCTTGGAAGAAAATGTAAAACATTTCAAATACATATTTTTCCTGTTTGGTTGTAAATGCACTATAGTACATTTGCTTTTACTATTTAATGGTCATACCGTACAGTTTTAAAGTCTTACATATCATTTCCGAAGCCACAACAATTTTCTTTGTTAATTTTTTCTGGAAAATTGTTTATTTATTTTTTTTTTTACATTTAAAAATTTCGGTTTTAAGCTCTCTTTGCTAGTTTTTGTTAGTAAAGTTACTTATCAGACCTGTATATTTTTCAATATAACTCAATACCTATTTGATTTGAGCGCTTTTTTACATATGAAATTTATTCCGCTAAATAAGCTTATTCGAGATATAAGCGGAAAAATTAATTTATAAATTTAATATTTTTTTTCCATTTCTAAGTTTATTGATTAATAACTTTTTACGCACAGTCTTTCCAAAAATGAGCTACACTACGATTGAGTCGTAATGTAATCCTCTATGCTTTGATATATTTCCCCGCTAAATAGTTTTTGAGTTATTAGTAAAAGACTTAACTTATAGTTTAAAGCGATTTGTTTACTGTGTAATAAACTTACTTACTAACTTCTTTCATAAAGCCTATCAAAAAACAAGCTATAACATCATTGCTTGCTATTTGATTCTGTATCGATTGCGTGCATCATTATATGTGCACGCGGAAAAGTCTTCAAAATAAAAATAAGAAATTTATTAATTTGAGGTATTTTTTTACATTTTAAGAGATTGCTTCCTTCTATTCGTGCTATTATTGCAAAATTACTCTAATTGTTTCAGATATAAGACTTTCATTATTTTACTAACTATGATAACAGTAGCAAAATTTTATGCTTTCACATGTAGGCTGTTAAATATATTAAGTTGCGATCGAGTAAAAAATGCAATTTTTACGTTTTGTTTACATTTTTCATGTAATAGAACAGAGAACATCGAACTCATAGACAGTCGAAAAAACAAAACGTGCTCACACGTATAAGAAAATGCAACTCAGTTTAACAAAACCTTGGCGAATTAATTTACAGGTGGTCTTAATAGCCCAGCTGATTTTTGTTTATGTTAAACAAATGAGAATTTTCATGATTGCCAGTAAATCTAACGTGACTTAACATACAAGAGGTATCCACGACCTCGTCAGCGTGTCCTCTCTAATTATCTTAAAAATCTATCTAAATATTTAGTGACATATTCATAAAAAAAATCAAAATTGATTTGAAATATATTTAAGGACAAAGTTGTATAAAAAATTTGTCATAAAAACAATTTCAAAGTATTTTTATTTTCTATGAATACGTCAGTTATTGTATAGTTCTGTAATTAGTGTTTAAAAAGGTTTAGTACCATTATATCGATAAAATTGACTGTTAAAGCTGTGCTTAGACGGCGTGTACAAGTCATATGGAATGTCAAAATTGCTATCAATATGTAATTTGGTGTGAATGTCAAAATCTGTGTTTAAGTTTGAACATGATAATTATAAACTATATTATCATGTTGCACATGATAATTATAAACTATATTATAATTATCATGTTCAAACTTGCATATGCAACGTACAAATGACATAACCTCTAATTGAAGGATCGCCGCGAATAACGTTGCAAATGACAAAATAATAATGTTTCAGGAGAGCAAAAAAACGTATTTAAATGGTATGATTATCTCCACTGACTGACTCATTGTAATTGCGTGTTGACGGTGATAAAATGCATAATTTTAATGTTTTGTTGTTGGAACAAATGTAAGAGAGTAAAATTAACGGTAATCTGCAAAAAAACAGGTTTTGCAAAATTTGTCTTTTACAACGTTGCTTCAATTGTTAACGAGAAAACTAAAATGCTTGAAACAGTGATATCAACGGTTCATTTTTTAAGAAATAGCAATTTAGAAAGAACAACGACAAGCATATTTCTGCTTTTACTTACATTAAATTTGCCATAATATAAAATTGCACTTAAGCTGTGTTCGTTATAATAACACGACACAAGCTGAAAACTGCACGTTCAATTCAGATATTTGGCGTAGTTTGCATGAAGTACATGTTAAAAACTTATAATTCTCGGAACATTTTTTCTTGTTTATTTTTACATTTGAGGTTGTTAGTTGCCCTAATAAAAGAATTAACATACAAGTCTTGTACATGCAAAGTAATATATATGCAAGTGTTATTAATAAGTTGTAAAAGAGACAAACATTTTAAGAATGTACATTGAATAAAAAAATTTTTGTAGCGAATTCGTATTTACCGTATTTTTTAACTTTTCGCTACGTGCAAGGGGCACACACGCCTTAGTCTTAAAAAAACCCTAGCACGCTGAAAAATTTAAACTCATATTTGTTACAAACTCATAAGAACTATTTCCACAAAAAAATCTTCTTTCTGCTATTTGTTAGAAATTTCTACATTGAAAGTGTCACCATTATTATTTTTTCTTTTACGCATGTACACATGATTCCATTACATTTCATGCAAATACACCTCGTCACAAAATTTGAATATCAAAAAAAAACGATATTACAAACTATTGCATTTCAAATATTACATTGTGATAAATACTGTTTATGTTATGTTTTTACCTTCTCCTGTAAAATCACAACTATGCGAGTTATGGCCTTTTTACACGAGACCAGCAATATATACATAAGATAAGTAAAATAATTTTCAAATACTCGTCGTACAAAAAAGTGGACCTGATTTTTGCAGTACATTTTCACTAAGAAAAATATATGAATTATTAGATAGTTATAAGGGTAATAAGTCAAATTTCTATTCATTTTTTACCATAAAATAATTGGTGCTGAATTTCATTTTAAAAATGTAAAAAGCGGTGATAATCTCCAAATACTAAGTTTTAATATTTCTTTTGTATCATTATCTTTTCTAATATTTCAAGCACTTGGTCAGTTTTTAACATAAAAATATTGATAATTATCTTTTTATTTTTCTAATATTTCTCCACACCGTTGGGTGACATCTTTAGGAAAACAAAAAAATTATTAATATTTAGTTTTCACAAACATATAATAAAAAACGGTTCAAGGCTTTTTGTTTTTTTCTGTCGTGGGTAACAAGTTTATGAAAATTCCGAAAAAATATTTTTGAGCCTACGATCAATTTATATACATATATTACCTACAAAAGTACAAATATTTTATTTTCAGAAATCTAACTTTTATCGTAAAAATATTTTGAGCAGAAGGTTTAAAAGTGGAAGTTAGCACCACTAAAAACATCTGTTTTCATATAGTTTTACATGTCAAAATAGAGAGTGCTCTAAATAAAAAACTGACACATGTTATAACACACAAGAAAATAACATATGTTATATTTCATGAGGTGTACACGGTATGTATTGATTTACATATGGAAAATCTGACATTCCATATGACTTGTACACGCCGTCTAAACACAGCATAACCTATACCAACTTTCTAAGTGTGCTTAACACAAAATATTTTTCAAATGCATCCAGCACTTTTAACTTGTTGATAGAACACACAGATAATTGATTTAACTAACCAATAAGTACAGCTGAATGCATTGGCCCAAGGCGAATTAGTAAAGGTGATTGCATGGCTATAGCAATTCAAAAACACAAAAAACAACACGGATTTTGTTGCTACAAAATCTAGGTTTGTTTTTTAAAACAATTGTTAAAAAGCAAAATATGAAATTAAAAAAAGTAAATTACAGTTAAACCTTGACTAACCAGGCCTCTATTAATCGGTTACATCTATTGACCGGCATGAGGTTCTTTTATTTTTTCCTATATTATCCCTTCTTTAGGTTTATGCCTCTATTAATCCATGCAGCATTTATATGGTTTTTATTGTGTAAATCTAAATCAGGTATCTGTCCTTTTTTAAGTTCTTGTGTCCACACATAAGAATATATTTGCGCTTTAATACCTTTAGTAAGTGAAAGGTGTTAGCAGACCTGCTGTGAAATGATGGCTCCTTCAAATAGTAAATTACCAAAAAATGCCAGAAAAGTTTTTTAATTAAAGACAAAATTACTTTGATTCATGACTGCGAAAAAACATTTCTGGTGCTGTTTCTGTATACATATTTTGATATAACCTCTATTAACCGTCTATTTCGATAATCCGTACTGTCGCCGGTCCCACGAAAGCTGTATAATCGAGGTTTAACTCCTTTATATAATATGCAAACATATTTTGTTATTTGCGTTAAGGCCAAACTATAAAAACACAATAAATAACTTAAGCAAACTTAAACAACTGCTCAAATACATTTACATTTGACACAAGCTAAAGCTAGCTTAAGCACATTATAGTTGGGCCTTTAAATAAATCACATTTAACGAAATTTGACGAAAATTTATCTTATTAACATTATAGTTTACCACATATAATTTAATGTATTTGCACAGTTGTTTAAGCTTGCTTAAGTTGTTTTATGCATATTATAGTTGTGCCTTAAACAAGATACGAAACTGATCGCACTTTTTGTACGGAAACAGCTGATTGTGCTTTGTGTTATACATATATAAAGAAAATAGTAATTAAGATCTACAGAGTTAAATTTTTAGTTTTTAATCCAATAGAAAATGTAGAAAAAACAACGTATTTATTTCTGCCCAATTTTTAAAAAATTTAATAAATTAAAATTAATTTGTATTTTTACACACATATGTATACGACATAAGCGATGAACACCGGTGCATTTTTTAGTATGGTTGTCCACAAACACGAAACAGAAAAATAACTTGTAATAATCTTTATGAAAATTTATCTTAGAAGATACACCACAAAATGTAAATGTGTACATGAATGTTATTAAATGTATAAAATATGTTCTTTAAATGTATTTCGTTTTGTAATTTTGTTTATTCATATAGAAAATATTTTTGGAAAAAGTACGAATGAAACATTAATGTGCAACTGTGGCAAATAAGTTACTAAATTTATGTACAAGGCGAATCAATTATCAGGTGGCAGCGTTAGAGAATTTATTATTTTTTGCTGGTAGAAACGAATGTCAAACTTCATATAAAAAAATTGTAAACAGATTTTTTATATATGGAGTTTGACAGTAGTGTACACGGCGAAAATTAATGAATTCGCCTACGCTGCCACCTGGTAATTGATTCGCCTTGTTTATGTAAGTACATTGACATTTCCAACGCACACAACACCAATAAAAAGCCATGTTGTTTTTGTAATGTTGTTTTTATTATAGATCCGCTATTTCCTAGTAAAATAAATGTGCCTTGATGCCCGCTTTTTAATAGCTGACACAATAGTTCCAGGCGAATCAAGTAACAGGTGGTGGCGATGGCGAATTTACTCATTTTTGCTAGTACCTTAACTATCAAACTTCAAATAAAAAAATGCTATGCTGATTTTTTAATCACGAATTTTAACAGTAAGGCTATCGACGAAATTGATTGTATTGGCTATCGATACCACCTAGCATTTTGTTCGCCTTGGATAAGTACTTCAAAATATAAAACAGAACTCAAGGCGAATTCATTTAGAGGTGATTGTAATCGATCTTGATAAAATTCGTTTCTTTAAAGACTGTACGAAAAAAGTTATGAAGCAGCAAACAAGGCGAATCAATTTCCAGTTGACATCGTAGGCGAATTCATTATTTTTTGCTGGTAAAAAGTACTTTCAAACTTCATATAAAACACTATACACAGATTTTTTATATATGGAGTTTGACAGTAGTGTTCACGGCGATAATTAATGAATTCGCCTACACTGCCACCTGGTAATTGATTCGCCTTGGCAGCAAACTTTCAAAAATCGAAAAATCTCAAAAAATTGGTGAAAAGTATTGAACTAATTAAAGTTTACTTCTACTTAGTATAAAGCAGTCGGTAGCACTAATCAATAGAGATCGAAAATACCTCCCAGAATATGTGTGGATAAGTTTTTGAAACACTTGCAATCAGAAGATATACCGAAGCAAATTCTTGCTAATTAAAAAACCACAAAGCTAAAAAGTAACAGCGATGTCGTTAATAGTGTTTATACAAACACACATGGAATAATAATGTAAACAAACTTTGAAAAAATATTGCGTTTTTATATGTCACAATAATTCATCGATTTATCATACATTTAAAAAGAAAAGATGTTTTTTGGAAGCTGCAAGGCTGTAGAATCAGATTATCCGGTGCTGCACGTAAGATACTTTATCCTTGATCGAGATAGTTATTGACTTATAAAATCTTAATTAAAAGCTATAGAGAACAATAGCACGATTTCGTGTTGGTATAGATTATTTTCGGAAATACTTCCTTTCAGAAGTCATAACTCGATAAATTTGACGAATGGGTTAAAATTATACAAATAGTTTGTTAAATAAACTACAATATTTGCATGCAGAAAAAAATGTAAACAAATTATACGTACAATCAATATTTCTGTTCAGTAATTAAAAATTTATACTAATTGTTACTAGTGAAAAAAGAGCGTAAAAAATTGTTGAATGTCTATTTTTTTTATTTATTTTCGTAAAATTTAAATAACTTCTTACGTTTTCATCTTTTAAATTCGATATTATGTTTTATAATTACGGCAGTGAGCATATTACAATAAATAGAAACAACACCAGGGACAGGTTTAGCCATCGGCAAATTGATTTAACGAAACGATTAAGGCGAATCAGTACAGCTGAATTCATTGGCCAAAGTATGTCTATCTATATCAATACACACAGGAGCTCAGCTGAAAGTTTTTTGCTTCGTTTTTATACCATTCACCACAAAAGTAGAAAAAAGGGTATATGTAATTTTGTCATTCCGTTTGTAATTTCCACATTAGGCATTTCGGACCCCCATAAAGTGTATACATTCTGATTTCTTATGCATAACATTGTCGATTGTTCGTTATCCGTCCATGCTAGCATTTAAATCAATGTACATTAATTTTCCTAGGTAGTGTCGTCCGCTAGCTGTTGTAGTTGCTTATGTCAAAAGTTGTCTATATTTTACCACGTTTGTTTACAAACTTTAAAAACACCAACAACAACCATATGCAAAACAAAGCGAGTGTTTATTTTAGAGCAATAATTCGTGGCAGTATAACATATTTATGCAAATAATTAAAGAAAATTATTTTGCTGTTGCTAGGTTGTTTTTCTTTCAATTATAAAACACAAATCTAAATTTATTTTTTATAGCCAACTATTGACAGCACCAAGGCAAATCCATTGCCAGGTGGCAGCGTGGGCGAATTTATTACATTTTGCTGATAAAAACTACTGTCAAACTTCATATATAAAAAATGTACACAGATTTTTCATATATGGAGTTTGCCAGTAGTGTTCACGGCGAAAATTAATGAATTCGCCTACGCTGCCACCTGGTAATTGATTCGCCTTAGACAGTACTTCCAACTTAAATGTCAAGGCGAATTTATAAAAAGAACAAGTAATTGTGCTATTATTCGGCCATTCCGAATCTTAATGTGCAATTAGACGTGTCATAACGATAACCATATAAAACAGTTGTCCAACCCACCATATGGGAACACAGTATTTGATTATAGGCGACATACCATAATGCCATAGCCATAACCATAGATATTAATTAAATTTTGATTTTTACCATAACCATATATAGTTGACTATTGAATTTAAGTATTAAATGTTTGTTTTTTTATTTTGTTTTTATTTTTCACGTTCGCTGCATGAATTTCAAATATTGTTTCCATATATTTTTTCCAGAAATTTTTTTCGAAAACAATTGGTACCAGTTGTCGTTTTACTGGATGAATTTTATAACTGAAAAATCAATACATTTAATGACTAAATATCATACGTGTAGCTCATTCATTTCTAAAATGGCGAAAATAACAACCACAAAATCTTATTCCACAATCTTCGGGCTTCTTAACTCAATTTTATATTTTAAAATTCGTTAAAATTTGTTGAATTGTTACTGTATTTAATTACGCTCATTTTACGTTAAATTTTGTTTTGCATATTTGTTATGAACAACAAAAATACTCCGGTTTTTTCTAACTCTGTTAAAAGAGTTTGCTGTTTCTCAGAGTATGTTGTCTTCTCTTGATTAAATTTCTCCACGTTTTTACTTATCAGCTGCTATAGATTTGTTGTCTCTTTTTAAAAAGTGTTGTCAACAAGTTTTAAAATGTAGAATTTTTAGCGTATTTTGCTTAATGTTAATTTATGATATAATAAAAAATTTTATAAATGAATTTAAACTCTAAGGAAACTTGTATATTTATATTGTTTCTTATAAGTATTACTGTCATTATAGTTATTACTGTTGTAATATCATAATTATTAGTTTTTTTTTATTTTTCACTATTATTATATTGTATTATTATGAGTATTATTGTAATAGATACCCTTATAACTGTTATTATAATTAGTACTTTTAGAATCCGAAGGATGCATCGAGTACATATTAACACGGTTGTGGTAAACATAAAAATATATATCAAACATAAAATAGAAATTTGAAATAAGGATTAGAAATAAGCGCTGGGACAGTAGAGTATAGTTTTGGTAGTGTGTGTAAATATTAGTTATAATAAATATTAACTTTTGTAAAAAAATTAATATTTCAATATGAACATTTATTATTCGGAATCTTTTAAAGTTAATTTATTTGATTCCTTCAAATAAAAATATTTGTTGATATTCTCAGAAAACATTTGTTATTTCGAACTACAAAATGAAATGTTTTACTGCGGGGAAAGCATATACATATGGCCATTTCACAACTCTCATTACAAAAATTAAATTTCCTTTAAATAGCTGTATAGATGTTTACTGCTATTTTTCCAATTTATAAGCAACATATCCATATCTGAACAATAATTATATATTAATAATAATGATATTTATACATACAATAATAATAAATTCATTTATAACAAATATTAGTCATGAAAGATTATATATTTTCAATTACGATTACATTATTGAAAATTTTAAATTACAAAATAAAATAAATTGTAATTAGGCATTAATCAGTACTTGTAATTTTACAAAATGATTCATGTTCCTAAAAATATTAAGTGTAACTAAAAATGCTGAAAATGATTTTCTGAAAGGCTTAGGATAATTTAAGCTGAAGTAGATAAATTAAAAACTGTAAATGTTGTAAAAGTCAGTAGTAAAAACACAATTATACTTAAATTTGTGGTGAAAGCTCAGACGAAGAGATTATATATCTTTTACAATGTATTTTATACATACATATGTATTTTTAACATACTTTTACTTATAATATCAAGTAGAAACTATTAAATGGATAATAGTATAGTATGGTTTTTATCTTTCGTTGTATTATTATTTGTATATGTTTTTCTTTGTAAACACATATAAGGCATTATTTAGATAGGAATCTAATAATTTTTTAAATGTTTTTTATATTTTTTACCTTGAATTAATTTAAAAAAAGCATTCATTTAATTTTATTAACTATTTTCGAATTTTATTTACTTACTAATTTATGTAATTGTAATTGGATTTTCTAGTTAAAAATTACTTGTAATTTGTATTTTATTATAATATTAATTATAATATTAATTAATTATAATTAATTAATATTAATTACTTATTAATTATAATAATAAATACATCACAACTTGCTAACAAGGATTTAAGAAAAAATCTATTTTAATTTTGTTTATCATAAATTTATACTATTTAATTCGCAAGTTGCGCGATTTAATGATTTAAATTAAGTACGGTTTTTTAACGTTTCTATAAAATTCAATTAGCACCACTAAAAATTACTTCAATGTTTGTTAATAAAAATTTGACGGCGGCATCAAAAAGGGCAATATATACAAGCCATCTGGTAACAAAAATTTTCATATGTATACTGTTTACATTGGGGACATGTCCCCAAAATATGCGGAAGGCAGAATAGTGTCCTCAAACTATGCGGAAGGCACTAAAAATGCTTTAAAACGTATTTTTTTAAGAATTTACCAAAGATTTTGCTATTTATGTGTATAATTTTTTACAGTTTTTCGAACTGCACCAAAAAAAGTAAATATTTTTACTGTCCCCAAACTATGCGGGATACATATATATATATATATATATGCACAGCGCATAGTTTGGCGACCGAAAAAATATCAAATTTTTTTGATGCCATATTATGAAAGGTGATAAAATATACCCTATGAACCAATATTTTTTCATAATTCCGTAAAAAATCGGTGCAAATCCACTTTTAGTATATATCGCATAGTTTGACGACTGCTATATACGTTGCGTATATTTTGACTACCTGTCGTCAAATTAAACGGTACGTATGATTAAGAAATTGTTGCCAGACAATCACTATTTTTTCAATTCATTTTTACCGCCGTTATCTTTTCGCTAACAGACGATGTAGTTAGAAGCTTTTTATGGAACAGTGATGTCAATAATATGTATTATATAAATTCGTTTAATATAGTTAATTAGTGTTAAATGTCTTTATAATTATTATTTAAAGATGTATATGATTAATTAAATTATTTATACAAATTATCATATAATTTTTAAATGAAAAATTAAATCATGATTTAATATATACTTTTGACATGTTTCGCTTTTATCGTTAAAATTTACAAAGATATTTTTTAATTTTAATAAAAAAAAGATAAACCTATATTTATATTTTTAAATTTTTGAGATGTGCATATGTATTCATTTTGAAATTGTTTTATGAGAATATAAGATTAATAAAATTTTTAATATAGCTGCCGCTTACGAAAGGATCCACTTAAGCCGGACATTTGGAAATTCGAATTCTAAAGGGCCTAAACTCTAAAGAGCAAAACCAAGTAAAATAGGTAACTTGATATCTCTTAAAAGAAAAGCAAAAAAGGGTGTTTCGTACTTTTTATTCCTGCTTTTAGGGAGTATTTTAAAAAAATTTTTTTTTGGCATTTTCATCTTTTTCGAAGGTTGGCCACATAAAAGCAAAAGTTGTAAATTTTTTTCTATGCATTTTGTTCTTCGTGAATACGTACCATCCAATAAAAACTAATATATTTTTTACTTTCAAAGGGGAAAAACTTATACCAAAATTGGACTTAAAATAAAAAATAGACATATAAAACAAACATTCCTTAGGTTTAAACACATAAGTAATATTTAATTATAGATATTGAATTTTGAAAAAAGTGAAAATGCGTACCTTGAATAAACCCCAATTTTCTAAAAGAAAAAAACACCTTACAACAGAAATTACCTTTTTACTGAAGGAAAGACGATTTTTTAATACCCTTTTTATACATATACCGTTTTAACAAAAATTCTGTCCATAACAAGTACCTTTTGAGAAAATATAAATTTTTACAAAAAATTTACTTTTTTACAAAAACGTACTATTACAAGGGTACATTTTTACAAAACAACGATAAAGATACGTTTTAATTACAAGTAACTTTTGTTATGTTCTTTTTGAAAAAGGTTTTATAAAAGTATAATTTTTTAACGAGTGTATTTGTTTTACAAAGGGTACCTTTTCACATAACCTTTTTAGAAATAGTACTTTATAGAAACGCACTCATTAAGTATATATTATAATTTTGTATACAAGAACAGGAGAATATTTTTTAACATGTATGCAGCGATGCAGAATGAATATTTTAGCTTAATTTTTAAGATTTTTAATCAAAATAGAATTTTGAAGATCTTTTTCCCGAATAGAGATTTTTTGATTTAGTTGCTTGGCACCTAATATTGTAGTTTCTTGTAAAAATGTAATTAACATTTTTACCTATATGAAACAATTTTATTGTCAATTAGTACTCTAAAACAAAATGTATTATAACTACTGCTGGTGGGTAAATATGTAAAAAAATGTTGACGTTTACCTGTGTATTTTTTTTTAACAAAAATTTTCTGTACACAGTTTAATCCCACTGAATTGAATGAATTCATTGATAATTATCTTTTACATTGATTTTTGTAAACAAATAACAAAACGATTTGACTTTAACAATGCAACATTTAAAAACCCTCAAAACGTTATTAACAAAAAGTTTTTTTCACTAGCAGGTCTAATACAACTTTTTTAAATTTAACTGAAGGCAGTGTGATACAAAATTTAGATGAAGAAATTAGTGAACTCCGCCACATAGAAAATTTTACAGTAAAAGAGTTTTGGCACACAATCTTAAAAATTTCTAGAGCGGATAGTGAGTTTGTTCTTCTAACTTTGTCGAAGTTTGCATTAAATTTGAGTTGTCTCTCTTGTTCATCTGCAAATGTTAAACGAATATTTTTAAAAGTAAACTTAATTATAATAGACTAGCCAACGCCACATTAGAGGATATTTTATATACTCAAGATTATTTGTTAGGTAAAATTGATGCTAATATTTTGGAAAATTTGAAACCTTCTCAGTATTATAATCAGAAATGTGTGAAATATTTTCAACTTATACATATTATCTCAAAGTTACAATGTATAGTTTCAACTATGTTTAAATATATTAAAAAATTGTTTGCATAAAATTTTTGATTTTTATGTTTACTTGTTCATTTTTAAATATATTTGTATGTATATTTTCATTTTATGTATTTATGATATGTTTTGTTTACATTATTTTTAATGTTTAATGACCATAATTATCCTATTAGATTACGACCTAAATTGATCAAATTGCGAAATTAAAACATGAAATTGAGAAAAGCAAGTAGAAGCTAACAACATTCTAATTTAAATTGGACACTACAAGAATCTTAAAGTGAAATTGAAAAAATTCCAAATGAAATTGAAAGATTGAACAATAAAACAATAATTAAAAGACCAAGTTGTCAACACTCGATCAACAATGTAATGCCAAAGCGAATTTATAACAGATAAACTCACTGCAATGAATATGCACATTTTGTTTGCAAAAAATAGTCACCAGGGATGTCGAGGCAACCTGTTATTAATTCGAATTGTAAAATGCAAATTCTCATCAGGGCGAATTCAAAATATTTTAATTCGCTTTGATGTTGTGTATTAGAGCCTTGAACAAAGAATTTGAAAATTGAAAACAATTTTATATTTATACCAGAGAACTGCAAGAGTGTCTGTTTTTAATACTCTAAGTATACTCATCTTAAATGCGGTTGCGGTGTGATCGCCACCGCATTTCTTAAGTGCGAGTATTTACTATACCCATTCCATTTGAGTATAAGTGTCTACCATACTCAAGTAAAATATTTGCGATGCTGGCTTTACTTTATTCGTACTCATACTCACAACAAACACCAAGAGAGAGAATTTTACGTGTGTAGTGAGAGGAAAACAGAGTTATCAGATCAGAATTATTAAATCAAACACAATATCAAAAGTCGCCAATGCCTAAATTAGTTAACGTACATACTTCCTTGAAATTATGAAAGTTTATTTAATATGTAACAGAAAATAAATTTAATAGAACCCGTAAAATTCGCCATGTTTTCATTTATTAAAAATACAAGAAAAGTTTACTAATAACTCAAGAATAGTTCATTGTTTATTATATTACGTTGTTGTTAGGGTTTTTTTAAGTCACACAGGATAGAAATTTAAAAATTCTATTCATTAAGCAAATACATTTTTTTTAATTAATAAATAGGTATAAAAGCAATAATTATATTTAACAAAATAAAATATATAAACTAACAACTTTATTTTATTTATTATTATTTATGAGGTCTATGTCTATTCAGTCAATGCAATATTACATCTGCGTATATACAGTTTTGTTAAAACTAAAAAAATTAACTAATTTTCCTTTTATTCACAGATTCATTTTATCATTTTGTTTTCCTAATTACCGTAAGTACCACGTTTGTGACAACAAGGCGCATAAACTGAAAATAATTGTTCATAACAGCAACAAAATAAGTATACCTGCTTTAAATAGTGTACAAAAGCTGTGCCTTTAAGCAGTTTTTATTGCATTTTATTCATTAAATATGTGTTGTATTTCATACGTATGTATACGGTTGTTGTCTGTTTTTCTGCTTATAATGTTTAAGCAATAGATTTGATCAAATTTTGTTTTTTTTATTGTTTATAAATAGATCTGCATACAATGCAGTATTTCATAAAACGGCACTAAAAAACTTTAATAGGGTAAAAATGTGGCAACGTTACTTACAAATAAAGAGAATTAAAAAATTCTCGCGTACGAGTATAAAAAATACTTAAAATTCTGATTGCGATATTTTTGATACTCGTTTTTATAAGAATGGGTAAAATAAACACCGCAACTTTTTATTGCGGTGTTTAAAATACTCGAGTATGAAAAGTATAGAGTAAGTATAGAGTAAGTATGCGGTGTACTCATGAGTTGCGGTGTACTCGTGCAGTTCTCTGATTTATACCTTTTATGTCCATATACACACATTAAGGGTAATTATTTTTTAGTTATATTATTTTATGTACCCATAATATATTGTCGTACACAAAACTATAATATAAAATAATTAAAAATATCGTTTTTGGATTAGATTCATATTTTCTGTTTGTATTTACAATTTTAATTTAATTATTTTTCACAATCCCAGGAAAAAATTAGACATCGCTTTAAAAAGTACTTGCCATATAAAGACTTACTTTTGCGATAGCAATTTTTTGTTACTTGCTTACAAAACATAGTACATTAGTCCGCAAAAGAAGTAGAAGTAGTAATTGAATTAGTTCTTTAAGTTAAAACATAATACATTAAAATATTTACTAATGGTCGTTATAATTTCCAGTAATAATCAATGTAATCGATTCTCAGGAATTGAATTTAAAAGTCTCATGCCTTGTTCAAAACATTATATAAAATTATAAAAAATATAAAATTTTGCTAGAAATAATGGGTTGATCATATCTATAATGCATAATAGCTAGTCCACACCTGAAGAAGTTATATATTGATGAAAGTCAAATTTGTATTAGGATGAAAATTCGTTCGGACTTCATTTATTATTATTATATCATCGTTATGATATAAAGGTCAGAGCTAATAGACTTATAAATTTATCATGATATGAAAAGTAATGTTATATGTTATTTAATTTTTTTCTTCGCACTCTTCAGTAACTAAAAATTTTAGCTAGTTGTTGCTTATTGCTACTAGAGCGTGAATTTCAAGGTACATTCATTTTAAATAAAATCTATTTAAAGTAAAATAAATGCACCTTGGTTGTCTTTCAAGCAGAGAGTAATAAAATATGAGAGCGAAAAAATTTGTTGCAAAAATTAGTCAAACAACAGCAGCCGCTAAAGCTAAAACTCAACGCTAAAAATCTATGAAATCTATTTAGCGATTTTTAGCTGTAAAAGCAATTCTGTAATGTGTATTGCTTAATTTAGATATGTCTAAAAATCCAATTCGCCGTAATTTTAGCCTTTATTGTCATCGCTAAAATTTTCTAATCTTGTATGCTCTATTTCAAATAAGCGATTTAAAATAAAAAATAAATAAAATTTTTAGCAACAATATTTTTTAGTTCTAAAATTTGGGTAAAACATATACATTTTTAACTTGTGTTTTTTATGTAAATTTTATTTATTTTAGCAATGAAAGAGCTGGAATATATGCTAATTCACTATAATTGCCAATTTATGTGATATTTTGAAAAGAATAAAATGCTTTTAACCTTTCAAAACATTCTGCTAATTATCCCGAACAAATAATTAAAATCACCGATTTTGATTATATAAGGTGATGGCCACTTGGCTACCGCTTACTTAGCGTTTTAGGAAACTTATCACAAACATTTTAATTTAGAAAATCCGTAATTTAATTTAAATTATAAATTTGCAATTGCCCGTGTAAAAAAAACATAAATATATAATGGTGGTGTTTTCTGATATTTTATTTGTTGTTTTACTTTCATTTTTGATTATCCTTCAACTCCTCCGACTTCTAACAAAAGTTTTAAATTTTAATTTAAATCAATTTTTTCTTCAAAGGCTGTTGTTGACGATTGTTTTGTGTTAACTTTTTGCACAAATATTTGTATAAAATGGTTTGCATCTTGAAAATATATGTGCATCATTGCGGCGGTTGATAATTCCATCGCTAACCGCAACATTTAATTTACACATTTTTTTTTTTATTCAAATACATACGTTATAAGTGTATATTCGGAGGATTTAAAAAATATTCTAGACAATTATAAAAATATTATAGATATATCATACACATATACTGAAAACTTTTTGTGGGTAAACGCTAATCATTGTAAGGAAAGCGAAAAATAAAGTATGGTAACACTAATACGAAGCAACCTCAATATATTTGTCTATTTTTAACAGCAACTTATCAAAGTAGAGTAAAAGGATAATTAAAGTGATAGCAATTTAGTGTCAAGAACTACCATATTATATTTGGCTCTTTTTAACAGCTATTTATCAAAGTACAGGGAAAGAATAAGTATAGTGGTAGCAAATTAGCTACGGCAAAAATGTAAAATTTTAGCTAAGCGATTGATATTACAGAATACCAATAGCTTAAATATTCGCCGTAATTTGTTTTTAACTAATTAATTTAATTTGTTTTGTAACATGACGAAAGAATTATAAAATTATATTATTTGGTTATTTTTCTTTAATTTAGCTAGGGGAGTATAAAGTTAAAAAATTTAAAAGAACAGAATTTTCGCTAAGAACCTTTTAGCTTTGCAAGTTTTTTGTTTTTATAAGAATAAAAAGTAAACAAGTCAGTGATGAAACATTTAATGCAATGATCTTTTTTCGGCGCAATTTTAATGAGAATAGTAGAATTCCTATGTACAATTATAAATTTTGTTTATACACATGTATAAAGCATAGATTTTTCTTAATATAAATAACTTAAAATTTATATCACAATAAGAATCTTCGTTAGATTTTTATGTACACCTTTTTAGCTATTACTTGGTTTTTGAGAGTATTATTTTCAATCTTTCTTTGTGGTTGACATGAGTTTGCTGGCTTATAGTGGTCTATTGTTTTATAAACTTTTCACTCTACACTGATGAAAATAAAATTGAAAACTTTGACTTGAAATTTCGAAAGTTAAATATGAAATTGGGAAAAGCAAGAACCTAAGATATTCTAATTTAAATTACGATTCTCTAAGTGAAATTGAATAATTGAACTTAAAATGAAGAAATAAAAAGACAAAGTTGTCAACACTATCGAAAATGTAAGTCCAAGGCAAATTCATAAAGGGTCAAATTCAAGCCGAATTAATACAGGTGACCGCACGGCTACAACAATCCAACAACACAAAAAACAATAGGCAATTTTATGATATAAAATTTAGGTATGTTGTCAAAAATATAAAAAAAAACAAACAAAATAAAAAAATATATTTGATGAAAAAAAGTGGTTGTTATTATCAGAATAAGAAAATTATAAAAATTAAGTTACATAAAAATAAAAATACTGAAAAAGTGACCAAAATTCTTTTGTACCACTAGTTTGCCCAAATCACATGCATCGTTCCATTCTTGTACGTTGACCATTTGAAGACTAACATAATCTTCCACAAAAAAACCAAGAAATTATAAATGTGTTTACAATAATTTCACTATCTTTTTACGCAAATTTTGATTATACACATCAGGAGCTGCAAATACGGTTCCATATTGTAGTAGTTTTCTCTAGGAATTTCAATAGTTACAACAACAAATTAAATAAAAAAATTAACAAATAATTTATTTTTGACTACTTTTTTTGACAACTGCAATATATACAGCTGATGGGCTTTTTCGCCCGTGCGTTTACCTGTATTATTTGGCCATGGTCAAATTATAGCAAGAAACAATTGGGGTGTTCAGTAACTAAAAATCATGAATCAAGAAAACAATAACAATATGTTGTGTAAGTTAGACATAGAACATATTTTGTAAATAAACAACATTTATGTATGGAAAGTGTAACAGAGTTAAAGTAAGAGAACCCAAAATCTAATACTTTTTACAACAAATACTCATTCTACTATGACGTAGATGCGCAGTAGAAAAATTCTTTGAACGGCTGAATGCGCAATCTTGTTTTTTTAATCATGACTAGAAATTGTTAGTCTAGAGTATAACATGCCATTTTTTTAATTCTCTTGTAATGTCATCGGAATTTGTACACAAAACAAAATCAACATGAAACTAGTTACTTGTAAAATGGCATACTGTAAAATCGGTCTTACTAAAATGTGTACATGAATCAGGGTTGCCAGAAAATTTTGCTAAGAAATCGACTCTTTTTGCACAAAAATATCAGGTTTATCGGCACTTTATTATTAAAAAATCGTCAAACACATTTTTAATACAATAAAACATATTTTTATTAACAAAAAGTGTCAAATAATTTATCATTTTAAAAATATATGTCCAAAATCAAAGTGTTTTAATATTTGAATTAAAAGCTGATACAGTTATATACCATTTTGTTTATTTCGTTTTTGTTTTGTTTCGATTCTTATATTAACTCTTTAACCAAACATTTTATCAAATTTCAAAAAATGCTCTCTATTCATAAATTCCGTTAAATAAAGTTCATCGATTTTTATAAAACTACATAGTACAGTTCTTAGAAGCGTTTCCATATGGCTGTATAGGTTGTGTATTTCAGTTGACTCACCTTAAAATAGTCTGTTTATAAGAAGTTCTAGTTTATATATAAAGAGAATAAATAAACTTAATTTGGTTCGTTTAATTGTTTTAAATTTTTTTTCGCTGTATCGATTTGATCAACATTAACTGCAAATCAAATGTAAATTCTTAAGGCCTCATACAAATCTAGTATTCAAACAACTACTGCTTCAAGCGACAGCCATCTGGTTTGACTTGGGTGCAATAATTTAAGTTTTTATTACTGGTAATTTTTAAAATTGGTGAAGTCTTTCTGTATTTAACGACAAGCATATATTGCAAGTGAGTGCCAAACATATTTCATAATAAATAAACATATTTCGTAATAACCGAATCGTATCAAATTGGACTTGTAGTTTTCGCGATTTTGTGTAAAGCTTATACAAATATTTGACATCAATCTGAAGAAATAGTTTTATATTTTTAATTTTCACATATACGTGCAATCAAACACAATGACTTGGTGTTGCATAGATCGGTTGCTTCATTGACGCCAGCAAGGAATTTTTATCTTCTAATAGCGCAAATATAGTTAAGAACTGTTTTTCCCATAACAGCAAAAAAGCCTAACCCTTTTTCTCCTTGGAAGAAGTGCTGTCTCTTTTTAATGTTAAAAGTATTCTAGTGTTGTCCAAAATTAAAAATTATTCTAAAACAAAGTTACGTTGTTACAGTGTTTATCAAAAAATCGGCATTTTTTTGATCCAAAATCGGCATATTAATAAATCTGAGGCGAAAAATCGGCAAATGTGGCAGTCCTGACATGAATACTCAAAAATCTTGCAGGCAGGGCTGCCAGAGAGTTTTAACCAATAATTAGCACTTTTGCGTAAAAAATAGGCTTTGTCGGCGCTTCAATTTTAAAAAATCGGCAAAAATCAGCGAGTTAAATACACATTTTTAATACAGCAAAACAGATTTTTATTAACAAAAAGTATTAAATAATTTATAATTTTTAAAGATTTACAAGATTTATGTTCAAAATAAAAACGTTTTAATATTTTAATTGCAAGTTCTACATAAAAATTGCTGCAGCTATTTACAATTTTTTATATTTCGTTTACGTTATGTTTTGATTCTTATATTAATTCTTTAGCCAACGAGCCCAAATACACCTCATCAAATCTCAAAAAGGGCTATCTATTCATAAATTCCGTTGACTCACTTTATAATATTCTGTTTATACTATAAACAATTTCAGAAATATATTTGAAGATAATAAATATTTACGTTTGATTTGGTCCGTCTATTTTGATTAATTGTTTTTGATCAACAGTAGCAGCACATCTAGTATTCAAGAATCTACTGCTTCAAGCGAAAGCCATATGATTTGAATTGGGTGCAGTAATTTTTGATTTTATTTCTAGTAATTTATGAATGTTTTGAAATTGATAAAGACCTTCTGAGCTATTTTTTACGTAATTGTAAATATCTCTAGGTAGAGTTTTAAATTTAGAAGGTAATAAAAGTAAACATATAATGCATTTTATAAATATAATAAATAAATCTAGAATATCGCTTTTTTAGGTTTTGCAACTGAATTATTTGTCTGTCACATCGGCAGCGCCGAATCCTATCAAACTTGACTTGTAGTTTTTGTAATTTTGTGCAAACTAGTTACAATTAACTTGTAAAAACCTTTGGCACAACATTGATCTACTATTTATCAATCGGAAGAAATAGTCCTGCATTTCAAATTTAATACATATATGTACGTACAACCAAATACAATGACGTGGTGTTGCATAGATCGATTGATTTATTCATGCCAACGAGAACTCTTTATTTCTTAGCTTCTCACATACAGTTAAGAACCGTTTTTTATAACAGCAAATACGGCTAATCCTTTTTCTCCTTAGTAAAAGTGCTGAATTATTAACAGTTGTCTCTTTCTAATGTTACAAGTTTTCTAGTTTTGCCCAAACTTAACAAATTATTCTAAAACAAACAAAATTAGGAACAAATTTCGTTTACGGACGCGGCTAAAAATTAAAAAAGTACCCTACGGTGTTTAAAATTTAATTTTAAGCAGAAAATGTTAAGTGGCAAATTTGGGGTTTCCGAGTTACAGGCCTCCAAAGTTTGTATGTACAATATGGAATATATGGATTATTTTTTGGTGGAATAAAATAATATGGGTATCATTGGAAAAGTAATTTCAATATCTATTCAATTTAAAAGGAAAATAGTAAAAAATAAAAACAAAAAGTTTTTATATGAAAGTTTTTTGGTCAGCTCTTAGTTTAAGCTTCAGTTACTACAGATTTTCTGCATAGCCGGATCAAAGATTTTCTCCTCTATGGTATGACCAACATCGGCTTCGCTTACTAAAGTTTTTTTTTATATTTTTTCGCACAGTATTGTCACTAAACTTAATTTATTTGATATATGTACATATGTACTTATGTTTATATGAAAAAATATTTTTTTGGTCGTTACCTGTTTTTATTGTATTTTTTTACCATTTTCCTTTTCAATGATATCCATATTGCCCCATTCCACTACAAAATACTCGATATATTCCACATTGTACATACAAACTTTGGAGCCCCGTAACTCGGAAACTGAGGTCAGCCCCAAATATGTTACTTAACATTTTTTGCTTAAAATTAAATTTTACACCCCGTAGGTAGCATTTTTAATTTTTAAGCTGCGTCCGTAAACTAGATTTAAGCCCAAAAATACCTTGTTAAAGTATTTATAAAAAAACGTCGTTTTTGAAGCCAAAATCGGCAAATCGGTACTTTGATAAACTTGAGGCGAAAAATCGGCAAAATGCCGATAAATCGGCAGATATGGCAGGCCTGCTTGCAAGTAGAGAGTAAAAAATGAGCGTAAAAACATGAGAGATAAATTTGTTGCAAGGCGATTCAATTACCAGGTGGCAGCGTTAGAGAATTTATTATTTTTTGCTGGTAGAAACGAATGTCAAACTTCATATAAAAAAAATTGTAAACAGATTTTTTATATATGGAGTTTGACAGTAGTGTACACTGCGAAAATAAATGAATTCGCCTACGCTGCCACCTGGTAATTGATTCGCCTTGATTTGTTGCATGGCGAAATAATACCAGGTGGTCGCAATGGCGAATTCATAATTTTTGCCGCAAACGTGAAATGTCAAACTCCATACAATAAACTGTTATACATATTTTTTATATATGGAGTTTGACATTTAGAGTTAACGGCGAAATTCATGAATTCGCCATTGCGGCCACCTGGTATATTTTCGCCATGATTTGTTGCTTGTTTTCCTAGCAAGAATCAGTCAACCAGCTTTTGTTTTGTTTACAAAATAATTTGCTTAAAAAACTTCTGCTAATAGATATTTTTGTAAAGTTGAAAAAATGCAAGTATTTTGCAATTAAAAAATATGAAAATAATTTTATTTTGTTATTTTTATATCCTTCACTGCAAAAAGTGGAAAAGGGTATATATAAGTTTGTCATTCCGTGTGTAATTTCTACAGTATTTGTTTCCGAACCCAAAAGTATATACATATATTGACTTCTTATGTAGAGCGAAATCGATTGAGCGATGTCCGTCCGCGTTAGTGTTAACATCAATCGATCAGATATAGTGTCGAAAGAGTCGCTATTGGAAATACGCATGATCTGTCCATACCTTTCGAGGCAGCAGGCAAAACACCACGGCTTGGAACAATTGACTAACTCCAATAAAAAAAAATATGTGGGGCGATAGAAAAATAAATAATAAGATAAGAACATTCAGTGAAAAGATTGGCTCACCCATATTTTCTGAAATCTTCCAAGTATCATTTTAAAGCTTTTGAAGAGATCTTTAAGGAAATACTAAAATGTTTTAAAAATGCTTAAAGCAATTAGAGCCGATAGCATTTTTATGTAAAATATTATGTATGAAGTACTAAATTATTTCATTTTTTAATTCTCTTGCTTTTGATTAAAGTTACTTCACTAAACAAGATTTACGTAGATAGTGAAGGATATATAGGATTCGGCTGTGCCAAAATAATGTACTATTACTTGTTTTCTTTAATTTAGTTAGCTTAAAACAACAGAAATTCGGTTCAGAGTCTTCTAGCTTTGCAAGTGTTTTTGTTTTTTTAAGAATTAAAACTAAATAAGCCAGTGATGGCACATTTAATGCAATTGCTGTTTTAGGTACATTTGTATTTTTACATAATAATCACAATACGAATGTTTAATAGAAATAACTGCAAAAAATGTTATATTTATGATGCGCTAAAACATCAAAAACGCTTTTACCTAGTAATTAATAAACTTTAAAATATATTATGTTTTTATATATCATCAGTTTTTATATTTATTGTCACTCTTTCATAATGGTGCTATTCAATGGTCATACCAAGGCAGATTAATATACTAGGTAGTGGCAGTAGATCAGTTGACTTTCTTGTCTATGTTTTCAGATGTCATATTTTGTTTACACTTATTTTTTTTTTCCTACAAAAATATTTTTCTTACAGTGGTGTTGTGGAAATATTTTTAAAATTTTCATAAAACAAAATTGTTTCACACACTTTTTGAAACTGAATTTTAGTTACAAATTGTAGGCTTCGCCTATTCATGATTTTGTTTGCTTATTTTATATGTTAAACTTAAGAAGTTTGGTACAAAATGTGTTTATACACATTTTTGGTTTTTACATATAAAAAATAAGCTAACTTAATCACGAGGTTTAGGAAGCTCGTTATATATATATGTAATTAGCATCAAAGGAAAACTTATGACGTCTAGATTAATAATATTCTAATTATTTTTTTCGAGCTTCATTTTCAAAAACTGAAAAAATCATGTTAAGGTGGGTTTTTCAGAAATTAAATATCACAACGCATCGGGCTATTCCTACAAAATTTTTAAGTAATACAGTTAACAGAGTGTTTAATCAAATGGTGAAATAAAATTTAAATTTTTTTGTTTTACCATATAAATTCCCGGAAAGGGGAAAATGTCCCAAAAATTGTTTTTTTTTTACAAAAGAGGCCTTAAATAATCACAGATAACTAAATATGATAACACGCTTTTTTAAACGTCACTAGTGAGTCATCTGATTATTCATCTGTGTAAATAATCACGCGGCTGTCAGATGTTTTTTGGAGTATGTAGCCAAAATTTTGAGACTTACCGTTTACCTTTCTTAATCGGTGCTTTGCACTCCACGGAATTTTACAATAATTTTAAAATTTTGTTCCAAAATTGGCAATGTTGGAAAGGGCATGAGGGGGAACCGTTATAATTGTTGACCTAATTTTGCTTTTATTCGCATTTGCTATAGTTTATCTTTAATATTGTTTAAACAAATTTGCTAATACTGCAGTAAATTTAAATTACATAAGCAAAAAAAAAAAAAAAAGAATACCACCTTTTTGCGGAAAGTCCTTAAAAAACGATATTTTTTACATTTTCTCAATCAAAACTTTAAACTTGTTTATTTTAAATTTATTAATAATATATCAAATGTCCCAAAGTAATAATCCGATAATTAATAGGCGTACTACGCCAAAAATACTAAGTTAAGATTAGCTACATTTAAACATATTTTTATAGACATTTTCAAGGTTTGATTAAATTTAAAAAATCTTAACATTTGAGTTAAAAATAAACTTCTTATCACATTTGGTGCCCTACCCAGAAGGCGTCTGACCGTCCGAAGATTTACTGCGAAAAAGCTCTGCTCTGCCTATGTAAAATTTCGTTGAGATATATTCAATGGTTCATAAGATACCGAATTTTGTAAAAAAAAAACCTTTTTCAAACCACTGTGCGTTATTTGAAGTTGACATCTGAAAATATATTTTACACAAACAAAATACATGTTGTTTACTTATGGTTGTAGTTGTTTTAGAACTGCTATTACCTGTAAAATTAATGTGCCTTGGGTCATACCCAAGGCGAATTTATAAAAGGTATACTCACGGCAAAAATAAAAACAACACATTTTGTTTTTGTACAAATAGTTTGCGGCTGTCAAGAGCAAAGGTGATTATAACTTTTGACACTTGAAGAAGGAAAATCACAATAGTCACCTGGGCTATTAAGGCCAGCTGTTGCTTTTGCTAGTAAAGTTATTGAACTGGCCTAATGAAGTGGCCTTAAACACACTACTACTTTATGTAGATATATTTTAAATTGAATAATATTTTGTTTGCTTTGAATAATATAAAGCAAGGTATAAAAATATTTATGTAAATATAAACATAGTGAATTCTATTTTACAAAATAATGCCTCCTCGTTAAAATTGCGCATGTGTGAAATGTTTTTCTAGCCATTTAATAATTCTATTCGTTATTTGCCAAGCACAAAACACAAGTTTTAAAATAGTATAACCCCTTCTGTTTAATATCTGAAAGATAAGTTTGTTCTCAAACAAGGCGAATCAATAACCAGGTGGCAGCGTAGGCGAATTCATTAACTTTCGCCGTGTACACTATTGTCAAACTCCATATATAAAAAACCTGTTACCATTTTTTTTTATATAGTTTGACATTCGTTTCTACCAGCAAAAAATAATAAATTCTCTAACGCTGCCACCTGATAATTGATTCGTCTTGTTCTCAAACAAATAAAAAAATCTTAAGGTGAATTCATTTACTTATTGTTATAACAGCCCAGCTGATTTTTGCTTATGTTCAACATTATGTCAAAATTTTGAAAAGAACTTAAAAACATAATTTTAAAAAGTAAAAAAAAAAGTTTTACAAAAACAAGAAACCAACTGGTACAAATTTATTTAAAGTACCAAATGAAGTTTAATCATGTGTTTTTTGCAATCAACGTGAAGTTCTGCAACATTTTTGCCACTGGCCGGCTATTAATTTACTTTCAAAGAACTTTAAAATATTCTTAAATTTAAAGTCTCAAAAAATAACATAAATAAGGCATACAATAATTAACGAAATTTAAATTGTGCTCGGAAGCATTTCAGTGAAAGTAAAAATATTATTCAAAATAAAGTTCTTAAAATATTAGACGCAAAGTGTAGCATGAACAAGGCGAATTAATTACAAGGTGATAGCGGTGGCGAATTCATTGTTTTTTGGCGGTATCCTAACTGTCATACTCCATATATAAAAAATCTGTATAACAGTTAGATAAATTTTTTATATATGGAGTTAGACAGTTAAAATAGCGGCGGAAATAAATGAATTCGCCACTGCTATCACCTTATAATTAATTCGCCTTGAACATGAAAATACACTTGCGCTATTGCGAAATAATTCAGGTAACAATTTCAAAAATAAATAATACCTACATGTGTTAAGAAATTTTTCAAAATTTAATTTGTTTTGAGTGCTAATAAAAAAACAAAATAATTATTGAAATTTCTAGAGAAAACGAGTACATTATATGCAGTTCCTGATGTACATATATAAATTAAATATGCGAAAAGAGATACTGGCATTATTGTTAACACGCTTAAAATGTCTTGCTTGTTTTCTTGTGAAAGATTATGTGACTCTGCAGGTACTGTTGGTGGCGGTGATATGACAAAGTAAAGCTGCTTATTGGGAGATGAATGTGTGATAGCTTCAAGGTCGCTTCTTCAGACTGAACTGTTGAAAGTAAAAAAAAACATCGTTTAGAGAGTTTAAAATTTCGCTCTAATTAACAATAAGATCGAAAACATTGTTTTGATAATGAGTTTTGGCAAATTTGCTAATCGTTGTGGTAATCAAATTTAAGACTTTATGCTTGCTACTTAAAAAACTACCGGTGATGAACTTATTGCGGTAAACGATAAAAGATGGAAATTTTTCTGTTAGTGTTCAAATGGTCAACGAACGAGAATGGAACGATGTATGTGGTTTCGGCAAACTAGTGGCACAATGTAATTTTAATGAAAATTTGCCTGGATTTTCATTTTTATATAACTTAATTTTTTATAATTTTTTTATTCTGAAAATTACAACCACTTTTGTTTATCAAATACATATTTTGATATTTTATTTTTTAAACAATATTTTTTGGCAACACACCTACATTTTGTAGCAACGAATTGCCTGTTGTTTTCTGTGTTGTTGGATTGTTATAGCCGTGCGGTCACCTGTATTAGTTCGCCTTGACTTGCGCTTGCATCCCTGCACCCACGTAATGAACACTCGCGCATTTTATGTACGATATTTATTTATTATGTTATCCTTAACACACAGTCCACAAAGTAGCAATAAATTCCCCTTGCATACACCCAAGGCAAATTGAATACTAGGTAAAACTCATGGCGAAATAATACAGGTGAACGCACGGGCGAAAAAGCCCATCAGCTGTAAACATTACAGTTGTCAAAAAAATTTGTCAAAAATAAATAATTTGTTAATTTTTTTTTAATTTAATTTTTTTGATAGCTAATAGAAAACAACCAATTGAAATTCCTAGAGAAAACTACCACAACATGGAACCGTATTTCCAGTTCCTGATGTGTATAATCAAAATTTGCGCAAAAAGTTAGTGAGATTATTGTAAACACATTTATAATTTCTTAGTTTTTTTGTGGAAGATTATGTTAGTCTTCAAATGGTCAACGTGCAAGAATGGAACGATGAATGTGATTTGGGCAAACTATTGGTACAAAAGAATTTTGGTCACATTTTCTGTATTTTTATTTTTATGTAACTTAATTTTTATAATTTTCTTATTCTGATAATAACAACCACTTTTTTTCATCAAATATATTTTTTTATTTTGTTTGTTTTTACAATATTTTTTTGACAACATACATAATTTTGTAGCAACAAATTGCCTGTTGTTTTTGTGTTGTTGCATTGTTGTAGCCGTGCGGTCACCTGTATTAATTCGCCTTGGTAAAACTAATAGCGCAGTGATCGAATTCGCTTTACACATTTTTTCGAACAAACGTCTAAGTTTGTTTACATTTTGTTGACGCGCCATTTTAAAAACTTAAAAAATTTTCAAAATTAAAATTGAAAATATATTTTTAAATAATTAATTTGTTTATAAAATAGTGAAAGTGAGAAAAAGCCGTTGTGTGAAAAGTAAAAAGAATGTGTGTGCCCAAGTAGTGCTGCTAAAATATAAAGTAAAACAAAAGAAAAACACATTTAAAGAAGAAAAAGAGCCTTTGAGAAACATTTTTCAAAATGTTTTATTTTTTCAACAAAATACACATTTTGTAAAATACATGTGAAGAAATATTAATCCGGTTTGCAAAAAAAAAAGACGAGCGCGGGAGTAAAACTTTGTTTGATATGCTAAAAGCCTAAAAGACAAATTAAATGAAGTAGCATTTGTTTATAAATTTCTTTTTCTTCTGAGTTTTTTTTTAATATTATTCGTCACTGCTTATTGACACATATACTTAAAATTTACACTAACAATATACACGCATTTTTTTCTTTTGTCCTCATGCGATTACCTAGTATTCAATTTGCGTTGCATACACCTATTCAAGGCAAATCAATTACCAGGTGGCAGCGTAGGCGTATTCATTTATTTTCGACGTGAACACTACTGTCAAACTCCATATATAAAAAAATCTGTGTACATTTTTTATATGAAGTTTGACAGTACTTTCTACAAGCAAATAATAATGAATTCGCCTACGCTGCCACCTGGTAATTGAATCGTCTTGCACATGGCGTAATAATACCAGGTGGTCTCGATAGCGAATTCATTAATTTCGCCGTAAGCTCTAAATGTCAAAATCAATATATAAAAAATGTGTATAACAGTTAGATAAACTTTTTATATATGGAGTTTGACATTTAGAGTTTACGGCGAAATTAATGAATTCGCTATCGAGACTACCTGTATTATTTCGCCATGGTCTTGCACCTAACTTCATATGTAAGCATTTCCAAGGCGAATTAATTCGCCCTAAGCATTTCACAAAAGAATTAAATTTCAAACTGGCCGATTTAATAATAGGTGGCCACACCGATACAAAAACAAGAATCTAACTGCCATCCCTAAATTAGCGCGTAAGACGCAAAGCAATGTAACTCATAGCTTTTGCGCTGGAATGTCATCCCTAAATAACAGCGTCAACTTTGTGTCGTTAACAGTAATGTTAACTCATTTAATTTTATAAAACCCGCTGTATAAGAATAAAGAAGAGACTAAACTGCTAGATTGACTTGAAAATAACTAAATTGTCATTACTTTTCAACCATAACAAAACAAATCAACAAGCGGCCAACTTCACTTCCTAACGCACTGTCAAAATTGGATTTACCAATTGCTAAGCGTTGACGCCGTGCTATTTAGGGATGCTTCATACATTTTGTATGTACATGAGAAATTTTGACAGTTATCTTGCGCTTTAAACGCTTATTTAGGGATGGCAGTAATGTAATGTTGCAGAGGACTACGTTGATGTTAAAAAATTCTAGGCAAAAGCAAGCCGAATTCAATTCATACTTCTATCATCATTTGGTACATTAAATAAAGTTTTACCAGTTGGTTCTTAATTTAATTTTTATTATTTTTTTTGAAATTTCGGAAACCTTTTCTTCTACAAGAACATAAAGTAACCGGGCTACTACCTGTTAATGAATTCGCTTCCATTTAAAATATAATATTAAGGCGTATAAAAACGGGTGTTAGCGATCAAACACCATACAAAACAATAACCTTGCATAATTTCGTGCCTTTTTGTCGAGAAGAAAAAGCTTTTAAGGAATTTTTTTTGCTTGTGCATAGAAATTAATTATCGCAGTGTTTTTGATATTTTATTTTTAATCCTCTTTTAACTGTATAAAAGAGCTAAAAAAATTTAACCGTATACAGGGGAGAAAGAAAAATAAAATTACTGTTGGTTATTGTTGTTTTTGCTTAAACTTTGATTTTTCTCTGCTTTATTGTTTGGACAAAAATCTTTATTTTATTTAAAATATTTGTCAGAAGTTTCCTGAAGAGTTATGTAAGCGATAACGAAATGGCCATCGAGACGTTCTTTGACCCTCAATAATCAATATCGGTAATTAATTAATCGGGATAGTAAACAAGAAAATAGCACGAAATTTTTATAATTTTTTTTGCGTTGGCAAACTTTTTTCAGAAATGCATGGAAAGTACCTTTACTCTTGCGTGTTAAAACGATTTTTTTTTATTTTATGTGTGCAGTGTGGTTTCCCTTTTTATATAAAACAACAGAGTTACTACTAGGCAATGTCAAAATTTGTTTGTATTTTACTACGTTTGTGTATGAATAGCAAAACAAACTAACAACAAACATTTGCAAAACAAAGCAGGCATTTGTATTGAGAGCAATTATCTTTTATTTCTCTCTCTGTTTTTTACATTTGTTGTAGAGCCGCTACTATCTTGTAAAATAAATATGCCTTACTACTAGGTTGCCGCACCGGTACGGAAAAAATAACCTACTGTAGTTTATTGTTGCAGAGCACCACGTTGTTGCTAAAAATATTTAAGCAAGGCACATTTATTTTAGTATGCAGTGTCGTCCGCCCAGCTGATTTGTAGTTGAAAATGTCAAAAGTATTTTACTTTTTTTTTGTTTACGAATTTCAGAAAACACTAACAAGCGTTTGCAAACCAAATCAAGCATTTATATTGAGAGAAATTCTCTTTCTGTTTTTGACGCTTCCAACATACAATGTTGTATTTGTTTTAGAGTAGTATAACAGTTATACATATTTTTTATATATGGAGTTTGACATTTAGAGTTTACTGCGAAATTAATGAATTCGCTATCGAGACCACCTGTATTATTTCGCCATGTGTCAAACTCCATATATAAAAAATTTATCTAACTGTTATACAGATTTTTTATATATGGAGTATGACATTTAGGATACCGGCAAAAAGCAATGAATTCGCCACCGCTATCACCTTGTAATTAATTCGCCTTGATTTAAAATATAATTTCATGCTTTTTTGTTAGAGAGAAGATAAAAAACTTTTTAGGCTATTGTTTTTTGTTTTGGCAAATTTTTCAGAGTTGTATGGAAAGTGCTATTTTATGCTATTAATGACAAAAAAAAAATTTTAAAAATGAGTGCAAAGTTTTGAACTAATTATAGTTAAAGTCTACTCAGTACAATGTGGTCAATTGCACCAATAAGTGGAGGATTAAAATACCGTTTTAAAAAATCGTAGAAAAGTTTCTTAAACAATAAAAGACATGTTAATAAATAATCTTGTTGGAAACTTATCAGACTGCGCCTTATTAAAATATGGAAAAGGAGTATAAAGTTTTCGTCTGTGTGAACATTTGTGTCCGGCTCTGTATGTTGGGTTTCCTTAGTAGTTTTTAGTAGTTTATATGCATATGTACTATATGTATTATTTTATCATTGTTATAGTAAATTAACCGAAAATTTTGTCAATTATTGGAAGATTGAAAATTTATTTTTGCTTCGTTATTGAAAAAGGCTTTTTATTTTAAAGTGAAAGGATTTTTGTAATTTCGAATGCTATATTAACCGAAAACGGCAAAAAGGGATAAAATCGGTAACTTTGTATCTCCGGAACTTATACAGATAGAAGCAAGGCGAATCAATTACCAGGTGGCAGCGTAGGCGAATTCATTAATTTTCGCCGTGAACACTACTGTCAAACTCCCTATATAAAAAACTGTGTATTATTTTTTATGTATGAAGTTTGACATTCGTTTCTACCAGCAAAAAATAATAAATTCTCTAACGCTGCCACCTGGTAATTGATTCGCCTTTGATAGAAGTAAACTTCAAACTACGCTTTGGTCAATACTTAAAGTAAACGGATAGTATTTAGTACATAATAATATGTATTTTTATATGATAAAAAATACATTTTAGATATTCGTACTCTTTTTTTATGTTTTTATAGTTATTCACATTTTTACAAATAAAAAAAACTTTTTACAAAAGTATCTTTTTATAATCTGTTTGTTTTTTATTTTCTTTGTTTTCTTAATAATCTTTTTTTAAAATAAATATCCTGTATCTAAGTATTTTACATGAAGGATCATTTTACAGAAAGAAATTTTTATAAAAGAGAAAGTTACGGGCTTTTAGGTAAAAAAAAAGTATTTTCAATAAAAAGCACTTTCATATGCAAAAAGTACTTTTTTAAAACATAACTTTGGAATTTAATTTTTTTTTAATTAACTAACAAATATTGTTATACTAATTGAATAATTATTTTATTTTTTTTACAACGTATAAAAACATATACTAGCGGACCCGGCTCGCTCCAATTTTAAGCCTTCAGACAAACTTTAAAGTAATAATACAACACAATTCATTTGGAAAGACATTAAGAAATAATTTCACACAAAATTTCGTACAAAAAAATCGATAGATTTTCCAAAATTTTTTTCCGTAAAAATCTTCTCCTCAAAAATACGAACAACTGACAAAGATATTTACAGAATTCGGCGCAGCCGTGCTCATTTTATGAATTACTATACTATATATATAAAATGTGTACATATATACCGTTGGCTTAATATAAAAAAGGCCTAAGTAAATTTTTTGTTACTTTACAGGAGAAGGAAAAAAACTAACAACATCCTAAAAATTTTAGATACAACAAAAATTTTAATGCAATTTTCAATTAATAAAAGCAAAACAATTTCTAAAAATTGCATTCACTTTTTTGTTATATCTAAAATTTTTAAGATTTTATTAAGTTTTTTCCTTCTGTAAAGTAACAAAAAATTTCTATATTAAGCCATCGATATAATAGAACAATTTATACGCTACACATTTTATGAATAAGGAAAAAAATGCTAGTATAAAAATGCATCGAAGTACACTAATTTGCAAAAAACTAGTGTACTTTTTATAACATAAGTAAATAAAAAATTTAATTTTTTTTGTAATTCAGAAATAAAAGTCTTTTAATAAGTTTTTTTTAATTCAAAATATAAATAATCGTATCATAATTTCGAATGGCATATTTTTTAATATACTTGTTAGCCTTGCACAAATTTAAAATTTATCATTTCTATGCATACAAAAAACAAAGTTTTTAAAAGTAATTAAACTTCTTTTCCATATGCACAATATGTATTATTTATTAATGGAATAAAAAATAAAGGATTTACGTTGTTTTGTGTTATCCATTTTTTAGATATTTTGCAATATTTTTACCTTGTTATAAAATATTAGTAATTTTAAATAAGGTATAGTCAAAATTGCTAAATTTTTTATTCCACAGAAGTCAATGTTGACATCACTGTTTTAGAAGATGCCTTAAAATAACAAAAAGGCGCGCTGTCGTCAAAATATCCGCACAGTAAACTAGAAAGTTTATAAAAAAAATGTCGTCATAGTATGCGCTGCATAAAGATCAATTTGTCATAATATGCTATTAGTAATTTAATCGCCGCCGGCCAATTCAAATTTTTTGACGCCTTCAAAGACTTTATTTTTTGTCAAAAGTATGGCAGCACAAGAATTAATTAAAAAATTTTTAAATCGATATAAGGCTCAATTATTGAGCATATATCGATAAAAACGCATTAAAATATAGTTATATTTAAATAGTCGAACCTATAAATACAATAAAAAAAAATTATATAAAAATGTCGTCAAACTATCATGTCGCCAAACTATGCGCAAGGCATATGAAAACTTTGGCGACTGTCAAAGTATGCAATTGTCGTCAAAGTATGCGGTAGATTGAAAAACTGTCGTCAAACTATGCGCTGTGCATATATATATATATATATATATATATATATATAAGACCTATGGCTTAAACATTAAATGAAATATAATTAGTTTAAAATCACAATCATTCGTATCAATTTTGCTAGTCACTGTTGTTCTTGACATAAATCTATACATTAATTATGATTATATCAATCAAAATGCAAGCTTTGCAATTATTAATTGTAAACACAATAAAGAGGTCATTGATTGTCCCACTTCCGCATAAATAAAAAGAAACAAAAAAAGGGGGACAAACTATAGCGATTAAATAATAATTTATTTGGAACAACAGTGGTAGCAAAATGCTTATTATGCACTTTACCATTTGTTATTGTTAAGTTAATTTAGTATATAAGCAATTACGAAAATAAAGAAATTATCAATCTTCTTAAACCATTTAAAGTGTTTTATTGATTGATTCTACAGTCCTTCAAGTTCAAGTGCCTGAAGGACAAACCGGCGAAACAAAATTGGCTGATGCAACAGAAAAGTAAGTACTGTAATAAAGTAATGTAATTTTTTAACCGACTTCAAAAAAAGAAGGAGGTTAACAATTCGGCTGAATGTTGCTTTTGGTTATGTTTGTGCCTGCAGAACTCAGTGATTTCTGATCCGATTTTGAAAATTTCGTTATAATGATAGATTGTACAGAAAACAGTTCATAATCCTAAAAAATAAAGGGTGTCCTCATACAACATACATATTTTTAAGTGTATTATGAACTGTAAAGGGCACTTCTGTAAAATTTAAAATGACTGCATATGACTATAGCTCCTAATAAAAAAGTTATACAAAAATAAATCTAAAAATTAAAGGGTGTCCCCATAATTGATGTCAATTTACTTATATGGGCATATCTTTTGAGCCGTTAGAGACAAACGCTTGAAAATTGGACAGAATGTCGATTGCTATGGCCATTATAGTAACAAGTATTAATATTAAAAATTTTAAATTAAAGGGTGCCCCAATAGTCAATTTAAATTAATGCTTATGGCCATACTTTTTAGCACTTGTAGACAAACGCTTAAAATTTCAACGAACCTGTATTGCTAAGTCCGCTATAACAACAAGTATACAATTTGGATTTGGAAGTTAAAGGGTGTCCCAATAGTTGATGTAATTTCAAGTACGTGGCAGAACTTTTGAACCATTATAGACAGAACGCTGAAACCTAACAGGGAACTGTATTTCTAAACCAGCTGCAGCAACGAACTTATAATTTGAATTTAGAAAGTAAAGAGTGTCTCATAATTGATGTAGATTTACTTATATGGGCCTATCTTTGGAACCGCTTGCAAAATATTTAGAATGTCGCTTGCTATAGCCGTTATAGTAACAAGTATTTATATTTCAAATAATAAATAAAAGGGTGCCCCCATAGTTTATTTAATTTGATGTATATGGCCATACTTTTAAACAGTTGTAGACGGATGATTGAAATTAAAAAAGAACTTGTATTACTAACTCCCAGGGTAGGTATTTCTTCGCAAAGAATTCTTATTTTTTATCTTTCCATCTTCGTTTAGCGAAAAGAAGAGATTTGTTGCTTTTGTTTTGTTTCCTTTCGTTGGTAGTTGTGCTTGTATCTGTTTAAATAAAAAAACATTCGTTTTGCTTAAAAAGAAGGAAACGAAATGGAAAGAAGATGCAAACAAAATTGTTTCTTCTTTCTAAATCGAAGGAAAAAAATAGAGAAAAATTAAAGAAGGAAAAAACTTTGTTCATTGAAATTTGTTTTAATAAATGTCTATACAATAAATTAAATTGCCGACCACAATATTTATGGTTATTATTTTTTCCTATAACTCTGCAGACGTACAGACATAGCTAGATCGTTTTAGAATCGAATAATTTCAATAAAAAAACAGAAAAAGAATTCATTATTTTTTTCTTCTTTTCTATTCGATTTTTCGATTTCTTTTTTCTTTTCTGTGTTTACTCTCCCTCAGTTTGTTTCCTTCTACATCATTTCTCTTCGTTCCGCTAACCGAAGAGAAGCTTTTGTATTTGCCTCGGCAAACACAAAGTGAAGTAAACAACAACAATATTTTTTTCTTCCTCGCGATGATGATAAGCGAAGGCTTTTGTACAAAAAAAAACCACCGTGAGGAAGAAAAAAAAGAAATTTATTTACCTACTCTGCTAACTCCGCTATAAAAACAATTATAAAATTTGGATTTGGAAATAAACGTGTGTCCCAATAGTTGATGTAATTTGGAGTATGTTGCCGAACTTTTGAACCCTTATAGACAGAATGCTGAAACTTAAAAGGAACTGCATTTCTAAGCCCGCTATATCAAAGATTTTATAATTTGAATTTAGAAATTTAAGAGTGTCCCATAATTGATGTAGATGTACTTATATGGGAATATCTTTTGAACCTTTATAGACAGACAGCTGAAACTTACAAGGGACTTATTTTGCTAAGTCCGCCATAACAGTAAGCTTATAATGTGAATTTAGAAACTATAATGTGTTCACAAAATTAATGTAATTTGTTCCATATGACCGTATTTTTTGAACCGTAAGATACAAGCCCCTAAATTTTAGACCGAATGTCCACTGCTTTGTTTGGTATAATAAAAAGCATAAAAATTTTAAATTATAAATTAAAGATTTTACAATAGTTGATATAATCTGATGTACATATATGGCCATATTGTTGAACCGTTATAGACAGACGGTTGAAATTTATACAGAACCTGATTGCTAAGTCTACTACAACAGCAGGTATATAAATGGAAATTAAAGGGTGAACCTAGTTGCTTTAATTTGATGTATATCGCTAAACTATTGAACAGGTGAACAACTATAAAGTTTGCAGGTGGAATATAAGGGTGTCCTAATAGTTAATGTAATCTAATATATTTGGCCATACTCTGGAACCGTTATAGGCAGACAGATGAAGGCTGTTTTGAAGTCGTTTTTTTTGCAAGAATTATTTTTTACATTTTTTTTAATTTTATGTGTTTAGTGCCACATTTGATGAAGGAAAGGTAAGTAAGATTTTAATTTCAAGTAATTAATTAATTAATAATTTTTTTATTCTTAACTTGTGTCGTTCGTAAATACAAACAAAAAAATGTGCAAATAAAAACGTCATGCACAGCTGATTACCAAAATCATCGCATAATAATTATATTATGCACCGCAGTGCTGCATTATTTTCTCAAAACACCTTTTCCTTTTCAAACAAACGAAGCCACTTTATAGTAAGAAACTCTCTGACGTCCTTGTTTATTAATTTATTTTTTACTATTAAATATAAAAAAAATGATAATGCAGACCTATTTTATGTATATATATATATATACATATATATATATATATATATATATATATATGACCTTGTTAATTTCATATTTTGAAGTAAGAAAAAATTTGTTTTACTAGATGTTTTCTAAAATTTTGAATATATTACAAATGTTATATCATTAGTAGCGCAACACACAATCACAACAAAAATTTATTGAAAGTTCTTCCCATACCCATAATTCAGCATATTCTGAATCAAATCCCTCTAATGTTACCATTTGCAATTTTTCACTTATTCTAATGCAAGATCCATTTTTCCTTCTTAAAATTTTTATAGTAAATGATTTAGGCTTGCAGTTAAAATTGCCATACCAACACCTTTTCGAAACACATTCAACAGAGCGAATATATCTAGGAAAATAACTTAAACCTAAATCAATCCAAGCAAGTTTTGATGAGCATTCCCATGGTCGAATTGTAAACAAATTGTTTTTTGATCGATCACTCAAAATATTTCTTATATATTTTTTTTTTTTTTTTAAATAAGATTCCTTTTTCTCTTCAAAAAAATTGATGTGATCCGTCTCCCATGCTGGAAAATCGCCTACGGACACGAAATCATCCTCAGCATAAAATGGAAGCTCGTAAAGTGATCGTTTGCTGTTAGCATCGGTATTATTATTAAATGGTGTTTCTATGCTCATGTAGCGAGGGTTGAACGCCTGTCCATGAATCTTTGCAAGGGATTTTACTGACAACTGATTGCAATAATTTGCATTTGCTATACTCCAAGTCATTTTTATAACAAAATTGCAAATTAAAATATATTCTATAGACTCCATTTATTTAATTACGATTGAATAGTCAACAAAATTCTGGGTTTTAATTACTTTTTACCAGAGTTGCCAATAGCACAATTAGCCGACTGGGGTTTATTAAAACTGCAGGAGATATGTTAGAGCAAATACTAACTAAAGACGCCCATTTACATATGCTAGAGTTTGCCTGGTGGTCAAAATTTGACCAAGTTTATTATTGAACACTTTTTTTGTTTCTTTTATTTACGTACTCATGTTTTAAATAAATCTCAATTTTTTGCATGTGTAGTGGTAGCAAGTTATAGGGTCATTTATTTCTTTAATACTGAACCGATTTCAATGAGATAAAGACGGTGCACTAAAGTTCGACAATATGTAAAAAAATGTGAAAGAATAAAAAAATCTGTTCCTGTTGGGCTTGCCTATTTTTATATAGATGTTTAATATATAATTCACGGATCTTTTTTTATACGTACACATTTTAGTGGACTATTTAAATTAAAATGTATCTGATTCGGCGTATATCTTTTTGCTATTAAGAGCTCAACAAAACGAATGAAATTTTAACTCGTTAGAAAACTTATAAAAATGAAAAGTGGCAAACAATGTGTAAAAACCGTTAGCGGTTACTCGTTGAAAGTACAAAAGGAAGATTTCCAACCAGGATGTAAATCAAAGGTGTTCTTAATTGACTTTAAAATACTACGAAAAATAATTATAAAATGTACTCTAAGTTAAGGACTCCTGTTGAGTATCTATATGTATTCTACTATAATTGAGCCATTAAGGACTCCTGTGGACTGTAGGAAATACTCGTAAACTAATTATGTTCATACGTAAATTTCAATGGGTCATGAAGGACCCCTGCTGCTTATTCCAAATTAATGAGCCATGATGGGCCCCTGTTGCGGTCAATGACCAATTAAGAAATAAATTATAATACGATGGTCGGTTTGCATAGCCGCAGTAGTGGAATTCCTTTTACTAGGAAAAAGAAAGGTTAGTAGTTGAAATTGATAGAAAAAGTGATATAATTTTAAAATGCAGTTAAAACAACAATCTTGGTTATAGGACGAGTAATTATACCGTTTTGAGTATGAATATCGGCAACGCGAACATGACCGTCAGTACCCGGATAGATTTTAACTATTATGCCTAATTTCCATGAAGTTGCAGGTAATTGCTCATTTTTTACTACGACTAAATCGTCCACCGAAACCTCCCTTTGGGGATGTTGCCATTTATAGGGTTTGTGTAAACCTACGAGATATTCTTCCTTCCACCTTTTACAAAATTTATGAATCAATGCTTTCATCTTGCGATATCGATTAACTATACTTATCGCGCTATCATAAGTTGTCGGTTCTGGCGGAGCCAGTATAGCCGATCCAATCAAGAAATGTCCAGGTGTCAGAGCAACTGGCTCGCTAGGATTATCAGGCACAGGGCACAAAGGACGAGAATTTAGACAAGCCTCTATTCTCGCTAAAATCGTAATAAATTCCTCAAAGGTGAAAGAACAAGATTGCACCTCCTTTCTGAAATGAAGCTTGAAACTTCGCACACCGGCTTCCCAAAGACCACCCATGTGAGGGGCACCAGCCGGTATAAATAGCCATGTTACACCCTAATGACCAAGAGCGGAACACATTCTAGTTGACATTCTTTGAGGAAAGTTCTAAATTCTCTCTAAATCTCATTCGACGTGCCAGCAAAATTTGTACCATTGTCCGAAAATATGGCCTGAGGACATCCCCTTCTAGCAATAAAACGATTGAAAGCCGCTAAAAATGTGCCAGTAGATAAATCGGACGCAGCTTCTAGGTGTATCGCTTTCGTAGAAAAGCAGACAAAAATACAAACGTACCCTTTCGTAATCTTACACGATCTACCATTATAAGTTTTAAAATCAAATGGTCCAGCAAAATCTACGTCTGTTGTCGTAAATGGTCTATCCAAAGTGGTACGTTCAGGGGGAAGAGCAGCCATTATTTGACTACACGATCGTTGTCTATTCAGAATACAACGTTTGCATCGACGAATAATAGAGCGGACCAATGTCCGTAATCGAAGTACCCAATACTCACATCTCTCTCTTTGAACTCTTTGATGGCAATGGCATTTTATCAACAAGGCATTTATATTCATCGGCATAAAAGACCTTCTGAGCAACCACAGCCAATCGTACTTTTACCATGTTGATTTCATCACTAGACACTAAACAGTTTTCATATTTGAATCGACCTTTATGAACCGAGTGCGTGGAATAGAAAAACCGAAATATGTAAGCAATAACTCTCTGTCTAAAGAAGAAAATCTCTCTAAAATGTCCTCAAATTCTGAAAAAAAGGAAGCATGAACCTTTACTTTTCGACTTTCCATGTCGATATTCGTCAGGGTATGTACACGCCAATGTTCCTTTTTCCCCTCAACCAAGTTGGGCCATGCCACCACAATTCACTTTGCGATAAGGTGAGTGGGTTCACCCCCCGGCTGCCCAGATCAGCAGGATTGTCTTCTGAGCAAACGTGAAACCAATTGTGATTTCCAGTATTTTCCTGAATACGACAAACCCTATTAGCAACGAAAGTGGTCCACGTACAAGGTGGTTTCCGTAGCCAAGCCAATACAATTGTTGAATCTGTCAAACAATAAACACGTTCGATCGTAATCTCAATTTCGCTAAGGATACCCTTAATTCCGATGCCAAAACCGCTCCGCACAACTCCAGACGGGGTAATGAAACAGATTTAAGAGGTGCGACCTTTGTCTTAGAGGATAACAAATGAACATTTGTATCCCCATGTGGTGTTTCACTTCGAATATAAATTACCCCAGCATATGCTTCTTCAGAGGATCTGGAATAATTTACCCATCTTGGCACTTGAATGAAATTCACATGATGAAAAACTTCAACGAATTTTAGCCATTCCTTTACCGTAGAGGATTTGAGTAGATCATCCCAACCGATATTATCCAGCCAAATACGTTGCATTATTATTTTAGCTGTAATAATTAATGGGCTCAACCAGCCAACGGGATCAAAAAATTTGGCTATAATTGACAGTACTTCCCTTTTAGTATATTCAGACTTTATCTGACTTTGAAAAAAAAAAAATAAATCTAACTAGGCATTCCAAAAAATCCCCAAATTTTTAAACAACTAGCCTCTTCGAATGACAAAACTTTTGCATCCACTAAATGATCTGGAGGCAAGTCATTAAAAATCGATTTTTTATTTGATGACCATTTTCTTAATTCGAAACCAGCTGATAACAACGCATCCTTCAACTGATCTCTGGCCAACAAAGCACTACAAATATCATGTGCTCCAGCCAACACATCATCAACATACATATTTGTCCTCAAAATCTTTGAAGCTAAGGGAAATTCTTCTTCACAATCATCAGCCAATTGCAATAAAGTTCTAATTGCCAAATAAGGGGCACAATTCAATCCAAACGTTACCGTTTGTAATTCATAGTCTATTATTTGATCGTCAGTGGACGATCTATAAAGAATCCTCTGAAATGGCGTATGGCACGAATGAACACGAGTTTGCCATACATTTTCGAAATATCACAGTTAAATACAAATATGTACGCCAACGTAAAATTAAATTTACTAAATCAGCCTCAAGGGTAGGCCCTACAAAAAGGCAATCGTTTAAACTGTTGCCATTGGATGTTTTATTTGATGCATTTAAAACGACTCTTAATTTTGTTGTTTTTCTCTCTAGTTTAATTACGGGATGATGTGGCAAATAGCAAGAATCCGTGACAGCTCCGCTACTAACTTCAGTCGGCAGAAGGTGGCCTAAATCTAAATAATCGTTTCAGACATCATCATACATGATCTTTATTTCTGGCCTACGAGATAGTGAAGCTTCCATTCTGATAAATTGTTTCATAGCGCCAGATCTTGATATTCCCAGATTAATTCCACGAGGAAATTCTGGTTTAAATGGTAGCGAAACAATATATCTCCCTGTAGTATCACGGACAGTGGTGTTCTGATAAATTTCCTCACAAATCTTTTCCGAAGGAGACATAATTTTCCTTTTTTGTGTCTCTTCTATTTCCCAAGATCTCAAAAGATTTTGGTTCAAATTATCCTCATCAGTAAAGGCAACAGCAGTCGAAAAAACGTTGATAGAATCATTATCTGAAACATCAATGGGACCCGTCAGAATCCATCCAAAGGCAGGTTTCTGAGCCATAAGAGACTCAACAACATTTCTGCGAACCTCACCAAGAATTATTTTTGGGTACGATTCGGCACCAAGCAAAATGTCAACTGGCCTACTTTTGTAAAAATTCACATCCGCCAACTTTATATCAGGTAAATCACTCCTAATAGTCGAAGGACAAAGAAACGAAGGTAAATTACCTGAAATTGATGGCAACACAAGTGTCAGAGTTTCCAATTCAATATGTTCGTTCAATGGAGATCTTACTCGAATCGTACAAATTTTTCTAGAGGTTGCAAAAGCTTCTTTATTCACGCCGGAAATCTTGACATTCGTAGAATGTAACGTAAGTCGCAACTGATTTCGCAAACGTTCTGAAATAAAAGAAGCTTCTGATACGGGGTCAATTAAGGCCCTAGCTGGATATGTAGTATCGTTACAAATAATAGAAACCATTGCAGTTCCTAATAAAAGAGACGAATTCTGTGAAAGGTGAAAAACTTGTCGATTTGAGTTCACACAAGCGGCTGCCGATGTCGAGGGCAACTCCTCTTCTATATTTGCAGTATGCACTATTGACCTTGAATTCAAATTATGAGTTACCATATTCTCAGTGGGCGAATTGCGATGAAGTAAAGTATGGTGTCTTTGATTACAAATAAAACAGTTATATTCGCTCTTACAATCCTTGACCTCATGGGATTTTAATAGGCAGTTAACGCAGCAATGAAATTTTTTGACAGTAGAAAAACGCTCAGAAACGCTTAAATCGACGACAAAATCAGAGCAAATGAGACTGATTTTGACATAAAATACATGCATTAGTGGAGCCTGTATTAGACACATGAGATTTTATCTTACGTTCTGATATTTTCTTATCAGTTTCTAAACTTGTTAGATCGCGTATACAATCTAAAGTTTGAATGCGTTTCGTTAAGAACATATATAAATCTCTCCACAACGATAAGGCAGTTTTGTCCTTAATACTTTGTTCCCATAGCGTAACTGTTACTTGTTAGATCGCGTATACAATCTAAAGTTTGAATGCGTTTCGTTAAGAACATATCTAAATCTCTCCACAACGATAAGGCAGTTTTGTCCTTAATACTTTGTTCCCATAGCGTAACTGTTACTTGTTAGATCGCGTATACAATCTAAAGTTTGAATGCGTTTCGTTAAGAACATATCTAAATCTCTCCACAACGATAAGGCAGTTTTGTCCTTAATACTTTGTTCCCATAGCGTAACTGTTACAGTTGGTAATCGTTGAATACAAATAAAAACTATCATTGGGTCCTAATTCTGCGTAGAAATGTCCTAAATTGACATAGCAGACAAAAAACTATCAATATTAATTAAACTATTATTAACTATTGCAAAGCTTTCAAAGCCGCACTAGTCTCTTTTGAGACCGACTCTAAACTAAATAAACCTTTTAATTGGTTAATAACCAACATGCGCGGATTCTCATAGGTATCCTTTAGACTTTTCTACGCGTTCTCAAACCCGGAATTTGTAAGCGGACACTTTTACACAATTTCCCTAGCTTCTTTTCCAGTTCTCTTTACTAAATAACATAAGCTCTCGATATTACTCAAACGGATATTATTAATATACAGAGCAGTGAAAAGATCCCGAAAGGTTGGCCACGAAAGATAGTCACCATTGAAAATGTCCGTGTCACACGGTGGCAGGGGTAAAATATGACAAATATCCATGCCCGAAGTATCACCACTTCTTGTCGGACACTTTGGTTCAGACTTAGCACCCACTTCATCACTTTTCACTCTCATTGTCCTGATGCACCGATCATACGTATTAAGTGTGCTTTGATATTTACCTTCCGTCACTTCTAAAACTATAGGTTTCGCCTTTGTCGACGTTTGATTATAATCTTGGCACTGCTCGTATGTATCCTTGACTTTCGCCCATAACGAATTCAACTCGTATATATGTGATGATCTTCCTCTTTGATTTTATTAAAATTCGCTTCAAATTTATAAATTGCGTCGGAAGCGCGAGTAAAATTATCAAACGCATTCAACGACATTTTAGAATCCAAAATCTTAAATTCTCAAAAACGACGAAAATCAGAGCAAAAACCGCAAAATCTCACTGTATATAGTCTAAAAGACCGATTGTAGGGTGACTAATTACAAATAAGGGCACCAAAATGGGAATAAATCTCGTAGGAAATGACACAAAATTTACCGATTGTAAAATTACGAAAAAAATTCAATTCCGTTTAAACTCAAATGCTAAAGTTGCATACACATAAAAACAAATCAAACAATTGCAGTAAATACACTCACAAATAAATTAACCAATTATGTGCACTGTTTTTTAACAAAGGCTATTGCATGGTTATTTTCCCATATATTTATATACATGCATTTATTTGTTTTATATTTGGCACTTTTTTATTTAATAATTTATGGTATAATTAATTTGCGAATAAATTTTTTTATTTATTTACTGCAATTTTAATCGAATGAAATATTTATTCTTCCGTATAAACAAACTTTTCCACGAAATGCACTCAAATACAACAAACAGTACCCTCGTTGGTACCTTAATTACAATTATCCTTGACGGTACTGATCTATTTATTTTTATTTATTCTTTTATAACCGAACTTTGATTTTTCAATGCAAAACACGTAAGTATGTGTGTATGTAAGTACATATACTTATGTTATTTCTCACTTCACTTTTTAAATCAATTTACTAACCTTTTTACAATTGAAAAATGGGGGTTGAAAATTAATTAATCCTCGTAAAAGGTTTCCACTGCTTTCTTCCTTCTAGAAGGCGATTGAATATTCTTTTTGCACTCCGGTTCGTATGGACCAATGATTCGGCGTATATCTTTTTGCTATTAAGAGCTCAAGAAAACGAATGAAATTTTAACTCGTTAGAAAACTTATAAAAATGAAAAGTGGCAAACAATGTGTAAAAACCGTTAGCGGTTTACTCGTTGAAAGTACAAAAAGAAGATTTCCAACCAGGATGTAAATCAAAGGTATTCTTAATTGACTTTAAAATACTACGAAAAATAATTATAAAATTTACACTAAGTTAACTGGTATTTAAACAGTATCTGAGGCGAACAAATTTATTTACATTTTGTTTACAGCTACGGATGTTTGTATCCAGCCAAACCTAATAGCATTTTCCTCTTTAGACTTTACTTACGAAAGATTCGCGATTCTTCTTGCAAGCAAATTTTCTTTGTAAATATAACAATGGCAACAATTCGGTTAGTCGCGAGACTATCAGTGTGGGCCAGCTTTATTGGCACATGTTCATGTGAGCAGCAGTGAACGACTTACAATTTGCTCTCCCAAAGCGACCTGTCACAAACGTCATTTTGCAAAATCAAGTAAAAAGTAGTACAAAGTAATATTTTATTTTTGCCGATTTTAAAGTTGGGCTTCTAGTACTTTTTAGTATTGACATAATTGCGAGCCGCCGCACAGTGCTTTATCCCCATATAGTGAATCGGCAAAATTAGAGAAGTTATCGTAGAAGAATGAAATTTGGTGTGCTGGTTCAACATATGTCAATTAAAAAAAATCGAAGTTTCGGAAAAATCGGTGCAAGGACATGACTACCTCCCACACATACTTAAATTTAAAACTTGATTTTAGCTATAATTGTGAATAAAATAAATCGAAAGTTGGTAACTGTCTGTTAAAACATGTCTTTTAGCTCAGAGGTTAATTTTGTTTCAATCGGTGCAAGGACATGACTACCTCACATATATAATTTTTCTCTAAAACTAAATTGTAACTACATTAGTGATCAAAATGCACTAAAAACTTATAACAACATATAAAACTATATTTTTGAGCTCTCTGGGAAATTTCGCTTCAGTCGATACAAGGACATGACCATCTCCCGTATATCCTTTTTCTCAAAAACTAAATTATAGCTACATTTGTGATCAAAATGCAAATAATTTAATATTCCCTTTAAAATGGGTCATAAATAAATTTGTTTCTAAATTTGATAAAATAAGATAATTTAGTTTAATTGTAATTTCTTTGAATTCATCATTATTTTTTATTTGTTTTGTGGACCTAAGTGACGATAGTTCCGGATTAATAACAAATGAACCATTAAATCTCTATTTGTATTTTCTCTTGTCGTTTTTCTTGTGTGGGAAAATCGCACATTCCTTATATTTTTATGACTGCCTTTTAAGGCTTCTTCGGACAAACACCCTAGAATAAAAATAGTTTTAAAAAATGTGTAAAAGGTTTTTTTAATATTTTATTACCTATTGGCAAGTTGAAGTATTCCAGAACATCGCATCTATACACTAAAACCTTATGAACAGTACTTCGCATGTAATACCAGCCATACTCAATTAAATAAGAGTTCCTAGTAATATTTAGCAGCTCCTTAAATGTTGTAACATTAACCGGGATTCCGCAAGATAAAACTCTTAATATAATGCCAAAATTATCAATAAGACTTCTATCAATCCCCGTAATTTCAGCAGAAATTTCACTATTTTGAAAAAATCGTCGAGCCGTCCCAGCAAAAAATTAGACATTACCATATAAAGTACTTGCCATATAATGACTTACTTTTGTGATTGCCATATTTTGTTACTCGCTTACAAAACGCATTACATTAGTTTCAAAAAATGGAAGTAGTAATGGAACTAGTTCTTTATGTTAAAAAAAACTACTGTACTAATGGTACTCATTATTTCCTACAACATTTAATGTAATCGATTCTCAGTAATTGATTATAAAAGTCTCGTGCCTTGTTAAAATCATTAAGTTGGTAATCTAGTTGGAAAGTACTCCTGCCAAAAATGCTTAATTCCACACTCGATTACCTTTTCAAAAATTTTTTGGTGGGGTGTTTCCATCGTTAGTAGTTCCAAATCCCGTTTTTACTTGATCTATTATTCATCCCGTCCGTGTTTTCAATTCATTTTGAATTCTGTTTTTGTTTTGTGAAAAAATTGAGGTATTTTCCTTATTGACTCGCCAAACTTTTAAAGGAACACGGTAAGCAATGTGCAATATGCATTCAAAAAAGCGTATCCAGCAGTGGAGTGTAGAAAGTCCATATTTATAATTATTAATACAAGGTTCCTTAATTATGTTTATATTGTTCATATCGGTAGGGCTTGCATTACATATAAAACACCTACTTGCTGAGTTTGTGTCACTCAAAACATTTGCAACTGAACCATCTATCATTGTGCAGTGCATATCGTAAGACACCTCAATAGCTAAACCATTTGCACCAATTACAGAACATTCCAAATTTTTAAATTTTTTAATAAAATCGTTGTGCATTTGCTTAATTAAAACTGGATTCTCTTTTGTTAATACAAATTTAAGGGGTCTACAATAAATTGTGGAAGATGGCATTTTATTTACCCATAATACTTCGTTTGAGTCTAAATTTACCAATCTGAAAAAATAGAAATTTTAAATACATATAAAAGGATAGCTGTGAAATGCACGTATAAATGTACTTCTGTGTATAATAATTTACATACCTCAGAGGGACAAAGGCTATAAAAAAATGAACTCGTCGGAACTATTTTCGTTTTTAAATTTTTGCTTATAGCGACTATGGCCAGAGCTACCATCCATGCCCCACTTGCAAATTAAGGACAGCTTTGTACATTTTTGTTCGGTATTACAAATTTTAATCACACTTTCCGCTGTTTTACATATTATACATTTCAAGTCAACCTCTGCTAAAATTTCAGTCGCTGCAATAGGGGGTAAGAATTTTAAGTTTTGATTTCTTAACGCATATAATGATGGCAAACAGTTTGGATGAAGTCATTAATTGCTTTCCGCAATACGTTATATTTTCGATCCGACAAATCCAAATCCATGTATAGCGCCAAAGACTTTTCAATAGAAAAGCATTTTACATTAGCTTCAGTGCTGTCTAAATTATTATTACACCTCTTTCTTAATTTGTCTGCTGCATATTGAAGTTCTTCAAATGAATAATTTTCAATCAATTCTGAAATCTTTCTATTTTTAACCGACTTCAAAAAAAGAAGGAGGTTATACAATTCGGCTGAATGTTGCTTTTTTTTTTTAATATTTGTGCCTCCAGAACTCAGTCATTTCTGATCCGATTTTGAAAAATTTTGGTAATATGATGGATTATGCTTACAGATTGGTCCTGCTTTAAAAACAGTTCATAATCTTAAAAATTAAAGGGTGTCCCCATACAACATACATATTTTTTACGGGTATTACGAACTGTAAAGGGCGATTTTGTAAAATTTGAAATGACTGCGTATTTCTATGGCTCCCAAAACAAAAAATTATACAAAAATAAATCTAAAAATTAAAGGGTGCCCCATAATTAATGTAAATTTACTTATATGGGCCTATCTGTTGAACCGTTATAGACAAACGCTTGCAAATTGGACAGAATGTCGATTGCTATGGCCGTTATAGTAGCAAGTATTAATTTTACAAATTAAAGGGTGTCGGTTGCTATGGCAGTTATAGTAACAAGTATTAATATTACAAATTATAAATTAAAGGGTGCGCCAATAGTTCATTAAATTTTATGTATATGGCCATCATGATCTGATTTTGAAAATTTTTGGTAATATGATAGATTATGCTTACAGATTGGTCCCGCTTTAAAAAAAGTTCATAATCTTAAAAATTAAAGGGTGTCCCTATACAACATACATATTTTTTACGGGTATTATGAACTGTAAGGGGCGATTCGGAAAAATTAGAAATGATTGCGTATTACCATAGCTCCCAAAAACAAAAAATTATACAAAAATAAATCTAAAAATTAAAGCGTGCCCCATAATTGATGTAAATTTAGTTATATAGGCCTATCTTTTGAACCGTTATAGACAAACGCTTGCAAGTTGGGCAGAATCTCGATTGCTATGGCCGTTGTAGTAACAAGTATTAATATTACAAATTTTAAATTAAAGGGTGCGCCAATAGTTCATAAACTTTGATGTATATGGCCATACTTTTGAACAGTTGTGTACTGACGCTTGAAAATTACAACGAACCAGTATTGCTCAGTCCGCTATAACAACAAGTATAAAATATGGATTTAGAAGTTAAAGGGTGTTCCAGCAGTTGATGTAATTTAAATTGTGTGACCAAACTTTTGAACCGTTATAGACAGAACGCTGAAACTTAAAAGGGATCTGTATTGCTAAATCCGCTATATCAACGAGTTTTTAATTTGAATTTAGAAACTAAAGGGTGTCCCACAATAGATGAAGATTTACTTATATGAGCCTAGCTTTTGAACCGTTTTAAACAAACGCTTGCAAATTGGACAGAATGTCGATTGCTATGGCGGTTATAGTAACAAGTATTAATATTACAAATTTTAAATTAAAGGGTGCGCCAATAGTTCATAAAATTTATTGTATATGGCCATACTTTAGAACAGTTGTGGACTGACGCTTGAAAATTACAACGAACTAGTATTGCTAAGTTCGCTATAACAAGTATAAAATATGGATTTAGAGTTAAAGGGTGTTCCAGCAGTTGATGTAATTTCATTTGTGTGACCAAACTTTTGAACCGTTATAGACAGAACGCTGAAACTTAAAAGGGATCTGTATTGCTAATATTTAACATTATGAATTAAAGGGTGCACCAATAGTTGTAGACAGACGATTGAAATTTACAAAGAAATAAACGGGTGTCCCAATAGTTGATGTGGCCGGACTTTTGAAACATTATAGACACAGCTGAAATTTACAAGGGACATGTTTTTCTAAAACCGCTATAACAAGAAGATTATTTGAATTTAGAGAGAAAAGGGTGTGCCGAAAACTAATGTCATTAGTTCTATATGGCAGTATTTTTTGAACCGTTGTATACAAATATCTTAATGTTAGAAAGAATGTCCACTACTTTTTTTTGGAATAATAAGAAGTATAAAAATATAAAATAAATAGTTAATATAATCTGATGTACATAGGCAAACTGTTGAACCGTTACAGACAGACGGCTGAAATTTACACAGAACCTGATTGCTAAATCTACTTCAACAGCAAGTATATAATGCGAATTTGGAAATTAAAGGGTGCCTCTATAGTTGTAATTTGATGTTTATTGCCAAACTATTGAACAGTTGAAAAAGTATTAAGTTTGGAGATATAAGTGTGTCCCAATAGTTAATGTAACCTAATTTATGTGGCCATGCACTTGAGCTGTTATAGGCAGACAGATGAAATCTGTTTTGAAGTCGGTTTTTTTTTTGCAAGAATTGTTTGATCTAACAGAAGTTTGACTGAATACTTTCTTTTTTCTACCAGCTTTAGTTATTTCTTCTTCTGTAGTATGTGACACTGTTGTTTCCATTTCTGATGCTATTGAAGATTCCACTGTTTCTAGTTGTTCAGATACAATAGATATTTCATGTTAGCAAGTTTTGCTCGTGCTAGGTTCCTAAATATTTTAGTTTTAAAGATTACCTTTTTTAGTAAGATTAAAAATAATATCAATATACAACTTACATTGTCTGGCTCGAAAAATTTCCATTCACTTAGAATACTTTTTGTTGAAGTATTGTCTATCGGATCTACTCTCGCTCCAATATTTTTTTATTTTATTGTCAAACAATTTAATTTTTCTTCACAACACTTCTTTTTCAAGACTTGAATTCCCAATTTTGCCTTTTATAAATTTATATACTTCTAGGATTTTATTTTTTGAAGGCACAGATAACCAAAAATCAACTATATCGAAATTAATAATAAAATTTGTCATTATCGAAAAATATTGTTTCACAACTAGTAAATAAATTTGACAAAATAATTGTATTATGCATATATATAGAGATGAACCAGTTAGATTATTTACCTCACGAGGGCTCACTATTACATTACAATGGCTACTGTAGCACGAAGTTATTTCAATATTGACTAGGTATTAATTTAATGTTTTAGTGATAATTCCACAATTAATTTAAATATTATTGATAAAAAAATGGTGAAAACTTCAAAACAATCATAAACTATTAAAAGATGATCACGTGAAACTGAAACTTGTTCAAATATAAGAAATAACGGAAAATAGCAAAATATAAATAACTAATATTTATCATAAACATTTTTACAGTGAATTTTTATTTTATTAAAGGACGCACACGCAGTCAATAAAATTGCACAGCTTGCAAAATTTAATTGAACATTGAACGTCTCTGGAGCCCTTTACTTGGAAAAAATTATATAATCATATTTTTGGTCTTTGTAAAACTAAAAAATATAGACGTTTTAAAAAATCCAAAATTTCAAATTTCCGGTTAAAAATCTAAAAAAATTTTTTTTTACTAGTGGTTAGATTTGTTAACAAAGTCTATAAATGAGAAAAAAACTTGCTTACTTTTTATTTACACATTTTCAATTTTTTTAAAAGTTTGCAAAACGTTAGGGTTTCCGCAAAAAAAAGTTCTTCCAATTTTTGGTAAGTTTTTGTCACTATTTAATAAAAATTATAATCTACATCAAAATTTGATTCATTTTTTATAGTAATAAAAAAATTGTATAAGCTATTGTTTAGTTTTTAGTTGGCAGTACCACAAACTTAGGTCTTTGTAACTTTTAAAAATATTATGTCACTTTTACATTTCCGGGTGAAAAATCTAAAACTTCTTTACATATTCCATTTAAGCCCTTTAAAATGTACTAAAATCGCAAATAAAAAATTACCTATTCTTAAAAAAAAAGTTGTTTACTCTATCAAGCTTTTGCATTTTAGTAATTCCAAATAAAAAATCGCAAAAGTTTTCGATGGCACAAACAACTTTTCCATTAAATATTAACCAAAAATTATTTTTGTTTTTTTGTACCTATAGTAATAAACAAAACTTTTAAGTTTCAAAGGAACAGAATAAAAAATGAAATTTTGACTTTTTTTTTTTGTAACACAGTAAAAATCGTTTTTCTGTTCAACAGTTTTACCTCAAACATTTTCTGACTTTAGCGCCCTCTACTGTTAACAAAAAGAAGAGATCATAAATTCTACTTACGAATCTATTTAAGGTACTTTGTTAGCTTTACAAAAATGTGTATTACTTAAATATTCTAAGCACTTTATTTTATTTTAATTTTGCCTATGGGACAAAGCACTGTGCGCCGGTACTTGAACTTGATAATTAACCAGATAAGACCCGAAAAATACAGCGTGGCCGATTCCAGCTATCTCTAGAGAGGGATAGCAATAATACTAGCGTTTTATATATTACTACCTCTTTCTGATTATAGCTGGCTTATATTTCTGATAAGATGCCAATTATTTATTTACAAAAATTTGCACATAAAATTTGGTGCAGGTATAAAATACAAATTATTTTATTTTTATTTCTTTATTATTAATTAATTACTGTTTTTAATTATTAAATAGAAAAGATGTTGTGCGAATATACTCGGTGGTGTGTATTTGTGTGTAATGGAAATTTTCAGTGCCACAAAAATAAGGGTTGAAAACCACCAACCATAGAACAATATTAAAAATTATTTTTAATTTAAATAAATTTTTAATGACATTATTTGGGTTTTTAGGAGTCGCCGCCGTATATGGGTTGTTTCATAGGGGAAAACCACAGAAACTGCACCAGTTCCCGAAAAATCCGGCAAGTAAGTTTATATTTCTTAGTAATTTCGTTTAGTAGTGAAATGTTTGCCGGCAGGTATTGTAGATTAGAGGAACTATGTTCGTTTTCAATGTACAAAATCTTATTTAATTTAGTCAATTGGATTTGTATTTTTTAGAAAGTGCGTGTGTTAATCAAGTGTTTAAAACGGAAATAACTCAAAACAAATAAGAGTGCTATTTCGGCTATGCCGAATCTTATATAGGAATTGGGAGTTCTAATTCACTTCCACTTCACAAAAGGTATGGGAAATGTGGCAAAAGCCATAAATCATGTTGCAGAAGACATTATTCTCATTTTTAATGGCCTTTTTATGCTAATGAGCCACGTGCTAGACCCTTTTTTTATACTCCCGCTAATTTATTATTATTATGTGCATTGATCTTGTGTAAATGGAATTTGGTGAGAAAAAGAAAATATGTTAATTTCTGTTCAAGGTTTGATTGAAATGATAGTGATTTGAATATTTAAAAAGTGTAAATAGTATTATTGGGGAGTAGAAAATCTTTATTGAATAATTTATAAGGGTTTTCTTGTTTTCAAATGTATTTTTTGTGCGTGGATGTAATAGTATGGTGGTATGTACTGATCTTGTGTATAGGGATTTGGTGAGAAATAGAAAAATGTGTTGATTTCTGTTCAATAATAATTTTTATATTTAATAAATGTGTTTAAAAAGTTAAATCACTTAGGCCATTGGAGAATGATGAGGGTTGGAAATGTAAGATGAATGCAGGTGGTAAGGTTATTGAATTTTGATTTTGGTTTTCACTAAGCAGAAGCGATATGAAAGAAAAAATATAAGAAAAATTTAGTTTTTTAAGTGCTAGAAGACGTCTTATATCATATATGAAGGAATTAGTACCCATATAATTGAGTTGAATATTTTCTTTGTATTTGGGTTTCATGTAATCGTAATTAAAAATTATACATTTTCCATTTCGATAGCTCTAAAACAGATAAGCCAATATAAATGGGTTTATTATATTCAGTCCACACTCTGCTCATTTTAATGATTATCATTTCGTCGTGAATTTTGAAATAACTATGAAAGTTAGGTCTTGCAATAAGAGCTTTAACTCCTAGTCGCATACTTTTACTCTTCCATTCATATACTATTTTAATATCCTTTCTTTTATCATTGACTACTAGTAGTGCCCACGACATCGTCTGCGTGTCATTTTTAATTTTATTGAAAATTCAAATTTAACTATATATTCAAGAGTACTATATATAGTGTTAAAAATTTTCCACCTATAAAAATAAAAAACTGCAGACAACTGTTTAGTATCTTATACCAATAAAATTGGGTGCTTTCACATTTGTTTTTTTATTTTGTCTACGAAATGACCTATTATTGTTATAAAAAAAGCATTCTATATTGGAAGCAAGGTTCTAAGGGACCTCCTCACAAAACTTTTTTTAAATTCATCCAGTAGGTTTTACGTGATGCGAACATAAACAGACAGAAGGACAAATAGATAGACAGATATAAATTCCAAAAGTAGGTGTTTGTGTAAAGAACGAAAAAAGATAAATACAAAGCAAGGTTTAAGAATTTTGTAATAAATTGTTTTATTTGTTTTAAATATTACCTTTTTTCAACAATGGTGTTTGTAATCGTTCGAATTGCTCTCAACGAATGAATATATTTTAGCAATTGGAAGATGGCGACACAAGTTTAATTAAACCGTTAGCGGTTTTACTCGCTAGAATCCAAATTAATTTAATTTATAAAACTGGAGTATAATTTAGTTCCCAACAGAGTAATAAAAAGACGAATTAAGAAAGTCAACAAAGTGAAGACATTTTACATTAAACATTGTCGGCCACCTTGCACTAACATCGTTAGAGGCAATTTAAAAGAAAGAATTAAATGTATTAAAATATTTTATTAAATAAAATTATATTTTCAACATAAAGTTAAAATTTTATGGTTTTTACGACAGACCCAATAACTGAATTGCGTAGCAATGGTTTTTACCACAGACCCATAAACTGAACTCTTACGGGATGGTTTTGACAGATCCATAAACTGAAAATTGTAATTACGTAGTAATGGTTTTTACCACAGACCCATAAACTGAACCCTTGCGGGATGGTTTTGACAGATCCATAAACTGATAATAATAAAATTTTTCGCCGAAAATGGTATATTGCGCCAGTAGACAACCCGGGCTTCTTCCTGTGAGCACTTGGGAGCAAACCTCAGGACCGAGTACTGAAGCCACCTGACCAGAATGGTAAAATGTCGGATCCGCGTACTGAAAACCTGGAAACTTGTCCCGCACAATCTCCGCCACGTCAATAATAGGGGTTTTAATGCCGTGCATTTTCTTTACTTTTCTGTAATAGAAATTTGTTTTGAGGAGTCATAAATAGACGTGATCAGGATGCGGTAATATGAATTGGAAATAGGTATCCCTAACTTCCTAACCAAATCTTCACTTATGTAGCTAATCCTACAACACAGATCTATTATTGCGCGAATCTGATACTTTTGACTCCCTATTACCAGCTTAGCCTGAAGCGTCGGCGAAAGGGTTGTCACATGACGAAGTGGCAATGGAGTTGTAACGGTCGCACAAGCACGTGACGAAGCAGGTTTTTTTTTTGTTTTCCGTCGGCGGATTTAGACACTTTGCGAGTAGGGGAGTGCAAAAGGGTGTTGTGATTTCCCTGACATTTGAAGCATTTTCCGGTACTTTGGCAGTCCTCTAACAAATGGTTGTTTGATAAACAACGCGAACAATAGCCAAATACTAAAACGTGTCTCAACTTTTTTTCGTGAGCTAAGTTACGAAAACGGAAACAACCTCTCAACGGGTGATTTTTCTTACAAAGGACGCAATATGGTGAACTGGGCTTTGTTCTGGAAGTGGCTTTAGAAGCAGATTTACAGCCAGCGCTGTCTACTGGTGGTGTTTTAACTTTGTCATCATCCAAAGTACGCACATTCGGCGAATCCACCTTTGAAGCCGTCTCTGATGGTTTTAAAGAAACTGGCTCGGGAGCCGCATCCAAAGACGGAGTCGTCGTTGCCACCGCACTTGCGTCGGATACCTCCATCGCTTCCTCATAATCTTCAAGCAAAGTGTCTTCAAAAAATGTAGGTAAGGCATCCATAGTACTAGGAAATAATGAAGGTTAAGATATGATAAATAATAAATTTCAGTTGGTCAAAATGACCAGTTTGGTGTTAGGTCGTCTTACAATCCCATTTTCCGTCCGAATGTCCGCCACGCGAATGTGATCGTCACTTCCAGGATATGTCTTAACAACACGACCTAATTTCCAAGACGTTGGAGAGAGCTGTTCATGGCGAATAGCGACTAAGTCATTCACAGATATGTCACTTTCAGGAAACTTCCACTTATACCGTTTACGCAAACTTGACAAATATTCATCCTTCCATCGAAGGCAGAAGTGATGAGTAAATGCCTTAACTTTCCTATAGCGATTAACGATACTAATAGGCGTTTCGTAAATTGACGGTTCAGGAGGAGCTAAAATTGGTGATCCTATCAAAAAATGACCTGGTGTAAGAGCCACTGGCTCATTAGGGTTATCACTCATTGGGCAAAGCGGCCGAGAATTAAGACAAGCTTCTTTTCTAGCCAGAACCGTTGAAAGTTCCTCAAACGTATATTTGACCCCTTGAGCTTCTTTGCGAAAGTGGAGTTTAAAACTTTTGACTCCTGCTTTCCACAAACCTCCCATATGGGGAGCACCAGCAGGAATAAACCGCCATGACAAACCATTAACATTAAATGTAGAACACATTCTTGCCTGACTCTCTAATAAAAACGTCCTAAAATCCCTTTCCAATTCTCGTGAAGCGCCAAAATTGGTACCATTACCGGAAAATATTGTATTCGGACAACCTCTTCTGGATATAAAGCGATTAAAAGCAGCCAAAAACCTGTCCGTGGTCAAATCTGATACTGCTTCCAAATGTATTGCCTTCGTAGAAAAACATACAAAAATACAAACGTATGCCTTTAAAACCTGACTTGATCTAACGCTCGAACTTTTCATATCAAATGGACCTGCAAAGTCCAATGTTGACAACTGTGCGGACCAATGTTTTTAATCTTGGAATCCAATATTCGATTCGTAAAATCCTTAGCATTAACTGATTCCCTCCATGAATTGAAATTAAATGAACAAACTGAGTTAAAAGAAATGTAAAACGACATGAATATGGCAACAAAATCGGATGTCGTTCCGTATATACTAAAGATGGAGATTTTGCTAATCGTCCATTAAGTCGCATAACTCTTTCTTTATCCAGAAATGGATTTAGAGTTAAAAGAGAACTCTTTGAAGAGAGAGGTTTCCCCTCCAAGAGACACTTATATTCATCAGAAAAATGTACTTTTTGGGCAATAATGGCTAAACGAATTTTTACCCGTTTTACTTCTACGCCAGAGATGCTAATTGACTCATATGAATAGCGACCTTTCTGTGCCAAATTATTAAAAAATCTAAATATGTATGCAATTACCCGAAGGGCACGATCAAAAGAAGAAAATCTCTCCAAAATATCATCATAATCATCAAAAAATGAAGCATGAGATTTTACAGCACGTGCCTCCAGATCAGTGTCCACTATAGTCAAATTTCTCAGATTCCATTCAGATTTATTTTTCTGAAGCCAATGTGGCCCATGCCACCAAAGATCACAATGTGCTAAGTCTGAGGGCGATTTGCCTCGACTCCCTAAATCAGCAGGATTATCCTCTGATTTAACATGGTGCCAATTATGACTGCCTACAATTTCCTGAATTTTACAAACTCTGTTGGCAACAAAAGTTGTCCAAGAACAAGCGTCTTTTCTAAGCCAGGAAAGGACGATCGTAGAATCAGTCCAACAATAAATCTGACGAAGTGGCACGTCAATTTCACCTAATACCGTTTTTAAAAGATTAGATGCTAAAATTGCAGCACAAAGTTCCAAGCGAGGTAAAGAAACTGACTTAATGGGAGCAACCTTGGTCTTACAGGTTAACAAATTAATAATTATATCGCCGTTAGGTTTTTCAATTCGATTGTATATCACCCCCGCATATGCCTTCTATGAGGCATCAGAAAAAACATGAAGCTCAACGGCAGACCCAGGTTCATAATGAACCCATCTTGGAATCTGTATATAATTAACCTCATGGTATGGAGCAACAAATCTTCCCCATTCCGCCTTTGTCGTTGGCCTAAGTAAGTCATCCCACTCTATATTATCCTGCCAAACCCTTTGCATGAACTTCTCTTTTGGTATATTCAGATCGCAACGTAATTGGATCCACTTTAAAGTAAAATGCGTCCAAATGAGCATTCCACTGAAGACCAAGAGTTTTCGAACTACTTGACTCAATAAAAGTCAATAGTTTGGCATCAACCAAATGATCAGGAGGAAGTTCCTCCAAGATGGCCTTTTCATTAGATGTCCACTTTCTAAGTTCAAATCCCGCTGATAATAAAGCTGCTATGAGTTGATCACGAGCGATCAACGAAGTGGAGACATCATGAGCCCCAGTGAGTACATCGTCAACGTACATACACTTTCGCAGAATATGTGCTGCCAGCGGGTACTAATTTTCAATGTCTTCAGACAACTGCAGTAATGTACGAATGGCAAGATAAGGGGCACAATTGACCCCAAAGGTCACTGTCTGCAATTCATACTCCTTAATTTCCTCCGAAGGACAATTTCGAAAAAAATACGCTGAAATGGAGTATGTGCCTATCCAATCTAATTTGCCGATACATTTGAGTTATGTCACAGTTAAAAACAAACCTAAAAAGTCGCCAACGTAGTATAAGCAAGACTAGATCTGCCTGTAATGTGGGTCCCACATAAAGACAGTCGTTCAGGCTATTGCCGCTAGAAGTTTTATTAGATGCATTAAATACTACCCTTAATTTCGTGGTTTTGCGATCTAATTTTATCACCGGATGATGAGGTAAGTAACAAACCATATCAGGGTAATTATCTGTCACAGGTTTCATATGACCTAAAGATAAGTATTCGCTTACAACGTCGTCATACATTTTCTTCCGTAACAGAGAAGACTCGTTTCTTAAAAACTGTGACATAACATTCCCTTTAGATGAACCTAAAGAATTTTTTTCGGGAAAATCCGCTCTGAATGGAAGTGTTACAACATAACGACCATCTGGATCCCTACGAGTGGTACTCTTAAAATTCCTCTCACAAATCATGTCTTTAGGCGACATTATCCTCTTTTTTGGTGGTTCCTCTAATTCCCAAAATCTAAGTAAATTTCTGTTCAAATTATCTTCCTCAGAAAATTCTACTCTAGTTGAATAAACTTGCAACGAAGATTGGCGTAGAGGCCCCGTAATAAGCCACCCAAATACCGTGTTCTGAGCTATTAACGACCCTAAAATGTTCCGTTGAATTTCACCTGTGATAATCAAAGGATACAAATCCGCACCTAGTAATAGATCGACAGGCCTACAATCAAAGAACTTAGGATCTGCCAAATGTATATTTGGCAAGCTCCTGCGAAGTTCATCCTTTACTACAAAGGATGGTAGATTACCGGAGATTTTTGGTAAAACAAGTGCCGTAGTCGTCAAGCAAATCGAAGAGTCCAAAAGAGACCCCATTTCAATAGAACAGAGTTTCCGAATAGTGGCAGAGACTGTTTGGTTTACACCCGAAATTCTGGCATTCGTAGAATGCGCAGAAATTTTTAAACAGTTCTGCAATCGCTCAGAAATAAATGATGTTTCTGAAGCGGGATCAATCAGGGCGCGAGCTGGGTACGTAATGCCCTGGTGACGTATATTCACCATTGCCGTCCCTAATAAAACAGTCCGACTCTGAGAAACATGATATACTTGACGATTTACAGGAGCCGAAGATACTATACCGCGAGAGGTAGATGGCTGTGCTGGCTCTATGGGTCCAGGGTTATCCTGCGTAAAATGAACGCCTGAACTCGCAGCCGAATTAGATGAATTCCTGACGAAATCCTCCGAAGGAGACGCATTCCTGTGTAACAGGGTATGATGTCTCCTATTGCAACTTGAACAACTTGAACAATCTTTAACTTCATGTGCGCGCGATAAACAATTAACGCAACAATGAAATTTTTTAACTGTTGAAAATCTTTCCGAAATCGAAAGATTTTTAAATCGTTTGCAATCCCTCAAAAAATGGCTTTGATTTTTACAAAGAACACAATTATTTGACGTTGATGAACTCGCATAATGTGCCTTTACCTTCTGTATAACTTTCTTCTTTTCATGCGAGGAGTCCCTGGTATCGCGTAAACATTCTAATGTCTGAATCCTTTCTGTTAGAAAGGCATCCAAATCCTTACATTTAGACAAAACAAATTTGTCCTTAATACTTTGTTCCCACAAAGTAACAGTAATATCTGGAAGTCTCTGAACACAAACAAAAACAATAATTGGATCCCAATTCTCGGTCGACACATCATAAATGGACAAGGCAGACAGGCAGCTATTTATGCCCCTTTGTAACGACTTAAGATTTACACAAGTCTCCTTATCTAAAACTTGAAGGTTGAAAAGAACTTTAAGTTGGTTGTTCACCAACATACGAGGATTTTCATAAGCCTCCCTGAGATTTTTCCATGCTATATCAAAACCCTCATTCGAAAGTGGGCATTTAGAGACGATCTCTTTCGCCTCGCCACTGGTTTTTCGCCGCAAATGGCATAGCCGCTCAATATTACTAAGACGCGCACTATTCACATATAACGCAGTAAATAAATCCCTAAAGGTGGGCCAAGAAAGATAATCCCCTTCAAACGTGTCAACGTCGCAAGGTGGTAACGACAAAGTGTGACCTGAAACATCAGCACTGCACGGATGTGCCATCTGGGAACTATTACATTTAATTTCCGATTCAAACTCACGCTTCTTTCTATTTACTTTGCCTAAACACGTAAAATAGGCCGTATATGTAGCGCGATACTTTGCCGTTATAGCATCACCCTGATCCAATTTTGTATCCTTACAACTTTTTAAAAAATCTAAACACTCCTCCTGTGTCAACTTAACTTTGTCCCACAAAAGTCTTAACTCTTCGCCATGAAGCTCTAATGTATCGACTGTGTGTTCTTCATCTTTTATATCATTAAAGAAAGCTTCAAATTCTATAAGAGCATCCGAAGCTCTAATAAATCTATCAAGTGCTGTAATAGACATTATTTCTTAATTTTCGGTAAATCAAAACAAAAAATTTAACTTTAACACTTATTGAAAAAAATCAATAATTATTCCTAAATTTCAATCAAATTATATTTAAATAAAAAAGAAATATTTTTAATTTAAATATAATTAATAATGAAACACAAAACATTATTATCAATTTAAAACAAAATAAATGATAGTCAAACCGACCGACAATAGGGTGCAATTTGTAAATTCAAGAAGAAGCACCGATGTAATGTTAATGTACGTATATGTATGTATGTATGTAATATCTATTATTACTTACAAAAAACACACCACTATTTAATACACTTGATATTTATTTTTAATTATTTTAGAATTTCATACACTTTATATATTATTTCTTTATATTCCGTAGTTTTCAAATTATTTTTACTTTTATAATAATTATTTTCACTATTTAATAGAAAAAACACACCGTCGATTTATTGCGTAGCAAAAGAAAATAAATTAAAACAAACGTCAAAAAAATGAACTGCAAGACGATCAACCACCGCACATACGTATGTATGTATGTATATATTAAAAAGGCAAACAAATATTATTATATCTATTCCTTACACTTTTGTAAATAATTATCCCACTTTCACTTTAATTAAAAATCACTTATTTAAAATGAAATTACGCACCTTTTTTTCAAATGAATTTTCAAAACAATGAGGATGAAATTTGGTGTGGCGAAAATGAAGTTGTGGATCTTTAAATATAAACAAAATAAGGGTGGTTATTCTCCAATAGAATATTACTTCCCAAGATCCGGCTCGAATGGACCAAAATGTTTGTGTAAAGAACGAAAAAAGATAAATAAAAAGCAAGGTTTAAGAATTTTGTAATAAATTGTTTTATTTGTTTTAAATATTACCTTTTTTCAACAATGGTGTTTGTAATCGTTCGAATTGCTCTCAACGAATGAATATATTTTAGCAATTGGAAGATGGCGACACAAGTTTAATTAAACCGTTAGCGGTTTTACTCGTTAGAATCCAAATTAATACTCCGAAAATACAAAATTGATAAAACTGGAGTATAATTTAGATCCTAACAGAGTAATAAAAAGACGAATTAAGAAAGTCAACAAAGTGAAGACATTTTACATTAAACAGTCGTTGTTTTGTGTTCTTCATCGATTACTAACTAAACCAACAATACAATTTTCCAAAAAATTTTCATGTGCAGAAATGACTTCGTTACTGTTTTATTATATGTATAGATTTAAATCAATAAATTTTTTTAACATTCGGTTGATTAAATTAAAGAATTTTATAAATTTTCTTTAAAATCAATCCATGTTTAAGACATTGTTGGTTGCGATAATGTATTAAATAAATAACTGGTTTTATTATTTAAATTTGTAATTAACTTTTGCTGTTTTATGCTTCACAATTTCTTTTATCTTGTTTTTTTGCACAAAATGGCAAGCTATTATGTTAATCGTGCAGTACGATTGGATAATCTAAATCAACCTCTAATATACGAGTATATATCCAATTCCAGAATCTTCCTCTGTGTTTATCTATATTAAAATCCTTACAGTTTTCAAGGCACTTACATTTTTTAGGGTAGCTGTTGCGACAATGCATAACCATATAAATTATTTACATCAAATTACATTAGATAATTCGAATCTTACGTAAAATCATAATCACTAACATTGTAAAATACCTCCCCGTATATCACACGCACAGTATATCTGTGTATGTCAATATAAGTCAACACTTGCAACTCTATTTTTGGTTTTAACATTGCTTCCCAAGATAGCCCCGGGATATTATAATAATATTGACATGGATCTAAATTGTTAATATCTTTACAAACATTACGAAAACTCTCAAATACATGACAAAGAAATGAACTATCTTCTTTTAAATATAATAAAAGATAGCCAAAAAGTGTGTTACATTTGAATGTTTGCCAAACCTTTTCAGCGTGTTCATAATCATCTTCACTGCACTACTCACTAATAATGCTATTGAAGAAAATGATCGAGGTGGTAGCTGTGTTTCCTCGAGACAATTTACTGAATCTAATTAGTCATACAGAAAGACATCTTTACGCCTCATTGATTTGAATTCATTACGATTTTAATAAATTTTATAGTCAAACAAAATAGCAGTTCTATTGATTTTTTTTCATTACCATTATTATTAACTAATTTTTTTTACATATGTAAATACATATAATTCTTCAGTTGAAGTAATTATATTTATATCACCTTCAATAGATAAAAGTTCTCTAATGAAGAAATGACAAACATATGCCGAAAAGTTATAAAAAAATATATAGGAATGAAGTTTGCAGTTTGATACTCAAAATTACATATGTTATGCGCGGGATCGCTACATTAACCCGTTAAATGACAATGATAAGCTACACGATCTTCAACAGGTAGAAATTTTTTACAAATATGAATAAAGATTCAAAATAATAAGATTTTTTCAACTTCAAGTGAAGATGCTATGACAAAGCGTCAACATCTTTGCAATTCTTTATTCTATTTTATAAACGTTTTTTTTTATAAAACCATTTGTAAATGTATGTACACATAAAATTTTTTATTTCTTAATATTGGTAAACACATTCAGACTTAATAAAACCGCCTTCCAATACGTGTTGGAACAGATTACTCTCTAACTGAAATGCAATATTCGGAAATCTGCAATATCGCTAATAAAACTAGAAAATGTTCTGCGATTTTTTTCGCACAAGTATCATATAATTAAGCGTTGGTAATGATATTAATACACTTGGCGTAAGTGGAATTTTTTACCATTTCCGAAACTAACTTTTCGAACTGCTTGGATAACGAAAGATAACTTAAAAAACTAGTTCAGTTTTTACTTCCTTTTTTTGCGAACTAATGTAATGTCTTTTGTACTCGTAAGTGAGTACCAAAAAAAAAATATATGGGAATCACAAAAGTAAGTCATTATATGGCAAGTACTTTTTACGGTAATGTCTAAGTGTTTGCTTCATTTCAAAATGAAGAATGCCGTTATATTTATGACTGCTTTTGATAACGAGAACGGAAACAGGGCTGAATTTTAATATAAATACATTTGAAAAAGAACATCTTTATTAATTATTTAATAAAGATTTTATCTACCGCAAATATTACTATTGACCATTTTTTAAATATTTTAATCACGATCATTTCAGTAAAACCTAAAACTTAAATTGACCACAAACACACACACGCACAAACTCTTAAACATGTACAAACACATACACACACGCACACATAAGAAATATACCTTTACTCAGTATCTATCTCTGCAGTGTTTCATTAGACTATTGAATACACCTTATTTATTCTTATTTTTATTTATTAGAAAATTCAGTGCACTCAAATTCTTATTTTTATTAACGGTCTGTCTATATACACCTGGCCTTTTACTGTTTTCTATTCTTTTCATATATATAAATGATATTGAACCTTACACTAAACAAAATTTTTCTTAAGCGTTCTTATCACATATTACTCCTGCTTAATGAAAACAAAAAAGTCAAAGTTGAATGACCTTTACCTAGATTGTTTGTTTTTCCTAATGTGTAAAATACTTGTATTTTCTTAGCTATTATTAGGTTAGGTTAGGTTGCACAGGCTGTCGGCGTAGTGAGACCGACTCACTTGAGTCCTAAAGGTCCCGTTGTGTCACCTAGAATAGGATGTGCAAGGATCAGATTCAGGTCTCTACGGTACCATCAAAGATCCATATCCAAACCACCAGGAGTACGGGATAAACAAGTTTATCCTAGCAACATCGCAGACCGATAAGTCTGCAAGACCATGCAGTCTCGGACTGCCGAAAATGGCCGCTCTATTCCCAGAAAGAGCTGGACAATGGCAGAGAAGATGCTCCACCGTTTCGTCCTCCTCCTCATCATGATGCGGAAGATTCAGTACCCTAGCATGGGTACCAATGACACAGTGCCCCGTCAGCACAGCCACCAGTGTACCCAGTTGCCCTCGAAGAAACCTCAGTAGATTTGCGGATCTCCCACGATCATACTGCGGCCACAATGTCCTCGAGACCGAGCAGGTGACCTCTTCAGACCATCTAGACTGCGCGTCCCTAGAGAGTTCCTGCTGAAATAAAGCTCTACAGCAGCTTAACGGGATTTCCACCAGTGGATCTTTCTTCCGGTCTCCCATTCGAGTTCCAAATCTGGCGAGTTTGTCCGCGACTGTGTTTCCGGGTATGCCCCAGTGAGCTGGCACCCAATATAGTTTCAGGTTTGAATGTCTCATCATCTCGTCCAGAGATGTCCAGCATTCACGAACCAATCTGGATGTCGTATAGACACCCGATAAGGAGTTAACTGCGGCCTTGCTGACAGTACAGATCTGGATATAATCTCCGTATATCCTGTGGTACCTCATGCAGCAAGCCGCCCTTCTAGTGGCTGACCATGCGAGAACCCCGTACATTAGAACGGCGACAGTTTGGAGTCCAGGATGATACCCAGGTACTTCGCCCTGTCAGACAACCCAAGCTCCACTCCATTGAGGAGTGGTAGCGGAAAAGTAGGAATCTTGTTTCTTCTCATGAAGAGCACAAGTTCTCTTTTCTGAACGTTCGCGCTAAGCTCGCTCTCGGTTTACCACCTACTGACGCAACCCAGCGCCGATTGCCGACATTGGAGTCCATTTCTATCAGCAATGCGTTCATGGCGAGGTTCCAGAGAAGGAGAGATAATACCCCCCTTGTAGTGTACCCCCCTTAGCTACTCTGTATATGGTAGCTTGCCCCATACTGGAAGTAATGACCCTATTCGTCAATAGATTCCATACAAAGCTTATTAGCGACCGACTTACGTTCAGTCCCTACACTTGATAGCATTTTTTACATTTATCAACATGACTGTCTCTTAACACACCTGCTGTGTTTGGCTCCTCTATTCGTTCCATATACTTGTAATCACATTGTCACACTTATTAATATGTCAACCCACGTCATCTAGAACTTCACATTTAAGCAATTAGTTAAAAAAATGTATTACTCTTTAAAAAAAATATAATCCTTATTGTATAAAATTTTTTAGTTTTTTAATTTTTAAAAACAAAATTTTTCTTATATTTTTTTCTTTCATATCGCTTATGCTTATTGAAACCAAAATCAAAATTCAATAACCTTTACACCTGCATTCATCTTACATTTCCAACCCTCGTCATTCTTCAATGGCCTACGTGATTAAACTTTTTAAAAACATTAATTAATTATTTAATAAAGATTATCTATTCCCAAATATTATTATTAAACAGAAATCAACACATTTTTCTTTTTCTCACCATATCCCTATACGCAAGATCAGTACATTTGAAAGCAAGAAAACCTTTATTAATTATTCAATAAAGATTTTCTACTCCCCAATATTACTATTTACACTTTTTTCACGAGCATTTCAATCAAACCTTAAACAGAAATTAACATATTTATTTTTTCTCACCAAATTCCACATACACAAGACCAATGCACACCTGCACTTCACAACTACAGGCATCTTACCCTTGTCATTCTTTAATGGCCTGCGTACTTGACAATAATGGGTAATAAATTAGCGAGTAATAAATTAGCTCATTAGCATAAAAAGCCATTAAAAATGACATTATTGGCTTCTGCAACATGATTTATGGCTTTTGCCACATTTTCCATACATTTTGACCGGAAGTGAATTAGAACTCCTAGTTCCTATATTCTCCCCATAACTCGGAAAATATGGGTGAGTTCAATTTTTTCACTTGATGTTTTTTTTCTTATTTTTTTAATTCTCTGTGGCCCCATAGAGAATGACATGAAAAAATTAGAGATAAGCCTGATGCCGCGAAGAGCATGGATCGACACTATATCTGATCGATTCAAGTATACCGAGGCAACACGGACGGACAGGCGGACATAGCTAAATCGACTTTGCTATGCATATATACGCTTTATGGGGTCGGAAATGTATATTGTAGAAGTTACACACAGAATGAAAAACTTATATATACCCTTTTTGCACTCTTTGTGGTGAAGGGTATAACAAGTGAAAAGTTACTAAAAAAAAATTGCATTAAAATAGTTACATTTTAACGTTGTCCGCTGGGATGATAGTTTAAAGAAGTCAAACAAAAATCCAGGAGTAAGTGTAGCGAACATTTAAAGCTTCCCCTTACCGTCTTGCGTGGTAAAGAGCCACACCCTTCACGAGGTGATGCTGTTTTTGACCAAACATGACGGATCTACACCAGATAAGGTCGATAAAAAATCAACTACTGGAATTCAGTGGATCAAAATATAAATTAGAACGAACTCTTCCAGTTTTCAAAGCTTTCTAAAAAAATATTTTTTTTTATTAATGACTGCAAACTGGAAGTAGATCGATGAAATTATAATGTTTAATGTTTAAAAGATATATTGAAATTTTAAAGATTTATTAAAATCTTTCTTTTTGTTGTAGCCATGAATTCGTCATTGCCCTGAAGTGGAGATTTAACATAGCTGGAATTATTGTTTAGAAGAAATGCTAAAATAAAACATAAAATTTTGCATATTTTAAATTATATTTTTTTTTTTATTTTTATAGTATAGTTTAATATTAAAAACTGTAAAAGTTGTACAATAATAATCATTAAAGTTAAAAAATTTTATTACAATAAATTTAATGTTTTTTTGTTTATATAAGATTGTTGAAATTTAAAAAGGAGGTAAGTGTTATTATTATTGACAAAAATGTTTACTTTAAGTTAATACTTTATTTGTAAAACATGTTAAGGTACATTTAGCCGACCGTAAATGTAGAAATGTAAATGTAGATGTGTCAGCTGATCATTTTTGATAAACGAAAAGCTATGCAATTGCTTAGCCGACTGAAATGTCACTTAGCCGTAACGTTTGAACCTGCTGAAAATAGAATTTCAATACAAGGTTACGTGACAGATGTAGCCAGTGATGGTAAATACTATTGTAAATTGAAGTGAAGTACAATACCACTTTTCAAGTACTTATTTACTAAAACTTTTCAGTTGTTAAATTTTACGACACACAATATAATTTTAAATAAATTATAAAGTTTTCTTTTCTAAATTAAATATGTTATACTTGTAATATTTTGTATAATTGTTTGGCTGAGTATAATTTATGCAAATGTTATATTTTTTATTATTACAATACAGCATCATTTTTAGTACGATTTGAATATTTACGTACTTTTTACACAAAATTGCAAAGTGGCCATCATTGGTTTGAACAGCTGTGTGTTTTTTTTTTTATTTATATAATGAAATATAGAAAAAAATAATGGACGATAAACAATAAACATTCTCCAGGATATTAGAATCCAGAAAAAAATGACGAAAGTTTACATAAACGCAAGAAGTTTAAACTAATAAAAAAAACTTTCAATATCCATTATAATTTAAAAGCATACACAAAATAAAAAAATAAAACAAAACACAACACAGTTTTATTTAATTTTTTGCTTATGTCAAAAACACATGACACGTTTTTACACATTCTATAAGCACAACTACATTGACATTGACGGTACAACTACATTTACATTACATTTACGATTTCAACGGTCGGCTAATTCTGCCTTTAAACACCATTTTATGAGTTTTGAGTAACCAAAGAAAACTTTCTGGAAACCTTGATATTAATTTTAAAAATCTGATAGTTTTCCGCGTTAAAGTTAATAATATTTAATTGATTGTTTTATTTGACCTGTTATTACATAAAGCTATTAATTTTTATTTGGGCTCAAGGTCCGTATATATTTTAATAAAGCTCTTATTGTTTTTTAAATAAATATTATTTATTATTTCGATATTGCGAACTACATTTGGTGTTCTTCATAAAAAAAACTAAAAAACAACATATGCACACAAAACATAAAAACACTAATAAAAAACAACATATACACAAAACATAAAAAAACTAACAAATGTTATGTTATTAATTATATTTGCTTTACATCGAATAGAGCTATCCACTTTCTAAAAAGTTGCAATGCTTATAAGTTCTGTTGTGTATATTGTTAAAAATATGCTTTATTAAAATCGTAAAAAGAAGTAAAAATAATTGAGGCCAAGAAAGTGAAGCGAAATGGCCTATTGTGTTTGTTTTCAAAGCTAAAAGTTTCTACAAAACTTCTTGATTACAAAACAAAAACAACTAACATAAAACAAAAACAAATAAACAAACACAATACACAACTATCGAGTATACACACACCTGCATTTTGTAACAACTAAATAAAAATACACAACATGTATAATAAATTCGAAATAATAATTGAAGGTTCTAGAAGCAAATAACAATGCTCACAACATGCGTCTGAGATTAAAATGACAACACAGCATGTTCTACTACGCAGCAATAAGTAGATCGGTTTTACCACTCTTCGCAAAATTTGGGTCGGCTAATTTCAAACCCGATAATAAAGAGGCCTGTGAAACAACAACCGTCTCAGTGGGAAAATTTCCCGTTAATATAGGCAAAAGCAAGCCTTCTACTTTTATCCTAAATCGGCTATCTAAGGTTGAGGCTAACTCGAAAGAAAGTTTTTGTACGGAACCAGCTGAAGCATCATTTAAGCCAGAAACTCTAGCTCTTATTTTCTTAACAGGCAAATTAAGCTTCTGCTGTAAGCTCTCAGAAATGAAAGTTGCCTGAGAACCTGAATCAATCAACGCTCTCGCCCTAAAAACATCACCACGACACGCTACATTGACAATGGCTGTCCCTAAAAGAATCTGTCGCGATGCGGCTGCAAAACAATTCTGGACGGTCGTCTTCTGCGTTATAGCTCTACTAGTGCATGGTTCATCGCTCTGGTTACTCTGTTCAACCTCCCGATTCAGCAATGAGTGATGCTTCAATTTACACACAGCGCAACTAAAATTGCTCTGGCATGCATTTAGCCTGTGACCCGGATTTAACCCTAAAAATTTTGGGCAAATTCTTAATAAGTGGTCTTTTGTACAACAAGGGCAAGTCCTTCTTACAATCTTTGCCTGATAGGCTCTAACTTTTTTATTTGTTGAATTCTGGCTCCTGTTTAAACGATGTTCAGCTTGGGGCTGAGAATTCCCTTCTGTCTTAAATTTTCTAAGAGAACTAGGCCTTACAGTATACTCTGTTGGGTTGGCTCGGATGGCCGAAACTGTTTCTAACGTTTGAAAACGAGATGTGAGAAACTTATCCATTTCTTCCCATTAAGGGATTTCCGTCTTGTCCTTTATGGATTGCTCCCAAGATGATAAAGTTAAATCAGGTAATTTAATGGAGCAAAGAAATATAAAAATAGAATCCCAGTTAGTAATGTCAATGTTATGCAAATGAAGTGCTGAAATGCAGTTGTTAATATCGCTTTGTAACCGTTTAATTTCAGCAGCTGATTCCGATTCAACCTCCACTAAATTAAATAAAATTTTTAGTTGGGTATTAACGGTCTATCAAATTTCTCCACGCCGTCTCAAAGCCCTCATTGGTAAGGGGAGATTTTTTGACAATCTCTAAGGCCTCATCTCTGGTGTTCTGTCTGAGATAAAATAGTTTTTCAACCGCTGACAAAGAGCTACAGTTAATATAGACCGCCACGAACATGTCCCTAAACGCTGGCCACGACTGATAGTCTCCATAAAAAGGCTTAGTGATACATGGCGGCAGTCTAATATGATGATCTCCAACTACCGAACCCTCAATCGAATTTCCAACACATGGGGTAGAAGAAAGGGAAGGCTTGCTAACAAATGACTGCGACAATTCCCCATCAAAACCCCGCAGGTAATGTATGCCAATCTGCACTCTTTAAGCAAATCCTTAGCTACTTCGCAGTCCTCTCCTAAATCAACATTATCACCATTAATTGCAAAGGTTTCATAAGCTACCCTAACTCGCTCCCACAAAGCTTTAAATTCTTTCTTTTCAAGTTCAATAGTAAAAAGAGTCTGATTCGCTTTATGTGCCTCATTGAAATCGTGCTCAAATTCGAGAAATAGTCCAGCATATTCGTATTTCTCAAACTTTAGTAAATTACTTGATTTAATCATATTGAAAGGCAAATATATTTTATCCGAATAATAAAAATACTGCTTCAATAACTTAGCACTTTACAATTTGCTTTATAAAAACCAAAGTCTCAAAAGTACCAGAGAAAGGAAAAATACAACACCAAAAACAGAGCAAATAATAAAATTATAGTTATCGAATAGTAAATCGCTATTCTCCCAGCAAGACTAAGTACAAATGAAAAGTCTTCTACACGACACTAGGTATATGAACAAAATTAAACAAAAAACTATATTCCTGTAAAAAAATGAAATATATCACAATAATATTTGAATATTCAAATCCAAAAACAATCAATTGTTTACCGCAGTTTTAATATTGACACAATATTGTATTATTAATTTAAAGGTAAAAATTTAAAAGTAAATCTTGCACTACCCTAATGTGCAAACAACCACCAAAAGTGTTCTGTGATAAAAACTACAGAAATCCGCTACACAACAATAATAGAAAATATATATTTTAGCAATATGTTCCCAACTATACATTGGCTCGAATTAATTGCCTCAAACTATGGCAGCATATAATATCAAGTGATCTCGTAGTGTACCACAAGAAGAGTTTTATGTTAATGCGTTACCATAAAAAACCCAAAAATACGAGTAACATATATCAGTTTCTTTTATTTTATTAAAGTTTACTGATTCCTCTTTATCAAGAAATTAAAAAAAACAACGTAATATAAGTAATAAAAGCTGTTTAAGATTTTCTAATAAGTGTACGTATACACAAATAGGTACATACTTATGTATAAAAGTAAATAGCCAAATGCAAAAGATGAAAAACAATTGTTATTAAAAAATGTAAACACATATGTATGTTCATTCATACATATAATTTTTGGATTTAGATTTGTTAGAAAAACACTGATTATGACCTTCTAATGATTGAGTATAAAAACAACTTCTTGAAACAGAATTAAGAAAGCAATAATTTGTTTATTTAATCAATTGTCTGGACTATAACCGCATTTTTTTCCGGGCGATCACTAATAAAAAGGAAAAAACTTACATATGTAGGAAATTTTGTCCTATAATTCCAGCTTTGTACAAGTGCTTGTTCCCTTCTTTGCCAATTATCTTCCAGATATTGCTTGCCCTCTGATGTCACTGTTGTATCACTTGAAATTTACACCTTATTAATATGTTAAAAATGTTTGTTTTTCTATTAATTTCACATGAGTTTTTTTTTTTTTTTAATTAATAACAAAACACTTTAACTTTGCAATTTTATATTTTACTAAAAGAAAACAAATGGCAAAGTTCGATAGAGTTGTTAATGAATATAAACAACAGCTGAGCGAATTGGTTGTATTTTATTTATCTGTTGGTTCGTGTCTTTACTAAAATAATCGTCTCCAAAGATATTACAGTTTGGTATTCAAGATCAGTGCATCTCAAACTGTATTTAAGACAACAGATTATTTCTTGCAAACTTTTTTTATAATTATACAAGAAATTTACAAATAGCAAAAGATTTCAATTTCAAATTTCAAAAAAAATTTTTTTTTCATGCTATTCTCCCGATTTATTATTTAAATCACCGATATTGATTATTGAGGGTCAAAGCACGTCTCGATGGCCATTTCGTTATCGCTTACTTAACTCGTCAGGAGACTTCTGACAAATACTTTATATAAACTAAAGATTTTTGTGCAAACAATAAAGCAAAGACAAAAATCAAAGTTTAAGCAAAAACAACAATAACCAAATGTAATTCTATTTTTCTTTCTCTGCTGTATAAGGCAGAGTTTTTTTCTGCTCTTTTATACAGTTGAAAGAGGATGAAAAATAAAATATCACAAAACACTACGATAATTTATTTTATGCACAGGCACTTTGCAAATATTAAACATTTTAAACAACGGGATTTTTTTAATAATATTAATTAATTCTCAAATTTCAAAAAAATTCTTTTTTTCATGCTATTCTCCCGATTTATTATTTAAATCACCGATATTGATTATTGAGGTTCAATTTCACCTGAATTTCCTGAACAGAAAAATTACTTTGCGCTCCTCAAAAATTCCAAAATCCAGCTCGATTGGACCAAATGTAAACGTCAAGGCAAATTGAAGTCCACAGATAATTTTCCTGCTGTAAACTTTCAGGTGTTTATCTACTAAAGGGCTGCACAAGCATAAGAAAAATGTCTTATAAGCAATCACGTAAATTTCAAGTAGTGTGTGTATAGAACACTCTCATTTTCAAACACATACTTCCAAACACAAATGTTTTGCTTTGCTATCAAAATATAGAATAAGAGAACAAAAGTGTTTTAGAACAACATTGAAGCAAAACAAAACTGAACTAGAACAAAAATGAAATAGAATATCAAAACTGAAGTAGAACATTCAAAACATGCTTGAAGTTTTTGATAGCAGAATTAGGCTAAAGAGAAACTACAATCATTTTCGTTTTTCTCAATATGAGTGTTGTCAACTTTAAGATTTGAAAACGCATAAAAATGGAGAAAAAAAAACATTTAAAATGTTTATTGAATTACTTTTTCAAAACAAATTCAATAGTTTTATATTAAAAATATAATAGTAAAATTGTCTTTTACATTTCGGGGTTTTCAGAAAAACGAATAGTAATGAAACTTAACAAAAATAAAAATACAACAAATTTGCATGTATTCGATCATACCAGATAAATTTTTTTCTCAAGTTCTATACAAAAGTTTTTAAAAAGACTTCAGCAATTGATAGTAAGGATTTAAAATTAATAATACATGGGAGTATTTATCTTTTTATGAAAATATGTTTTAAAAATTTAATTTTTATCAGAAGTATCATATTTTCGTATTAAAAAACAGCCTGTTATGAAAAAACAAATTTGTGTGTTTACATATCATTTTTGCACATTATTTTTAAAAATTCTGTTTAAAACTTTTTAAAATGAGACCAAAAATTTTTTTCTATGATAGAATCTGTCGCGATGCGGCTGCAAAACAATTCTGGACGGTCGTCTTCTGCGTTATAGCTCTACTAGTGCATGGTTCATCGCTCTGGTTACTCTGTTCAACCTCCCGATTCAGCAATGAGTGATGCTTCAATTTACACACAGCGCAACTAAAATTGCTCTGGCATGCATTTAGCCTGTGACCCGGATTTAACCCTAAAAATTTTGGGCAAATTCTTAATAAGTGGTCTTTTGTACAACAAGGGCAAGTCCTTCTTACAATCTTTGCCTGATAGGCTCTAACTTTTTTATTTGTTGAATTTTATTATTTGTTGTAAAGAGAAACTTTTCGAATGGTGCTTGTTCTGTTTTAGTGAGAGCCATGTTTTGTTATGCTTGTTTTGATATTTATATTTACACTGAAATTCTGTGTTTGGAAGTAGTGTACACTAGAACATAGAACTTTCAAAACATTTTGTGCAGCTCTTTATTATCTACTAAATATCTGCAATGAATGTCTTAAATGGCATAGCAAGACAATCACTTTAATAGTGAATGCGTAAAATATTACATTCACTACCAATAAAACAAACTAGTACTTCTACGATCATTCATTTCCAAACTAAACATCAAGACTCTTTGGTTATGTTTGTGTGTGAATAGGCTAGTTGCGTACATACATTAGGGCGCCTCACACAAATTGAAATTACTTAGGTCTACATGGATCTGCAGCACAATTTTTAGAAAACCTTTAAATTTTTTTGATATGAAATATATTAATACATCATCGATATAAACGTAAAATATATCCATGAAGAAAAACAGAATTAAATACGACCTATATAAATTTACTCCTAATTAGTTTTCAATTTTCCCAAAAATGTTCCACACATTGCTCCTCCCTCTTTTCTTATTAAATTTACTCTCCCCAGTCAAAAGCCTAGCTTTAATAGTGAAGCAAACAAGCATACATTTGATTCATCCGCGTCAGTAGAACCGTTTATTGATACCTGTTCAAATAAATACATACATATTATACATATGCAAGGTAACGCAATTTTTGTGCACTGCCCTAATAAAAGTTTTTTTTTTATCTCAAAGGAAAAAAAAGTTACGATGTATTATGGATGCCGTTTAATCAATGACAATGCAGTGACGACGCAGTGAAATAAAAAAAAAATATATTTGGCTTGGTGTACTTGGTGTACTTCAAAACATTTTCAGAAAGCAAACAGTGTTTGTGTTGGTTTGCTATATATCAAATGGAGTATTGTGCTTGGTTTTCTAGTTAGAATACTCATTCTTTTATTAGTCATTGCAAAAAGTACTACGTAATAGAGTGCAATCAAATAAAACAAATGCGGAGATGCATAAATGAATGTCTTGATGCAGCCATTTATTATCTACCAAAATGGTTGCTTTATTGGTTTTTCTTTGATATATTTTTTCAATAGATCGATTTTAGACAAAAATAAAAAATAGCAAGTGCTTCTCGTACAATAACGACCCAAAGCAAGCATAAAAAAAGGGTAAGACCGACTTCAGCGCCTCTGAGATGTCAATCACTCTTTGATGTAATTCGGGCACTACACATAAACCAGGGATGGAAAACTATATGGGTTCAGACATAAACAACTGTATAAAAGAGCCGAAAAAAATTCTGCCTTATGCAGCAGAGAAAGAAAAATAGAATTACTATTGGTTATTGTTGTTTTTGCTTAAAGTTTGATTTTTGTCTTTGCTTTATTGTTTGAACAAAAATCTTTAGTTTATTTGAAATGTTTTTCAGAAGTTTCCTGAAGAGTTAAGTAAGCGATAACGAAATGGCCATCGAGACGTGCTTTGACCCTCAATAATCAATATCGGTGATTTAAATAATAAATCGGGAAAATAGCACGAAAAAAAGAATTTTTAAAAATTAATATAATTTAAAAAAAATCCGGTTGTTTAAAATAATTTAATATTTGCAAAGTGCCCGTGCATAAAATAAAATATTGTAGTGTTTTGTGATTTTTTATTTTTCATCCTCTTTCAACTGTATAAAAGAGCCGAAAAAAATTCAGCCTTATAGAGCAGAGAAAGAAAAATATAATTACTATTGGTTATTGTTGTTTTTGCTTAAAGTTTGATTTTTGCCTTTGCCTTATTGTTTGGACACAAATCTTTAGTTTAATTAAAATGTTTGTCAGAAGTTTCCTGAAGAGTTAAGTAAGCGATAACGAAATGGCCATCGAGACGTGCTTTGACCCTCAATAATCAATATCGGTGATTTAAATAATAAATCGGGAAAATAGCACGAAAAAAAGAATTGTTAACAATTAATATAATTTAAAAAATTCCCGTTGTTTAAAATAATTTAATATTTGCAAAGTGCCCGTGCATAAAATAAATTATCGTAGTGTTTTGTGATTTTTTATTTTTCATCCTCTTTCAACTGTATAAAAGAGCCGAAAAAAATTCTGCCTTATACAGCAGAGAAAGAAAAATAGAATTACTATTGGTTATTGTTGTTTTCGCTTGGACTTTGATTTTTTTCTTTGCTTTATTGTTTGGACAAAAATCTTTAGTTTATTTAAAATGTTTGTCAGAAGTTTCCTGAAGAGTTAAGTAAGCGATAACGAAATGGCCATCGAGACGTGCTTTGACCCTCAATAATCAATATCGGTGATTTAAATAATAAATCGGGAAAATACCACGAAAAAAAGAATTTTTAACAATTAATATAATTTTAAAAAATCCCGTTGTTTAAAATAATTTAATATTTGCAAAGTGCCCGTGCATAAAATAATTTATCGTAGTGTTTTGTGGTTTTTTATTTTTCATCCTCTTTCAACTGTATAAAAGAGCCGAAAAAAATTCTGCCTTATACAGCAGAGAAAGAAAAATAGAATTACTATTGGTTATTGTTGTATTTGCTTAAACTTTGATTATTGTCTTTACTTTATTGTTTGGACAAAAATCTTTAGTTCATTTAAAATGTTTGTCAGAAGTTTCCTGAAGAGTTAAGTAAGCGATAACGAAATGGCCATCGAGACGTGCTTTGACCCTCAATATTCAATATCGGTGATTTAAATAATAAATCGGGAAAATAGCACGAAAAAAAGAATTTTTAAAAATTAATATATTTAAGAAAATCCCGTTGTTTAAAATAATTTAATATTTGCACAGTGCCCGTGCATAAAATAAATTATCGTAGTGTTTTGTGATTTTTTATTTTTTATCCTCTTTCAACTGTATAAAAGAGCCGAAAAAAATTCAGCCTTATACAGCAGAGAAAGAAAAATAGAATTACTATTGGTTATTGTTGTTTTTGCTTAGACTTTGATTTTTGTCTTTGCTTTATTGTTTGGACAAAAATCCTTAGTTTATTTAAAATGTTTGTCAGAAGTTTCCTGAAGAGTTAAGTAACCGATAACGAAATGGCCATCGAGACGTGCTTTGACCCTCAATAATCAATATCGGGATTCAAATAATAAATCGGGAAAATAGAACGAAACAAAGAATTTTTAAAAATTAATATAATTTAAAAAAATTCCCGTTGTTTAAAATAATTTAATATTTGCAAAGTGCCCGTGGATAAAATAAATTATCGTAGTGTTTTGTGATTTTTTATTTTTCATCCTATTTCAACTGTATAAAAGAGCCGAAAAAAATTAAGCCCTATACAGCAGAGAAAGACAAATAGAATTACTATTGGTTATTGTTGTTTTTGCTTAGACTTTGATTTTTGTCTTTGCTTTATTGTTTGGACAAAAATCCTTAGTTTATTTAAAATTTTTGTTAGAAGTTTCCTGAAGAGGTAAGTAGGCGATAACGAAATGGCCATCGAGACGTGCTTTGACCCTCAATAATCAATATCGGTGATTTAAATAATAAATCGGGAAAATAGCATGAAAAAAAGAATTTTTAACAATTAATATAATTAAAAAAAATCCCGTTGTTTAAAATAATTTAATATTTGCAAAGTGCCCGTGCATAAAATAATTAATCGTAGTGTTTTGTGATTTTTTATTTTTCATCTTCTTTCAACTGTATAAAAGAGCCGAAAAAAATTCTGCCATATACAGCAGAGAAAGAAAAACAGAATTACTATTGGTTATTGTTGTTTTTGCTTAAACTTTGATTTTTGTCTTTGCTATATTGTTTGGACAAAAATCTTTAGTTTATATATAAATGTTTTTTTGACCTTTTTTAATAGTTTTTCTTTTCTAATTTATTAAGCACTAGGTCAGTTTTATAAATAATAAAAATTTTTATTATTTATAAAAAATTAGATTTTTTTTCCTTTTTCCTGATGATGCCACCCAAAGGTGTGGCGAAATATTGAAAATATAAATAAAAATTTTTATTATTTATAAAACTGACCTAGTGCTTAATAAATTAGAAAAGAAAAATCTTTAGTTTATTTAAAGTGTTTGTCAGAAGTTTCCTGAAGAGTTAAGTAACCGATAACGAAATGGCCATCGAGACGTGCTTTGACCCTCAATAATCAATATCGCTGATTTAAATAATAAATCGGGAAAATAGCATGAAAAAAAGAATTTTTAACAATTAATATAATTAAAAAAAATCCCGTTGTTTAAAATAATTTAATATTTGCAAAGTGCCCGTGCATAAAATAATTAATCGTAGTGTTTTGTGATTTTTTATTTTTCATCCTCTTTCAACTGTATAAAAGAGCCGAAAAAAATTAAGCCCTATACAGCAGAGAAAGACAAATAGAATTACTATTGGTTATTGTTGTTTTTGCTTAGACTTTGATTTTTGTCTTTGCTTTATTGTTTGGACAAAAATCCTTAGTTTATTAAAAATTTTTGTTAGAAGTTTCCTGAAGAGGTAAGTAAGCGATAATGAAATGGCCATCGAGACGTGCTTTGCCCCTCAATAAGCAATATCGGGATTCAAGTAATAAATCGGGAAAATAGCACGAAACAAAGAATTTTTAATAATTAATATAATTTAAAAAAATTCCCGTTGTTTAAAATAATTTAATATTTGCAAAGTGCCCGTGCATAAAATAAATTATCGTAGTGTTTTGTGATTTTTTATTTTTTATCCTCTTTCAACTGTATACAAGAGCCGAAAAAAATTCTGCCTCATACAGCAGAGAAAGAAAAATATAATTACTATTGGTTATTGTTGTTTTTGCTTAAACTTTGATTTTTGTCTTTGCCTTATTGTTTGGTAAAAAATCTTTAGTTTATTCAAAATGTTTGTCAGAAGTTTCCTGAAGAGTTAAGTAAGCGATAACGAAATGGCCGTCGAGACGTGCTTTGACCCTCAATAATCAATATCGGTGATTTTAATAATAAATCGGGAAAAGAGCATGAAAAAAAGAATTTTTAACAATTAATATAATTTAAAAAAAAATCCCGTTGTTTAAAATAATTTAATATTTGCAAAGTGCCCGTGCATAAAATAAATTATCGTAGTGTTTTGTGATTTTTTATTTTTTATCCTCTTTCAACTGTATAAAAGAGCCGAAAAAAATTCTGCCTCATACAGCAGAGAAAGAAAAATATAATTACTATTGGTTATTGTTGTTTTTGCTTAAACTTTGATTTTTGTCTTTGCCTTATTGTTTGGACACAAATCTTTAGTTTATTTAAAATGTTTGTCAGAAATTTCCTGAAGAGTTAAGTAAGCGATAACGAAATGGCCATCGAGACGTGCTTTGACCCTCAATAATCAATATCGGTGATTTAAATAATAAATCGAGAAAATAGCACGAAAAAAAGAATTTTTAAAAATTAATATAATTTAAGAAAAATTCCGTTGTTTAAAATAATTTATAATTTGCAAAGTGCCCGTGCAAAAAATAAATTATCGTAGTGTTTTGTGATTTTTTACTTTTCAGCCTTTTTCAACTGTATAAAAGAGCCGAAAAAATTCTGCCTTATACAGCAGAGAAAGAAAAATAGAATTACTATTGGTTATTGTTGTTTTTGCTTAAACTTTGATTTTTGTCTTTGCCTTATTGTTTGGACACAAATCTTTAGTTTATTTAAAATGTTTGTCAAAAGTTTCCTGAAGAGTTAAAAAAAGCGATAACGAAATGGCCATCGAGACGTGCTTTGACCCTCAATAATCAATATCGGTGATTTAAATAATAAATCGGGAAAATAGCACGAAAAAGAGAATTTTTAAAAATTAATATAATTTAAGAAAAATCCCGTTGTTGAAAATAATTTAATATTTGCACAGTGCCCGTGCATAAAATAAATTATCGTAGTGTTGTGTGATTTTTATTTTTTATCCTCTTTCAAATGTATAAAAGAGCCGAAAAAAATTCAGCCTTATAAATCAGAGAAAGAAAAATAGAATTACTATTGGTTATTGTTGTTTTTGCTTGGACTTTGATTTTTGTCTTTGCTTTATTGTTTGGACAAAAATCTTTAGTTTATTTAAAATGTTTGTCAGAAGTTTCCTGAAGAGTTAAGTAAGCGATAACGAAATGGCCATCGAGACGTGCTTTGACCCTCAATAATCAATATCGGTGACCTAAATAATAAATCGGGAAAATAGCACGAAAAAAAGAATTTTTAAAAATTAATAAAATTTAAGAAAAATCCCGTTGTTTAAAATAATTTAATATTTGCAAAATGCCCGTGCATAAAATAAATTATCGTAGTGTTTTGTGCAATTAATTTTTCATCCTCTTTCAACTGTATAAAAGAGCCGAAATAAATTCAGCCTTATACAGCAGAGAAAGAAAAATATAATTACTATTGGTTATTGTTGTTTTTGCTTAAACTTTGATTTTTGTCTTTGCTTTATTGTTTGGACAAAAATCTTTAGTTTATTTAAAATGTTTGTCAGAAATTTCCTGAAGAGTTAAGTAAGCGATAATGAAATGGCCATCGAGACGTGCTTTGACCCTCAATAATCAATATCGGTGATTTAAATAATAAATCGGGAAAAGAGCATGAAAAAAAGAATTTTTAACAATTAATATAATTTAAAAAAAAATCCCGTAGTTTAAAATAATTTAATATTTGCAAAGTGCCCGTGCATAAAATAATTTATCGTAGTGTTTTGTGATTTTTTATTTTTCATCCTCTTTCAACTGTATAAAAGAGCCGAAAAAAATTCTGCCTTATACAGCAGAGAAAGAAAAATAGAATTACTATTGGTTATTGTTGTTTTTGCTTAGACTTTGATTTTTGTCTTTGCTTTATTGTTTGGACAAAAATCCTTAGTTTATTTAAAATTTTTGTTAGAAGTTTCCTGAAGAGGTAAGTAAGCGATAACGAAATGGCCATCGAGACGTGCTTTGACCCTCAATAATCAATATCGGTGATTTAAATAATAAATCGGGAAAAGAGCCTGAAAAAAAGAATTTTTAACAATTAATATAATTTAAAAAAAATCCCGTTGTTTAAAATAATTTAATATTTGCAAAGTGCCCGTGCATAAAATAATTTATCGTAGTGTTTTGTGATTTTTTATTTTTCATCCTCTTTCAACTGTATAAAAGAGCCGAAAAATATTCTGCCTTATACAGCAGAGAAAGAAAAATAGAATTACTATTGGTTATTGTTGTTTTTGCTTAACCTTTGATTTTTGTCTTTGCTTTATTGTTTGGACACAAATCTTTAGTTTATTTAAAATGTTTGTCAGAAGGTTCCTGAAGAGTTAAGTAAGCGATAATGAAATCGCCATCGAGACGTGCTTTGACCCTCAATAATCAATATCGGGAATCAAATAATAAATCGGGAAAATAGCACGAAACAAAGAATTTTTAAAAATTAATATAATTTAAAAAAATTGCCGTTGTTTAAAATAATTTAATATTTGCAAAGTGCCCGTGCATAAAATAATTTATCGTAGTGTTTTGTGATTTTTTATTTTTCATCCTCTTTCAACTGTATAAAAGAGCCGAAAAAAATTCTGCCTTATACAGCAGAGAAAGAAAAATAGAATTACTATTGGTTATTGTTGTTTTTGCTTAACCTTTGATTTTTGTCTTTGCTTTATTGTTTGGACACAAATCTTTAGTTTATTTAAAATGTTTGTCAGAAGTTTCCTGAAGAGTTAAGTAAGCGATAATGAAATGGCCATCAAAACGTGCTTTGACCCTCAATAATCAATATCGGGATTCAAATAATAAATCGGGAAAATAGCACGAAACATGGAATTTTTAAAAATTAATATAATTTAAAAAAATTGCCGTCGTTTAAAATAATTTAATACTTGCAAAGTGCCCGTGGATAAAATAAATTATCGTAGTGTTTTGTGATTTTTTATTTTTCATCCTCTTTCAACTGTATAAAAGAGCCGAAAAAAATTCAGCCTTATACAGCAGAGAAAGAAAAATAGAATTACTATTGGTTATTGTTGTTTTTGCTTAGATTTTGATTTTTGTCTTTGCTTTATTGTTTGGACAAAATTCCTTAGTTTATTTAAAATTTTTGTTAGAAGTTTCCTGAAGAGGTAAGTAAGCGATAACGAAATGGCCATCGAGACGTGCTTTGACCCTCAATAATCAATATCGGTGATTGAAATAATAAATCGGGAAAATAGCATGAAAAAAAGAATTTTTAACAATTAATATAATTAAAAAAAAAATCCCGTTGTTTAAAATAATTTAATATTTGCAAAGTGCCCGTGCATAAAATAATTTATCGTAGTGTTTTGTGATTTTTTATTTTTCATCCTCTTTCAACTGTATAAAAGAGCCGAAAAAAATTCTGCCTTATACAGCAGAGAAAGAAAAATAGAATTACTATTGGTTACTGTTGTTTTTGCTTAACCTTTGATTTTTGTCTTTGCTTTATTGTTTGGACACAAATCTTTAGTTTATTTAAAATGTTTGTCAGAAGTTTCCTGAAGAGTTAAGTAAGCGATAATGAAATGGCCATCGAGACGTGCTTTGACCCTCAATAATCAATATCGGTGACCTAAATAATAAATCGGGAAAATAGCACGAAAAAAGAATTTTTAAAAATTAATATAATTTAAGAAAAATCCCGTTGTTTAAAATAATTTAATATTTGCAAAGTGCCCGTGCATAAAATAAATTATCGTAGTGTTTTGTGCTTTTTATTTTTCATCCTCTTTCAACTGTATAAAAGAGCCGAAATAAATTCAGCCTTATACAGCAGAGAAAGAAAAATATAATTACTATTGGTTATTGTTGTTTTTGCTTAACCTTTGATTTTTGTCTTTGCTTTATTGTTTGGACACAAATCTTTAGTTTATTTAAAATGTTTGTCAGAAGGTTCCTGAAGAGTTAAGTAAGCGATAATGAAATCGCCATCGAGACGTGCTTTGACCCTCAATAATCAATATCGGGAATCAAATAATAAATCGGGAAAATAGCACGAAACAAAGAATTTTTAAAAATTAATATAATTTAAAAAAATTGCCGTTGTTTAAAATAATTTAATATTTGCAAAGTGCCCGTGCATAAAATAATTTATCGTAGTGTTTTGTGATTTTTTATTTTTCATCCTCTTTCAACTGTATAAAAGAGCCGAAAAAAATTCTGCCTTATACAGCAGAGAAAGAAAAATAGAATTACTATTGGTTATTGTTGTTTTTGCTTAACCTTTGATTTTTGTCTTTGCTTTATTGTTTGGACACAAATCTTTAGTTTATTTAAAATGTTTGTCAGAAGTTTCCTGAAGAGTTAAGTAAGCGATAATGAAATGGCCATCAAAACGTGCTTTGACCCTCAATAATCAATATCGGGATTCAAATAATAAATCGGGAAAATAGCACGAAACATGGAATTTTTAAAAATTAATATAATTTAAAAAAATTGCCGTCGTTTAAAATAATTTAATACTTGCAAAGTGCCCGTGGATAAAATAAATTATCGTAGTGTTTTGTGATTTTTTATTTTTCATCCTCTTTCAACTGTATAAAAGAGCCGAAAAAAATTCAGCCTTATACAGCAGAGAAAGAAAAATAGAATTACTATTGGTTATTGTTGTTTTTGCTTAGACTTTGATTTTTGTCTTTGCTTTATTGTTTGGACAAAAATCCTTAGTTTATTTAAAATTTTTGTTAGAAGTTTCCTGAAGAGGTAAGTAAGCGATAACGAAATGGCCATCGAGACGTGCTTTGACCCTCAATAATCAATATCGGTGACCTAAATAATAAATCGGGAAAATAGCACGAAAAAAGAATTTTTAAAAATTAATATAATTTAAGAAAAATCCCGTTGTTTAAAATAATTTAATATTTGCAAAGTGCCCGTGCATAAAATAAATTATCGTAGTGTTTTGTGCTTTTTATTTTTCATCCTCTTTCAACTGTATAAAAGAGCCGAAATAAATTCAGCCTTATACAGCAGAGAAAGAAAAATATAATTACTATTGGTTATTGTTGCTTTTGCTTAAACTTTGATTTTTGTCTTTGCTTTATCGTTTGGACAAAAATCTTTAGTTTATTTAAAATGTTTGTCAGAAGTTTCCTGAAGAGTTAAGTAAGCGATAATGAAATGGCCATCGAGACGTGCTTTGACCCTCAATAATCAATATCGGTGATTTAAATAATAAATCGGGAAAAGAGCATGAAAAAAAGAATTTTTAACAATTAATATAATTAAAAAAAAATCCCGTTGTTTAAAATAATTTAATATTTGCAAAGTGCCCGTGCATAAAATAATTTATCGTAGTGTTTTGTGATTTTTTATTTTTCATCCTCTTTCAACTGTATAAAAGAGCTGAAAAAAATTCTGCCTTATACAGCAGAGAAAGAAAAATAGAATTACTATTGGTTATTGTTGTTTTTGCTTAACCTTTGATTTTTGTCTTTGCTTTATTGTTTGGACACAAATCTTTAGTTTATTTAAAATGTTTGTCAGAAGTTTCCTGAAGAGTTAAGTAAGCGATAATGAAATGGCCATCGAGACGTGCTTTGACCCTCAATAATCAATATCGGTGATTTAAATAATAAATCGGGAAAATAGCATGAAAAAAAGAATTTTTAACAATTAATATAATTTAAAAAAAAAATCCTGTTGTTTAAAATAATTTAATATTTGCAAAGTGCCCGTGCATAAAATAAATTATCGTAGTGTTTTGTGATTTTTTATTTTTCATCCTCTTTCAACTGTATAAAAGAGCCGAAAAAAATTCAGCCTTATAAAGCAGAGAAAGAAAAATAGAATTACTATTGGTTATTGTTGTTTTTGCTTAGACTTTTATTTTTGTCTTTGCTTTATTGTTTGGACAAAAATCCTTAGTTTATTTAAAATTTTTGTTAGATGTTTCCTGAAGAGGTAAGTAAGCGATAACGAAATGGCCATCGAGACGTGCTTTGACCCTCAATAATCAATATCGGTGATTTAAATAATAAATCGGGAAAATAGCACGAAAAAAAGAATTTTTAAAAATTAATATAATTTAAGAAAAATCCCGTTGTTTAAAATAATTTAATATTTGGACAGTGTCCGTGCATAAAATAAATTATCGTAGTGTTTTGTGATTGTTTATTTTTCATCCTCTTTCAACTGTATAAAAGAGCCGAAAAAAATTCTGCCTTATACAGCAGAGAAAGAAAAATAGAATTACTATTGGTTATTGTTGTTTTTGCTTAACCTTTGATTTTTGTCTTTGCTTTATTGTTTGGACACAAATCTATAGTTTATTTAAAATGTTTGTAGAAGTTTCCTGAAGAGTTAAATAAGCGATAACGAAATGGCCATCGAGACGTGCTTTGACCCTCAATAATCAATATCGGGATTCAAATAATAAATCGGGAAAATAGCACGAAACAAAGAATTTTTAAAAATTAATATAATTTAAAAAAATTCCCGTTGTTTAAAATAATTTAATATTTGCAAAGTGCCCGTGCATAAAATAATTTATCGTAGTGTTTTGTGATTTTTTATTTTTCATCCTCTTTCAACTGTATAAAAGAGCCGAAAAACATTCTGCCTTATACAGCAGAGAAAGAAAAATATAATTACTATTGGCTATTGTTGTTTTTGCTTAAACTTTGATTTTTGTCGTTGCTTTATTGTTTGGATAAAAATCTTTAGTTTATTTAAAATGTTTGTCAGAAGTTTCCTGAAGAGTTAAGTAAGCGATAACGAAATGGCCATCGAGACGTGGATTGACCCTCAATAATCAATATCGGTGATTTAAATAATAAATCGGGAAAATAGCATGAAAAAAAGAATTTTTAACAATTAATATAATTAAAAAAAAAATCCCGTTGTTTAAAATAATTTAATATTTGCAAAGTGCCCGTGCATAAAATAATTTATCGTAGTGTTTTGTGATTTTTTATTTTTCATCCTCTTTCAACTGTATAAAAGAGCCGAAAAAAATTCTGCCTTATACAGCAGAGAAAGAAAAATAGAATTACTATTGGTTACTGTTGTTTTTGCTTAACCTTTGATTTTTGTCTTTGCTTTATTGTTTGGACACAAATCTTTAGTTTATTTAAAATGTTTGTCAGAAGTTTCCTGAAGAGTTAAGTAAGCGATAATGAAATGGCCATCGAGACGTGCTTTGACCCTCAATAATCAATATCGGGATTCAAATAATAAATCGGGAAAATAGCACGAAACAAAGAATTTTTAAAAATTAATATAATTTAACAAAATTCCTGTTGTTTAAAATAATTTAATATTTGCGAAGTGCCCGTGCATAAAATAAATTATCGTAGTGTTTTGTGATTTTTTATTTTTTATCCTGTATCAACTGTATAAAAGAGCCGAAAAAAATTCAGCCTTATACAGCAGAGAAAGAAAAATAGAATTACTATTGGTTATTGTTGTTTTTGCTTGGACTTTGATTTTTGTCTTTGCTTTATTGTTTGGACAAAAATCTTTAGTTTATTTAAAATGTTTGTCAGAAGTTTCCTGAAGAGTTAAGTAAGCGATAACGAAATGGCCATCGAGACGTGCTTTGACCCTCAATAATCAATATCGGTGACCTAAATAATAAATCGGGAAAATAGCACGAAAAAAGAATTTTTAAAAATTAATATAATTTAAGAAAAATCCCGTTGTTTAAAATAATTTAATATTTGCAAAGTGCCCGTGCATAAAATAAATTATCGTAGTGTTTTGTGCTTTTTATTTTTCATCCTCTTTCAACTGTATAAAAGAGCCGAAATAAATTCAGCCTTATACAGCAGAGAAAGAAAAATATAATTACTATTGGTTATTGTTGCTTTTGCTTAAACTTTGATTTTTGTCTTTGCTTTATTGTTTGGACAAAAATCTTTAGTTTATTTAAAATGTTTGTCAGAAGTTTCCTGAAGAGTTAAGTAAGCGATAATGAAATGGCCATCGAGACGTGCTTTGACCCTCAATAATCAATATCGGTGATTTAAATAATAAATCGGGAAAAGAGCATGAAAAAAAGAATTTTTAACAATTAATATAATTTAAAAAAAATCCCGTTGTTTAAAATAATTTAATATTTGCAAAGTGCCCGTGCATAAAATAATTTATCGTAGTGTTTTGTGATTTTTTATTTTTCATCCTCTTTCAACTGTATAAAAGAGCCGAAAAAAATTCTGCCTTATACAGCAGAGAAAGAAAAATAGAATTACTATTGGTTATTGTTGTTTTTGCTTAACCTTTGATTTTTGTCTTTGCTTTATTGTTTGGACACAAATCTTTAGTTTATTTAAAATGTTTGTCAGAAGTTTCCTGAAGAGTTAAGTAAGCGATAATGAAATGGCCATCGAGACGTGCTTTGACCCTCAATAATCAATATCGGTGATTTAAATAATAAATCGGGAAAAAAGCATGAAAAAAAGAATTTTTAACAATTAATATAATTTAAAAAAAAAATCCTGTTTTTTAAAATAATTTAATATATGCAAAGTGCCCGTGCATAAAATAAATTATCGTAGTGTTTTGTGATTTTTTATTTTTCATCCTCTTTCAACTGTATAAAAGAGCCGAAAAAAATTCAGCCTTATAAAGCAGAGAAAGAAAAATAGAATTACTATTGGTTATTGTTGTTTTTGCTTAGACTTTTATTTTTGTCTTTGCTTTATTGTTTGGACAAAAATCCTTAGTTTATTTAAAATTTTTGTTAGATGTTTCCTGAAGAGGTAAGTAAGCGATAACGAAATGGCCATCGAGACGTGCTTTGACCCTCAATAATCAATATCGGTGATTTAAATAATAAATCGGGAAAATAGCACGAAAAAAAGAATTTTTAAAAATTAATATAATTTAAGAAAAATCCCGTTGTTTAAAATAATTTAATATTTGCACAGTGCCCGTGCATAAAATAAATTATCGTAGTGTTTTGTGATTTTTTATTTTTCATCCTCTTTCAACTGTATAAAAGAGCCGAAAAAAATTCTGCCTCATACAGCAGAGAAAGAAAAATAGAACTACTATTGGTTATTGTTGTTTTTGCCCGTGCATAAAATAATTTATCGTAATGTTTTGTGATTTTTTATTTTTCATCCTCTTTGAACTGTATAAAAGAGCCGAAAAAAATTCTGCCTCATACAGCAGAGAAAGAAAAATAGAATTACTATTGATTATTGTTGTTTTTGCCCGTGCATAAAATAATTTATCGTAGTGTTTTGTGATTTTTTATTTTTCATCCTCTTTCAACTGTATAAAAGAGCCGAAAAAAATTCTGCCTTATACAGCAGAGAAAGAAAAATAGAATTACTATTGGTTATTGTTGTTTTCGCATAAACTTTGATTTTTGTCGTTGCCTTATTGTTTGGACACAAATCTATAGTTTATTTAAAATGTTTGTAGAAGTTTCCTGAAGAGTTAAATAAGCGATAACGAAATGGCCATCGAGACGTGCTTTGACCCTCAATAATCAATATCGGTGATTTAAATAATAAATCGGGAAAATAGCACGAAAAAAAGAATTTTTAAAAATTAATATAATTTAAGAAAAATCCCGTTGTTTAAAATAATTTAATATTTGGACAGTGTCCGTGCATAAAATAAATTATCGTAGTGTTTTGTGATTGTTTATTTTTCATCCTCTTTCAACTGTATAAAAGAGCCGAAAAAAATTCTGCCTTATACAGCAGAGAAAGAAAAATAGAATTACTATTGGTTATTGTTGTTTTCGCATAAACTTTGATTTTTGTCGTTGCCTTATTGTTTGGACACAAATCTATAGTTTATTTAAAATGTTTGTAGAAGTTTCCTGAAGAGTTAAAAAAAGCGATAACGAAATGGCCATCGAGACGTGCTTTGACCCTCAATAATCAATATCGGTGATTTAAATAATAAATCGGGAAAATAGCACGAAAAAAAGAATTTTTAAAAATTAATATAATTTAAGAAAAATCCCGTTGTTTAAAATAATTTAATATTTGGACAGTGTCCGTGCATAAAATAAATTATCGTAGTGTTTTGTGATTGTTTATTTTTCATCCTCTTTCAACTGTATAAAAGAGCCGAAAAAAATTCTGCCTTATACAGCAGAGAAAGAAAAATAGAATTACTATTGGTTATTGTTGTTTTTGCTTAACCTTTGATTTTTGTCTTTGCTTTATTGTTTGGACACAAATCTATAGTTTATTTAAAATGTTTGTAGAAGTTTCCTGAAGAGTTAAATAAGCGATAACGAAATGGCCATCGATACGTGCTTTGACCCTCAATAATCAATATCGGGATTCAAATAATAAATCGGGAAAATAGCACGAAACAAAGAATTTTTAAAAATTAATATAATTTAAAAAAATTCTCGTTGTTTAAAATAATTTAATATTTGCAAAGTGCCCGTGCATAAAATAATTTATCGTAGTGTTTTGTGATTTTTTATTTTTCATCCTCTTTCAACTGTATAAAAGAGCCGAAAAACATTCTGCCTTATACAGCAGAGAAAGAAAAATATAATTACTATTGGCTATTGTTGTTTTTGCTTAAACTTTGATTTTTGTCGTTGCTTTATTGTTTGGACAAAAATCTTTAGTTTATTTAAAATGTTTGTCAGAAGTTTCCTGAAGAGTTAAGTAAGCGATAACGAAATGGCCATCGAGACGTGGATTGACCCTCAATAATCAATATCGGTGATTTAAATAATAAATCGGGAAAATAGCACGAAAAAAAGAATTTTTACAAATTAATATAATTAAAAACAATTCCCGTTGTTTAAAATAATTTAATATTTGCAAAGTGCCCGTGCATAAAATAAATTATCGTAGTGTTTTGTAATTTTTTAATTTTCATCCTCTTTCAACTGTATGAAAGAGCCGAAAAAAATTCTGCCTTATACAGCAGAGAAAGAAAAATGGAATTACTATTGGTTATTGTTGTTTTTGCTTAAACTTTGATTTTTGTCGTTGCCTTATTGTTTGGACACAAATCTATAGTTTATTTAAAATGTTTGTCAGAAGTTTCCTGAAGAGTTAAATAAGCGATAACGAAATGGCCATCGAGACGTGCTTTGACCCTCAATAATCAATATCGGTGATTTAAATAATAAATCGAGAAAATAGCACGAAAAAAAGAATTTTTAAAAATTAATATAATTTAAGAAAAATCCCGTTGTTTAAAATAATTTATAATTTGCAAAGTGCCCGTGCATAAAATAAATTATCGTAGTGTTTTGTGATTTTTTACTTTTCAGCCTCTTTCAACTGTATAAAAGAGCCGAAAAAATTCTGCCTTATACAGCAGAGAAAGAAAAATAGAATTACTATTGGTTATTGTTGTTTTTGCTTAAACTTTGATTTTTGTCTTTGCCTTATTGTTTGGACACAAATCTTTAGTTTATTTAAAATGTTTGTCAGAAGTTTTCTGAAGAGTTAAAAAAAGCGATAACGAAATGGCCATCGAGACGTGCTTTGACCCTCAATAATCAATATCGGTGATTTAAATAATAAATCGTGAAAATAGCACGAAAAAGAGAATTTTTAAAAATTAATATAATTTAAGAAAAATCCCGTTGTTGAAAATAATTTAATATTTGCACAGTGCCCGTGCATAAAATAAATTATCGTAGTGTTGTGTGATTTTTATTTTTTATCCTCTTTCAAATGTATAAAAGAGCCGAAAAAAATTCAGCCTTATACAGCAGAGAAAGAAAAATAGAATTACTATTGGTTATTGTTGTTTTTGTTTGGACTTTGATTTTTGTCTTTGCTGTATTGTTTGGACAAAAATCTTTAGTTTATTTAAAATGTTTGTCAGAAGTTTCCTGAAGAGTTAAGTTAGCGATAACGAAATGGCCATCGAGACGTGCTTTGACCCGCAATAATCAATATCGGCGACTTAAATAATAAAACGGGAAAATAGCACGAAAAAAAGAATTTTTACAAATTAATATAATTAAAAAAAATTCACGTTGTTTAAAATAATTTAATATTTGCAAAGTGCCCGCGCATAAAATAAATTATCGTAGTGTTTTGTGATTTTTTATTTTTCATCATCTTTCAACTGTATAAAAAGCCGAAAAAAATTCTGCCTTATACAGCAGAGAAAGCAAAATAGAATTACAATTGGTTATTGTTGTTTTGGCTTAAACTTTGATTTTTGTCTTTGCTTTATTGTTTGAACAAAAATCTTTAGTTTATTTAAAGTGTTTGTCAGAAGTTTCCTGAAGAGTTAAAAAAAGCGATAACGAAATGGCGATCGAGACGTGCTTTGACCCTCAATAATCAATATCGGTGATTTAAATAATAAATCGGGAAAATAGCACGAAAAAGAGAATTTTTAAAAATTAATATAATTTAAGAAAAATCCCGTTGTTGAAAATAATTTAATATTTGCACAGTGCCCGTGCATAAAATAAATTATCGTAGTGTTTTGTGATTTTTTACTTTTCATCCTCTTTCAACTGTATAAAAGAGCCGAAAAAATTCTGCCTTATACAGCAGAGAAAGAAAAATAGAATTACTATTGGTTATTGTTGTTTTTGCTTAAACTTTGATTTTTGTCTTTGCCTTATTGTTTGGACACAAATCTTTAGTTTATTTAAAATGTTTGTCAGAAGTTTCCTGAAGAGTTAAAAAAAGCGATAACGAAATGGCCATCGAGACGTGCTTTGACCCTCAATAATCAATATCGGTGATTTAAATAATAAATCGGGAAAATAGCACGAAAAAGAGAATTTTTAAAAATTAATATAATTTAAGAAAAATCCCGTTGTTGAAAATAATTTAATATTTGCACAGTGCCCGTGCATAAAATAAATTATCGTAGTGTTGTGTGATTTTTATTTTTTATCCTCTTTCAAATGTATAAAAGAACCGAAAAAAATTCAGCCTTATACAGCAGAGAAAGAAAAATAGAATTACTATTGGTTATTGTTGTTTTTGTTTGGACTTTGATTTTTGTCTTTGCTGTATTGTTTGGACAAAATCTTTAGTTTATTTAAAATGTTTGTCAGAAGTTTCCTGAAGAGTTAAAAAAAGCGATAACGAAATGGCCATCGAGACGTGCTTTGACCCTCAATAATCAATATCGGTGATTTAAATAATAAATCGAGAAAATAGCACGAAAAAAAGAATTTTTAAAAATTAATATAATTTAAGAAAAATCCCGTTGTTTAAAATAATTTATAATTTGCAAAGTGCCCGTGCATAAAATAAATTATCGTAGTGTTTTGTGATTTTTTACTTTTCATCCTCTTTCAACTGTATAAAAGAGCCGAAAAAATTCTGCCTTATACAGCAGAGAAAGAAAAATAGAATTACTATTGGTTATTGTTGTTTTTGCTTAAATTTTGATTTTTGTCTTTGCCTTATTGTTTGGACACAAATCTTTAGTTTATTTAAAATGTTTGTCAGAAGTTTCCTGAAGAGTTAAAAAAAGCGATAACGAAATGGCCATCGAGACGTGCTTTGACCCTCAATAATCAATATCGGTGATTTAAATAATAAATCGGGAAAATAGCACGAAAAAGAGAATTTTTAAAAATTAATATAATTTAAGAAAAATCCCGTTGTTTAAAATAATTTATAATTTGCAAAGTGCCCGTGCATAAAATAAATTATCGTAGTGTTTTGTGATTTTTTACTTTTCAGCCTCTTTCAACTGTATAAAAGAGCCGAAAAAATTCTGCCTTATACAGCAGAGAAAGAAAATTAGAATTACTATTGGTTATTGTTGTTTTTGCTTAAACTTTGATTTTTGTCTTTGCCTTATTGTTTGGACACAAATCTTTAGTTTATTTAAAATGTTTGTCAGAAGTTTCCTGAAGAGTTAAAAAAAGCGATAACGAAATGGCCATCGAGACGTGCTTTGACCCTCAATAATCAATATCGGTGATTTAAATAATAAATCGGGAAAATAGCACGAAAAAGAGAATTTTTAAAAATTAATATAATTTAAGAAAAATCCCGTTGTTGAAAATAATTTAATATTTGCACAGTGCCCGTGCATAAAATAAATTATCGTAGTGTTGTGTGATTTTTATTTTTTATCCTCTTTCAAATGTATAAAAGAGCCGAAAAAAATTCAGCCTTATACAGCAGAGAAAGAAAAATAGAATTACTATTGGTTATTGTTGTTTTTGTTTGGACTTTGATTTTTGTCTTTGCTGTATTGTTTGGACAAAAATCTTTAGTTTATTTAAAATGTTTGTCAGAAGTTTCCTGAAGAGTTAAGTTAGCGATAACGAAATGGCCATCGAGACGTGCTTTGACCCTCAATAATCAATATCGGCGACTTAAATAATAAAACGGGAAAATAGCACGAAAAAAAGAATTTTTACAAATTAATATAATTAAAAAAAATTCACGTTGTTTAAAATAATTTAATATTTGCAAAGTGCCCGCGCATAAAATAAATAATCGTAGTGTTTTGTGATTTTTTATTTTTCATCATCTTTCAACTGTATAAAAGAGCCGAAAAAAATTCTGCCTTATACAGCAGAGAAAGAAAAATAGAATTACTATTGGTTATTGTTGTTTTTGTTTGGACTTTGATTTTTGTCTTTGCTGTATTGTTTGGACAAAATCTTTAGTTTATTTAAAATGTTTGTCAGAAGTTTCCTGAAGAGTTAAAAAAAGCGATAACGAAATGGCCATCGAGACGTGCTTTGACCCTCAATAATCAATATCGGTGATTTAAATAATAAATCGAGAAAATAGCACGAAAAAAAGAATTTTTAAAAATTAATATAATTTAAGAAAAATCCCGTTGTTTAAAATAATTTATAATTTGCAAAGTGCCCGTGCATAAAATAAATTATCGTAGTGTTTTGTGATTTTTTACTTTTCATCCTCTTTCAACTGTATAAAAGAGCCGAAAAAATTCTGCCTTATACAGCAGAGAAAGAAAAATAGAATTACTATTGGTTATTGTTGTTTTTGCTTAAATTTTGATTTTTGTCTTTGCCTTATTGTTTGGACACAAATCTTTAGTTTATTTAAAATGTTTGTCAGAAGTTTCCTGAAGAGTTAAAAAAAGCGATAACGAAATGGCCATCGAGACGTGCTTTGACCCTCAATAATCAATATCGGTGATTTAAATAATAAATCGAGAAAATAGCACGAAAAAAAGAATTTTTAAAAATTAATATAATTTAAGAAAAATCCCGTTGTTGAAAATAATTTAATATTTGCACAGTGCCCGTGCATAAAATAAATTATCGTAGTGTTGTGTGATTTTTATTTTTTATCCTCTTTCAAATGTATAAAAGAGCCGAAAAAAATTCAGCCTTATACAGCAGAGAAAGAAAAATAGAATTACTATTGGTTATTGTTGTTTTTGTTTGGACTTTGATTTTTGTCTTTGCTGTATTGTTTGGACAAAATCTTTAGTTTATTTAAAATGTTTGTCAGAAGTTTCCTGAAGAGTTAAAAAAAGCGATAACGAAATGGCCATCGAGACGTGCTTTGACCCTCAATAATCAATATCGGTGATTTAAATAATAAATCGAGAAAATAGCACGAAAAAAAGAATTTTTAAAAATTAATATAATTTAAGAAAAATCCCGTTGTTTAAAATAATTTATAATTTGCAAAGTGCCCGTGCATAAAATAAATTATCGTAGTGTTTTGTGATTTTTTACTTTTCATCCTCTTTCAACTGTATAAAAGAGCCGAAAAAATTCTGCCTTATACAGCAGAGAAAGAAAAATAGAATTACTATTGGTTATTGTTGTTTTTGCTTAAATTTTGATTTTTGTCTTTGCCTTATTGTTTGGACACAAATCTTTAGTTTATTTAAAATGTTTGTCAGAAGTTTCCTGAAGAGTTAAAAAAAGCGATAACGAAATGGCCATCGAGACGTGCTTTGACCCTCAATAATCAATATCGGTGATTTAAATAATAAATCGAGAAAATAGCACGAAAAAAAGAATTTTTAAAAATTAATATAATTTAAGAAAAATCCCGTTGTTGAAAATAATTTAATATTTGCACAGTGCCCGTGCATAAAATAAATTATCGTAGTGTTGTGTGATTTTTATTTTTTATCCTCTTTCAAATGTATAAAAGAGCCGAAAAAAATTCAGCCTTATACAGCAGAGAAAGAAAAATAGAATTACTATTGGTTATTGTTGTTTTTGTTTGGACTTTGATTTTTGTCTTTGCTGTATTGTTTGGACAAAATCTTTAGTTTATTTAAAATGTTTGTCAGAAGTTTCCTGAAGAGTTAAAAAAAGCGATAACGAAATGGCCATCGAGACGTGCTTTGACCCTCAATAATCAATATCGGTGATTTAAATAATAAATCGAGAAAATAGCACGAAAAAAAGAATTTTTAAAAATTAATATAATTTAAGAAAAATCCCGTTGTTTAAAATAATTTATAATTTGCAAAGTGCCCGTGCATAAAATAAATTATCGTAGTGTTTTGTGATTTTTTACTTTTCATCCTCTTTCAACTGTATAAAAGAGCCGGAAAAATTCTGCCTTATACAGCAGAGAAAGAAAAATAGAATTACTATTGGTTATTGTTGTTTTTGCTTAAATTTTGATTTTTGTCTTTGCCTTATTGTTTGGACACAAATCTTTAGTTTATTTAAAATGTTTGTCAGAAGTTTCCTGAAGAGTTAAAAAAAGCGATAACGAAATGGCCATCGAGACGTGCTTTGACCCTCAATAATCAATATCGGTGATTTAAATAATAAATCGAGAAAATAGCACGAAAAAAAGAATTTTTAAAAATTAATATAATTTAAGAAAAATCCCGTTGTTGAAAATAATTTAATATTTGCACAGTGCCCGTGCATAAAATAAATTATCGTAGTGTTGTGTGATTTTTATTTTTTATCCTCTTTCAAATGTATAAAAGAGCCGAAAAAAATTCAGCCTTATACAGCAGAGAAAGAAAAATAGAATTACTATTGGTTATTGTTGTTTTTGTTTGGACTTTGATTTTTGTCTTTGCTGTATTGTTTGGACAAAATCTTTAGTTTATTTAAAATGTTTGTCAGAAGTTTCCTGAAGAGTTAAAAAAAGCGATAACGAAATGGCCATCGAGACGTGCTTTGACCCTCAATAATCAATATCGGTGATTTAAATAATAAATCGAGAAAATAGCACGAAAAAAAGAATTTTTAAAAATTAATATAATTTAAGAAAAATCCCGTTGTTTAAAATAATTTATAATTTGCAAAGTGCCCGTGCATAAAATAAATTATCGTAGTGTTTTGTGATTTTTTACTTTTCATCCTCTTTCAACTGTATAAAAGAGCCGAAAAAATTCTGCCTTATACAGCAGAGAAAGAAAAATAGAATTACTATTGGTTATTGTTGTTTTTGCTTAAATTTTGATTTTTGTCTTTGCCTTATTGTTTGGACACAAATCTTTAGTTTATTTAAAATGTTTGTCAGAAGTTTCCTGAAGAGTTAAAAAAAGCGATAACGAAATGGCCATCGAGACGTGCTTTGACCCTCAATAATCAATATCGGTGATTTAAATAATAAATCGAGAAAATAGCACGAAAAAAAGAATTTTTAAAAATTAATATAATTTAAGAAAAATCCCGTTGTTGAAAATAATTTAATATTTGCACAGTGCCCGTGCATAAAATAAATTATCGTAGTGTTGTGTGATTTTTATTTTTTATCCTCTTTCAAATGTATAAAAGAGCCGAAAAAAATTCAGCCTTATACAGCAGAGAAAGAAAAATAGAATTACTATTGGTTATTGTTGTTTTTGTTTGGACTTTGATTTTTGTCTTTGCTGTATTGTTTGGACAAAATCTTTAGTTTATTTAAAATGTTTGTCAGAAGTTTCCTGAAGAGTTAAAAAAAGCGATAACGAAATGGCCATCGAGACGTGCTTTGACCCTCAATAATCAATATCGGTGATTTAAATAATAAATCGAGAAAATAGCACGAAAAAAAGAATTTTTAAAAATTAATATAATTTAAGAAAAATCCCGTTGTTTAAAATAATTTATAATTTGCAAAGTGCCCGTGCATAAAATAAATTATCGTAGTGTTTTGTGATTTTTTACTTTTCATCCTCTTTCAACTGTATAAAAGAGCCGAAAAAATTCTGCTTTATACAGCAGAGAAAGAAAAATAGAATTACTATTGGTTATTGTTGTTTTTGCTTAAATTTTGATTTTTGTCTTTGCCTTATTGTTTGGACACAAATCTTTAGTTTATTTAAAATGTTTGTCAGAAGTTTCCTGAAGAGTTAAAAAAAGCGATAACGAAATGGCCATCGAGACGTGCTTTGACCCTCAATAATCAATATCGGTGATTTAAATAATAAATCGGGAAAATAGCACGAAAAAAAGAATTTTTAAAAATTAATATAATTTAAGAAAAATCCCGTTGTTGAAAATAATTTAATATTTGCACAGTGCCCGTGCATAAAATAAATTATCGTAGTGTTGTGTGATTTTTATTTTTTATCCTCTTTCAACTGTATAAAAGAGCCGAAAAAAATTCAGCCTTATACAGCAGAGAAAGAAAAATAGAATTACTATTGGTTATTGTTGTTTTTGCTTGGACTTTGATTTTTGTCTTTGCTGTATTGTTTGGACAAAAATCTTTAGTTTATTTAAAATGTTTGTAGAAGTTTCCTGAAGAGTTAAGTAAGTGATAACGAAATGGTCATCGAGACGTGCTTTGACCCTCAATAATCATTATCGGTGACTTAAATAATAAATCGGGAAAATAGCACGAAAAAAAGAATTTTTACAAATTAATATAATTAAAAAAAATTCACGTTGTTTAAAATAATTTAATATTTGCAAAGTGCCCGCGCATAAAATAAATTATCGTAGTGATTTGTGATTTTTTATTTTTCATCATCTTTCAACTGTATAAAAAGCCGAAAAAAATTCTGCCTAATACAGCAGAGAAAGATAAATAGAATTACAATTGGTTATTGTTGTTTTGGCTTAAACTTTGATTTTTGTCTTTGCTTTATTGTTTGAACAAAAATCTTTAGTTTATTTAAAGTGTTTGTCAGAAGTTTCCTGAATAGTAAAGTAAGCGATAACGAAATGGCCATCGAACGTGCTTTGACCCTCAATAATCAATATCGGTGATTTAAATAATAAATCGGGAAAATAGCACGAAAAAAAGGAAAAAAAGAATTTTTAAAAATGAATATAATTTAAAAAAAATCCCGTTGTTTAAAATAATTTAATATTTGCAAAGTGCTCGTGCATAAAATAATTTATCGTAGTGTTTTGTGATTTATTATTTTTCATCCTCTTTCAACTGTATAAAAGAGCCGAAAAAAATTCTGCCTCATACAGCAGAGGAAGAAAAATAGAATTACTATTGGTTATTGTTGTTTTTGTTTGGACTTTGATTTTTGTCTTTGCTGTATTGTTTGGACAAAAATCTTTAGTTTATTTGAAATGTTTGTCAGAAGTTTCCTGAAGAGTTAAGTAAGCGATAACGAAATGGCCATCGAGACGTGCTTTGGCCCTCAATAATCAATATCGGCGATTTAAATAATAAATCCGGAAAATAGCACGAAAAAAAGAATTTTTAAAAATTAATATAATTTAAGAAAAATCCCGTTGTTGAAAATAATTTAATATTTGCACAGTGCCCGTGCATAAAATAAATTATCGTAGTGTTTTGTGATTTTTATTTTTTATCCTCTTTCAACTGTATAAAAGAGCCGAAAAAAATTCAGCCTTATACAGCAGAGAAAGAAAAATAGAATTACTATTGGTTATTGTTGTTTTTGCTTGCACTTTGATTTTTGTCTTTGCTGTATTGTTTGGACAAAAATCTTTAGTTTATTTAAAATGTTTGTCAGAAGTTTCCTGAAGAGTTAAGTAAGCGATAACGAAATGGCCATCGAGACGTGCTTTGACCCTCAATAATCAATATCGGTGACTTAAATAATAAATCGGGAAAATAGCACGAAAAAAAGAATTTTTACAAATTAATATAATTAAAAAAAATTCCCGTTGTTTAAAATAATTTAATATTTGCAAAGTACCCGCGCATAAAATAAATTATCGTAGTGTTTTGTGATTTTTTATTTTTCATCCTCTTTCAACTGTATAAAAAGCCGAAAAAAATTCTGCCTTATACAGCAGAGAAAGAAAAATAGAAGTACAATTGGTTATTGTTGTTTTTGCTTAAACTTTGATTTTTGTCTTTGCTTTATTGTTTGAACAAAAATCTTTAGTTTATTTAAAGTGTTTGTCAGAAGTTTCCTGAATAGTAAAGTAAGCGATAACGAAATGGCCATCGAACGTGCTTTGACCCTCAATAATCAATATCGGTGATTTAAATAATAAATCGGGAAAATAGCACGAAAAAAAGAATTTTTACAAATTAATATAATTAAAAAAAATTCCCGTTGTTTAAAATAATTTAATATTTGCAAAGTGCCCGTGCATAAAATAATTTATCGTAGTGTTTTGTGATTTTTTATTTTTCATCCTCTTTCAACTGTATAAAAGAGCCGAAAAAAATTCTGCTTCATACAGCAGAGGAAGAAAAATAGAATTACTATTGGTTATTGTTGTTTTTGCTTAAACTTTGATTTTTGTCTTTGCTTTATTGTTTGGAAAAAAATCTTTAGTTTATTTAAAATGTTTGTCAGAAGTTTCCTGAAGAGTTAAGTAAGCGATAACGAAATGGCCATCGAGACGTGCTTTGGCCCTCAATAATCAATATCGGCGATTTAAATAATAAATCGGGAAAATAGCACGAAAAAAAGAATTTTTAAAAATTAATATAATTTAAAAAAATTCCCGTTGTTTAAAATAATTTAATATTTGCAAAGTGCCCGTGCATAAAATAAATTATCGTAGTGTTTTGTGATTTTTTTATTTTTCATCCTCTTTCAACTGTATAAAAGAGCCGAAAAAATTCTGCCTTCTACAGCAGAGAAATAAAAATAGAATTACTATTGGTTATTGTTATATTTGCTTAAGCTTTGATTTTTGTCTTTGCTTTATTCTTTGGACAAAAATCTTTAGTTTATTTAAAATGTTTGTCAGAAGTTTCCTGAAGAGTTAAGTAAGCGATAACGAAATGGCTATCGAGAAGTGCTTTGACCCTCAATAATCAATATCGGTGATTTAAATAATAAATCGGGATAATAGCACGAAAAAAATAATTTTTAAAAATTAATAGAATTTAAAAAAAAATCCCGTTGTTTAAAATATTAATTATTTGCAAAGAGCCCGTGCATAAAGTAAATTATCGAAGTGTTTTGTGATTTTTTATTTTTCATCCTCTTTCAACTGTATAAATGAGCTGAAAAATATTTTGCCTTATACAGCAGAGAAAGAAAAATAGAATTACTATTGGTTATTGTTGTTTTTGCTTAAACTTTGATTTTTGTCTTTGCTTTATTGTTTGGACAAAAATCTTTAGTTTATTTAAAATGTTTGTCAGAAGTTTCCTGAAAAGTTAAGTAAGCGATAACGAAATGGCTATCGAGACGTGCTTTGACCCTCAATAATCAATATCGGTGATTTAAATAATGAATCGGGAAAATAGCACGAAAAAAAGAATTTTTAAAAATTAATATAATTTAAAAAAAAAAATTCGTTGTTTAAAATAATTTAATATTTGCAAAGTGCCCGTGCATAAAATAAATTATCGTAGTGTTTTGTGATTTTTTATTTTTCATCCTCTTTCAACTGTATAAAAGAGCCGAAAAAAATTCTGCCTTATACAGCAGAGAAAGAAAAATAGAATTACTATTGGTTATTGTTGTTTTTGCTTAAACTTTGATTCTAAATCCAAATCTTATTCTTGCTATTATAAAGGACTTAGCAACACAGGTTCTTTATAAATATCAATCGTCTTTTTAAAACCATCATATATGTACATAAAATTAAATGATCTCTATATTGATACTTGTTATTACAACGGTCATGGTTATCTACATTCTGTCCAATTTTCAAGCGTTTGTTTATGACGGTTCAAAAGATAGAACCATGTAAGTCAACTTACATGAAAAATTTCGGTCACTACAACACTTTTTTCGTATTCTAGTTTCAACTACTCGAGCTTTGTTCCTGAAAAACTATATGCTATTTTCAAAGTGCTTGAAAACAGGCATGTTTTTCACAACCATCAAAATCATCCCGTGAAATATCGTCGCTGTCCATTTTTTTAACTTTCTTTTTTCCGTTTTAATTTCAATTTTATTTTAAGTTTTTTTTTAAGTAAGTTTTCACTTTTTTTCATTTACTTTTATCTTACATTGATATCGTTGTCAGATGTTTAAAATTTACAACATATTACAATTTATTTTATACTGACAATGCCTGACAATTTTCTGACAATGCAAATAGAAGCATTCACACAATTGTAATATGACAATTTTCTGACAATGGTTTTTCTGACAATATTGTCAGACAACAACTGTAAGTTCACACGATTGTTAGGCGTTTTCTGTATATTTTTCTGTCTAGTACTTTTATTAAATTTTAATTGTGATGATTTAAACTGCACCCATATACAATTATATCATCTACATACAGAAATACTTCGGTTTATAATCCAGAGAGTTTTTGAATATATTTTCAATCCGAAAGGGAGTCTTTTAAATTCGTACCACTGGCCGTGGTAAAAGCCTTCAGAGGTCTTGAGTCATTTTCCAGTTCGATTTGGTGAAATGAGCTAGTCATGCTAAGTTCGTCCAGAATATCCTCTATCTATTTAGATAAAATTTGTCATTAATATTTTTAATAGTTTTCTTAACTCAACTACTAGTCTCCATTTCTTTTTAGCTTCAGTGTTTTTTTTAGGTACAGAGAGAAGTGGACATTGTAGGGGCAAACAGATTGTTCTATTATTTCGCTATTGAGAATTTTCTGTACTTGTTCATTTATCAATTCAGTAGCCTGTTTTGGTAGCCTGTAATTTTTTATATATATGCAGGTGTGTTGTCTGATGTCGTAATTTTTTGTTTTTAAAAATTGTTGACAGGTAGTTTTTCGTCTTCTAAATGCACAACATATTGGTATTTTTTGAATATTTCTTTTAAATGTGTTGTTGCATATTTATCATTGTGGACTAGTTGCAAATTGTCCAATATTTTGTTAAACCGTTCACTGCTGTTTATGTGATTGTAACTTAATACATTATTATTTTTAAGCGAATCAATTTGGAGTTTAGTGCTCTGCAAAGTTATTTCTTCGTTTGTTGTGCTTAAAATTTATAAATGTGTCATGCCGCTTTTGGGTGCTATTGAAATACTTAAAAAAATGCCTCTTTCTATTTCATTATTAAAAATTACCTCTTCGACACTATGTCTGATCGATTGGCGTATTAAATTTTTTTCTAGCTGATCTAGTACCTCGGCAAACTTGATTTCAACACTAACACAGTCCGTGTTAGTGTTGAAAGTTAAAAGCCTGGATAAAAGGTTTATGAAAATTTAAATCAGTTCTTTGATAAAACTCTTCATCTGTGCTATTCAAACCTCTAGCGTTAATGTATTTTTATTTTCTATTCTTTTTCCTACTCGGTGACACTTCATACATCCGTTAAACGATGTAAGTCCTTTAACCCCACATAGAAAATAACCCAGAAAAAATTAGACATTACCTTAAAAAGCAGTTGTCAAAAATGCTTAATTCCACACTCGATTACCTTTTCAAAAAATTTTTGCTGGGAACACATATAAATGGCCGAATTAACACTTTTATGTAACTTCCATTAACATCAAAACTATTTTTAGCAATATTGGAATAGCCCAGCTATTCCAGCGTCAATATAAATTTCGTTGAGATTAACGAAACAATTTCGTAGTTTTTTTAGTTGAACCTCAAATCCTATATGTTTATACTTTCTGGGTGTAACCGTTCTAATTATACACATTTTTTTCGTCTGTAGTAAAGTGTTTACATTAAAGTACATCTAAATTTTCCTCCGTTCTGATCTGAAATAATTTTCGGCAACTTAATACAGTGGGTTGAAATTCTTAAACCCATGAACTTTAGTTTTTCTGTTATGTTTAAATTTGTTTTTTATCTGGCTCGCTGTTGTTACACACTTCGTTTTTATCACTTTCAATTGCTTCATTTTTTGTTCTTTCAAAATTTGTGGCATATTTAGTAATATTTTTAGCTTTTCTTTTTTAATGTTTTTTTAAAATTGTGACTTACTTGCCATATATGCTATATTATATTAATAAATTTATTATATTAGTTAAGAACACTGCGCGATATAATCGTTCTTACGATTTTTAATAATAAAACGCACGTTTTGATGTTGAAAATGTGACTGAATTTTATTATTTTTTCATTTTTCATAACAAATTTAATTTATGTTACTTAGTTAACAATAAAAATAAATAACAAAAGTTTTACAATGCAGAGCATAACAATACATATGGCAACAATTAATTAATTATAATTAATATTAATAAATAAACCATTTCAAATATTAGAACAATAATAAAAACAATAATTTATATTAGTATGTTGTTGGGTGTTAACTAATTGTATCACTTTTCACAATACTAAGCATTTAAATAACACAAAATTTTATATTTGAAACTATTTTCGTACATTTAATACCAAATTTGATCTTTCCTATAAATGAAACAGGAAAATACATATGCATTCGTTGCAAAAACAAAATTAAGATTACCGTTTTGATTTTGCAGATTTTTTTTTTTTTTTATAAAAATAAATTTGAGAGAAAACGCAGTTCAGATTTCAAATTGAATTCCTTTTAAAAAAAATGTAATCGGGTTAAAGACTTTTGGTCAAATGTAAGTGAGTAGGTAGTTAAAAAGAGGGATGCTGCACACTGGCGTGCACACGGGTATGGCAGGTATGGCCGCTGCCATCCAAACAAATTATCGACGCCCACTAGCTAACTCCAAAACAAAAAAAGAAATTATTCCATCGACATTATTTATGGAGTAGGAAATCTAATCCAATTTAAAGCTGGTGATGATGACTATAGAATTGTTTCAAAGCAATTCAGGATCGACTTTTCAGAGCTAAAGACGGAGATAAATCTTCTTCAGTACCGTAACGAAAAATACTATCCACCAACAAATATTCACAAATGTCTAATATTGTTATATCATGTAGACAGAAAAAACAACTTTTCAAAATTAACGATGTACGAAAATAAGCTAAGATCTAGATACAATGACGCAAGAACGCTTAGAGCCTCTTCTTAGGGTTTCGTCGAGCAAAAGTTTTTGGTTTCACTTGATGCAGGAGATGTTATAGACAGATTTGGAGAAAAAAAATAAAACTTAAACTATAATTCAAAAATGTTATACAATTTATATAAATATTTTTATATTTAAAAATACGTATGTATATAATATGTATGAAATAAATATTTAATATACTGTATTTTTGTTGTTGTATAATATTAATTATTATCACACATATTTTTAATGTTTTAATTATTATTAATATTATAATAATTGTGAATTTGGCGCCACTCAAAAATTCTGCCATACCAAAGAGGAGCCCCTGTGTACGCTACTAATAATGCAATACCGTTTCGTTTTTAATTTTATGTATTAATTAATAAAATAATTTTTAATAACTCTTGCGAAAAAAAACCGACTTCAATACAGATTTCATCTGTCTGCCTATAACAGTTCAACTATATGGCCACATAAATTAGGTTACATTAACTATTGGGACACACTTATATGTCCAAACTTTATACCTTTTCAACTGTTCAATATTTTGGCAATATACATCAAATTACAGCAACTATAGGGTCACCCTTTTACTTCCAAATTCAAATTATATACTTGCTGTTGTAGTAAATTTAGCAATCAGGTTCTATGTAAATTTCAACCGTCTGTCTTTAACGGTTAAACAGTTTGCCTATATACATCAGATTATATCAACTATTTAATTTATAATAAAACATTTCTATGCTCCTTATTATAATAAATAATACCATTCTGTCTAAAATTAAGGTGGTTGTATACAACGGTTCAAAAAATACGGCCATATAGAACAAATTTCATTAATTTTGGAAACACGCTTTAACTTCTAAATTCAAAATATAAGCTTCTTGTTATAGCAGACTAAGCAAAACATGTTCCTTGTAAATTTCAGCTGTCTGTCTATAACGCTCCAAAAGTCCAGCCACATACACCTTGGGACACCCGTTTATTTCCAAATCCAAATTTTATACTTGTTGTTATGGAGGCCCTTATAAGTAAATCTACAGTAATTATGGGACACCCGTTGATATACCGGATTTAGCAATATAGGTCCCTTTTAAGTTTCAGCGTTCTGTTTATAACGGTTCAAAATTTGGTAACATACAAAAAATTAAAGTAACTATTGGAACACCCTTTAACTTCCAAATTCAAATTTTATACTTGTTGTTTAAGCGGACTTAACAATACAGGTTCGTTGTAAATTTCAAGCCTCTGTCTACAACTGTTCAAAAGTATGGCCATATACATCAAATTTAATGAACTACTGGCGCACCCTTTAATTTATAATTTGTAATATTAATACTTGTTATTATTACGCCTATAGCAATTGACATTCTGTCCAATTTGCAAGCGTTTGCCTATAACGGTTCAAAAGATAGGCCCATATAAGTAAATTCATATCAATTATGGGGGCACCCTTTAATTTTTAGATTTATTTTCGTATAACTTTTTGTTATTGGGGACTATGGTAAGACGCGGTCATTTTAAATTTTACAGAATCGCCCTTTACAGTTCATAATACGCGTAAGATTATGAACTGTTTTTGAAACGGGACCAATCTGTAAGCATAATCTATTATATAACCAAAAATTTTCAAAATCGGATCTGGAGACACAAATATATTGTATAACCTCCTTCTTTTTTGAAGTCGGTTAAAAAGGAAGTGAGTATGAGCGCAAACAATAAAATTGGTTTGGTTTTTAAGTGTTTCTCATTTATTTTTGAAGTAATAATATAGATTTTAATGAACGAATATATAGATTCACTTTGCATTTTAGTAAAAACAGAATGAAGTAAAAAACCCCTAATGAAAAAAAAAAAAAAAAATATGAGTAGAATAACCATGTTTTTACTTTATCCTATTAAATGTTAGCTGAAAACACATTTGTAATTAATTTTATTCTTAAAATATGGATGTGTTCTTTTTGCTGACCAGAAAAACTAATCATATAAGTAGATATTTTCTCTACTGCCATTTGCAATCCATTTACTAATGCAGCAAAACAACTCGGTAACCAAGAAAGTAATGCAAATAATGGCAGTGTGCTCTAAAAATAATGTACGATTTTTGCCGAAAATGGACAAGCCAGGGCTTTAAATTAAAACTCTCAAGTTTGGCAAAGAAAAAAATATTCTTCCACCGCTATAACTAAAAATGTATGGGCATAATTATAAAAGTCTGTTAATTAACACGTTGACTGCCACGCGTGTTTACAACAAAATCCCCGTCAGGCCACCCGTGCCACTGTAAGATGCGTGCTCTGCTACCGCATGTCTGTTTACATTTCTTTCGGTACTCTCACCCCGATATCTATTACGATCCTCATTTATCACGTTATTACTCTGTTAATAAACGACTTTTAAAAAAATTCAACAGTATTATTATCTCCTGTCATATATTTATCTAAATATGTTCGGAAATCCTTTGGAAGGAGTCACCCGACGTGGCCTGATGAGAACTCTTGCTGTCACCCGAATACGGGTGACGTGGCCTGATGAGAACTTTTGCTGTCACCCGAATACGGGTGACACGGCAGTTAACGTGTTAACATGAATCAAGAAAACAATATTGCGCATTCAGCCGTTCAAAAAATTTTTCTAAGTGTTTGTTATAAAAAGTGTAGGAGATTTTTGGCGCAAGACTGGAAATAATTGCATAACTTCTAAACGGGTGCATCGATTTTAACAAAATTTTAAATGGGAAGAAAAAAGAAATAGTCGAGTAAAAATTTTGTATTTGGGTTTGAAGCCCGAGAGGAAAAAGAGCTATTTCGGTCTACCAAACTTTTAAATTTTGGCTTATATGAAAACTCTTATAAAAAATTATTAATTTCCGAAGTTAATTAAAATTAAATTTTTTATAAAGGAAATACATATATAATAATTTGTTTTTAAAATAAAATTAAAACCAAAAAGTTTAAAAAATAAGTTAATTTTAATTTTAATTAATTTTCTTTTTTGGGTCATGCTGTAGTCTTTAAGCTCCGCATTGGGTTTTCGTATTTTAAAATACATTTTTGATAGAAAAATAGCTTTTTTGCATTTTCATCACATTTAGTATGATGAGCCTGTTTAGTTAAATCTTTTACAAAATCTTGTTTAATAAGAAGACCGCCAGATATAGCCTGCGAAGTTTTCGAGACCATCATACTCTAATTCGGTTAATTCTTTTGCTATTTTTATTTTTAATAAATTTACATCGTTTTTACTTTAATTCTGTTGCACTTTCCATACACAAACCTGTATGATTCAGGACCTGTCCGATTCAGGAGAAATTAGTATGGCCCGAGAACAAACAAGGAAAAATTAAAGAGTGTTGGCAATATTACGTAAATACAGACGATCTCCAAGGTCAATCGACATCTACGGCTCTAAATTTAGGCTCTAAAATTATTCAATGAAATCTCACACCACAACGACTTGAAACTCGTGTTGACTTACTCGCGCAAAACAATGACAAGCAGTTTCGGCAATACAGCATAGAATAAACGATTTGACTGAGAAAACTAACGCCATTCATAATTACGAGTCTACATGCAATACAATAAAACCAGACGACTTAATACTTTTCGAGACTATTGCAATTAGAAATGGTGAGATAAAATCCTTTCTAAATAATCTTGCATTAGCAATAGCATTGGTGAAGGAGGATATAGTTCTTCCCGCCATTCTGGGCAATATCAATTTGGAAACAAAATTCGAATCAAAAACTGCTCCAGATATCGTCAATGATATCTTAAGAGTAAGTGCAGTACTACAAATTAATTCTATAATATTCATTTCATTTTATTTATTTATTTTCAAAAAGCCTACGTTGGCCAAAACGATTACATATATGCTATTACGAGTAAGCATAAGAACGATTTCCGTAAGTGTAATTTTATTAATTTTAGACTTAACCGAAAAGAATTAATTTAACTTAACATCTGAAATACACGATTTCAAAGCTTTTACTTAAAGCATGTACTCGTAGCTAAGTAAAAAATCTATCAAAAATAATATCCTCTATCAACCTAATTGCCATTTATATGTACATGTAATTTAAACAATTTTAATTACAGCATTTTTTAATTTGCCAAAGCTTAGAGAAAAATTTCTGTCATCATACGAAATTTTCAAGTTCCGCAACTTACATAATTTCACTATCTGTATATGATCTATGCATAAGCAGAGTATTTATTCTGGAACATATTAATTATGAAGTTCTGGTAGCCTGAGCAAATATAAAAACTATAGTAAGGTATGTTTCACGCCAAACTTTATAATCTTAAAAAATAAAACCAACGTAATTCAATAAAACTATAGAAACTTAGATTCAAAAAGTCAAAAACAGGAAAAGCCATTTAAATTCAAATACCTAAACCATACAAATCTAACTATTCTACTCAAAATTTTTAAGATTTCCACATGAATAAATTTCTAATCCATATACAACAATTGGCATTGGTAATGATATTGCTATTAGTTTTGTTACTCTAAACGGAAAATAAAAGGCAACTTTATATACACGCCTTAGCGAAAAGCAGATTTTTAGATACAAGTTTATTATTGTGAAAGTCCACCTATTATCTTATTAAATTCCCAACACCTTATAGTTTGATACATATTCAATAGTTACATTGTTTATGAAAAGAGCATTTGCATTCAAAGTAATGTTGCCAAAGTTCATTGCACAAGATTTAGATTTTTTTCTGTATAATTAAGTTTCCTATCCTTGAAATTTTTTGTAAGTTTATAAAATTATTTCCTGTAGTTCATAATAATGCCATTATTAAGTTAGAGGTAAATCAAGTGTCTAAATTCCATTCCATTGGTGTCACATTGTATCGACATGAAAACTTTACAAATTCATCCCTAAAATAGTTATTGAGTTATAATTTTAAATAACGTTCATGAAACTAGCATATCCGAGGGAGAGACAATAAAGGTGGTACATCCTATGAAAAATCGACATCACTTAAATGAAAGGTCATACCACATTCCCTAAAAACCCTAAATATAAGGAATATTGGACATGAAGACTTAATAACCCTCCCATACATTCACAAGCTGATTTGAGAAGATATAAGTCATATCGAAAGAGGTTTTTATCGCGCATAAAATCGCCTTGGCATTACTAGCTGTTTTAGTACCCTTGCGTCGAAACAGAGACGTTCCGACATTTAGCAGAGGGTTAGCAAGAGATTATCAATTATTGCATTTGTTGGCAATAAACGTGAATACTCCTATTAATTAAAATATGTTGATTATAACATTTCGTTAAATTAAAATTTACTACATTTTAACATTTTAATTTAATGTGAAATCAGGTGACAAATATTTAAAGTAAATTGATTTTTTTTGTTTTTTTTTTTTTTGCTTTAAATATGCTTTGTAATTAATTTTTGGCACCTGACATTTATTGTATTTTAACCAACGAAGTTTACAGAAAAATGAGGTGACTGTGAAACCTTAGTAAAGCAAAAAATTAGACATTAACTTAAAAAGTACTAGCCATATAATGACTTACTTTTCTAATTACCATATTTTGTTTCAAAACACATTACATTAGTTCCCAAAAAGGAAGAAGAATTGAACTAGTTTCTTAAGTTAAAAGAGAATACTTTAAAATGCGTACTTATGATCATCATTATTTCCTACAATAATTAATGTAATCGATTCTCTGTATTTGATTATAAAAATCTCATGCCTTGTTAAAATTATTAGGATGGTAATCCTGTTGAGAAGTCCTTCCGCTAAAAATTATTAATTCCACACTCGATTACCTTTTCTAAAAATGTTTGCTGGGTTAATACTTACAAATAAAAATTGAATATTGCAAAGGAAAGTAAAAAAACAAAGTATTATTCTATACTGAATCACAGAAAAGAAAACACGTTTTGGTTTTCTTTAAACGGCACGCCTTTTAACTTTTTTCGTTGCAAAAATCATGACTTTTGAAATAATTAAGATATTTAAAAGATTTAACAGGATATTGACAGAGGAAACTTTAGGCTTCAAATAATGTTTACAAAATACTGCTAGAGGTACAGGGTGCTCCAAAAGTTGCATTTAAAAAAAGGATATTATCATGTTTTTTTAAATATATGTTTTTTATTTGTATTGGAAATACATATTTTTATATATATTTAATATTTAAATCTAAGTAAATTTATATAAAGTAACTAGTTTAAGCTGACGCGCTTTGCAATACATATTGTTCAAATCCAAAAGTTTAGAAAAAAAAAACACTCTGATATAACATTTTTAACTAATATTAAATTTTTTATTTCTATTACACTATTACAATTTTTTATTTCTAAACACATTTTTAAATTATTTTTAACATTAATATATTTATGCTATAGATATATTGTTATTTAGTTTATTTATGTAGCTAGAATAATTGGTTTTCATTAGTTTTCATTAGTTCGTCAAATCAATCGGACGTGTATTTTTTTTAAACTCGCAAAATAAATATACCTATTACAAATAAAATTTGTGAGTGTGTGAATTTTAATAAACAAACGACAAAAACAATAAAACCTGATTGCACAAAACAACAAAGTTGTTGTTTTTTTTTTTTTCTTTTCAATTTTTTTTTTTATTTTTTTTGCAACGGAAGTATCAAGTGTATAATAAGACAAAACAAAAAAAACAGTACGAGGGCTCTCTAATGAGTCACTCAAATTTTAAGTTAAATCCTTCTGAGAAAAGTGCGAAAATAAGCAGTAGAAATGCATATTTTATACTAAATGCGGATACAAATAGTGAAAAAAACATTGAAACAAATGAAAACAAAAAAACTGATGCGTTCTTAAATGCTGAGCCAATTTATCGAACACGTTCTTGTTCACCGTTGTTGCTAAGTAGTGGCAATAAAAAAAATACAAATACATCCTCGTCACCTGAAATCAGTACGCCCAAACCAATAACGGTAAGTGCACAAAAACCCAAGACGCAAGTGGGTATGGATCGATACGTGACGGTATTAAAAAGAGGACGAAGCCCTAAATCCTCGCAATTAGCACCAATTTCTAAGTTCCACAAGGAAAAGGATTCGAACGGTATAAATTCCCACAATCGTTTTGCTATTTTAGATAGTGAAACAACCGAATCGAAAACGGCACCCAAATCGTCGAAACCTCCTCCAATTTTCTTAAGGGAGAAAAACTCGAACGAACTTATCAAGAAATTAATTTCAGTTATTGGGGAGAATTCATTCTATGTGGTTTCTGTCAAACGTGGTAACATCAACGAGACTAAAATTCAAGTAAATGACGAAACCAGCTACCGTAAAACAGTAGATGAATTTGAAAAATGCAAAAAAAATTTTTATACCTACCAACTCAAGAGCAGCAAAGGTCTACAGGTAGTCATTAAAGGGGTAGATTCATATGTGGATCCAAAGGAGATATTAGCTGGCCTCCAAAAAGCGGGATTTAAGGTTAAACATGTAGATAACCTTAGAAATAGAGAACGGGTGCCCCAACCTCTTTTCCGAGTTGAACTGGAACCAGGCGACATCAAATTAAAGAAAAATGAAACGCACCCCATATACAATTTGAAGTACCTATTACACCGCAAAATAACAGTGGAGGAACCACATAAACGCTCAGGACCCGTCCAGTGCTTAAATTGTCAAGAATATGGCCATACTAGGGCATATTGTAAGTTGTCACCAGTTTGCGTAGTGTGTGGCGAGTTACATTGTTCCGCCCAATGTGATAAACCTAGGAATGACACCACTGTTAAAAAATGTAGCAATTGCGGCGGAAACCACACTGCTAACTACAGAGGCTGTCCAGTTTTTTCCATAGTAAGGAAGTCATCTCAAAAATTAAATACTCCTGCTAAGCAACCACAATATCGAGCAAATGTGCATTTCCCTCAGTTGGCTCAACCAACAACCCAACATGTCTCATACGCGGATATGTTAAAATCCAATAATATTTCAGCGAACAAAGCGACTCTGACAGCTAGTTCTATGCCAAATTTGCAACCAGAACCTAAACAACAAACACCATCAGGTAATTTTAATCGTCTCGAAGCAAGCATCGAGACATTAGTGCACTCGTTAAACAGTTTTATGAACTCTATGAGCAGCATGATGCAAGAAATGGTACGCATGCAATCTACTATGTTGCAGGCGTTACTCAACAAAACATGAACTGTTTAAAAATATGTTTCCGGAACGCAAACGGCTTGCGCCAACACAAAAACGAACTCGAGTACTTCCTAAAGAAGGAACAAATTGATGTCATTCTGGTTGCAGAGACTCACTTAACAACAAATAGCTTTTTTAAAATAAATGGCTATATTTTATATGACACCAAAGACCCGCGTGGCAGAGCATGTGGTGGTTCAGCAATACTAATAAAGGCTCGAATCAAACATCATTTACTGTGTGACTTTTGTGAAGACTACCTTCTAGCAACAAACATCTGTATTGAAGAATTTCATCAAAACTTCGTTATTTCCTCGATATACTCACCCCCTAGATTTCAAATATCAGAAAGTCAATACAGCGATTTCTTCAAATCACTAGGTCCCTGTTTCATAGCATCAGGCGACTACAACGCTAAACATACGTTTTGGGGATCAAGACTAATTACTCCAAAAGGTCGAGTTTTGTTTGACACAATTTCAAAAATGAGTCTGAATGTGATATCGAGTGGACAACCCACCTATTGGCCTACTGATTATCAAAAAATACCAGATGTTATTGATTTTGGCATAACTAAAGGTATTTCAAGAGAAATAATCGAAGTCGAAGCGTCACTTGAATTATCCTCTGATCATTCACCGACAATTGTCTATATATTCAACCAGCAAAATATCGTGTCACCAAGTACTAGTACAAGCATAAATTGGTTGAAATATAAAAAATATCTTAGTACTCATTGTTCAGAAAATATCCCGCTAAGAACTCCAGAAGACGTAGAGCAAAGTCTTACTAATTTAGATAAAAACCTTAAATTAGCTGCCCAACATGCAACAGTAACCCGGCAACTAATAAGACACAATCAAATTCATTCTGCTGACATCGAGAGACTTTTGGCTGAGAGAAGAAAAATTCGCAGAGAGTGGCAATCGCACAGATCTCCTCAACTTAAAAGCAGACTTAAAGAATGCACGAAACGGCTAAGAGAGTTACTAGAATCTCGAAGAGTAGCATCCCTGAAAAACTATTTACAAAATCTTGACCAAACTTCTCAATCAGATTATTCATTATGGCGAGCGTGTAGAAACCTTAAAAGACCAGTTGTACAAAAGCCTCCCTTGCGAACTTTGTCTGGAGGCTGGGCAAGAAATGATACACAAAAGGGCAAATTATTTGGTGAACATTTGAAAAAGGTATTTACTCCAAATGTATTGACTGATGCAGTTGAGCTGCCAACTGTCGAAGCTAGTGATGCAGTACATTTAAGATTTCATTTTAGCGATGTAGAAAGGGCAATAACTGATTTAAACACCAAGAAAGCCCCTGGCTTTGATAAAACCAGTAACAAGATGTTATTCGAGTTACCCCATATAGCTCGCAAGATTATTCTTTTTATTTTTAACGCCATTCTACGTCTTGAGTACTTTCCTCCAGACTGGAAGGTTTCCCTAATAACTATGATTCCTAAACCAGGAAAAGACCACACAAAAGTTGAATCATACAGGCCTATAAGTCTTTTATCAAATATGTCAAAGCTGTTTGAGAGGATGTTAATAAATAAGCTGAACCCCATTCTAAGCGACAAAGGATGTATTCCGAACCATCAATTTGGCTTCAGAAAAAAACATAGTACAATTGAACAAACTCACAGGTTAGTTAACGTAATTAAGAAGACCTTTGAAGAAAAAAAATACTGCTCTGCGCTTTTTATCGACGTTTCTCAAGCGTTCGATAAGGTATGGCACGATGGCCTAAAATATAAGTTAAAACTGAATTTGCCCGCAAACTTATATAAGCTGTTAGACAGTTATTTAACTGATCGGAAATTCATTGTTAAAGAAGGCAATTTTCTAAGCTCACCTGAGCCAATTGAAGCCGGAGTCCCCCAGGGTAGTATATTGGGGCCCATTTTATACTTGTTGTATACTTCAGATATGCCAACTAGTGTCCGAATCCACACATCGACATTTGCTGACGACACAGCTTTTTTAAGCATTCACGAAAGTCCCGAAGTAGCATCACGATATTTACAAGACCATATATTAATTCTAGAAAAGTGGTTAAAGAAATGGAGAATTAAGGTGAATGAACAAAAATGTAGTCACATAACTTTCACACTGCGTAGGGAATCGTGCCCCCCTATTCGCATAAATAACCAAACAATACCGCAGCTTTCAGACGTAAAATATCTCGGCATACATCTTGACCGGCGCCTTACTTGGAAACGCCACATAGAATCAAAGTTAACACAAATGAAGTTAAAAGCAGTCCAACTCAACTGGCTTATCGGCAGAAATTCCACTCTCGCTTTAGATTGCAAACTTTTATTGTACAAGACAATTTTAAAACCAATTTGGTGTTATGGCATTCAATTATGGGGGACTGCCTCTGCAAGCAATATAGAAAAAATCCAAAGGCGCCAAAATAAGATTCTACGGATGATTACAGTTGCTCCCTGGTACATAAGAAATTCGAACATCCACAAAGATCTAAACGTGCAATCAGTAAAAGCAGAAATAGCGAAATTTGCAGTAACGTATTTGCAGAAACTTGAAACACATCCAAATCCGCTAGCTCGCAACATGCTAAATGAACGTGGTTAGAGTCGCTTAAGAAGGAGGGATATTTATTCTCTCACCCGAACATCAGAGGGATAACCCACAATGATAGAAGCAACCGTGAAACATACATCTTTTTTGTCTAGCATTGGCTGGACATAATAAGTATATTTATTTTTTTTTTTTTTAGGCTTAAGATATGAGTAATTATTGTTAGTTCAAAAATATATTTGAAGATTCAATAAATAATTAATTAATGAAAAAATTAGTTTGTTCTCTTTGAACTAGTCATTAACATTGGGAGCGTTATCTAATAGACTTAACATATAGGAGCTATAATAATGTTCTTCCAAATCTTTTCGAGATCTTACATGTCTTCGTGATGGAATTAGTGGGTATGAAGAGGATGCCAACATATTGAATGGAAAGCTTCGCATTCTGTCTACTCCGTGGAATTTTGCAAGTATTCGTGTATCTAAATTTTTTTAGTCTTTGTTTTTGCATTCCTGGGCTTCTTCTGACAACTCTCCAATCCGCAAACATTGATATTCAATTAAACTTTTACCATGAACCAAAATCTAATAAACCGTAGGAGTATGTTTCTTCTCAGGGTACATTTGAGCTAAAAGTTGGGAAGTTTTTGATGCATAATCATCAAACTTTTGACCACTTACCATTTCTAACATTTAGGATAACTGCCAACGCTTTTACACAACATGATTTTCAAGAAATGCTCTGGACATATTGCCATCGCTAGTATTTCCATACCCCTACTTTGGGCAGTCTACTTTCAGCCCAAGCTTCTTAAGAAATTCATTTTGTATAATTTTTTTTCGAACAGATATCTTTTCTTTTTCTGTTGCGTTCATTTTAAAACATTCACCTTCACGCGGATTTTTATAAGCTAGTTTTAAAATAAACTCCATGCACCTAACTCTGGCATGTAATGGAGAAATTCCATATTCATAATTTTGCTCATCACTTGAATCATAAAAATTTTTAAAGTTGACGAGGTATTTGTTATTACATTTAAGTCTTTGCCATCAATCATTGTAAGAAAAAATTTATAATCAATCGAAACACTTTTTCCATTCTTTATTTTATAACAGAAGGCTTTTCTTCCGAAATTTGCTTTTTTATATCTTTCCTTTGCATGTTGAAATAATATCGGACGGCAAAAATGAACTGATGATGGGCGAGAATTTTTCTAATGCTCAGTCGTAAAGGAACTACTGAAGCCATAAACATATTTGTATCTGTAATAGTTGTTTCATTTGTCGCTATTGTTTGTTTGTAAGCACTTTGACCGGATCACATCCCCACTTACTTATCAATGTAAGCCTATCTGGGAGTGACACTGCTTCCTTTTCAAGCAAACTTTGAATAAGGCATTTGTCTGTATGATCCATTAAGTCTTAAGGTTTACCTCTACTGATACTTTAGTAACCTTTACAATAGGTGGCACTTCTAGTGCTTCTTTTTGTATCCAGGAAGAATATTTACATTATGAATCTTTAAAGAGCTTCGTAAAATAGAATATTTTTCCCTTGACAATCCCAATTCCATAAACAACGCTAAGGCTTCTTCTATATCATACTTTGTGGGTAAAGCATCCCTTGGATTTTCTGCGAATCCTGGGCTTGCAAGCATCACAGCTTTTGTAATGTCGGACCTTGATTTATCTTTTACAAACTTAAGACATAATGCTTCTGAAAAATGCGATTAAGATATATCATTTGTGGCAATTTCAAGTTTACATTTCTTTTGTACTCAGAACACTCGATTATAGTTTTTGCTGATCTTCCTCTTTTGCTGTCAGAGGATGTACGCGGTTTTTCGATGTTTTCAAAAGTTGTAAGTCCATTTAGCCAGTCTGGGTTGTTTTTCATAAATATTTCTTTCGTACGGTGTGAGGCAAGCCATTTCTTAGTTGTTAGGAAAACGAAGTGAATTTTGCCATGAACATCCATTTCGTGGTATCCTGCTAAATCTCGTAGTTTTTCCACAATAGCCAATTTTAATGCATTTTCATTATCTGAGTTTTTGAATAACTCAAAAAATTTGAAATTGGTAAATGACATTATCGCAATTTAAAATAAAATTGTATAAGTTCTGTTAATAATCACTAGTTTTAGAAAGTAAAAGGTTAACTGGCAGCAATTTACAATTGCGGTTTAATTTATACCCGAAATTTACAAAAAAGTTTTAAACTATCTAATTCGATAAAAAAAAATTAACTCGAATATACACCTGCAGTTTATATTTTATTCAGTAAAAAAAAGTTTTAAAACTTCCTACCTAGTTTTATAACAGGTGTTTTTAAATTGTAATAAATAAAAAAATGTAATAGTAATGCCTACCTGATTGTCAGAGCAAAATATTGTTTATTATTTAACGAGAAGCAACAAAACTATGCAACAAGTAACTTTATTTTGCACTAAAATTGCTGCAGTGAAAAAAATTAAACAAAATTAAACAAAATTCTCTAATCCTTCTAGAGTAACTTAAATCTACAAAAAAAAAAAAAAAATTAAAATGAAATTATTTTTTCAAACAGAAAGAGAAAACTCAAAACTAAACGACAAAAATTCAAATATTTAAACATTTACATTCTCATAAATTTAAAACTCAAAAAAGATTCAAGTCAAATGACTCAAAACTTTTAAAAATTTACATTCTCATAAAAATTTAAAAAACAGAAAACATTCAAATTATTTAAAAATTTTAAACAACATAATACAAATACATTTACATAAACTTTCTCTATAGAAATGTTACAAGCAATTATATACTCTCAAACGTTAATTAATTTTTATGCACTAAATGTCTATAACCTTGCGCAACATTATCAGTATCAGCCTTAAAGTTTATTCTTTTTGTTGCTGGTACTTTAATTATTTGTAACATCTCTAACATATACCGACGTTTATAATTATTTTCTATATTTAAAATAGATACATCTTCAAAGTTAGGATAATGATCAAATCTGGCACAATGGGAAGATAATGCAATTTTTTGTGAATTATTAACGTCCGGTTCATGAGAGGACTTGTTAATCGATTTAAAACGTTGAGGGATAAGGTTATAAAAACCCAATCCGCAATAACCTTTTTAATAAGATGCCGAAATTCAGGAATTGTACCAAAATTTTTTGTGAATGCAACAAAGAATATTCCTTATATTTTCAAGATGGAGGGAAAATGGATAATCAAAGACATTATGGAGAAATACCTGTGTGATTTAAGGGATAAAATATTAGATGTTCAATTCTTGAAAAACATAACTTATTGAGGTATTTTCAAAGGGAGCTGATAATGATTGAAAATGATTTGGAAAAACTTTTATCAAGAGAAGCAATGGAAAGATTTTTGCAGTTTGAAGACAGAATAGGAGCAGCTTTAAAAGTTAAGGTAAATAAAATACATAAAAAAAAGTTTGAGTGTTTGAGGGAATTACAGAAGAAGGAGCTATGTATTAAATTAAATACAAAGTTGTTTGTAAATAAGATTAATTTAGATATTCCAGATAACGTTCAGTGGGTTCTTTCATTAGGACATAAACATGCATTACCAATTAAACGAAAAGATTTTCCAGTTTTAAAAATGATAACGGACGGAGAGGACTTAGTGCAAACATTAAAATCAAAAGAAGAACAGGAAATAGCTAGGACTAAATTAACTTCAATAATAGATAATCATTTAAATAAAATAAAATTAACTACCAGGGATAGATTTATGTTAAAAAACGTTAAAAAGGCGGATAGTTTTTTGAGAAGAAATAGGGATATACTTATCTTAAAAGCTGATAAAGGTAACACCACAGTAGCTTTACACAAGAGTGATTATGTTTTAGAAATTAACAATATTGTAGGGGATGTTGCTAATTATAAGTTAGCAAACAAAGATCCAACAACAAAATTGCAAAAGATTAGTAATGTGTTGGTTGAAGAACTTTTTAAACAAAAAGTTATTACAATTTTAGAGAAAAACAAGCTTAAAACCAATGTTTCTACTGCTCCAAGATTGTATGGGTTACCTAAAATTCACAAGGAGAATTTTCCTTTAAGACCGATTTGCTCTTTTATAAATTCTCCATCTTATGAGTTATGTAAATATATTACAATGATTTAAAAAAAATTACAGAAAATTCAAAATATAATGTTAAAAATTTGTTTGAATTTAAAGAAAGGATAAGGAACATAAATGTTCTAAATGATGAAAAATTAGTATCTTTTGATGTAGTCTCATTATTTCCAAGTATACCGGTTGTTTGGCAGTGAATATTATTAAAGAAAAATGGAACGTAATACAGGAATATACTAGAATGGAAAAATGCTTATTTTTACGAATTTTAAAATTTTGTATTGAAGATAACAGATACTTTCAATATAATGATAACATATATTTGCAACAAAAAGGGCTTCCAATGGGATCTCCAGCTTCCCCAGTTGTGGCAGATATTATTATGGAGAAATTATTAGATACGTGCAATAATGAAATTAGTATAAAACCAATAATAATGACAAAATATGTGGATGATTTGTTTTGTATTATTTCTGCATCTGGTATTGAAAATATGTTGGAAACATTTAATAATTTCAATAGTTGTAAAAAATTTACAATAGAAATAGAAAATGATTTAAAATTACCCTATTTAGATACGTTAGTAATAAGGAGAGGGAATAAACTAAAAATGGATTGGTACCAAAAGCGAACAGCTTCCGGGAGAATTATTAATTATAGCATAACAAAAGAATAATTATTAATAAGGGAAAAAATTTGATAGAAAAAGTACTTAAGCTAAGTAATAAGAAATTTCACAAAAGAAATAAAGATAAAGTTAAAAAGATATTAATTGATAAATATTTTCCAATGAGAGTGATAAATAGTTTGTTTAAACAGTTAAGGTTTAGAAGAGCAAATAACTCAAGAAATGTTACAGAAACTAAAGCTTACAAGTCTTTAATTTATGTACCAGAAATAGCAGAAAGGATTGAAAAATCCAAAATTTTTGATGGGGAGAAATATAAAATGGCATACAAAACTTTTAATACTTTAAAGAGATTATTTAGTAAAACAAAAGATAAGATTAAAAAATGGGACATGTCAAATGTAGTTTACAAAATACCTTGTAATGGTAATGATAGTGAGAATTGTAATAAGGAATATGTAGGTACGACAAAAAATAAACTAAAAACTAGAATAGCTGGACATACATAAGTCTGATCAAAGATACAGGGACGTTAATAATTCACAAAAAACTGCATTATCTTCCTATTGTGCCAGATTTGATCATTATCCTAACTTTGAAGATACATAAATATAGAAAATAATTATAAACATATGTTAGAGATGTTACAAATAATTAAAGTACCAGCAACAAAAAAATAAACTTTAAGGCTGATACTGATAATGTTGCGTAATGTTAGACATTTAGTGCATAAAAAATAATTAACGTTTGGGAGTATATAATTGCTTATAACATTTCTATAGCGAAAGTTTATGTAAATGTATTTGTATTATGTTGTTTAAAATTTTTAAATAATTTGAATGTTTTCTGTTTTTTAAATTTTTATGAGAATGTAAATGTTTAAAACTTTTGAGTCATTTGACTTGAATGTTTTTTGAGTTTTAAATTTATGAGAATGTAAATGTTTAAATATTTGACCTAGTTAGCATTTGGAAGATTGTTTTCACAAAAATCACCAAAGTGACTCTTTTAAGACTACCCTAGATGACTTAAAACTGATTAATCAATTGTGCGTTTAAAAAGAGACTCGAATATAATTCCGACAAACGCAAAGAAAGCGACTTGTTTTAAAACCAAAAATTACAAAAAGCAAATGCTTGAAATTCGACTGTTTTTAGAATATTTTTAGAGACATATTATTTTAATGTCACTTCGTAAAGAAAATAGAGACACAAATGTAAAATAAATTTTCTTTAAATTCATTTTTTTAAATTTGAATTTTAAGAAAATTGCGAATAACATGCTAACGAATGTAACACTACTCTTGACGAGCAATTGATTGGTTTGCACATGAACAAAACGTCAGCAGAATAGGTTTCAAACATTTGTTCATGTTTGTCTGCGTGGAGGAAACTTGGCGATGTTAATGCTTCGTTTTCTTGCTGTTTGAAAACGACATGACATCGACAATGATGGTCTACACAAGCCATTTTAATGTGCGCACATGAAATTGTTCAATGTTTGATTAAATCAATGGCTCGTCAAGACAGCGTGTAATAAACAATAAGCAAAACTTAGTTTGCAATGTTTAATTTTGGGAAAATATAATATGAAATGTTTGTATAACATGGTTCGAAGAAGACTCGTATACGGCTAGTAATATGATCAAAAGTTGACTCGAAAAGTATCGTATTTGATTATAAGTACGATTGAAAACAGTATCGAAAATGAGTAGAAAACGCGAGTCATAAGGGACTTGTACAGAAGAGTCACGGCTAGGGTACCATTTTTTACCGACAAAACAATCATTTTCGACTCTAAAACGAGCGCATAAACGATTATTTTAATCGTGTCGAGGAGTCAAAAAAGACTCGAAAATGTTCAATAATTAAAAAAAATGCTAACTGGAGAATTTTTTGTCGTTTGGTTTTGAGTTTTCTGTTTTTGTTTGAAAAAATAATTTCATTTTAATTTTGTTTTTCAAAAAAAGAAATCGTATTATTAATATTTTTTGTTTCCTGTTTCCTGATGATGAAATATTGAAAATATAAATAAAAATTTTATTATTTATAAACTAACCTAGTGCTTAAAAAATTAGAAAAGAAAAATTATTTAAAAAGGTCAAAAAAACATTGAAATATTTTTTAAAATATTTTTTTTTTCTGAAAATAATTTAAAAAATGTAGGAAGAAATTTTGATATTTTTATATTTTAAATAAAATGTTTTGTTTAGAAAAGATATGCAGTTATCTACGTGTGTGTCTTATATGTCCAAATTTAATTAGAGTTTTAAATTGTAATCTATAAAACTCTAATTCTGTTATTTGTGTTTTTGTAATCTGTACGATGGTAGCTTGTCAGAGTTTTCAAAACTAGCTGCCAGTTTTTGCCTAAATGCTTTTTATTTCATTTACAGTCTAAAATATCCATTACTAATAGGGAATTATTTGATGCTTGGTGTAGTGAAAAACAACGAAGGGTGAGTTCCAAAACGTCATTTGCAAGGCAACTAAACAAAGTCATGCATTCCTAAACGCAACCATGTAAACATTGAAAATGTTACGCATCCCTAAATGTATAATAAAAGTTATTGATACGCAAACAAAAGCAAACTGTGTATCACTAATTTTGTTACTGCTTTGTTAATATTATGTGCAAAATAAATTACAAACACATCAATCATGGCGGAAGAGAAGTAAGAAATTTTTCTTTTAAATTTAATTATTATTTAAACAGAATTTATTTATATCTTCAGGTACAAAAAGTGGACTTTTGAGTGCAAGCAGCTGTTGTTAACAACACGTTTGCAAAATTTTATGGGAGAAGGTGCTCCGGGAAATTAAAACCATTGACACGGAATTTTTTTGTATTTTTGTACAATTTTATAATTACTTTGAGGTGTTTCGTCCAATAATCCCATAAAATTTCCAAAGATTATATTTTTTATTGTTGACATCGCCATCTTGAAAAAAACTGATTTCAAAGAAGTGTTTCTAAATGTAAAAAATTTTACTTTTTTACAAAGTAAACAACATAGTTGGTTACTTTGTATTAAAACAGTAGCAAAACCGCATCACTGCAATGTGTTTTGGCGTTTGGAACTCACCCAAAATAAAAAGTTAATGTTGTTGTATCATATGTTTTTGCTAAAATCGGGCTTGAGAATAATTAAACGGATAGCTATTGCAAACAAGTGAAGCAATCTGTTCGAACGTTTGTATGGTTTCTGGCTAAGAAGTGGTCTCAAGCCAATCGAACAAAGAGGGTTTTTGCGGCTACAAAAAAATATTGGCTAGATGGAAATTTTGTAATTCCAACTAAGCCTTCTTCCGCATCTCAGGATGACGGACTATTGGATGGGCCGTCGACATCAAGCTATGGCAGACCTTGTAAGGAGTTTTTAGAAAAAAGTGAGGGAGCAAAGCGAGCACCTTTATTGGAAACTTGGTCCCCAGAAGAACTGACATTTGCTGGTGAAAGAAGTCTTTATAAGTCTGGAAAAAGGGACGCTGCGGGCATTTTCAAAACTGTAGACTCTTGTCCATCAAGAGCAGCAAAAATGAAAAAAATTTAGCTTTTCTCCAAAACTAACAACACTATTAACAAATGAGGAGCCATTAGTTTTGTATATCGATCGTGGATACACAAGACACACTTATAGTCTTTTGTATGCAGGTGCTAAAAACCATAACGCTGATATCTACCCTTCTTACCATAAACTGTTGGCTGCGAAAAAGGAATGATATCCAAATGATGGTATTAATGTTTCTAAAATATCGGCGGAAGTATGTTTGCAAAGCTTAGTAGTTCACACTGCAAAAAGACTTTTAAAGCACCAAAAAGAAGTTTTGAAACAGTGTAAATCTACACAGCCTATTTTGTCCTATAAATGGGGATGCGATGGTACCAGTGGACATTCCCGATATAAGCAAGGTTTTAGTGAAACCGATGCAAAACAATTAATATCATCCATAATATTTATTTAACAATGATAGATGGAAAAATCTTTTCAATGCTCGCGGATTCCTATCCCTAAACGTTGAGGTATTTGTAAATGACATAAAAGCAGTTAAAAAATTACACGCGAATGAATGCCTTTTTGAGTATGGCCTATCAACGCTGCATGCATGGATACTGTTCTTTGAGTGCATCCTTCGTATAGCTTACAAACTTGGTAATAAAAAATGGCAAGCTCGAGGGGAGAAAAAAATTACTGATCGCCTGAGGAAAGAGATGGGTTTGTTAGTTAATATTCCCATACCAGGATGTGGAACAACAAATGACGGGAATACGGCTAGAATATTTTTCCAGTAACCAACTCTTGCTTCATCAATTACTAGGGTTGATGAGGATTTAATTAAAAGATTTGGTGTTATTTTAAGCACAATGGCATGTTAACTAATCTTTTCCGGAAAGAAGGTTTAAACACAACACTTAAAACGACCAACACTCTACGCAACAATCTCAAGACATCAACAGAAACAACCGATAATTTTAGCACCAGCGGAGTATACAGACTTACTTGCACCTGCAACCATACATACATCGGACAAACTGGACGAACATTAAAAACAAGGTTTGCAGAACACATACGATCATACAAAAGGAAAAGGGAAGACTTCAATTTCGCAATACACCTTAACACACATGGACACGAACCAAGATAAATAGATGAATGTATGACAGTATTACACCCAAGTAAAAAAGGACGAAGACTAGATATTCTTGAAAACATAGAAATTTACAAAACACGAACATTTAACGGAGACATTATTAACGAACAGGTAAACACAACCTCTGACACGATTTTTACACCACTAAAATTACTAAAACACTCTTACAAACGAAAAACACCCACAGACGGTCACACTTACCTATCCACTAATAAAAGACCCAAATATTAAACTATTTACCCCAATAAACAGGACAGATATCAGGCAATCTACCTGCATAATACCATTTAAACGGACAAAAATTACCTAAACCCACCACCTTTTATTCTTAACACTATCTATTCTTAACACTATCTCTTCAGTTTTAATAAATACGTGGCTTGAAAATGATGTTATCACATCGAAAGCGCTCGAATATCCAAAGTACACAGCCAGTGACGACGGTTATTACCGAAAAGTATAACAACAGTGCATATAATAACTTAAGCAAACTTTAACAACTGTGCAAATACATTAAATTATAAGTGGTAAACTATAATGTACATAAGATAACTTTTCGTCAAGTTTCGTTAAATGTTATTTCTTTAAGCAAGGTACAAACCTGATCGCACTTTCCGTACGGAAACAGCTCATTGTGCTTTGTGTTATACATATATAAAGAAAAGTTGTAATTAAGACCTACAGTATTAAATTTTTAGTTTTTAATTCAATAGAAAATGTAGAAAAATTAACATTATTATTTCTGGCCAATTTTTAACAAATATATTAAATTAAAATTATTTATTATTTTATTTCTTCACACATATGTATACAATATAATTGATGAATACCGTTGCATTTATAGTAAGGTTGGCCAACACTAAACAGAAAATAACTTGTAAAATTTTTTATGAAAATGAACATGCTCCAAAAAATGTAAATATGTGAATGTTATTAAATATATAAAATATGTTCTTTAAATGCCTTTTCGTTTTACAATTTTGTTTATTTATATAGTAATTCTTTTTGGCAAAAGTATGAACTACACATAAATGTGCAACTGTTGCAAATAAGTTTCTAAATTTATAGAATAGTACCTATGTATATAGTACCTAAGCATTAGACAGGCTTTTTGTTGGACTTTTGACATAAGCTAAAGCTAGCTTATGCACATTATAGTTGCGCCTTCAAGGCCGGGGGACATAGAATCCGTCATACGTTAAACTTTAACGTATTCAACTGAAAATTCAGTTAAAATAAATGCTTTCTTATAAGTGTTGTAACAATCAGTACGTCTCCGTCAACACAAAGTACGAAAGTTGGTCTTCTTTTAACTTTTGACGTACGTTGAATACTTTGACAGCTATCAATTGCTTCTTCTTTGTTGTCTTTTAACTCTTGCTTTCTTTCACTTGTAGTCTTTTTTCCAGCTACATGAAAAGCAGTATTGCCGTTTGGTTTCATTTTTTACAGTTTTTGTAACTTTTGAAAATTTTGTGACATTGTAAAATTTTTTATATTAGGTCAAATTTTCGTAACTTTTGGTACTTGTTTCATTATTTGAGGTAAGAATATCTCTTAAAATACCAATTCGATTTCAATAACAAAGGTTACCTGCGAATGCAATCAAAATCCTATATAAAAAACTTAGTTTTAAATAAATAAAAAATAACGCTTCTGAAGTTTTTCTCTGTTCAATTCGTGAAAAATCATGAAATGTTTCTTGCTGCATGAACAGAAAAATATTTCTGGCAACAATTCTAGAAAAACTAAGCATTCTGTCAAGCTTGCGAAAATTGTTAGGTACGTCAGTTATTCCGCTTGCAAAAGTTAACAATCGTATCAATACCTCGACTTAGAAGAAAGTTGTTTTTTAATTTTCTTCAGGAAGTGCCGGATTATGTTTAAAAAAAATTCCAGTAATTTTATGTTGAAGTTTTAAGCAAATAAGTCTGAAATTTGTTTTTAATAATGGTATTTTTAAAATAATTAGTGTAGTAAATTCTATCAAAGTTCAATCTTTTAAAGAAAAATTTAAACGAATTTTTTTTTAAATCCTACCTTAACTAATTTAATTGAATGACAAGAACATGCACGTTTTTGTACCAAAATATTAGTATTGAGTCCTAATTTAAATCCTCATGAGTATCATCAGTATGAAATTTTTTCTAACTTTTTTATTGTTTTTATTTTCGTTTTGTTTTTGTTCAGTAAAAGAATTTTATGCTTTGTTATTTTCCCAAATATACGGAATAAAACTGTTTACTATATTTTATATAAATTACATTAAATTACTATTTATTTAAGAAAATTTTCAAATTGAAACTCAAAATGAAAAAATTTAACTTTTTCCCTGTATTTCCCTGGCAACACTGATGAAAAGATAAACAGCTGGTTTAAAATCCGTCAGCAAAGTATTCATTGTGTCAACCTCATTCGTCGTTACTTTGACCTCAAATAATAAAAAGTAGAAACAAGAAAAAAACATGGGAAAGCATACAGCAATGTATAATTTAAAAATTCAAAACTCAATAATACAAAAATCATAATAACCAAAAAAAAACTCGAAATAAAACAAAGAAGCAAAAAAAATTCAAAAAATGTATGAAAATAAAAGTGTAAATAACTAAACAAAACAAAATAAAAAGTTAAAAACACAACGATTTACAGCAACATCAAATTATTGAATTCAACAATAATAACAAAAACTGAAGGCAGAATTAGTTTAAGATAAGAATCTTAAAATAAAGAAACGTAGAATAAACATAAACAAAATTATTACAAAACTAACAAGAAATGACGGCTTAAATCTAGCTTACAGGCACCGCTCCAAAATAAAAAAAGTTCCTACATGGTGCAAAATGCAATTCTAAGCAAGAAATATCAAGTGAAAAATTTGGCGGAACCCTTATTAGTTTCGGAGTTACGGCCCTCCAAAGTTTTTATATATAATATGGCATATATCGAGTAGTTGATGGCGGAATGGGTATCAATATGAGTATCATTGGAAAGGGAATTTAAGAGCCTATTTATTGACGCAGGAAAAATTAAAAAAAAAAAATAAAAAAATCTGGTAAGGAAAAAAATTTTTTTTACAAAATAAATTAAGTTATTCAAAATACTTCATTAAAAAAGTTTTATAAAGGTGTAAAAGGTAATTATAAGTAAAAAATGTAAACAGGTAATATCTGGGGAAACCCTGTTTCCTAGTTACGAACCTCGAAAGTTGTTATGTATAATGTGGTATATAACGAGTATTTCATGGTGGAACGAGACAATATGGTTAGCATTAGAAAGGTGATTAGAATTATTTTTCGAATGCTATGGTGATTCGCCATGATCTTAATATACTGGCTACGCAGAAAACCTTTAGAAAGCTAAGCCGGTGTTGGTTATACCACAGAGGAGAAAATCTTTGCGCCCGGTCGAAGGCCGGCTACGCAGGAAACCTTTAGAAAGCAAAGCAGCTGTTCGTTATACCATAGAGGAGAAAATCCTTTTGTCCGGCCGAAGGCCGGCTACGCAGGAAACCTTTAGAAAGCGAAGCTGATGTTGGTTATACCATAGAGGAGAAAATCTTTTGGTCCGGCCAAAGGTCGGCTATGCAGGAAACCTTTATAAAGCAAACCCGCTGTTAGTTATACCATAAATGAGAAATTTTTTTCGTTTTTGAGTAAAGTTGTGTTTATATGGAAAAAATCGCTTTTTGAAGCCTTACCTGATTTTTTTATTTTATTTTTACTTTTTTCCTATTTAATTGAATAGGCCCTTAAATTCCCTTTCCAATGATACCCATATTGTCCCATTATACCATCGAATACTCGATATACGCCTTGTTGGATACAAAAACTTCGGAGGTCCGTAACTCCGAAACGAAAAGTTGCCGCCAATTTTTTCACTTAACATTTTTTGCTTAAAATTGCATTTTACACCCCGTAGGCAACTTTTTTTATTTTCGAGCGGTGCCCGTAAACAAGATTTGTTCCGAAATTACAAGCAAAACATCAGTGGAAGCAAGAATAATACAATTCTTGCGAAAAAAACCGACTTTAAAACAGATTTCATCTGTCTGCCTGTCTGTCAAGTGTATGGCCACATAAATTAGATTACATTAACTATTGGGACACCCTTATATCTCCAAACTTTATACTAATTCAACTTTTCAATAGTTTGGAAATATACATCAAATTACAGCAACTATAGGGTCACCCTTTAATTTCCAAATTTAAATTAATTTCAACCGTCTGTCTGTAACGGTTCAACAGTTTGCCCATATACATCAGATTATATCAACTATTTAATTTATAATATAGCATTTTTATACTTCTTATTAAACCAAATAAAGTAGTGAACATTCTGTCTAAAATTAAGGTATTTGTATTCAACGTTTCAAAAAATACGGCCATATAGAACAAATTACATTAATTTTAGGAACACCCTTTATTTTTAAATTCAAATTATAAGCTTCTTGTTACAGCGGACTTAGCAAAACATGACCCTTGTAAATTTCAGCTGTCTGTCTATAACGGTTTAAAAGTCCGACCACATACACAATATTATATGAACTATTGGGACACCCGTTTATTTCCAAATCCAAATTTTATACTTGTTGTTATAGAGGAGTTAGTAATACAGGTTCTTTATAAATTTCAATCGTCTGTCTACAACTGTTTAAAAGTATGGCAATATACCAAATTAAATGATTTATTGGTGCACCCTTTAATTTATAATTTTAAATATTATCAGCTGTTACTATAACGGCCATAGCAATCGACATTGCGTCAAATTTACAAGCGCTTGTCTATAACGGTTCAAAAGATAGGCCTCTATAAGTAAATCTACAGTAATTATGGGACACCCTTTAATTTCTAAATTCAAATTATAAAGGCGTTTATATAGCGGACTTAGAAATACAGGTCCCTTTTTAGTTTCAGCGTTTTGTCTATAACGGTTAAATGAACTATTGGCGCACCCTCTAATTTATAATTCTTAAAATAAATACTTGTTCTGTCCAATTTGCAAGCGTTCTGTCTATAACGGTTCAAAAGATAGGCTAGTAAATTTACATCAATTATGGTGGCACCCTTTAATTTTTAGATTTTTTTTGTATAATTTTTTGTTATTGGGCGCTATTGTAATACACAGTCATTTTAAGTTTTACGGAAGTGACCTTTAAAATTCATAATACACGTAAAAAATATGTATGTTGTATGGGGACACCAAAATTGGATCAGAAATGACTGAGTTCTGGAGGCACAAATATAAAAAATTTTATAACCTTCTCCTTTTTTTGAAGTCGGTTAAAAATAAAGATTACGACATCGATCAAGAACAAAAAAATGTTTCTGCGTATTAAAGAACTGTGACGTCACTCAAACCTTGTTTTGATTGGCTGATAAAAAACAGCTGTAGAACGTATGTGTTATACCCTGTTCAGACATACGCTTTAATTGCTTAATTGAGCTCAATTTACCATATAAGAAGTCAATTAATAAATTGAGCAATTAGTACTTAATTGCATCACTAATTGAATAAGATGCGTAATGCAACCCTTGCCAACAAGTATGTTTATTCTGGGAACTATGTTCAATGAAAGAAAAATTCATAAAATTGACAAAACGCAAGTAAAAAATATTAACAAACAAATAAAAAGAAAATGGCAAGTAATACGAAAATGGCTTTTTACACTTCCAGTTGGAACAACAAAAAGCCATGTTATTTTTGTAATAAAAAGAGAAATCAGCTGGGCGGACGACACTACCTAGTAAAATAAATATGCCTTGTGCTAATATAATAAGCTTAATTGAGCATGTTGAACACCAGCGGAATTAAAATTATATTAACTCAATAAGGAAAACATGTTTGAACAGGGTATTATGTTAAAAATAACAGTGGGACAGTGCATTATTTTTAATTAAAATTTTTTTTAATGCAAAAATTTTCTATAATTACATACATACATATATAGATTTTCTTTTTTTTAATTTATTTTTTTTATTACATTAGGACTTGAAATATGGATATTATAAATGAATTGAAATTAATTTTAGCTAAAGTTTATTCTTTAATTTCTTAAAACCTAAGCTAGATACATGCGAAGAATACTGATAAAGGATGCAGAGATCCACAAAATGGTGCATTACATTCTGCTGTCACTTACATATGTATATAAAGTTAAAAACGAAATCATATTTGCCGTTACTATATGCAAATGATAAACATGATAAATTCAAACCCTAAATAATATATTCGTTTTGCTTTTGTTATTATAAATAAAAGGATTTGAATATTTCTGAATTTTCTTTATTATTAACTGATTTTCTTATGAAAATAATTCTGGGTTTGGGTCAGTATTTATTAGATTTAGCAATTTGCTATGTTTATTTTAAAACAATTCGACAATTCCTTGCTCCTTAGTAAAGATTCGTCAGAAACTGTTTGAAAATTTTACAACCGGTTTTAGTATACTTGTTAGTATATCCAATTTCTTTGACCATTTTTGCAACGTTCTCTATTTGCAAGTCTTAGCACTTGACCTTCAGTGAACAAACGTCTCAGAGCTTTCTCGAGATTACTATTCGCAAAGCTTAACTTCTGAATGTATCATGAAATCTTTTTATTGTGAAATCTTTTTTTCTTTAAAACTGGGTATTTGGAAGACCATTTTGTTTTTTAATTTTAAAAGTTTCAGTCTCATTAATACTTTTCACTTTACTTTCAAGAGCACTTGAATCTAAATACAGAACTACGCCGTTGGTAAATCTTAGAAATGTACTGTAAGAACTACCTTTATTTTAACTTACCCATTTCAAATTTCTAGTTTCTTTTTTTATTTTTATCTTTGGGCTCTAGGTCACTGTTTTTATTTTTATTTAAATAAAACTCTTTTTTTGTTTTATTAAATAATAATTGATATTATTGTTTTTATTTATTTAATATTTCGGACACCTTCGGTGCCCTTCTTCAGGAACTAAAAACACATAAACAAATAAACAAAGTTAAAAACATTAACAACATTAATTTTTTCACAAAACAAAAAAAAACTATAAAATATAACACTAAACATTGTCTTACTTTGAGTAAAGCTGTCAATCACTTGGAGAGTGTGATATGTTTACTAAAAGCTTTTATTGTTTATATTTTGTTAATATATGTCTATAAGAATGCGCGCAATTTTCAGTATCTCTTTTAAAATTCATTCTTTTGTTCTCAGGAGTATTTATAATATATAGCATTTCCATTATGTATCTCTTCTTATAATTATTTTCTTGTTGTATTATTTCTGCTTTCTCTAAGTCGGGGGAGTGTTTGTGTATTGCACAGTGGGCTGCTAACCCTGTTTTTTGTTCGCTTAATCCTTTTCTTGTTTTATAATCGGATTTGTGTGCTGCCAACCTTGTTTTTAGTTTAGATTTTGTCGTTCCAACATATATATTTTCACATATGTTAGACCCGTCACCGTTACAAGGAATTTTGTATATAACATTCGCTTTATCTAATTTGTCAATTTTTGTTTTAGTGTTAGAAAACAACATGTTCAAAGTATAATCAGTCCTTAGTGCAATATTAACAAATGTTCGACTGTATGATCCTGTCTGAAAAGCCTGGAACATGTGTCAGAGATTTGAATATTTTTTCTTGTTTTGGTACTACTGATTTTTCTAAATTTTTTTTGGCATTTTTAATAATATTTGTTGCCATCTTATAGGAGAAACTGTTTTTTTGCAGCATTTTCCTTAACTTTATAAAGTTATCTTTGTGAAAATTTGTGTCACTTAACTGAAAAACTCTCTTTGCAATATTTCGTGCTGTGTTGAATTTTACATATTTTGGATGATTTGAATAGAAATTTATTATCCGTCCTGAACCAGTTGGCTTTTGATACCAATCCGTTAATAAAGCGTTTCCTTGTCTTATAATTAATAAATCTAAATATGGCAATTTTCCGTCTTTTTCCAATTCAGTGGTAAATTTGATATGTTTGTGAAAAGTATTTAGGGCTTTCAGAGTTTCTTCTAAGTCTTCCTTTTTGATTATACAGAATAAGTCGTCAACATATTTGGTCATAACTTTCGGCTTCCGTTCCAATTTTTCCAATGTAATATCTAGTAATTCTTCCATTACTATGTCGGCAACAACAGGAGACGCTGGTGAGTCCATAGGCATTCCTTTTAATTGCTCAAATATTTTATTGTCATATTTAAAATATCTATTCTCTTTGATACAAAATTTTATGATGTCGAAAAATAAATGTTAAGGTATTTTAGTAAAAGTAGCAATTACGTCCCATTTTTTGTCAATGATATCTACAGCTAAGTTAACAGGTATACTGGGGAATAAGGAAACTACATCAAAAGAAACCAAAACTTCATCGTCAGAGGGAGATATATTTGTCAATTTACTTTCAAATTCTATGGCGTCTTTAACATTATATTTAGAGTCCTTGGTAAGATATTTAAGGATATCAACAACGTATCTACAAAGGCTGTATGATGGGGAGTTAATTGATGAACAAATAGGTCTGAGAGGCATGTTCTTCTTATGAACTTTAGGAAGTCCATAAATCCTTGGAGCCGTTGCTACAGTGGTTGTCAATCTATGTTTATCCATTGTCTCGATTATATTTAACTTAACCAATTTTTCCACTAATATATTATTGCGTGTTTGTAATTTTGCTGTTGGATCAATTTTCAGTTTCCTGTAAGTGCACATATCCTGTAAAATATTCTTCGTTTTTGTTAAATATTCAATTTTATCCATTGCAACTGTAGTGTTTACCTTATCTGCTCTAAGAATTAAAACGTTTTTATTGTTGTTCAAAAATTTTTTAGTTTGTTCCACTGTGTTAATTATTTCTCTCTCTTTTCTTGTTAATGATCGTTTGTTAAGGTAATTATCCATCGTCATTACAAATTTAGTTCTTGATATCTCTTGTTTTTCTTTTTCCTTGTTAGTTTGAATAATGTTTTCTCCGTCGGCAATGCATTTGAATAAAGGGAATTGTTTTTGTTGGATTGGTGGGGCAAATTTGGGGCCTAATGACAATAGCTTCTGTATATTTGTTGGTATTTCTATGTTTGTTTTGTTTATAAACCAATCTTTGTTATGCTTTATGTATGGTTTTTTATTTTGTAGTGCTGCTAATTTATGATCGTTTCTTTTTCACACTTTCATAAATTATGTCTTCACTTTTTACGAGGGCTGCTCTATATATTTCTGGCGTAATAGTTAAAATGCGAATATTTATAATCAAAAATGGTTTTATTGTTCTTCAAAGTATTCTCCAGCATGATTTATACACTTTTGCATGCGCTCAAACCAGTTGCCGAAGCACTTTTTCCACTCCGATTGAGACACCTCTAAAACATGGTTTTTGAACACTTCAACAGCTTCTTCTGGCGACGAAAATCGTTGACCACGCATTTTTTTCTTGATGTGCGGAAACAAGAAGAAGTCATTAGGTGCCAAGTCAGGGCTGTGCGGCGGATGACCCATTAATTTGACGTTTTGGCCGGTCAAAAACGCTCTGGTTTGAGCCGATGTGTGAGAGCTCGCATTGTCATGGTGAACAATGATTCGTCTTCTCTTGTTGGTTTTTCGAATTTCTCCGATGACTTCAGGCAAACAAACTGTAGTGTACCACTCAGAAGTGACCATCCTACGTTGCTCATGCGGAACAGACGCCACTTGACCAGTTTTGCCGAAGAAACAGGCGACCATTTGCTTCGAAGTGCTTCTTCCACGAACAACTTTCGTTGGATTTTGCTCGTCTTTGAAGACCCACACGGTCGATTGTTGTTTCGTTTCGGGCTCATACGCATAGATCCATGATTCGTCACCTGTGACGATCTTATAAACGTCTTTTGAAGCACCGCAATCGTATTTTTGCAACATTTCTTTGCACCAATCGACACGAGCCTTTTTTTGAGCGACTTTCAAATTGTGCGGGATCCAACGAGAACAGACCTTTTTTACGGCCAGGTGTTCATGCAGTATCGAATGTATGCTAGTGGAAAAAATGTCCAAGGAAGGAAGGAAGGAAATGTCAGATTGCACTTGGCAGCACTCAGTGTTGCCAGGCCAGAAATATATATAGCAGCCCTCGTATTAATAATTGATATTCCTCCTCCAATATGTTTTCTTTTATGTATGTAAAGTTGTTTTTTAACTCATTTTGGATATTGTAAATCTCTATGTGCTTGAGTCTTATTATAAGGTTAAGAATTTTCATATGAAATTGTTCTGTGTATTTATTTAAAAGATTCTTAATTTTTAATGTTTCGGATGGTAAAATTTTCTTAAATTGAAACAGTTGTTCAATATTTTTGGTAGAATTTATAATAAAATTTGGTATTAAGCCAGATTTCCTGCATTTAATTAAAAAAGTCAACGTTGTTTTTAACTTAGCTTTTGATTTGTTAGCTTTTGTGTATTTTGTAATATGTTTTGTAACATTATTATTATAGTTTTTTCGAATTTCCTTATACAGCTTCATAACGATGCTTATCGGCATGCCCTCCGTATTTTAATTTTATATTTGTATATTTTATTCGACCTTTTATTTTATAATTTTTTTTTTTATTTATATCTTTGGGTCACTGTTTTTTTTTTTTTTTTTTTTTTATTTAAATAAAACTCTTTTTTTGTTTTATTAAATAATAATTGATATTATTGTTTTTATTTATTCAATATTTCGGACACCTTCGGTGCCCTTCTTCAGGAACTAAAAATACATAAACAAATAAACAAAGTTAAAAACATTAACAACATTAATTTTTTCACAAAACAACAAAAAACTATAAAATGTAACACTAAACATTGTCTTACTTTGAGTAAAGCTGTCAATCACTTGGAGAGTGTGATATGTTTACTAAAAGCTTTTATTGTTTATATTTTGTTAATATATGTTAATATATGTTTTGTTAATATATGTAATGCGCGCAATTTTCAGTATCTCTTTTAAAATTCATTCTTTTGTTCTCAGGAGTATTCATAATATGTAGCATTTCCATTATGTATCTCTTCTTATAATTATTTTCTTGTTGTATTATTTCTGCTTTCTCTAAGTCGGGGGAGTATTTGCTTATTGCACAGTGGGCTGCTAACGCTGTTTTTTGTTCGCTTAATCCTTTCCTTGTTTTATAATCGGATTTGTGTGCTGCCAACCTTGTTTTTAGTTTAGATTTTGTCGTTCCAGCATATATTTTTTCACATATGTTAGACCCGTCACCGTTACAAGGAATTTTGTATATAACTTAAAATACAGACCACAAATTTTTTCTTTATCCGCATTTTCAGGCTTGACTCATTTGTATAATATTAGCCATAACTTTCTTCGTGTTTCTTCTTTTGGAAAATTGTAAAATGATACAGCTTTTTCAAAATTCAAACGTTTTACTAAAAATGCCCGATGTATAAGGTTTTACTAAAATTTCACACTTGTTTTTTTGCTGTTACTTTGTTTGCATTTGCCCACTGCATATTTCATATTAGCCGGTTTTTTCTCTCTTCTCTCTTTACCTTTTTTGCTTTATTTTTAAGTTTAACAGCTTCTTCGCAATCAAATTAACACACTTTTTAAATAACTAACAATTTTGTAATATAACATTGAACAGAATAATATTTTGGAATTGAATAAAAATAATATTACTTATGCTGAACCATCTTTCTTGAACGACAATAAACTTAATAAATAACAATAAAAAAACTCTTCTTCCGTTTACAGAAGTTTATCTTTTGATGTGGATTTGAGATTATTATCAGGCTTGTTCTGAATTCCACACGAAATTATCACTTTGCATTTTTCAAAGCATTGTAACTATCAAATTAGTTTTTATAAAACCATGCCTTGAAAAATACGAAAGTGAAAATCAGAAGCCTATCGGTTTATAGTCGACTTATAGCGGATATATTTATACTTACGCTATTGAGCGCCGAAGTAGGCGGCTAACATCGGCAAAAAATGTTAACCGACTGTGTCGACTAAAAACTTCAGTTTATTAAAAACGATTTAATTTTTCTTTTTGATGTCTCTTCGAAAATTAAGCGAAGGACTGCCAAGTCTAGCATAAAAATTACCTTTTTCAACTAGAAAATTTAAATTTTTCATATGAAACAAACTTGGCAATCTGTTCGAGGGAAAAATCATGCGCAAGGCGTGATCTTTGTTTTGTCATTCTTAAGTGGAAGAGAGCAGTTACAACAGTAGTTTACGAGCAACACCAACTTGTTTCAGTAACTGTCAACAGGCTATATATATATATATATATATATATATTTTATTTTTTGGCGACAATAAACAGTTAAGTGATATCAGTACTTTAACAAATGTAAAATAATAAGTGCTTAAAATCTCTTATTATGAAAAAAGAACAGAGAAAAAATTATTTATTTAAAGATTTAATTTATAGAGTTATATAATAAAACTGTAACATGATCCTTTCTGCACATGAAATATTTTAGGAAAATATTGTTGTTGGTGAAGGTAGTACCTATTTTTGGAATTGCTGTCTGTCTGGGTTCGCATTACGTAAAAGTTGCTGGATAAATTTAAGTAAAATTTTGTGAGAAGATTCATTATAGCCTTGGTTCAAATATAGAATATTTTTTTTTTTAAGAAAAATAGAGATACAAATGTAAATTCACCCAATTTTAACGGTATAATTTTGCTTAAACAGTTGTTGTTAGTAAAATTATAAAATTTTTAATATTTTCTTTAAGATAAAGCCTTGTGTAATCCATGTGTTTTTATGGAATTTTTGTGAAGCACCCTTCAGACAGAATTGTTCGAATATACCCAATTAAAAAAAATCTAAATGTTCAAATTTTATATCCAACTATTCTAGTACAATTGGTTTTCAGTAGTTTCCCTAATTTTGTAGACATCCTGCTTATAAATGGGGTCTGGGGAGGCGATTGAAGAAAAATTAAAATTTTTGGGAAGAAGAAAATTATTTATCTGCACAAAAAATAACATTACATTAATATTTTTGTTATATACATATTGGTCTTTAATAAGATGAAAACCTGATTTAATTTATTTTATACCTTCGGAGATATTCAAGGTAAAATTTCATTAACAAAACTTCACTTTTGATATTTTTTTGGTTTTTCGTGATATTTTATACACCTTTTTTTATTTGAAAAACTGCTAAAAAAAATTAAACACAGCTGAATAGCAGAGGTAATTATCTATCCACTGATATACAATTTGTACATCTTTTTTATTAAAACAGCTGTAAATGATGCACGCAATTATGGTATCTCGCGCAAAAAATCCATTTTTTTTATTGTGTTTTTCTAATAAGTGCTTCTACTTTTTATTATTTTCTTCGAAATCAGCAATTTTGTTCTTTTTCTAAAGAAATTAAATATTTTTATTTTTAGACGCGTCAAACCCATGTGTGCACACGTAGCTCATTATGGCGTGTTCTTTTAAAATGATGCCCTACGTATCCTAAATTTTGTTAAAATTTTATTTCTATTTTTATTATAACAATGAAATATAAAACCAGTTTTCAGAATAGTAGTTTAATGATAATAACTAGCAGAAAATGCTACAGAACAGCTCGAAATTCCGACCTAATGCACTATTTACTTTTGTCTTCCGTTCTAGTATTAAATACTGTTCGCATGAAGTGGTTACCTAAAATTAGTCTGAAAGTAGGAAAGAATGACTAAGAAGCAATGGAAATTCACAATCTACTAACTCCTGATATTGTAGATAATTTCAAGGAAAATAAGTAATTAATTCTTGCAAAAAAACCGACTTAAAAACAGATTTCATCTGTCTGCCTATAACGGTTTAACAGTATTGCCACATAAATTAGATTAAATTAACTATTGGGACACCCTTATATCTCCAAACTTTATACATTTGTTAACTGTGCAATAGTTCGGCAATATACATCAAATTACAACAACTATAGGGTCAACCTTTATTTTCAAAATTCAAATGATATACTTGCTGTTGTAGTAGATTTAGCAATTAGGTTCTTTGTAAACTTCAACCGTCTGTCTATAACGGTTTCAACGGTTTGGCCATATACATCAGGTTATATCAACTATTGCAAAACCCTTTAACTTATAATTTAAACTTTTTATACTTTTTATTAAATGAAGCAAAGTAGTGGGCATTCTGTCTAAAATTCAGGTGTTTGTATACAACGGGTCAAAATATACGACCATATAGAACAAATTACATTAATTTTGAGAACACCTTTTAATTTCTAAATTTAAATTCTAAGCTTCTTGTTATAGCGGACTTAGCAAAACAGGTCCCTTGTAAATTTCAGCTGTCTATCTATAACGGTTCAAAGGTTCGGCCACATACACTAAATTTCATATATAACAGATCAAAAGTTCGGCTACATACTTGTAATTACATACCCTACTGGGACACCCTTTAACTTCCAAATCCAAATTTTATACTTGTTGTTATAGCGGACTTAGCAATTCAGTTTGTAAATTTCAAGCGTCTGTCTACAACTGTTAAGAAGTATTGCCATATAAATGAAATTAAATGAACTACTGGCGCACCCTTTAGATTATAATTTTTAATATTAAAACATGTTACCATAACGGCCATAACAATCGACATTCTGTCCAATTTGCAAGCATTTGTATATAACGGTTCAAAAGATAGGTCCATATAAGTAAATTTACATCAATTATGGGGGCACTCTTTAACTTTTAGATTTATTTTTATATAACTTTTTGTTATTGGGACCCATAGTAATACGCAGTCATTTAAAATTGTATATAACCTTTACAGTTCATAATACACGTAAAAAATATGTATGTTGTATAGGGAGACCCTTTAATTTTTAAGATTATGCACTGTTTTTTAAACGGGACCAATCTGTAAGCATAATCTATCATAATACCGAAAATTTTCAAAATCGGTTTAGAAATGACTCAGTTCTGCAGGCACAAACATAAAAAGGGGTTAAAAACAAGGAAGAGTGCTATGCCGAACCTTACACCCCATATGTGTAAATCTAGTTCATTGAAGTAACTGCAATCAAAACAGCAAATATTGGGGTGACAGAGAATTAAAAAGTAAGAAAAAAATTTAGTACTATACATATAATTTTAAATAAAAGTGTCACCGGCTCTTAATGGGTTAAGCATTTTTAAAAATTTTTAGTATTTCCTTAAATATCTCATCAAAAAATATGGGCGAGCGACAATTTTTTCACTTGATGTTTTTTTCATATTTTCTAATTCTTTATCGCACCATATATTTGTTTTTTGATTGAAGTTACTTTATTGTTTCAAATAGTACAGAAAATTAGAGGTAGACCGATCTTTCTGATTTCCAATAGCACCTCTTTCGGCACTACGTCTGATCGATTTACGTATTTGAATTTCTGTTGATTTTAACACTAACACGCATCAGAATTCAGAATATACATACTTTATGGGGTTGGAAATGGATATTGTAGAAAGTACAAACGGAATGACAAACTTAGTTATAAAATTTTTCCATTTTTTGTGGTGCAGGGTATAACATACATACATAACAATAGATCTATGTTTATCAATAAACACAAAAAATAAATAATTAAGTTACTGTAGGCTGCATTTTATAACTTGTTCTAGTAGATGGCTTTATTATAATATTTTTAAGTTATAATTATATATTTCGTATTAAGTAGTTTATTATTAAGATAATTGTATTCCTAAGTTAAACTATTCTTTTCCATTATGTACAAATTATAATTAAGACTTTGTACCACTGTTAACTCCAATTTCTGTAGGAATGAAAAAGTATATTTGTTTTAATACTTAATTACGGTTATTATATAAGATCACAAAATTTGCAACACCAACTTATGTATTGTACACTTATAAGTAAAAGTATTATTGTTTGGGAGAGCATAGAATGTAAGAACAACTTTATAAAACAAGAATATGACAATAAAGGGTCAGTCGCTGTGTGTTTATTGAAGACTAACTGCGATCTCTAAATTAGCGCGTAAAGCGCAAGATAACTGTCAAAATTTCTCATGTTCATTCAAAATGTATGAAGCATCCCTAAATAGCACGGTGTCAACGCTTAGCAATTGGAAAATCTAATTTTGACAGTGCGTTAGGACGTGAAGTTGGCTGCTTGTTGGTTTGTTTTGTTTTGGTATGGCTGAAAAGCAGAGTTCAGAAAGTACACTCATTGAACACACAATGTTCTGTTCAAAACCAACCCGAACATATTTTTCTTTTCATAACAATTATGTGCGTTACTAAATTTTTAAATTTTCCGTACACAACCACGAAGGTGTTCTATTAAAATATTTTTTTGCGTACTCGAACGCGAGAGTTCTACTAAAGCTATTGTTTGCGAACGCGTACTCTACTTTTAGCACGCGTTCCGAAAAAAAAATTAATTGAAAAAGTAAAATAACTTCGTGGTTGAAAAAAGAGCACAATGAAAAAGTAAAATAACTTCGTGGTTCAAAAAAGCGCACAATGAAAAAGTAAAATAATTTCGTGGTTGAAAAAAGAGTACAATGAAAAAGTAAAATAACTTCGTGGTTGAAAAAAGTGCACAATGAAAAAGTAAAATATCTTCGTGGTTGAAAAAAGAGTACAATGAAAAAGTAAAATAACTTGTTGGTTGAAAAAATAGTACATTGAAAATAACTTCGAAGTTAAAAGAAGAGTACATTGGAAAATGAAAATAACTTGGTGGTTGAAAAAAAAAGAACACGGTAATATTAAAATAACTTTGTGGTTGGAAAAAAGAAGCAAAAAAGACAGCAAATATAATAACATTTTTAATTGAAGGTTTTTTTAGTTAAAATTTAAGTATATTATTGCAGATTGTTTTTGAATATTGGTAAGTAGTAGAGTTCCTTGCAAATTCAATAAAATAATGTGCAATAAGTGTTGTTATATAAAGTAAGGATTATTGCAATTATACCTAAGGAAGAAATTTTTTATGTTTACTATTAGCATAAAATAATTACTTTCATTTGGGTTTTTTGATTGTCCAATTGTTTTTCTGCTTTAATTTGCATGTGTTATTTGTTGTTGTGGTTTTTTAAAGCAGTAGATGTGCTTTGCTTATAATTTAGGTATGGGATGTTTATGTAAAATAAATATCAATGTTTAATATACCAGAACAACAAATAATACATATAAGGATATACATATATAATAAAGCAAATTTTCATTCATGTTCAGTGTGAAAATATTTATCCTGGCCTAAAGTGTTATTTTTTGTGACGTGTAAAAAGCAATGGCAAACAATAAACGAAAAAAGTTTTGTTTTGAAAAATTCGCAACTTTTAATGAAGAAACAGACAAATTTACGTGTCGCGTTGAAACCTGTAAAAAAGAACTAAGTGCAAACAATAATTCAAATCTTAAACGTCATTATAAATTACTACATAACATTGTTATTGATAGTGAAGAGGCACTTCCAAAGGCTATCAATAACAATGTTATGTAGTAATTTATAATGACGTTTAAGATTTGAATTATTTTTTGCACTTAGTTCTTTTTTACAGGTTTCAACGAGACACGTAAATTTGTCTGTTTCTTCATTAAAAGTTGCGAATTTTTCAAAACAAAACTTTTTTCGTTTATTGTTTGCCATTGGTTTTTACACGCCACAAAAAATAACACAATAACAATAACTGCATACATATGTCGACCATTGCCATAATAAGAATATTATTAAAAGATTTAAAAGTGTGGTATCAAAAAAACGGAATTAAATCTACTGGCACTAAAAGTGTAATTGTTGGTAGAATTCAAAATAACAAGGAAAGTTTTGAAAAGTGTTTAAAAGAATTTTTGCGGAAGAAAAATTCCAAATAAAGATAAACACAAACGTAAAGAAAATGTCCGAAGAAAACGTCAACGTTGCAACGCGTTGGTAAAAGTGATATACACGCGGGCAATACTTGGGTATGAAAATAAAAATTTAAGCCAGGATAAATATTTTCACACTGAACATGAATGAAAATTTGCTTTATTATATATGTATATCCTTATATGTATTATTTGTTGTTCTGGTATATTAAACATTTATATTTATTTTACATACATATGTATGAGAAAAAGGTAGAAAATCTAAATTTTTTGCATTTTGCAATGTTAACAAGAAAAATTCATGTTTACCTGGAATTCTATAGTCTTGTTCTTAGTACCAATAATTTGGTGTTTTACCATCAATTAAGAAGTAATAAAACAATAAAAAACTCACAACTAAACATCCCATACCTAAAACATAAGCAAAACGCATTTACGCTTAACAACAAAAAATAATGCAGGCTACAATGAAGATAGTAATAAAACAGTTAAAAATTCACAACTAAACATTCCCCTACCTAAAACATAAGCAAAGCACATCTGCCGCTTAAAAACAAAAACAACACAATCTGTAATGAAGATAACAATAACAAATTCACAAGTAAAATTCCGTACCTAAAACATTAGCAAATCGCATTTACCATTAAACAACAAAAAATAAGACAAGCATCAATGAAGAGAGTAATAAAACAATAACAAATGCACTACTAAACATCCCATACCTAAATTATAAGCAAAGCACATCTACTGCTTTAAAAAACCACAACAACAAATAACACATGCAAATTAAAGCAGAAAAACAATTGAACAATCAAAAAACCCAAACGAAAGTAATTATTTTATGCTAATAGTAAACATAAAAAATTCCTTCCTTGGGTATAATTGCAATAATGTTAAAGTTAAGCAAATTATTACCCTAATCCTTACTTTTTTAATCACTAATTATTGCATATTTTTATTAACGACCCTCGCTTGAATTTACAAGGAACTTAAATGACAAAACACAAAACCCAAATAAAATTAATTATTTTATGATACAAGTAAACATAAAAAATTCCTTCCTTAGGTATAATTGCAATAATCCTTAGTTTATATAACACCACTTATTGCACATAATTTTATTGAAATTGCAAGGAACTCTACTACTTACCAATATTCAAAAACAATCTAAAAAAACTAACTAAAAAAACCTTCAATTAAAAATGTTATTATATTTGCCGTCCGTACACGCATATATTTTTGCTTCTTTTTTCCAACCACGAAGTTATTTTAATTTTACCGTGTTCTTTTTTATCAACCACCTAGTTATTTTCATTTTCCAATGTACTCTTCTTTAAACTTCGAAGTTATTTTCAATGTACTATTTTTTCAACCACCAAGTTATTTTACTTTTTCATTGTACTCTTTTTTCAACCACGAAGTTATTTTACTTTTTCATTGTGCACTTTTTTCAACCACGAAGTTATTTTACTTTTTCATTGTACTCTTTTTTCAACCACGAAATTATTTTACTTTTTCATTGTGCGCTTTTTTCAACCACGAAGTTATTTTACTTTTTCATTGTGCTCTTTTTTCAACCACGAAGTTATTTTACTTTTTCAATGAATTTTTTTTTCGGAACGCGTGCTAAAAGTAGAGTACGCGTCCGCAAACAATAGCTTTAGTGAAACATTCGCGTTCGAGTACGCAAAAAAATATTTTAATAGAACACCTTCGTGGTTGTATTCGGAAAATTTAAAAATTTAGAAACACACATAATTGTTATGAAAACAAAAAAAATTTTCGGGTTGGTTTTGATTGTTTGTTTTTAATTTATGTAGGAGAATTTTGTACAGTGAGTGTACTTTTCTGAACTCTGCTGAAAAGTAGTGACAATTAAGTTATTTTTAAGGCAATCTAGCGGTTTTATCTCTGTTTTTATTTTTATACAGCGGGTTTTATAAAATAAAATTAGTTATTATTACTGTTAAAGACACAAACTTGACGCTGTTATTTAGGGATGACATTCTAGCGCAAAAGCTATGAATTACATTGCTTTGCGTCTTACGCGCTAATTTAGGGATGGCAGTAAAGATCAGAAGTGGTTAATTTCACACTGCTACAGAATAAAAATAAAAAAGAATCACAGTTAGACAATTTACAAAAAAAAAAAAAAAAAAAAAAAAAAAAAAAAACGTTGCATACATATGTCGACCATTGACATAATAAGAATATTATTAAAAGATTAAAAAGTGTGGTATCAAAAAAACGGAATTAAATCTACTGGCACTAAAAGTGTAATTGTTGGTAGAATTCAAAATAACAAGGAAAGTGTTTAAAAGAATTTTTGCGGAAGAAAAATTCCAAATAAAGAAAAACACAAACGTAAAGAAAATGTCTGAAGAAAACGTCGACGTTGGTAAAATTGATATACACGCGGGCAATACTTGGGTATGAAAGGCGCCGCTTGTTCCGTTACAGAACAACAACAATGTAGAGACGCTATAGCAACAAATATAAAGAAAAAATAGAAATACATCAAAATGAAGGAGAATGCGATGTCGATATGAATAACGCAGTAAGACAACAATGTAAAGAAAATGACAAAAATAACAAAGTGAAGGCAAATACAAACAGAGAATATGAAAAGAAATGTAGTGATGCAAAAACAAAAAATGGTGAAGTACAAGAACGGAAAGAAATTGAGACATTGAAAAGGCAAATAGAAATATTCAAATGACAAAATACGAAATAAGAGAAAGAGAATGCGCAAATGCAAAGCCAGTAAAATGTGATGTTTCATACGATATGATTAAAGAAATGCTTTTGACAGGGAAAATAATTTCGAAATCTGTTTTTCCCTACAAGAAAATGCACGGAAGAACAATAAAATGTCCGATATTATGTTACGTGCCTCAATATTCAACGAATTAAAAGGAAGTGCACAAGAGTGGATGTATACAAACCAAAAGTATATGAGTGAAACTATGGACGATTTCTTTGAGGACATGAAGAAAATGTTCTGCACGAAAGAGTCAAAACTTAACATTCGCTTGAAGATGCAAAACTGTGTGTGGAAACGTGGTGTACCTTTGGAGACTTACTACAATGAAAAATTAGTTTTGGCTAATTGCCTTAAAATGGACAATGACGAGTTTATAGAATACATCATCGAAGGGATTCCGGATGTTAGTCTGAAGAACTACGAGCATTCCGAAGTGTCGAGCTTTTAAGAAAAACACAGCTAGGACGAGAGTACAATCAAACAGATCACATCAAATGTTACAACTGCAATAGCAAGGGACATATAGCTAGTGAATGCCGTAAGCCTAAACGAGAAGACGGTGCTTGTTTTGCATGTTGTGAGTTTGGCCATCAGGCAAAGGGTTGCGGCCTATATAAAAAAAAATTGAAGGGAAAAGTGACAAAAATGATTAAGTGAGCTTTTTTGAAATAAGATTTTTACGAATATTAATAAAATATCAAAATTTTTAGAAAGTCTCATAGATTTGGGCAGCCCTATCAATTGTTTCAGAAAATGTGGAAATTTTTATAAGCGATAACAAAAGTTATGTTGGTATTAATAAAAGTAAGTTAAAAATTAATATAAATATAAAATGTTTAATTTTATTCGAAAATAAAAATTTTATATTGAAACTAATGGTTGTTGAAACCGAATCTATGGGATATCATATTGTTTTAGGAGACTTTTTACATAAAAGTGGAACAAGACTTGTTGTCTTTAACGGCACAAATGTAAGTCGTTTTACAGATTTTACGAATCAGTATCAGCGAAAAAATGAAGAAGGTTATGTATGTAGTGATTTGAGAGAAGATTGTATACATGATAAGTTAGATTCGTTACAGATACATATGACAATCAAAGGGAAAAATTACAGAAAAAATTATGCGAATATTGAATACAAAAAGTATAATACAAGTGAAGATGGGGACAGGGAGGCTTTTAAAAGACAGATGTTTTTAATGGAGTGTGATGAGAATAGTATAGAATACGATGTAGGGAACTAGCTGACTTATAAACAGAAAGTAGAATATTGATAAATTATTCTTTGATTCATATAAGACTCCGAAACGGCCAGTGGAACCTTCTATAAAATGTGAAATGTGATTAATAGTGACGATAAGAAAATATTTATTTACTCGCCTAGAAGACTTTATTATTCAGAAAAGGCAAAGTTACAGATCATTTTAGATGAATATTTGTCAAAAGATTTTATACGTCCAAGTGAATCCGAATATGCTTCACTTATAGTTTTGGTGAAAAAGAAAACGGGCGATTTAAGAATGTGTGCTGTAGACAACTGAATAAGGTCACGACAAAGACTAAGTTTCCGATACATTGATAGATGACCTGTTAGACAGGCTGGTTAATAAAAGCAAATTTTTTAAAATGGATTTGATGACCACTATGGGCCAATCAATAGTAGTGATTCTATGAAGAGACATATTTTGGTGGTAGTTGATGCGTGTACAAAATTTGTACGGCTGTATGCGATTAGAATTACGAAGTCTAAAGAAGCAATAGATGCCCTTGCAGATTATTTTAGAACATATAGTAGGCCGAAATGTATTGTTTTAGATAGGGGATCCTGTTTTACATCGGAAGAATTTGAACAGTTTTTAAGAAATAACAATATTATGCACATGAAAATTGCAACAGTATCTCCACAGGTAAACGGGCTACCTGCCCGAATTAACAGAGATTTAGGACCAATGATTAGTAAGTTGAGAAATGTAGAAAAAGGAAGACCCTGGTATAGAGCTTTATCAGAGGTGGAGCATGCTATGAATAACACACTTGACAGATGTATAAATCAATACCCAAGTATCACATTCTATGGAAAAGGTCAACGGCGTAAGTTTGTAGATACTCTAGAGGAAAATGTGATAGACAAGCAACAGAGGTGCGAGGAACGAGAGTTGGGTGAAACTAGAAAAAAGGCCGAAGAAGTACAGAAAAGGATTCAGAATTATAACAAATCATATGTTGACGGAAAACGGCAAAGTCCAGAGGTGTATAAGGAGGAAGAATACGAAATGGTCAGGAATTTTAACTCAACTGTAGGAGTGTCGAGTAAACTATTGCCAAGGTATAAAGGGCCCTTTAGAATATGTAGGGTACTGGACAATGATAGATATTGTGTGAAGGACATTGAAAGCTTCCAGCAGACACAAAGACCATATGAAGAAATTTGGGCGGTACAGAATATAAAGCTTTGGCTTAAGTGAAATAGTGAGAGATCCATTGACGACGATGATAAATATCAATGTAGTTTATACAAGGACAACAGAAAGTATAATTCAGGGACAGACAAGGATAATAGTACAAGGGAAATTGCGAGAGTTACAACACGGAGTATGTTAGCTAGAGGAGAGAATAGTAACATTGCCTAGTTTCAGGAGATCCTAGGGATCAGGACGGACGAGTTGTAGGCTGCATATTATAACTTGTTCTAGCAAATAGCTTTATTATAATATTTTTAAGTTATCATTCTATATTTCTTGCAAAGTAGTTTATTATTAAGCTAAATTGCATTCGTACATTAAACTATTCTTTTCCATTATGTACAAATTATAATTAAGAATTTGTACCACTGTAAACTCCAATTTCTGTAAGAATGAAAAAGTATTTGTGTTTTAATACTTAATTGCGGTTATTATATAAGATCACAAAATTTCCAACACCAACTTATGTATTGTACACTCAAAACTAAAAGTATTATTGTTTGAGAGAGAATAGAATGTAAGAACAACTTTATAAAACAAGAATGTGACAATAAAGGGTGAGTCGTTGTCTGTTTATTGAAGACTAAAGGCCCAACTATAATGTGCATAAACTAGCTTATGCCAACTTATACAACTGTGCAAATACATTAAATTATATGTGGTAAACTATAATGTGAATGAGATAACTTTTTGTCTAGTTTCGTTAAATTTCATTTCTTTATGCAAGGTACGAAACTGATCGCACTTTCCGTACGAAAACAGCTGATTGTGCTTTGATTTATACATTAATAAAGAAATTTTCTAATTAAGACCTAAATTGTTAAATTTTTTAGTTTTTACTTCAATATAAAATGTAGAAACAGCAACATTTTCTTTATGGCCAATCTTTTACGATTATAATATATTTAAATTAAATTTTTATTTATACACACATACATATGTATACCATATAAACAATGAACATCGATGCATTTTTTAGTACGGTTGGCCACAAACACAAAATAGAAAATAATTTGTAATAATTTTTTTTTACATTTTCTTAGAAAATAAACCAAAATATGTAAATGTCTTTGTGAATGTTATTAAATATATAAAAAATTTTCTTTAAAGACTTTTAGTTTTAAAACTTTGATGATTTATATAGAAATTATTTTTGGCAAAAGTACGAAATAAACATAAATGTGCAACTGTGGCAAATAAGTTACTAAATTTATATATGTACATTGTAGCCACATAAATTCTTTGATAAGTTACCTAAGCATTTGACAGGCTTTTCGTTGAATTTTTGACATAAGCTAAAGCTAGCTTATGCACATTATAGTTGGGCCTTAAAGATCAGAAGTGGTTAATTTCACACTCCTACAGAATAAAAATAAAAAAGAATTACAGTTAGAAAATTTACAAAAAAAAAAAAAAAACGTTGCATACATATGTCGACCATTGACATAATAAAAATATTATTAAAAGATTTTAAAGTGTGGTATCAAAAAAACGGAATTGAATCTGCTGGCACTAAAAGTATAATTGTTGGTAGAATTCAAAGTAACAAGGAAAGTCTTGAAAACTGTTTAAAAGAATTTTTTGCGGAAGAAAAATTCCAAATAAAGAAAAACACAAACGTAAAGAAAATGTCTGAAGAAAACGTCGACGTTGGTAAAATTGATATATACTCGGGCAATACTTGGATATGAAAGGCGCCGCTTGTTACGTTACAGAAAAACAACAAATATAAAGAAAAAATAGAAATACATCAAAACGAAGGGGAAGGCAATGTCGATATGAATAACGCAGTAATACCCTGTTCAGACATACGTTTTAATTGCGCAATAAAGGAATTTACGCAATTGAGTCTCTAATTGAATTTAATTTACCATATAAGAAATTAATTAAAAAATTTTTCAATTAGCACTTAATTAAGTCGATAATTGATTAAGTTTACTCCAACAACCCTTGTGAAGTGTGTTCAGTTAGAGAAAATTTTATACAATGACAAAAGTAAATGCCATAAAAATGAAAAATAAAATATTTTCAAATTATATGAAATGAAAAGTTTTTGAAAATTTTATGGAAATTCAAAGCTAGCGTGCAGTCATAACTTGATCGTACAAACTGGAAGAGTTCCATATTTCAAATAAAAACAAGCAAACTTTCTTTTAAAGCCGAACTTCTCTTCATTCTTCCAAATTTACCAACACAAATTTCTAATGTAAAAATTAGGTCTGTTCAATAAATTTCCGGCAGAAACTAGCAACGATAGAGTAAAATAAAAATTTACAACATTACTATTCCAAATAAAAAAAACGGAATAAACGCATTATTGAAAAAAATAACAAAGTAAAGCCGAACTTACCATAATAACAAAAAACCATAAAAAAAATTGTATCTAAAACAGCAAAAAAACGGTGTTCATTGCTTAAATCATTTTGTATTGCAACAGTTAGCTTTTGCAAGAGCTTTGTCATCAATTGTGTGCAAATTGCCAAAAATGTTCTGTCTTTTTTGTAAAACTTTTAGTTTATTTTATTCTATTTCTTTTATTTATTGTTTTATTAACCTGGCGTTTACTTGTACATAGTTTCCTTAGCTTTCTTCTAACTATTATACAAACATTAGCTTCAATTCAAATATTTTGTATTTAAAACCGAAAACTATAAATGTTATGTATATTTTTTGCTGTGTGGTTGTAAAAAATTTCAGCGTAGATATTCGGTTTTAAAATCGTCATATAAATTATGGCAAAAAAGCCACACCGATGTGATGTAAATATTTTCGTGGAGAGTGCTAATAAACACTTTTAGTTCAAAGTATTTAATATTCATTAACTTATTTTGTAAAACAGAACAAGAATCAGCTGTTCTGTTCTTGACAGTAACAAAAGTAGTAACAAATTTATTAACATTCACATCTTCTACTCTTTTTTACTCTTTCGCAGCTTCTTTTGAGGTACTGAAGTAAACACTTTCCAATAACAATTAGTAACAACTTCTTGTTATTGAACAGAACTATATTCTATTGTCAAATTTTAATTAAGTAAATTAAATTGGATATGAACACCAAAATTAATTACTCAATTAAAATTTTAATTGTATAAATTAAAACGTATGTCTGAACAGGGTATAAGAGAACAATGTAAAGAAAATGACAAAAATAACAAAGTGAAGGCAAATACAAACAGAGAATATGAAGAGAAATGTAGTGATGCAAAAACAATGATTAAGTGAGCTTTTTTGAAATAAGATTTTTACGAATATTAATAAAATATCAAAATTTTTAAAAAGTCTCATAGATTTGGGCAGCCCCATCAATTGTTTCAGAAAATATGGAAATTTTTATAAGCGATAACAAAAGTTATGTTGGTATTAATAAAAGTAAGTTAAAAATTAATGGAAATATAAAATGTTTAATTTTGTTCGGAAATAAAAATATTATATTGAAACTAATGGTTGTTGAAAATGAATCTGTGGGATGACCTTTTGTTTTAGGAGACTTTTTACATAAAAGTGGAACAAGACTTTAACGGCACAAATATAAGTAGTTTTACAGATTTTACGAATAAGTATCAGCGAAAAAATGAAGAAGGTTATGTATGTAGTGATTTGAGAGAAGATTGTATACATGATAAGTTAGATTCGTTGCAGATACATATGACAATCAAAGAGAAAAATTACAGAAAAAATGATGCGAATAGTGAATACAAAAATTATAATACAAGCGAAGATGGGGACAGGGAGGCTTTTGAAAGACAGATGTTTTTAATGGAGTGTGATGAGAATAGTATAGAATACGATGTAGGGAACCAGCTGACTTGTAAACAGAAAGTAGAATTTGATAAATTATTCTTTGATTCATATAAGACTCCGCAACGGCCAGTGGAACCTTCTAGAAAATGTGAAATGTGATTAATAGTGACGATAAGAAAATATTTAATTACCCCCCTAGAAGACTTTTTTATTCAGAAAAGGCTAAGTTATAGATCATTTTAGATGAATATTTGTCGAAAGATTTTATAGGTCCAAGTGAATCCGAATATGCTTCAATTATAGTTTTGAAAAAGAAAACGGGCTATTTAAGAATGTGTGCTGTAGACAACTGAATAAGGTCACGACAAAGACTAAGTTTCCGATTCCATTGATAGATGATCTGTTAGACAGGCTGGTTAATAAAAGCAAATTTTTGAAAATGGATTTGAAGACCACTATGGGCCGATCAATATTAGTGATTCTATGAAGAGACATATTTTGGTGGTAGTTGATGCGTGTACAAAATTTGTACGGCCTTATGCAATTAGAACAACGAAGTCTAAAGAAGTAATAGATGCCCTTGCAGATTATTTTAGAACATATAGTAGGTAGAAAGGTATTGTTTTAGATAGGGTATCCTGTTTTACATCGGAAGAATTTGAAGTTTTCAAGAAATATCAATATTATGCACATGAAAATTGCAACAGTATACACAGGTAAACGGGCAGGTAGAAAGAATTAACAGAGATTTAGGACCAATGATTAGTAAGTTGAGAAATTTAGAAAAAGGAAGACCCTGGCATATTGCTTTATCAGAGGTGGAGCATGCTATGAATAACACACTTGACAGATGTCAAGTATCATCATCTTCTATGGAACAGGTCAACGGGGTAAGTTTGTAGATACTCTAGAGAAAAATGTGATAGACAAGCAACAGAAGTGCGAGGAACGAGAGTTGGGTGAAACTAGAAAAAAGGCCGAAGAAGTACAGAAAAGGATTCAGAATTATAACAAGTCTTATGTTGACGGAAAACAGCAAAGTCCAGAGGTGTATAAGGAGGGAGATTACGTAATGGTCAGAAATTTTAACTCAACGGTAGGAGTGTCGAGTAAACTGTTGCCAAGGTATAAAGGGCCCTTTAGAATATGTAGGGTACTGGACAATGATAGATATTGTGTGAAGGACACTGAAAGCCTCCAACGGACACAAAGACCATATGAAGGAATTTGAGCGGTACAGAATATAACACTTTGGCTTAAGGGAAATAGTGAGAGATCCATTGACGACGATGATATATATCAATGTAGTTTATACAAGGACAACAGAAAGTATAATTTAGGGACAGACAAGGATAATAGTACAAGGGAAATTGCGAGAGTTACAACACGGAATATGTTAGCTAGAGGAGAGAATAGTAACATTACCTAGTATCAGGAGATCCTAGGAATCAGGACGGACGAGTTGTAGGCTGCATATTATAACTTGTCCTAGCAGATAGCTTTATTATAATATTTTTAAGTTATTATTCTATATTTCGTGCAAAGTTGTTTATTATTAAGCTAAATTGCATTCCTAAATTAAACTATTCTTTTCCATTATGTACAAATTATAATTAAAACTTTGTACCACTTGTTTTTTCTTGATAGTTTTTAAGACAATTTAAATTAATTAAATTATAATTTCATTCTGCTAGCGTCTAATTTTTCTTGTTCTCTTTGGAAAACGTCCTCATACATTTGTAAAAATAAATTTTTCTTTCTAAAAAAGATTTTTAGAATAGATTAGATTCATTTATATAATATTCAGAGTTCAAATAATAATTTAATAAGAATTAAAAATTATTAAATTATAATTTAAATAAAAAGTTAGGGCACTGTGGTGAAAATAAATAAAACTTTAGAGAACACTTCAATAAAAACACAACCGTTTGAATTAAAGATTACTTTGCAAGTAATTTTATTTATTTGTGTATACTGACGCTTCAACACTTTTCAGCATAACAGTTACTTTTAACATTGACAACAAAAACTTAAAAGTAAGGTAAGTATTAGTTTTAGTATTATTTAATTCAATTTTAGTATTATTTCTTAGGTTTTATTAAATTCATTTATTATTACTATTATTATTATTTATTATTATTAATATTGTACTGGCTAAACATTCCGGCCCCATTGAAGGAGCTGAGGTCTTCAATCATCGGGTAGTGGAGCCAATTTACATACTGGGCGTTTAAATACGCCGTTTCTGGTCTTGACCTCCGCCACCCTGACCTTGCCGTCGTCTCCTTCGTGGACGTTGACGACTCTCCCGGTCAGCCGGTGCTGTGGCGGGCAATTGTCTTCGTGGATTATCACCACTTGACCGACCTTGAGACCGGGCATCTCCTCGCGCCACTTGGCTTTGCCCTGAAGTCCCAGGATATAGTCGCGAGACCAAGCCTACCAGAATGTCTGCTTGAGACCGCAAAGCAGACGCCATCGCTTACATAATTTCGCCTCTTTGCCTGTCACGTCTTCTGCAGATTCTGGCGGGAGCGAACGCAGACCCTCGCCTATCAGTAGGTGCGCTGGAGTTAGCGCTTCCCCGTCGTTGGGGTCTGGTCGACTGTTGAGCACCGCCTCTACTTCTGCAAGCATTGTGCCCATCTCTTCTTGAGTTAGCGATGCTTTGCCCACGGCTCGCAGAAGTAGGAACTTCGCCTGCTTCACGGCTGCTTCCCACAGCCCTCCGAAGTGTGGCGCCCGAGGTGGTATGACGCTGAATCTCACCCCGGTCGACGCTGCGTATGATGCGACGACCTGTTGCAGCCCCTTCAGCACTCGGCTGGCTCCAACGAAGTTCGTCGCGTTGTCGCACCAAACTACTGTTGGCAGTCCTCTCCTGGCAGCGAACCTTTTAAAAGATAAAAGAAAAGAATCAGTAGACAGGTCAGACACTAATTCTAAATGTACCGCCTTAGAAGTGAAATTTTTTTTCCCATTCATAGTAAGTAGTATGAGTATGATTATATAAATACCAAAATACGTAAAGAAAAGTACATATACGTATATAAGTATATATATATTTATATGTATGAATGAACGTATATGTAACAAATTAAAGAGAAGAGAAAAGAGTGGATAAAAACTTCAATTACAATTAAATAACAAGAAAGCTTTTTTATATAATCTTACTCATTTTTTTTGTATTGTAAGTTATTGATTTTGAAATTGCGATTATACCATATGGATAAAAGCTATTTAAGGAAACTTTTAAATTAAAGGTTTACCTACATTCAATAGCAACGTAAACAATGTGATCGGAGAGGCCTCTACGACTGCAGTAACGTTCTCTTAAACTCATCACATACTATCAACTGGTGAGTGATAAATAATATTTTTTTTTATGGTACGAGTATATTTGTAAATTATTTTACTGAATAAAAAAAAAATAAAATAAAAAAAAACAACAACAACTCAATAGAGGCAAAAACACAATGAGGAAAAAATGCATGTGAAGATGTTAATTGTCTGCTTAAGTTTTTGTTGTTATTTTTATCATCATTTAATGATCAAAATGTAATTCAGATTGTTAAGGGATGTATTCTCAATATTATAGGTAGATTTAAATAGTATGGTAACAAACTAAAAAGCTATTAAAAAGTTCTTATCGGTGCTTTCAATCTTTTTTTTATGAAATATTCTATTAAATATATAATGAATCAAAAAATGTTAACTTTCATGTCTTGTTAGTTAATTTGAGTCTCCTTACGGACGTGAGATGAAAAAAGGGTAGTAAGAAATTGGGTTTTAGCAAAACAGTCTCAGCTAAAACAATAGGCAGGGAGGGTTAAGAAGATATGGCCCCGAAAAACATCACTGGTGATCATGTTATTAATTCTATTCGTTTTGTGTTGAGTTCACTTTGAGTCAGTTTTCTTGGAGTTCATTGAGATGATGTAGATGCAGTTTTTAACAACCTTGGCAAGGGAGCCTATAATTTATTATGTTTATAAGTACGATGTATATAGAAGATAAGGGATTGTGAAAGGAACACGAACTCCCCCATCAGACTGAAAGCTAGCAGTACAAAGGCTCCCAAATACGTTTCTTTACATAATCCACCAAAAAAACTTTAAATAATTCCATCCATACAAATAACATCCGCATTAGGCTTATCTATTGGGGTGGCTTGTTCCACTGCAAATCAAGTAAAATGCAAACTTTCAAAATTGTACATTACATAATACATAACACGAAAACCGCTATATACATTTTAATTGGTGGTCTACCACGTATTCTCAATGATACGTTAATGGGACCACAGAAGTCTACGCCAACCGTTAAAAAGGGTCGGGTAGCTCTCACTCTACTAGTGGGTAAATTGCCCATTATTTGGGACAATAGTTTTGGTTTATAACGGAACACACCGGCAATGAATACACCGGCGAACTATTTTGCTACACTCTTCTTTCGCATTAATAAGCCATATATTCTGCCGCGAAAGAGCTACAAGTGCTTTTGTGCCAGCATGACAATTTTCAAAATGAAGATTCCGCAAATACAGTGTGACAAAGCTATTTCTTTTCGGTAATAAAAGTGGGAACTTGGTATTATACTTCAAGTTTGCATGAATCAATCTCCCACCTACCCTTAAAAGTGAAAATGTTCGTTTCTCTTCTGTGAAAGTATAACCAAATGGTGTTAATTTTTGAATGTTTGATGGCAAGACAAGAGATTTTTGCAATTTCGATATCTCCTCAGAAAAGTAATTTTTCTGGATTGTCTCTACAAGCCGAAAGAATGACCATTTCAATTCGATTGCAGTAGGTCTAGAGCCTTTGTCTATTTTACGTTTTCTCAAAACGTCAGCAAGTCTAAGTACAAAAGACGTTACTCGTAGAATCTTTTTGTAAGACGAATATTTTTCTATAAGATCCAATAGTCAATTATGTGGATCCTCTACTGCAATAAGTACATTCTTTTTTCCAATAATTCCTGGTTCTCTAACTCAACGTGTCCGTTAACAGGCCAGTGGGAGCTTTCGCTTAGTAAAAACGAAGGTCCCTCAAACCAAATCGAATTTTTAAATTCTTCAACATCGCATCCTCTTGAAACAATATCAGCTGGATTTTGCTTGGTGGGAACATGGCACCACGAAACGTGGTCTGACCATTCTTGAATCTCAGCCACTCGATTTGAAACAAAAGTGGATAGAGAGGATGGATGCGTTTTAATCCAATAAAGTGTTATTTCTGAATCAGTCCAGAAATTAACACACTCGATTTCAAAGCTCATCATTAACTTAATTCGATTCCACAACTTAACTAATAGGTATGCAGCACATAGCTCAAGTCTCGGAAGAGACTTGGTCTAAAGAGGAGCAACTTTAGATTTCGCCGTAAGTAGTCTCGAAACAATTCTGTTTGATTCGGAGCTTCGAATGTAGATGCAACAACCATATGCTCGAATTAAGGCATCAGCAAATTCGTGAATTTGAATTTTTGCTTTAAAAGTTGTAAAAACGTTATTGAATCAATTTCCAGTGTTTAAGCGCCAACGCAGAATGCGTTGTAAACACTCTTTTGCCCTTTTTTTGCTTCTGTGTGAATAAAAAAGAGAGAAACAGAAAACAAAAAAAGGGCAAAAGAATGCGCGGTAGATTTAGTTTCAGTTGCGTTGTGATTTTAAGAGTGGAAAGTCGAAGTACGAATTATAAAAATAAGAAAAATCTTAATTAGCCATTAAAGTGTATGTTAATATATAAAATCTTTGGTGTAAAATTAACAAAAAAAAACAGAGTTCAATTAAAGAAAAATTTATTGTGTTTGATCTTCACTTAAATTGTGGACACCTGAACTCATTTAACTACTTAATAAAACATTTCTTCAACTTTTCTGCGGTACCGTGTATAATAAAAAAGGTTATTATTATTCTCTTTCATTTGCTATCTGTTTTGAAATTTAAATTATTGTAATGAAATTATATATACAAAATAAAATAAACCTGTAAGCAATATACATAAAATTTAACATTGAAATCCCAGTTTGTGAAAAAATAATTTTAAAAAAAAACAAGAAAAACACACTAAGTTTTGTAAAGTAAAAAAAAACATAACTAGTGATAAATAAATTAACTTACTCTCAAAGAAAACCCAAACTTGTATGAGCCTTTCTTTTGTGCGGAGCATTAATTGGTCACCTCCCTTAGTAGCCGTCAGACGACGCCATCATTGTCGATAAAAAATAGCAGAGGACACCACTCATCACATCTTCACCAAAAAAGGGTAAGTCCTAAGTATTTTTCCCCACAACTCTATGGGACGACCCCGCCCACATCTACGTGGAAGTAACCCCCTTAAACCCCCACATTTTTTGGTCCTTCGAGCCGGATCCAACCCGGTACCCCGAAAACTTTCCTCCATAAGGAGAAAAACCCCACCGGATTCTCATTCCGGACTCCATATATATACATTTATATATATAAATAAAGCTTTCCTCCGTATAAAGGAGAACAAAACCCCATACCCCTACCCGTGTTTCCATACAGGAAAATCCCAAGCATTACGTGCTGGGCCCCACATTAAAAAAAAAATAATAACCCTTTTGAAAAACAGCGTTGATTGTACCCTTTTTCAAATTTGCATCATAATTTGCAAAAACCATTATTAGCGGTACTTGCGTTTTTTTGCATTTCCAACGGTTTCTTATTTTTCGATTTCTTGTGCACCTGCAAAAATAAGAAACCGCGAAATTTATATACATATATGTGCTTATGATTGTTGGCATGCGCACATACATATATATACATACGTACACACCAAATTTGCTCAAGGTTAAACCAAGGAGTTGTTAAAATAGCAAAATTGAAAAAGCAAATTTGTATGTACATATTTCTGTACCCACATCTGTGAAGAAAAAAGAAGTTACAAACATACATAAATACAAACAGCAGAGAAGTTTCTTTGGCCGTCGCAAATTCGCTGCCGGCAGAGAAAAAGAATAAAGGCAATATTCTTATGTGTGGTTGTATGCACACATCTTCATTTGCTTGTATTTTAAGAGCACATATTTGATAAATTAAAGAGATCACTTTTGTGACGTCACCACCTAGAATAAATTACTAAAGCAGAATACGCAAGCGTAAAGTCAAAAAAAAAAATTGTTGTTCTACTGACCTACATTAATATATTCATGAATATAATAATAACTAATGTGTACATGCATAAGCAGAAACATTTATGCAAACGTATGTAAATATATAACAAGCTTGTGTATTAGGAATACAAGTAATTTTGGTGGTTGAAAATAAGCAAACAAATATGAATACAGTAGCGGACAAATATTGTGCATCTTGGAAATTTTTTGGACGTTCATACATTTGAAAAGTGAAAAATAATAACGTGTTTGATTTTAAATTAAATTAAATTTAATAAATAATTTTAATAAATTTAATTTTAAATTAAATTACATTATTAAATTAAATAATATCCCTTTAAAAGTTACAAACCCCTGTTTTAATAAATAAAGTAAATTAAACGCAACAAAGTAAGTTAGGCGTTAATTATTATATTTGGTATTTATCAACCATTTATTATAAAAAATATAAAACTTCATACACAACTGTAGTTATTAATTTAAAAAACAAATATTTACAAATTCTACCCTTCACTGTCACTTGTTCTTTTTGACGAAATATAACGGGCAATCGTATACGAGGGTCACCCCAAATAGAAACGGGTACAAGTCTACGAGGGTCAACCCAAACAGTTTGGGCACCTTAAAACGAGGCGCAACCTAAAAAAAAAAAATATTTATTTTTATATATTATATTTTAATTTTTTATCAATTATTTGAACCCCTTTACAATTCGGGCACGTTTTTTATTGTCTTGTTTGCGGACATTCCCCCTATTGTTTGAACTCAACGGTCGGTCGATTTTTATATCACGAATCATCTCGGTCTTTTTCTTGGAACTAAATACCCCCCACTTGGGCATTTGAAGATAAAATGGCATCAATTAAATCATTGATCCGTGTCTCTGATCGCATCACGAAGCTCTCAGTTCATATTGATGAGAGCACGGTTGACGGCCAGTCGATTCACGCGTGGGATGTCCTGAAAACAGAAGCTATACGGTTATGGGAAGCCTTCGCGTCGCTATACGACGATGCTATCGAAAAGTTTGATCCCGTGAAAGATGACATCGATATCGAAACTTTGGAAAAACGTTTTTTTTCAACATTTGAGGTTTATACCAAAATGATCGCCAAAATAAATGAAGCCATCGAGACTCTGCGCAACAAGACAAAGCGACATCTTGCTCGAGAGGAACAGGCAACTCAACACCCCCTCATATCAGTACCCCCCTGCGATACAGAGATCTTCCACGGTGACTATAAGTCATGGCCAACATTCCGTGATATGTTCACGGCCCTCTAGAAGAACAATAATCGCCTATCCCCGGTGGAAAAGATGTGCCACTTACAAGAAGACACAAGGACACAAGGAGAAGCGAGAGACCTGTTGAAAACTTGCCCCATAACGAACGACGGGTTCGAGATGGGATGGCAACACCTGGTACAAAGGTACGAAAATAAGCGCGTTTTGGTGAACGCGCAATTAAAATGTTTATTTAATATTTCCCCCCTTCCTAAAGAGACTGGGCCCAATATTCGGCGTTTGCAACGCACAATTAATGATTGCGTTACGAATTTAACACTGTTAGGAATCGACACCAAAAATTGGGACCCCATTTTTATTTATATTTGTTCCACCTGTCTACCCGATACCACGCTCAATTTGTGGGAACACTCTTTGCCCCACAGCACAGAGTTGCCAGCCTGGAAACAAATGGATGCGTTCCTGACGTCTCGGTTTCAGACATTAGAATCAGTTGCAGATATCCGCTCAACCTTTTCACACTCGAATGTCTCAAGCGCGTCTAAGGTTCCGAATTACAAAAAATCGCATTCAAATGAGAAAAAACTTAACAGTTTTAATACCAGCGTGTTAGTCGATAAATACAAAAAATGTCCTTTGTGTCCCCACTCACATCCCATTAGATTTTGTTCAATGTTTCTTGGCATGTCTCTTGAAAATCGATACAATATAGTTAAAAAACATAAACTTTGTACAAATTGTCTCGCTACCTCCCATGAGCGTAGACAATGTAAAAGCAAATTTGTGTGCAGTGCTTGTGGACAAAGCCACCATTCGCTGCTGCACCGCCATGAACGCAATTCAGCCTCAAATATACGTAACCCTGCAGCACCCCAAGCTGCTCTCGTTATATCTACCCCTAGTCCCCATGAAAATAATATTCGCTCACATAACCCCCCGCACAACACGAATATACCCCCTGTTGTTGCACCGTCACATAGAGGTAACTACTTTACCCGCGGGGCTCCGCCCCCAACTAGTATTCACCCCCCTCAAGATGCAACCCCCTCTACTTCTCGTGAAGCGGCTGAAAAAACGCTGCAATCGTACTCAACCCAGGTACAAGCAACTACCCCCTCTATTATATTGGGCACCGCCCTAGTAGATATTTATAATCATGATTTTAAATGCACTATTCGTGCCTTAATCGACTCTGCGTCTGAAGCGTCGTTTATTTCGAGGCGACTTCAAAGAAAACTCCACATCAACACTCAGTCATCTCATGCTGAGGTCCATGGCATAAATTACTCATTAACTGCCACATCAACTCACATGTGTCAAGTGCGCATAGGGTCTCCAATTAACCCTGCAATAAATATGTGTATTGACGCCTTTATCGTCAATAAGTTAACAGATCAACTACCGTATTACCCAGTATCCGCTCTCAAGGATGCAAACTTCTCACGCCTTCAACTGGCTGATAAGTATAGGCAAAACTGCACTGAGGTAGACCTACTACTCGGAGGAGATGTCTACCCCAAGATAATTAAAAACGGCGTACAATGGGACTCTAACCAATCCTTGGTTGCCCAAAATGCCATTTTTGGCTGGATACTCACCGGCAAAATGCACACCCCTCAAAATCGTGTTACGATTCGTTCATTTTTCAATGAACTTACCCTATCAACTCAACTACAAAAATTTTGGGAACTGGAAGAAGTTCCGAAAAAGCGCCGCTCAACCCCTGAAGATATATATTGTGAAGAGCTGTATAAAAAATCGACTCACAAACACCCTGATGGTCGTTTTGTCGTGTCACTACCCTTTAAGCACGACTACCCCAACCCCCTTAATGTAGGCGATTCCCGAAACATCGCAATATCTCAGTTTTTACGCAATGAAACAAGATTGCTAAAAATCCCCGAACTCAAAAATGATTACGACCGAGTAATCACCGAGTATGCCACTCTAGGCCAAATGGACAAAGTTTCCCCCCCGAGCAACGGCTCTGAAACCTACTACTTGCCACACCACGCAGTACTAAAACCCGATAGTGCCACCACCAAGTTACGTGTGGTGTTTAATGCGTCTAGCCCCTCATCTAACGGCGTCAGTCTCAACGATATGCTCCACGTCGGGCCTATATTACAGGCCGACTTAACCATTTTAATTCTTCGCTGGAGACTTTTTCGCTACGTATTTAACGCGGACATCGAAAAGATGTACCGCCAAATTCTTATAGAACCCTCTCAGACCCAATACCAGCGTACTATCTTCCGAAAATCCCCAAACGAGCCCCTTCAACATTATCAGTTGAATACCGTAACATTCGGTGTCAACTGCGCCCCATACTTAGCAATCAGAACATTGCTAGAGTTAGCCAATGAGGCCGAAGAAAATTACCCCCTGGCAGCTGACATTTTACGAAACTTCATGTACGTCGATGATGTTTTGGCTGGCTCAGATACTATTACGGCCAGCTTACAATGCAGAAATCAGCTCCGCAACGTGCTTAATTCAGCCGGGTTTACGTTACGTAAATGGACGGCGAATAACAATCTTTTACTCAATGATTTACCCCCAAATTATGTACTAGATGAAGAATTTTTGACCCTTTCTGATTCTAGCATCACTAAAACGCTGGGACTGCGGTGGAACGCAGGAAATGATTATTTCTATTTTAAATTGAAATCTCACCCCGATCGCAAGGCAGTCACAAAAAGGTCTGTACTTTCAGATATAGCCAAGTTATTTGACCCCGCGGGCTGGCTATCACCCAAAATAATTGTGGCTAAAATCATAATGCAACAAATCTGGAAGGATGGAACAGACTAGGATGAAGATTTACACCCCCCTACACTCGAAAACTAGCATAATTTTCTTGACGATTATATACACATCGAACAAATTAGAATACCCCGTTTTGTTAATTTTGACCCCTCATACACTACCGAACTACACGGTTTCTGCGACGCCTCTGAAAAGGCCTATGCCGCTACTCTGTATCTGCGATCTGAGAACCAAGGTTTTGTCTCAACTCACCTTTTAGTAGCAAAAACCAAAGTAGCGCCGGTAAAATTTGTTTCGATACCCCGAAAAGAACTTTGTGGTGCTAAGTTGTTGGCTACAATGGTGGACACAATACCAGCTCAACTCAATTTGAAAAATTACAAAATTTTCTTGTGGACGGATTCCACGATCGTCTTAGCGTGGTTGCGAGGTCCCCCTAACCGATGGAAAACATTCGTTGAAAACCGCGTCAGCTCCATAATCGAAAAGGTCGGAATCGAACCATGGTCGCATGTTGATACGAAAAATAATCCAGCTGACCTGGCATCTCGCGGCCTTACCGTATCACAACTAGCGTCGAATACGCTCTGGTGGCAAGGTCCCCCTTGGTTAAGACTTCCACACGCTGAGTGGCCGTCATGCGCTGAAAATTTCTCAACAGACGAAGAGTCCAGACCGCTCTGTGTGCACTCTACCACAGTGAAATATGAAGACCTACTCCATAATTTTTCGGATTTACCCAAAGCGTTACGAGTTATTAGCTACGTATTTCGTTTTTATCATCGCTTGAAAAATCATCAGAAATTTAACTCTAATGATCTCACCTCAGACGAAATCAACTCCGTTAAATCACGTTTAATTATTTCGAGTCAAAAACTTCATTTCGCAGATGAGCATAAAGAATTATGTAATAATCGCCCGATATCGCGTAAAAGTACATTATTAACTCTTAACCCCTTTCTCGATTCTAACGGAATCATGAGAATTAATGGCCGATTGGCAAACTCCCCCACTCTTAGCTATAATGAGCGCTACCCTATTTTGTTACCCTATCACGCTCGTTATACTCAACTTTTCCTCAAATGGCTACACATGTTCTCCCTACATGGCCAAAATGCGCTTTTACACCGCCTTATGCGATGCCATTACTACGTACCTCGTCTTAAAAATCTAATAAAATCAACTATTTCTAAATGCGTCACATGCGTTAGACATAAAAGTGCGCTCAGCCAGCAGATGATGGCTGCATTACCCCTGAACGAGCTACGCTCACCCGCCCATTCTGCGACACTGGAGTGGATTTCGCCGGGCCCTTCGAAATAAAATCCTACGTGGGCCGCGGTTGCAAAATCACTAAAGGTTACGTCGCAATCTTCGTCTGCTTCGCTACTAAAGCCATTCACCTGGAAGCCACTGGAGATATATCTACGCAAGCCTTTTTAGCGGCCTTCGCCAGATTTTTCAGCAGACGTGGAACGCCTCATGCCATGTATTCCGATAATGGCACTGCGTTTGTTGGCGCCTCCAACATCCTACAACATGATGCCCAACAATTTTTAGCACTTGTACGGAAAGGTGTCCTAGCTCAAAACAGCTTCTCCCCGTTAGAATGGCACTTCATCCCCCAGGAGCACCCCATATGGGCGGCCTGTGGGAGGCCGGAGTAAAGAGTTTTAAGTCCCATTTTAAAAAGATTTGCCACAGCCAACACTTCACGTATGAAGAATTTAGCACCATGCTAACCCGCATAGAGGCATGTCTGAATTCACGGCCCTTGAGTCCAGTGACGAACGACCCAAACGACTTATGCGCAATAACCCCCGGTCACTTCCTCATAGGCACCCCCATTTTGTCATCCCCCGAACCCAATTTATCCGATCACTCGTTAAGTTATGTCAATCGCTGGCAGAAACTAAAAATATTACACCATCACCTCGCCCGTCGATGGAAACACGAGTACCTTATAGAACTCCAGAAGCGGACAAAATGGAAATACCCACAGCGAGATTTCGCGATCGGAGATCTTGTCGTCGTGCGACAAGACAATTTACCCCCACATCAATGGCGTCTCGGTCGAATTGATAAAGTCTATCACGGCCTGGACAGCAAGGTCAGAACAGCTGACATTCGCACCGCTACGGGTGTCATCACGCGCCCCATCGTTAAATTAGTGTGGCTCCCCTACCCCGAATCGCAATGACAATTAATCTTTGCCTTTATTTCGTTCTTTTCTTTTCTAGCCATTATGCGGCGTTCACCACGTAACAGCGCTTCCCCGATTGAGCGCCAACGGGTTATCATTCGTTTAAAATCCACCTATGACTGCCGCCTGTGCCAAAAGGATAACCCATTGCGAAAATGTAAGAAGTTTACCAGCATGTCTGTTTCCGCACGAGAAAAAACGGTACGACGCCATCTATATTGCGAAAATTGTTTAGCACATTCGCACCGATCTAATAAATGTCGCAGTGCTGAATGTTGTAAAATCTGCAGGGGTAAACATCACACACTTCTTCATCGCCCCCCCAAAATACGTCGTTCAAACGGTACTGGCAATGCTACTTTGATACCTACCGTCATTATGCAAATATGTCTAAGCAAGCAATGGGTGCATGTCTGTGGTCTAATTAACCCGTGTGCCACTGAAAGTGCCATCGCCGCCTTCATTGTCGACCGATATCTGTGTGAATAAAAAAGAGAGAAACAGAAAACAAAAAAAAAGGCAAAAGAATGCGCGTTAGATATAGTTTCAGTTGCGTTGTGATTTTAAGAGTGGAAAGTCGAAGTACGAATTATAAAAATAAGAAAAATCTTAATTAGCCATTAAAGTGTATGTTAATATATAAAATCTTTGGTGTAAAATTAACAAAAAAAACAGAGTTCAATTAAAGAAAAATTTATTGTGTTTGATCTTCACTTAAATTGTGGACACCTGAACTCATTTAACTACTTAATAAAACATTTCTTCAACTTTTCTGCGGTACCGTGTATAATAAAAAAGGTTATTATTATTCTCTTTCATTTGCTATCTGTTTTGAAATTTAAATTATTGTAATGAAATTATATATACAAAATAAAATAAACCTGTAAGCAATATACATAAAATTTAACATTGAAATCCCAGTTTGTGAAAAAATAATTTAAAAAAAAACAAGAAAAACACACTAAGTTTTGTAAAGTAAAAAAAATACATAACTAGTGATAAATAAATTAACTTACTCTCAAAGAAAACCCAAACTTGTATGAGCCTTTCTTTTGTGCGGAGCATTAATTGGTCACCTCCCTTAGTAGCCGTCAGACGACGCCATCATTGTCGATAAAAAATAGCAGAGGACACCACTCATCACATCTTCACCAAAAAAGGGTAAGTCCTAAGTATTTTTCCCCACAACTCTGTGGGACGACCCCGCCCACATCTACGTGGAAGTAACCCCCTTAAACCCCCACATCCAGTAAATTAGATTTGAAATTTTTCCATGAAGTATTTAGTCTCATGGGAATTGATTCATCCCAGTCAAGTTTTTGAATCCAAAGTTCTTGTAATAACATTTTGGATTTTGTTACTATAGGGCATAGTAGTCCCAGAGGATCAAATAACCGCGAAGAAACTGACAATATGTTTCTTTTAGTAGCTTTTAATTCTTGAAAATTATTTTCCAAACGAAACATAAATGAATCGTTCTTCGGAATCCAATGTATGCCAAGAGCTTTTGCTGAATCGGAATCGCTATGTAATAGTTTTTCATTCTGTACTGAACTCATAAATTCAGGATGATTTAAAACCATTTCGTAAGTTTAAAACCAGCTGAACTTTAAATTTCATTAACGAATTATACTCAGGTCTTGGTAGCTATCAGCACCAGTTAATACATACATAATACATAATCTACATAGAAATCACTGCGAACAACTTTTGAACCAATAGGTAAAGTCTCTTTGTACAAATCGCTTAAATGAATCAAACATCTGATCGCTAAAAATGGCGCTGACGCCGTGCCGTATGTAAGAGTGTTTAAACGAAACACTTTTAAGGAATCAGATGGATTTTCTCGCCAAAGGCCTAATTGAAAATTTCGGTAATTTTCGTCAATTAAAATTTGACGATACATCTTTTCAATATCTGCAGTGATTGCATATTTATGAAATCGAAAACGGATTAATGTAGAATATAATACTTCTTGAATCGTCGGACCAACCATTAGCAAATTGTTAAGCGATACATGCGAAGAAGTTCTACATGAAGCATCAAAAACTACTCGAAGTTTTGTAGTTGTACTCTGAGGTCGCAAAAGACATTGATGTGGAATAAAATAGTGAAGAAAATCAGGCATATTATTCAAAAGTGACATATGACCTAAATCGAAATACTCTTTCATAAAATCATGAAACATCTGCGTCATGATGTCATCTTTGGAAAGTCTTCGTTCCAAAGAGAGAAATCGCCTTTTGGCAGTTTCAAAAGATAAACCAAGCAATTTTGTATCAGATTTGAAAGGCAGTGAGACTTCAAATCGTCCTGACATTAAGCGTCGTACGGAATTTCTAAATTTGTCCTCACATTGTTGCTGTTCCTCAGAATATATTTTTGTTGACTCAGTTAGAAGATCTTCTAATTCACAGAATTTCCTGACTATTGAATCAACATTGCTCACGTTTTCTACAACAGTACTTAAATGAAAAACGTTGTTATTGGTCGAGCCCTTTGATTGGTTGTATTTTCCAGTTACAATCCAACCAAGCGACGTCTTTTGAAGAATTGGCAGGCTCGGACCAGACTTTATTTGACCAACACACATCAAATCAAAGAAAATTTCAGCGCCAATCAATAAATCAAATTTTTTGTGGCTTATGAAAGCAAGGATCACCTAATTCTATATTCTTAGGAATATTTAAGCTAGTTTTATTTATTCTTAGATCCGGTTGCAAATTAGTTATATGACTCAATACCCAAAACTTTGAATTAAAGTTAGTAGAGTTAACCCTCGACGTGACAGTTAAATTTACACAAGATTTGGAAACCGAATTTGTTTCACTTATGCCATTTAGACTTAATCTGCCTCCTTCTTTTTTCAGTCTTAGTATCTGCGCAAGTTCCTTAGTTATCAAGTTTGGTTGAGAACCAGAATCTAACAGTGCTCTGGCTATTATATATTTACCAGAATTACTTCTCACTTTTACAACAGCTGTGGCAAGAATAATTCTTTCATCCGATGATGAATAATTAACAGACGCGTGTGAAGTAGATGGCTGTTCAGCATGATTATTCGAATTATTCGAATTACTAGAACTACTAGAACTTGCATTAAATTTGTGCAATAGTGAGTTGTGAGAACCACTACATATTCTGCACTTAGAAGATTGACATCTTGCTACGGTATGATCTTTTCTCAAACAATTAATACATTCTGCCACAGATTTTATGAAATCAAATCTTTGGGTTACGGGCTCAGCAGTAAAGGAAGGGCAATCATTTATTGAATGCTGATTTGATCGGCAAAACAAGCACTTATCAGCAGATGGTTTTGATTTTGTGCAATTTAATGATGTTTTGTAATTTTTCCTTTTAGAATTTTCATTTTTATTAGTATTATTATTATTATTTCTACTCGTATTAAACCTCGGTCTTGAACAGCAGAAATATGCTGGTACCATTTGTTCAAGGCGGCTTCGAAATCAAGCTGTTATTCCCACTTTGATCTGGTCACTGGATCTACTTTTGACATCACTAAATGTATTAATATGGCATTCTTTATTTTCTTATCGTCACCTATTGACAACAGCGAATCGTAAATAGCAGAAACGGTATCAATCATGCTTCGCAAAGCAGAAGCCGAAGATTTTGTGATCTCTGGCAAATCAAAAAGTTTTGCAATATTATCAAAAAATATTAGGCATTCATTGTCGTAAACCTTCTTTAAGCTGGCTAATGCTTTGGGATAATTTTCCTCTGAAATCTGAAAAGCTTTCACTGTACCTAAAGCTGAATCGGACAAGCATGATATTAAATGATTAAACTTTTCAATATCTGTCAACGTCGGATCATTGTGGACTAAGTACTCAAATAAGCTCATAAAATTCTTATAATCAGAATATTTTCCATTAAATTGGGGAAGCTTCATATTTGGGAGTCTTGACTGATGTGTCTGTGCACTGAAAGAGATTTCAGGCAAGTTTGGCTGCCTATTTTTAACCAGTAGACTCAAAAACATTGATTTTGTTGTCACACAAATGTCCTCAAGCTCAGCTCTATCGTCACTATCGGGATCTAAATTATCAACCTCTGACTGAAGCTTTATTGCTTGGTCAATATAAGTTTTTAAAATGTCTAAACGACATTCTATTTCTATGGGGTTAAAAGATATCGTCTTTTCCCTGATAGATTTCTGAATCCTAACTATATTTTGTACAGCCTTTGCTTTTTTTGCCATTAATTTCTCCAAAGTTTCCGATCTGGAAGGAGAATCTTGATATTTTCTACTAGGCATTGTATAACTTCTACTTAATTTTATTCCTCAAAACAAATTTTAAATTTACCAAATTAATTTATTGGCCGAATTATATTCCAAATTAGAAATTAAAAATGTTTTGGATTACAAGAATTATAAAATATTATTCTCTCGTCAGTTACACGGTATTCGGATTCTTTATAGTTTTTAGATCTATTTTTATTTTGCAAAAAATAGTAAATTTTGATCAGTATGTTCAAAAATTAAAAGTAATTTATTTAATTTTTGTTTAAAACCACTTTAAACACCCTTTGGTATAATAAAAATATTTATCTTACCAAGTAAAATCGTTTAAAAGTTAATTTTTCAAGTATTATAAAATATAATATGATAGTGTGAACACGCTAAGCAAATTTGTTGTGCAAAATTATAAAATAAAAATTATCGCAGTTAGTGTGAACACACAAACAACTTGATATTTTAAAACTATGAAAATTAACTTTTTGATGCTAGTGTGAACGCACCACACTGTTATTAGCTGAGAGTAAATAAGCTAATAACAATAAAAATTATTTTAATGATATTGCAATACCGACGTCAATTAAAGAATATTAATTTATCTCTCAATGATAAAGAGCATAAATTAAAACTGTATGTTTGTATATTAACAAAATTATTAACACTCGCGTTGAGATTCACTTTTAAGGGTGGGTTTTGTTTAAATATAACAAATAAATAAATTGTTTCACAATTATTTAAGTGTAAAAAATATATTTTGTGTTCGACTTGCAACGCGAAATTAATTTTTGAATAATTTACAAAAATCTTTTAAATTTGATTAATTTACAAATTTAAGGTAATAACACAAATATTTTTAACACTTGTTACCTCTTGTTCTGATTCGGAATTACTTCCCTGGATACGCTCGGCTCTGCAGATAATACAGCGGCAACGGAGCATCTAGGTGAACTTCTGGATAAGATGTGGACCAGTTTATTTTTGTTGTGTTTACGTTTTTGTTTATGTGTTTGTTTAAAACTTTTGCACTAGTGTTTATAATTTGTATAAAAACTGTGTTTTTTTATGTTTAATCGCTGTTTTCTTTATAGGTATGTTTTATTTGTGTTTTTATGTGTTGTTTTGTTTAAAACAGTATAGTTTGTGTGATTGTGTTTTGTTTTATTATTTGTTTTGTATGTTTTAAAAGTTGTGTAGTTTAATGTATGTAATTGTTTTATTTTAACACTTGTTTGTTTAATAAACTGTTTTTTTTTTAATTTAAGTTTTAATTAAATTATAAATTTTAATTGGTTTTAAAGTGAAGTAATTTATCACTATTAGTTTTTTATTTTTCACTTGTCCCTGCTCGGGCGCCAAAATGTTTTTTCTTAATAGTTTTTAAGACAATTTAAATTAATTAAATTATAATTTAAATAAAAAGTTAAATAAAACTTTAGAGAACACTTCAATAAAAACACAACCGTTTGAATTAAAGATTACTTTGCAAGTAATTTTATTTATTTGTGTATACTGACGCTTCAACACTTTTCAGCATAACAGTTACTTTTAACATTGACAACAAAAACTTAAAAGTAAGGTAAGTATTAGAGGTAAGTATTAGTTTTAGTATCATTTAATTAATTTTTAGTATTATTTCTTAGGTTTTATTAAATTCATTTATTATTACTATTATTATTATTAATATTGTACTGGCTCAACACCACTGTAAGAATGAAAAAGTATATTTGTTTTAATACTTAATTACGGTTATTATATAAGATTACAAAATTTGCAGCACCAACTTATGTATTGTACACTCATAAGTAAATGTATTAGTGTTTAAGAGAGCATAGAATGTAAGAACAACTTTATAAAACAAGGACATGAAAATAAAGGGTCTGCCGTTGTGTGTTTGTTGAAGACTAAACTGCTATTCCCAAAATTGGTTTTATATTGCATTGTAATAATAAAAATTAAATATTAAAAAAATGTAGGATAAGTAGGTCATCATTTATAAAGAAACCTCCAGGAAGAGGTACGTGCGCAAACATGGGTTTGCCGCGTTTAAAAGTACAGGTAGTTATATTTGCATATCCTTTAAAAAAATATTTAATTGCTGCATAAGAAAAAAACAAAATCTAAAATTTCACACAACAAAGTAATAAAAGTAGAAGCACTTATTAGAAGAACACAATAAAAAAAGAGATTTTTTGCACGAGGTACCATGATTGTGTGCATCATTTACAGCTGCTGTAATGAAAATAAGGAAAAATTGTATATTAGTAGATAGGTAATTACCTCTACTGTAAAGCTCTGCTTAATTTCTTACAGTAGTTTTTCAAATAAACAATAGCTGTAAAATATAGCACTAAAAACCAAAAAAAGATCAAAAAAGAATTTTGCGAATGAAATTTTACCTTGAAAATCTCCGAACATGTAAGAGATTTCAAATAAGGTTTTAAAGACCAATATGTACGTAACTAAAATGTTAATGTTATTTTTTGTGCAGATAAATAATTTTCTTCTTCCCGAAAATTTTAATTTTTCTTCAATCGCCTCCCCAGACCCCATTTATAAAATCAATCGTACTAAAATAGTTGGATATAAAAATAATTAAAATCCGCAATTTTTTTACAGTCTCGAACATTTGGATTTTTTTTTAATTGGCTATATTCGAACAATGTTGACTGTAGGGTTCTTCACAAAAATTCCCTAAAAACACATCAGATAGATTACACAAGGCCTTATCTTAAAGAAAAGGTTAACAATTTTTTAATTTTACTAAAAATCGTTAAAAATCTACTTAAAAACTGAAAGTATTTTTTGACCAAAATTTCAGCTTTTCTAAACTTTTTATGAAATTTCAAATTAAGAAAATCGAAGAAAAAGTTTATCTACAAGTTATTTATTTTAGTGTTAGCTTTCTAAATCTGTTTTAAAATAGTTCTAAACTGTATTTAAGAAAAAAACTACAGGTGAAAAACTATAAAATGCCAAGCTAAAAATTTTGTATTTTAAATTTGAAAGTAGATTTCTCCAAAAGTATAAAAGAAACCATGCAAATTCCAAGCACTCTTTTTCTTTATCTATCTATTTACATTACTTAAAATGGAAACGGTTAACTTTTAATAAAGTTATAAGCAGAGTAAATATTTGCACACTCTTTCATTGCTCCTTTAGCGGCTATTAGACGATCAAACTTCGCCTGTGAGCACGGCCTGATGACAAGCCATCAAAGTCGTGTAATAGGGTAAATATCGTGTTTGTTAGCGGCGTTGGATGAAAATCCAAAATTTTTGATATTTTGTGTTTGCCATCATGCCATCATTCACATTTAATAGCATGTTTGTCAAACACGGTGTAAATTTCATTTGTGTTTTTGCAAGCGAACGGTATATTTTTCTATTTAAGATTTTATTTTCACATTAACAGAAGAAGTTAAAACTTAAAGCTAAACTTACAAATTAAATTATGTTTATTTATATTCAAACTTACATTATTGTAAAAAATTGATTAATTGTTGTATTGCATTTTCGTTATAGGAACGGTAATGAAATTATTGTAGTGTATTTCATAATCACCTAGGTTCTTTATGTACACTTGTTATGTACTTTATTGTTAGTAGTCAGCGCCGGCAAACTCATAGGCAGGTTATCCAGTTAGGAACAAAGAAAAATACCACATAACCTATATAAGGACCGGTACATGGCAATCCTGCCAAACAAAGAAAAAACTGAAATTCCTGTAGAGGAGTACGAGCTGGCAGTCGGCAACGTTGACGCTCCGGCATAGGTACCAACTCCAGTGGAAGCAGGCCCTAAAGCTATAACGATAGCTGAACATCGAAGGAGACAGCAGCAGAAGTTAGAGCAAAATCTTACCAGCATTCCAGCAGTAAATAAACCACGACACAGAAGAGGTGGTAAATTAGTTTGCCTTCGCAGGAAGTTGGCCGCCTAAAAAGGATTATAACCAGGCTGACCCACCACCATCTTGGCAGCGATCCTGCGAAACTTGGAGGGAGATATTTTCCTTGGAGGCGGAAATGGAGCAGCACCGTCGTCACTGATGGCAACACACAACACTAATTTTGTTTTATTTTTTTTTTAATTTATGCTTTTTTTTAATTATTTATGAAGTTTTTTTTTTTTTAATTAATCATTTTCAATTCACTTCTTTTTTTATTATTTATGTAAACACTTTCTTTTTCAACCACCGTTATGAAATAAAAGAAATATAACAAAGAGAAATATCAAATAACGTTAGCGTTGCTATAAAGTAGAGTAAGCCAGTGCTGTAAAAACTGGTAGTATTTCAAAAGAAGTTAGTGTTACCGCTGGGTGACAAGAAATATAAGTAAGAATATTTTTTTAGGAGTAAATATTGTAAATAGTTGAAGTTTTTTTTTAATTAGGTTTTAAGTTGTATATGGATGAATTAAGAGAATATTGCGTTGGATTAGATAAGTTAGAAAAAAATTTTAGAAAAAGTATTGTTTTCGAGACTTTGAAAGAAAGCGAGGACACCAGGTCTCTTAAATTTAGATTGTTTGATCTTTGTGCAAGGTTACTACCTGTCATAAGTAATTTAGTTATAAAAGAAAGTAAAGAATCGGAGAAAGTGAAAATTGCTTGTTCGAAGTCGGTAGAAGAATATAAAGTCAATAATAAAAATATGGCGCAGTTCGACTTATCGGTTTTGGGTAAAAACCTCCAAGTATTTAAAGGATCTTATGAGGCGTTGGAAGATTTTATAGTCCAAACAGCGCTGTTGCATGATTTGCTCAGAACGGAAGACAGAGATATATTTATTAAGTACGTTTATAAGTTCAAATTAACGGCACAAGTTTGTGGTATTGTGGGGCGGTCTAATAGACCCACAACTTTTATTGAATTAAAATGCTAATTGTTTGAAGCTTACCCGAACCCAAAGTCATTGCAACAGGTATTAACAAAATTTGAAACAATTAAGCAAAGGAATATGAGCATAGCTGAGTTTAGGGAAAAAATCGTGTTGATGTCTGAACATTTAAATGTGTTTGAGATAAAGGCATTGGAAAATCCAACGCAGGAGGCCAAGGACGCAAATTACAAAGTTAATGAGAGTATGGCCCTTAATGTGTTTATGAAAGGCGTAAATGTAGAGTAACAAAATTTATTAATTGCTTGCAGCCCGAAGACACTGAATGAGGCAGTAGAGAAGTGTATAACTATGGAAGTAAATACGCAAAATAGTGAAAATAATATATTTAGAGTATGGAGACTTGAATATGAGTACAATTCTCGAAGGGGAAGAAGAAATTTTGTACAAAACAGTTATAGGGGCAACGCTGGCCAGAACAGGGTTAACTACAATAGCGCGAATAACTTTAACAACAATAGGTATACCTCAAATAATTATAATAATAGTAGGAAGTATTATGAGAATAACGATAGAGGTGGGAACAATAATTCTAGGAGTTATGAGAATAATCGAACAAGAGTCAACGATTACAGTAACTACAGTTCAGGTATTAGAACGTCGTAATAGCCAGGAAAACTGAAAAGGGCGGATAACGTAACGAGTTATCCGAAGCGGCCAAAAGTGAATAGAGTATTAATATAGGCAAACAATTTGATAAGTACACCTTGTAGGAATAGTAATATAAACCTAAGTTTTTTAATAGATACGGGAGCGGATATATCGATTTGTAAGCAAATAAATGCGAAAAAAATAAACAGACACGAGGTTTCGTCATTAAGTGGCATTACTTTGGATACTATTGAGAGTATAGGTACAACGTACTTGAGTTTGGGGGTAGAAGAGCTACAGATGATTCACAAATTTCATGTGGTGATGATTTCCCTCTTGCTGCTGATGGGATTGTTGGAAGGGATATGTTGGAAAAATTTAAATGTAAAATCGATTTTGAAACTTATCTAATATCTTTTAATGTATCAGGTGAAGTATACGTGCTACTGGTAAACCCGTGGCGAGCAGAAGTTTTTGTGCCAGCTCGGTCAGAATCAGTAGTACCAGTGAATATTTGTACGTGTAAGAATAGCATAGTCTTGAATAAAGAATTATCGCCTGGAATTTTTGTAGCAAATAGTATAATACCACATGTAGGTGTACAGCATGTAAGAATATTGAATACTACCGAAAAGGACGCAATCCTACCTGATTTAGATTTAAATGTGGAACGGTTATCTGATTACAATATCTATAGTGGCCATGATAACGAATCAGTAAGTACACAGAGGGTGAGAGATATTTCAAATGAATTAAAAATTGAATCATTGGATCCGGTAGCTAAACACTCGTTAATCGACATGATAGCAAAGTATAATGATATTTTCCATCTTGAGGGTGAAAAGTTAACGATATTTAACTTTTATATTCAGGAAATTCGGTTGGCTGATAGTGCTCCAGTATATGTAAAACCGTATAGATTACCTGAAGCGCAGATGAATGAGAATAATGGACAGATTGATAAACTGTTAGAGGATGATATTATTGAACCATCGGTGAACCCGCACAATTCTCCGTTATTTGTTATTCCAAAGAAATCAGCAGATAACACAAAGAAATGACGAGTAGTCGTAGATTTTAGATAACTAAATGAGAAAATAGTTAACGACGAGTTTCCATTAACAAAGATTGAAGATGTTCTAGACAAGTTAGGCAGAGCCAAGAACTTTTCAACACTGGATATGACCAGTTCTTTTCACTAGATTGGGCTATTTGAAATTTCGAGACCACTGACTGCTTTCTCAACGAGGAACGATCATTTTCAATTTACTAGATTGCCATTTGGGCTGAAGGTATCTTCTAACAGTTTTCAGAGAATGTTGACTTTAGCATTAAGCGGGTTGAGTGCGGAAGCATTTTCGTATGTCGATGACATTATTGTATTTGGTTGTAGTAAAAAGCATCACCACGAAAATTTGGAAAAAGTGTTTAAAAGGTTTATATTGCCTTATAATTTGAAATTAAACACAAGTAAGTGTTGTTTTTTAAAAACAGAAGTGGTTTATTTAGGCCACCTAATAACTGCTAGAGGAATATGGACCGACCCTGTGAAGTATAGTGTGATAGAGAACTATCCAACACCTAAGAATGCTAACGAAGTCAGGCGTTTTGTAATTATTATAGACGGTTCGTTAGGAATTTTGCTGCAATAGCTAGAGATTTGAATCTCTTGTTAAAGAAAAACAAACTATTTCTTTGGAATGGAAACTGTCAGGAAGCATTTAAATCATTAAAATTTAAATTAATGAATCCACCTATACTTCAGTACCCTGATTTTAATAAACCGTTCGTGTTAACGACGGATGCATTGAATTTCGCATTAGGCGCTGTTTTGGCGCAAGGAGAAATTGGGTCAGAATTACCAATTTCGTATGCAAGTAAAACGTTGAGCAAGCATGACATAAATAAACCCGTTTAGCCATACATTGGGCTATAAATTGTTTCCTTCCCTACCTTTATGGAAGAAAATTTTATGTATTTACCGACCACAGACCATTGGTCTCATTGTTTTCGCATAAAAATCCTTCGTCAAAAATGACCCGAATTCGATTAGAGTTATGCGACTATGATTTTGAGATATACAAGAAAGGCAAACTGAATACAAATGCAGACGCGTTGTCAAAAATAATGATAGATAGCGATTCACTAAAGGCATTAATTCCTAATGGAAATGAACAGAAACCTAGGAGTATATTAGCATTAACACGTAGTAAAAAAGAAGATTCAGAGGTACAGAGAAGAAAAATCGACACGACTAATAAGGTGTCTCCTGAACTTTTTATTTGGGAAAGTACATCCTTATCCGATATAAAAGACGTACAAAAACTCAGATTTGAAATAAACAGAAGAATACAAACACCGGATGTGTGATAATCCAATTAACACAAGGTTGTCTTTGGAGAAGCTATTGTCAAAGATGCCATCTACAGGTATAGAAGAATTCGCTTTGGAAGGGAGCGACGACGTATTACGGGCGGTACCACAACAGAAATTTTAGGATATGTTTAACAACTTAAAAAGGAATGAGAGGGAGAATTTAAGAATTTTAATATTTATAGAACCTAGACGAATTGTTGATAAGGACCAGCAGAAAGCACTTGTTGCGGAATATCACAATTCAAAAATGGGTGGCCACTTACGTATTAGAAAAACAACACTAAAACTGAAGCAGAGATATATATGGAAGGATATGGGTAAGATGGTCAAAAAGCACATATTAGATTGCGATGAGTGTAAAATTATTAAACAAACAAAGAACACAAAAGAAGGACTAATAATAACAGACACACCAGGAACTAGTTTTGATGTTGTGTCCATAGATATAGTACATCCCCTTAGATTTTCAAATGGATTTAGGTATATTTTAACTATGCAGTGCGAGCTAACAAAGTATATAATAGCGTGCCCTGTTGAGACAAAGGATGCTAAGATGGTTGCAAAGGCTCTGGTAGAAAATTTAATATTAATATACGGGAATTTCAGAATCCTTAAATCGGATAGAGAAACTGAATTTGTGAACGGATTAATGTCGGAAATGGCTAATCTGTTGGAAATCAAACAGGTCTTTAGTACACCTTACCACCACGAAACTCTAGGTTTCGTGGAAAGGAGTCATAGAGTACTAAATGAATTTTTGTTGAACTTGTGTAGGGACAATAACTGGGACCACTGGCTCCCATATTTCTGTTTTGCGTATAATACAACGCCACATGTAGATATGAACTATACGCCATATGAGTTAGTGTCTGGAAGGCTGTCAAATTTGCCACAGGATAAAATATTAAAACCTGAACCTATTTATAATATTGATAATTATTCTGAAGAATTAAAGGCAAGATTAAAATTTTCTTTACAAAAACCAAGAGAACTTTTTGAAATAGCGAAAAAGAAACGGGTTGAGCAATGCACAAAGGTCAATCCGTTAATGGTAAAAGTAGGGAACATGGTTTTGTTAAAGAATTTTAATAGAAAAAAAATCAACCGCCGTATAGAGGCCCTTACAAAGTTGTAGAAACTAGAGGAGTAAATTCAATCTTAGACTTAGGAAATAACTTTAAAGAATTTCATAATAATAATATTAAGAAATATTAAATATATATATATATATATATATATATATATATATATATATATATATATATATATATATATATAATAGATTTAAGTTTTTACATGTAAAAATTTAAATCCGTATTAGTAGACAGCAATTTAAATTTTTCTAAAGGATAGGGGTGTAGTGCCTTTCATAATCACCTATCACCTAGGTTCTTTATGTACACATGTTATGCACTTTATTGTTATTATTATTATTCACTTTCACTTATAAACATAAACTATTGTTATCACTTTCACTATTTGTTTATGTTTCACTCAACTTGCACTCAATTTAATAACAACAATAATGTTAGAATTATTATTATTATACCGTTATATTTATTTACTCGTATAAGTGACATATGCATACCGTAATTCATCAATTTCATGAATTGTAATATGAATATGACATGAACATTTATTTTATTTTCTTTGTTATTGCATTCCTATTTTTCTTAAATCGAAAAACAACGCAAAAACAAAAATATATAAAAAAATTAATCAATGAAAATATCACAGTTTTCCAAATACTTCTAAATAACTTTTCATCAGCCTATCGATGAAGTAATCGTTAATTTAAGGCAACTATCAATTAACAACAGAAGAGAAAGTGGTGCTAATAGTGATAACGATAACAACAGTGTAAACAACAGTATGGATCAACAAAAGAGCTTTGTCATCCAAAACTTAAAATTAGTCCATCCTTTTTTTACCCCAAAACAAAATACTAATACCCACAATTCAAACACGTAACTATTCAATCATCCGCAGAATAATTTTACTCACTCGCAAAATATTTCAAAATCTCCTCAATTTAATTATCGCAATCCAAAAAGGCAGGGGGAATATGACTCAACTCAGTCAAGAATTAGGCGTTATGGAGCTCCGGTACCTATGGAAGTTGACCCCGAAAATTTTCATGTAAGGGCCTCGGGACATTACCAAAAATAAAATTTAAAATAGATAATATATTTTATAAGTTTTTGATAGACACAGGATCTTCTGTAAGTTTAATTAGGTAAACCAATAACAATAACCACTGTTGCGGGAAAAATAATATTAAATACTAAACAAGATATATTTAAAAAATTTGAAAAAAATAGGAAAGCAAACTATAAAGCTAAACAAAACTATTTATGATTTTTTGACAAGGACGTGGACGAGTACAAAAATTTTGTAAGAAATTTTGTTATAAATAATTTAGAAGAGGAACCAATTGACAATAAATTTAGAACCGATCACTTGAATAAGGAAGAAAAGACCCAATTGGGAGTACTTTTGAATAAATACAAATCGCTTTTCCATTCAGACAATAAAAAGTTGATGTTCGCTAACGCAATTAAACAGAAAATTATAACTAAACATGAAAATCCAATATACGTTAAATCCTATTGTTATTCGCAAGTGCATAAGGCGGAAGTTAACAAATAAATTAAAGAAATTCTTGATCAGAATAAATACGACACAGTCATTTCCCATACTCCGCTCCATTATGAGTTGTCCCAAAGAAAATGGACGCTTTCGGAGAAACCAAATGGAAAATAATTATAGACTACCGAAAACTGAATGACATAACAGCTGATGACCCTTTTCCAATTCCTAAAATAGGCGAAATTTTAGATAAATTAGATCGTTGTCTTTATTTTTCTACTCTTGACTTGGCGAAAGATTTTCATCAAGTGGAAATTGATAAAGCAAGTCAAGCAAAAACAGCTTTTTCAATGCAAGATGGCCACTTTGAGTTTCTCAGAATGCCTATGGGATTAAAAAATGCGCCCGCTACTTTTCAGCGATTAATGAACTCTGTTCTTGGCGATTTGGTGGGAACTCATTGCCTACTGTATTTGGATGATATTATTGTCTTTGGTACCTCATTGCAGGAACACATGATTTTGCTGGATAGGGTGTTTAAATGCTTAAGAGAGGCAAATTTAAAGCTACAAATACACAAATGCGAATTCATGAGACCTCAAGCTGAATTTTTGGGATACATTATAACTCCAGATGGAATAAAACCGAACCCAAAACAAGTTGAAGCACTTGTCAATTCCAAAGAATGAGAAACAACTTAGACAATTTTTGGGGCTTGCAAATTTATTAGGGACTTTGCTAAAATTTGTGAATCCTTAACCATATGTTTGAAGAAAGGGCACAAAGTCGATTGCCGTAACAGCGAATATGTTAAGGCTTTCGAAACAATAAAGCTTCTTATAACAAGTGATCCTATTTTGAAAAGTCCGGGTTTTTCGAAGGCTTCTAATGTGGCTTTGGGAGCAGTTCTCAGCCAGGGGAACCATCCCATCTGCTTTGCAGAGAAAGAACTCTTGGCAATTGTGTGGGCAACGAAGTATTTTCGGCCTTATCTGTACGGAAGAAAATTTGTGATCAACAGTGACCACAAACCTTTGCAATGGCTACATAATTTGAAGAAACCTAACTACAAATTACAACGGTGGAAGATAAGACTAAATGAGTATGATTTTGATGTGAAATACATTCCCGGAAAAGAAAATCGTGTGACCGAAGCACTATCACTAATGAATAATAACGAATGCCATATGAACAGTATAGCTTCAGACCAAGAAACAATACACTGCAGACGAGGGCGATTCAAGTTATATATTTATTTCGGAGAGACCGTTAAATGTTTTCCGACGCCAGTTTTTATTTAGGAGAGCATCCGAGCAAAAAGAAACTCTAAAAATAATGTTTGGAAAAACTAGAATTATTGTGAACTACGTAGATATGACGCATGACTTTGCAAAAGACTTTATTTTAAACAAATTAGCTGGTATTACAGCTGCAATATATTTTGAAAATGATAAGTATTTTATTATATTTCAGTCTGTCTATGCAAATATTGTAAGACAAACAAAGAAAAATCGTATTTTAAGAGCTACAAAATTGCTAGAAGATATAACATCTTATGAAAAATTCAAAGAAATTATTTTAACAATACATTTAAAAGGATTACGCCAAGGAATAGAAAAAATACAAGCGGAATTTAAATCAAAATACTACTATCCTAATTATGTTCCGGAAATATCAAATATAATAAATGATTGCAACTTATGTAATGAATGTAAATTCGATCATAGAATTACAAAAATGCCTTTCAAAGTTACACCTCCTGCATGTTATATTAGAGATAAATTTATTATTGATATTTGGAAGTGGGACAACTCTTCATATCTCACCTGCATAGATATTTTCTCTAAATATGCTATGGTAGAAAATCTAAAGCACACTAATTTTATTGAAGCAAAAAGAGCATTATTGAAAATATTCAACATTATGGGTCCCTCAAAGGTAATTAAAACTGATCAAGATGCAGGACTGGTTAATATTAGTTTGCAAGAATGGTATAAGACTTTAAACTAAGAACTCGAAATAACTACAAGAAAAACAGGAATAGCAGATATTGAAAGACTTCATAAAACATTGAATGAGAATTTAAGAGTTATTAATGCAGGTAATGATCAGAAATTAAAGCAAATAGCGATTGAACAAACAGTTTTTACTTATAACCACATAATAATACACTCAACCACTGGGGAAACTCCTTACAATATTTTTTTCAACAAACAACATCCAAAAAAAGATGCTCAGGCTGTAAAGGAAAGGAGAATAAATAATACTAATAGAAATAGGAAAAATTATGAGGTTGATACAGGGTTTTTGAATGATGAAAATTCGCGAAAACGATTAAATAAAAAACCAAACCCATTCAAGACAGCGCAGGTGTTGCGTAGGGAAGGTGATGACCATTATGTCGTTAGATTAAAAAGTAGAAATACAAAAAAATATAAAACGTCGTTTAAAAGAAAAAAATACTCTCATAACAATTCTTCTTTCAGGAATGAAAATATCCAAGTTGATACTGTCAACCATGATATCCCTTTTACTGATGGTGACAGTAACCACTCAGACGATACAAATTCAGGAAATAAGCAGTGACCGGGGTTACGTAATGATACAGAAAGGAACAACAGATTTGCCCGTTGAGTATAATAAACTCGTATTAAAAGTTAACAAAACAGATAAGACATTCATTTGGCGTATGAATTATTACAAAAAGAATTTAACGAAAACCTACGTTTACAGACAAGCATGACTAGAAGATATCTAAAAATAGCTGACGCTGAAATGAAATTCTTTAACATTAGACACAGACGCGGGCTTTTTAATGCAATAGGCAGCGGGATTAAATTTTTGTTTGGAACTCTTGATGATGAGGACAGACATGAAATTCAGAATAGATTAAAGACAATAGAAGATAGCACATTGACGCAAGACGATATTAACAATATTTTATGCCACATAAACAACGAAACACAGGTCGCGAATACCTGAAAAACGCCACGAATGTACTTCAAAATCAAATAATTAAAAAGGTCTTATCAGACAGCTTTTTAGGCAAAGTAAAAAGTTATTATGAACCTTTAAAAGAAATTCAACTCAACTTAAAAATAATACCCTTTCCTACGCCTGTCAATCATACTGAATTAAATTTTGATACAAATAGAAAACTTCGCATTGACAATTTGATTTATGAAATAAAAGGCTCGAAAATTAAATATTTAGACAATAAGTGTATTAGAAATCTACTTAATAAAAACGAAACTGAATGTGAATTTGTAATAAATAATAAAAAAGAAATAAACTTCATTGAACCAAATATAATAGTTACAAAGAAACTAAACGAAATGGAAATAAACCAAAATTGTAATGATTTGAATACAAAAATAAAAGGAGATAATATCATAAGATTAAATAATTGTAAAGTAAAAATTGGTAATTTTGAAGTCAGTGTGAAACAAAAAATAAAAGATCAAAAGATACTACCTACTGTAAAAGACCTTGAAAATTTGGTAAAAGAAAATATATCGTTGCCAAAACTAAAGAAACATATAGACATAATAAATAGTAAAACGAACAACTATTCTATAAGTTTATTAACTTTTATTTTAATAATATTACTATAAATTGTAAGCTTATGCATTAGATTTAAAAAGAATATTTTTATAAAAAACCGAACTAACGAAGAAAAAGTCAATGAAGACATCGACTTATCTGGGTGGGGAGGAGTGACATATGTATACCGTAATTCATGAATTTCATGAATTGTAATAAAAAATATGACATGAACATTTATTTTATTTTCTTTGTTATAGCATTCTTATTTTTCTTAAGTCGAAAAATTAAAAGAAATTAAACACTTTGTAATATCAGCATATTTCATGAGAACATTTATATCATAAATTATTCTTAAAAGAGAAAACATTATTTTTGTTTGACGTAATGTAAATTCAGCATATTTTGTGCGAACCTTTATGATGTTAATTATATATAAAATGTTTTTAATAAATTAAGTTTTAGTTTATAAATAAAACTCAAAGTACAAACACTGTATTTTACTTATAAGGAAGAACTTTTTGTGAATAAAATTCATTACTGTTCAGCCTTTAAAATTGGCTTTTTTAATAAGAATAAAAATAAGCATTCATCTGCTTAGACATTAAAGTTGCCTTAACTACAACTTAGGCCAGTGGCATTCATACGCGCCGGCAAACTCATAGGCAGGTTATCCTGTTAGGAACAAAGAAAATTACCACACAACCTATCTCAGGACCGATACATTACATTATAAAAATATACATTATAAAAATATGAGTGCAATATCATTTATTAGACGATCAAACTTCGCCTGTGAGCACGGCCTAATGAAAAGCCATCAAACTCGTGTAATAGGGTAAATTTCGTGTTTATCAGCGGCGTTTGATGAAAATCGAAAATTTTTGATATTTTGTGTTTGCCATCATGCCATCATACTCGTTTAATAGCGCGTTTGTCAAACACAGTGTAAATTTCATTTGTGTTTTTGTCGGCGAACAGTAAAGATGGCTTGGCTAGAGCGCATGAGTTAAATATAAACTGTCGTATTCATAGAAAATAAAATAACTTTGAAATGTGTTTTAATGAAAATTTTTCATACAAATTTGTCCTAAAATATATTTCAAATCTATTTTGATTTTCTATGAATACTGCAGAAAGCAAATAAAGATAATATGTATTGACAAATTATTAGAAGTAACAGGTAAATTATATTACACTGAAATTCTTATTAATTGCTAGGTTGAAAGTCGAATAAAATATTAAAAATTTAAAAATTGCTTTATTTTAAATAAATGATATTGCACTCATATTTTTATAATACAATAAAATAAGTTAGTGAAGTTTTTATAATAATGCAAGTTTGAGTATAGGTAAAAATAACTTAATTTGTAAGTTTAGCTTTAAGTTTTATCTTCTTCTGTTAATATCATAATAAAATATTAAATATAACATAAAAAAACAATAAAATAGTACATTCATTTTTGAAATAACTAAAAAACATTATTTAATTTGAATTTTAAAAGAATTTATTAAAGTATATTAAAATTTGCCAGAATTATGCAAATAAAAAGTGATATTTATAATAATAGAAATTTAAAACAAAAGTCTCGAAAAAGTTTTTAGAAAAATTACAAAAAAGTATAACCAAATGCAACAATTAAAGTTATAAAATAAAATAAACATATTGCAACTAATTCATGTGCTATCACAAATGTGTACTTTACTATTCAGAATCTGCTTGCGCACTGATGTTTGACAAACTTCGCATGATCGTATAATAGCAAAACACTCTCTCTCACAGGCCGTGCTCACAGGCGACGTTTTATCGTCTAATAGCCGCTTTAGGCACAATGCTCTGCGCATTCTGCAAAAGGAGTGGCGCATTGCGCATGCTCTGTTTTACTTCAACAGTGGTGCGTTTAAAGTTATACTTTAAAAAACAATTTTGTAAGACAAGTTTTTTTTTTAATTTAACTAAACGTGCATTTATAGCAATCTTAATACGAGATATTATCTTTCTTAAGAAAATTATGGTTAAATCTTTGTTTCAATATATACAAGAGGTGTAAGCAAATTTTTTGTATACATATGTATTTTAGTTTACTGTGAATTAGAAAATATTGAATGTACAAAAAATTAATTGAATAAAAAATTAATGAGTAAAATGAAAATATAAGAAAAGGAGTATACTACATTTTTAAAACGGTGTGAATATAATTATAATAAATATATAACTGAAATTTAATGTTCATAATTCGTTTTTTAAACTTGCAATTTTCGGCAATCTAGTGTTTGCTTCTCACTGAATTGCCTACTTTGACGCCCGGGGGTTCTACCCTGTACTGATACAGGGTGGTTTCAAATGCAATAGGCAAAAATCGTTTGACCTCCTCTATAAATCGGAGTTTGTTTCATGAAAATCGGGCAAGTAGTTTGAAAGTTCCAGACTCTTATTCCATTTTTTGTATTTTACGCCACCGTGCGTTGTAATAATTGGCGATTATTTTTCGTTGTTACGACAATTCAAAAAGTTGTATTCCAAATGCGTATTGTATTAAAATAGCAGTAAGTTATGGCTCGATCAAATTTGTATAAGAAATATAAGGAGCACGATTGGCGATTTTGTGGTGATTTTAAAATAGTATGCATTCTCTCCGGCAGTATAAGTTAAATATTCATGTGTTTTATGCTATAGCAGAGAGAAGAGAAAAAGAAAAAACAGTGATAGTCAAAAGATAAAACAAAAAACATTGGGCAGGAACAATTATATTACCTATCCAGCATTAGTATCACCTGAAAAAATTATTTTGCCACCAAAGCGAATAAAATTGAAAGTTGTAAAAAACTTTATTAAGTGAACACAAACAATTACGTAAAACATTTTTTTCAAACTTTGCGATGCAAAAATAAAAGAAGGTAATAATGCTTAAACTTAAAAAATAATTTCTTTAGGCTTATGTCTTCTTAAAACATTATTTTAGTTAGTCCTGATATTAAAAAACTAATAAAAAATTAGGAAATTGATGAAGTGCTCCTACTAATAGAACTCTCCTCGCAGAAAAATGTAGTAGATAGCAGTTTGACACAGTTTGTTGTACCAAGCCAGCAGACCGATTTGGTGTTGGTACCCCCCTTGTCCAAGGAACTTAAGTGTAGCAGTAGTGATTGATGGTGTTACAGAAGTAGATCCCAGTGTTTTTAGCAGCTGCGCAATAATGCTCTCGAACACATATTTAAAAGCTTCCTTGTTAAGCCGGAAATTTCGCACAAATCTACAAATAAAAATATTAAGTTACTTTCAACATTGTTACATTACATCCGTCAACTGCATAAAATCTCTACCATCACGTAGGAGGTTACGTTCCAATCGCTCGTCTGTATTTTTCATCCAAAGGGAATTCATTTTTATAACGCACAAATATTTTTTGTTTATATTTTTTAATTTTTATTTTCATGTTTTGCTGCCAATGTTAAACAACACATTCGAAAGTAGTGGCAAAATTATTTAAATTAGTTAGCTCGATCCGAAACTGTTACATATTAAGAGTTTAAATTCGGTTTGAATACTACTTTCGAACCGAGTTACATAGTAACCCCCAGAGGAGTATTTGGACTTAAGTTTTAAAGCTGGGTACCATCGACTTCCCAGGGACGGCGCTATTTTGTCTCAAATTTGGGTACCTCGTACCTGCAAATTTTTCTAATTCTTGGCATTTCTTCAATTTTAGTATAATTTTTAAAAAATATACATAGTCTTAAAGGCCTAGTCAATACCTTTAAAATGATGCCTATACCTGTTTTAAAATTATCGAGTTTTTGATACACTGGTCCTGTTTTTTAAAATATTTGGTACCATCTTAAGTAAATTTTTTTAAATTTATTATCGTAATTAACTAGCAAAATTTTAAAAAATTGAAGATTATATCTCCTCTGACTTAGAAATTATACGATTTTCAATTTAAAAATTATTGCATTTTTGTGTATTATAGCCTAAAAAGGGCCGTCAATCTTTTTTTTTTGATAGAAAAAAAATTTTGTAAGGAATATTTAAAAGATTTTAATTTTTGTTAAGGCTAACTATATGTGTGTACGTTTAAACTAAATTTCGCATAAAACTCACCATTCTTGTTGAAGATTCAGGTCCTTCAATTTTACCCATTTTACATTCAAATTTTTAATTTAGCCTTTATGTTCTAAAATCCAAAAGGTGGAATCGGAAAAAGAAGACAGCTGTATAAATCTATATATACTCCTTATTGTTGCTGAAATTATTTCGTGAGCCCTAGTCCATATGTGGACTTAATAGGAAAAAGAGTAAACATTTCCAATTTTGGGATTTTTTGTCCTTATTTTGGGAACTTGGGATTTTCTTTATTTTGCTGTTAAAGATGCCATATGATTTAGGCTGAGCAACTACACGTGCACATTAACTTTTATGTGATTTGCCTAATTAAAAAAAAAATTATTGCATATTTAATATTTTTACTTTCCTCAAATTGGACTGTTTTTACAATAATTTTTTGAAATTTCAAGAAATTAGCAAAAAAAAAAATTATAATTTTGTTATAATAATTAATTTACTTTATTCGTGCTTGATTCCTTCAAATATAAATATTTCATGATATTCTCATGAAATATTTATTATTTTAAACTAAACTACAAAATGAAATGTATTACTGCGGGGAAAGCATATCCATATGTCCATTTCACTACTGCTCAAATAGCTCGTCAGTGGATTTTACCCAAATTTTGTACAGAAAACTAGAAAGTCTCATATCAAAAGCCAAAATGATTAAATGAGAACTCCATTGAATCAATAAGGCAAAAGACAATAACAACTCAAAAATGTTCTATACAAAAACACAGCAATAGTTTATTAGCTAAGGTTTTGTATTACAATCACCTAGTTCTACTTAAAATTTCATTGGGTAAAATACAATAAATTTCAGTTACCAAAATTACAAAGTATTTTTAAGGAAAAATTTTAATTTAAATTTAACGAAATATTAATAACAAGGCATATTTTGATTAATACAGGTATTCGCGTCTATTGCTAACAAATACAATATTGATGAAGGTATTCACATCTAAGGCTAACCTTTATATGTTAGTACCATCAGCCGTACTCTCAGTTCCACATTCAGCTAAAGTGCCAGTATCTGTGCCACTCACTCAACGTCATATAAGAAGTGATGAGACCGATACTTTCTATTATGATATTCAGATGAGGATTGCGTTGGTAATAGAGCTGACCAAAACTCAATAGCCCAATTCACAATCTTGTGCAATTGGTCTTGCATCATTGCATTTGCAAAATTCTGTAGCATATTTTACAAATATCTTTGGTAGAGATATTAATTGTATTTATCCTCGTTAATAATTATAATTATGAGTTAGTGGTTTTGGGGAGAAAGAATAAAAAAGGAGAATAGTTAAGCAGAGTTTTCTTTCTTGTAAGCGCTAAGAGTTAGATGTTGATGCTCACCTTATGGTTCTTATGATTGGCGTAAGTCAAAAAACCTTTTTTTTCAATTTACAGTTTACAATTTATTCCATCTTAAAATTAAAAGTTTGTTTAATATATACAAGATTTCAAACTGGTCTTATGTTGTAAGTTAACAAGTGAGTGTTTTACATAAAAAATTCTTAGGGTTAAAAACAACGGGTTTAAGGAAAACATAAGTTTTGTAGCACGAAAACTGCAGTTCAGCAAGTACGAAATAAAACTTAACGATACATTATAAATGTGTTACGAGGGCTGCTCTATATATTTCTGGCCTAATAGTGAAAATGCGAATATTTATAATCAAAAATGGTTTTATTGTTTTTCAAAGTATTCTCCAACATGATTTGTACAGTTTTGCATGCGCTCAAACCAGTTGTCGAAGCACTTTTTACACTCCGGTTGAGACACCTCTAAAACATGGTTTTTGAACACTTCAACAGCTTCTTCTGGCGACGAAAATCGTTGACCACTCATTTTTTTCTTGATGTGCGGAAACAAGAAGAAGTCATTAGGTGCCAAGTCAGGGCTGTACGGCGGATGATCCATTAATTCGACGTTTTTGCCGGTCAAAAACGCTCTGGTTTCAATGATTCGTCTTCTCTTGTTGGTTTTTCGAATTTCTCCGATGACTTTAGGCAAACAAATTGTAGTGTACCACTCAGAAGTGACCGTCGTACGTTGCTCAAGCGGAACAGTCGCCACATGACCAATACTAGGAAATAATGAAGGTTAAGATATGATAAATAATAAATTTCAGTTGGTCAAAATGACCAGTTTGGTGATAGGTCATCTTACAATCCCATTTTCCGTCCGAATGTCCGCCACGCGAATGTGATCGTCACTTCCAGGATATGTCTTAACAACACGACCTAATTTCCAAGACGTTGGAGAGAGCTGTTCATGGCGAATAGCGACTAAGTCATTCACAGATATGTCACTTTCAGGAAACTTCCACTTATACCGTTTACGTAAACTTGACAAATATTCATCCTTCCATCGAAGGCAGAAGTGATGAGTAAATGCCTTAACTTTCCTATAGCGATTAACGATACTAATAGGCGTTTCGTAAATTGACGGTTCAGGAGGAGCTAAAATTGGTGATCCTATCAAAAAATGACCTGGTGTAAGAGCCACTGGCTCATTAGGGGTATCACTCATTGGGCAAAGCGGCCGAGAATTAAGACAAGCTTCTATTCTAGCCAGAACCGTTGAAAGTTCCTCAAACGTATATTTGACCCCTTGAGCTTCTTTGCGAAAGTGGAGTTTAAAACTTTTGACTCCTGCTTCCCACAAACCTCCCATATGGGGAGCACCAGCAGGAATAAACCGCCATGACAAACCATTAACATTAAATGTAGAACACATTCTTGCCTGACTCTCTAATAAAAACGTCCTAAAATCCCTTTCCAATTCTCGTGAAGCGCCAAAATTGGTACCATTACCGGAAAATATTGTATTCGGACAACCTCTTCTGGATATAAAGCGATTAAAAGCAGCCAAAAACCTGTCCGTGGTCAAATCTGATACTGCTTCCAAATGTATTGCCTTCGTAGAAAAACATACAAAAATACAAACGTATGCCTTTAAAACCTGACTTGATCTAACGCTCGAACTTTTCATATCAAATGGACCTGCAAAGTCCAATGTTGACAACTGTGCGGACCAATGTTTTTAATCTTGGAATCCAATATTCGATTCGTAAAATCCTTAGCATTAACTGATTCCCTCCATGAATTGAAATTAAATGAACAAACTGAGTTAAAAGAAATGTAAAACGACATGAATATGGCAACAAAATCGGATGTCGTTCCGTATATACTAAAGATGGAGATTTTGCTAATCGTCCATTAAGTCGCATAACTCTTTCTTTATCCAGAAATGGATTTAGAGTTAAAAGAGAACTCTTTGAAGAGAGAGGTTTCCCCTCCAAGAGACACTTTTATTCATCAGAAAAATGTACTTTTTGGGCAATAATGGCTAAACGAATTTTTACCCGTTTTACTTCTACGCCAGAGATGCTAATTGACTCATATGAATAGCGACCTTTCTGTGCCAAATTATTAAAAAATCTAAATATGTATGAAATTACCCGAAGGGCACGATCAAAAGAAGAAAATCTCTCCAAAATATCATCATAATCATCAAAAAATGAAGCATGAGATTTTACAGCACGTGCCTCCAGATCAGTGTCCACTATAGTCAAATTTCTCAGATTCCATTCAGATTTATTTTTCTGAAGCCAATGTGGCCCATGCCACCAAAGATCACAATGTGCTAAGTCTGAGGGCGATTTGCCTCGACTCCCTAAATCAGCAGGATTATCCTCTGATTTAACATGGTGCCAATTATGACTGCCTACAATTTCCTGAATTTTACAAACTCTGTTGGCAACAAAAGTTGTCCAAGAACAAGCGTCTTTTCTAAGCCAGGAAAGGACGATCGTAGAATCAGTCCAACAATAGATCTGACGAAGTGGCACGTCAATTTCACCTAATACCGTTTTTAAAAGATTAGATGCTAAAATTGCAGCACAAAGTTCCAAGCGAGGTAAAGAAACTGACTTAAAGCAACCTTGGTCTTACAGGTTAACAAATTAATAATTATATCGCCGTTAGGTTTTTCAATTCGTATGTATATCACCCCCGCATATGCCTTCTATGAGGCATCAGAAAAAACATGAAGCTCAACGGCAGACCCAGGTTCATAATGAACCCATCTTGGAATCTGTATATAATTAACCTCATGGTGTGAAGCAACAAATCTTCCCCATTCCGCCTTTGTCGTTGGCCTAAGTAAGTCATCCCACTCTATATTATCCTGCCAAACCCTTTGCATGAACTTCTCTTTTGGTATATTCAGATCGCAACGTAATTGGATCCACTTTAAAGTAAAATGCGTCCAAATGAGCATTCCACTGAAGACCAAGAGTTTTCGAACTACTTGACTCAATAAAAGTCAATAGTTTGGCATCAACCAAATGATCAGGAGGAAGTTCCTCCAAGATGGCCTTTTCATTAGATGTCCACTTTCTAAGTTCAAATCCCGCTGATAATAAAGCTGCTATGAGTTGATCACGAGCGATCAACGAAGTGGAGACATCATGAGCCCCAGTGAGTACATCGTCAACGTACATACACTTTCGCAGAATATGTGCTGCCAACGGGTACTAATTTTCAATGTCTTCAGACAACTGCAGTAATGTACGAATGGCAAGATAAGGGGCACAATTGACCCCAAAGGTCACTGTCTGCAATTCATACTCCTTAATTTCCTCCGAAGGACAATTTCGAAAAAAATACGCTGAAATGGAGTATGTGCCTATCCAATCTAATTTGCCGATACATTTGAGTTATGTCACAGTTAAAAACAAACCTAAAAAGTCGCCAACGTAGTATAAGCAAGACTAGATCTGCCTGTAATGTGGGTCCCACATAAAGACAGTCGTTCAGGCTATTGCCGCTAGAAGTTTTATTAGATGCATTAAATACTACCCTTAATTTCGTGGTTTTGCGATCTAATTTTATCACCGGATGATGAGGTAAGTAACAAACCATATCAGGGTAATTATCTGTCACAGGTTTCATATGACCTAAAGATAAGTATTCGCTTACAACGTCGTCATACATTTTCTTTACTAAAGGTTTCCGTAACAGAGAAGACTCGTTTCTTAAAAACTGTGACATAACATTCCCTTTAGATGAACCTAAAGAAATTTTTTCGGGAAAATCCGCTCTGAATGGAAGTGTTACAACATAACGACCATCTGGATCCCTACGAGTGGTACTCTTAAAACTCCTCTCACAAATCATGTCTTTAGGCGACATTATCCTCTTTTTTGGTGGTTCCTCTAATTCCCAAAATCTAAGTAAATTTCTGTTCAAATTATCTTCCTCAGAAAATTCTACTCTAGTTGAATAAACTTGCAACGAAGATTGGCGTAGAGGCCCCGTAATAAGCCATCCAAATACCGTGTTCTGAGCTATTAACGACCCTAAAATGTTCCGTTGAATTTCACCTGTGATAATCAAAGGATACAAATCCGCACCTAGTAATAGATCGACAGGCCTACAATCAAAGAACTTAGGATCTGCCAAACGTATATTTGGCAAGCTCCTGCGAAGTTCATCCTTTACTAAAAAGGATGGTAGATTACCGGAGATTTTTGGTAAAACAAGTGCCGTAGTCGTCAAGCAAATCGAAGAGTCCAAAAGAGACCCTATTTCAATAGAACAGAGTTTCCGAATAGTGGCAGAGACTGTTTGGTTTACACCCGAAATTCTGGCATTCGTAGAATGCGCAGAAATTTTTAAACAGTTCTGCAATCGCTCATCAATAAATGATGTTTCTGAAGCGGGATCAATCAGGGCGCGAGCTGGGTACGTAATGCCCTGGTGACGTATATTCACCATTGCCGTCCCTAATAAAACAGTCCGAATCTGAGAAACATGATATACTTGACGATTTACAGGAGCCGAAGATACTATACCGCGAGAGGTAGATGGCTGTGCTGGCTCTATGGGTCCAGGGTTATCCTGCGTAAAATGAACGCCTGAACTCGCAGCCGAATTAGATGAATTCCTGACGAAATCCTCCGAAGGAGACGCATTCCTGTGTAACAGGGTATGATGTCTCCTATTGCAACTTGAACAACTTGAACAATCTTTAACTTCATGTGCGCGCGATAAACAATTAACGCAACAATGAAATTTTTTAACTGTTGAAAATCTTTCCGAAATCGAAAGATTTTTAAATCGTGTGCAATCCCTCACAAAATGGCTTTGATTTTTACAAAGAACACAATTATTTGACGTTGATGAACTCGCATAATGTGCCTTTACCTTCTGTATAACTTTCTTCTTTTCATGCGAGGAGTCCCTGGTATCGCGTAAACATTCTAATATCTGAATCCTTTCTGTTAGAAAGGCATCCAAATCCTTACATTTAGACAAAACAAATTTGTCCTTAATACTTTGTTCCCACAAAGTAACAGTAATATCTGGAAGTCTCTGAACACAAACAAAAACAATAATTGGATCCCAATTCTTGGTCGACACATCATAAATGGACAGGGCAGACAGGCAGCTATTTATGCCCCTTTGTAACGACTTAAGATTTACACAAGTCTCCTTATCTAAAACTTGAAGGTTGAAAAGTACTTTAAGTTGGTTGTTAACCAACATACGAGGATTTTCATAAGCCTCCCTGAGATTTTTCCACGCTATATCAAAACCCTCATTCGAAAGTGGGCATTTAGAGACGATCTCTTTCGCCTCGCCACTGGTATTTCACCGCAAATGGCATAGCCGCTCAATATTACTAAGACGCGCACTATTCACATATAACGCAGTAAATAAATCCCTAAAGGTGGGCCAAGAAATTATCTTCCTTCAAACGTGTCAACGTCGCAAGCTGGTAACGACAAAGTGTGACCTGAAACATCAGCACTGCACGGATGTGCCATCTGGGAACTATTACATTTAATTTCCGATTCAAACTCACGCTTCTTTCTATTTACTTTGCCTAAACACGTAAAATAGGCCGTATATGTAGCGCGATACTTTGCCGTTATAGCATCACCCTGATCCAATTTTGTATCCTTACAAATTTTTAAAAAATCTAAACACTACTCCTGTGTCAACTTAACTTTGTCCCACAAAAGTCTTAACTCTTCGCCATGAAGCTCTAATGTATCGACTGTGTGTTCTTCATCTTTTATATCATTAAAGAAAGCTTCAAATTCTATAAGAGCATCCGAAGCTCTAATAAATCTATCAAGTGCTGTAATAGACATTATTTCTTAATTTTCGGTAAATCAAAACAAAAAATTTAACTTTAACACTTATTGAAAAAAATCAATAATTATTCCTAAATTTCAATCAAATAATATTTAAATAAAAAAGAAATATTTTTAATTTAAATATAATTAATAATGAAACACAAAACAATATTATCAATTTAAAACAAAATAAATGATAGTCAAACCGACCGACAATAGGGTGCAATTTGTAAATTGAAGAAGAAGCACCGATGTAATGTTAATGTACGTATATGTATGTACGTATGTAATATCTATTATTACTTACAAAAAACACACCACTATATAGTGCACTTGATATTTATTTTTAATTATTATAGAATTTCATACACTTTATATATTATTTCTTTATATTCCGTAGTCTTCAAATTATTTTTACTTTTATAATAATTATTTTCACTATTTAATAGAAAAAAATACACCGTCGATTTATTGCGTAGCAAAAGAAAATAAATTAAAACAAACGTCAAAAAAATGAACTGCAAGACGATCAACCACCGCACATACGTATGTATGTACGTATATATTAAAAAGGCAAACAAATATTATTATATCTATTCCTTACACTTTTGTAAATAATTATCCCACTTTCACTTTAATTAAAAATCACTTATTTAAAATGAAATTACGCACCTTTTTTTCAAATGAATTTTCAAAACAATGAGGATGAAATTTGGTGTGGCGAAAATGAAGTTGTGGATCTTTAAATATAAACAAAATAAGGGTGGTTATTCTCTAATAGAATATTACTTCCCAAGATCAGGCTCGAATGGACCAAAATGTTTGTGTAAAGAACGAAAAAAGATAAATAAAAAGCAAGGTTTAAGAATTTTGTAATAAATTGTTTTATTTGTTTTAAATATTACCTTTTTTCAACAATGGTGTTTGTAATCGTTCGAATTGCTCTCAACGAATGAATATATTTTAGCAATTGGAAGATGGCGACACAAGTTTAATTAAACCGTTAGCGGTTTTACTCGTTAGAATCCAAATTAATACTCCGAAAATACAAAATTGATAAAACTGGAGTATAATTTAGATCCTAACAGAGTAATAAAAAGACGAATTAAGAAAGTCAACAAAGTGAAGACATTTTACATTAAACAGTCGGTGTTTTGTATTCTACATCGATTACTAACTAAACCAACAATACAATTTTCAAAAAAATTTTCATGTGCAGAAATGACCTCGTTACTGTATAGATTTGTATAGATTTAATCAATAAATTTTTTTAACATTCGGTTGATTAAATTAAAGAATTTTATAAATTTTCTTTAAAATCAATCCATGTTTAAGACATTGTTGGTTGCGATAATGTATTAAATAAATAACTGGTTTTATTATTTAAATTTGTAATTAACTTTTGCTGTTTTATGCTTTACAATTTCTTTTATCTTGTTTTTTTGCACAAAATGGCAAGCTATTATGTTAATCGTGCAGTACGATTGGATAATCTAAATCAACCTCTAATATACGAGTATATATCCAATTCCAGAATCTTCCTCTGTGTTTATCTATATTAAAATCCTTACAGTTTTCAAGGCACTTACAGTTTTTATAGGGTAGCTGTTGCGACAATGCATAACCATATAAATTATTTACATCAAATTACATTAGATAATTCGAATCTTACGTAAAATCATAATCACTAACATTGTAAAATACCTCCCCGTATATCACACGCACAGTATATCTGTGTATGTCAATATAAGTCAACACTTGCAACTCTATTTTTGGTTTTAACATTGCTTCCCAAGATAGCCCCGGGATATTATAATAATATTGACATGGATCTAAATTGTTAATATCTTAACAAACATTACGAAAACTCTCAAATACATGACAAAGAAATGAACTATCTTCTTTTAAATACAATAAAAGATAGCCAAAAAGTGTGTTACATTTGAATGTTTGCCAAACCTTTTTAGCGTGTTCATAATCATCTTCACTGCACTACTCACTAATAATGCTATTGAAGAAAATGATCGAGGTGGTAGCTGTATTTCCTCGAGACAATTTACTGAATCTAATTAGTCATACAGAAAGACATCTTTACGCCTCATTGATTTGAATTCATTACGATTTTAATAAATTTTATAGTCAAACAAAATAGCAGTTCTATTGACTTTTTTTCATTACCATTAATATTAACTAATTTTTTTTTACATATGTAAATACATATAATTCTTCAGTTGAAGTAATTATATTTATATCACCTTCAATAGATAAAAGTTCTCTAATGAAGAAATGACAAACATATGCCGAAAAGTTATAAAAAAATATAGGAATGAAGTTTGCAGTTTGATACTCAAAATTACATATGTTATGCGCGGGATCGCTACATTAACCCGTTAAATGACAATGATCAGCTACACGATCTTCAACAGGTAGAAATTTTTTACAAATATGAATAAAGATTCAAAATAATAAGATTTTTTCAACTTCAAGTGAAGATGCTATGACAAAACGTCAACATCTTTGCAATTCTTTATTCTATTTTATAAACGTTTTTTTTTATAAAACCATTTGTAAATGTATGTACACATAAAATTTTTTATTTCTTAATATTGGTAAACACATTCAGACTTAATAAAACCGCCTTCCAATACGTGTTGGAACAGATTACTCTCTAACTGAAATGCAATTTTCGGAAATCTGCAATATCGCTAATAAAACTAGAAAATGTTCTGCGATTTTTTTCGCACAAGTATCATATAATTAAGCGTTGGTAATGATATTAATACACTTGGCGTAAGTGGAAACTAACTTTTCGAACTCCTTGGATAACGAAAGATAACTTAAAAAACTAGTTCAATTATTACTTACTTTTTTTGCGAACTAATGTAATGTCTTTTTTACTCATAAGTGAGTACCAAAAAAAAAAAAATATATGGGAATCACAAAAGTAAGTCATTATATGGCAAGTACTTTTTACGGTAATGTCTAAGTGTTTGCTTCATTTCAAAATGGAGAATGCCGTTATATTTATGACTGCTTTTGATAACGAGAACGGAAACAGGGCTGAATTTTAATATAAATACATTTGAAAAAGAACATCTTTATTAATTATTTAATAAAGATTTTATCTACCGCAAATATTACTATTGACCATTTTTTAAATATTTTAATCACGATCATTTCAGTAAAACCTAAAACTTAAATTGACCACAAACACACAAACTCTTAAACATGTACAAACACATACACACACGCACACATAAGAAATATACCTTTACTCAGTATCTATCTCTGCAGTGTTTCATTAGACTATTGAATACACCTTATTTATTCTTATTTTTATTTATTAGAAAATTCAGTGCACTCAAATTCTTATTTTTATTAACGGTCTGTCTCTATACACCTGGCCTTTTACTGTTTTCTATTCTTTTCATATATATAAATGATATTGAACCTTACACTAAACAAAATTTTTCTTAAGCATTCTTATCACATATTACTCCTGCTTAATGAAAACAAAAAAGTCAAAGTTGAATGACCTTTACCTAGATTGTTTGTTTTTCCTAATGTGTAAAATACTTGTATTTTCTTAGCTATGTGTTGCACAGGCTGTCGGCGTAGTGAGACCGACTCACTTGAGTCCTAAAGGTCCCGTTGTGTCACCTAGAATAGGATGTGCAAGGATCAGATTCAGGTCTCTACGGTACCATCAAAGATCCATATCCAAACCACCAGGAGTACCGGATAAACAAGTTTATCCTAGCAACATCGCAGACCGATAAGTCTGCAAGACCATGCAGTCTCGGACTGCCGAAAATGGCCGCTCTATTCCCAGAAAGAGCTGGACAATGGCAGAGAAGATGCTCCACCGTTTCGTCCTCCTCCTCATCATGATGCGGAAGATTCAGTACCCTAGCATGGGTACCAATGACACAGTGCCCCGTCAGCACAGCCACCAGTGTACCCAGTTGCCCTCGAAGAAACCTCAGACCATCTAGACTGCGCGTCCCTAAAGAGTTCCTGCTGAAATAAAGCTCTACAGCAACTTAACGGGATTTCTACCAGTGGATCTTTCTTCCGGTCTCCCATTTGAGTTCCAAATCTGGCGAGTTTGTCCGCGACTATGTGTCCGGGTATGCCCCAGTGAGCTGGCACCCAATATAGTTTCAGGTTTGAATGTCTCATCATCTCGTCCAGAGATGTCCAGCATTCACGAACCAATCTGGATGTCGTATAGACACCCGATAAGGAGTTAACCGCGGCCTTGCTGACAGTACAGATCCGGATATAATCTCCGTATATCCTGTGGTACCTCATGCAGCAAGCCGCCCTTCTAGTGGCTGACCATGCGAGAACCCCGTACATTAGAACGGCGACAGTTTGGAGTCCAGGATGATACCCAGGTACTTCGCCCTGTCAGACAACCCAAGCTCCACTCCATTGAGGAGTGGTAGCGGAAAAGTAGGAATCTTGTTTCTTCTCATGTAGAGCACAAGTTCTGTTTTCTGAACGTTCGCGCTAAGCTCGCTCTCGGTTTACCACCTACTGACGCAACCCAGCGCCGATTGCCGACATTGGAGTCCATTTCTATTAGCAATGCGTTCATGGCGAGGTTCCAGAGAAGGAGAGATAATACCCCCCTTGTAGTGTACCCCCCTTGTAGTGTACCCCCCTTAGCTACTCGGTATATGGTAGCTTGCCCCATACTGGAAGTAATGACCCTATTCGTCAATAGATTCCATACAAAGCTTATTAGCGACCGACTTACGTTCAGTCCCTACACTTGATAGCATTTTTTACATTTATCAACATGACTGTCTCTTAACACACCTGCTGTGTTTGGCTTCTCTATTCGTTCCATATATTTGTAATCACATTGTCACACTTATTAATATGTCAACCCACGTCATCTAGAACTTCACATTTAAGCAATTAGTTAAAAAAATGTATTACTCTTTAAAAAAAATATAATCCTTATTGTATAAAATTTTTTAGTTTTTAAATTTTTAAGAACAAAATTTTTCTTATATTTTTTCTTTCATATCGCTTCTGCTTATTGAAACCAAAATCAAAATTCAATAACCTTTACACCTGCATTCATCTTACATTTCCAACCCTCGTCATTCTTCAATGGCCTACGTGATTAAACTTTTTAAAAACATTAATTAATTATTTAATAAAGATTATCTATTCCCAAATATTATTATTAAACAGAAATCAACACATTTTTCTTTTTCTCACCATATCCCTATACGCAAGATCAGTACATTTGAAAGCAAGAAAACCTTTATTAATTATTCAATAAAGATTTTCTACTCCCCAATATTACTATTTACACTTTTTTCACGAGCATTTCAATCAAACCTTAAACAGAAATTAACATATTTATTTTTTCTAACCAAATTCCACATACACAAGACCAATGCACACCTGCACTTCACAACTACAGGCATCTTACCCTTGTCATTCTTTAATGGCCTGCGTACTTGACAATAATGGGTAATAAATTAGCGGGAGTGTAAAAAAAGAGTCTAGCACGTGACTCATTAGCATAAAAAGCCATTAAAAATGACATTATTGGCTTCTGCAACATGATTTATGGCTTTTGTCACATTTTCCATGCATTTTGACCGGAAGTGAATTAGAACTCCTAGTTCCTATATTCTCCCCATAACTCGGAAAATATGGGTGAGTTCAATTTTTTCACTTGATGTTTTTTTTCTTATTTTTTAATTCTCTGTGGCCCCATAGAGAATGACATGAAAAAAATTAGAGATAAGCCTGATGCCGCGAAGGGCATGGATCGACACTATATCTGATCGATTCAAGTTTACCGAGGCAACACGGACGGACAGGCGTACATAGCTCAATCGACTTTGCTATGCATATATACGCTTTATGGGGTCGGAAATGTATATTGTAGAAGTTACACACAGAATGAAAAACTTATATATACCCTTTTTGCACTCTTTGTGGTGAAGGGTATAACAAGTGAAAAGTTACTAAAAAAAAATTGCATTAAAATAGTTACATTTTAACGTTGTCCGCTGGGATGATAGTTTAAAGAAGTCAAACAAAAATCCAGGAGTAAGTGTAGCGAACATTTAAAGCTTCCCCTTACCGTCTTGCGTGGTAAACAGCCACACCCTTCACGAGGTGATGCTGTTTTTGACCAAACATGACGGATCTACACCAGATAAGGTCGATAAAAAATCAACTACTGGAATTCAGTGGATCAAAATATAAATTAGAACGAACTCTTCCAGTTTTCAAAGCTTTCTAAAAAAATATTTTTTTTTATTAATGACTGCAAACTGGAAGTAGATCGATGAAATTATAATGTTTAATGTTTGAAAGATATATTGAAATTTTAAAGATTTATTAAAATCTTTCTTTTTGTTGTAGCCATGCATTCGTCATTGCCCTGAAGTGGAGATTTAACATAGCTGGAATTATTGTTTAGAAGAATTGCTAAAATAAAACATAAAATTTTGCATATTTTAAATTATATTTTTTTTTATTGTATAGTTTAATATTAAAAACTGTAAAAGTTGTACAATAATAATCATTAAAGTTAAAAAAATTTTATTACAATAAATTTAATGTTTTTTTTTGTTTATATAAGATTGTTGAAATTTAAAAAGTAGGTAAGTGTTATTATTATTGACAAAAATGTTTACTTTAAGTTAATACTTTATTTGTAAAACATGTTAAGGTACATTTAGCCGACCGTAAATGTAGAAATGTAAATGTAGATGTGTCAGCTGAACATTTTTGATAAACGAAAAGCTATGCAATTGCTTAGCCGACTGAAATGTCACTTAGCCGTAACGTTTGAACCTGCTGAAAATAGAATTTCAATACAAGGTTACGTGACAGATTTAGCCAGTGATGGTAAATACTATCGTAAATTGAAGTGAAGTACAATAGCACTTTTCAAGTACTTATTTACTAAAACTTTTCAGTTGTTAAATTTTACGACACACAATATAATTTTAAATAAATTATAAAGTTTTCTTTTCTAAATTAAATATGTTATACTTGTATAATTGTATAATTTGTATAATTGTTTGGCAATACAGCATCATTTTTAGTACGATTTGAATATTTACGTACTTTTTACACAAAATTGCAAAGTGGCCATCATTGGTTTGAACAGCTGTGTGTTTTTTTTTTATTTATAAAATGAAATATAGAAAAAAATAATGGACGAAAAAAAAATATAATGATTCTTGTTCAGGCGAATAAATGCCTTTACAATAAACATTCTCCAGGATATTAGAATCCAGAAAAAAAATGACGAAAGTTTACATAAACGCAAGAAGTTTAAACTAATAAAAAAAACTTTCAATATCCATTATAATTTAAAAGCATACACAAAATAAAAAAAAAAAAACAAAACGCAACACAGTTTTATTTAATTTTTTGCTTATGTCAAAAACACATGACGCGTTTTTACACATTCTATAAGCTCAACTACATTGACATTTACGGTACAACTACATTTACATTACATTTACGATTTCAACGGTCGGCTAATTCTGCCCTTAAACACCATTTTATGAGTTTTGAGTAACCAAAGAAAACTTTCTGGAAACCTTGATATTAATTTTAAAAATCTGATAGTTTTCCGCATTAAAGTTAATAATATTTAATTGATTGTTTTATTTGACCTTTTATTACATAAAGCTATTAATTTTTATTTGGGCTCAAGGTCCGTATTTATTTTAATAAAGCTCTTATTGTTTTTTAAATAAATATTATTTATTATTTCGATATTGCGAACTACATTTGGTGTTCTTCATAAAAAAAACTAAAAAACAACATATGCACACAAAACATAAAAACACTAATAAAAAACAACATATACACAAAACATAAAAAAACTAACAAATGTTATGTTATTAATTATTATTGCTTTACATCGAATAGAGCTATCCACTTTCTAAAAAGTTGCAATGCTTACTATAAGTTCTGTTGTGTATATTGTTAAAAATATGCTTTATTAAAATCGTAAAAAGAAGTAAAAATAAGAAAGTGAAACGAAATGGCCTATTGTGTTTGTTTTCAAAGCTAAAAGTTTCTACAAAACTTCTTGATTACAAAACAAAAACAACTAACATAAAACAAAACCAAATAAACAAACACAATACACAACTATCGAGTATACACACACCTGCATTTTATAACAACTAAATAAAAATACACAACATGTATAATAAATTCGAAATAATAATTGAAGGTTCTAGAAGCAAATAACAATGCTCACAACATGCGTCTGAGATTAAAATGACAACACAGCATGTTCTACTACGCAGCAATAAGTAGATCGGTTTTACCACTCTTCGCAAAATTTGGGTCGGCTAATTTCAAACCCGATAATAAAGAGGCCTGTGAAACAACAACCGTCTCAGTGGGAAAATTTCCCGTTAATATAGGCAAAAGCAAGCCTTCTACTTTTATCCTAAATCGGCTATCTAAGGTTGAGGCTAACTCGAAAGAACGCAGTTTTTGAACGGAACCAGCTGAAGCATCATTTAAGCCAGAAACTCTAGCTCTTATTTTCTTAACAGGCAAATCAAGCTTCTGCTGTAAGCTCTCAGAAATAAAAGTTGCCTGAGAACCTGAATCAATCAACGCTCTCGCCCTAAAAACATCACCACGACACGCTACATTGACAATGGCTGTCCCTAAAAGAATCTGTCGCGATGCGGCTGCAAAACAATTCTGGACGGTCGTCTTCTGCGTTATAGCTCTACTAGTGCATGGTTCATCGCTCTGGTTACTCTGTTCAACCTCCCGATTCAGCAATGAGTGATGCTTCAATTTACACACAGCGCAACTAAAATTGTTCTGGCATGCATTTAGCCTGTGACCCGGATTTAACCCTAAAAATTTTGGGCAAATTCTCAATAAGTGGTCTTTTGTACAACAAGGGCAAGTCCTTCTTACAATCTTTGCCTGATAGGCTCTAACTTTTTTATTTGTTGAATTCTGGCTCCTGTTTAAACGATGTTCAGCTTGGGGCTGCGAATTCCCTTCTGTCTTAAATTTTCTAAGAGAACTAGGCCTTACAGTATACTCTGTTGGGTTGGCTCGGATGGCCGAAACTGTTTCTAACGTTTGAAAACGAGATGTGAGAAACTTATCCATTTCTTCCCATTAAGGGATTTCCGTCTTGTCCTTTATGGATTGCTTCCAAGATGATAAAGTTAAATCAGGTAATTTAATGGAGCAAAGAAATATAAAAATCGAATCCCAGTTAGTAATGTCAATGTTATGCAAATGAAGTGCTGAAATGCAGTTGTTAATATCGCTTTGTAACCGTTTAATTTCAGCAGCTGATTCCGATTCAACCTCCACTAAATTAAATAAAATTTTTAGTTGGGTATTAACGGTCTATCAAATTTGTCCACGCCGTCTCAAAGCCCTCATTGGTAAGGGGAGATTTTTTGACAATCTATAAGGCCTCATCTCTGGTGTTATGTCTGAGATAAAATAGTTTTTTAACCGCTGACAAAGAGCTACAGTTAATATAGACCGCCACGAACATGTCCCTAAACGCTGGCCACGACTGATAGTCTCCATAAAAAGGCTCAGTGGTACATGGCGGCAGTCTAATATGATGATCTCCAACTACCGAACCCTCAATCGAATTTCCAACACATTGGGTAGAAGAAAGGGAAGGCTTGCTGTTGGAGCGTGGAGTTTTTAGGCCAATAAAGGTTTTCTCCATACAAATGGTTTTTTTACAACATTTACTTTTTTTCCATACTTATTTAATAATTATGAATTTACTTACTTAATGAATTTCTTAACTATATAAAACTTTATTAATTTACAAATGAAACTTTATTATTATTATTTTGATTTAAGTTAACAAATGAATTTAAAATGCATGGTAACCCCTTCTTTGTCGAAAATTAGAATGTAAAATATAACTGTTGTGCTGAAAAGAAAAGAATTATAATTAAACAAGAATCAAGAATAAATAGTTACAGTTGTTGAATAAATACTTACCGAAAAAGACGTGTTTTAATTTCGTGGTAATCAAAGCTTTTAAATCTGCCCACCATTTTACTTTTTATCAAGTTTATAATTTAATTAAATTTGTACTATTTTACCTTAAAAAACTATTAAGGGAAAACATTTTGGCGCTCGAGCAGGGACTTAATTTAAAAGCTTTTGTTAAAACTTTTTTATAAATATCTTAAAAAAAAATTTAAGTATTATAATTAAATATCTCGTGTTTGTGATAAATTCAATAACTTGCAATCAAGCTGTAAATAGTTGTGCGCGATTAATTCATTTACGTTAAAAGTGTAAAATAGAAAACCACCCCTATTAACTACATACATACATACCTGGGGATATCGTTGCTGCTCCATGACTCGTCGTTGTCGTTGCCGAATTTGCCGTCCTAACCATACACAGGAGAGTAATAGTGATTCTGGTCTTTCAGAAACACAGGTAATAAGCGTAAAAAATATAGTGTTTTATTTCTTATAATCTGTAAATTATTCAGATTAAAAATTCTATAAGATAATTAGAATTTTAGAAATTACCGCTCAGTGTGCGAGATAGACACATAATATTGTTTACGCTTTATTTTTGATTATATCTATTTATTATATGTGGACAAATCGCTTTTCTGTGAAACAAAGTTCTCGAGTGTTGAATATATAAGCAAAATAAACACACATATCCACATATAACAAGTTTAATAATAGTTAAATCGAAAAGTTGTACATTATTCAAGCATAACTAAATAATTTATTCACCCACCACCATATTTTTAATAAAGCGAATAATTTTTAAATTATTATTAATTATTAACATTCTTGGTTGGCTTGTTGATTTGTCACTATTTATTACACCAACAACAATTATTATAGATCACTGTTAACGTTGTCTTGTTTCAATTCCGTTCATTTCGTGGTGCCGGTACTATAAACAATTTATTGACAATTTCGGGTTGCCAAATTATAAGTCATAGTTAGTCGTTTTATCGACTAAAGTGAGAACGAAATTTATAATCATTGAACAAGAGGCGACAAGTTTATAGGCCAATAAGCTTAGTATTTTAATTTTTTTTTTAATATTTGGTGTGTGGAAAATAGTTCAAACAGTTCTGCTGGAAATATGTTATTTTGATTTGAAGGCGCGCATTAGAATAAATTTGTTAGCGGGAGTTACAACCAAAACCCAACAACTATTGTTTTGTTGTGTGGTCTTTAGACTCGCTTTACGTCAAGTTCTGCCTGCGTTTTGAGTGTTTTCAAGGTTAGGGCACGATTTTTTAGGGTTCTTGTAACATTCTAACATGCCTGGAGGATCTTGATAGACTGTTACAGAAAAAAGCCAAAATGGTGGAAAATATTAAAAGGATAAAAAGATCTATTATCGAAAAAACAATTTCGTTCAATCCCTTTGAGATCGACTGTAGGATGGACATCTTAAAAGATTAAATTGCTCAAGCAATGGAACTGCAGTCGGAAGTAGATGTTTTACATCCTACAAATGACGACCGTTCCGAGCTTGAAGATTTATGCGTGACCACGAAGTCTCTATTACTGAGTCTTCAGGCCAAGAATGGAGGAATGAACGTGCAGGAAACTACGTTCATGCAATCTCATCATTCGAGGCTTCCGAATATGAAGCTCCCAAAATTCAGCGGAGAATACTCCGATTATAAAAACTTTATGAGCCTCTTTGAAAATTTGGTCCACAACGATCCGTTGTTGACAGACATTGAGAAATTCAATCACTTGATATCCTGTTTGACCAATGAAGCTTTAGGTACGGTCAAAGCCTTTCAAGTTACTGAAGAGAACTATCCCAAGGCATTAGCGAGCTTAAAGAAAGTTTACGACAACGACTGTTTAATTTTCTTGAAAACAATTTCAAAGTTGTTCGATCTTCCCGATATAAGTAAACCTTCAGCTCCAGCCTTGAGAAGCTTAATCGACACAGTTTCCGCCATTTATGATTCATTGTTGTCCATTGGTGATGATAAGAAGATTTCAAATGCGATTTTAATTCACTTAGTTATGTCAAAAGTTGATCCAGTCACAAAATCCAAGTGGGAAGAACAGCTTGATTTTGAGAAGCTCCCGCTGTGGTCTGACTGCGAGGTTATGTTGAATAAGAGATATCAACATATGTCTGCTGATGAATCTTCGGATTCAAAGCACAAAAGTTTCAAGAATAGAAACGACTTTGTGCCTAAGAAAAACTCAAAGGCTTCACTAACAGTAACAAAATCGAAACAATCCCCTGAAAAATGCTTATTTTGTAAATCTGGCAACCACAATATTTACAATTGCTCTTCGTTTGCTACATTACCAGTTCTTCAGAGATTTGAATTCGTGAAAGCTGCGCCTGCATGTATAAATTGCTTAAGGAAAGGTCATACTGTAGCGAGGTGTAATACTCCAAAATGCAAAGTTTGTGGTGGAGCTATGGCTCTGAGAATCAAAATTCTAACAATGCTCAAAATTTTTCTTTAAATTATTCCTCCGAGCAGCCATCGACTTCTCGGGCTTCTACAAATCTCTCACATTCAGATGGGAACGTAATTCTAGCCACAGCTGTGGTAAAAGTAAGATGTAGTTCCGGAGATTACATTTTGGCAAGGGCATTATTAGATTCCGGTTCTCAAACTAATTTCATTATTAGATTCCGGTTCTCAAACTAATTTCATCACCGAGGAACTGGCCCAACGATTAAGAATAAAGCGAGAAGGAGGCAGATTGAATTTAATAGGTATAGGTGAAACTAATTCTGTTGCTAGATCAAACGTAGAAGTCTCCGTAATGTCAAGGGTTAATTCTACCCAATTTTCTTCAAAGTTTTGGGTACTAAGTTCAATCACGAACTTCCAACCTGACCACAGGATCAGTACTGTTAACTGGAATATTCCAGGAAATATTAAACTAGCAGATCCTGACTTCTATAAGCCGCAAAAAGTTGATCTATTGATAGGTGGTGAAATATTCTTCGAACTTTTATGTGTTGGACAAATTAAGGCTAGTCCAAGCCTTCCTGTTTTTCAAAAAACATCTCTTGGCTGGATTGTTTCTGGAAAGTACAATCAGTCAAAGGGTTCCAACTTAGGCGTATGCCATGTAAGCAACATTATGGAAACCGAGGAAGCTATCGATTCGATTGTTAGGAGATTCTGGGAACTCGAAAAAGTTACTCAGGAGTCCGAACATATGTATACTGAGGAACAGCAGAAGTGCGAAGAAAAATTTAAAGAATCTATACGACGTTTGCCGTCAGGACGGTTTGAAGTCTCACTTCCTTTCAAATCGGATCCTCATGTGTTAGGCTCATCATTCGATACCGCCAAACGGCGATTTCTTGCACTTGAACGCAAACTTTCAGCCTACAAAATCATGAGAGAAATGTATCACGATTTCATGAAAGAGTATGCTGACTTAGGTCACATATCTATTGCGTCTACTCATGTACCGAGCTTTCCTCACTATTTCATTCCGCACCAATGCGTTCTGAGACCTCAGAGTACAACTACTAAGCTTCGAGTTGTATTCGACGCTTCGAGTCGGACATCTTCACGAGTTTCGCTAAACGAGTTATTGATGGTTGGCCCCACTGTGCAGAAGGAACTATATGAAACTCTTATCCGTTTTCGTTTTCACAAATTCGTAATCACTGCTGATATTGAGAAGATGTATCGTCAGGTTTCGGTAGCCGATAGTGACAGGAATTTCCGGATGGTTGTGTGGAGGCAAGGGCCCTCCGATCCGCTGCAAATCTTCCGTCTAAATACTGTAACGTATGGTACATCCTCCGCTCCATTTTTAGCAATTCGATGTCTCATGCATCTCAGCGATTTGTATAGGGAAACCTTCCCAATCGGGGCGGAGGTCATTCGGAGGGATTTTTATGTCGACGATTTGTTAACTGGTGCCGATAGTTTGGCTGAGCTTTTAACTATTCGAGATCAAGCTACTCAAATTTTGAGCTCAGCTGGATTTAATTTAACAAACCGGTTTTCAAATCACCCAGACCTTAACTTTTTTAATAACGTGGAAAAACTATTACATACTGATTCCGATTTAGCTAAGGCTTTAGGTATACATTGGAATCCGAAGAGCGATTCATTTACGTTTCACTTGAATGATAATTTTGAACATTTAAAGGCAACTAAAAGAAACATTTTGTCGGTTTCTTCCAAGTTGTTTGATCCTCTCGGACTTTTATGCCCAATAATAACGAAATCTAAGATATTACTTCAAGAACTTTGGATTCAAAAACTCGATTGGGATGAAACCATACCCATGCGACTAAATACTGCATGGGAAGGTTTTAGAGATAACTTATCAAAAATTAGTGCTATAAATATCCCAAGATTCGTCCACACTGCTCCATTGGCAAAAATCGAAATCCATGGATTCGCTGATGCTTCAATTAGGGTTTATGGGTGCTGTCTATACATCAGAAGTTGTTGCACAAATGGGGTCTTCTGTAATTTGTTGACGGCTAAGTCAAAGGTCGCTCCGCTTAAAACGAAATCTCTTCCGAGACTGGAGTTGTGTGCTGCACACTTACTAGCCAAATTATGGAATCGCGTTGAAAGAATTGTTAGCTTCAAATTCGAGAGTGTAACTTTCTGGACAGATTCGGAGATCACTTTACACTGGTTAAAAACTCATGCATCCAGTCTAGCAACATTTGTTTCAAACAGAGTTGCTGAGGTACAGGAATGGTCGGACCGTGTCTCATGGCAACACGTGCCTACGGGACAGAATCCAGCCGACATTGTATCTAGAGGATGTGATGCAGAAAGTCTTGAGAATTCGATTTGGCTAAATGGCCCTTCATTTCTTTTAGAAGAGAAATCGAGGTGGCCTAACAATAAACACTTTGAGTTGACAGAGGATCAAATATCTCTTGAAAAGAGAAGGACTAACGTTCTCATAGCAGTAGAGAATTCTCTAAATTTGGGAAACGTTTTTTTAAAATTGGTTGAAGATCATTCTTCATATAAGAAAATCATAAGAATCCTATGCCATATGCTAAGGTTCATTGATTCTTGCAGAAAATTAGAAATTTGCAGATCGAAAAATCCTACAGCTAAGGAAAATAGTTGGGCCTTCTATAGACTTGTAGAAGTCGTCCAGAAAGAGTTTTTTTCTGATGAGATTACTAAGCTACAAAAATCTCAGGTATTGCCACCAAATATTCAAAGACTCACACCGTTTCTACATAAGTTTTCAGAAAATCGGCGGTACTTTTCATTAATAAGGGTAGGTGGGAGGTTACTTAACGCTTCTTTACCGTATAACACAAAGTTCCCACTCCTATTACCAAGAAAAAATCCATTCGTAACGCGATATTTACGTAACTTGCACCTCGATAATTGCCATGCTGGACCGAAGGCGCTGATAGCTCTATCGAGAGAAAATATTTGGCTTGTTAATGCCAAGGAAGAATGCAGTAGGATAGTGCGTAATTGTGTTCACTGTTATCGCTATAAACCAAAGCTTATGACTCAAATAATGGGGAACTTGCCTGTTGATAGGGTTAGAGCTTTGAGGCCATTTTTGATAGTTGGCGTAGATTTCTGTGGTCCCGTAAACGTATCGTTACGCATACGCGGTAAACCACCTATAAAGATGTATATAGCGGTTTATGTTTGTTTCACATCAAAGGCTGTCCACTTGGAATTAGTATCTGATCTATCTTCTGATGCATTTAATCTTTCTTTTAAAAGGTTCACTGCCAGGAGAGGTCTTCCCCGCAAGGTATACTGCGACAACGCAACCAACTTCGTGGGAGCCAGCCGGACACTCAAGGAGCTATTCGGGGCATTCGAGAAGAGTCGGGAAGACGTAGTGTCATACGCAGCGTCATGCAAGGTAGACTTCATCTTCATACCTCCCAGAGCTCCTCACTTCGGAGGGCTGTGGGAGGCGGCCGTCAAGCAGGCGAAACACCTACTTCTGCGAGCCGTGGGCAATGCGCTGCTCACGCAGGAAGAAATGATGACAATGCTTATGGAAGTAGAGGCGGTGCTGAACAGCAGACCAATAGCACCGCTCTCACAAGACCCGAACGACGGGGATGCATTAATGCCGGCGCATCTTCTAATCGGCGAGGGTCTACGTTCGCTGCCGCCAGAATCCGTCGCAGACGTCAACGACAACAAGCTGAGGTGGTTGAAGCGATGGCGGATGCTTTGCGCTCTCAAGCAGCGGTTCTGGCGAGCCTGGTCCAAAGACTACGTTCTGGGTTTACAGGACAAAGGCAAGTGGCTCAAAGAGGAGCCCAATCTTCAAATAGGCCAAGTAGTGGTGGTCCACGAGGACAATCTCCCGCCCCAACAGTGGTTGACCGGGAAAGTCGTCCACGTAACAGAAGGCCCAGACGGCAAGGTCAGAGTGGCGGAGGTAAAAACGAGAAACGGCGTCTTTAAGCGCCCTATTACGAAACTAGCTCCACTACCAATTGTTTGAAAACTGACGGTTCTTCAATGGGGCCGGAATGTTGGAGCGTGGAGTTTTTAGGCCAATAAAGGTTTTCTCCATACAAATGGTTTTTTTACAACATTTACTTTTTTTCCATACTTATTTAATAATTATGAATTTACTTACTTAATGAATTTCTTAACTACATAAAACTTTATTAATTTACAAATGAAACTTTATTATTATTACAATTCGCCCATCAAAGTCCCGCAGGTAATGATGCCAATCTGCACTCTTTAAGCAAATCCTTAGCCACTTCGCAGTCCTCTCCTAAATCAACATTATCACCATTAATTGCAAAGGTTTCATAAGCTACCCTAACTCGCTCCCACAAAGCTTTAAATTCTTTCTTTTCAAGTTCAATAGTAAAAAGAGTCTGATTCGCTTTATGTGCCTCATTGAAATCCTGCTCAAATTCGAGAAATAGTCCAGCATACTCGTATTTCTCAAACTTTAGTAAATTACTTGATTTAATCATATTGAAAGGCAAATATATTTTATCCGAATAATAAAAATACTGCTTCTATAACTTAGCACTTTACAATTTGCTTTATAAAAACCAAAGTCCCAAAAGTACCAGAGAAAGGAAAAATACAACACCAAAAACAGAGCAAATAATAAAATTATAATTATCGAATAGTAAATCGCTATTCTCCCAGCAAGACTAAGTACAAATGAAAAGTCTTCTACACGACACTAGGTATATGAACAAAATTAAACAAAAAACTATATTCCTGTAAAAAAATGAAATATATCACAATAATATTTGAATATTCAAATCCAAAAACAATCAATTGTTTACCGCAGTTTTAATACTGACACAATATTGTATTATTAATTTAAAGGTAAAAATTTAAAAGTAAATCTTGAACTACCCTAATGTGCAAACAACCACCAAAAGTGTTCTGTGATAAAAACTACAGAAATCCGCTACACAACAATAATAGAAAATATATATTTTAGCAATATGTTCCCAACTATACACTGGCTCCAATTAATTGCCTCAAACTATGGCAGCATATAATATCAAGTGATCTCGTAGTGTACCACAAGAAGAGTTTTATGTTAATGCGTTACCATAAAAAACCCAAAAATACGAGTAACATATATCAGTTTCTTTTATTTTATTAAAGTTTACTGATTCCTCTTTATCAAGAAATTAAAAAAAACAAAGTAATATAAGTAATAAAAGCTGTTTAAGATTTTCTAATAAGTGTACGTATACACAAATAGGTACATACTTATGTATAAAAGTAAATATCCAAATGCAAAAGATGAAAAACAATTGTTATTAAAAAATGTAAACACATATGTATGTTCATTCATACATATAATTTTTGGATTTATAGTTGTTAGAAAAACACTGATTATGACCTTCTAATAGTTGAGTATAAAAACAACTTCTTGAAACAGAATTAAGAAAGCAATAATTTGTTTATTTAATCAATTGTCTGGACTATAACCGCATTTTTTTCCGGGCGATCACTAATAAAAAGGAAAAAACTTACATATGTAGGAAATTTTGTCCTATAATTCCAGCTTTGTACAAGTGCTTGTTCCCTTCTTTGCCAATTATCTTCCAGATATTGCTTGCCCTCTGATGTCACTGTTGTATCACTTGAAATTTACACCTTATTAATATGTTAAAAATGTTTGTTTTTCTATTAATTTCACATGAGTTTTTTTTTTTTTAATTAATAACAAAACACTTTAACTTTGCAATTTTATATTTTACTAAAAGAAAACAAATGGCAAAGTTCGATAGAGTTGTTAATGAATATAAACAACAGCTGAGCGAATTGGTTGTATTTTATTTATCTGTTGGTTCGTGTCTTTACTAAAATAATAGTCTCCAAAGATATTACAGTTTGGTATTCAAGATCAGTGCATCTCAAACTGTATTTAAGACAACAGATTATTTCTTGCAAAACTTTTTTTTAATTATACAAGAAATTTACAAATAGCAAAAGATTTCAATTTCAAATTTCAAAAAAAATTCTTTTTTTCATGCTATTCTTCCGATTTATTATTTAAATCACCGATATTGATTATTGAGGGTCAAAGCACGTCTCGATGGCCATTTCGTTATCGCTTACTTAACTCGTCAGGAGACTTCTGACAAACATTTTAAATAAACTAAAGATTTTTGTCCAAACAATAAAGCAAAGACAAAAAGCAAAGTTTAAGCAAAAACAACAATAACCAAATGTAATTCTATTTTTCTTTCTCTGCTGTATAAGGCAGAGTTTTTTTTTCTCTTTTATACAGTTGAAAGAGGATGAAAAATAAAATATCACAAAACACTACGATAATTTATTTTATGCACAGGCACTTTGCAAATATTAAACATTTTAAACAACGGGATTTTTTTAATAATATTAATTAATTCTCAAATTTTAAAAAAATTCTTTTTTTCATGCTATTCTCCCGATTTATTATTTAAATCACCGATATTGATTATTGAGGTTCAATTTCACCTGAATTTCCTGAACAGAAAAATTACTTTGCGCCCCTGAAAAATTCCAAAATCCGGCTCGATTGGACCAAATGTAAACGTCAAGGCAAATTGAAGTCCACAGATAATTTTCCTGCTGTAAACTTTCAGGTGTTTATCTACTAAATATCTGCAATGAATGTCTTAAATGGCATAGCAAGACATTCACTTTAATAGTGAATGCGTAAAATATTACATTCACTACCAATAAAACAAACTAGTACTTCTACGATCATTCATTTCCAAACAAAACATCAAGACTCGTTGGTTATGTTTGTGTGTGAATAGGCTAGTTGCGTACATACATTAGGGCGCCTCACACAAATTGAAATTACTTAGGTCTACATGGATCTGCAGCACAATTTTTAGAAAACCTTTAAATTTTTTTGATATGAAATATATTAATACATCACCGATATAAACGTAAAATATATCCATGAAGAAAAACAGAATTAAATACGACCTATATAAATTAACTCCTAATTAGTTTTCAATTTTCCCAAAAATGTTCCACACATTGCTCCTCCCTCTTTTGTTATTAAATTTACTCTCCCCAGTCAAAAGCCTAGATTTAATAGTGAAGCAAACAAGCATACATTTGATTCATCCGCGTCAGTAGAACCGTTTATTGATACCTGTTTAAATAAATACATACATATTATACATATGCAAGATAACGCAATTTTTGTGCACTGCCCTAATAAAAGTTTTTTTTTATCTCAAAGGAAAAAAAGTTACGATGTATTATGGATGCCGTTTAATCAATGACAATGCAGTGACGACGCAGTGAAATAAAAAAAAAATATATTTGGCTTGGTGTACTTCAAAACATTTTCAGAAAGCAAACAGTGTTTATAATTCATTGCGAAATAGCAGGTAGAGTATTGTGTTGGTTTGCTATATATCAAGTGGAGTATTGTGCTTGGTTTTCTTGTTAGAATACTCATTCTTTTATTAGTCATTGCAAAAAGTACTACGTAATAGAGTGCAATCAAATAAAACAAATGCGGAGATGCATAAATGAATGTCTTGATGCAGCCATTTATTATCTACCAAAGTGGTTGCTTTATTGGTTTTTCTTTGATATATTTTTTCAATAGATCGATTTTTGACAAAAATAAAAAATAGCAAGTGCTTCGCGTACAATAACGACCCAAAGCAAGCATAAAAAAAGGGTAAGACCGACTTCAGCGCCTCTGAGATGTCAATCACTCTTTGATGTAATTCGGGCACTACACATAAACCAGGGATGGAAAACTATATGGGTTCAGACATAAACAACTGTATAAAAGAGCCGAAAAAAATTCTGCCTTATACAGCAGAGAAAGATAAATAGAATTACTATTAGTTATTGTTGTTTTTGCTTAGACTTTGATTTTTGTCTTTGCTTTATTGTTTGGACAAAAATCTTTAGTTTATTTAAAATGTTTGTCAGAAGTTTCCTGAAGAGTTAAGTAAGCGATAACGAAATGGCCATCGAGACGTGGATTGACCCTCAATAATCAATATCGGTGATTTAAATAATAAATCGGGAAAACAGCACGAAAAAAAGAATTTTTACAAATTAATATAATTAAAAACAATTCCCGTTGTTTAAAATAATTTAATATTTGCAAAGTGCCCGTGCATAAAATAAATTATCGTAGTGTTTTGTGATTTTTTATTTTTCATCCTCTTTACACTGTATAAAAGAGCCGAAAAAAATTCTGCCTCATACAGCAGAGAAAGAAAAATATAATTACTATTGGTTATTGTTGTTTTTGCTTAAACTTTGATTCTTGTCTTTGCCTTATTGTTTGGACACAAATCTTTAGTTTATTTAAAATGTTTGTCAGAAGTTTCCTGAAGAGTTAAGTAAGCGATAAAGAAATGGCCATCGAGACGTGCTTTGACCCTCAATAATCAATATCGGTGACTTAAATAATAAATCAGGAAAATAGCATGAAAAAAGGAATTTTTAAAAATTAATATAATTTAAAATAAATCCCGTTGTTTAAAATAATTTAATATTTGCAAAGTGCCCGTGCATAAAATAAATTATCGTAGTGTTTTGTGATTTTTTATTTTTCATCCTCTTTCAACTGTATAAAAGAGCCGAAAAAAATTCTGCCTCATACAGCAGAGAAAGAAAAATATAATTACTATTGGTTATTGTTGTTTTTGCTTAGACTTTGATTTTTGTCTTTGCTTTATTGTTTGGACAAAAATCTTTAGTTTATTTAAAATGTTTGTCAGAAGTTTCCTGAAGAGTTAAGTAAGCGATAACGAAATGGCCATCGAGACGTGCTTTGACCCTCAATAATCAATATCGGTGATTTAAATAATAAATCGGGAAAATAGCACGAAAAAAAGAATTGTTAACAATTAATATAATTTAAAAAATTCCCGTTGTTTAAAATAATTTAATATTTGCAAAGTGCCCGTGCATAAAATAATTTATCGTAGGGTTTTGTGATTTTTTATTTTTCATCCTCTTTCAACTGTATAAAAGAGCCGAAAAAAATTCTGCCTCATACAGCAGAGAAAGAAAAATATAATTACTATTGGTTATTGTTGTTTTTGCTTAAACTTTGATTCTTGTCTTTGCCTTATTGTTTGGACACAAATCTTTAGTTTATTTAAAATGTTTGTCAGAAGTTTCCTGAAGAGTTAAGTAAGCGATAACGAAATGGCAATCGAGACGTGCATTGACCCTCAATAATCAATGTCGGTGATTTAAATAATAAATCGGGAAAATAGCACGAAAAAAAGAATTTTTACAAATTAATATAATTAAAAAAAATTCCCGTTGTTTAAAATAATTTAATATTTGCAAAGTGCCCGTGCATAAAATAAATTATCGTAGTGTTTTGTGATTTTTTATTTTTCATCCTCTTTCAACTGTATAAAAGAACCGAAAAGAATTCTGCTTTATACAGCAGAGAAAGAAAAATAGAATTACTATTGGTTATTGTTGTTTTCGCTTAGACTTTGATTTTTGTCTTTGCTTTATTGTTTGGACAAAAATCTTTAGTTTATTTAAAATGTTTGTCAGAAGTTTCCTGAAGAGTTAAGTAAGCGATAACGAAATGGCCATCGAGACGTGTTTTGACCCTCAATAATCAATATCGGTGATTTAAATAATAAATCGGGAAAATAGCACAAAAAAAGAATTTTTAAAAATTAATATAATTAAAAAAAAATCCCGTTGCTTAAAATAATTTAATATTTGCAAAGTGCCCGTGCGTAAAATAAATTATCGTAGTGCTTTGTGATTTTTTATTTTTCATCCTCTTTCAACTGTATAAAAAAGCCGAAAAAAATTCTGCCTTATACAGCAGAGAAAGAAAAATAGAATTAGTATTGGTTATTGTTGTTTTTGCTGAAACTTCGATTTTTGTCTTTGCTTTATTGTTTGGACAAAAGTCTTTAGTCTATTTAAAATGTTTGTCAGAAGTTTCCTGAAGAGTAAAGTAAGCGATAACGAAATGGCCATCGAGAAGTGCTTTGACCCTCAATAATCAATATCGGTGACTTAAATAATAAATCGGGAAAATAGCACGAAAAAAAAAATTTTAAAAATTAATATTGATACGAATAATAAAATCTGACAACCCCTGTAGTTGTTTCCGTATGAGTGTGGTGAATAAAGTTAATTCAACAACCAACGGTATGTGTATAGAATAAAAACCACAAGTTAGCCAACAAATGCTGAGCAGCCTCAATAGCTGCGTTGGTAGAGGTGCGTACTACAAAACAGAGGGTCCTGAGTACGATACCGCATTCGGACATTCGTGCAAAGAAAAAATAATAAATTGTTATAATGCAAATAAAATTAATAAACAGCAGTACAAACCTCCCGAGAGGCAAAAGGCAATTATTGTGTGAAGCCATGGCAGATAATTTAGTTTAGACGTCCAACTTAATATAAGAGCAACAGATAATTGTCAAGAAGCCCTTTATAATAAAAAGTAATAGCAATAGCGGTTAGCGCGGGGAAGTGTAACAGCATAACAACAGTGTATGGCAGACGTGTGTTGTGGCTACTGGATAAAAAGAGATGACTGGCTTGGATTAAAAGAGATGTCTGTGGATGGTTAAGGTTACTAAACAAGGCATCGAGTAGTTCATGTCTCGCCGGAGTAACACAGTAGTGTAGCGTGGATGGCTGCGTTTGTGGTGGTAACGCATGTTTAGTAAATACGAGACCAAGGGTTCACAAGACCGGTAGAATCGAGAAGTAAAGCCAGAGAAAGCCATAAAGTTCGAAAACAGAATTTAGCCACAGTGGTATTTGCAATCAAAAGAATCCGTAAGTTTGTCTAAAAAGAGAAAAACGTAACAATATAATTTAAAAAAAAAAATCCCGTTCTTTAAAATAATTTAATAATTGCAAAGTGCCCGTGCATAAAATAATTTATCGTAGTGTTTTGTGATTTTTTATTTTTCATCCTCTTTCAACTGTATAAAAGAGCCGAAAAAAATTCTGCCTCATACAGCAGAGAAAGAAAAATATAATTACTATTGGTTATTGTTGTTTTTGTTTAAACTTTGATTTTTGTCTTTGTCTTATTGTTTGGACACAAATCTTTAGTTTATGTAAAATGTTTGTCAGAAGTTTCCTGAAGAGTTAAGTAAGCGATAACGAAATGGCCATCGATACGTGCTTTGACCCTCAATAATCAATATCGGTGAATTAAATAATAAATCGGGAAAATAGCACGAAAAAAAGAATTTTTAACAATTAATATAATTTAAAAAAATCCCGTTGTTTAAAATAATTTAATATTTGCAAAGTGCCCGTGCATAAAATAATTTATCGTAGTGTTTTGTGATTTTTTTTTCATCCTCTTCCCACTGCATAAAAGAGCCGAAAAAATTTCTGCCTCATACAGCAGAGAAAGAAAAATATAATTACTATTGGTTATTGTTGTTTTTGCTTAAACTTTGATTTTTGTCTTTGCCTTATTGTTTGGACACAAATATTTAGTTTATTTAAAATGTTTGTCAGAAGTTTCCTGAAGAGTTAAGTATGCGATAACGAAATGGCCATCGAGACGTGCTTTGGCCCTCAATAATCAATATCGGCGATTTAAATAATAAATCGGGAAAATAGCACGAAAAAAAGAATTTTTAAAAATTAATATAATTTAAAAAAATTCCCGTTGTTTAAAATAATTTAATATTTGCAAAGTGCCCGTGCATAAAATAAATTATCGTAGTGTTTTGTGATTTTTTATTTTTCATCCTCTTTCAACTGTATAAAAGAGCCGAAAAAAATTCTGCCTCATACAGCAGAGAAAGAAAAATATAATTACAATTGGTTATTGTTGTTTTTGCTTAAACTTTGATTTTTGTCTTTGCCTTATTGTTTGGACACAAATCTTTAGTTTATTTAAAATTTTTGTCAGAAGTTTCCTGAAGAGTTAAGTAAGCGATAACGAAATGGCCATCCAGACGTGCTTTGACCCTCAATAATCAATATCGGTGATTTTAATAATAAATCGGGAAAATAGCACGAAAAAAAGAATTTTTAAAAGTTAATATAATTTAAAAAAAATCCTGTTGTTTAAAATAATTTAATATTTGCAAAGTGCCCGTGCATAAAATAAATTATCGTACTGTTTTGTGATTTTTTATTTTTCATCCTCTTTCAACTGTATAAAAGAGCCGAAAAAAATTCAGCCTTATACAGCAGAGAAAGAAAAATAGAATTACTATTGGTTATTGTTGTTTTTGCTTAGACTTTGATTTTTGTCTTTGCTTTATTGTTTGGACAAAAATCTTTAGTTTATTTAAAATGTTTGTCAGAAGTTTCCTGAAGAGTTAAGTAAGTGATAACGAAATGGCCATCGAGACGTGCTTTGACCCTCAATAATCAATATCGGTGATTTGAATAATAAATCGGAAAAATAGCACGAGAAAAAGAATTGCTAACAATTAATATAATTTAAAAAATTCCCGTTGTTTAAAATAATTTAATATTTGCAAAGTGCCTGTTCATAAAATAATTTATCGTAGGGTTTTGTGATTTTTTATTTTTTATCCTCTTTCAACTGTATAAAAGAGCCGAAAAAAATTCTGCCTTATACAGCAGAGAAAGAAAAATAGAATTAGTATTGGTTATTGTTGTTTTTGCTTAAACTTTGCTTTGTTGTTTGGACACAAATCTTTAGTTTATTTAAAATGTTTGTCAGAAGTTTTCTGAAGAGTTAAGTAAGCGATAACGAAATGGCCATCGAGACGTGCATTGACCCTCAATAATCAATATCGGTGATTTAAATAATAAATCGGGAAAATAGCACGAAAAAAAGAATTGTTAACAATTAATATAATTTAAAAAATTCCCGTTGTTTAAAATAATTTAATATTTGCAAAGTGCCCGTGCATAAAATAATTTATCGTAGGGTTTTGTGATTTTTTATTTTTCATCATCTTTCAACTATATAAAAGAGCCGAAAAAAATTCAGCCTTATACAGCAGAGAAAGAAAAATAGAATTACTATTGGTTATTGTTGTTTTTGCTTAGACTTTGATTTTTGTCTTTGCTTTATTGTTTGGACAAAAGTCTTTAGTCTATTTAAAATGTTTGTCAGAAGTTTCCTGAAGAGTAAAGTAAGCGATAACGAAATGGCCATCGAGACGTGCTTTGACCCTCAATAATCAATATCGGTGACTTAAATAATAAATCGGGAAAATAGCACGAAAAAAAATTTTTAAAAATTAATATAATTAAAAAAAAAATCCCGTTCTTTAAAATAATTTAATAATTGCAAAGTGTTTTGTGATTTTTTATTTTTCATCCTCTTTCAACTGTATAAAAGAGCCGAAAAAAATTCTGCCTCATACAGCAGAGAAAGAAAAATATAATTACTATTGGTTATTGTTGTTTTTTCTTAAACTTTAATATTTGTCTTTGCTTTATTGTTTGGACACAAATCTTTAGTTTATTTAAAATGTTTGTCAGAATTTTCCTGAAGAGTTAAGTAAGCGATAACGAAATGGCCATCGATACGTGCTTTGACCCTCAATAATCAATATCGGTGAACTAAATAATAAATCGGGAAAATAGCACGAAAAAAAGAATTTTTAACAATTAATATAATTTAAAAAAATCCCGTTGTTTAGAATAATTTAATATTTGCAAAGTGCCCGTACATAAAATAATTTATCGTAGTGTTTTGTGATTTTTTTTTCATCCTCTTCCCACTGTATAAAAGAGCCGAAAAAAATTCTGCCTCATACAGCAGAGAAAGAAAAATATAATTACTATTGGTTATTGTTGTTTTTGCTTAAACTTTGATTTTTGTCTTTGCCTTTTTGTTTGGACACAAATGTTTAGTTTATTTAAAATGTTTGTCAGAAGTTTCCTGAAGAGAAGTTAAGAGTTAATCAATATCGGCGATTTAAATAATAAATCGGGAAAATAGCACGAAAAAAAAGAATTTTTAAAAATTAATACAATTTAAAAAAATTCCCGTTGTTTAAAATAATTTAATATTTGCAAAGTGTCCGTGCATAAAATAAATTATCGTAGTGTTTTGTGATTTTTTATTTTTCATCCTCTTTCAACTGTATAAAAGAGCCGAAAAAAATTCTGCCTCATACAGCAGAGAAAGAAAAATATAATTACAATTGGTTATTGTTGTTTTTGCTTAAACTTTGATTTTTGTCTTTGCCTTATTGTTTGGACACAAATCTTTAGTTTATTTAAAATTTTTGTCAGAAGTTTCCTGAAGAGTTAAGTAAGCGATAACGAAATGGCCATCGAGACCTGCTTTGACCCTCAATAATCAATATCGGTGATTTTAATAATAAATCGGGAAAATAGCACGAAAAAAAGAATTTTTAAAAGTTAATATAATTTAAAAAAAATCCTGTTGTTTAAAATAATTTAATATTTGCAAAGTGCCCGTGCATAAAATAAATTATCGTAGTGTTTTGTGATTTTTTATTTTTCATCCTCTTTCTGTATTTTTTTTTGCTTCATAAGCACAAATCCAATATTTCCATTCAACAACCTTTTCGTATAAATATTTAACTTTCCATGAATTTCTAAAATATAATATAATACCTCCAGTTCGTGTTGAGTTTGAATAAGAGACATAGTGGTTATATTCCCGCAGTTGATATTCCTGTTCATATACATCACTTGTTAAATGAGTTTCAGAAAGTATTATAAATTCTGGTTTTTTTGTAGCAGCAATTATTTCTATTTGATTAAAATTATTGATCAGACCTTGAGAATTTGTATACATGCCATTTATTTGTTTTAATTGTTATATCTTAAATCCGATTCTTTTCATCTTTATATTTAACTTATTTTTATACACCGGACATTCTTTACTAATTGTGCTGTGGTTTTCGTCAAGCCCCAAATTAAATCTTTCATTTGATCTTACACAATTTATACATTTTAAAATAATATTCTTGTTACATTCTCTTGGATTGTGATTTCCATGACATTTATAGCATATCTCGTTATTCCTGCATTCGCTTGCCTTGTGATTAAAATCTTTGCATCTGTGACACATCATTATATCTGTCCCATCGAACACTCTGCATTTCTCCCATCCAACATTTATCTTTTGGGCTGTTAATATTTTTGAATAAGAATCTTTATCAATCAATATTTTCACATTATGTATAATTTTACCAAATTTTTTAAATTCATAAAATCGAATTGGTTTGATGTCACTGTCCTTTAGAAAATCATTTTGTTTTTTAATTTTTCCAACTATTTCATTTCCACCATATTTAAAAGTCATGTCTGTTATTACGACACTCATCATGTAATTATTAGGCACCGATATATCATATTTTTTACCTATTTCAACTTGCAATGCGTTTTTTATTTTTTCCCTTTCATCACAATTTTCACTTTGAATAACCGTCGTTCCATTATTTCTATTTTCGATATTAGTAATTTTTAAATTAACTGGATCCACCTTATTGTTTAAATCTTCTTTTGTTTTTTCTATGTTTTGCTTTGATTTAGGTTTTACTATTAGTGGCACTTGTTTTTTCAGTTCTGGTAACGCTTGCCCTTTTTTTACTGCATCAACATATGACAGTTTTTGTTTATCACTCGTTTCTTTAAGAACCTTTTTAATTTCACCACACAGTTTTACATTGTTGTTCTCAATTGTGTTGCATATTTCTTCGTTCTTATTTTGGTATTTCAACTGCATAAAAGAGCCGAAAAAAATTCTGCCTCATACAGCAGAGAAAGAAAAATATAATTACAATTGGTTATTGTTGCTTTTGCTTAAACTTTGATTTTTGTCTTTGCCTTATTGTTTGGACACAAATCTTTAGTTTATTTAAAATTTTTGTCAGAAGTTTCCTGAAGAGTTAAGTAAGCGATAACGAAATGGCCATCGAGATCTGCTTTGACCCTCAATAATCAATATCGGTGATTTTAATAATAAATCGGGAAAATAGCACGAAAAAAAGAATTTTTAAAAGTTAATATAATTTAAAAAAAATCCTGTTGTTTAAAATAATTTAATATTTGCAAAGTGCCCGTGCATAAAATAAATTATCGTAGTGTTTTGTGATTTTTTATTTTGCATCCTCTTTGAACTGTATAAAAGAGCCGAAAAAAATTCTGCCTTATACAGCAGAGAAAGCAAAATAGAATTAGTATTGGTTATTGTTGTTTTTGCTTAAACTTTGCTTTGTTGTTTGGACACAAATCTTTAGTTTATTTAAAATGTTTGTCAGAAGTTTTCTGAAGAGTTAAGTAAGCGATAACGAAATGGCCATCGAGACGTGCATTGACCCTCAATAATCAATATCGGTGATTTAAATAATAAATCGGGAAAATAGCACGAAAAAAAGAATTGTTAACAATTAATATAATTTAAAAAATTCCCGTTGTTTAAAATAATTTAATATTTGCAAAGTGCCAGTTCATAAAATAATTTATCGTAGGGTTTTGTGATTTTTTATTTTTTATCCTCTTTCAACTGTATAAAAGAGCCGAAAAAAATTCTGCCTTATACAGCAGAGAAAGCAAAATAGAATTAGTATTGGTTATTGTTGTTTTTGCTTAAACTTTGCTTTGTTGTTTGGACACAAATCTTTAGTTTATTTAAAATGTTTGTCAGAAGTTTTCTGAAGAGTTAAGTAAGCGATAACGAAATGGCCATCGAGACGTGCATTGACCCTCAATAATCAATATCGGTGATTTAAATAATAAATCGGGAAAATAGCACAAAAAAAGAATTTTTAAAAATTAATATAATTTAAAAAAAATCCCGTTATTTAAAATAATTTAATATTTGCCAAGTGCCCGTGCATAAAATAATTTATCGTAGTGTTTTGTGATTTTTTTTCATCCTCTTTCAACTGTATAAAAGAGCCGAAAAAAATTCTGCCTCATACAGCAGAGAAAGAAAAATATAATTACTATTGGTTATTGCTGTTTTTGCTGAAACTTCGATTTTTGTCTTTGCTTTATTGTTTGGACAAAAATCTTTAGTCTATTTAAAATGTTTGTCAGAAGTTTCCTGAAGAGTAAAGTAAGCGATAACGAAATGGCCATCGAGACGTGCTTTGACCCTCAATAATCAATATCGGTGACTTAAATAATAAATCGGAAAAATAGCTCGAAAAAAAAAATTTTAAAAATTAATATAATTTAAAAAAAAAATCCCGTTCTTTAAAATAATTTATTAATTGCAAAGTGCCCGTGCATAAAATTATTTATCGTAGTGTTTTGTGATTTTTTATTTTTCATCCTCTTTCAACTGTATAAAAGAGCCGAAAAAAATTCTGCCTCATACAGCAGAGAAAGAAAAATATTATTACTATTGGTTATTGTTGTTTTTTCTTAAACTTTAATATTTGTCTTTGCTTTATTGTTTGGACACAAATCTTTAGTTTATTTAAAATGTTTGTCAGAAGTTTCCTGAAGAGATAAGTATGCGAAAACGAAATGGCCATCGAGACGTGCTTTGGCCCTCAATAATCAATATCGGCGATTTAAATAATAAATCGGGAAAATAGCACGAAAAAAAGAATTTTTAAAAATTAATATAATTTAAAAAAATTCCCGTTGTTTAAAATAATTTAATATTTGCAAAGTGCCCGTGCATAAAAGAAATTATCGTAGTGTTTTGTGATTTTTTTATTTTTCATCCTCTTTCAACTGTATAAAAGAGCCTAAAAAATTCTGCCTTATACAGCAGAGAAAGAAAAATAGAATTACTATTGGTTATTGTTATATTTGCTTAAACTTTGATTTTTGTCTTTGCTTTATTGTTTGGACAAAAATCTTTGGTTTATTTAAAATGTTTGTCAGAAGTTTCCTGAAGAGTTAAGTAAGCGATAAAGAAATGGCCATCGAGACGTGCTTTGACCCTCAATAATCAATATCGGTGACTTAAATAATAAATCGGGAAAATAGCACAAAAAAAGAATTTTTAAAAATTAATATAATTTAAAAAAAAATCCTGTTGTTTAAAATAATTTAATATTTGCAAAGTGCCCGTGCATAAAATAAATTATCGTAGTGTTTTGTGATTTTTTATTTTTCATCCTCTTTCAACTGTATAAAAGAGCCGAAAAAAATTCTGCCTCATACAGCAGAGAAAGAAAAATATAATTACTATTGGTTATTGTTGTTTTTTCTTAAACTTTAATATTTGTCTTTGCTTTATTGTTTGGACACAAATCTTTAGTTTATTTAAAATGTTTGTCAGAAGTTTCCTGAAGAGTTAAGTAAGCGATAACGAAATGGCCATCGATACGTGCTTTGACCCTCAATAATCAATATCGGTGAATTAAATAATAAATCGGGAAAATAGCACGAAAAAAAGAATTTTTAACAATTAATATAATTTAAAAAAATCCCGTTGTTTAAATAAATTTAATATTTGCAAAGTGCCCGTGCATAAAATAATTTATCGTAGTGTTTTGTGATTTTTTTTTTCATCGTCTTTCAACTGTATAAAAGAGCCGAAAAAAATTCTGCCTCATACAGCAGAGAAAGAAAAATATAATTACTATTGGTTATTGTTGTTTTTGCTTAAACTTTGATTTTTGTCTTTGCCTTATTGTTTGGACACAAATCTTTAGTTTATTTAAAATGTTTGTCAGAAGTTTCCTGAAGAGTTAAGTATGCGATAACGAAATGGCCATCGAGACGTGCTTTGGCCCTCAATAATCAATATCGGCGATTTAAATAATAAACGGGAAAATAGCACGAAAAAAAGAATTTTTAAAAATTAATATAATTTAAAAAAATTCCCGTTGTTTAAAATAATTTAATATTTGCAAAGTGCCTGTGCATAAAATAAATTATCGTAGTGATTTGTGATTTTTTTATTTTTCATCCTCTTTCAACTGTATAAAAGAGCCGAAAAAATTCTGCCTTATACAGCAGAGAAAGAAAAATAGAATTACTATTGGTTATTGTTATATTTGCTTAAACTTTGATTTTTGTCTTTGCTTTATTGTTTGGACAAAAATCTTTGGTTTATTTATAATGTTTGTCAGAAGTTTCCTGAAGAATTAAGTAAGCGATAAAGAAATGGCCATCGAGACGTGCTGTGACCCTCAATAATCAATATCGGTGACTTTAATAATAAATCAGGAAAATAGCATGAAAAAAAGAATTTTTAAAAATTTATATAATTTAAAATAAATCCCATTGTTTAAAATAATTTAATATTTGCAAAGTGCCCGTGCATAAAATAAATTATCGTAGTGTTTTGTGATTTTTTATTTTTCATCCTCTTTCAACTGTATAAAAGAGCCGAAAAAAATTCTGCCTCATACAGCAGAGAAAGAAAAATATAATTACAATTGGTTATTGTTGTTTTTGCTTAAACTTTGATTTTTGTCTTTACTTTATTGTTTGGGCACAAATCTTTAGTTTATTTAAAATGTTTCTCAGAAGTTTCCTGAAAAGTTAAGTAAGCGATAACGAAATGGCCATCGAGACGTGCTTTGACCCTCAATAATCAATATCGGTGATTTTAATAATAAATCGGGAAAATAGCACGAAAAACAGAATTTTTAAAAATTAATATAATTTAAAAAAAATCCTGTTGTTTAAAATAATTTAATATTTGCAAAGTGCCCGTGCATAAAATAAATTATCGTAGTCTTTTGTGATTTTTCATCCTCTTTCAACTGTATAAAAGAGCCGAAAAAAATTCAGCCTTCTACAGCAGAGAAAGAAAAATAGAATTAGTATTGGTTATTGTTGTTTTTGCTTAAACTTTGCTTTGTTGTTTGGACACAAATCTTTAGTTTATTTAAAATGTTTGTCAGAAGTTTTCTGAAGAGTTAAGTAAGCGATAACGAAATGGCCATCGAGACGTGCTTTGGCCCTCAATAATCAATATCGGCGATTTAAATAATAAATCGGGAAAATAGCAAAAAAAAAGAATTTTTAAAAATTAATATAATTTAAAAAAAATCCCGTTGTTGAAAATAATTTAATATTTGCAAAGTGCCCGTGCATAAAATAATTTATCGTAGGGTTTTGTGATTTTTTATTTTTTATCCTCTTTCAACTGTATAAAAGAGCCGAAAAAAATTCTGCCTTATACAGCAGAGAAAGAAAAATAGAATTAGTATTGGTTATTGTTGTTTTTGCTTAAACTTTGCTTTGTTGTTTGGACACAAATCTTTAGTTTATTTAAAATGTTTGTCAGAAGTTTTCTGAAGAGTTAAGTAAGCGATAACGAAATGGCCATCGAGACGTGCTTTGACCCTCAATAATCAATATCGGCGATTTAAATAATAAATCGGGAAAATAGCACGAAAAAAAGAATTTTTAACAATTAATATAATTTAAAAAAATCCCGTTGTTTAAAATAATTTAATATTTGCAAAGTGCCCGTGCATAAAATAATTTATCGTGGTGTTTTGTGATTTTTTTTTTCATCCTCTTTCAACTGTATAAAAGAGCCGAAAAAAATTCTGCCTCATACAGCAGAGAGAAAAATATAATTACTATTGGTTATTGTTGTTTTTGCTTAAACTTTGATTTTTGTCTTTGCCTTATTGTTTGGACACAAATCTTTAGTTTATTTAAAATGTTTGTCAGAAGTTTCCTGAAAAGTTAAGTAAGCGATAACGAAATGGCCATCGAGACGTGCTTTGACCCTCAATAATCAATATCGGTGATTTTAATAATAAATCGGGAAAATAGCACGAAAAACAGAATTTTTAAAAATTAATATAATTTAAAAAAAATCCTGTTGTTTAAAATAATTTAATATTTGCAAAGTGCCCGTGCATAAAATAAATTATCGTAGTCTTTTGTGATTTTTCATCCTCTTTCAACTGTATAAAAGAGCCGAAAAAAATTCAGCCTTCTACAGCAGAGAAAGAAAAATAGAATTACTATTGGTTATTGTTGTTTTTGCTTAGACTTTGATTTTTGTCTTTGCTTTATTGTTTGGACAAAAATCTTTAGTTTATTTAAAATGTTTGTCAGAAGTTTCCTGAAGAGTTAAGTAAGCGATAACGAAATGGCCATCGAGACGTGCTTTGACCCTCAATAATCAATATCGATGATTTAAATAATAAATCGGGAAAATAGCACGAAAAAAAGAATTGTTAACAATTAATATAATTTAAAAAATTCCCGTTGTTTAAAATAATTTAATATTTGCAAAGTGCCCGTGCATAGAATAATTTATCGTAGGGTTCTGTGATTTTTTATTTTTTATCCTCTTTCAACTGTATAAAAGAGCCGAAAAAAATTCTGCCTTATACAGCAGAGAAAGAAAAATAGAATTAGTATTGGTTATTGTTAGTTTTGCTTAAACTTTGCTTTGTTGTTTGGACACAAATCTTTAGTTTATTTAAAATGTTTGTCAGAAGTTTTCTGAAGAGTTAAGTAAGCGATAACGAAATGGCCATCGAGACGTGCATTGACCCTCAATAATCAATATCGGTGATTTAAATAATAAATCGGGAAAATAGCACGAAAAAAAGAATTTTTACAAATTAATATAATTAAAAAAAATTCTCGTTGTTTAAAATAATTTAATATTTGCAAAGTGCCCGTGCATAAAATAAATTATCGTAGTGTTTTGTGATTTTTTACTTTTCATCATCTTTCAACTGTATAAAAGAGCCGAAAAAAATTCTGCCTTATACAGCAGAGAAAGAAAAATAGAATTACTATTGGTTATTGTTGTTTTTGCTTAGACTTTGATTATTGTCTTTGCTTTATTGTTTGGACAAAAATCTTTAGTTTATTTAAAATGTTTGTCAGAAGTTTCCTGAAGAGTTAAGTAAGCGATAACGAAATGGCCATCGAGACGTGCTCTGACCCTCAATAATCAACATCGGTGATTTAAATAACAAATCGGGAAAATAGCACAAAAAAAGAATTTTTAAAAATTAATATAATTTAAAAAAAATCCCGTTGTTTAAAATAATTTAATATTTGCAAAGTGCCGTGCATAAAATAAATTATCGTAGTGTTTTGTGATTTTTTATTTTTCATCCTCTTTCAACTGTATAAAAAAGCCGAAAAAAATTCTGCTTTATACAGCAGAGAAAGAAAAATAGAATTAGTATTGTTTATTGTTGTTTTTGCTGAAACTTCGATTTTTGTCTTTGCTTTATTGTTTGGACAAAAAGCTTTAGTCTATTTACAATGTTTGTCAGAAGTTTCCTGAAGAGTAAAGTAAGCGATAATGAAATGGCCATCGAGACGTGCTTTGACCCTCAATAATCAATATCGGTGATTTAAATAATAAATCGGGAAAATAGCACGAAAAAAAAATTTTTACAAATTAATATAATTAAAAAAAATTCCCGTTGTTTAAAATAATTTAATATTTGCAAAGTGCCCGTGCATAAAATAAATTATCGTAGTGTTTTGTGATTTTCTACTTTTCATCCTCTTTTAACTGTATAAAAGAGCCGAAAAAAATTCTGCCTTATACAGCAGAGAAAGAAAAATAGAATTACAATTGGTTATTGTTGTTTTTGCTTAGACTTTGATTTTTGTCTTTGCTTCATTGTTTGGACAAAAATCTTTAGTTCATTTAAAATGTTTGTCAGAAGTTTCCTGAAGAGTTAAGTAAGCGATAACGAAATGGCCATCGAGACGTGCTTTGACCCTCAATAATCAATATCGGTGATTTAAATAATAAATCGAGAAAATAGCACGAAAAAAAGAATTTCTACAAATTAATATAATTAAAAAAAATTCCCGTTGTTTAAAATAATTTAATATTTGCAAAGTGCCCGTGCATAAAATAATTTATCGTAGTGTTTTGTGATTTTTTATTTTTCATCCTCTTTCAACTGTATAAAAGAGCCGAAAAAAATTCTGCCTTATACAGCAGAGAAAGAAAAATAGAATTAGTTTCGGTTATTGTTGTTTTTGCTTAAACTTTGCTTTTTGTCTTTGCTTTATTGTTTGGACAAAAATCTTTAGTTTATTTAAAATGTTTGTCAGAAGTTTCCTGAAGAGTTAAGTAAGCGATAACGAAATGGCCATCGAGACGTGCTTTGACCCTCAATAATCAACATCGGTGATTTAAATAATAAATCGGGAAAATAGCACAAAAAAGAATTTTTAAAAATTAATATAATTTAAAAAAAAAAATCCCGTTGTTTAAAATAATTTAATATTTGCAAAGTGCCCGTGCATAAAATAATTTATCGTAGTGTTTTGTGATTTTTTTCATCCTCTTTCAACTGTATAAAAGAGCCGAAAAAAATTCTGCCTTATACAGCAGAGAAAGAAAAATAGAAGTACTACTGGTTATTGTTGTTTTTGCTTAAAATTTGATTTTTGTCTTTGCTTTATTGTTTGGACACAAATCTTTAGTTTATTTAAAATGTTTGTCAGAAGTTTCCTGAAGAGTTAAGTAAGCGATAACGAAATGGCCACCGATACGTGCTTTGACCCTCAATAATCAATATCGGTGATTTAAATAATAAATCGGGAAAATAGCACGAAAAAAAGAATTTTTAACAATTAATATAATTTTAAAAAATCCCGTTGTTTAAAATAATTTAATATTTGCAAAGTGCCCGTGCATAAAATAATTTATCGTAGTGTTTTGTGATTTTTTTTCATCCTCTTTCAACTGTATAAAAGAGCCGAAAAAAATTCAGCCTTATACAGCAGAGAAAGAAAAATAGAATTACTATTGGTTATTGTTGTTTTTGCTTCGACTTTAATTTTTGTCATTGCTTTATTGTTTGGACAAAAATCTTTAGTTTATTTAAAATGTTTGTCAGAAGTTTCCTGAAGAGTTAAGTAAGCGATAACGAAATGGCCATCGAGACGTGCTCTGACCCTCAATAATCAACATCGGTGATTTAAATAATAAATCGGGAAAATAGCACAAAGAAGAATTTTTAAAAATTAATATAATTTAAAAAAATCCCGTTGTTTAAAATAATTTAATATTTCCAAAGTGCCCGTGCATAAAATAAATTATCGTAGTGTTTTGTGATTTTTTATTTTTCAACCTCTTTCAACTGTATAAAAAAGCCGAAAAAAATTCTGCCTTATACAGCAGAGAAAGAAAAATAGAATTACAATTGGTTATTGTTGTTTTTGCTTAGACTTTGATTTTTGTCTTTGCTTTATTGTTTGGACAAAAATCTTTAGTTCATTTAAAATGTTTGTCAGAAGTTTCCTGAAGAGTTAAGTAAGCGATAACGAAATGGCCATCGAGACGTGCTTTGACCCTCAATAATCAATATCGGTGATTTAAATAATAAATCGGGAAAATAGCACGAAAAAAAGAATTTCTACAAATTAATATAATTAAAAAAAATTCCCGTTGTTTAAAATAATTTAATATTTGCAAAGTGCCCGTGCATAAAATAATTTATCGTAGTGTTTTGTGATTTTTTATTTTTCATCCTCTTTCAACTGTATAAAAGAGCCGAAAAAAATTCTGCCTTATACAGCAGAGAAAGAAAAATAGAATTAGTTTCGGTTATTGTTGTTTTTGCTTAAACTTTGCTTTTTGTCTTTGCTTTATTGTTTGGACAAAAATCTTTAGTTTATTTAAAATGTTTGTCAGAAGTTTCCTGAAGAGTTAAGTAAGCGATAACGAAATGACCATCGAGACGTGCTTTGACCCTCAATAATCAACATCGGTGATTTAAATAATAAATCGGGAAAATAGCACAAAAAAGAATTTTTAAAAATTAATATAATTTAAAAAAAAATCCCGTTGTTTAAAATAATTTAATATTTGCAAAGTGCCCGTGCATAAAATAATTTATCGTAGTGTTTTGTGATTTTTTTTCATCCTCTTTCAACTGTATAAAAGAGCCGAAAAAAATTCTGCCTTATACAGCAGAGAAAGAAAAATAGAAGTACTATTGGTTATTGTTGTTTTTGCTTAAACTTTGATTCTTTTCTTTGCTTTATTGTTTGGACACAAATCTTTAGTTTATTTAAAATGTTTGTCAGAAGTTTCCTGAAGAGTTAAGTAAGCGATAACGAAATGGCCACCGAGACGTGCTTTGACCCTCAATAATCAATATCGGTGATTTAAATAATAAATCGGGAAAATAGCACGAAAAAAAGAATTTTTAACAATTAATATAATTTTAAAAAATCCCGTTGTTTAAAATAATTTAATATTTGCAAAGTGCCCGTGCATAAAATAATTTATCGTAGTGTTTTGTGATTTTTTTTCATCCTCTTTCAACTGTATAAAAGAGCCGAAAAAAATTCAGCCTTATACAGCAGAGAAAGAAAAATAGAATTACTGTTGGTTATTGTTGTTTTTGCTTAGACTTTGATTTTTGTCTTTGCTTTATTGTTTGGACAAAAATCTTTAGTTTATTTAAAATGTTTGTCAGAAGTTTCCTGAAGAGTTAAGTAAGCGATAACGAAATGGCCATCGAGACGTGCTCTGACCCTCAATAATCAACATCGGTGATTTAAATAATAAATCGGGAAAATAGCACAAAAAAAGAATTTTTAAAAATTAATATAATTTAAAAAAAATCCCGTTGTTTAAAATAATTTAATATTTGCAAAGTGCCCGTGCATAAAATAAATTATCGTAGTGTTTTGTGATTTTTTATTTTTCATCCTCTTTCAACTGTATAAAAAAGCCGAAAAAAATTCTGCCTTATACAGCAGAGAAAGAAAAATAGAATTAGTATTGGTTATTGTTGTTTTTGCTGAAACTTCGATTTTTGTCTTTGCTTTATTGTTTGGACAAAAATCTTTAGTCTATTTACAATGTTTGTCAGAAGTTTCCTGAAGAGTAAAGTAAGCGATAATGAAATGGCCATCGAGACGTGCTTTGACCCTCAATAATCAATATCGGTGATTTAAATAATAAATCGGGAAAATAGCACGAAAAAAAAATTTTTTACAAATTAATATAATTAAAAAAAATTCCCGTGCATAAAATAAATTATCGTAGTGTTTTGTGATTTTTTCCTTTTCATCCTCTTTTAACTGTATAAAAGAGCCGAAAAAAATTCTGCCTTATACAGCAGAGAAAGAAAAATAGAATTACAATTGGTTATTGTTGTTTTTGCTTAGACTTTGATTTTTGTCTTTGCTTTATTGTTTGGACAAAAATCTTTAGTTCATTTAAAATGTTTGTCAGAAGTTTCCTGAAGAGTTAAGTAAGCGATAACGAAATGGCCATCGAGACGTGCTTTGACCCTCAATAATCAATATCGGTGATTTAAATAATAAATCGGGAAAATAGCACGAAAAAAAGAATTTCTACAAATTAATATAATTAAAAAAAATTCCCGTTGTTTAAAATAATTTAATATTTGCAAAGTGCCCGTGCATAAAATAATTTATCGTAGTGTTTTGTGATTTTTTATTTTTCATCCTCTTTCAACTGTATAAAAGAGCCGAAAAAAATTCTGCCTTATACAGCAGAGAAAGAAAAATAGAATTAGTTTCGGTTATTGTTGTTTTTGCTTAAACTTTGCTTTTTGTCTTTGCTTTATTGTTTGGACAAAAATCTTTAGTTTATTTAAAATGTTTGTCAGAAGTTTCCTGAAGAGTTAAGTAAGCGATAACGAAATGGCCATCGAGACGTGCTTTGACCCTCAATAATCAACATCGGTGATTTAAATAATAAATCGGGAAAATAGCACAAAAAAGAATTTTTAAAAATTAATATAATTTAAAAAAAAATCCCGTTGTTTAAAATAATTTAATATTTGCAAAGTGCCCGTGCATAAAATAATTTATCGTAGTGTTTTGTGATTTTTTATTTTTCATCCTCTTTCAACTGTATAAAAGAGCCGAAAAAAATTCTGCCTTATACAGCAGAGAAAGAAAGATAGAATTACTATTGGTTATTGTTGTATTTGCTTAAACTTTGATTATTGTCTTTGCTTTATTGTTTGGACAAAAATCTTTAGTTCATTTAAAATGTTTGTCAGAAGTTTCCTGAACAGTTAAGTAAGCGATAACGAAATGGCCATCGAGGCGTGCTTTGACCCTCAATAATCAATATCGGTGATTTAAATAATAAATCGGGAAAATAGCACGAAAAAAAGAATTTTTACAAATTAATATAATTAAAAAAAATTCCCGTTGTTTAAAATAATTTAATATTTGCAAAGTGCCCGTGCATAAAATAATTTATCGTAGTGTTTTGTGATTTTTTATTTTTCATCCTCTTTCAACTGTATAAAAGAGCCGAAAAAAATTCTGCCTTATACAGCAGAGAAAGAAAAATAGAATTAGTATCGGTTATTGTTGTTTTTGCTTAAACTTTGCTTTTTGTCTTTGCTTTGTTGTTTGGACACAAATCTTTAGTTTATTTAAAATGTTTGTCAGAAGTTTTCTGAAGAGTTAAGTAAGCGATAACGAAATGGCCATCGAGACGTGCATTGACCCTCAATAATCAATATCGGTGATTTAAATAATAAATCGGGAAAATAGCACGAAAAAAAGAATTTTTACAAATTAATATAATTAAAAAAAATTCCCGTTGTTTAAAATAATTTAATATTTGCAAAGTGCCAGTGCATAAAATAAATTATCGTAGTGTTTTGTGATTTTTTACTTTTCATCCTCTTTCAACTGTATAAAAGAGCCGAAAAAAATTCTGCCTTATACAGCACAGAAAGAAAAATAGAATTACTATTGGTTATTGTTGTTTTTGCTTAGACTTTGATTTTTGCCTTTGCTTTATTGTTTGGACAAAAATCTTTAGTTTATTTAAAATGTTTGTCAGAAGTTTCCTGAAGAGTTAAGTAAGCGATAACGAAATGGCCATCGAGACGTGCTTTGACCCTCAATAATCAACATCGGTGATTTAAATAATAAATCGGGAAAATAGCACAAAAAAAGAATTTTTAAAAATTAAAATAATTTAAAAAAAAAATCCCGTTGTTTAAAATAATTTAATATTTGCAAAGTGCCCGTGCATAAAATAAATTATCGTAGTGTTTTGTGATTTTTTATTTTTCATCCTCTTTCAACTGTATAAAAGAGCCGAAAAAAATTCTGCCTTATACAGCAGAGAAAGAAAAATAGAATTAGTATCGGTTATTGTTGTTTTTGCTTAAACTTTGCTTTTTGTCTTTGCTTTGTTGTTTGGACACAAATCTTTAGTTTATCTAAAATGTTTGTCAGAAGTTTTCTGAAGAGTTAAGTAAGCGATAACGAATGGCCATCGAGACGTGCATTGACCCTCAATAATCAATATCGGTGATTTAAATAATAAATCGGGAAAATAGCACGAAAAAAAGAATTTTTACAAATTAATATAATTAAAAAAAAAACCCGTTGTTTAAAATAATTTAATATTTGCAAAGTGCCCGTGCATAAAATAAATTATCGTAGTGTTTTGTGATTTTTTACTTTTCATCCTCTTTCAACTGTATAAAAGAGCCGAAAAAATTCTGCCTTATACAGCAGAGAAAGAAAAATAGAATTAGTATCGGTTATTGTTGTTTTTGCTTAAACTTTGCTTTTTGTCTTTGCTTTGTTGTTTGGACACAAATCTTTAGTTTATCTAAAATGTTTGTCAGAAGTTTTCTGAAGAGTTAAGTAAGCGATAACGAATGGCCATCGAGACGTGCATTGACCCTCAATAATCAATATCGGTGATTTAAATAATAAATCGGGAAAATAGCACGAAAAAAAGAATTTCTACAAATTAATATAATTTAAAAAAATCCCGTTGTTTAAAATAATTTAATATTTCCAAAGTGCCCGTGCATAAAATAAATTATCGTAGTGTTTTGTGATTTTTTATTTTTCAACCTCTTTCAACTGTATAAAAAAGCCGAAAAAAATTCTGCCTTATACAGCAGAGAAAGAAAAATAGAATTACAATTGGTTATTGTTGTTTTTGCTTAGACTTTGATTTTTGTCTTTGCTTTATTGTTTGGACAAAAATCTTTAGTTCATTTAAAATGTTTGTCAGAAGTTTCCTGAAGAGTTAAGTAAGCGATAACGAAATGGCCATCGAGACGTGCTTTGACCCTCAATAATCAATATCGGTGATTTAAATAATAAATCGGGAAAATAGCACGAAAAAAAGAATTTCTACAAATTAATATAATTAAAAAAAATTCCCGTTGTTTAAAATAATTTAATATTTGCAAAGTGCCCGTGCATAAAATAATTTATCGTAGTGTTTTGTGATTTTTTATTTTTCATCCTCTTTCAACTGTATAAAAGAGCCGAAAAAAATTCTGCCTTATACAGCAGAGAAAGAAAAATAGAATTAGTTTCGGTTATTGTTGTTTTTGCTTAAACTTTGCTTTTTGTCTTTGCTTTATTGTTTGGACAAAAATCTTTAGTTTATTTAAAATGTTTGTCAGAAGTTTCCTGAAGAGTTAAGTAAGCGATAACGAAATGACCATCGAGACGTGCTTTGACCCTCAATAATCAACATCGGTGATTTAAATAATAAATCGGGAAAATAGCACAAAAAAGAATTTTTAAAAATTAATATAATTTAAAAAAAAATCCCGTTGTTTAAAATAATTTAATATTTGCAAAGTGCCCGTGCATAAAATAATTTATCGTAGTGTTTTGTGATTTTTTTTCATCCTCTTTCAACTGTATAAAAGAGCCGAAAAAAATTCTGCCTTATACAGCAGAGAAAGAAAAATAGAAGTACTATTGGTTATTGTTGTTTTTGCTTAAACTTTGATTCTTGTCTTTGCTTTATTGTTTGGACACAAATCTTTAGTTTATTTAAAATGTTTGTCAGAAGTTTCCTGAAGAGTTAAGTAAGCGATAACGAAATGGCCACCGAGACGTGCTTTGACCCTCAATAATCAATATCGGTGATTTAAATAATAAATCGGGAAAATAGCACGAAAAAAAGAATTTTTAACAATTAATATAATTTTAAAAAATCCCGTTGTTTAAAATAATTTAATATTTGCAAAGTGCCCGTGCATAAAATAATTTATCGTAGTGTTTTGTGATTTTTTTTCATCCTCTTTCAACTGTATAAAAGAGCCGAAAAAAATTCAGCCTTATACAGCAGAGAAAGAAAAATAGAATTACTATTGGTTATTGTTGTTTTTGCTTAGACTTTGATTTTTGTCTTTGCTTTATTGTTTGGACAAAAATCTTTAGTTTATTTAAAATGTTTGTCAGAAGTTTCCTGAAGAGTTAAGTAAGCGATAACGAAATGGCCATCGAGACGTGCTCTGACCCTCAATAATCAACATCGGTGATTTAAATAATAAATCGGGAAAATAGCACAAAAAAAGAATTTTTAAAAATTAATATAATTTAAAAAAAATCCCGTTGTTTAAAATAATTTAATATTTGCAAAGTGCCCGTGCATAAAATAAATTATCGTAGTGTTTTGTGATTTTTTATTTTTCATCCTCTTTCAACTGTATAAAAAAGCCGAAAAAAATTCTGCCTTATACAGCAGAAAAAGAAAAATAGAATTAGTATTGGTTATTGTTGTTTTTGCTGAAACTTCGATTTTTGTCTTTGCTTTATTGTTTGGACAAAAATCTTTAGTCTATTTACAATGTTTGTCAGAAGTTTCCTGAAGAGTAAAGTAAGCGATAATGAAATGGCCATCGAGACGTGCTTTGACCCTCAATAATCAATATCGGTGATTTAAATAATAAATCGGGAAAATAGCACGAAAAAAAAATTTTTTACAAATTAATATAATTAAAAAAAATTCCCGTGCATAAAATAAATTATCGTAGTGTTTTGTGATTTTTTCCTTTTCATCCTCTTTTAACTGTATAAAAGAGCCGAAAAAAATTCTGCCTTATACAGCAGAGAAAGAAAAATAGAATTACAATTGGTTATTGTTGTTTTTGCTTAGACTTTGATTTTTGTCTTTGCTTTATTGTTTGGACAAAAATCTTTAGTTCATTTAAAATGTTTGTCAGAAAATTCCTGAAGAGTTAAGTAAGCGATAACGAAATGGCCATCGAGACGTGCTTTGACCCTCAATAATCAATATCGGTGATTTAAATAATAAATCGGGAAAATAGCACGAAAAAAAGAATTTCTACAAATTAATATAATTAAAAAAAATTCCCGTTGTTTAAAATAATTTAATATTTGCAAAGTGCCCGTGCATAAAATAATTTATCGTAGTGTTTTGTGATTTTTTATTTTTCATCCTCTTTCAACTGTATAAAAGAGCCGAAAAAAATTCTGCCTTATACAGCAGAGAAAGAAAAATAGAATTAGTTTCGGTTATTGTTGTTTTTGCTTAAACTTTGCTTTTTGTCTTTGCTTTATTGTTTGGACAAAAATCTTTAGTTTATTTAAAATGTTTGTCAGAAGTTTCCTGAAGAGTTAAGTAAGCGATAACGAAATGGCCATCGAGACGTGCTTTGACCCTCAATAATCAACATCGGTGATTTAAATAATAAATCGGGAAAATAGCACAAAAAAGAATTTTTAAAAATTAATATAATTTAAAAAAAAATCCCGTTGTTTAAAATAATTTAATATTTGCAAAGTGCCCGTGCATAAAATAATTTATCGTAGTGTTTTGTGATTTTTTATTTTTCCTCCTCTTTCAACTGTATAAAAGAGCCGAAAAAAATTCTGCCTTATACAGCAGAGAAAGAAAGATAGAATTACTATTGGTTATTGTTGTATTTGCTTAAACTTTGATTATTGTCTTTGCTTTATTGTTTGGACAAAAATCTTTAGTTCATTTAAAATGTTTGTCAGAAGTTTCCTGAACAGTTAAGTAAGCGATAACGAAATGGCCATCGAGGCGTGCTTTGACCCTCAATAATCAATATCGGTGATTTAAATAATAAATCGGGAAAATAGCACGAAAAAAAGAATTTTTACAAATTAATATAATTAAAAAAAATTCCCGTTGTTTAAAATAATTTAATATTTGCAAAGTGCCCGTGCATAAAATAATTTATCGTAGTGTTTTGTGATTTTTTATTTTTCATCCTCTTTCAACTGTATAAAAGAGCCGAAAAAAATTCTGCCTTATACAGCAGAGAAAGAAAAATAGAATTAGTATCGGTTATTGTTGTTTTTGCTTAAACTTTGCTTTTTGTCTTTGCTTTGTTGTTTGGACACAAATCTTTAGTTTATTTAAAATGTTTGTCAGAAGTTTTCTGAAGAGTTAAGTAAGCGATAACGAAATGGCCATCGAGACGTGCATTGACCCTCAATAATCAATATCGGTGATTTAAATAATAAATCGGGAAAATAGCACGAAAAAAAGAATTTTTACAAATTAATATAATTAAAAAAAATTCCCGTTGTTTAAAATAATTTAATATTTGCAAAGTGCCAGTGCATAAAATAAATTATCGTAGTGTTTTGTGATTTTTTACTTTTCATCCTCTTTCAACTGTATAAAAGAGCCGAAAAAAATTCTGCCTTATACAGCACAGAAAGAAAAATAGAATTACTATTGGTTATTGTTGTTTTTGCTTAGACTTTGATTTTTGCCTTTGCTTTATTGTTTGGACAAAAATCTTTAGTTTATTTAAAATGTTTGTCAGAAGTTTCCTGAAGAGTTAAGTAAGCGATAACGAAATGGCCATCGAGACGTGCTTTGACCCTCAATAATCAACATCGGTGATTTAAATAATAAATCGGGAAAATAGCACAAAAAAAGAATTTTTAAAAATTAAAATAATTTAAAAAAAAAATCCCGTTGTTTAAAATAATTTAATATTTGCAAAGTGCCCGTGCATAAAATAAATTATCGTAGTGTTTTGTGATTTTTTATTTTTCATCCTCTTTCAACTGTATAAAAGAGCCGAAAAAAATTCTGCCTTATACAGCAGAGAAAGAAAAATAGAATTAGTATCGGTTATTGTTGTTTTTGCTTAAACTTTGCTTTTTGTCTTTGCTTTGTTGTTTGGACACAAATCTTTAGTTTATCTAAAATGTTTGTCAGAAGTTTTCTGAAGAGTTAAGTAAGCGATAACGAATGGCCATCGAGACGTGCATTGACCCTCAATAATCAATATCGGTGATTTAAATAATAAATCGGGAAAATAGCACGAAAAAAAGAATTTTTACAAATTAATATAATTAAAAAAAAAACCCGTTGTTTAAAATAATTTAATATTTGCAAAGTGCCCGTGCATAAAATAAATTATCGTAGTGTTTTGTGATTTTTTACTTTTCATCCTCTTTCAACTGTATAAAAGAGCCGAAAAAATTCTGCCTTATACAGCAGAGAAAGAAAAATAGAATTAGTATCGGTTATTGTTGTTTTTGCTTAAACTTTGCTTTTTGTCTTTGCTTTGTTGTTTGGACACAAATCTTTAGTTTATCTAAAATGTTTGTCAGAAGTTTTCTGAAGAGTTAAGTAAGCGATAACGAATGGCCATCGAGACGTGCATTGACCCTCAATAATCAATATCGGTGATTTAAATAATAAATCGGGAAAATAGCACGAAAAAAAGAATTTTTACAAATTAATATAATTAAAAAAAAAACCCGTTGTTTAAAATAATTTAATATTTGCAAAGTGCCCGTGCATAAAATAAATTATCGTAGTGTTTTGTGATTTTTTACTTTTCATCCTCTTTCAACTGTATAAAAGAGCCGAAAAAATTCTGCCTTATACAGCAGAGAAAGAAAAATAGAATTAGTATCGGTTATTGTTGTTTTTGCTTAAACTTTGCTTTTTGTCTTTGCTTTGTTGTTTGGACACAAATCTTTAGTTTATCTAAAATGTTTGTCAGAAGTTTTCTGAAGAGTTAAGTAAGCGATAACGAATGGCCATCGAGACGTGCATTGACCCTCAATAATCAATATCGGTGATTTAAATAATAAATCGGGAAAATAGCACGAAAAAAAGAATTTTTACAAATTAATATAATTAAAAAAAAAACCCGTTGTTTAAAATAATTTAATATTTGCAAAGTGCCCGTGCATAAAATAAATTATCGTAGTGTTTTGTGATTTTTTACTTTTCATCCTCTTTCAACTGTATAAAAGAGCCGAAAAAATTCTGCCTTATACAGCAGAGAAAGAAAAATAGAATTAGTATCTCGGTTATTGTTGTTTTTGCTTAGACTTTGATTTTTGTCTTTGCTTTATTGTTTGGACAAAAATCTTTAGTTTATTTAGAATGTTTGTCAGAAGTTTCCTGAAGAGTTAAGTAAGCGATAACGAAATGGCCATCGAGACGTGCTTTGACCCTCAATAATCAATATCGGTGATTTAAATAATAAATCGGGAAAATAGCACGAAAAAAAGAATTTTTAACAATTAATATAATTTTAAAAAATTCCCGTTGTTTAAAATAATTTAATATTTGCAAAGTGCCCGTGCATAAAATAATTTATCGTAGTGTTTTGTGATTTTTTATTTTTCATCCTCTTTCAACTGTATAAAAGAGCCGAAAAAAATTCTGCCTTATACAGCAGAGAAAGAAAAATAGAATTAGTATCGGTTATTGTTGTTATTGCTTAAACTTTGCTTTTTGTCTTTGCTTTGTTGTTTGGACACAAATCTTTAGTTTATTTAAAATGTTTGTCAGAAGTTTTCTGAAGAATTAAGTAAGCGATAACGAAATGGCCATCGAGACGTGCATTGACCCTCAATAATCAATATCGGTGATTTAAATAATAAATCGGGAAAATAGCCCGAAAAAAAGAATTTTTACAAATTAATATAATTAAAAAAAATTCCCGTCGTTTAAAATAATTTAATATTTGCAAAGTGCCCGTGCATAAAATAAATTATCGTAGTGTTTTGTGATTTTTTACTTTTCATCCTCTTTCAACCGTATAAAAGAGCCGAAAAAAATTCTGCCTTATACAGCACAGAAAGAAAAATAGAATTACTATTGGTTATTGTTGTTTTTGCTTAGACTTTGATTTTTGCCTTTGCTTTATTGTTTGGACAAAAATCTTTAGTTTATTTAAAATGTTTGTCAGAAGTTTCCTGAAGAGTTAAGTAAGCGATAACGAAATGGCCATCGAGACGTGCTTTGACCCTCAATAATCAACATCGGTGATTTAAATAATAAATCGGGAAAATAGCACAAAAAAAGAATTTTTAAAAATTAAAATAATTTAAAAAAAAAATCCCGTTGTTTAAAATAATTTAATATTTGCAAAGTGCCCGTGCATAAAATAAATTATCGTAGTGTTTTGTGATTTTTTATTTTTCATCCTCTTTCAACTGTATAAAAAAGCCGAAAAAAATTCTGCCTTATACAACAGAGAAAGAAAAATAGAATTAGTATTGGTTATTGTTGTTTTTGCTGAAACTTCGATTTTTGTCTTTGCTTTATTGTTTGGACAAAAATCTTTAGTCTATTTACAATGTTTGTCAGAAGTTTCCTGAAGAGTAAAGTAAGCGATAACGAAATGGCCATCGAGACGTGCTTTGACCCTCAATAATCAATATCGGTGATTTAAATAATAAATCGGGAAAATATCACGAAAAAAAGAATTTTTACAAATTAATATAATTAAAAAAAATTCCCGTTGTTTAAAATTATTTAATATTTGCAAAGCGCCCGTGCGTAAAATAATTTATGGTAGTGTTTTGTGAGTTTTTATTTTTCATCCTCTTTCAACTGTATAAAAGAGCCGAAAAAAATTTTGCCTTATACAGCAGAGAAAGAAAAATAGAATTACTATTGGTTATTGTTGTATTTGCTTAAACTTTGATTATTGTCTTTGCTTTATTGTTTGGACAAAAATCTTTAGTTCATTTAAAATGTTTGTCAGAAGTTTCCTGAAGAGTTAAGTAAGCGATAACGAAATGGCCATCGAGACGTGCTTTGACCCTCAATAATCAATATCGGTGATTTAAATAATAAATCGGGAAAATAGCACGAAAAAAAGAATTTTTACAAATTAATATAATTAAAAAAAATTCCCGTTGTTTAAAATAATTTAATATTTGCAAAGTGCCCGTGCATAAAATAAATTATCGTAGTGTTTTGTGATTTTTTACTTTTCATTCTCTTTCAACTGTATAAAAGAGCCGAAAAAATTCTGCCTTATACAGCAGAGAAAGAAAAATAGAATTACTATTGGTTATTGTTGTTTTTGCTTAGACTTTGATTTTTGTCTTTGCTTTATTGTTTGGACAAAAATCTTTAGTTTATTTAGAATGTTTGTCAGAAGTTTCCTGAAGAGTTAAGTAAGCGATAACGAAATGGCCATCGAGACGTGCTTTGACCCTCAATAATCAATATCGGTGATTTAAATAATAAATCGGCAAAATAGCACGAAAAAAAGAATTTTTAACAATTAATATAATTTTAAAAAATCCCGTTGTTTAAAATAATTTAATATTTGCAAAGTTCCCGTGCATAAAATAATTTATCGTAGTGTTTTGTGATTTTTTATTTTTCATCCTCTTTCAACTGTATAAAAGAGCCGAAAAAATTCTGCCTTATACAGCAGAGAAAGAAAAATAGAATTACTATTGGTTATTGTTGTATTTGCTTAAACTTTGATTTTTGTCTTTGCTTTATTGTTTAGACAAAAATCTTTAGTTTATTTAAAATGTTTGTCAGAAGTTTCCTGAAGAGTTAAGTAAGCGATAACGAAATGGCCATCGAGACGTGCTTTGACCCTCAATAATCAATATCGGTGATTTAAATATAAATCGGGAAAATAGCACGAAAAAAAGAATTTTTAACAATTAATATAATTTTAAAAAATCCCGTTGTTTAAAATAATTTAATATTTGCAAAGTTCCCGTGCATAAAATAATTTATCGTAGTGTTTTGTGATTTTTTATTTTTCATCCTCTTTCAACTGTATAAAAGAGCCGAAAAAATTCTGCCTTATACAGCAGAGAAAGAAAAATAGAATTACTATTGGTTATTGTTGTATTTGCTTAAACTTTGATTTTTGTCTTTGCTTTATTGTTTAGACAAAAATCTTTAGTTTATTTAAAATGTTTGTCAGAAGTTTCCTGAAGAGTTAAGTAAGCGATAACGAAATGGCCATCGAGACGTGCTTTGACCCTCAATAATCAATATCGGTGATTTAAATATAAATCGGGAAAATAGCACGAAAAAAGAATTTTTAAAAATTAATATAATTTAAGAAAATCCCGTTGTTTAAAATAATTTAATATTTGAACAGTGCCGGTGCATAAAATAAATTATCGTAGTGTTTTGTGATTTTTTATTTTTTATCCTCTTTCAACTGTATAAAAGAGCCGAAGAAAATTCAGCCTTATACAGCAGAGAAAGAAAAATATAATTACTACTGGTTATTGTTGTTTTCGCTTGGACTTTGATTTTTGTCTTTGCTTTATTGTTTAGACAAAAATCTTTAGTTTATTTAAAATGTTTGTCAGAAGTTTCCTGAAGAGTTAAGTAAGCGATAACGAAATGGCCATCGAACGTGCTTTGACCCTCAATAATCAATATCGGTGATTTAAATAACAAATCGGAAAAATAGCACGCAAAAAAGAATTTTTAAAAATTAATATAATTTAAAAAAAATCCCGTTGTTTAAAATAATTTAATATTTGCAAAGTGCCCGTGCATAAAATAATTTATCGTAGTGTTTTGTGATTTTTTATTTTTCATCCTCTTTCAACTGTATAAAAGAGCCGAAAAAAATTCTGCCTTATACAGCAGAGGAAGAAAAATAGAATTACTATTGGTTATTGTTGTTTTTGCTTAAACTTTGATTTTTGTCTTTGCTTTATTGTTTGTACAAAAATCTTTAGTTCATTTAAAATGTTTGTCAGAAGTTTCCTGAAGAGTTAAGTAAGCGATAACGAAATGGCCATCGAGACGTGCTTCGACCCTCAATAATCAATATCGGTGATTTAAATAATAAATCGGGAAAATAGCACGACAAAAAGAATTTTTAAAAATTAATATAATTTAAAAAATTCCCATTGTTTAAAATAATTTAATATTTGCAAAGTGCCCGTGCATAAAATAAATTATCGTAGTGTTTTGTGATATTTTATTTTTCATCCTCTTTCAACTGTATAAAAGAGCCGAAAAAAATTCTGCCTTATACAGCAGAGAAAGAAAAATATAATTACTATTGGTTATTGTTGTTTTTGCTTAAACTTTTATTTTTGTCTTTGCTTTATTGTTTGGACACAAATCTTTAGTTTATTTAAAATGTTTGTCAGAAGTTTCCTGAAGAGTTAAGTAAGCGATAACGAAATAACCATCGAGACGTGCTTTGACCCTCAATAATTAATATCGGTGATTTAAATAATAAATCGGGAAAATAGCACGAAAAAAAGAATTTTTAACAATTAATATAATTTAAAAAAATTCCCTTGTTTAAAATAATTTAATATTTGCAAAGTGCCCGTGCATAAAATAAATTATCGTAGTGTTTTGTGATTTTTTATTTTTTATCCTCTTTCAACTGTATAAAAGAGCCGAAAAAAATTCAGCCTTATACAGCAGAAAAAGAAAAATAGAATTACTATTGGTTATTGTTGTTTTTGCTTGGACTTTGATTTTTGTCTTTGCTTTATTGTTTGGACAAAAATCTTTAGTTTATTTAAAATGTTTGTCAGAAGTTTCCTGAAGAGTTAAGTAAGCGATAACGAAATGGCCATCGAGACGTGCTTTGACCCTCAATAATCAATATCGGTGACCTAAATAATAAATCGGGAAAATAACACGGAAAAAAGAATTTTTAAAAATTAATATAATTTAAGAAAAATCCCGTTGTTTAAAATAATTTAATATTTGCAAAGTGCCCGTGCATAAAATAAATTATCGTAGTGTTTTGTGCTTTTTATTTTTCCTCCTCTTTCAACTGTATAAAATAGCCGAAAAAAATTCAGCCTTATACAGCAGAGAAAGAAAAATATAATTACTATTGGTTATTGTTGTTTTTGCTTAAACTTTGATTTTTGTCTTTGCTTTATTGTTTGGACAAAAATCTTTAGTTTATTTAAAATGTTTGTCGGAAGTTTCCTGAAGAGATAAGTAACCGATAACGAAATGGCCATCGAGACGTGCTTTGACCCTCAATAATCAATATCGGTGATTTATTTAATAAATCGGGAAAATAGCACGATAAAAAGACTTTTTAACAATTAATATAATTAAAAAAAAATCCCGTTGTTTAAAATAATTTAATATTTGCAAAGTGCCCGTGCATAAAATAATTTATCGTAGTGTTTTGTGATTTTTTACTTTTCAGCCTCTTTCAACTGTATAAAAGAGCCGAAAAAATTCTGCCTTATACAGCAGAGAAAGAAAAATAGAATTACTATTGGTTATTGTTGTTTTTGCTTAAACTTTGATTTTTGTCTTTGCCTTATTGTTTGGACACAAATCTTTAGTTTATTTAAAATGTTTGTCAGAAGTTTCCTGAAGAGTTAAGTAAGCGATAACGAAATGGCCATCGAGACGTGCTTTGACCCTCAATAATCAATAACGGTGAAAAATATAATTACTATTGGTTATTGTTGTTTTTGCTTAAACTTTGACTTTTGTCTTTGCTTTATTGTTTGGACAAAAATCTTTAGTTTATTTAAAATGTTTGTCAGAAGTTTCCTGAAGAGTTAAGTAAGCGATAACGAAATGGCCATCGAGACGTGCTTTGACCCTCAATAATCAATATCGGTGATTTAAATAATAAATCGGGAAAATAGCATGAAAAAAAGAATTTTTAACAATTAATATAATTTAAAAAAAAATCCCGTTGTTTAAAATAATTTAATATTTGCAAAGTGCCCGTGCATAAAATAAATTATCGTAGTGTTTTGTGATTTTTTATTTTTATCCTCTTTCAACTGTATAAAAGAGCCGAAAAAAATTCAGCCTTATACAGCAGAGAAAGAAAGACAGAATTACTATTGGTTATTGTTGTTTTTGCTTAAACTTTGCTTTTTGTCTTTGCTTTATTGTTTGGACAAAAATCTTTAGTTTATTTAAAATGTTTGTCAGAAGTTTCCTGAAGAGTTAAGTAAGCGATAACGAAATGGCCATCGAGACGTGTTTTGACCCTCAATAATCAACATCGGTGATTTAAATAATAAATCGGGAAAATAGCACAAAAAAAGAATTTTTAAAAATTAATATAATTTAAAAAAAAATCCCGTTGTTTAAAATAATTTAATATTTGCAAAGTGCCCGTGCATAAAATAATTTATCGTAGTGTTTTGTGATTTTTTTTTTTCATCCTCTTTCAACTGTATAAAAGAGCCGAAAAAAATTCTGCCTTATACAGCAGAGAAAGAAAAATAGAAGTACTATTGGTTATTGTTGTTTTTGCTTAAACTTTGATTTTTGTCTTTGCTTTATTGTTTGGACACAAATCTTTAGTTTATTTAAAATGTCTGTCAGAAGTTTCCTGAAGAGTTAAGTAAGCGATAACGAAATGGCCATCGAGACGTGCTTTTACCCTCAATAATCAATATCGGTGATTTAAATAATAAATCGGGAAAATAGCACGAAAAAAAGAATTTTTAACAATTAATATAATTTTAAAAAATCCCGTTGTTTAAAATAATTTAATATTTGCAAAGTGCCCGTGCATAAAATAATTTATCGTAGTGTTTTGTGATTTTTTATTTTTCATCCTCTTTCAACTGTATAAAAGAGCCGAAAAAAATTCTGCCTTATACAGCAGAGAAAGAAAGATAGAATTACTATTGGTTATTGTTGTTTTTGCTTAAACTTTGCTTTGTTGTTTGGACACAAATCTTTAGTTTATTTAAAATGTTTGTCAGAAGCTTTCTGAAGAGTTAAGTAAGCGATAACGAAATGGCCATCGAGACGTGCATTGACCCTCAATAATCAATATCGGTGATTTAAAAAATAAATCGGGAAAATAGCACGAAAAAAAGTTTTTTTACAAATTAATATAATTAAAAAAAGTTCTCGTTGTTTAAAATAATTTAATATTTGCAAAGTGCCCGTGCATAAAATAAATTATCGTAGTGTTTTGTGATTTTTTACTTTTCATCATCTTTCAACTGTATAAAAGAGCCGAAAAAAATTCTGCCTTATACAGCAGAGAAAGAAAAATAGAATTACTATTGGTTATTGTTGTTTTTGCTTAGACTTTGATTTTTGTCTTTGCTTTATTGTTTGGACACAAATCTTTAGTTTATTTAAAATGTTTGACAGAAGTTTCCTGAAGAGTTAAGTAAGCGATAACGAAATGGCCATCGAGACGTGCTTTGACCCTCAATAATTAATATCGGTGATTTAAATAATAAATCGGGAAAATAGCACGAAAAAACGAATTTTTAACAATTAATATAATTTTAAAAAATTCCCGTTGTTTAAAATAATTTAATATTTGCAAAGTGCCCGCGCATAAAATAAATTATCGTAGTGTTTTGTGATTTTTTATTTTTTATCCTCTTTCAACTGTATAAAAGAACCGAAAAAAATTCAGCCTTATACAGCAGAAAACGAAAAATAGAATTACTATAGGTTATTGTTGTTTTTGCTTGGACTTTGATTTTTGTCTTTGCTTTATTGTTTGGACAAAAATCTTTAGTTTATTTAAAATGTTTGTCAGAAGTTTCCTGAAGAGTTAAGTAAGCGATAACGAAATGGCCATCGAGACGTGCTTTGACCCTCAATAATTAATATCGGTGATTTAAATAATAAATCGGGAAAATAGCACGAAAAAAAGAATTTTTAACAATTAATATAATTTAAAAAAATTCCCGTTGTTTAAAATAATTTAATATTTGCAAAGTTCCCGTGCATAAAATAAATTATCGTAGTGTTTTGTGATTTTTTACTTTTCATCATCTTTCAACTGTATAAAAGAGCCGAAAAAAATTCTGCCTTATACAGCAGAGAAAGAAAAATAGAATTACTATTGGTTATTGTTGTTTTTGCTTAGACTTTGATTTTTGTCTTTGCTTTATTGTTTGGACACAAATCTTTAGTTTATTTAAAATGTTTGACAGAAGTTTCCTGAAGAGTTAAGTAAGCGATAACGAAATGGCCATCGAGACGTGCTTTGACCCTCAATAATTAATATCGGTGATTTAAATAATAAATCGGGAAAATAGCACGAAAAAACGAATTTTTAACAATTAATATAATTTTAAAAAATTCCCGTTGTTTAAAATAATTTAATATTTGCAAAGTGCCCGCGCATAAAATAAATTATCGTAGTGTTTTGTGATTTTTTATTTTTTATCCTCTTTCAACTGTATAAAAGAACCGAAAAAAATTCAGCCTTATACAGCAGAAAACGAAAAATAGAATTACTATAGGTTATTGTTGTTTTTGCTTGGACTTTGATTTTTGTCTTTGCTTTATTGTTTGGACAAAAATCTTTAGTTTATTTAAAATGTTTGTCAGAAGTTTCCTGAAGAGTTAAGTAAGCGATAACGAAATGGCCATCGAGACGTGCTTTGACCCTCAATAATTAATATCGGTGATTTAAATAATAAATCGGGAAAATAGCACGAAAAAAAGAATTTTTAACAATTAATATAATTTAAAAAAATTCCCGTTGTTTAAAATAATTTAATATTTGCACAGTGCCCGTGCATAAAATAAATTATCGTAGTGTTTTGTGATTTTTTATTTTTTATCCTCTTTCAACTGTATAAAAGAACCCAAAAAATTTCAGCCTTATACAGCAGAAAAAGAAAAATAGAATTACTATTGGTTATTGTTGTTTTTGCTTGGACTTTAATTTTTGTCTTTGCGTTATTGTTTGGACAAAAATCTTTAGTTTATTTAAAATGTTTGTCAGAAGTTTCCTGAAGAGTTAAGTAAGCGATAACGAAATGGCCATCGAGACGTGCTTTGACCCTCAATAATCAATATCGGTGACCTAAATAATAAATCGGGAAAATAGCACGAAAAAAAGAATTTTTAAAAATTAATATAATTTAAGAAAAATCCCGTTGTTTAAAATAATTTAATATTTGCAAAGTGCCCGTGCATAAAATAAATTATCGTAGTGTTTTGTGCTTTTTATTTTTCCTCCTCTTTCAACTGTATAAAATAGCCGAAAAAAATTCAGCCTTATACAGCAGAGAAAGAAAAATAAAATTACTATTGGTTATTGTTGTTTTTGCTTAAACTTTGATTTTTGTCTTTGCTTTATTGTTTGGACAAAAATCTTTAGTTTATTTAAAATGTTTGTCGGAAGTTTCCTGAAGAGTTAAGTAAGCGATAACGAAATGGCCATCGAGACGTGCTTTGACCCTCAATAATCAATATCAGTGATTTAATTAATAAATCGGGAAAATAGCACGATAAAATGAATTTTTAACAATTAATATAATTAAAAAAAAAATCCCGTTGTTTAAAATAATTTAATATTTGCAAAGTGCCCGTGCATAAAATAATTTATCGTAGTGTTTTGTGATTTTTTATTTTTCATCCTCTTTCAACTGTATAAAAAGCCGAATAAAATTCTGCCTTATACAGCAGAGAAAGAAAAATAGAATTACAATTGGTTATTGTTGTTTTTGCTTAAACTTTGATTTTTGTCTTTGCTTTATTGTTTACACAAAAATCTTTAGTTTATTTAAAGTGTTTGTCAGAAGTTTCCTGAAGAGTAAAGTAAGCGATAACGAAATGGCCATCGAACGTGCTTTGACCCTCAATAATCAATATCGGTGATTTAAATAATAAATCGGGAAAATAGCACGAAAAAAAGAATTTTTAAAAATTAATATAATTTAAAAAAAAAATCCCGTTGTTTAAAATAATTTAATATTTGCAAAGTGCCCGTGCATAAAATAATTTATCGTAGTGTTTTGTGATTTTTTATTTTTCATCCTCTTTCAACTGTATAAAAGAGCCGAAAAAAATTCTGCCTTATACAGCAGAGAAAGAAAAATATAATTACTATTGGTTATTGTTGTTTTTGCTTAAACTTTGATTTTTGTCTTTGCTTTATTGTTTGTACAAAAATCTTTAGTTTATTTAAAATGTTTGACAGAAGTTTCCTGAAGAGTTAAGTAAGCGATAACGAAATGGCCATCGAGACGTGCTTTGACCCTCAATAATTAATATCGGTGATTTAAATAATAAATCGGGAAAATAGCACGAAAAAAGAATTTTTAACAATTAATATAATTTAAAAAAATTCCCGTTGTTTAAAATAATTTAATATTTGCAAAGTGCCCGTGCATAAAATAAATTATCGTAGTGTTTTGTGATTTTTTATTTTTTATCCTCTTTCAACTGTATAAAAGAGCAGAAAAAAATTCAGCCTTATACAGCAGAAAAAGAAAAATAGAATTACTATTGGTTATTGTTGTTTTTGCTTGGACTTTGATTTTTGTCTTTGCTTTATTGTTTGGACAAAAATCTTTAGTTTATTTAAAATGTTTGTCAGAAGTTTTCTGAAGAGTTAAGTAAGCGATAACGAAATGGCCATCGAGACGTGCTTTGACCCTCAATAATTAATATCGGTGATTTAAATAATAAATCGGGAAAATAGCACGAAAAAAAGAATTTTTAACAATTAATATAATTTAAAAAAATTCCCTTGTTTAAAATAATTTAATATTTGCAAAGTGCCCGTGCATAAAAAAATTATCGTAGTGTTTTGTGATTTTTTATTTTTTATCCTCTTTCAACTGTATAAAAGAGCCGAAAAAAATTCAGCCTTATACAGCAGAAAAATAAAAATAGAATTACTATTGGTTATTGTTGTTTTTGCTTGGACTTTGATTTTTGTCTTTGCTTTATTGTTTGGACAAAAAAATTTAGTTTATTTAAAATGTTTGTCGGAAGTTTCCTGAAGAGTTAAGTAAGCGATAACGAAATGGCCATCGAGACGTGCTTTGACCCTCAATAATCAATATCGGTGATTAAATTAATAAATCGGGAAAATAGCACGATAAAAAGAATTTTTAACAATTAATATAATTTAAAAAAAATCCCGTTGTTTAAAATAATTTAATATTTGCAAAGTGCCCGTGCATAAAATAATTTATTGTAGTGTTTTGTGATTTTTTATTTTTCATCCTCTTTCAACTGTATAAAAGAGCCGAAACAAATTCTGCCTTATACATCAGAGAAAGAAAAATAGAATTAGTATCGGTTATTGTTGTTTTTGCTTAAACATTCCTTTTTGTCTTTGCTTTGTTGTTTGGACACAAATCTTTAGTTTATTTAAAATGTTAGTCAGAAGTTTCCTGAAGAGTTAAGGAAGCGATAACGAAATGGCCATCGAGACGTGCTTTGACCCTCAATAATCAATATCGGTGATTTAAATAATAAATCGGGAAAATAGCACGAAAAAAAGAATTCTTAACAATTAATATAATTTTAAAAAATCCCATTGTTTAAAATAATTAAATATTTGCAAAGTGCTCGTGCATAAAACAATTTATCGTAGTGTTTTGTGGTTTTTTATTTTTCATCCTCTTTCAACTGTATAAAAGAGCCGAAAAAAATTCTGCCTTATACAGCAGAGAAAGAAAAATAGAATTACTATTGGTTATTGTTGTATTTGCTTAAACTTTGATTATTGTCTTTACTTTATTGTTTGGACAAAAATCTTTAGTTCATTTAAAATGTTTGTCAGAAGTTTCCTGAAGAGTTAAGTAAGCGATAACGAAATGGCCATCGAGACGTGCTTTGACCCTCAATATTCAATATCGGTGATTTAAATAATAAATCGGGAAAATAGCACGAAAAAAAGAATTTTTAAAAATTAATATAATTTAAGAAAATCCCGTTGTTTAAAATAATTTAATATTTGCACAGTGCCCGTGCATAAAATAAATTATCGTAGTGTTTTGTGATTTTTTATCCTCTTTCAACTGTATAAAAGAGCCGAAAAAAATTCAGCCTTATACAGCAGAGAAAGAAAAATAGAATTACTATTGGTTATTGTTGTTTTCGCTTGGACTTTGATTTTTGTCTTTGCTTTATTGTTTGGACAAAAATCTTTAGTTTATTTAAAATGTTTGTCAGAAGTTTCCTGAAGAGTTAAGTAAGCGATAACGAAATGGCCATCGAGACGTGCTTTGACCCTCAATAATCAATATCGGTGACTTAAATAATAAATCGGGAAAATGGCACGAAAAAAAGAATTTTTACAAATTAATATAATTAAAAAATTCCCGTTGTTTAAAATAATTTAATATTTGCAAAGTGCCCGCGCATAAAATAAATTATCGTAGTGTTTTGTGATTTTTTATTTTTCATCCTCTTTCAACTGTATAAAAAGCCGAAAAAAATTCTGCCTTATACAGCAGAGAAAGAAAAATAGAATTACAATTGGTTATTGTTGTTTTTGCTTAAACTTTGATTTTTGTCTTAGCTTTATTGTTTGGACAAAAATCTTTAGTTTATTTAAAGTGTTTGTCAGAAGTTTCCTGAAGAGTAAAGTAAGCGATAACGAAATGGCCATCGAACGTGCTTTGACCCTCAATAATCAATATCGGTGATTTAAATAATAAATCGGGAAAATAGCACGAAAAAAAGAATTTTTAAAAATTAATATAATTTAAAAAAAAATCCCGTTGTTTAAAATAATTTAATATTTGCAAAGTGCCCGTGCATAAAATAATTTATCGTAGTGTTTTGTGATTTTTTATTTTTCATCCTCTTTCAACTGTATAAAAGAGCCGAAAAAAATTCTGCCTTATACAGCAGAGAAAGAAAAATATAATTACTATTGGTTATTGTTGTTTTTGCTTAAACTTTGATTTTTGTCTTTGCTTTATTGTTTGTACAAAAACCTTTAGTTTATTTTAAATGTTTGACAGAAGTTTCCTGAAGAGCTAAGTAAGCGATAACGAAATGGCCATCGAGACGTGCTTTGACCCTCAATAATTAATATCGGTGATTTAAATAATAAATCGGGAAAATAGCACGAAAAAAAGAATTTTTAACAATTAATATAATTTAAAAAAATTCCCGTTGTTTAAAATAATTTAATATTTGCAAAGTGCCCGTGCATAAAATAAATTATCGTAGTGTTTTGTGATTTTTTATTTTTTATCCTCTTTCAACTGTATAAAAGAGCAGAAAAAAATTCAGCCTTATACAGCAGAAAAAGAAAAATATAATTACTATTGGTTATTGTTGTTTTTGCTTAAACTTTGATTTTTGTCTTTGCTTTATTGTTTGGACAAAAATCTTTAGTTTATTTAAAATGTTTGTCAGAAGTTTTCTGAAGAGTTAAGTAAGCGATAACGAAATGGCCATCGAGACGTGCTTTGACCCTCAATAATTAATATCGGTGATTTAAATAATAAATCGGGATAATAGCACGAAAAAAAGAATTTTAACAATTAATATAATTTAAAAAAATTCCCTTGTTTAAAATAATTTAATATTTGCAAAGTGCCCGTGCATAAAATAAATTATCGTAGTGTTTTGTGATTTTTTATTTTTTATCCTCTTTCAACTGTATAAAAGAGCCGAAAAAAATTCAGCCTTATACAGCAGAAAAATAAAAATAGAATTACTATTGGTTATTGTTGTTTTTGCTTGGACTTTGATTTTTGTCTTTGCTTTATTGTTTGGACAAAAAAATTTAGTTTATTTAAAATGTTTGTCAGAAGTTTCCTGAAGAGTTAAGTAAGCGATAACGAAATGGCCATCGAGACGTGCTTTGACCCTCAATAATCAATAACGGTGACCTAAATAATAAATCGGGAAAATAGCACGATAAAAAGAATTTTTAAAAATTAATATAATTTAAGAAAAATCCCGTTGTTTAAAATAATTTAATATTTGCAAAGTGCCCGTGCATAAAATAAATTATCGTAGTGTTTTGTGCTTTTTATTTTTCCTCCTCTTTCAACTGTATAAAATAGCCGAAAAAAATTCAGCCTTATACAGCAGAGAAAGAAAAATATAATTACTATTGGTTATTGTTGTTTTTGCTTAAACTTTGATTTTTGTCTTTGCTTTATTGTTTGGACAAAAATCTTTAGTTTATTTAAAATGTTTGTCGGAAGTTTCCTGAAGAGTTAAGTAAGCGATAACGAAATGGCCATCGAGACGTGCTTTGACCCTCAATAATCAATATCGGTGACTTAAATAATAAATCGGGAAAATAGCACGAAAAAATGAATTTTTAACAATTAATATAATTAAAAAAAAATCCCGTTGTTTAAAATAATTTAATATTTGCAAAGTGCCCGTGCATAAAATAATTTATCGTAGTGTTTTGTGATTTTTTATTTTTCATCTTCTTTCAACTGTATAAAAGAGCCGATGAAAATTCAGCCTTATACAGCAGAGAAAGAAAAATAGAATTACTATTGGTTATTGTTGTTTTTGCTTAACCTTTGATTTTTGTCTTTGCTTTATTGTTTGGACACAAATCTTTAGTTTATTTAAAATGTTTGTCAGAAGTTTCCTGAAGAGTTAAGTAAGCGATAATGAAATGGCCATCGAGACGTGCTTTGACCCTCAATAATCAATATCGGTGATTTAATTAATAAATCGGGAAAATAGCACGAAAAAAAGAATTTTTACAAATTAATATAATTAAAAAATTCCCGTTGTTTAAAATAATTTAATATTTGCAAAGTTCCCGCGCATAAAATAAATTATCGTAGTGTTTTGTGATTTTTTATTTTTCATCCTCTTTCAACTGTATAAAAAGCCGAAAAAAATTCTGCCTTATACAGCAGAGAAAGAAAAATAGAATTACAATTGGTTATTGTTGTTTTTGCTTAAACTTTGATTTTTGTCTTAGCTTTATTGTTTGGACAAAAATCTTTAGTTTATTTAAAGTGTTTGTCAGAAGTTTCCTGAAGAGTAAAGTAAGCGATAACGAAAGGGCCATCGAACGTGCTTTGACCCTCAATAATCAATATCGGTGATTTAATTAATAAATCGGGAAAATAGCACGAAAAAATGAATTTTTAACAATTAATATAATTAAAAAAAAAATCCCGTTGTTTAAAATAATTTAATATTTGCAAAGTGCCCGTGCATAAAATAATTTATCGTAGTGTTTTGTGATTTTTTATTTTTCATCTTCTTTCAACTATATAAAAGAGCCGAAAAAAATTCTGCCATATACAGCAGAGAAAGAAAAACAGAATTACTATTGATTATTGTTGTTTTTGCTTAAACTTTGATTTTTGTCTTTGCTATGTTGTTTGGACAAAAATCTTTAGTTTCTTTAAAGTGTTTGTCAGAAGTTTCCTGAAGAGTTAAGTAACCGATAACGAAATGGCCATCGAGACGTGCTTTGACCCTCAATAATCAATATCGGTGATTTAATTAATAAATCGGGAAAATAGCACGAAAAAAAGAATTTTTAACAATTAATATAATTTAAAAAAAATCCCGTTGTTTAAAATAATTTAATATTTGCAAAGTGCCCGTGCATAAAATAATTTATCGTAGTGTTTTGTGATTTTTTATTTTTCATCCTCTTTCAACTGTATAAAAGAGCCGATGAAAATTCAGCCTTATACAGCAGAGAAAGAAAAACAGAATTACTATTGGTTATTGTTGTTTTTGCTTAACCTTTGATTTTTGTCTTTGCTTTATTGTTTGGACACAAATCTTTAGTTTATTTAAAATGTTTGTCAGAAGTTTCCTGAAGAGTTAAGTAAGCGATAATGAAATGGCCATCGAGACGTGCTTTGACCCTCAATAATCAATATCGGGATTCAAATAATAAATCGGGAAAATAGCACGAAACAAAGAATTTTTAAAAATTAATATAATTTAAAAAAATTGCCGTTGTTTAAAATAATTTAATATTTGCAAAGTGCCCGTGCATAAAATAATTTATCGTAGTGTTTTGTGATTTTTTATTTTTCATCCTCTTTCAACTGTATAAAAGAGCCGAAAAAATTTAGCCTTATACAGCAGAGAAAGAAAAATAGAATTACTATTGGTTATTGTTGTTTTTGCTTAGACTTTGATTTTTGTCTTAGCTTTATTGTTTGGACAAAAATCCTTAGTTTATTTAAATTTGTTGTTAGAAGTTTCCTGAAGAGGTAAGTAAGCGAAACGAAATGGCCATCGAGACGTGCTTTGACCCTCAATAATCAATATCGGTGATTTAAATAATAAATCGGGAAAATAGCATGAAAAAAGGAATTTTTAACAATTAATATAATTTAAAAAAAAATCCCGTTGTTTAAAATAATTTAATATTTGCAAAGTACCCGTGCATAAAATAATTTATCGTAGTGTTTTGTGATTTTTTATTTTTCATCCTCTTTCAACTGTATAAAAGAGCCGAAAAAAACTCTGCCTTATACAGCAGAGAAAGAAAAATAGAATTACTATTGGTTATTGTTGTTTTTGCTTAACCTTTGATTTTTGTCTTTGCTTTATTGTTTGGACACAAATCTTTAGTTTATTTAAAATGTTTGTCAGAAGTTTCCTGAAGAGTTAAGTAAGCGATAATGAAATGGCCATCGAGACGTGCTTTGACCCTCAATAATCAATATCGGGATTCAAATAATAAATCGGGAAAATAGCACGAAACAAAGAATTTTTAAAAATTAATATAATTTAAAAAAATTCCCGTTGTTTAAAATAATTTAATATTTGCAAAGTGCCCGTGCATAAAATAAATTATCGTAGTGTTTTGTGATTTTTTATCCTCTTTCAACAGAAAAATAGAATTACTATTGGTTATTGTTGTTTTTGCTTAAACTTTGATTTTTGTCTTTGCCTTATTGTTTGGACACAAATCTTTAGTTTATTTAAAATGTTTGTCAGAAGTTTCCTGAAGAGTTAAGTAAGCGATAACGAAATGGCCATCGAGACGTGCTTTGACCCTCAATAATCAATAACGGTGACCTAAATAATAAATCGGGAAAATAGCACGATAAAAAGAATTTTTAAAAATTAATATAATTTAAGAAAAATCCCGTTGTTTAAAATAATTTAATATTTGCAAAGTGCCCATGCATAAAATAAATTATCGTAGTGTTTTGTGATTTTTTACTTTTCAGCCTCTTTCAACTGTATAAAAGAGCCGAAAAAATTCTGCCTTACACAGCAGAGAAAGAAAAATAGAATTACAATTGGTTATTGTTGTTTTTGCTTAAACTTTGATTTTTGTCTTTGCCTTATTGTTTGGACACAAATCTTTAGTTTATTTAAAATGTTTGTCAGAAGTTTCCTGAAGAGTTAAGTAAGCGATAACGAAATGGCCATCGAGATGTGCTTTGACCCTCAATAATCAATAACGGTGACCTAAATAATAAATCGGGAAAATAGCACGATAAAAAGAATTTTTAAAAATTAATATAATTTAAGAAAAATCCCGTTGTTTAAAATAATTTAATATTTGCAAAGTGCCCGTGCATAAAATAAATTATCGTAGTGTTTTGTGCTTTTTATTTTTCCTCCTCTTTCAACTGTATAAAATAGCGGAAAAAAATTCAGCCTTATACAGCAGAGAAAGAAAAATATAATTACTATTGGTTATTGTTGTTTTTGCTTAAACTTTGATTTTTGTCTTTGCTTTATTGTTTGGACAAAAATCTTTAGTTTATTTAAAATGTTTGTCGGAAGTTTCCTGAAGAGTTAAGTAAGCGATAACGAAATGGCCATCGAGACGTGCTTTGACCCTCAATAATCAATATCGGTGATTTAATTAATAAATCGGGAAAATAGCACGATAAAAAGAATTTTTAACAATTAATATAATTTAAAAAAAAATCCCGTTGTTTAAAATAATTTAATATTTGCAAAGTGCCCGTGCATAAAATAATTTATTGTAGTGTTTTGTGATTTTTTATTTTTCATCCTCTTTCAACTGTATAAAAGAGCCGAAAAAAATTCTGCCTTATACAGCAGAGAAAGAAAAATAGAATTAGTATCGGTTATTGTTGTTTTTGCTTAAACTTTGCTTTTTGTCTTTTCTTTGTTGTTTGGACACAAATCTTTAGTTTATTTAAAATGTTAGTCAGAAGTTTCCTGAAGAGTTAAGGAAGCGATAACGAAATGGCCATCGAGACGTGCTTTGACCCTCAATAATCAATATCGGTGATTTAAATAATAAATCGGGAAAATAGCACGAAAAAAAGAATTTTTAACAATTAATATAATTTTAAAAAATCCCGTTGTTTAAAATAATTAAATATTTGCAAAGTGCCCGTGCATAAAACAATTTATCGTAGTGTTTTGTGCTTTTTTATTTTTCATCCTCTTTCAACTGTATAAAAGAGCCGAAAAAAATTCTGCCTTATACAGCAGAGAAAGAAAAATAGAATTACTATTGGTTATTGTTGTATTTGCTTAAACTTTGATTATTGTCTCTACTTAATTGTTTGGACAAAAATCTTTAGTTCATTTAAAATGTTTGTCAGAAGTTTCCTGAAGAGTTAAGTAAGCGATAACGAAATGGCCATCGAGACGTGCTTTGACCCTCAATATTCAATATCGGTGATTTAAATAATAAATCGGGAAAATAGCACGAAAAAAAGAATTTTTAAAAATTAATATAATTTAAGAAAATCCCGTTGTATAAAATAATTTAATATTTGCACATTGCCCGTGCATAAAATAAATTATCGTAGTGTTTTGTGATTTTTTATCCTCTTTCAACTGTATAAAAGAGCCGAAAAAAATTCAGCCTTATACAGCAGAGAAAGAAAAATAGAATTACTATTGGTTATTGTTGTTTTCGCTTGGACTTTGATTTTTGTCTTTGCTTTATTGTTTGGACAAAAATCTTTAGTTTATTTAAAATGTTTGTCAGAAGTTTCCTGAAGAGTTAAGTAAGCGATAACGAAATGGCCATCGAGACGTGCTTTGACCCTCAATAATCAATATCGGTGACTTAAATAATAAATCGGGAAAATAGCACGAAAAAAAGAATTTTTACAAATTAATATAATTAAAAAATTCCCGTTGTTTAAAATAATTTAATATTTGCAAAGTGCCCGCGCATAAAATAAATTATCGTAGTGTTTTGTGATTTTTTATTTTTCATCCTCTTTCAACTGTATAAAAGAGCCGAAAATAATTCTGCCATATACAGCAGAGAAAGAAAAATAGAATTACAATTGGTTATTGTTGTTTTTGCTTAAACTTTGATTTTTGTCTTAGCTTTATTGTTTGGACAAAAATCTTTAGTTTATTTAAAGTGTTTGTCAGAAGTTTCCTGAAGAGTAAAGTAAGCGATAACGAAAGGGCCATCGAACGTGCTTTGACCCTCAATAATCAATATCGGTGATTTAATTAATAAATCGGGAAAATAGCACGAAAAAATGAATTTTTAACAATTAATATAATTAAAAAAAAAATTCCGTTGTTTAAAATAATTTAATATTTGCAAAGTGCCCGTGCATAAAATAAATTATCGTAGTGTTTTGTGATTTTTTATTTTTCATCTTCTTTCAACTGTATAAAAGAGCCGAAAATAATTCTGCCATATACAGCAGAGAAAGAAAAACAGAATTACTATTGGTTATTGTTGTTTTTGCTTAAACTTTGATTTTTGTCTTTGCTATGTTGTTTGGACAAAAATCTTTAGTTTATTTAAAGTGTTTGTCAGAAGTTTCCTGAAGAGTTAAGTAACTGATAACGAAATGGCCATCGAGACGTGCTTTGACCCTCAATAATCAATATCGGTGATTTAATTAATAAATCGGGAAAATAGCACGAAAAAAAGAATTTTTAACAATTAATATAATTTAAAAAAAAAAAATCCCGTTGTTTAAAATAATTTAATATTTGCAAAGTGACCGTGCATAAAATAATTTATCGTAGTGTTTTGTGATTTTTTATTTTTCATCCTCTTTCAACTGTATAAAAGAGCCGAAAAAAATTCTGCCATATACAGCAGAGAAAGAAAAACAGAATTACTATTGGTTATTGTTGTTTTTGTTTAGACTTTGATTTTTGTCTTTGCTGTATTGTTTGGACAAAAATCTTTAGTTTATTTAAAATGTTTGTCAGAAGTTTCCTGAAGAGTTAAGTAAGCGATAACGAAATGGCCATCGAGACGTGCTTTGACCCTCAATAATCAATATCGGTGACTTAAATAATAAAACGGGAAAATAGCACGAAAAAAAGAATTTTTACAAATTAATATAATTAAAAAAAATTCCCGTTGTTTAAAATAATTTATAATTTGCAAAGTGTCCGTGCATAAAATAAATTATCGTAGTGTTTTGTGATTTTTTACTTTTCATCCTCGTTCAACTGTATAAAAGAGCCGAAAAAATTCTGCATTATACAGCAGAGAAAGAAAAACAGAATTACTATTGGTTATTGTTGTTTTTGCTTAAACTTTGATTTTTGTCTTTGCCTTATTGTTTGGACACAAATCTTTAGTTTATTTAAAATGTTTGTCAGAAGTTTCCTGAAGAGTTAAAAAAAGCGATAACGAAATGGCCATCGAGACGTGCTTTGACCCTCAATAATCAATATCGGTGATTTAAATAATAAATCGGGAAAATAGCACGAAAAAAAGAATTTTTAAAAATTAATATAATTTAAGAAAAATCCCGGTGTTTAAAATAATTTAATATTTGCAAAGTGCCCGCGCATAAAATAAATTATCGTAGTGTTTTGTGATTTTTTATTTTTCATCCTCTTTCAACTGTATAAAAAGCCGAAAAAAATTCTGCCTTATACAGCAGAGAAAGAAAAATAGAATTACAATTGGTTATTGTTGTTTTTGCTTGGACTTTGATTTTTGTCTTTGATGTATTGTTTGGACAAAAATCTTTAGTTTATTTAAAATGTTTGTCAGAAGTTTCCTGAAGAGTTCAGTATGCGATAACGAAATGGCCATCGAGACGTGCTTTGACCCTCAATAATCAATATCGGTGACTTAAATAATAAATCGGGAAAATAGCACGAAAAAAAGAATTTTTACAAATTAATATAATTAAAAAAAATTCCCGTTGTTTAAAATAATTTAATATTTGCAAAGTACCTGCGCATAAAATAAATTATCGTAGTGTTTTGTGATTTTTTATTTTTCATCCTCTTTCAACTGTATAAAAAGCCGAAAAAAATTCTGCCTTATACAGCAGAGAAAGAAAAATAGAATTACAATTGGTTATTGTTGTTTTTGCTTAAACTTTGATTTTTGTCTTTGCTTTATTGTTTGAACAAAAATCTTTAGTTTATTTAAAGTGTTTGTCAGAAGTTTCCTGAATAGTAAAGTAAGCGATAACGAAATGGCCATCGAACGTGCTTTGACCCTCAATAATCAATATCGGTGATTTAAATAATAAATCGGGAAAATAGCACGAAAAAAAGAATTTTTAAAAATTAATATAATTTAAAAAAAATCCCGTTGTTTAAAATAATTTAATATTTGCAAAGTGCCCGTGCATATAATAATTTATCGTAGTGTTTTGTGATTTTTTATTTTTCATCCTCTTTCAACTGTATAAAAGAGCCGAAAAAAATTCTGCCTCATACAGCAGAGGAAGAAAAATAGAATTACTATTGGTTATTGTTGTTTTTGCTTAAACTTTGATTTTTGTCTTTGCTTTATTGTTTGGACAAAAATCTTTAGTTTATTTAAAATGTTTGTCAGAAGTTTCCTGAAGAGCTAAGTAAGCGATAACGAAATGGCCATCGAGACGTGCTTTGGCCCTCAATAATCAATATCGGCGATTTAAATAATAAATCGGGAAAATAGCACGAAAAAAAGAATTTTTAAAAATTAATATAACTTAAAAAAATTCCCGTTGTTTAAAATAATTTAATATTTGCGAAGTGCCCGTGCATAAAATAAATTATCGTAGTGTTTTGTGATTTTTTTATTTTTCATCCTCTTTCAACTGTATAAAAGAGCCGAAAAAATTCTGCCTTCTACAGCAGAGAAAGAAAAATAGAATTACTATTGGTTATTGTTATATTTGCTTAAGCTTTGATTTTTGTCTTTGCTTTATTCTTTGGACAAAAATCTTTAGTTTATTTAAAATGTTTGTCAGAAGTTTCCTGAAGAGTTAAGTAAGCGATAACGAAATGGCTATCGAGAAGTGCTTTGACCCTCAATAATCAATATCGGTGATTTAAATAATAAATCGGGATAATAGCACGAAAAAAAGAATTTTTAAAAATTAATATAATTTAAAAAAAAATCCCGTTGTTTAAAATATTAATTATTTGCAAAGAGCCCGTGCATAAAGTAAATTATCGAAGTGTTTTGTGATTTTTTATTTTTCATCCTCTTTCAACTGTATAAAAGAGCTGAAAAATATTCTGCCTTATACAGCAGAGAAAGAAAAATAGAATTACTATTGGTTATTGTTGTTTTTGCTTAAACTTTGATTTTTGTCTTTGCTTTATTGTTTGGACAAAAATCTTTAGTTTATTTAAAATGTTTGTCAGAAGTTTCCTGAAAAGTTAAGTAAGCGATAACGAAATGGCTATCGAGACGTGCTTTGACCCTCAATAATCAATATCGGTGATTTAAATAATGAATCGGGAAAATAGCACGAAAAAAAGAATTTTTAAAAATTAATATAATTTAAAAAAAAAAATCGTTGTTTAAAATAATTTAATATTTGCAAAGTGCCCGTGCATAAAATAAATTATCGTAGTGTTTTGTGGTTTTTTATTTTTCATCCTCTTTCAACTGTATAAAAGAGCCGAAAAAAATTCTGCCTAATACAGCAGAGAAAGAAAAATAGAATTACTATTGGTTATTGTTGTTTTTGCTTAAACTTTGATTTTTGTCTTTGCTTTATTGTTTGGACAAAAATCTTTAGTTTATTTTAAATGTTTGTCAGAAGTTTTCTGGAGAGTTAAGTAAGCGATAACGAAATGGCCATCGAGAACATACATCAACTATTAGAACACCTCTTAATTTTTCGTTTTAACTATTTATATTTCTTAATATACCATACAAATTAGTGGATATTTTGTCTAATTTTCAAGTGTTTCTATAAACCGGTTCAAAAGATAGGGCTATATACATGTAAAATTACATTAGGTATGAGCACACCCATTAATTTATAAATTGAAATTAAATACTTGCTCTTTTATCGGACTAAGCAATACAAGTTCCCTATAAATTTCAGTTGTCTGTCTATAACCGTTCAAAGGTTTGGTCAGATACACCAAATTACATCAATTATTGGAATACCCTCAAATTTCTAAATCCAAATCTTATTCTTGCTATTATAAAGGACTTAGCAACACAGGTTCTTTATAAATATCAATCGTCTTTTTAAAACCATCATATATGTACATAAAATTAAATGATCTCTATATTGATACTCGTTATTACAACGGTCATAGTTATCTACATTCTGTCCAATTTTCAAGCGTTTGTTTATGACGGTTCAAAAGATAGAACCATGTAAGTCAACTTACATGAAAAATTTCGGTCACTACAACACTTTTTTCGTATTCTAGTTTCAACTACTCGAGCTTTGTTCCTGAAAAACTATATGCTATTTTCAAAGTGCTTGAAAACAGGCATGTTTTTCCCAACCATCAAAATCATCCCGTGAAATATCGTCGCTGTCCATTTTTTTAACTTTCTTTTTTCCGTTTTAATTTCAATTTTATTTTAAGTTTTTTTTTTAAGTAAGTTTTCACTTTTTTTCATTTACTTTTATCTTACAATGATATCGTTGTCAGATGTTTAAAATTTCCAACATATTACAATTTATTTTATACTGACAATGCCTGACAATGTTCTGACAATGCAAATAGAAGCATTCACACAATTGTAATATGACAATTTTCTGACAATGGTTTTTCTGACAATTTTGTCAGACAACAACTGTAAGTTCACACGATTGTTAGGCGTTTTCTGTATATTTTTCTGTCTAGTACTTTTATTAAATTTTAATTGTGATGATTTAAACTGCACCCATATACAATTATATCATCTACATACAGAAATACTTCGGTTTATAATCCAGAGAGTTTTTGAATATATTTTCAATCCGAAAGGGAGTCTTTTAAATTCGTACCACTGGCCGTGCTAAAAGCCTTCAGAGGTCTTGAGTCATTCCCCAGTTCGATTTGGTGAAATGAGCTAGTCATGCTAAGTTCGTCCAGAATATCCTCTAATCTATTTAGATAAAATTTGTCATTAATATTTTTAATAGTTTTCATAACTCAACTACTAGTCTCCATTTCTTTTTAGCTTCAGTGTTTTTCTTAGGTACAGAGAGAAGTGGACATTGTAGGGGCAAACAGATGGTTCTATTATTTCGCCATTGAGAATTTTCTGTACTTGTTCATTTATCAATTTAGTAGCCTGTTTTTTAGCCTGTAATTTTTTATATATATGCAGGTGTGTTGTCTGATGTCGTAATTTTTTGTTTTTAAAAATTGTTGACAGGTAGTTTTTCGTCTTCTAAATGCACAACATATTGGTATTTTTTGAATATTTCTTTTAATTGTGTTGTTGCATATTTATCATTGTGGTCTAGTTGCAAATTGTCCAATATTTTGTTAAACCGTTCACTGCTGTTTATGTGATTGTAACTTAATACATTATTATTTTTAAGCGAATAAATTTGAAGTTTAGTGCTCTGCAAAGTTATTTCTTCGTTTGTTGTGCTTAAAATTTATAAATGTGTCATGCCGCTTTTGGGTGCTATTGAATTACTTAAAAAAATGCCTCTTTCTATTTCATTATTAAAAATTACCTCTTCGACACTATGTCTGATCGATTGGCGTATTAAATTTTTTTCTAGCTGATCTAGTACCTCGGCAAACTTGATTTCAACACTAACACGGACTTAAAAGCCTGGATAAAAGGTTTATGAAAATTTAAATCAGTTCTTTGATAAAACTCTTCATCTGTGCTATTCAAACCTCTAGCGTTAATGTATTTTTATTTTCTATTCTTTTTCCTACTCGGTGACACTTCATACATCCGTTAAACGATGTAAGTCCTTTAACCCCACATAGAAAATAACCCAGAAAAAATTAGACATTACCTTAAAAAGCAGTTGTCAAAAATGCTTAATTCCACACTCGATTACCTTTTCAAAAAATTTTTGCTGGGAACACATATAAATGGGCGAATTAACACTTTTATGTAACTTCCATTAACATCAAAACTATTTTTAGCAATATTGGAATAGCCCAGCTATTCCAGCATCAATATAAATTTCGTTGAGATTAACGAAACAATTTCGTAGTTTTTTTAGTTGAACCTCAAATCCTATGTGTACATACTTTCTGGGTGTAACCGTTCTAATTATACACATTTTTTTCGTCTGTAGTAAAGTGTTTACATTAAAGTACATCTAAATTTTCCTCCGTTCTGATCTGAAATAATTTTCGGCAACTTAATACAGTGGGTTGAAATTCTTAAACCCATGAACTTTAGTTTTTCTGTTATGTTTAAATTTGTTTTTTATCTGGCTCGCTGTTGTTACACACTTCGTTTTTATCACTTTCAATTGCTTCATTTTTTGTTCTTTCAAAATTTGTGGCATATTTAGTAATATTTTTAGTTTTTCTTTTTTAATGTTTTTTTAAAATTGTGACTTACTTGCCATATATGCTATATTATATTAATAAATTTATTATATTAGTTAAGAACACTGCGCGATATAATCGTTCTTACGATTTTTAATAATAAAACGCACGTTTTGATGTTGAAAATGTGACTGAATTTTATTATTTTTTCATGTTTCATAACAAATTTAATTTATGTTACTTAAGGTACGGTCACATTAGTCAAACATTTGACTGAAATCGGCAAATATTTATTTGCCGTAGGCTGACCACAAAATATTTATTAGAAGCAAATAACATCACAGCTGATTTTGGGCAAATAAAATTATTTACCAGTAAACAAAAATGCTTCTAATGTGAACATAGTGTGACCACTCGACGTCAAATATTTGACTCATTTTTAGGCAAATAAATATTTGTTCTTACAAAGTTTTTGTAAGAACAAACAGAGACAAATAACAGCTGTATCAACAATGTTGCCCAGTATTTAAACTAAATTATTAAGTTTCGGAAAAACTCGCTGATAATTTTAAACTTATATGTGTATTAAATAAAAACAAAATACTGTAAGCAATTAATAATAAAATTATAGATAAAAAATAATAAAGTGCAATTTTTGGAAGAAATAGTAAATTAAAAAAGTTGTCGGGCCACATATTTTTCGAGTTATATATCATCAAAGTATTTTATATATAATTTGGTATATTTCGACATTTTCGCTTCAGAATGGTGCAAAGTTTCAAAATTGTATATAAAAAAGATATTATTGGAGATTATTAAATGTTCTTTTATAAATTTTTAGTTAAGTATTGATTTAAAGTAAAGTCGCAAGAAATTATATAACTTGAAAAATATGCGTTGGCGCTAAATTATTTACTCAACATTTTGTTCTTGAAATAGTCATTCCTACAACGTAAGTAACTTTTGTTTTCATTTTGGAATTTTATATTAAACTAGACTGGATCAAATATATCTTTACTTATGCTGAGGGCAAGTAATATTGCCGGAAGCTATAATTCGGGAATTATAGAATTTTAAAGTTATAAATTATATACTATTATGTATCTGAACATAAGCCCATGATAAGGTTGAGATGCATTTTGTTTGAAAATGCTTATAGATAACTTTTAAATGAAGTTATATATGACAACAAGCAACATGCTTTCACTTCAAGAATCAATATCAATTAATTTGTATTAAACAAGACTTAAGCACGCTTAAATTTAACCAACATAAATTAAACTTTAATTAAGATTTGCATAGTGCCCACGCATTTCAACGGCTTAAAGAGACGAAAAAAGTCGGCTATGTGCAGAACAAAACCAAAATAATTCTTCAGCCCCACTTGAAGCGTCTGAATAGAGCTAAGAGTCATTAGTGAATATCCATTTTAAGCACCTAAAGTGTTCTTTCATAACTTTTGATTTGCAATCAAAAGAGATATGTTCTATAAGTACTAAGCTGAAAGATAATTTTTGCATTTTATGTATAATCTTATATTTTAAGCTAATGAGGCCTGAATTAATCCATGTAAATAAAAAACAATTTTTATTACATTTTTCCCCAACGTTTTAATTAAATAGACGACCCCTTGAGAAAGTGAACAAAAAATTCACGAAACGTTGGGGAAAAATGTAATAAAAATTGTTTTTTATTTACATGGATTAATTTAGGCCTCATTAGCTTAAAATATAGGATTATACATAAATAGAAATTTGGTGGCCAAAAATAACAACAATAATGATTATTTTTGCAGTTAATGTAAACTGTTTTTTTTTTCATTATAAATATATTCGTTTGACGGTATGTTATAATGTAACAATTTTTAAAAACTATATATGTACAAGAGTTTTTCCTCTATTTTCAGAAATCTGAAACATTAAAATTTCTTTAAAATTGTAGAACTTTGTATCCCAATTAAAATCTTGCATATTTGCAGTTTTATTTTTTGCGAAATTTGCTTTTTAATTTAAGCGACTTTTTACTTCAACATATAATTTGTCTACACTTATATCAAGTAAACAAATAAACAGCTGTAGTTTGAAAAATATATTAAATAAATTAAAAGTTTTTAGAAATTTTAACCAAACAAATGTAATGAATGATTATTCAAATTTATTGTTAAGAAGTGGGATCTAATTCCTATTTAGCTTCATCCTCTTATTGTGCTCCTTCTTTAGAACACCTTTTGTAGCTTCTTTATAGAATAGAATATGAAAAATTTTATATTGTTGCTTGGCTTTGTTCATTTGTAACTTTCATACATGGGAGTTATTCATTATAAACTTTCATCTCACATTGCCATTATGTGTAGTAGTTATTTTAATGGAATCTTTATTCATAATACATGCGGGTACATAGATATAATATTAGCCATCATTATTTGACCAACTTTTATAGTCTATGGCTATCAGCGGTGGATATTTTATTTTTATATTAAAACCTGGGATTTAAATTCTCGTACAAGGTATAGGAAAAGTATATTATAGGAAGATAATAAAAACTTAATTTGAGACTTTTAAAAAGATGCGCCTAGAGTCTGCCTAGATGAAAAAAATTTTTCTACAGTTGTATATTTTTGTTCCATCTACAAATGGTTATTACTTGTTTGCTTTGAACTTATGTATGTATATTATACTGCAATTAAATATTTAAGAGTAGCAACTATTTTTCATCATTTATAATTAGCATTTAATAATATTTTAAACATTTTCTTTGCAATTACTTCCAAATAATGCCGAAGAAATTGAATGGCAATAAAGACATCCAATGCGCAGCAGTTTGTGAGCAAATAAATTTACGTTTTTTTACAGTTTGAGCAAATATATTTTTAAGGAAAATATTATTTTAAATGTGACCGCACATAAAACATGTTTGTCAGTATTTTATTTCACATTATTTCATAGCTGTTTGAACAAATAAAAATAGGCAAATAAATGTACGTAGTGTGACCACAAAACAAATTTTGTATTGTTTTGAAAAAATTTAAGCCAAACAAAAGCAAACAAATTTTAGGCAAATATTTGTCATATGTGAACGTACCTTTAGTTAACAATAAAAATAAATAACAAAAGTTTTACAAAGCAGAGCATAACAATACATATGGCAACAATTAATTAATTATAATTAATATTAATAAATAAACCATTTCAAATAATAGAACAATAATAAAAACAATAATTTATATTAGTATGTTGTTGGGTGTTAACTAATTGTATCACTTTTCACAATACTAAGCATTTAAATAACACAAAATTTTATATTTGAAACTATTTTCGTACATTTACCACCAAATTTGATCTTTCCTATAAATGAAACAGGAAAATACATATGCATTCGTTGCAAAAACAAAATTAAGATTACCGTTTTGATTTTGCAGATTTTTTTTTTTTTTATAAAAATAAATTTGAGAGAAAACGCAGTTTAGATTTCAAATTGAATTCCTTTAAAAAAAATGTAATCGGGTTAAAGACTTTTGGTCAAATGTAAGTGAGTAGGTAGTTAAAAAGAGGGATGCTGCACACTGGCGTGCACACGGGTATGGCAGGTATGGCCGCTGCCATCCAAACAAATTATCGACGCCCACTAGCTAACTCCAAAACAAAAAAAGAAATTATTCCATCGACATTATTTATGGAGTAGGAAATCTAATCCAATTTAAAGCTGGTGATGATGACTATAGAATTGTTTCAAAGCAATTCAGGATCGACTTTTCAGAGCTAAAGACGGAGATAAATCTTCTTCAGTACCGTAACGAAAAATACTATCCACCAACAAATATGAAAATAAGCTAAGATCTAGATACAATGACGCAAGAACGCTTAGAGCCTCTTCTTAGGGTTTCGTCGAGCAAAAGTTTTTGGTTTCACTTGATGCAGGAGATGTTATAGACAGATTTGGAGAAAAGAAAATAAAACTTAAGTTATAATTCAAAAATGTTATACAATTTATATAAATATTTTTATATTTAAAAATACGTATGTATATAATATGTATGAAATAAATATTTAATATACTGTATTTTTGTTGTTGTATAATATTAATTATTATCACACATATTTTTAATGTTTTAATTATTATTAATATTATAATAATTGTTAATTTGGCGCCACTCAAAAATTCTGCCATACCAAAGAGGAGCCCCTGTGCACGCTACTAATGATGCAATACGGTTTCGTTTTTAATTTTATGTATTAATTAATAAAATAATTTTTAATAACTCTTGCGAAAAAAAACCGACTTCAATACAGATTTCATCTGTCTGCCTATAACAGTTCAACTATATGGTAACATAAATTAGGTTACATTAACTATTGGGACACACTTATATGTCCAAACTTTATACCTTTTCAACTGTTCAATATTTTGGCAATATACATCAAATTACAGCAACTATGGGGTCACCCTTTTACTTCCAAATTCAAATTATATACTTGCTGTTGTAGTAAATTTAGCAATCAGGTTCTATGTAAATTTCAACCGTCTGTCTTTAACGGTTAAACAGTTTGCCCATATACATCAGATTATATCAACTATTTAATTTATAATAAAACATTTCTATGCTCCTTATTATAATAAATAATACCATTCTGTCTAAAATTAAGGTGGTTGTATACAACGGTTCAAAAACTACGGCCATATAGAACAAATTTCATTAATTTTGGAAACACCCTTTAATTTCTAAATTCAAAATATAAGCTTCTTGTTATAGCAGACTAAGCAAAACATGTTCCTTGTAAATTTCAGCTGTCTGTCTATAACGCTCCAAAAGTCCAGCCACATACACCTTGGGACACCCGTTTATTTCCAAATCCAAATTTTATACTTGTTGTTATGGAGGCCCTTATAAGTAAATCTACAGTAATTATGGGACACCTGTTGATATAGCGGATTTAGCAGTATAGGTCCCTTTTAAGTTTCAGCGTTCTGTTTATAACGGTTCAAAATTTGGTAACATACAAAAAATTTGGTAACATACAAAAATTTTATACTTGTTGTTTAAGCGGACTTAACAATACAGGTTCGTTGTAAATTTCAAGCCTCTGTCTACAACTGTTCAAAAGTATGGCCATATACATCAAATTTAATGAACTACTGGCGCACCCTTTAATTTATAATTTGTAATATTAATACTTGTTATTATTACGCCTATAGCAATTGACATTCTGTCCAATTTGCAAGCGTTTGCCTATAACGGTTCAAATGATAGGCCCATATAAGTAAATTCACATCAATTATGGGGGCACCCTTTAATTTTTAGATTTATTTTCGTATAACTTTTTGTTATTGGGGACTATGGTAAGACGCGGTCATTTTAAATTTTACAGAATCGCCCTTTACAGTTCATAATACGTGTAAAATTATGAACTGTTTTTGAAACGGGACTAATCTGTAAGCATAATCTATTATATAACCAAAAATTTTCAAAATCGGATCTGGAGGCACAAATATAAAAAAGAAACATTCAGTCGAATTGTATAACCTCCTTCTTTTTTGAAGTCGGTTAAAAAGGAAGTGAGAATGAGCGCAAACAATAAAATTGTGTTGGTTTTTAAGTGTTTCTCATTTATTTTTGAAGTAATAATATAGTTTTTAATGAACGAATATATAGATTCACTTTGCATTTTAAGAAAAACAGAATGAAGTAAAAAACCCCTAATGAAAAAAAAAAAAAAATATGAGTAGAATAACCATGTTTTTACTTTATCCTATTAAATGTTAGCTGAAAACACATTTGTAATTAATTTTATTCTTAAAATATGGATGTGTTCTTTTTGCTGACCAGAAAAACTAATCATATAAGTAGATATTTTCTCTACTGCCATTTGCAATCCATTTACTAATGCAGCAAAACAACTCGGTAACCAAGAAAGTAATGCAAATAATGGCAGTGTGCTCTAAAAATAATGTACGATTTTTGCCGAAAATGGACAAGCCAGGGCTTTAAATTAAAACTCTCAAGTTTGGCAAAGAAAAAAATATTCTTCCACCGCTATAACTAAAAATGTATGGGCATAATTATAAAAGTCTGTTAATTAACACGTTGACTGCCACGCGTGTTTACAACAAAATCCCCGTCAGGCCACCCGTGCCACTGTAAGATGCGTGCTCTGCTACCGCATGTCTGTTTACATTTCTTTCGGTACTCTCACCCCGATATCTATTACGATCCTCATTTATCACGTTATTACTCTGCACGAGCAGTTGTAATCTTTGCCGTGTACTGAGTAGTACAACTAATATCTCTGCCCAACTAATATCTCAACCGCAACTTTGCAGTGAATGCTTCAATATTTTGCACTGTAAATAATTTTGTTAATAAACGATTTTTAAAAAAATTCAACAGTATTATTATCTCCTGTCATATATTTATCTAAATATGTTCGGAAATCCTTTGGAAGGAGTCACCCGACGTGGCCTGATGAGAACTCTTGCTGTCACCCGAATACGGGTGACGTGGCCTGATGAGAACTTTTGCTGTCACCCGAATACGGGTGACACGGCAGTTAACGTGTTAACATGAATCAAGAAAACAATATTGCGCATTCAGCCGTTCAAAAAATTTTTCTAAGTGTTTGTTATAAAAAGTGTAGGAGATTTTTGGCGCAAGACTGGAAATAATTGCATAACTTCTAAACGGGTGCATCGATTTTAACAAAATTTTAAATGGGAAGAAAAAAGAAATAGTCGAGTAAAAATTTTGTATTTGGGTTTGAAGCCCGAGAAGAAAAAGAGCTATTTCGGTCTACCAAACTTTTAAATTTTGGCTTATATGAAAACTCTTATAAAAAATTATTAATTTCCGAAGTTATTTAAAATTAAATTTTTTATAAAGGAAATACATATATAATAATTTGTTTTTAAAACAAAATTAAAATCAAAAAGTTTAAAAAATAAGTTAATTTTAATTTTAATCTTATTTAATTTTCTTTTTTGGGTCATGCTGTAGTCTTTAAGCTCCGCATTGGGTTTTCGTATTTTAAAATACATTTTTGATAGAAAAATAGCTTTTTTTGCATTTTCATCACATTTAGTATGATGAGCCTGTTTAGTTAAATCTTTTACAAAATCTTGTTTAATAAGAAGACCGCCAAATATAGCCTGCGAAGTTTTCGAGACCATCATACTCTAATTCGGTTAATTCTTTTGTTATTTTTATTTTTAATAAATTTACATCGTTTTTACTTTAATTCTGTTGCACTTTCCATACACAAACCTGTATGATTCAGGACCTGTCCGATTCAGGAGAAATTAGTATGGTCCGAGAACAAACAAGGAAAAATTAAAGAGTGTTGGCAATATTACGTAAATACAGACGATCTCCAAGGTTAATCGACATCTACGGCTCTAAATTTAGGCTCTAAAATTATTCAATGAAACCTCACACCACAACGACTTGAAACTCGTGTTGACTTACTCGCGCAAAACAATGACAAGCAGTTTCGGCAATACAGCATAGAATAAACGATTTGACTGAGAAAACTAACGCCATTCATAATTACGAGTCTACATGCAATACAATAAAACCAGACGACTTAATACTTTTCGAGACTATTGCAATTAGAAATGGTGAGATAAAATCCTTTCTAAATAATCTTGCATTAGCAATAGCATTGGTGAAGGAGAATATAGTTCTTCCCGCCATTCTGGGCAATATCAATTTGGAAACAAAATTCGAATCAAAAACTGCTCCAGATATCGTCAATAATATATTAAGAGTAAGTGCAGTACTACAAATTAATTCTATAATATTCATTTCATTTTATTTATTTATTTTCAAAAAGCCTACGTTGGCCAAAACGATTACATATGTGCTATTACGAGTAAGCATAAGAACGATTTTATTACTTTTAGACTTAACCGAAAAGAATTAATTTAACTTAACATCTGAAATACACGATTTCAAAGCTTTTACTTAAAGCATGTACTCGTAGCCAAGTAAAAAATCTATCAAAAATAATATCCTCTATCAACCTAATTGCCATTTATATGTATATGTAATTTAAACAATTTTAATTACAGCATTTTTTAATTTGCCAAAGCTTAGAGAAAAATTTCTGTCATCATACGAAATTTTCAAGTTCCGCAACCTACATAACTTCACTATCTGTATATGATCTATGCATAAGCAGAGTATTTATTCTGGAACATATTAATTATGAAGTTCTGGTAGCCTGAGCAAATATAAAAACTATAGTAAGGTATGTTTCACGCCAAACTTTATAATCTTAAAAAATAAAACCAACGTAATTCAATAAAACTATAGAAACTTAGATTCAAAAAGTCAAAAACAGGAAAAGCCATTTAAATTCAAATACCTAAACCATACAAATCTAACTATTCTACTCAAAATTTTTAAGATTTCCACATGAATAAATTTCTAATCCATATACAACAATTGGCATTGGTAATGATATTGCTATTAGTTTTGTTACTCTAAACGGAAAATAAAAGGCAACTTTATATACACGCTTTAGCGAAAAGCAGATTTTTAGATACAAGTTTATTATTGTGAAAGTCCACCTATTATTTTATTAAATTCCCAACACCTTATAGTTTGATACATATTCAATAGTTACACTGTTTATGAAAAGAGCATTTGCATTCAAAGTAATGTTGCCAAAGTTCATTGCACAAGATTTAGTTTTTTTTTCTGTATAATTAAGTTTCCTATCCTTGAAATTTTTTGTAAGTTTATAAAATTATTTCCTGTAGTTCATAATAATACCATTATTAAGTTAGAGATAAATCAAGTGTCTAAATTCCATTCCATTGGTGTCACATTGTATCGACATGAAAACTTTACAAATTCATCCCTAAAATAGTTATTGAGTTATAATTTTAAATAACGTTCATGAAACTAGCATATCCGAGGGAGAGACAATAAAGGTGGTACATCCTATGAAAAATCGACATCACTTAAATGAAAGGTCATACCACATTCCCTAAAGACCCCAAATATAAGGAATATTGGACATGAAGACTTAACAACCCTCCCATACATTCACAAGCTGATTTGAGAAGATATAAGTCATATCGAAAGAGGTTTTTATCGCGCATAAAATCGCCTTGACATTACTAGCTGTTTTAGTACCCTTGCGTCGAAACAGAGACGTTCCGACATTTAGCAGAGGGTTAGCAAGAGATTATCAATTATTGCATTTGTTGGCAATAAACGTGAATACTCCTATTAATTAAAATATGTTGATTATAACATTTCGTTAAATTAAAATTTACTACATTTTAACATTTTAATTTAATGTGAAATCAGGTGACAAATATTTAAAGTAAATTGATTTTTTTTTGTTTTTTTTTGCTTTAAAAATGCTTTGTAATTAATTTTTGGCACCTGACATTTATTGTATTTTAACCAACGAAGTTTACAGAAAAATGAGGTGATTGTAAAACCTTAGTAAAGCAAAAAATTAGACATTACCTTAAAAAGTACTTGCCATATAATGACTTACTTTTCTAATTACCATATTTTGTTTCAAAACACATTACATTAGTTCCCAAAAAGGAAGAAGAATTGAACTAGTTTCTTAAGTTAAAAGAGAATACTTTAAAATGCGTACTTATGATCATCATTATTTCCTACAATAATTAATGTAATCGATTCTCTGTATTTGATTATAAAAATCTCATGCCTTGTTAAAATTATTAGGATGGTAATCCTGTTGAGAAGTCCTTCCGCTAAAAATTATTAATTCCACACTCGATTACCTTTTCTAAAAATGTTTGCTGGGTTAATACTTACAAATAAAAATTGAATATTGCAAAGGAAACTAAAAAAACAAAGTATTATTCTATACTGAATCACAGAAAAGAAAACACGTTTTGGTTTTCTTTAAACGGCACGCCTTTTAACTTTTTTCGTTGCAAAAATCATGACTTTTGAAATAATTAAGATATTTAAAAGATTTAACAGGATATTGACAGAGGAAACTTTAGGCTTCAAATAATGTTTACAAAATACTGCTAGAGGTACAGGGTGCTCCAAAAGTTGCATTTAAAAAAAGGATATTATCATGTTTTTTTAAATATATGTTTTTTATTTGTATTGGAAATACATATTTTTATATATATTTAATATTTAAATCTAAGTAAATTTATATTAAGCAACTAGTTTAAGCTGACGCGCTTTGCAATACACATTGTTCAAATCCAAAAGTTTAGAAAAAAAAACACTCTGATATAACATTTTTAACTAATATTAAATTTTTTATTTCTATTACACTATTACAATTTTTTATTTCTAAACACATTTTTAAATTATTTTTAACATTAATATATTTATGCTATAAATATATTGTTATTTAGTTTATTTATTTAGCTAGAATAATTGGTTTTCATTAGTTTGTTCTCTTTGAACTAGTCATTAACATTGGGAGCGTTATCTAATAGACTTAACATATAGGAGCTATAATAATGTTCTTCCGAATCTTTTCGAGATCTTACATGTCTTCGTGATGGAATTAGTGGGTATGAAGAGGACGCCAACATATTGAATGGAAAGGTTCGCATTCTGTCTACTCCGTGGAATTTTGCAAGTATTCGTGTATCTAAATTTTTTTAGTCTTTGTTTTTGCATTCCTGGGCTTCTTCTGACAACTCTCCAATCCGCAAACATTGATATTCAATTAAACTTTTACCATGAACCAAAATCTAATAAACCGTAGGAGTATGTTTCTTCTCAGGGTACATTTGAGCTAAAAGTTGGGAAGTTTTTGATGCATAATCATCAAACTTTTGACCATTTACCATTTCTAACATTTAGGATAACTGCCAACGCTTTTACACAACATGATTTTCAAGAAATGCTCTGGACATATTGCCATCGCTAGTATTTCCATACTTTGGGCAGTCTACTTTCAGCCCAAGCTTCTTAAGAAATTCATTTTGTATAATTTTTTTTCGAACAGATATCTTTTCTTTTTCTGTTGCGTTGATTTTAAAACATTCACCTTCACGCGGATTTTTATAAGCTAGTTTTAAACTAAACTCCATGCACCTAACTCTGGCATGTAATGGAGAAATTCCATATTCATAATTTTGCTCATCACTTGAATCATAAAAATTTTTAAAGTTGACGAGGTATCTGTTATTACATTTAAGACTTTGCCATCAATCATTGTAAGAAAAAATTTATAATCAATCGAAACACTTTTTCCATTCTTTATTTTATAACAGAAGGCTTTTCTTCCGAAATTTGCTTTTTTATATCTTTCCTTTGCATGTTGAAATAATATCGGACGGCAAAAATGAACTGATGATGGGCGAGAATTTTTCTACTGCTCAGTCGTAAAGGAACTACTGAAGCCATAAACATATTTGTATCTGTAATAGTTGTTTCATTTGTCGCTATTGTTTGTTTGTAAGCACTTTGACCGGATCACATCCCCACTTACTTATCAATGTAAGCCTATCTGGGAGTGACACTGCTTCCTTTTCAAGCAAACTTTGAATAAGGCATTTGTCTGTATGATCCATTAAGTCTTAAGGTTTACCTCTACTGATACTTTAGTAACCTTTACAATAGGTGGCACTTCTAGTGCTTCTTTTTGTATCCAGGAAGAATATTTACATTATGAATCTTTAAAGAGCTTCGTAAAATAGAATATTTTTCCCTTGACAATCCCAATTCCATAAACAACGCTAAGGCTTCTTCTATATCATACTTTGTGGGTAAAGCATCCCTTGGATTTTCTGCGAATCCTGGGCTTGCAAGCATCACAGCTTTTGTAATGTCGGACCTTGATTTATCTTTTACAAACTTAAGACATAATGCTTCTGAAAAATGCGATTAAGATATATCATTTGTGGCAATTTCAAGTTTACATTTCTTTTGTACTCAGAACACTCGATTATAGTTTTTGCTGATCTTCCTCTTTTGCTGTCAGAGGATGTACGCGGTTTTTCGATGTTTTCAAAAGTTGTAAGTCCATTTAGCCAGTCTGGGTTGTTTTTCATAAATATTTCTTTCGTACGGTGTGAGGCAAGCCATTTCTTAGTTGTTAGGAAAACGAAGTGAATTTTGCCATGAACATCCATTTCGTGGTATCCTGCTAAATCTCGTAGTTTTTCCACAATAGCCAATTTTAATGCATTTTCATTATCTGAGTTTTTGAATAACTCAAAAAATTTGAAATTGGTAAATGACATTATCGCAATTTAAAATAAAATTGTATAAGTTCTGTTAATAATCACTAGTTTTAGAAAGTAAAAGGTTAACTGGCAGCAATTTACAATTGCGGTTTAATTTATACCCGAAATTTACAAAAAAGTTTTAAACTATCTAATTCGATAAAAAAAAATTAACTCGAATATACACCTGCAGTTTATATTTTATTCAGTAAAAAAAAGTTTTAAAACTTCCTACCTAGTTTTATAACAGGTGTTTTTAAATTGTAATAAATAAAAAAATGTAATAGTAATGCCTACCTGATTGTCAGAGCAAAATATTGTTTATTATTTAACGAGAAGCAACAAAACTATGCAACAAGTAACTTTATTTTGCACTAAAATTGCTGCAGTGAAAAAAATTAAACAAAATTAAAATGAAATTATTTTTTCAAACAGAAAGAGAAAACTCAAAACCAAACGACAAAAATTAAAATATTTAAACATTTACATTCTCATAAATTTAAAACTCAAAAAAGATTCAAGTCAAATGACTCAAAACTTTTAAAAATTTACATTCTCATAAAAATTTAAAAAACAGAAAACATTCAAATTATTTAAAAATTTTAAACAACATAATACAAATACATTTACATAAACTTTCTCTATAGAAATGTTACAAGCAATTATATACTCTCAAACGTTAATTAATTTTTATGCACTAAATGTCTATAACATTGCGCAACATTATCAGTATCAGCCTTAAAGTTTATTCTTTTTGTTGCTGGTACTTTACTTATTTGTAACATCTCTAACATATACCGACGTTTATAATTATTTTCTATATTTAAAACAGATACATCTTCAAAGTTAGGATAATGATCAAATCTGGCACAATGGGAAGATAATGCAATTTTTTGTGAATTATTAACGTCCGGTTGATGAGAGGACTTGTTAATCGATTTAAAACGTTGAGGGATAAGGTTATAAAAACCCAATCCGCAATAACCTTTTTAATAAGATGCCGTAATTCAGGAATTGTACCAAAATTTTTTGTGAATGCAACAAAGAATATTCCTAATATTTTCAAGATGGAGGGAAAATGGATAATCAAAGACATTATGGAGAAATACCTGTGTGATTTAAGGGATAAAATATTAGATGTTCAATTCTTGAAAAACATAACTTATTGAGGTATTTTCAAAGGGAGCTGATAATGATTGAAAATGATTTGGAAAAACTTTTATCAAGAGAAGCAATGGAAAGATTTTTGCAGTTTGAAGACAGAATAGGAGCAGCTTTAAAAGTTAAGGTAAATAAAATACATAAAAAAAAAGTTTGAGTGTTTGAGGGAATTACAGAAGAAGGAGCTAGGTATTAAATTAAATACAAAGTTGTTTGTAAATAAGATTAATTTAGATATTCCAGATAACGTTCATTGGGTTCTTTCATTAGGACATAAACATGCATTACCAATTAAACGAAAAGATTTTCCAGTTTTAAAAATGATAACGGACGGAGAGGACTTAGTGCAAACATTAAAATCAAAAGAAGAACAGGAAATAACTAGGACTAAATTAACTTCAATAATAGATAATCATTTAAATAAAATAAAATTAACAACCAGGGATAGATTTATGTTAAAAAACGTTAAAAAGGCGGATAGTTTTTTGAGAAGAAATAGGGATATACTTATCTTAAAAGCTGATAAAGGTAACACCACAGTAGCTTTACACAAGAGTGATTATATTTTAGAAATTAACAATATTGTAGGGGATGTTGCTAATTATAAGTTAGCAAACAAAGATCCAACAACAAAATTGCAAAAGATTAGTAATGTGTTGGTTGAAGAACTTTTTAAAGAAAAAGTTATTACAATTTTAGAGAAAAACAAGCTTAAAACCAATGTTTCTACAGCTCCAAGATTGTATGGGTTACCTAAAATTCACAAGGAGAATTTTCCTTTAAGACCGATTTGCTCTTTTATAAATTCTCCATCTTATGAGTTATGTAAATATATTACAATGATTTAAAAAAAATTACAGAAAATTCAAAATATAATGTTAAAAATTTGTTTGAATTTAAAGAAAGGATAAGGAACATAAATGTTCTAAATGATGAAAAATTAGTATCTTTTGATGTAGTCTCATTATTTCCAAGTATGCCGGTTGTTTGGCAGTGAATATTATTAAAGAAAAATGGAACGTAAAACAGGAATATACTAGAATGGAAAAATGCTTATTTTTACGAATTTTAAAATTTTGTATTGAAGATAACAGATACTTTCAATATAATAATAACATATATTTGCAACAAAAAGGGCTTCCAATGGGATCTCCAGCTTCCCCAGTTTTGGCAGATATTATTATGGAGAAATTATTAGATACGTGCATTAATGAAATTAGTATAAAACCAAGAATAATGACAAAATATGTGGATGATTTGTTTTGTATTATTTCTGCATCTGGTATTGAAAATATGTTGGAAACATTTAATAATTTCAATAGTTGTAAAAAATTTACAATAGAAATAGAAAATGATTTAAAATTACCCTATTTAGATACGTTAGTAATAAGGAGAGGGAACAAACTAAAAATGGATTGGTACCAAAAGCGAACAGCTTCCGGGAGAATTATTAATTATAGCATAACAAAAGAATAATTATTAATAAGGGAAAAAATTTGATAGAAAAAGTACTTAAGCTAAGTAATAAGAAATTTCACAAAAGAAATAAAGATAAAGTTAAAAAGATATTAATTGATAAATATTTTCCAATGAGAGTGATAAATAGTTTGTTTAAACAGTTAAGGTTTAGAAGAGCAAATAACTCAAGAAATGTTACAGAAACTAAAGCTTACAAGTCTTTAATTTATGTACCAGAAATAGCAGAAAGGATTGAAAAATCCAAAATTTTTGATGGGGAGAAATATAAAATGGCATACAAAACTTTTAATACTTTAAAGAGATTATTTAGTAAAACAAAAGATAAGATTAAAAAATGGGACATGTCAAATGTAGTTTACAAAATACCTTGTAATGGTAATGATAGTGAGAATTGTAATGAGGAATATGTAGGTACGACAAAAAATAAACTAAAAACTAGAATAGCTGGACATACATAAGTCTGATCAAAGATACAGGGACGTTAATAATTCACAAAAAACTGCATTATCTTCCTATTGTGCCAGATTTGATGATTATCCTAACTTTGAAGATACATCTGTTTTAAATATAGAAAATAATTATAAACATATGTTAGAGATGTTACAAATAATTAAAGTACCAGCAACAAAAAGAATAAACTTTAAGGCTGATACTGATAATGTTGCGCAATGTTATAGACATTTAGTGCATAAAAATAATTAACGTTTGGGAGTATCCCAGTTAGCATTTGGAAGATTGTTTTTACTAAAAGACTACCCAAGATGACTTAAAACTGATTAATCAGTTGTGCGTTTAAAAAGAGACTCGAATATCATTCCGACAAACGCAAAGAAAGCGACTTATTTAAAAACAAAAAGTATAAAAAGCAAATGCTTGAAATTCGACTGTTTTTAGAATTTTTTTAGAGACATATAAAACGCAGCCTAACGATGAAAAAATGATTCAAATACATATTTTATTTTTATGTCACTTTGTAAAAAAAGATAGAGACACAAATGTAAAATAATTTTTTTTTAAATTCATTTTTAAATTTGAATTTTAAGAAAATTACGAATAACATGCTAACGAATGTAACACTACGTCTTGACGAGCAATTGATTGGTTCGCATAAGCACAAAACGTCAGCAGAATAGGTTTCAAACATTTGTTCAAGTTTGTCTGCGTGGAGAAAACTTGGCGAGGTTAATGCTTCGTTTTCTCGCTGTTTGAAAACGACATGACATCGACAACGATGGTCTACACAAGCTATTTTAATTTGCGGACATGAAATTGTTCAATGTTTGAACAAATCAATGGCTCGTCAAGACAGCGTGTAGTAATATGATCAAAAATTGACTCGAAAAATATCGTATTTGATTATAAGTACGATTGAAAACAGTATCGAAAATGAGTCGAAAACGCGAGTCATAAGGGACTCGTTCAGAAGAGTCGCGGCTAGGGTACCATTTTCTACCGACAAAACAATCATTTTCGACTCTAAAACGAGCGCATAAACGATTATTTTAATCGTGTCGAGGAGTCAAAAAAGACTCGAATATGTTCAATAATTAAAAAAAAATGCTAACTGGGGAATTTTTTGTCGTTTGGTTTTGCGTGTGGTGAAATATTGAAAATATAAATAAAAATTTTATTATTTATAAACTAACCTAGTGCTTAAAAAATTAGAAAAGAAAAATTATTTAAAAAGGTCAAAAAAACATTGATATATTTTTTAAAATATTTTTTTTTCTGAAAATAATTTAAAAAATGTAGGAAGAAATTTTGATATTTTTATATTTTAAATAAAATGTTTTATTTAGAAAAGATATGCAGTTATCTACGTGTGTGTCTTATATGTCCAAATTTAATTAGAGTTTTAAATTGTAATCTATAAAACTCTAATTCTGTTATTTGTGTTTTTGTAATCTGTACGATGGTAGCTTGTCAGAGTTTTCAAAACTAGCTGCCAGTTTTTGCCTAAATGCTTTTTATTTCATTTACAGTCTAAAATATCCATTACTAATAGGGAATTTTTTGATGCTTGGTGTAGTGAAAAACAATTTTATAATTACTTTGAGGTGTTTCGTCCAATAAAATTTCCAAAGATTATATTTTTTATTGTTGACATCGCCATCTTGAAAAAAACTGATTTCAAAGAAGTGTTTCTCAATATAAAAAATTTGCAAAGTTTTTTTTACAAAGTAAACAACATAGTTGTTTTGACGTTTGGAACTCACCCAAAATAAAAAGTTGATGTTGTTGTATCATATGTTTTTGCTAAAATCGGGCTTGAGAATAATTAAACGGATAGCTATTGCAAACAAGTTAAGCAATCTGTTCGAACGTTTGTATGGTTTCTGGCTAAGAAGTGGTCTCAAGCCAATCGAACAAAGAGGGTTTTTGAGGCTACAAATAAATATTGGCTAGATGGAAATTTTGTAATTCCAACTAAGCCATCTTCCGCATCTCAGGATGACGGACTATTGGATGGGCCGTCGACATCAAGCTATGGCAGACCTTGTAAGGAGTTTTTAGAAAAAAGTGAGGGAGCAAAGCGAGCACCTTTATTGGAAACTTGGTCCCCAGAAGAACTGACATTTGCTGGTGAAAGAAGACACACAAGACACACTTATAGTCTTTTGTGTGCAGGTGCTAAAAACCATAACGCTGATATCTACCCTTCTTACCATAAACTGTTGGCTGCGAAAAAGGAATGATATCCAAATGATGGTATTAATGTTTCTAAGATATCGGCGGAAGTATGTTTGCAAAGCTTAGTAGTTCACACTGCTAAAAGACTTTTAAAGCACCAAAAAGAAGTTTTGAAACAGTGTAAATCTACACAGCTTATTTTGTCCTATAAATGGGGATGCGATGGTACCAGTGGACATTCCCGATATAAGCAAGGTTTTAGTGAAACCGATGCAAAACAATTAATATCATCCGTAATATTTATTTAACAATGATAGATGGAAAAATCTTTTCAATGCTCGCGGATTCCTATCCCTAAACGTTGAGGTATTTGTGAATGACATAAAAGCAGTTAAAAAATTACACGCGAATGAATGCCTTTTTGAGTATGGCCTATCAACGCTGCATGCATGGATACTGTTCTTTGAGTGCATCCTTCGTATAGCTTACAAACTTGATAATAAAAAATGGCAAGCTCGAGGGGAGAAAAAAATTACTGATCGCCTGAGGAAAGAGATGGGTTTGTTAGTTAATATTCCCATACCAGGATGTGGAACAACAAATGACGGGAATACGGCTAGAAGATTTTTCCAGTAACCAACTCTTGCTTCATCAATTACTAGGGTTGATGAGGATTTAATTAAAAGAATTGGTGTTATTTTAAGCACAATGGCATGTTAACTAATCTTTTCCGGAAAGAAGGTTTACACACAACACTAAAAACGACCAACACTCTACGCAACAATCTCAAGACATCAACAGAAACAACCGATAATTTTAGCACCAGCGGAGTATACAGACTTACTTGCACCTGCAACCATACATACATCGGACAAACTGGACGAACATTAAAAACAAGGTTTGCAGAACACATACGATCATACAAAAGGAAAAGGGAAGACTGCAATTTCGCAATACACCTTAACACACATGGACACGAACCAAGATAAATAGATGAATGTATGACAGTATTACACCCAAGTAAAAAAGGACGAAGACTAGATATTCTTGAAAACATAGAAATTTACAAAACACGAACATTTAACGGAGACATTATTAACGAACAGGTAAACACAACCTCTGACACGATTTTTACACCACTAAAATTACTAAAACACTCTTACAAACGAAAAACACCCACAGACGGTCACACTTACCTATCCACTAATAAAAGACCCAAATATTAAACTATTTACCCCAATAAACAGGACAGATATCAGGCAATCTACCTGCATAATACCATTTAAACGGACAATAATTACCTAAACCCACCACCTTTTATTCTTAACACTATCTATTCTTAACACTATCTCTTCAGTTTTAACAAATACGTGGCTTGAAAATGATGTTATCACATCGAAAGCGCTCGCCGAATATCCAAAGTACACAGCCAGTGACGACGGTTATTACCGAAAAGTATAACAACAGTGCATATAATAACTTAAGCAAACTTTAACAACTGTGCAAATACATTAAATTATATGTGGTAAACTATAATGTACATAAGATAACTTTTGGTCAAGTTTCGTTAAATGTCATTTCTTTAAGCAAGGTACAAAACTGATCGCACTTTCCGTATGGAAACAGCTCATTGTGCTTTGTGTTATACATTTATAAAGAAAAGTTGTAATTAAGACCTACAGTATTAAATTTTTAGTTTTTAATTCAATAGAAAATGTAGAAAAAATCAACATTATTATTTCTGGCCAATTTTTAACAAATATATTAAATTAAAATTATTTATTATTTTATTTCTTCACACATATGTATACAATATAATTGATGAATACCGTTGCATTTATAGTAAGGTTGGCCAACACTAAACAGAAAATAACTTGTAATATTTTTTATGAAAATGAACATGCTCCAAAAAATGTAAATATGTATGTATGTGAATGTTATTAAATATATAAAATATGTTCTTTAAATGCCTTTTCGTTTTACAATTTTGTTTATTTATATAGTAATTCTTTTTAGCAAAAGTATTGTAACGGCGAAAGTCGTGCCCTTGTTTTCCCCTACACAGTATGTTATAGTTAAGTTATGAATTATACTAATTTTTCTTTTATTATTATTTTTTCATGTTTAATTAACATTGAATTGTTTTGCTATTTTAAGTTTAAGTAAATTTAAATTAACGGTCGGGCAATTCAGCGCCACCTAGGAGTCGAGCACAAACAAACCAACCAAACAGTCAGCTGTTACCTACAAGTAAATACACCGCTGATGGCTGTCAAACAACGAAAACAAACAATCGTTTGTGTGCGTGAGTGTGTGTGCCCACGCACAAGTATAAAAGGCCGAACATTTTCACAAACGAGTTAGTTAGCAAGCAGCTCGCCTGCAGGTAAGAGATCAGTTGGTGAGGAATTGTAAATTCCCCAATATATTTCTTATCGACAGAACGACTGAAATTGTTTGGTAAAAACACCCTTCAGAAGTTAAACTTCTACTGGTGTTGGCACAAGCCTGTGGCTAGTGCTGGTGAGGAATTGTAAATTCCCCAGTACTATTCCACACGGTCGAGTGGCCCCAACAATTGTTGCGCCCACCCAAGTACCGCGTTTTTTCAACGTCGTTGCGCCATCGCTGTCTGCGTCGCTGTTTTGCCGCTGCCTGTTTGGCTGCCGCCTGTGCCATTGCCGCCCAGTTGTGCCGCTGCCTGTTTGAGCGCTGCCTGTTTGAGCGCTACCTGCGCCATCGCTGTCTGCGCCGCTGTTTTGCCGCTGCCTGTTTGGCTGCCGCCTGTGGCATTGCCGCCCAGTTGTGCCGCTGCCTGTTTGAGCGCTACCTGCGCCATCGCTGTTTGCGCCGCTGTTTTGCCGCTGCCTGTTTGGCTGCCGCCTGTGCCTTTGCCTCCCAGTTGTGCCGCTGCCTGTTTGAGCGCTACCTGCGCCATCGCTGCTCAAGCGCTACCTGCGCCATCGTTTGCGCCACTGCCCGTGCCATTGCCGCCCGGTAGCGCCGCCGTGTCTTCAAGCGCTACCTGCGCCATCGCTGTTTGCGCCGCTGCCCGTGCCATTGCCGCCCGGTAGCGTCGCCGAGTCTTCAAGCGCTACCTGCGCCATCGCTGTTTGCGCCGCTGCCCGTGCTATTGCCGCCCGGTAGCGTCGCCGAGTCTTCAAGCGCTAATTGCGCCATCGCTGTTTGCGCCGCTGCCCGTGCCATTGCCGCCCGGTAGCGTCGCCGAGTCTTCAAGCGCTACCTGCGCCATCGCTGTCTGCGCCGCTGTTTTGCCGCTGCCCGTGCCATTGTCGCCCGGCAGCGTCGCTGCTTGTTTGAGCGCTACCTGCGCCATCGCTGTTTTGCTGCTGCCCGTGCCAATGTCGCCCTGCAGCGCCGCTGCTTGCTCAAGCGCTACCTGCGCCATCGTTGTTTTGCGCCGCCCGTTTAAGCGCTATCCACGCCATCGCTGTTTGCGCCGCCTGTTTAATCTCTACCACACCTGCGCTATCCGTGCTGCTTGTTTGGCCGCTACCCGTGCCGTTGCCGCCCGGTAGCGTCGCCCGCTTCCTCTATCACCAACTACGCCGCGCTACCATTAGCAGAACTGCCAGCTTCACATCCTGCGCCATTCACCGGCTGAATTCCGTTGTTGGCGCTGACTGTTTTACCGCCGCTCGCTTACTCCAACCGCTGTTGTCATTTGTGGCTGCATTCCCGACCGTTGATTAGCCGACGCTATAGTCTTAAGAAATAGAAGAATAAAACGTAACTTGAAGTTTTATAACGTTTTCAGAACAAGAATTGTTTCATTTTATCTTCGTCTTAGGACGATAAATCAAAATTGCAACGACCCTGGACTCCGCTGCAGCTATCCCAGCAACCAGCGTAGAACGTGTCGTTACATTAGCGCCCGAGCAGGGACACTACTTGTGTCTATATACATATATAAAAGAAAACTAAAATAAAACAACCACAACAATTACAATAATTTTGTAGCCCTTCATCGAGATTGCTAACATGTTACGAACTTCCTGGGCCTACTCCCTGAAGCGGGAGGAACTGGTAAAATACCTCGGCCAATACCAGCAGGACTATACCGGCAATGTGGAAGACATGCGAAAACGTTTTGTTAAATTCTTATCAACAGAACATCATGAAGACGAAATGAAGGAGCTCTTGACGTTGCAAGGTAAACACGAAGGTACCCTAAAGCTCCCTTCTATCACAGATACCGCACATAGCCGACAGACATCTCCACTCAAAGCAGAGGAAGAACATGCATCTACCTCGAAACTTACTGAAGAAAACACCCAGTCCAACGTACGAACGACCCTCCCCACTCCATCCAGCGCAATTCCTGATAATTCTCATATCGGTGCTATCGAAGTGGTGCGAAAATGGGGCTTAAAATACACTGGGGGAAAAGACCCACTGGAGTTCATCGAGCGTATTGAGGAGCTCGCCGGAATGTATGACGTAGATGTGCCAAGAGTAATGCCAGAATTACTGCGAGAACGCGCTTTGATTTGGTATCGGAACAATAACTGTCACTGGGGACAGTGGGTGCAGTTCAAGGAAGACTTTTATGGGTTTTTCCTTCCTCCTCGATACTTTGAACAACTGGAGGACGAAGTCCGCAAGCGGACCCAACGGCCGCGGGAATCTTTTAAAGATTACCTTTTGGCAATTCAGAATTTAATGCGATCAACCAACCTGACCGAGCAACAGAAACTGGAAAGGATTTTCCAGAACACTCAACCCGACTACAAATGGTACATTCGGCGAAAGAACTTTACCACGCTAAGTGAATTGACCCAGCTAGCCGACGATCTGGAATGCATCCCGACCTCGTCACAACATAGCGGGACCCACCATCGCCTGGTGCGTGGAAGGAATCGGAAAAGTGGATCCACCGTCGGTCAGAAATCCGCCGATAAAGGTAAGGGGCAGACGTGGCTAGCGTGGGAGCCAGAAAAATTAAAGGCAATGGTGCGCATAGAAAGGCAATTAATTCCAGCCATCATCGACACAGGAGCCAACAAAAATTTCATTTCGCCGACTCAAATCAACCGTTTCGCAACCCCACCAAAGCGGATACCCGCAAACATTAAAGTATTTCTGGAAGATGGTACGGAAAGACTTATTACGGAGACGATTAGTCTTACAGTCGCTCTAGGTACCAAAAGCGTGCTCTGCCAATTTCTGGTTATGCAGGAAGCCATGGAAGACCTAATTCTGGGATTGGAGGGACTACAAGCACTGCAGGCCACGTTCAGTTGTGCGGGGTTGGTGGCCAGGTATGAACCGAGTCCAGAGCGATATACACCTCAGGATACTGGAAGACGAATTAGGAAACCAAAGATTAGGAGAATCATATTCATCGATGATGATGCAGTACTTAGTACCAGTCGGGGCAGACAAGTCCCACCCGCCAAACAACCTCGTAGGCCAACCACAAGGGTACCGACTAGCCATCACCACCGACAACCAGCAACTCAGGTCAACCGCTCGCCAAAGCGTGCTACGTATTATCGCATGAGCCAACAGAACAAGTCTCAAAACCCCTTTCCTCCCAAATCCGCACCGACCAGTCTGGATTTTGAGCCCATTACCAAAAGTTCCGCCAACGAAGACGAAGTTCCGACAGCCCCTAAGTGGCCACAGGCCGCCGACGAAGACGAAGTTCCGCCAGCCCCTGTGTGGCCACAGGCCTCTATCTTAAACTCAATGGAGGGCTCGGGGCCGCCCGAAGATCCCATATTGGAAAAGATTCGGAGAACTTTCTTCGGGTTCGAAGACCGCACATTAGCTCTTCGACCACCGTCCCCACCAACGGAGGGCAGAAGCCCGATTACGCCAGGTAGGGGTTGGTCGTTTACGAACTCAACCAACTCTACCACCAACTCTCCTGGTCCCTCACCACAATCACCTAAATGGGCATCGGCCCGAACAGTAGTTCCTGAGATTTTCAACACCACCCAAAAGAAAGTAGTACTACCACCCGAAGAACCAGCTGGCTCGGAGCTAACAAAAATATCAACCGAGATCTCCCTAGCTGAGGTACCGGGTGGGCTACAGGAGGAAATTCAAAAGCTACTGGAAACCCGTAAACCCGCGCAGCAACGCCGACAAATGCGCACGTGGGAAGGACAAAGATTCCAAATTTTAATTAGACGCAGTGGCAAATTGCGCATCCTGCGGATTGCATGAAGACCAAGCTTCCGATGGGAACGAGGGGAGGCAGTGTAACGGCGAAAGTCGTGCCCTTGTTTTCCCCTACACAGTATGTTATAGTTAAGTTATGAATTATACTAATTTTTCTTTTATTATTATTTTTTCATGTTTAATTAAAATTGAATTGTTTTGCTATTTTAAGTTTAAGTAAATTTAAATTAACGGTCGGGCAATTCAGCGCCACCTAGGAGTCGAGCACAAACAAACCAACCAAACAGTCAGCTGTTACCTACAAGTAAATACACCGCTGATGGCTGTCAAACAACGAAAACAAACAATCGTTTGTGTGTGTGAGTGTGTGTGCCCACGCACAAGTATAAAAGGCCGAACATTTTCAAAAACGAGTTAGTTAGCAAGCAGCTCGCCTGCAGGTAAGAGATCAGTTGGTGAGGAATTGTAAATTCCCCAATATATTTCTTATCGACAGAACGACTGAAATTGTTTGGTAAAAACACCCTTCAGAAGTTAAACTTCTACTGGTGTTGGCACAAGCCTGTGGCTAGTGCTGGTGAGGAATTGTAAATTCCCCAGTACTATTCCACACGGTCGAGTGGCCCCAACAATTGTTGCGCCCACCCAAGTACCGCGTTTTTTCAACGTCGTTGCGCCATCGCTGTCTGCGTCGCTGTTTTGCCGCTGCCTGTTTGGCTGCCGCCTGTGCCATTGCCGCCCAGTTGTGCCGCTGCCTGTTTGAGCGCTGCCTGTTTGAGCGCTACCTGCGCCATCGCTGTCTGCGCCGCTGTTTTGCCGCTGCCTGTTTGGCTGCCGCCTGTGGCATTGCCGCCCAGTTGTGCCGCTGCCTGTTTGAGCGCTACCTGCGCCATCGCTGTTTGCGCCGCTGTTTTGCCGCTGCATGTTTGGCTGCCGCCTGTGCCATTGCCGCCCAGTTGTGCCGCTGCCTGTTTGAGCGCTACCTGCGCCATCGCTGTCTGCGCCGCTGTTTTGCCGCTGCCTGTTTGGCAGCCGCCTGTGGCATTGCCGCCCAGTTGTGCCGCTGCCTGTTTGAGCGCTACCTGCGCCATCGCTGTCTGCGCCGCTGTTTTGCTGCTGCCTGTTTGGCTGCCGCCTGTGCCATTGCCGCCCAGTTGTGCCGCTGCCTGTTTGAGCGCTACCTGCGCCACCGCTGTCTGCGCCGCTGTTTTGCCGCTGCCTGTTTGGCTGCCGCCTGTGCCATTGCCACCCAGTTGTGCCGCTGCCTGTTTGAGCGCTACCTGCGCCATCGCTGTCTGCGCCGCTGTTTTGCCGCTGCCTGTTTGGCTGCCGCCTGTGCCTTTGCCTCCCAGTTGTGCCGCTGCCTGTTTGAGCGCTACCTGCGCCATCGCTGCTCAAGCGCTACCTGCGCCATCGTTTGCGCCGCTGCCCGTGCCATTGCCGCCCGGTAGCGCCGCCGTGTCTTCAAGCGCTACCTGCGCCATCGCTGTTTGCGCCGCTGCCCGTGTCATTGCCGCCCGGTAGCGTCGCCGAGTCTTCAAGCGCTACCTGCGCCATCGCTGTTGAAGCGCTACCTTCGCCATCGCTGTTTGCGCCGCTGCCCGTGCTATTGCCGCCCGGTAGCGTCGCCGAGTCTTCAAGCGCTAATTGCGCCATCGCTATTTGCGCCGCTGCCCGTGCCATTGCCGCCCGGTAGCTTCGCCGAGTCTTCAAGCGCTACCTGCGCCATCGCTGTCTGCGCCGCTGTTTTGCCGCTGCCCGTTCCATTGTCGCCCGGCAGCGTCGCTGCTTGTTTGAGCGCTACCTGCGCCATCGCTGTTTTGCTGCTGCCAGTGCCATTGTCGCCCTGCAGCGCCGCTGCTTGCTCAAGCGCTACCTGCGCCATCGTTGTTTTCGCCGCCCGTTTAAGCGCTATCCACGCCATCGCTGTTTGCGCCGCCTGTTTAATCTCTACCACACTTGCGCTATCCGCGCTGCTTGTTTGGCCGCTACCCGTGCCGTTGCCGCCCGGTAGCGTCGCCCGCTTCCTCTATCACCAACTACGCCGCGCTACCATTAGCAGAACTGCCAGCTTCACATCCTGCGCAATTCACCGGCTGAATTCCGTTGTTGGCGCTGACTGTTTTACCGCCGCTCGCTTACTCCAACCGCTGTTGTCATTTGTGGCTGCATTCCCGACCGTTGATTAGCCGACGCTATAGTCTTAAGAAATAGAAGAATAAAACGTAACTTGAAGTTTTATAACGTTTTCAGAACAAGAATTGTTTCATTTTATCTTCGTCTTAGGACGATAAATCAAAATTGCAACGACCCTGGACTCCGCTGCAGCTATCGCAGCAACCAGCGTAGAACGTGTCGTTACAGTATGAACTACACATAAATGTGCAACTGTTGCAAATAAGTTTCTAAATTTATAGAATAGTACCTATGTATATAGTACCTAAGCATTAGACAGGCTTTTTGTTGGACTTTTGACATAAGCTAAAGCTAGCTTATGCACATTATAGTTGCGCCTTCCAGGCCGGGGGACATAGAATCCGTCATACGTTAAACTTTAACGTATTCAACTGAAAATTCAGTTAAAATAAATGCTTTCTTATGAGTGTTGTAACAATCAGTACGTCTCCGTCAACACAAAGTACGAAAGTTGGTCTTCTTTTAACTTTTGACGTACGTTGAATACTTTGACAGCTATCAATTGCTTCTTCTTTGTTGTCTTTTAACTCTTGCTTTCTTTCACTTGTAGTCTTTTTTCCAGCTACATGAAAAGCAGTATTGCCGTTTGGTTTCATTTTTTACAGTTTTTGTAACTTTTGAAAATTTTGTGACATTGTAAAATTTTTTATATTAGGTCAAATTTTCGTAACTTTTGGTACTTGTTTCATTATTTGAGGTAAGAATATCTCTTAACATACCAATTCGATTTCAATAACAAAGGTTACCTGCGAATGCAATCAAAATCCTATATAAAAAACTTAGTTTTAAATAAATAAAAAATAACGCTTCTGAAGTTTTTCTCTGTTCAATTCGTGAAAAATCATGAAATGTTTCTTGCTGCATGAACAGAAAAATATTTCTGGCAACAATTCTAGAAAAACTAAGCATTCTGTCAAGCTTGCGAAAATTGTTAGGTACGTCAGTTATTCCGCTTGCAAAAGTTAACAATCGTATCAATACCTCGACTTAGAAGAAAGTTGTTTTTTAATTTTCTTCAGGAAGTGCCGGATTATGTTTAAAAAAAATTCCAGTAATTTTATGTTGAAGTTTTAAGCAAATAAGTCTGAAATTTGTTTTTAATAATGGTATTTTTAAAATAATTAGTGTAGTAAATTCTATCAAAGTTCAATCTTTTAAAGAAAAATTTAAACGAATTTTTTTTTAAATCCTACCTTAACTAATTTAATTGAATGACAAGAACATGCACGTTTTTGTACCAAAATATTAGTATTGAGTCCTAATTTAAATCCTCATGAGTATCATCAGTATGAAATTTTTTCTAACTTTTTTATTCTTTTTATTTTCGTTTTGTTTTTGTTCAGTAAAAGAATTTTATGCTTTGTTATTTTCCCAAATATACGGAATAAAACTGTTTACTATATTTTATATAAATTACATTAAATTACTATTTATTTAAGAAAATTTTCAAATTGAAACTCAAAATGAAAAAATTTAACTTTTTCCCTGTATTTCCCTGGCAACACTGATGAAAAGATAAACAGCTGGTTTAAAATCCGTCAGCAATGTATTCATTGTGTCAACCTCATTCGTCGTTACTTTGACCTCAAAAAATAAAAAGTAGAAACAAGAAAAAAACATGGGAAAGCATACAGCAATGTATAATTTAAAAATTCAAAACTCAATAATACAAAAATCATAATAACCAAAAAAAAACTCGAAATAAAACAAAGAAGCAAAAAAAATTCAAAAAATGTATGATAATAAAAGTGTAAATAACTAAACAAAACAAAATAAAAAGTTAAAAACACAACGATTTACAGCAACATCAAATTATTGAATTCAACAATAATAACAAAAACTGAAGGCAGAATTAGTTTAAGATAAGAATCTTAAAATAAAGAAACGTAGAATAAACATAAACAAAATTATTACAAAACTAACAAGAAATGACGGCTTAAATCTAGCTTACGGGCACCGCTCCAAAATAAAAAAAGTTCCTACATGGTGCAAAATGCAATTCTAAGCAAGAAATGTGAAGTGAAAAATATGGCGGCAACCCTTAGTTTCGGAGTTACGGCCCTCCAAAGTTTTTATATATAATATGGCATATATCGAGTAGTTGATGGCGGAATGGGTATCAATATGAGTATCATTGGAAAGGGAATTTAAGAGCCTATTTATTGACGCAGGAAAAATTAAAAAAAAAAAGTAAAAAAATCTGGTAAGGAAAAAAATTTTTTTTACAAAATAAATTAAGTTATTCAAAATACTTCATTAAAAAAGTTTTATAAAGGTGTAAAAGGTAATTATAAGTAAAAAATGTAAACAGGTAATATCTGGGGAAACCCTGTTTCCTAGTTACGAACCTCGAAAGTTGTTATGTATAATGTGGTATATAACGAGTATTTCATGGTGGAACGAGACAATATGGGTAGCATTGGAAAGGTGATTAGAATTATTTTTTGAATGCTATGGTGATTCGCCATGATCTTAATATACTGGCTACGCAGAAAACCTTTAGAAAGCGAAGCCGGTGTTGGTTATACCACAGAGGAGAAAATCTTTGGCCCGGTCGAAGGCCGGCTACGCAGGAAACCTTTAGAAATCAAAGCAGCTGTTCATTATACCATTGAGGAGAAAATCCTTTTGTCCGGCCGAAGGCCGGCTACGCAGGAAACCTTTAGAAAGCGAAGCTGATGTTGGTTATACCATAGAGGAGAAAATCTTTTGGTCCGGCCAAAGGTCGGCTATGCAGGAAACCTTTAGAAAGCAAACCCGCTGTTAGTTATACCATAAATGAGAAATTTTTTTCGTTTTTGAGTAAAGTTGTGTTTATATGGAAAAAATCGCTTTTTGAAGCCTTACCTGATTTTTTTATTTTATTTTTACTTTTTTCCTATTTAATTGAATAGGCCCTTAAATTCCCTTTCCAATGATACCCATATTGTCCCATTATACCATCGAATACTCGATATATGCCTTATTGGATACAAAAACTTCGGAGGTCCGTAACTCCGAAACGAAAAGTTGCCGCCAATTTTTTCACTTAACATGTTTTGCTTAAAATTGCATTTTACACCCCGTAGGCAACTTTTTTTATTTTCGAGCGGTGCCCGTAAACTAGATTTGTTCCGAAATTACAAGCAAAACATCAGTGGAAGCAAGAATAATACAATTCTTGCGAAAAAAAAAACGACTTTAAAACAGATTTCATCTATCTGCCTGTCTGTCAAGTGTATGGCCACATAAATTAGATTACATTAACTATTGGGACACCCTTATATCTCCAAACTTTATACTAATTCAACTTTTCAATAGTTTGGAAATATACATCAAATTACAGCAACTATAGGGTCACCCTTTAATTTCCAAATTCAAATTAATTTCAACCGTCTGTCTGTAACGGTTCAACAGTTTGCCCATATACATCAGATTATATCAACTATTTAATTTATAATATAGCATTTTTATACTTCTTATTAAACTAAATAAAGTAGTGAACATTCTGTCTAAAATTAAGGTATTTGTATTCAACGGTTCAAAAAATACGGCCATATCGAACAAATTACATTAATTTTGGGAACACCCTTTATTTTTAAATTCAAATTATAAGCTTCTTGTTATAGCGGACTTAGCAAAACATGACCCTTGTAAATTTCAGCTGTCTGTCTATAACGGTTTAAAAGTCCGGCCACATACACAATATTATATGAACTATTGGGACACCCGTTTATTTCCAAATCCAAATTTTATACTTGTTGTTATAGAGGAGTTAGTAATACAGGTTCTTTATAAATTTCAATCGTCTGTCTACAACTGTTTAAAAGTATGGCAATATACCAAATTAAATGATTTATTGGTGCACCCTTTAATTTATAATTTTAAATATTATCAGCTGTTACTATAACGGCCATAGCAATCGACATTGCGTCAAATTTACAAGCGCTTTTCTATAACGGTTCAAAAGATAGGCCTCTATAAGTAAATCTACAGTAATTATGGGACACCCTTTAATTTCTAAATTCTAATTATAAACGCGTTTATATAGCGGACTTAGAAATACAGGTCCCTTTTTAGTTTCAGCGTTTTGTCTATAACGGTTCAAAAGTACGGCCACACACTTGAACAACTATTGCAACACCCTTTAACTTCTAAATCCATATTTTATACTTGTTGTTATAGCGGACTTACCAATACAGGTTCGTTGTAAATTCCAAGCGTCTGCCTATAACTGTTAAAAAGTATGGCAATATACATCAAATTAAATGAACTATTGGCGCACCCTTTAATTTATAATTCTTAAAATAAATACTTGTTACTATAACGGCCATAGCAATCAACATTCTGTCCAATTTGCAAGCGTTCTGTCTATAACGGTTCAAAAGATAGGCTAGTAAATTTACATCAATTATGGGGGCACCCTTTAATTTTTAGATTTTTTTTGTATAATTTTTTGTTATTGGGAGCTATTGTAATACACAGTCATTTTAAGTTTTACGGAAGTGACCTTTAAAATTCATAATACACGTAAAAAATATGTATGTTGTATGGGGACACCTTTTAATTTTTAGGATTATGAACTGTTTTTAAAAGGGGACCAATCTGTAAGCATAATATATCATATTACCAAAAATTTTCAAAATTGGATCAGAAATGACTGAGTTCTGGAGGCACAAATATAAAAAATTTTATAACCTTCTCCTTTTTTTGAACTCGGTTAAAAATAAAGATTACGACATCGATCAAGAACAAAAAAATGTTTCTGCGTATTAAAGAACTGTGACGTCACTCAAACCTTGTTTTGATTGGCTGATAAAAAACAGCTGTAGAACGTATGTCTTTATACCCTGTTCAGACATACGCTTTAATTGCTTAATTGAGCTCAATTTACCATATAAGAAGTCAATTAATAAATTGAGCAATTAGTACTTAATTGCATCACTAATTGAATAAGATGCGTAATGCAACCCTTGCCAACAAGTATGTTTATTCTGGGAACTATGTTCAATGAAAGAAAAATTCATAAAATTGACAAAACGCAAGTAAAAAATATTAACAAACTGGCAAGTAATACGAAAATGGCTTTTTACACTTCCAGTTGGAACAACAAAAAGCCATGTTATTTTTGTAATAAAAAGAGAAATCAGCTGGGCGGACGACACTACCTAGTAAAATAAATATGCCTTGTGCTAATATAATAAGCTTAATTAAGCATGTTGAACACCAGCGGAATTAAAATTATATTAACTCAATAAGGAAAACATGTTTGAACAGGGTATTATGTTAAAAATAACAGTGGGACAGTGCATTATTTTTAATTAAAATTTTTTTTAATGCAAAAATTTTCTATAATTACATACATACATATATAGATTTTCTTTTTTTTAATTTATTTTTTTTATTACATTAGGACTTGAAATATGGATATTATAAATGAATTGAAATTAATTTTAGCTAAAGTTTATTCTTTAATTTCTTAAAACCTAAGCTAGATACATGCGAAGAATACTGATAAAGGATGCAGAGATCCACAAAATGGTGCATTACATTCTGCTATCACTTACATATGTATATAAAGTTAAAAACGAAATCATATTTGCCGTTACTATATGCAAATGATAAACATGATAAATTCAAACCCTAAATAATATATTCGTTTTGCTTTTGTTATTATAAATAAAAGGATTTGAATATTTCTGAATTTTCTTTATTATTAACTGATTTTCTTATGAAAATAAATCTGGGTTTGGGTCAGTATTTATTAGATTTAGCAATTTGCTATGTTTATTTTAAAATAATTCGACAATTCCTTGCTCCTTAGTAAAGATTCGTCAGAAACTGTTTGAAAATTTTACAACCGGTTTTAGTACACTTGTTAGTATATCCAATTTCTTTGACCATTTTTGCAACGTTCTCTATTTGCAAGTCTTAGCACTTGCTGGGTATAAGGTGATTGATTAGGAAATGCCTCCTGCAGTAAAATTCTGTCGTTTAATTTTTTTATTTTTATGTTTTTTTTTATTTGACCTTCAGTGAACAAACGTCTCAGAGCTTTCTCGAGATTACTATTCGCAAAGCTTAACTTCTGAATGTATCATGAAATCTTTTTATTGTGAAATCTTTTTTTCTTTAAAACTGGGTATTTGGAAGACCATTTTGTTTTTTAATTTTAAAAGTTTCAGTCTCATTAATACTTTTCACTTTACTTTCAAGAGCACTTGAATCTAAATACAGAACTACGCCGTTGGTAAATCTTAGAAATGTACTGTAAGAACTACCTTTATTTTAACTTACCCATTTCAAATTTCTAGTTTCTTTTTTTATTTTTATCTTTGGGCTCTAGGTCACTGTTTTTATTTTTATTTAAATAAAACTCTTTTTTTGTTTTATTAAATAATAATTGATACTATTGTTTTTATTTATTCAATATTTCGGACACCTTCGGTGCCCTTCTTCAGGAACTAAAAATACATAAACAAATAAACAAAGTTAAAAACATTAACAACATTAATTTTTTCACAAAACAACAAAAAACTATAAAATATAACACTAAACATTGTCTTACTTTGAGTAAAGCTGTCAATCACTTGAAGAGTGTGATATGTTTACTAAAAGCTTTTATTGTTTATATTTTGTTAATATATGTCTATAAGAATGCTCGCAATTTTCAGTATCTCTTTTCAAATTCATTCTTTTGTTCTCAGGAGTATTTATAATATGTAGCATTTCCATTATGTATCTCTTCTTATAACTATTTTCTTGTTGTATTATTTCTGCTTTCTCTAAGTCGGGGGAGTGTTTGTGTATTGCACAGTGGGCTGCTAACCCTGCTTTTTGTTCGCTTAATCCTTTCCTTGTTTTATAATCGGATTTGTGTGCTGCCAACCTTGATTTAAGTTTAGATTTTGTCGTTCCAACATATATTTTTTGACATATGTTAGACCCGTCACCGTTACAAGGAATTTTGTATATAACATTCGCTTTATCTAATTTGTCAATTTTTGTTTTAGTGTTAGAAAACAACATGTTCAAAGTACAATCAGTCCTAAGTGCAATATTAACATTTTGTTTGTCATAAATGTTCGACTGTATGATCCTGTCTGAAAAGCCTGGAACATGTGTCAGAGATTTGAATATTTTTTCTTGTTTTGGTACTACTGATTTTTCTAAATTTTTTTTTTGGTATTTTTAATAATATTTGTTGCCATCTTATAGGAGAAACTGTTTTTTTGCAGCATTTTCCTTAACTTTATAAAGTTATCTTTGTGAAAATTTGTGTCACTTAACTGAAAAACTCTCTTTGCAATATTTCGTGCTGTGTTGAATTTTACATATTTTGGATGATTTGAATAGAAATTTATTATCCGTCCTGAACCAGTTGGCTTTTGATACCAATCCGTTAATAAAGCGTTTCCTTGTCTTATAATTAATAAATCTAAATATGGCAATTTTCCGTCTTTTTCCAATTCAGTGGTAAATTTGATATGTTTGTGAAAAGTATTTAGGGCTTTCAGAGTTTCTTCTAAGTCTTCCTTTTTGATTATACAGAATAAGTCGTCAACATATTTGGTCATAACTTTCGGCTTCCGTTCCAATTTTTCCAATGTAATATCTAGTAATTCTTCCATTACTATGTCGGCAACAACAGGAGACGCTGGTGAGCCCATAGGCATTCCTTTTAATTGCTCAAATATTTTATTGTCATATTTAAAATATCTATTCTCTTTGATACAAAATTTTATGATGTCGAAAAATAAATGTTTAGGTATTTTAGTAAAAGTAGCAATTACGTCCCATTTTTTGTCAATGATATCTACAGCTAAGTTAACAGGTATACTGGGGAATAAGGAAACTACATCAAAAGAAACCAAAACTTCATCGTCAGAGGGAGATATATTTGTCAATTTACTTTCAAATTCTATGGCGTCTTTAACATTATATTTAGAGTCCTTGGTAAGATATTTAAGGATATCAACAACGTATCTACAAAGGCTGTATGATGGGGAGTTAATTGATGAACAAATAGGTCTGAGAGGCATGTTCTTCTTATGAACTTTAGGAAGTCCATAAATCCTTGGAGCCGTTGCTGCAGTGGTTGTCAATCTATGTTTATCCATTGTCTCGATTATATTTAACTTAACCAATTTTTCCACTAATATATTATTGCGTGTTTGTAATTTTGCTGTTGGATCAATTTTCAGTTTCCTGTAAGTGCACATATCCTGTAAAATATTCTTCGTTTTTGTTAAATATTCAATTTTATCCATTGCAACTGTAGTGTTTACCTTATCTGCTCTAAGAATTAAAACGTTTTTTTGTTGTTCAAAAATTTTTTAGTTTGTTCCACTGTGTTAATTATTTCTCTCTCTTTTCTTGTTAATGATCGTTTGTTAAGGTAATTATCCATCGTCATTACAAATTTAGTTCTTGATATCTCTTGTTTTTCTTTTTCCTTGTTAGTTTGAATAATGTTTTCTCCGTCGGCAATGCATTTGAATAAAGGGAATTGTTTTTGTTGGATTGGTGGGGCAAATTTGGGGCCTAATGACAATAGCTTCTGTATATTTGTTGGTATTTCTATGTTTGTTTTGTTTATAAACCAATCTTTGTTATGCTTTATGTATGGTTTTTTATTTTGTAGTGCTGCTAATTTATGATCGTTTCTTTTTCACACTTTCATAAATTATGTCTTCACTTTTTACGAGGGCTGCTCTATATATTTCTGGCGTAATAGTTAAAATGCGAATATTTATAATCAAAAATGGTTTTATTGTTCTTCAAAGTATTCTCCAGCATGATTTATACACTTTTGCATGCGCTCAAACCAGTTGTCGAAGCACTTTTTCCACTCCGATTGAGACACCTCTAAAACATGGTTTTTGAACACTTCAACAGCTTCTTCTGGCGACGAAAATCGTTGACCACGCATTTTTTTCTTGATGTGCGGAAACAAGAAGAAGTCATTAGGTGCCAAGTCAGGGCTGTACGGCGGATGACCCATTAATTTGACGTTTTGGCCGGTCAAAAACGCTCTGGTTTGAGCCGATGTGTGAGAGCTCGCATTGTCATGGTGAACAATGATTCGTCTTCTCTTGTTGGTTTTTCGAATTTCTCCGATGACTTCAGGCAAACAAACTGTAGTGTACCACTCAGAAGTGACCATCCTACGTTGCTCAAGCGGAACAGACGCCACTTGACCAGTTTTGCCGAAGAAACAGGCGACCATTTGCTTCGAAGTGCTTCTTCCACGAACAACTTTCGTTGGATTTTGCTCGTCTTTGAAGACCCACACGGTCGATTGTTGTTTCGTTCCGGGCTCATACGCATAGATCCATGATTCGTCACCTGTGACGATCTTATAAACGTCTTTTGAAGCACCGCAATCGTAGTTTTGCAATATTTCTTTGCACCAATCGACACGAGCCTTTTTTTGAGCGACTTTCAAATTGTGCGGGATCCAACGAGAACAGACCTATTTTACGGCCAGGTGTTCATGCAGTATCGAATGTATGCTAGTGGAAAAAATGTCCAAGGAAGGAAGGAAATATCAGATTGCACTTGGCAGCACTCAGTGTTGCCAGGCCAGAAATATATATAGCAGCTCTCGTATTAATAATTGATATTCCTCCTCCAATATGTTTTCTTTTATGTATGTAAAGCTGTTTTTTAACTCATTTTGGATATTGTAAATCTCTATGTGCTTGAGTCTTATTATAAGGTTAAGAATTTTCATATGAAAATGCTCTGTGTATTTATTTAAAAGATTCTTAATTTTTAATGTTTCAGATGGTAAAATTTTCTTAAATTGAAACAGTTGTTCAATATTTTTGGTAGAATTTATAATAAAATTTGGTATTAAGCCAGATTTCCAGCATTTAATTAAAAAAGTCAACGTTGTTTTTAACTTAGCTTTTGATTTGTTAGCTTTTGTGTATTTTGTAATATGTTTTGTAACATTATTATTATAGTTTTTTCGAATTTCCTTATACAGCTTCATAACGATGCTTATCGGCATGCCCTCCGTATTTTAATTTTATATTTGTATATTTTATTCGACCTTTTATTTTTTTTTTTATTTATATCTTTGGGTCACTGTTTTTTTTTTTTTTATTTAAATAAAACTATTTTTTTGTTTTATTAAATAATAATTGATATTATTGTTTTTATTTATTCAATATTTCGGACACCTTCGGTGCCCTTCCTCAGGAACTAAAAATACATAAACAAATAAACAAAGTTAAAAACATTAACAACATTAATTTTTTCACAAAACAACAAAAAACTATAAAATATAACACTAAACATTGTCTTACTTTGAGTAAAGCTGTCAATCACTTGGAGAGTGTGATATGTTTACTAAAAGCTTTTATTGTTTATATTTTGTTAATATATGTCTATAAGAATGCGCGCAATTTTCAGTATCTCTTTTAAAATTCATTCTTTTGTTCTCAGGAGTATTCATAATATGTAGCATTTCCATTATGTATCTCTTCTTATAATTATTTTCTTGTTGTATTATTTCTGCTTTCTCTAAGTCGGGGGAGTACTTGCTTATTGCACAGTGGGCTGCTAACGCTGTTTTTTGTTCGCTTAATCCTTTCCTTGTTTTATAATCGGATTTGTGTGCTGCCAACCTTGTTTTTAGTTTAGATTTTGTCGTTCCAGCATATATTTTTTCACATATGTTAGACCCGTCACCGTTACAAGGAATTTTGTATATAACTTAAAATACAGACCACAAATTTTTTTTTTATCCGCATTTTCAGGCTTGACTCATTTGTATAATATTAGCCATAACTTTCTTCGTGTTTCTTCTTTTGGAAAATTGTAAAATGATACAGCTTTTTCAAAATTCAAACGTTTTACTAAAAATGCCCGATGTATAAGGTTTTACTAAAATTTCACACTTGTTTTTTTGCTGTTACTTTGTTTGCATTTGCCCACTGCATATTTCATATTAGCCGGTTTTTTCTCTCTTCTCTCTTTACCTTTTTTGCTTTATTTTTAAGTTTAACAGCTTCTTCGCAATCAAAATAACACACTTTTTAAATAACTAACAATTTTGTAATATAACATTGAACAAAATAATATTTTGGAATTGAATAAAAATAATATTACTTATGCTGAACCAACTTTCTTGAACGACAATAAACTTAATAAATAACAATAACAAAACTCTTCTTCCGTTTACAGAAGTTTATCTTTTGATGTGCATTTGAGATTATTATCAGGCTTGTTCTGAATTCCACACGAAATTATCACTTTACATTTTTCAAAGCATTGTAACTATCAAATTAGTTTTGAAAAATACGAAAGTGAAAATCAGAAGCCTATCGGTTTATAGTCGACTTATAGCAGATATATTTATACTTACGCTATTGAGCGCCGAAGTAGGCTGCTAACATCGGCAAAAAATGTTAACCGACTGTGTCGACTAAAAACTTCAGTTTATTAAAAACGATTTAATTTTTCTTTTTGATGTCTCTTCGAAAATTAAGCGAAGGACTGCCAAGTCTAGCATAAAAATTACCTTTTTCAACTAGAAAATTTAAATTTTTCATATGAAACAAACTTGGCAATCTGTTCGAGGGAAAAATCATGCGCAAGGCGTGATCTTTGTTTTGTCATTCTTAAGTGGAAGAGAGCAGTTACAACAGTAGTTTACGAGCAACACCAACTTGTTTCAGTAACTGTCAACAGGCTATATATATATATATATATATATATATATATATATATTTTATTTTTTGGCGACAATAAACAGTTAAGTGATATCAGTACTTTAACAAATGTAAAATAATAAGTGCTTAAAATCTCTTATTATGAAAAAAGAACAGAGAAAAAATTATTTATTTAAAGATTTAATTTATAGAGTTATATAATAAAACTGTAACATGATCCTTTCTGCACATGAAATATTTTAGGAAAATATTGTTGTTGGTGAAGGTAGTACCTATTTTTGGAATTGCTGTCTGTATGGGTTCGCATTACGTAAAAGTTGCTGGATAAATTTAAGTAAAATTTTGTGAGAAGATTCATTATAGCCTTGGTTCAAATATAGAATATTTTTTTTTGAAGAAAAATAGAGATACAAATGTAAATTCACCCAATTTTAACGGTATAATTTTGCTTAAACAGTTGTTGTTAGTAAAATTATAAAATTTTTAATATTTTCTTTAAGATAAAGCCTTGTGTAATCCATGTGTTTTTATGGAATTTTTGTGAAGCACCCTTCAGACAGAATTGTTCGAATATACCTAATTAAAAAAAATCTAAATGTTCAAATTTTATATCCAACTATTCTAGTACAATTGGTTTTCAGTAGTTTCCCTAATTTTGTAGACATCCTGCTTATAAATGGGGTCTGGGGAGGCGATTGAAGAAAAATTAAAATTTTTGGGAAGAAGAAAATTATTTATCTGCACAAAAAATAACATTACATTAATATTTTTGTTATATACATATTGGTCTTTAATAAGATGAAAACCTGATTTAATTTATTTTATACCTTCGGAGATATTCAAGGTAAAATTTCATTAACAAAACTTCACTTTTGATATTTTTTTGGTTTTTCGTGATATTTTATACACCTTTTTTTATTTGAAAAACTGCTAAAAAAAATTAAACACAGCTGAATAGCAGAGGTAATTATCTATCCACTGATATACAATTTGTACATCTTTTTTATTAAAACAGCTGTAAATGATGCACGCAATTATGGTATCTCGCGCAAAAAATCCATTTTTTTTATTGTGTTTTTCTAATAAGTGCTTCTACTTTTTATTATTTTCTTCGAAATCAGCAATTTTGTTCTTTTTCTAAAGAAATTAAATATTTTTATTTTTAGACGCGTCAAACCCATGTGTGCACACGTAGCTCATTATGGCGTGTTCTTTTAAAATGATGCCCTACGTATCCTAAATTTTGTTAAAATTTTATTTCTATTTTTATTATAACAATTAAATATAAAACCAGTTTTCAGAATAGTAGTTTAATGATAATAACTAGCAGAAAATGCTACAGAACAGCTCGAAATTCCGACCTAATGCACTATTTACTGTCTTCCGTTCTAGTATTAAATACTGTTCTCATGAAGTGGTTACCTAAAATTAGTCTGAAAGTAGGAAAGAATGACTAAGAAGCAATGGAAATTCACAATCTACTAACTCCTGATATTGTAGATAATTTCAAGGAAAATAAGTAATTAATTCTTGCAAAAAAACCGACTTAAAAACAGATTTCATCTGTCTGCCTATAACGGTTTAACAGTATTGCCACATAAATTAGATTAAATTAACTATTGGGACACCCTTATATCTCCAAACTTTATACATTTGTTAACTGTGCAATAGTTCGGCAATATACATCAAATTACAACAACTATAGGGTCAACCTTTATTTTCTAAATTCAAATGATATACTTGCTGTTGTAGTAGATTTAGCAATTAGGTTCTTTGTAAACTTCAACCGTCTGTCTATAACGGTTTCAACGGTTTGGCCATATACATCAGATTATATCAACTATTATAAAACCCTTTAACTTATAATTTAAACTTTTTATACTTTTTATTAAATGAAGCAAAGTAGTGGGCATTCTGTCTAAAATTCAGGTGTTTGTATACAACGGGTCAAAAAATACGACCATATAGAACAAATTACATTAATTTTGAGAACACCTTTTAATTTCTAAATTTAAATTCTAAGCTTCTTGTTATAGCGGACTTAGCAAAACATGTCCCTTGTAAATTTCAGCTGTCTATCTATAACGGTTCAAAGGTTCGGCCACATACACTAAATTTCATATATAACAGATCAAAAGTTCGGCTACATACTTGTAATTACATACCCTACTGGGACACCCTTTAACTTCCAAATCCAAATTTTATACTTGTTGTTATAGCGGACTTAGCAATTCAGTTTGTAAATTTCAAGCGTCTGTCTACAACTGTTAAGAAGTATTGCCATATACATGAAATTAAATGAACTACTGGCGCACCCTTTAGATTATAATTTTTAATATTAAAACATGTTACCATAACGGCCATAACAATCGACTTTCTGTCCAATTTGCAAGCATTTGTATATAACGGTTCAAAAGATAGGTCCATATAAGTAAATTTACATCAATTATGGGGGCACTCTTTAACTTTTAGTTTTATTTTTATATAACTTTTTGTTATTGGGACCCATAGTAATACGCAGTCATTTAAAATTGTATATAACCTTTACAGTTCATAATACACGTAAAAAATATGTATGTTGTATAGGGAGACCCTTTAATTTTTAAGATTATGCACTGTTTTTTAAACGGGACCAATCTGTAAGCATAATCTATCATAATACCGAAAATTTTCAAAATCGGTTTAGAAATGACTCAGTTCTGCAGGCACAAACATAAAAAGGGGTTAAAAACAAGGAAGAGTGCTATGCCGAACCTTACACCCCATATGTGTAAATCTAGTTCATTGAAGTAACTGCAATCAAAACAGCAAATATTGGGGTGACAGAGAAGTATAAAGTAAGAAAAAAATTTAGTACTATACATATAATTTTAAATAAAAGTGTCACCGGCTCTTAATGGGTTAAGCATTTTTAAAAATTTTTAGTATTTCCTTAAATATCTCATCAAAAAATATGGGCGAGCGACAATTTTTTCACTTGATGTTTTTTTTCATATTTTCTAATTCTTTATCGCACCATATATTTGTTTTTTGATTGAAGTTACTTTATTGTTTCAAATAGTACAGAAAATTAGAGGTAGACCGATCTTTCTGATTTCCAATAGCACCTCTTTCGACACTACGTCTGATCGATTTACGTATTTGAATTTCTGTTGATTTTAACACTAACACGGACGGACAGACGCAGATCGCTTAATGGACTTCGCTATGCATCAGAATTCAGAATATACATACTTTATGGGGTTGGAAATGGATATTGTAGAAAGTACAAACGGAATGACAAACTTAGTTATACAATTTTTCCATTTTTTGTGGTGCAGGGTATAACATGAATAAAATGTTGCTGCTAATGTATATCTTAACAATAGATCTATGTTTATCAATAAACACAAAAAGTAAATAATTAAGTTACTGTAGGCTGCATTTTATAACTTGTTCTAGTAGATGGCTTTATTATAATATTTTTAAGTTATAATTATATATTTCGTATTAAGTAGTTTATTATTAAGATAATTGTATTCCTAAGTTAAACTATTCTTTTCCATTATGTACAAATTATAATTAAGACTTTGTACCACTGTTAACTCCAATTTCTGTAGGAATGAAAAAGTATATTTGTTTTAATACTTAATTACGGTTATTATATAAGATCACAAAATTTGCAACACCAACGTATGTATTGTACACTTATAAGTAAAAGTATTATTGTTTGAGAGAGCATAGAATGTAAGAACAACTTTATAAAACAAGAATATGACAATAAAGGGTCAGTCGCTGTGTGTTTATTGAAGACTAACTGCGATCCCTAAATTAGCGCGTAAAGCGCAAGATAACTGTCAAAATTTCTCATGTTCATACAAAATGTATGAAGCATCCCTAAATAGCACGGCGTCAACGCTTAGCAATTGGAAAATCCAATTTTGACAGTGCGTTAGGACGTGAAGTCAGCTGCTTGTTGGTTTGTTTTGTTTTGGTATGGCTGAAAAGCAGAGTTCAGAAAGTACACTCATTGAACACACAATGTTCTGTTCAAAACCAACCCGAACATATTTTTCTTTTCATAACAATTATGTGCGTTACTAAATTTTTAAATTTTCCGTACACAACCACGAAGGTGTTCTATTAAAATATTTTTTTGCGTACTCGAACGCGAATGTTCTACTAAAGCTATTGTTTGCGAACACGTACTCTACTTTTAGCACGCGAGTTAAATTCTTTAGATGAATTTTTTAGAAAAAATAAATAAATCCAAAGCTTCTGCTTTGCGACCTTTTTGTACTTTATTTATTTAAGTTTGAGTTTAGACTGTTGTTACAATTTTACTTTAGGTTTAAAATTAACTATTAAACTTAAAAGTGCTTATTCTACTGATTAATTTGTTTTTGTTTTATTTAATAAAAAATGCTTATTGCTAATTATTTGTACTTGCTTAAACTAAGGAAGTGTAATTAGGTTATTGACAGAAATTAAAAATGCTTATTGCTAATTATTTGTATTTTCTTAAACTAAGGAAGTGTAATTAGGTTATTGACAGAAATTCAGTTCTTTTACAAGAAGTGCTGAATTTGCAAAGTGTGTCAGTTGCACAACTTTGGTTTGGCAATTGACCTCTTTGCTACTTTTCCCAGTCTACGTTTATTTTATGTGGAGTCGGAGGTGTCTCTGATGTAACTCCTTCCCCCCTTGTATAAAAATTCTCCTGAATTTTTGGTTTAAGTTTTCTTTTAATTTGTATTGTATACACACTGACCGTTGTCAATAACATAATTAATAAAGAGATTAATACACATATTGTTATAATTGACGTATTGCTATATTTTCTATGATATTTTAATTCTTTAATTTCTTTTACATTTTCAATTTCACTTAAGACTATTTCATCAAATGTAGGTTCTGTGATATTAACTTTTATTTGATTTTTTGAGGGAATGACGAAATTATCTTTGTATATTTTTTCTGAGTTTACGAAAGTTTCTTTATCTATGTTTATTTTACAATTATGGAAAGTAAATAAATAATTCTTACTTATTGAGAGATTTCTTTCATCGCAACTGCTAGTGACAATGCTTCCATTTGAATTCTTTAGAAGTACTAAGCCAGGTTCTATTTCTATTATTTCTTTTTTGTATTCTCTTAATTTTTTACAATTATTTTTATATATACACAAATTAGATATTTTTATTTCCCTAAAATTAGGGTTCTGTTTATATTCAAAAATTTGTCCATTGTAGTGTAAAATTTCTTGTGGTTTAAAGTTTAATTGTGTGAAATTTGTGTCGGTGATCGGTGTAATAAGAGATCTTTTAACTGCCACTGTGTTCTTTGGAAATTTTATTACGAATATTATGTGATCGTCTTTGTATTTTGCGGCTCCTAGTTGCATGTACTGAAGTTCGTAAAAGTCAATCTTAAAATCGTTAATTTCTTTGTCCGTTAGGATGTTGCTAGTCATTAATTTGAAATTTGCGGATGCTATGTTATTTTGAATATGTTCTAGACTGTCCGATAGAATTTTTAATTTGAGCAAAGTATCTAAATAATATATCTCGTTAATTATTTTATCATCATTTTTCTTTATCACGTTGAATTGATTTGAGATACTTTTCCTGTCCGTGTCTATTGTCGCCTTAAGTTTGTTTAATGTTTGGTTGAAATGATTATTTACGTATATATTTTTATTAAGATTGTCTATTGTTTTGTGATTGTTTTCGTCTATAATTTTTAAATGGTCTTCGATATCTATTCGGTCATCGTCGCTCATTGTTCCTGCTATCCATTTTAAGCCTGATCCTATTACGTTAAATAAACCTCTTTTATGTCTGTTTTGGCGTAATGTTTGTGCTTTTAATTTTAGTTTTTCTAATTCGTGTTCAAGAAGTATTTTATTCTTGATGGATTGATAATGGCTTATCTCCTTTTCTAAATTGTCAATTACCTCTATTATTTGTTTAATATCAATTATGTGAATGATTTTATTATACTCTAAAATTAGTCTTACGTCATTTAATTTAATTTCGGCAAATCCGTCTGAATTACTGATTGGCTGGATTGTCAGAGATGCTATTGCCGTTGGTATTATTATCGTCAGTAAAGCGATTGATGTCCAATTGGTCTGAAAATTTATTTTTTCGTTTAATGTTTGTAGGATGTACGCCTTCAAGTTTTAGCTTACGATATCTAGGTTCATATTTATGCCTCAATGTTTTATAATTTTTAACGTAACCTTCTTCATCTGTCCTTTCATAATTTTCCCTGTTCTCATTTCTCTTGGTAATTATACGAATCTTTGCCTGTTTTAGTTTCTGTTCTATTTTTGTTTTATCAACCCTGCCTTCTACAATATCTATTGGTTTTTCGTTAGTAAGAGAATGAATTGATTTGTTATACCATTCGAAGCATTTAAAAATACGCTCTTGTGTTGAAAGTTCCGAATTTTCTGATTCCATCACTCTGTATTTTTCTGAAATCGTGCTGTGTAGCCTTTCTACATCAGCATTTCCGGTGTGGTTATTGGGTTTGGTAAAATGGACCTCAATTCCTTCCTCTCTTAAAAACTGTTTTACATTTGTAGAATTAAATTCATTGTCTGTAATTATTTTAAGAGGTTTGCTTCTAACTGATAAAAATTGTCTTAACTTTTCAACGATCGTTGTGCTATTTCTGTCTTCTAAATAAATTGCAATTGCATGTTTAGAAAATTTGTCTATAAATGTCATGAAACTGTGTTTTTTAATGGTGTATACATCAAGGTGTATAATTTGATTTACATCCGACGGGGTCTCCGTGATACAAAGTTTTGGTTTTATGGGTTTGCGATCATATTTTGATTTGTTACAAGTATTACAATTATTGATATATTTGTGGACCAATGTTTTAAGGTTTTTGAAATAGATCTTCTTTTTCAATCCCTCATAGTTCTCTGTTATCCCGCCATGTCCAGTTTCATATTTGTGGTACTTTGCGATTTGCTTCGTCTTCATTGCACATGTCTTTTGCATGGTGGCTACATCTATAAAACTTTATACTATTATCAAATAATTCAATCAGCTTGAGCTGTACTTGGTTATAAACTTCGTCGGCTAGTTCAGAGAAAATCCCTACCTTACCATTTTCTAAGAATCTTCTAAATATATCAGTCATGAAGTTGGTATCAATGTCACTCTTAGAGACAAACATTTTTCTTTTTCCTTGAACAATTTCTATTTCCTTTGTTTTATATTCTGTTAGTATTATTTGAGTCATAAACCTATTTACAACCGTGTCTAAAATCGGGAAGTGATCGTTTTGTTCCTCCTGCTGCGAATGGATTGTCGCTGCCGTACTTATATTGTCATCAGTGTCAATCGCATTAATTTCCCCTGTGTCGGTGTTGATTCTGCTCAGAAAGTCTGCAATTTTATTTTCTTTGCCTTTAATGTGATTCATGTTTAAGTTGTACTCGCCTAATTCCATTAGCCATCTTTGTAACCTGGGGTTGATGTCTTTTCCTCTATGTTTGGTATGTAGCCATACTAACGGCTGGTGATCGGTTAATAGCTCAAAGGGTCTTCCATAAATATATGGCCTGTAATATTTAGTGGCCCAGACAATTGCCAGGAGTTCCTTTTCTACAGCTGCATATTTTTTTTCGTGATCGTTGAGTGTCCTACTGGCATAGCTGATGGGGTGTTCATCCTGCATAAGTACTGCACCAATTGCGTAGTCACTGACATCAGTTACCAATTTAAACTTTTTCGAGTAATCTGGATACTTAAGGATCGGTGGGTTGATTAATAGCCTTTTCAATTTTTCAAATGTGTCAATATATTGTGGGTCATTTTTATTAACCCTTGTATTTTTCTTCAGATATTTTGTCATTCCTTGTGCTATTTTGGCATAGTCTCGAATAAATTTTCTATAGTAACCGGTGGCTCCAAGAAAGGATTTGATTTGCTTTTGAGTTTCGGGGAGTTTTAACTTTTGTATACTTTCTACTTTGTCAGGATTCAGTTTTACACCTTCTGTGGTTAAAACGTGTCCTAAATATTCCGTCTCTTTTGCGAGGAACCTACACTTGTCTACCTGAATTTTGAGGTTGTGTTCCCTTAGTCTGTCGAAGACTTTTTGAATATTTATCTTATGTTCTTCTAGGCTTGTGCTAAAGATAAGTATATCATCTAGATATACAACACATATTTTGTTTATTAAATTTCTCAAAACTGAATTCATTAAGCGTTGGAAGGTTGAAGGCGCATTTTTCAGCCCAAAAGGCATACGAACAAATTCGTAATGTCCTAATGGAGTTGAAAACGCTGTCTTCTTCCTGTCCTCCTTTTTTATTTTGATTTGATGGAAACCCTTGGCCAAATCAAGGGTAGTGAAATATTGTGACTTCCCAAGTTTGTCTAATATACTTTCGATATTAGGCATCGGGAATTTGTCGTCGACAGTTATTTCATTTAGTTTGCGGTAGTCTATAACTATCCGCCACTTTTTCTTTCCAGAATAGTCCGTTTTTTTTGGAACTATCCAAATCGGTGAGTTATAAGGAGAGTTGCTTTCGGTAATAATATTTTGTTGAAGCATTTCCTTCATCTGCCGATTTATTTCTTCCTCGTGAATTTGAGGGTATCTGTATATTTTCGAATATACAGGGTTAGTTGTTTTTGTAACAATTTCATGTTGAATTTCGTGGGTATGACTTAATGTCATACCTTCTTGGAAAAATAAATCTTTGTTCACACTAAGTAGGTTATTTAATACCTTATTTTCTTCCCTGTTCAAGTCGGTTCTTGAGAACTTATTGATTATTTCATCAACTTTTGAACTTTCTAGCGTTTGAATGCTTTCATATTCATATGGGCAAGCATTGCAAAATTTTATTTTATTATTGTTTACTTCGATGTATTCTTCGCCTATATTGATATTGGCCTTTAAGCTTTGCAGAATATTTTGTCCTATAAGAGCATCGAATGGTTTGTTTTTGAAACTTGTCAATTTCCAACTCATAAGGTTGGCGTCCTTAAATTCCTGGGGGACTTCTGTAATAATCTCATAGCTCACTTCCATCTGTCCGTTTAATGTTTTGAAAAGCAAGGGTCTGTCTAGTTTTATTCGTTTGTACTGAGGAAGCAATTTTTCGTTTAGTAATGTGGTTGAAGATCCAGTATCTATTAAACATTTTATTTTAACATTTCGAATGGTCAAATCTACTAACGGTAGATTTGCTTTTGGGCTGGTAACCGAAAATTTCCCTCATCAATATGGTCGACTTCCATTGGCTCTTCACGGCTATAGCAATTTTGTCTAAAAGGATTTCGTATTTGTCCTGATGTTTGTCCATTTTGTTCGTATCTGGGAAAGTTTGAATTTCGATACAATCCTGTATTATTTGCCTGTCTGAATTGACCTGAATTATTTGTTTGTCTGAATTGACCTAAATTATTTGTCTGTCTGAATTGACCTGAATTATTTGTCTGTCTATGTCCTATGTGATTAGATTCCCTATGTTCTATGCGTTTAGTATTTGTATTTTGTCTTATTATACCTGTTTCCTCCAAAGTGTGAAATGCTGATCTAATGTTAGATATGTTTCTACTATATATAATGCTGGACATATGGGGTGGAATATTGTTTAGAAAAGTTTTTAAGATCATAGCCTCATTAGTTTTTGGGTTAAATTCACTCGGCTTTTCCTTATCTTGTTCATATTTTTCATTAAGTTTATTTAAAATATTACTTAAATTAAAATAGTATTCACTTACATTATAATTTCTTATGGATAAAGCTTTATGGTACAATGTTCGTATCACGTTCAGTGCTGCTCCCTGAATTTTATTTACTATACACCTTTGAAAAACATATTCCTCTAGGCTGGTACCTTTAAAAATTGGGATGAAGAGTTCGGCTTCTCTTATAAATGATGATAAAGCGTAATCTCTGCTTCCTGTATATTCTCTGATTCTTGCTGCTTCTTTAAGTACTTCTGATATAGCTATTGGAGGTTCCCTGGTTGAGTTATCGGCTGAACACGAGTCTGCTGATTTGGTTGCTTCCATTTTGATTTTTTCGTTTGTCCTTGCACTTGTTAAATTTCTATTGTATTTGGAAAAATTTGTTTTTATTTAACTGCTGTTATTCTTAGTCACTAGTTTTACTTTGTTTTGTTTTTATTTAACTGCTGTTATTCTTAGTCACTAGTTTTACTTTGTTTAGTTTTTTTTTCAACTTTAGTTGTATTTTTCTTCTTTAAAGAAGTATTTATATGATACAATCAATATAATATAGTTCGAACAAACACACACAGTTTTTTATAATCAGCCCAATTATGAATAACAATTCCCCGGGAGTTTTTTCCCTACTCCCTGTTCCCTTATTCTAAATAAACTTTCCCCGGGAAATTTTTCCCTTCTCCCTTTTCCCTTATTCTAAACGAAGTTCGAAAATGGGAAACTCTTCCCCGGGAAAGAAGTAGGTATTATGAATGTCAATAAATGGGAGAATGTGATAAAAACATTTCCGCCAAAAAATTGCAAGGGAGTTGTGCTAAAAAATGTAAGTATAATAACTTTAATTTATAAAATAATAAATATAGTCAGTTTTTTATTCGTTATATTTAGGTCCAAAATAACAAATAAAAAACAATTGGAGATTATGCTTAATAAGATGCAAATTCATCCGGATATTGGAATGCACAAAGGAGGAAGAGATGAGGAATGCACAAAGGAGGAAGTACCTGTGACATACAATTAGTTTTGAAAAAATGAATTTATTTAGTTAAGTTTTAAGTTTTTTTTTACGAAATGCGCAAAACATTTATTTACAGTATTATTTATTTTTTGTTCTATTTTGTTTTTTGTTCTATTTTGTTTTTCGTTCTTGAAGAATGTTTTTAGTTTTCTTTTTAATAAATTATATAAAAATTTACATATATTTTGTGTATTTCTTTGCGTTTGATAAAATTATAAACTATGACCAATATTGTTTCTAATATTTTGGGCTGCAGACATATACTGCTGTGAGGCTAATGATACCACATCATTCTCTGGTGTTGAACAATTTTCTGCATTTTCAATATCATGTGCTGCTCTAGGAAAAGTAATCCACTTTATGCACAGTTGTTCTTCAAATATGTTTAACACTTCTGTTAGAACTTTGCTCAAGGTATATTGGGCCATAGATACTTCATAATCTTTCCCTATACCTGTTTGGTACCCACCTTCGGCAAAGAAACGTAAAGTTGCACTCAGTTTTACAATTGGGGATATTGCGAACGACTTCATACTTGGTTGACAGTGTGTCGTTAACACGTCTAACAAATACTTAAAAGCAAGTTTGTTCACCCTATAATATTTTTCAAATCTTTGAATACAAAAAGTAAAAAGCATTATTAAAAGATAAAATATGTATAATAGTATCATTTTATGCTTACAATATATGAGGCAACTCAAGTGGGTTGTGCCATCACGCAACTCCCTTCTTGCAATTCTTTGCGTATTTTTGGAATGTTGTTCTTCCTCTGCTTCTGTTGATACAGCTAACATGTGAAACGCTACACTAAACATTTTCTTTTAATTATGATTTTAGTTCTCTTCTTTAAGGTATTTACTTTTATTACACTATCACAATTATTTTATTTACGATTTTAGCTCTTTAATTTTATTTACTACTTTCAACTTTAATAATAGTTTTTCACAAAAATGTGTTTATTTTGCAAATTTTAAGACAACACAACACAGCTTAAAGCAAAACAGCTGACTTCGAAAATTCGAATTCCTCTCTCCCGTAAAACTATTCTCCCCAACTGTTTAGAATAAGAGAGTTTTATTCCCGGGAGAATTAACTCCCCGGGAACTCGTTTCCCCGGGAATATTGATAATTGGGCTGAATGTCTTTTGACTTTTTAAACCCTTAAGGAATTTGGTTTCGTTATTTTAATCCTTCGGGATATAAAAAAATTTTACGATTTGGTTCACGTATCTAATCCTTCGGGACTAGATCCTACCACACTGCGCCAGTTAAATTCTTTAGATGAATTTTTTAGAAAAAATAAATAAATCCAAAGCTTCTGCTTTGCGACCTTTTTGTACTTTATTTATTTAAGTTTGAGTTTAGACTGTTGTTACAATTTTACTTTAGGTTTAAAATTAACTATTAAACTTAAAAGTGCTTATTCTACTGATTAATTTGTTTTTGTTTTATTTAATAAAAAATGCTTATTGCTAATTATTTGTACTTGCTTAAACTAAGGAAGTGTAATTAGGTTATTGACAGAAATTAAAAATGCTTATTGCTAATTATTTGTATTTTCTTAAACTAAGGAAGTGTAATTAGGTTATTGAGAGAAATTCAGTTCTTTTACAAGAAGTGCTGAATTTGCAAAGTGTGTCAGTTGCACAACTTTGGTTTGGCAATTGACCTCTTTGCTACTTTTCCCAGTCTACGTTTATTTTATGTGGAGTCGCAGGTGTCTCTGACGTAACTCGCGTTCCGAAAAAAAAAATTCATTGAAAAAGTAAAATAACTTCGTGGTTGAGAAAAGAGCACAATGAAAAAGTAAAATAACTTCGTGGTTGAAAAAAGCGCACAATGAAAAAGTAAAATAATTTCGTGGTTGAAAAAAGAGTACAATGAAAAAGTAAAATAACTTCGTGGTTGAAAAAAGTGCACAATGAAAAAGTAAAATAACTTCGTGGTTGAAAAAAGAGTACAATGAAAAAGTGAAATAAGTTGGTGGTTGAAAAAATAGTATATTGAAAATAACTTCGAAGTTAAAAGAAGAGTACAATGGAAAATGAAAATAACTTGGTGGTTAAAAAAAAAGAACACGGTAAAATTAAAATAACTTCGTGGTTGGAAAAAAGACGCAAAAATATATGCGTGTACGGACGGCAAATATAATAACATTTTTAATTGAAGGTTTTTTTAGTTAGTTTTTTTAGATTGTTTTTGAATATTGGTAAGTAGTAGAGTTCCTTGCAATTTCAATAAAATAATGTGCAATAAGTGGTGATATATAAAGTAAGGATTATTGCAATTATACCTAAGGAAGGAATTTTTTATGTTTACTGGTATCATAAAATAATTAATTTTATTTGGGTTTTGTGTTTTGTCATTTAAGTTCCTTGTAAATTCAAGCGAGGGTCGTTAATAAAAATATGCAATAATTAGTGATTAAAAAAGTAAGGATTAGGGTAATAATTTGCTTATCTTTAACATTATTGCAATTATACCTAAGGAAGGAATTTTTTATGTTTACTATTAGCATAAAATAATTACTTTCCTTTGGGTTTTTTGATTGTCCAATTGTTTTTCTGCTTTAATTTGCATGTGTTATTTGTTGTTGTGGTTTTTTAAAGCAGTAGATGGGCTTTGCTTATAACTTAGGTATGGGATGTTTAGTAGTGTATTTGTTATTGTTTTATTACTCTCTTCATTGATGCTTGCCTTATTTTTTGTTGTTTAATGGTAAATGCGTTTTGCTAATGTTTTAGGTACGGAATTTTACTTGTGAATTTGTTATTGTTATCTTCATTACAGATTGTGTTGTTTTTGTTTTTAAGCGGCAGATGTGCTTTGCTTATGTTTTAGGTAGGGGAATGTTTAGTTGTGAATTTTTAACTGTTTTATTACTATCTTCATTGTAGCCTGCATTATTTTTTGTTGTTAAGCGTAAATGCGTTTTGCTTATGTTTTAGGTATGGGATGTTTAGTTGTGAGTTTTGTTTTATTACTTCTTAATTGATGGTAAAACACCAAATTATTGGTACTAAGAACAAGACTATAGAATTCGTGGTAAACATGAATTTTTCTTGTTAACATTGCAAAATGCAAAAAATTTAGATTTTCTAGCTTTTTCTCATACATATGTATGTAAAATAAATATCAATGTTTAATATACCAGAACAACAAATAATACATATAAGGATATACATATATAATAAAGCAAATTTTCATTCATGTTCAGTGTGAAAATATTTATCCTGGCCTAAAGTGTTATTTTTTGTGACGTGTAAAAAGCAATGGCAAACAATAAACGAAAAAAGTTTTGTTTTGAAAAATTCGCAACTTTTAATGAAGAAACAGACAAATTTACGTGTCTCGTTGAAACCTGTAAAAAAGAACTAAGTGCAAACAATAATTCAAATCTTAAACGTCATTATAAATTACTACATAACATTGTTATTGATAGTGAAGAGGCACTTCCAAACGCAAAAAAATATTTTAATAGAACACCTTCGTGGTTGTGTTCGGAAAATTTAAAAATTTAGAAACACACATAATTGTTATGAAAACAAAAAAAATTTTCGGGTTGGTTTTAGTTGTTTGCAATCTAGCGGTTTTATCTCTGTTTTTATTTTTATACAGCGGGTTTTATAAAATAAAATTAGTTATTATTACTGTTAAAGACACAAACTTGACGCTGTTATTTAGGGATGACATTCTAGCGCAAAAGCTATGAATTACATTGCTTTGCGTCTTACGCGCTAATTTAGGGATGGCAGTAAAGATCAGAAGTGGTTAATTTCACACTGCTACAGAATAAAAATAAAAAGAATCACAGTTAGACAATTTACAAAAAAAAAAAAAAACGTTGCATACATATGTCGACCATTGACATAATAAGAATATTATTAAAAGATTAAAAAGTGTGGTATCAAAAAAACGGAATTAAATCTACTGGCACTAAAAGTGTAATTGTTGGTAGAATTCAAAATAACAAGGAAAGTGTTTAAAAGAATTTTTGCGGAAGAAAAATTCCAAATAAAGAAAAACACAAACGTAAAGAAAATGTCTGAAGAAAACGTCGGCGTTGGTAAAATTGATATACGTATGAAAGGCGCCGCTTGTTCCGTTACAGAACAACAACAATGTAGAGACGCTATAGCAACAAATATAAAGAAAAAATAGAAATACATCAAAATGAAGGAGAATGCAATGTCGATATGAATAACGCAGTAAGACAACAATGTAAAGAAAATGACAAAAATAACAAAGTGAAGGCAAATACAAACAGAGAATATGAAAAAAAATGTAGTGATGCAAAAACAAAAAATGGTGAAGTACAAGAACGGAAAGAAATTGAGACATTGAAAAGGCAAATAGAAATATTCAAATGACAAAATACGAAATAAGAGAAAGAGAATGCGCAAATGCAAAGCCAGTAAAATGTGATGTTTCATACGATATGATTAAAGAAATGCTTTTGACAGGGAAAATAATTTCGAAATCTGTTTTTCCCTACAAGAAAATGCACGGAAGAACAATAAAATGTCCGATATTATGTTACGTGCCTCAATATTCAACAAATTAAAAGGAAGTGCACAAGAGTGGATGTATACAAACCAAAAGTATATGAGTGAAACTATGGACGATTTCTTTGAGGACATGAAGAAAATGTTCTGCACGAAAGAGTCAAAACTTAACATTCGCTTGAAGATGCAAAACTGTGTGTGGAAACGTGGTGTACCTTTGGAGACTTACTACAATGAAAAATTAGTGAATAGTGAATACATCATCGAAGGGATTCCGGATGTTAGTCTGAAGAACTACGAGCATTCCGAAGTGTCGAGCTTTTAAGAAAAACACAGCTACGACGAGAGTACAATCAAACAGATCACATCAAATGTTACAACTGCAATAGCAAGGGACATATAGCTAGTGAATGCCGTAAGCCTAAACGAGAAGACGGTGCTTGTTTTGCATGCTGTGAGTTTGGCCATCAGGCAAAGGGTTGCGGCCTATACAAAAAAAATTTAAGGGAAAAGTGACAAAAATGATTAAGTGAGCTTTTTTGAAATAAGATTTTTACGAATATTAATAAAATATCAAAATTTTTAGAAAGTCTCATAGATTTGGGCAGCCCCATCAATTGTTTCAGAAAATGTGGAAATTTTTATAAGCGATAACAAAAGTTATGTTGGTATTAATAAAAGTAAGTTAAAAATTAATATAAATATAAAATGTTTAATTTTATTCGAAAATAAAAATTTTATATTGAAACTAATGGTTGTTGAAACCGAATCTATGGGATATCATATTGTTTTAGGAGACTTTTTACATAAAAGTGGAACAAGACTTGTTGTCTTTAACGGCACAAATGTAAGTCGTTTTACAGATTTTACGAATAAGTATCAGCGAAAAAATGAAGAAGGTTATGTATGTAGTGATTTGAGAGAAGATTGTATACATGATAAGTTAGATTCGTTACAGATACATATGACAATCAAAGAGAAAAATTACAGAAAAAATGATGCGAATATTAAATACAAAAAGTATAATACAAGTGAAGATGGGGACAGGGAGGCTTTTGAAAGACAGATGTTTTTAATGGAGTGTGATGAGAATAGTATAAAATACGATGTAGGGAACTAGCTGACTTATAAACAGAAAGTAGAATATTGATAAATTATTCTTTGATTCATATAAGACTCCGAAACGGCCAGTGGAACCTTCTATAAAATGTGAAATGTGATTAATAGTGACGATAAGAAAATATTTATTTACTCGCCTAGAAGACTTTATTATTTAGAAAAGGCAAAGTTACAGATCATTTTAGATGAATATTTGTCAAAAGATTTTATACGTCCAAGTGAATCCAAATATGCTTCACTTATAGTTTTGGTGAAAAAGAAAACGGGCGATTTAAGAATGTGTGCTGTAGACAACTGAATAAGGTCACGACAAAGACTAAGTTTCCGATACATTGATAGATGACCTGTTAGACAGGCTGGTTAATAAAAGCAAATTTTTTAAAATGGATTTGATGACCACTATGGGCCAAGCAATAGTAGTAATTCTATGAAGAGACATATTTTGGTGGTAGTTGATGCGTGTACAAAATTTGTACGGCTGTATGCGATTAGAATTACGAAGTCTAAAGAAGCAATAGATGCCCTTGCAGATTATTTTAGAACATATAGTAGGCCGAAATGTATTGTTTTAGATAGGGGATCCTGTTTTACATCGGAAGAATTTGAACAGTTTTTAAGAAATAACAATATTATGCACATGAAAATTGCAACAGTATCTCCACAGGTAAACGGGCTACCTGCCCGAATTAACAGAGATTTAGGACCAATGATTAGTAAGTTGAGAAATGTAGAAAAAGGAAGACCCTGGTATAGAGCTTTATCAGAGGTGGAGCATGCTATGAATAACACACTTGACAGATGTATAAATCAATACCCAAGTATCACATTCTATGGAAAAGGTCAACGGGGTAAGTTTGTAGATACTCTAGAGGAAAATGTGATAGACAAGCAACAGAGGTGCGAGGAACGAGAGTTGGGTGAAACTAGAAAAAAGGCCGAAGAAGTACAGAAAAGGATTCAGAATTATAACAAATCATATGTTGACAGAAAACGGCAAAGTCCAGAGGTGTATAAGGAGGAAGAATACGAAATGGTCAGGAATTTTAACTCAACTGTAGGAGTGTCGAGTAAACTATTGCCAAGGTATAAAGGGCCCTATAGAATATGTAGGGTACTGGACAATGATAGATATTGTGTGAAGGACATTGAAAGCTTCCAGCAGACACAAAGACCATATGAAGAAATTTGGGCGGTACAGAATATAAAGCTTTGGCTTAAGTGAAATAGTGAGAGATCCATTGACGACGATGATAAATATCAATGTAGTTTATACAAGGACAACAGAAAGTATAATTTAGGGACAGACAAGGATAATAGTACAAGGGAAATTGCGAGAGTTACAACACGGAGTATGTTAGCTAGAGGAGAGAATAGTAACATTGCCTAGTTTCAGGAGATCCTAGGGATCAGAACAGACGAGTTGTAGGCTGCATATTATAACTTGTTCTAGCAGATAGCTTTATTATAATATTTTTAAGTTATCATTCTATATTTCTTGCAAAGTAGTTTATTATTAAGCTAAATTGCATTCGTACATTAAACTATTCTTTTCCATTATGTACAAATTATAATTAAGAATTTGTACCACTGTAAACTCCAATTTCTGTAAGAATGAAAAAGTATTTGTGTTTTAATACTTAATTGTGGTTATTATATAAGATCACAAAATTTCCAACACCAACTTTTGTATTGTACACTCAAAACTAAAAGTATTATTGTTTGAGAGAGAATAGAATGTAAGAACAACTTCATAAAACAAGAATGTGACAATAAAGGGTCAGTCGTTGTCTGTTTATTGAAGACTAAAGGCCCAACTATAATGAGCATAAGCTAGCTTTAGCTTATGTCAAAAATTCAACGAAAAGCCTGTCAAATGCTTAGGTAACTTATCAAAGAAATTTAAAGATCAGAAGTGGTTAATTTCACACTCCTACAGAATAAAAATAAAAAAGAATTACAGTTAGAAAATTAACAAAAAAAAAAAAAAACGTTGCATACATATGTCGACCATTGACATAATAAAAATATTATTAAAAGATTTTTAAGTGTGGTATCAAAAAAACGGAATTGAATCTGCTGGCACTAAAAGTATAATTGTTGGTAGAATTCAAAGTAACAAGGAAAGTCTTGAAAACTGTTTAAAAGAATTTTTTGCGGAAGCAAAATTCCAAATAAAGAAAAACACAAACGTAAAGAAAATGTCTGAAGAAAACGTCGACGTTGGTAAAATTGATATATACTCGGGCAATACTTGGATATGAAAGGCGCCGCTTGTTACGTTACAGAAAAACAACAATGTAGAGGCGACATAGCAACAAATATAAAGAAAAAATAGAAATACATCAAAACGAAGGGGAAGGCAATGTCGATATGAATAACGCAGTAATACCCTGTTCAGACATACGTTTTAATTGCGCAATAAAGGAATTTACGCAATTAAGTCTCTAATTGAATTTAATTTACCATATAAGAAATTAATTAAAAAATTTTTCAATTAGCACTTAATTAAGTCGATAATTGATTAAGTTTACTCCAACAACCCTTGTGAAGTGTGTTTAGTTAAAGAAAATTTTATACAATGACAAAAGTAAATGCCATAAAAATGAAAAATAAAATATTTTCAAATTATATGAAATGAAAAGTTTTTGAAAATTTTATGGAAATTCAAAGCTAGCGTGCAGTCATAACTTGATCGTACAAACTGGAAGAGTTCCATATTTCAAATAAAAACAAGCAAACTTTCTTTTAAAGCCGAACTTTTCTTCATTCTTCCAAATTTACCAACACAAATTTCTAATGTAAAAATTAGGTCTGTTCAATAAATTTCCGGCAGAAACTAGCAACGATAGAGTAAAATAAAGATTTACAACATTACTATTCCAAATAAAAAAAACGGAATAAACGCATTATTGAAAAAAAAAATAACAAAGTAACGCCGAACTTACCATAATAACAAAAAACCATAAAAAAAAATTGTATCTAAAACAGCAAAAAAGCGGTGTTCGTTGCTTAAATCATTTTGTATTGCAACAGTTAGCTTTTGCAAGAGCTTTGTCATCAATTGTGTGCAAATTGCCAAAAATTTTCTGTCTTTTTTGTAAAACTTTTAGTTTATTTTATTCTATTTCTTTTATTTATTGTTTTATTAACCTGGCGTTTACTTGTACATAGTTTTCTTAGCTTTCTTCTAACTATTATACAAACATTAGCTTCAATTCAAATATTTTGTATTTAAAACCGAAAACTAGAAATGTTATGTACAGTAGCTCCAAGCGAAACTCGTACACCTATGAAAACAAATTTCTTTATGTTATATGTCTAAAACTAATAGCCCATTTAAAATAAATTTACTTAATTTTAGCACAAAACTATGTACTTAATTAAATATCAGAAACGAAATTTTGAATATATCTTTATTTATTAAAATACAGATAAATATTTTAAAAAGTGCCAACTTTCGACGCCAAAGCCAAACTCGTACAGTCTTATTTAATTTGGCAACATTCCTTTAATTTGCATGTAACTTCGGGATATTTCGTAAAAATAATTTAAAAAATTAGGGACTTTCACCATTATTACCTTTTTTGTTGTCATTTATTTGAGTTTTTGTTTGAAAGAGTTACAAAATAGCACAAAATGGGTAGACAGAGAGGACAAACTTCTGTCGAAGTAAGAAAATTAATAATTCAACATCATAATAATAATAAATCGCTGCGATAAATATCTGAGATAGTTGATAGAAGCCTATAACAGTGCAATATATTATAAAAAGGTATAAAATGGAAGAGAGGATTGCGAACAAGAAGAAAAGTGCAAATAACAAAATTTTCTCTGCTAAAGACGAGCAATATATTTTACGTCAAATAAAAAAGAACCCATTTTTAAGTGCTCCGAAACTCGTAGAAATTGTTGAGAAAGACTTAGGAAAAAAATGTTGCCCATAGACCATAGGAAACATATTAAAAAGAGCTAATTTCAATAGTAGAAGGACAAGAGTTAAACCTCTCATTAATAAGAGAAATCAAAGAGAAGCTTACGATTCGCCAAGGAACATGAAAGAAAGGATTTTGCATTTTGGAAGCAAGTATTATTCACAGATATAAGTAAATTCAACTTGTTTGGTTCAGATGGAAGACCTTATATATGGAGAAAATCAAATGATGAGTTGCTTGCCAAAGATATGAAACCAAGAGTTAAGCACGATGGTAGGTCAGTAATGGTTTGGGGATGATTTTCTGCATCTGGGCCCGGTGTTTTACACTTTACCGATGGTACCATAAATCAGCATATGTATCTAAACATTTTAAAAGAAAGTTTGCCAGTTTGTAAGCAGAAACTTTGTCTTGGTGAAAACTTTTATTTTTACTAAAACAACGACCCTAAGCCTAAGGCTTACAATGTGCAATCATGGCTACTTTATAATTGTCCACATGTTATAGATACACCAGCCCAGAGTCCAGACATAAACCCAATCGAAAATTTGTGGAGCGTCTTATTTAGTGTTATAAGACAGTTTAAAAATTAGTCTAAAGTGTACGAGTTTCGCTTGGAGCTACTGTATATTTTTTGCTGTGTGGTTGTAAAAAATTTCGGCGTAGATATTCGGTTTTAAAATCGCCATATAAATTATGGCAAAAAAGCCACACCGATGTGATGTAAATATTTTCGTGGAGAGTGCTAATAAACACTTTCAGTTCAAAGTATTTAATATTCATTAACTTATTTTGTAAAACAGAACAAGAATCAGCTGTTCTGTTCTTGACAGTAACAAAAGTAGTAACAAATTTATTAACATTCACATCTTCTACTCTTTTTTACTCTTTCGCAGCTTCTTTTGAGGTACTGAAGTAAACACTTTCCAATAACAATTAGTAACAACTTCTTGTTATTGAACAGAACTATATTCTATTATCAAATTTTAATTAAGTAAATTAAATTGGATATGTGTGAACACCAAAATTAATTACTCAATTAAAATTTTAATTGTATAAATTAAAACGTATGTCTGAACAGGGTATAAGAGAACAATGTAAAGAAAATGACAAAAATAACAAAGTGAAGGCAAATACAAACAGAGAATATGAAGAGAAATGTAGTGATGCAAAAACAATGATTAAGTGAGCTTTTTTGAAATAAGATTTTTACGAATATTAATAAAATATCAAAATTTTTAAAAAGTCTCATAGATTTGGGCAGCCCCATCAACTGTTTCAGAAAATATGGAAATTTTTATAAGTGATAACAAAAGTTATGTTGGTATTAATAAAAGTAAGTTAAAAATTAATGGAAATATAAAATGTTTAATTTTGTTCGGAAATAAAAATATTATATTGAAACTAATGGTTGTTGAAAATGAATCTGTGGGATGACCTTTTGTTTTAGGAGACTTTTTACATAAAAGTGGAACAAGACTTTAACGTCTTTAACGGCACAAATATAAGTAGTTTTACAGATTTTACGAATAAGTATCAGCGAAAAAATGAAGAAGGTTATGTATGTAGTGATTTGCGAGAAGATTGTATACATGATAAGTTAGATTCGTTGCAGATACATATGACAATCAAAGAGAAAAATTACAGAAAAAATGATGCGAATAGTGAATACAAAAATTATAATACAAGCGAAGATGGGGACAGGGAGGCTTTTGAAAGACAGATGTTTTTAATGGAGTGTGATGAGAATAGTATAGAATACGATGTAGGGAACCAGCTGACTTGTAAACAGAAAGTAGAATTTGATAAATTATTCTTTGATTCATATAAGACTCCGGAACGGCCAGTGGAACCTTCTAGAAAATGTGAAATGTGATTAATAGTGACGATAAGAAAATATTTAATTACCCCCCTAGAAGACATTTTTATTCAGAAAAGGCTAAGTTATAGATCATTTTAGATGAATATTTGTCGAAAGATTTTATAGATCCAAGTGAATCCGAATATGCTTCAATGATAGTTTTGAAAAAGAAAACGGGCTATTTAAGAATGTGTGCTGTAGACAACTGAATAAGGTCACGACAAAGACTAAGTTTCCGATTCCATTGATAGATGATCTGTTAGACAGGCTGGTTAATAAAAGCAAATTTTTGAAAATGGATTTGAAGACCACTATGGGCCGATCAATAGTAGTGATTCTATGAAGAGACATATTTTGGTGGTAGTTGATGCGTGTACAAAGTTTGTACGGCCTTATGCAATTAGAACAACGAAGTCTAAAGAAGTAATAGATGCCCTTGCAGATTATTTTAGAACATATAGTAGGTAGAAAGGTATTGTTTTAGATAGGGTATCCCGTTTTACATCGGAAGAATTTGAAGTTTTCAAGAAATATCAATATTATGCACATGAAAATTGACAGATGTCAAGTATCATCATCTTCTATGGAACAGGTCAACGGGGTAAGTTTGTAGATACTCTAGAGAAAAATGTGATAGACAAGCAACAGAAGTGCGAGGAACGAGAGTTGGGTGAAACTAAAAAAAAGGCCGAAGAAGTACAGAAAAGGATTCAGAATTATAACAAATCTTATGTTGACGGAAAACGGCAAAGTCCAGAGGTGTATAAGGAGGAAGATTACGTAATGGTCAGAAATTTTAACTCAACGGTAGGAGTGTCGAGTAAACTGTTGCCAAGGTATAAAGGGCCCTTTAGAATATGTAGGGTACTGGACAATGATAGATATTGTGTGAAGGACACTGAAAGCCTCCAACGGACACAAAGACCATATGAAGGAATTTGAGCGGTACAGAATATAAGGCTTTGGCTTAAGGGAAATAGTGAGAGATGCATTGACGACGATGATATATATCAATGTAGTTTATACAAGGACAACAGAAAGTATAATTTAGGGACAGACAAGGATAATAGTACAAGGGAAATTGCGAGAGTTACAACACGGAATATGTTAGCTAGAGGAGAGAATAGTAACATTACCTAGTATCAGGAGATCCTAGGAATCAGGACGGACGAGTTGTTGGCTGCATATTATAACTTGTCCTAGCAGATAGCTTTATTATAATATTTTTAAGTTATCATTCTATATTTCGTGCAAAGTTGTTTATTATTAAGCTAAATTGCATTCCTAAATTAAACTATTCTTTTACATTATGTACAAATTATAATTAAAACTTTGTACCACTTGTTTTTTCTTGATAGTTTTTAAGACAATTTAAATTAATTAAATTATAATTTCATTCTGCTAGCGTCTAATTTTTCTTGTTCTCTTTGGAAAACGTCCGCATACATTTGTAAAAATAAATTTTTCTTTCTAAAAAAGATTTTTAGAAATTAAAAATAAATGAACTTAAGCCAAAATAATTTCTATTCATTTATATAATATTCAGAGTTCAAATTATAATTTAATAAGAATTAAAAATTATTAAATTATAATTTAAATAAAAAGTTAGGGCACTGTGGTGAAAACAAATAAAACTTTAGAGAACACTTCAATAAAAACACAACCGTTTGAATTAAAGATTACTTTGCAAGTAATTTTATTTATTTGTGTATACTGACGCTTCAACACTTTTCAGCATAACAGTTACTTTTAACATTGACAACAAAAACTTAAAAGTAAGGTAAGTATTAGTTTTAGTATTATTTAATTCATTTTTAGTATTATTTCTTAGGTTTTATTAAATTCATTTATTATTACTATTATTATTATTTATTATTATTATTTGTTCAGAATCTTCGCCTTGGGCTTTCTTCCAAGCACTTGTTGCTCAAAGAAATGGGAAGATTACTTGACTGTTTTTAAACTACTGATTTTCTTACAGGCACATAAACCTGAAGAATTTTATTTTGTGGATGACCTCTCAAGCACTTGAACCTGGAGGTAAATTATTTTTGTTGGCGCAACAACAGCACTTGAACCGTGTTGCTTTCTCTTAATTAAAAAGACCGTTTCTTTCAGTTTAAAAATAAGAGTTATTTTATTTTGAATTTTCTTAGTCTTATATACTAGTTTTATCAAAGAAATATGATTAAATTGCATATTTCTTGTAGCAACAAAACAAATATCAAACATAAACAAATTTGCATTAATAAAAAATATATTAATATAGGGCAAGTGTGTCATATTGAATTACAATTGTAGGAAATAATATAGTAAAAATAAATTGTAATAACAAATGTGTGAATTTAGGACAAGTATTAAGTTACAATTGTAGGAAGTAAAAAGTTAAAATAATTTGCAATTAAAGTGTATTAATTTAGGCCAAGTGTGCTAGTTTATTGAACTTAAATAATTTGATGAATAATGAAAATGATTAATTTAGACCAATTGTGCTAAAGTTTATTAAACTTAAATAATTTAATAAATAATAAGAAATGTATTTATTTAGGTTGAAGTTTATTAAACTTAATTTAATAATAATTTAATAAATAATGCTCGTACATTAACATCCTCCCCCCGTTGAGTGCAGCTCAAAATATTTCTTGCTGTGGGGCTATTGTTGAGGATTGTGTTGGTTGTTATATGTGAACGGTGAAGTCTGAGTCGAGTTGTTGTTTGCGAGGTGCTGGAGTTGGAGTTGACCGTTGTTTGCACTTTCGTTTTACTAGTAAATATATGACAATGCTAAAGGCAACTATTAAGGATGTATACCCAACTGTCATGTGATGATAGTTGTGAGCTTCAAGTTTGTTTGGGAGTCTTAATATTTCTTGTGCTGCTAATGATTTTTGTAGAGCTGTTACATTTTTTACTTGGGAGATATATTGATTCGCATCTTCTTTTGGTAACAATGGTTTAATGCGTTCTTCGTGTCGTTGTTGGGTGAGTTCCCAGAAGCTGGTATATGATTTTTCGATCTTACTGGATATCAGCTGTTGTCCACGCAACGTCGTGAATTTATATTTAAGATGCACTCTGGTTCTAATATAAGCAAGCCAGATCCTTCAAGTGTAAATTGTGTGATTTCGGTTTTACATAGTGCTGTTGCCTGAGACGGTCTTGTAACTGAATATATCCATTTGTTTTGATCATGAAGGGAAATCCAGACTTCTTTATCTTTCATTTGCTGTACTGGGCAGTCTGATTGGGTGTTGTTATGAAATAAATTAAGTTCGCAGAAACATGTTGATGAGCCATCCTGATGCCTTATTTGGCCTTTAGGGCACAGATACATATCTTCTGTTATGAGTGAACATAAGCTGAGGTCAGATTTGCTAATGGTAAAGTATTGCTTGAGAGCAGTGTTGATGATCAAAAGTGGTGCACATGGGCGTATTGCTACTAATGTGTCATTGATCCACGTTGGCACTGGAATAACGTTAAATATTTTATACCGTTCACGTTGAACTAGTGGTAATGTAATACTGAAAACTACTATGTTGTCAGTGAGCCCTCCTTTAACCTTCATAAGCTTGTATAGCTGTAACGTATTTTCCTGGCTTACAGGCAGTTCCAGTGATTCGCTGAGATGCATTTTGATTTTCCTTACCTCTTGCTGTAATTGATGAGGAGTCAAGAGTAGTGGGCTTATTAAACCATGGTGAGTGTTTGTTAAAATATCAAGTATTGATAATTGTGTCTGTTGAAGCTTCGCTGCTGTAATTGTTAGTTGTATGCACAACGACAGAAAAATACGGTAAATCTTTTCTTGCTGGCGTTCGTCGTTTATCATATTGCGTACCTGTACAATTTGGAAATCAATTTGATCGAATTTTTTCTTTATTGATTCTTGATCTAATCTCATTATGTTTATTGTAGCGTCAATGATTGAGGTTTGATTTTTTAAGAGGGCGAGAAGATGTTCTTCGTTTTCTTTAACTTGAGAAATTGTACTAGCCATATCTTTGGCGTATTCGGAGTCCAATACACCAAAAAGTGAATGGGCGATATTTCCAACTAGATCTATTGCTGCTCTCTTTTTAATCCGCCCAGACAACAGAGTGCTGTCTAATTTTAATTCAGCTTCTGTGTGTTCAAAATGCTTGACCAGGCTTGTGCATGTAGTTTTGTCCTGCATTTGCTTGCATAGGTCGTTTAAGGTTTGTGTTCCTTGCGAAAAGATTGCCTCTTCAGTCCAAAATTCTTTTAAGTCATAGTAAACCAATAATTGCCATTCTGTAGTTGAAATTTTGGCGGATCCAATTCCTTCAAAATGAATGCCCAGACGATTTTCGAACTTTTGATAATGTATTTGTGCTCCTAATACTAGTGGCATTAATATGATCGCCATCATAATAGTTAATATGTTTTGGCTCATCGATATTCTTCTCCGTTTTTTATCACCTTCAGGTTTTTCGTTCTGATGAATGCTTGTGTCAATCAAGTCGTCTTGTTGAGGGATTTCATCATCTTCAGAATTATTAATTGGTAATAGTGCCAGCCTAGAAATTGGTCTTCTGCAAACTCCTTTTGATGTCTTAACATCAACTACTCGAATGAATCCATCATCGCCCTTATGTGTTTTTAGAATTCTTCCTAGAGGCCACTGTAAAGGAATTGTGTTGTCCTCCTTTATTATTACCATTTCTCCCGATTTAATGTTATCCTGTTGTTTGTTCCATTTGTGTCTGTGTTGGAGTTCTGATAGATACTCTTTTGACCAACGCCTCCAAAATTCTGACTTTAAGTGTGTAACTAACTTCCATCTGGTGAGAAGATTCTTTTGGTTTTCGGTGGCTGCTACGTCAATTTGGGAGTTGAGTGGTGCTCCTATGAGAAAGTGGCCAGGGGTTAATGCCGCCAAATCGTTCGGATTATCTGACATCGGACTTATGGGTCGGGAATTCAGAATTTCTTCAATTTCTATGACCACTGTGTCAAGCTCCTCATATGTTAGTGATGCTGTTGATACACTTCGTACAAGGAGATGTTTGGCCGATTTTACTGCCGCCTCCCATAAGCCTCCGAAATGAGGTGCGCTTGGAGGTATAAAATGAAACATGATGCCTCGAGCTGTACATTCTTTATCTATTTTTTCGCTAGCTGAATCTCCGTAAACTGCTTCTGACAATTCTGCCAGTTGATTTTTGGCCCCAACAAAGTTGGTAGCATTGTCACAGTATAAGTTTTTGCAATGGCCTCTTCGGCTTATGAATCTTTTTAATGCCCCTATGAATGCATCTGTTGTTAAACTGCTAACTACTTCTAGATGCACTGCTTTAGTAGCAAAACAGCAGAATACTGCGATGTAGGCCTTCTGAGGTCTTTTTCCTCTGATCTTATAGTGGACCCAAAATGGACCGCAAAAATCAACTCCAGAGTTAATGAAGGGTCGAGCTGGAACGATTCTTGTAGACGGCAGATTTCCCATAATTTGAGTAAGAAGTTTTGGTTTAGCTCTAGCGCATTTTATACAATGCTGGATGATTGATCGGGCCATTGACTTTCCCTTGATTGGCCAGTATTTTTGTCTTGTGTGTGATAAGAGTGCCTGAGGACCACAATGACGGTTTTCCTCATGCACCATCTGCATCAGCAATTTGGATATCGGGTCATTATAAGGTATAAGCATTGGATGTTTAGCGTCATATGGAAGCTCTGATGCTTCTAATCTTCCTACGACTCTGATGATGCCGTTTAAGTCCAAAAATGGGGCAAGGTTATTATATGGGCTATTTTTGCTTACTTGCTTGTACCTTGTCAGGTGTTTAAGTTCTTCGTCAAAATCTGCGTGTTGCATTGCCCTTACAATCAAAGTAAGAGCTTGTTCTAGTTCTGAAACTGATAATGATAGCTTGGATTGTTGATTGCTCCTTCTTGTATTGTTGATGAATCTCACAATGTAGCCAACTACTCGTTGTAGAGTTTTGAATGAGCCATTATGTTTAATGTTGTAGATCACACTATCTGTAGAATCACTCGCTGTTGATGCTGCTGCTACCCTTTTTCGCTCTATATCAACATTCTGATCCATGATATTTGTTTTGGAGACTTCTTTTGGCCATATCTCTTGTTGTCCATGTAGAAATATAGGTCCGTAGAACCACAAATTGTTTGATGCGAGTTTTCTTGGAGAGATGCCACGCGACAGAATATCTGCAGGATTGTCTTTTGAGTTTACATGTCGCCACTGTTCTGTTATTGACAATTCTTGTATTGCAGCTATTCTGTTAGCCACAAATGTTTGGTATGATGATGCTTGGGAATTGATCCAGGCCAAAACGATCTTTGAATCTGTCCATAAATAAGTAGGAACATCCATGTATTTTAAGTCTTTCTTTACTCTTGATGTTAGCTGAGCGCTTAAAAGTGCTGCACAAAGTTCGAGACGAGGTAAAGTTTGACGCTTTAAAGGTGCTACTCGGGACTTCGAGCATAATAGTCTCACGATAATCTGCTTATTCTTTGTTGTTGATCTGATATAGACTGCTGCGCCATATGCCTTTTCTGATGCGTCTGCAAAGGCATGAATTTGTATGTTGGATGTCACATGTCCTTCGAAGATATGTCGCGTGATTCTTAGGTCTTTTATGTGCTCTAAGTCTTGTCTGAATGTAACCCAAGTTGCATGAAGATTTTCTGGCAGTGCCTCATCCCAGTCTAACTTTTTCTGCCAAAGTTCTTGGATGAATATTTTGGCGGTAACTACAATCGGTGACAGTAGTCCCAGAGGATCGAACAAACTGGCTAAATCTGAGCTAACTGTGCGTTTTGTGACGTGGTTAATCTCCCTTAGACATACTTTTACACATAGTTTGTCATGTTGCGGCATCCATGTTAAGCCCAAAGTTTTCACGATATGGTTTTTCTCGCCATCAAAGTCAAAATTAACTTCTTGTTGGTTTTCGGCGAGGTTTTGAAGTAGTTTTGGATGATTTGCTGCCCATTTTTGTAATTCAAGACCATGCTGATGCAAGATGTATTGAAGTTCTGACTGAATTGCTAGAACAGTGTGCAAGTCATCCCCCCCGCCAATACCGTCATCTACATAGAAGTTTTCGAGTAAAAATTGAGCTCCATGTGGGTATCGTATCATGTTTGTCTTAGCAATTTGTTCTAAGCATTTTGTAGCTAGATAAGGTGCAGATCTCGTTCCATATGTGACTGTATTTAGTTTATAATACTTTATTGGCTTAGTGGGACTTTCTCTCCAGATAATTATTTGAAAGTTTCTATCATCTGGGTGCATTACTATTTGCCGGTACATTTTTTTTATGTCGGTTGTGAAGACAAATCGTGGACACCGAAAGCGTAGTAGAATAGAAAACAATTCACTTTGTACTATGGGTCCTGTATACATTATGTCGTTCAACGACGCTCCGTTAGTCGTTTTAGTTGAGGCATCAAAAACTACTCGTAATTTTGTTGTTAAACTATCAGGTCTAAGTACACAATGGTGAGGAATGAAGTAATTTGGTGTTTGTATAGAGTTTACGTCTATTTCGGCCATATGCCCCAATGCTTCATATTCTTTCGTGAAATCTATATATTGGGTTTTGATTTCTGGAGCCTTTGATAATCGCCTTTCTAATGAGAGAAATCTGGTAAAGGCTACTCCATGGGATTCGCCAAGAGTGTTTGAGCTAGTGCAGAATGGAATTTTGACCACGAATCTTCCATTTTTGTCAATGGTGTGAGTTTGTAAAAAATGGTTTTCACATTGTCTTTCAGCCACCGAAAGGCATCTGTCAGATGTGCTGATAGTTTCCAGTTCCCAGAGCCGAGCAATAGCATTTTCCAAGTTAACTTCGTCATCAGTACATATTCCGCATGCTGCACTTGATAATTCATGTCCTCCAATTCTCCCAGAAATTACCCAGCCAAGTAGAGTGTTATTTAAAATGGGCAAATCGTAGCCTAGTTGAATCTGCCCACTTGACAGTAGTTGATGATGAAATTCTGCCCCAAGTAGAACATCTATTTTGTCAGGACGATTGAATTGTGGGTCTGCTAGCATAATGTTCTTTGGAATTGGCCAATGATCTATATTGATAACTTGTGATGGTTGAGGTGAAATTATGTGCGGAAGGACCGCTGCTTCAAGCCGTGCGGTATAATTATTGATTCTTGAATGTAATGCTACGTTGACTCGGCGTGTTACCCTAGTGTCACTAGAAGCGATGCCGCTAATGGAGATTGATGTTGGTTTAGTTGAAATATTGAGACGTTTTACTAGACGTTCGCTGACAAAGTTCAGTTGGGATCCTGAATCGAGAAGTGCTCTGCATTGTATCTCCTTGTCATTAGCTCGTATCTTTATCATTGCTGTGCTCAGAAGTACATAGCTGGATCTTTTGGATTGGTTGTACGTTGTAAGTGATATAGCGTTTTGATTTCCAGATGATGAGTGATCACCTCGCAGATCTTTGTTGTTTGAAATGTTTGTTGCTGCGTTATTGCCTTGAGTTGATCTCTCCAAGTGCAGCAATGTGTTATGCTTTTTGCTGCATTCTTTGCAACCCCTTGACATACAGGCTTTAGAATTGTGACCAGGTTTTAAACAATTCACACAGTATCTGTGTTGTTGAATTACTTGTAGTCTCGCTGATGTCGACAACTGAAGAAATTTGGTACATGCGAATAACGGATGATTTCCATTTTTGCATACAATACATGAATTGTTAAATTGGTTTGTGGTGATGGAAGTACACACCCTTGATTTTGAATGCGGTGATTTTTCAGAAAACGCTTCCATTGATTGGAAATTCCTTTCCAAGAATTCCAGGAACTCTATGATATCCGGAACCTCTCGAGGATTCTTCAGTGTTTGCTCGTACCGGAGACGCGTTGTTTGGTCCAACTTCTTGAGGAGTAGGTAGCATAATATTGGATCCCATGATTTCGTATCCACCTGAAGATTTTGAAGCGCTAAAAGACACTCCTTAGTTCTGTCATGGAGCGATTTGTAGTTGTCAGTACAGCCTTTAATTGGGGTGTCTATTAGCTCTTGCACAAGCTTGTTGACCAATAATCTTTTGTTGTTATATCGGTCCACCACCATGGTCCATGCAGCGTCAAAAGTTTCTTCAGTGACAGCGAAGTGCTTTATCAAATTTGCTGCTTCTCCTACTAACTGTGTTTTTAAATACCACATTTTTTGAATTTTAGGCATTGATCGCCTTATCACTAGAGATAAGAATATGTCATAGAATGCTTGCCACTTGAGGTGATTTCCATCGAATTTCGGTAGTGCGACTTTTGGCATAGGCAAGGACTCTGAATCAGTTAAATTATGCTGGGATTGTTCAATTGCGCCTACTGTATTGATTATCTTTCGAAGCTTAGTCTCGAGTTGTATAAATCGCACGGAGTCGTACCCTTGTTGCTCTGGATTGTCAAAGAGCTCAAATATTTTGAAATGTATGGCTTCGATGCCTTGCCATTTGTTTAATGCTATGTTTTGGTTCTGATGAGTATATTCGTCATCAAGTAACCGTTCTAAAGAAGACATCATTACCGCTTGTCGACGTTTGAGCTTTATAAACTCATTAGTCTCAGCTGCTAACACATCACAGCCCTCTTTTGGCGGAATTTTGTGTGAAGTTGACTTTACCTTCAATATAGATTTTTCGAAGATGTCCTTATATTGCTCGACAACCTTCTGTATTGCGGAATAATAATCTTCCGTGAAGTAGCGGTGATCTAGAGGTTTGTCGTCACTTAGCCGAGTCAGGTTGTCATTTGTCTCGAACGCCATCCATTCTTCGTCTAGTCTACGCAATCTCTCTTGAAAATAGCTCACCGACTCCTTTCTGGCTTGGGAATCTTTCTTGAAGTTTCTAATAATTGCTTCGATGTTCTCCCCAAGCACCTTTTGCCTTTGAGTTTATTCTTCGAATGACACCATTGTGGATGATATTTAGCTGGCGATCACTGCTGCTAGTATTTCCACTCGAATAATGTGTTGCTCAACTGTTGATATGCAGAATACTGCTGGCTCAACGTATTTAGACGTCCTGCTCTTGTAACAGGATCACGTCGGGGTCACCAAAATGTTCAGAATCTTCGCCTTGGGCTTTCTTCCAAGCACTTGTTGCTCAAAGAAATGGGAAGATTACTTGACTGTTTTTAAACTACTGATTTTCTTACAGGCACATAAACCTGAAGAATTTTATTTTGTGGATGACCTCTCAAGCACTTGAACCTGGAGGTAAATTATTTTTGTTGGCGCAACAACAGCACTTGAACCGTGTTGCTTTCTCTTAATTAAAAAGACCGTTTCTTTCAGTTTAAAAATAAGAGTTATTTTATTTTGAATTTTCTTAGTCTTATATACTAGTTTTATCAAAGAAATATGATTAATAATATGAAGAATATGAAATATGATTAATAATATGATTTCTTGTAGCAACAAAACAAATATCAAACATAAACAAATTTGCATTAATAAAAAATATATTAATATAGGGCAAGTGTGTCATATTGAATTACAATTGTAGGAAATAATATAGTAAAAATAAATTGTAATAACAAATGTGTGAATTTAGGACAAGTATTAAGTTACAATTGTAGGAAGTAAAAAGTTAAAATAATTTGCAATTAAAGTGTATTATTTTAGGCCAAGTGTGCTAGTTTATTGAACTTAAATAATTTGATGAATAATGAAAATGATTAATTTAGACCAATTGTGCTAAAGTTTATTAAACTTAAATAATTTAATAAATAATAAGAAATGTATTTATTTAGGTTGAAGTTTATTAAACTTAATTTAATAATAATTTAATAAATAATGCTCGTACATTAACATTAAATTAATATTGTACTGGCTAAACATTCCGGCCCCATTGAAGGAGCTGAGGTCTTCAATCATCGTGTAGTGGAGCCAATTTACATACTGGGCGTTTAAATACGCCGTTTCTGGTCTTGGACTCCGCCACCCTGACCTTGCCGTCGTCTCCTTCGTGGACGTTGACACCTCTCCCGGTCAGCCAGTGCTGTGGCGGGCAATTGTCTTCGTGGATTATCACCACTTGACCGACCTTGAGACTGGGCATCTCCTCGCGCCACTTGGCTTTGCCCTGAAGTCCCAGAATATAGTCGCGAGACCAAGCCTACCAGAATGTCTGCTTGAGACCGCAAAGCAGACGCCATCGCTTCCATAATTTCGCCTCTTTGCCTGTCACGTCTTCAGCAGATTCTGGCGGGAGCGAACGCAGACCCTCGCCTATCAGTAGGTGCGCTGGAGTTAGCGCTTCCCCGTCGTTGGGGTCTGGTCGACTGTTGAGCACCGCCTCTACTTCTGCAAGCATTGTGCCCATCTCTTCTTGAGTGAGCGATGCGTTGCCCACGGCTCGCAGAAGTAGGAACTTCGCCTGCTTCACGGCTGCTTCCCACAGCCCTCCGAAGTGTGGCGCCCGAGGTGGTATGAAGCTGAACCTCACCCCGGACGACGCTGCGTATGATGCGACGACCTGTTGCAGCCCCTTCAGCACTCGGCTGGCTCCAACGAAGTTCGTCGCGTTGTCGCACCAAACTACTGTTGGCAGTCCTCTCCTGGCAGCGAACCTTTTAAAAGATAAAAGAAAAGAATCAGTAGACAGGTCAGACACTAATTCTAAATGTACCGCCTTAGAAGTGAAATTTTTTTTCCCATTCATAGTAAGTAGTATGAGTATGATTATATAAATACCAAAATACGTAAAGAAAAGTACATATACGTATATAAGTATATATATATTTATATGTATGAATGTACGTATATGTAACAAATTAAAGAGAAGAGAAAAGAGTTGATAAAAACTTCAATTACAATTAAATAACAAGAAAGCTTTTTTATATAATCTTACTCATTTTTTTGTATTGTAAGTTATTGGTTTTGAAATTGCGATTATACCATATGGATAAAAGCTATTTAAGGAAACTTTTAAATTAAAGGTTTACCTACATTCAATAGCAACGTAAACAATGTGATCGGAGAGGCCTCTACGACTGAAGTAACGTTCTCTTAAACTCATCACATACTATCAACTGGTGAGTGATACATAATATTTTTTTTTATGGTACGAGTATATTTGTAAATTATTTTACTGAATAAAAAAAAAAAATAAAAAAAACAACAACAACTCAATAGAGGCAAAAACACAATGAGGAAAAAAATGCATGTGAAAATGTTAATTGTCTGCTTAAGTTTTTGTTGTTATTTTTATCATAATTTAATGATCAAAATGTAATTCAAATTGTTAAGGGATGTATTCTCAATATTATAGGTAGATTTAAATAGTATGGTAACAAACTAAAAAGCTATTAAAAAGTTCTTATCGGTGCTTTCAATCTTTTTTTTATGAAATATTCTATTAAATATATAATGAATCAAAAAATGTTAACCTTCATGTCTTGTTAGTTAATTTGAGTCTCCTTACGGAGGTGAGATGAAAAAAGGGTAGTAAGAAAGTGGGTTTTAGCAAAACAGTCTAAGCTAAAACAATAGGCAGGGAGGGTTAAGAAGATATGGCCCCGAAAAACATCACTGGTGATCATGTTATTAATTCTATTCGTTTTGTGTTGAGTTCATTTTGAGTCAGTTTTCTTGGAGTTCATTGAGATGATGTAGATGCAGTTTTTAACAACCGTGGCAAGGGAGCCTATAATTTATTATGTTTATAAGTACGATGTATATAGAAGATCATCAGACTGAAAGCTAGCAGTACAAAAGCTCCCAAATACGGTTCTTTACATAATCCACCAAAAAAACTTTAAATAATTCCATCTATACAAATAACATCCGCATTAGGCTTATCGAAGTGTGGTGGCTTGTTCCACTGCAAATCAAGTAAAATGCAAAATTGTACATTACATAATACATAACACGAAAACCGCTATATACATTTTAATTGGTGGTCTACCACGTATCCTCAATGATACGTTAATGGGACCACAGAAGTCTACGCCAACCGTTAAAAAGGGTCGGGTAACTCTCACTCTACTAGTGGGTAAATTGCCCATTATTTGGGACATTAGTTTTGGTTTATAACGGAAGCAATGAACACACCGGCGAACTATTTTGCTGCACTCTTCTTTCGCATTAATAAGCCATATATTCTGCCGCGAAAGAGCTACAAGTGCTTTTGTGCCAGCATGACAATTTTCAAAATGAAGATTCCGCAAATACAGTGTGACAAAGCTATGTCTATTCGGTAATAAAACTGGGAACTTGGTATTCTACTTCAAGTTTGCATTAATCAATCTCCCACCTACCCTTAAAAGTGAAAATGTTCATTTCTCTTCTGTGAAAGTATGAACAAATGGTGTTAATTTTTGAATGTTTGATGGCAAGACAAGAGATTTTTGCAATTTCGATATCTCCTCAGAAAAGTAATTTTTCTGGATTGTCTCTACAAGCCGAAAGAATGACCATTTCAATTCGATTGCAGTAGGTCTAGAGCCTTTGTCTATTTTACGTTTTCTCAAAACGTCAGCAAATCTAAGTATAAAAGACGTTACTCGTAGAATCTTTTTGTAAGACGAATATTTTTCTATAAGATCCAATAGTCAATTATGTGGATCCTCTACTGCAATAAGTACATTCTTTTTTCCAATAATTCCTGGTTCTCTGTTAACTCAACGTGTTCGTTAACAGGCCAGTGGGAGCTTTCGCTTAGTAAAAACGAAGGTCCCTCAAACCAAATCGAATTTTTTAATTCTTCAACATCGCATCCTCTTGAAACAATATCAGCTGGATTTTGCTTGGTGGGAACATGGCGCCACGAAACGTGGTCTGACCATTCTTGAATCTCAGCCACTCGATTTGAAACAAAAGTAGATAGAGAGGATGGATGCGTTTTAATCCAATGAAGTGTTATTTCTGAATCAGTCCAGAAATTAACACACTCGATTTCAAAGCTCATCATTAACTTAATTCGATTCCACAACTTAACTAATAGGTGTGCAGCACATAGCTCAAGTCTCGGAAGAGACTTGGTCTAAAGAGGAGCAACTTTAGATTTCACCGTAAGTAGTCTCGAAACAATTCTGTTTGATTCGGAGCTTCGAATGTAGATGCAACTACCATATGCTCGAATTGAGGCATCAGCAAATCCGTGAATTTGAATTTTTGCTTTAAAAGTTGTAAAAACGTTATTGAATCAATTTCCAGTAAATTAGATTTGAAATTTTCCCATGAAGTATTTAGTCTCATGGGAATTGATTCATCCCAGTCAAGTTTTTGAATCTAAAGTTCTTGTAATAACATTTTGGATTTTGTTACTATAGGGTATAATAGTCCGAGAGGATCAAATAACAGCGAAGAAACTGACAATATGTTTCTTTTAGTAGCTTTTAATTCTTGAAAATTATTTTCCAAACGAAACTTAAATGAATCGTTCTTCGGAATCCAATGTATGCCGAGAGCTTTTGCTGAATCGGAATCGCTATGTAATAGTTTTTCATTCTGTACTGAACTCATAAATTCAGGATGATTTGAAAACCATTTCGTAAGTTTAAAACCAGCTGAACTTTAAATTTCATTAACGAATTATACTCAGGTCTTGGTAGCTATCAGCACCAGTTAATAAATCATCTACATAGAAATCACTGCGAACAACTTTTGAACCAATAGGTAAAGTCTCTTTGTACAAATCGCTTAAATGAATCAAACATCTGATCGCTAAAAATGGCGCTGACGCCGTGCCGTATGTAAGAGTGTTTAAACAAAACTCTTTTAAGGAATCAGATGGATTTTCTCTCCAAAGGACTAATTGAAAATTTCGGTAATTTTCGTCAATTAAAATTTGACGATACATCTTTTCAATATCTGCAGTGATTGCATATTTATGAAATCGAAAACGGATTAATGTAGAATATAATTCTTCTTGAATCGTCGGACCAACCATTAGCAAATTGTTAAGCGATACATGCGAAGAAGTTCTACATGAAGCATCAAAAACTACTCGAAGTTTTGTAGTTGTACTCTGAGGTCGCAAAACACATTGATGTGGAATAAAATAGTGAGGAAAATCAGGCATATTATTCAAAAGTGACATATGACCTAAATCGAAATACTCTTTCATAAAATCATGAAACATCTGCGTCATGATGTCATCTTTGGAAAGTCTTCGTTCCAAAGAGAGAAATCGCCTTTTGGCAGTTTCAAAAGATAAACCAAGCAATTTTGTATCAGATTTGAAAGGCAGTGAGACTTCAAATCGTCCTGACATTAAGCGTCGTACGGAATTTCTAAATTTGTCCTCACATTGTTGCTGTTCCTCAGAATATATTTTTGTTGACTCATTTGGAAGATCTTTTAATTCACAGAATTTCCTGACTATTGAATCAACATTGCTCTCGTTTTCTACAACAGTACTTAAATGAAAAACGTTGTTATTGGTCGAGCCCTTTGATTGGTTGTATTTTCCAGTTACAATCCAACCAAGCGAAATCTTTTGAAGAATTGTTAGGCTCGGACCAGACTTTATTTGACCAACACACATCAAATCAAAGAAAATTTCAGTGCCAATCAATAAATCAAATTTTTTGTGGCTTATGAAAGCAAGGATCAGCTAATTCTATATTCTTAGGAATATTTAAGCTAGTTTTATTTATTCTAAGATCCGGTTGCAAATTAGTTATATGACTCAATACCCAAAACTTTGAATTAAAGTTAGTAGAGTTAACCCTCGACGTGACAGTTAAATTTACACAAGATTTGGAAACCGAATTTGTTTCACTTATGCCATTTAGACTTATGTGCTGTTTCTGTATTGCAGGCGATCAACTCGTCTGAAAAATTTATATGAAAAGCACCCAGTTTTTTGAGTTATTTTCATATAAAATTTCTAGACGAGTTGATCGCCTATATTACAGAAACAGCACATTAATCTGCCTCCTTCTTTTTTCAGTCTTAGTATCTGCGGAAGTTCCTTAGTTATCAAGTTTGGTTGAGAACCGGAATCTAACAGTGCTCTGGCTAGTATATATTTACCAGAATTACTTCTCACTTTTACAACAGCTGTGGCAAGAATAATTCTTTCATCCGATGATGAATAATTAACAGACGCGTGTGAAGTAGATGGCTGTTCAGCATGATTATTCGAATTAATGGAACTACTAGAACTTGCATTAAATTTGTGCAATAGTGAATTGTGAGAACCACTACATATTCTGCACTTAGAAGATTGACATCTTGCTACGGTTTGACCTTTTCTCAAACAATTAATACATGCTGCCACAGATTTTATGTCGAGTAAACTGTTGCCAAGGTATAAAGGGCCCTTTAGAATATGTAGGGTACTGGACAATAATAGATATTGTGTGAAGGACATTGAAAGCTTCCAGCGTACACAAAGACCATATGAAGGAATTTGAGCGGTACAGAATATAAGGCTTTGGCTTACGGGAAATAGTGAGAGATCCATTGACGACGATGATATATATCAATGTAGTTTATACAAGGACAACAGAAAGTATAATTTAGGGACAGACAAGGATAATAGTACAAGGGAAATTGCGAGAGTTACAACACGGAATATGTTGGCTAGAGGAGAGAATAGTAACATTACCTAGTATCAGGAGATCCTAGGAATCAGGACGGACGAGTTGTAGGCTGCATATTATAACTTGTCCTAGCAGATAGCTTTATTATAATATTTTTAAGTTATCATTCTATATTTCGTGCAAAGTTGTTTATTATTAAGCTAAATTGCATTCCTAAATTAAACTATTCTTTTCCATTATGTACAAATTATAATTAAAACTTTGTACCACTTGTTTTTTCTTGATAGTTTTTAAGACAATTTAAATTAATTAAATTTTAATTTCATTCTGCAGCGTCTAATTTTTCTTGTAAAAATAAATTTTTCTTTCTAAAAAAGATTTTTAGAAATTAAAAATAAATGAACTTAAGCCAAAATAATTTCTATTCATTTATATAATATTCAGAGTTCAAATAATAATTTAATAAGAATTAAAAATTATTAAATTATAATTTAAATAAAAAGTTAGGGCACTGTGGTGAAAATAAATAAAACATTAGAGAACACTTCAATAAAAACACAAACGTTTGAATTAAAGATTACTTTGCAAGTAATTTTATTTATTTGTGTATACTGACGCTTCAACACTTTTCAGCATAACAGTTACTTTTAACATTGACAACAAAAACTTAAAAGTAAGGTAAGTATTAGTTTTAGTATTATTTAATTCATTTTTAGTATTATTTCTTAGGTTTTATTAAATTCATTTATTATTACTATTATTATTATTATTATTTATTATTATTAATATTGTACTGACTAAACATTCCGGCCCCATTGAAGGAGCTGAGGTCTTCAATCATCGGGTAGTGGAGCCAATTTACATACTGGGCGTTTAAATACGCCGTTTCTGGTCTTGACCTCCGCCACCTTGACCTTTCCGTCGTCTCCTTCGTGGACGTTGACGACTCTCCCGGTCAGCCAGTGCTGTGGCGGGCAATTGTCTTCGTGGATTATCACCACTTGACCGACCTTGAGACTGGGCATCTCCTCGCGCCACTTGGCTTTGCCCTGAAGTCCCAGGATATAGTCGCGAGACCAAGCCTACCAGAATGTCTGCTTGAGACCGCAAAGCAGACGCCATCGCTTCCATAATTTCGCCTCTTTGCCTGTCACGTCTTCTGCAGATTCTGGCGGGAGCGAACGCAGACCCTCGCCTATCAGTAGGTGCGCTGGAGTTAGCGCTTCCCCGTCGTTGGGGTCTGGTCGACTGTTGAGCACCGCCTCTACTTCTGCAAGCATTGTGCCCATCTCTTCTTGAGTTAGCGATGCGTTGCCCACGGCTCGCAGAAGTAGGAACTTCGCCTGCTTCCCACAGCCCTCCGAAGTGTGGCGCCCGAGGTGGTATGAAGCTGGAACTCACCCCGGACGACGCTGCGTATGATGCGACGACCTGTTGCAGCCCCTTCAGCACTCGGCTGGCTCCAACGAAGTTCGTCGCGTTTTCGCGCCAAACTACTGTTGGCAGTCCTCTCCTGGCAGCGAACCATTTAAAAGATAAAAGAAAAGAATCAGTAGACAGGTCAGACACTAATTCTAAATGTACCGCCTTAGAAGTGAAATTTTTTTTCCCATTCATAGTAAGTAGTATAAGTATGATTATATAAATACCAAAATACGTAAAGAAAAGTACATATACGTATATAAGTATATATATATTTATATGTATGAATAAACGTATATGTAACAAATTAAAGAAAAGAGAAAAGAGTGGATAAAAACTTCAATTACAATTAAATAACAAGAAAGCTTTTTTATATAATCTTACTAATTTTTTTGTATTGTAAGTTATTGATTTTGAAATTGCGATTATACCATATGGATAAAAGCTATTTAAGGAAACTTTTAAATTAAAGGTTTACCTACATTCAATAGCATCGTAAACAATGTGATCGGAGAGGCCTCTACGACTGCAGTAACGTTCTCTTAAACTCATCACATACTATCAACTGGTGAGTGATAAATAATATTTTTTTTATGGTACGAGTATATTTGTAAATTATTTTACTGAATAAAAAAAAAATAAAATAAAAAAAACAACAACTCAATAGAGGCAAAAAAATGCATGTGAAGATGTTAATTGTCTGCTTAAGTTTTTGTTGTTATTTTTATCATCATTTAATGATCAAAATGTAATTCAGATTGTTAAGGGATGTATTCTCAATATTATAGGTAGATTTAAATAGTATGGTAACAAACTAAAAAGCTATTAAAAAGTTCTTATCGGTGCTTTCAATCTTTTTTTTTATGAAATATTCTATTAAATATATAATGAATCAAAAAATGTTAACTTTCATGTCTTGTTAGTTAATTTGAGTCTACGGACGTGAGATGAAAAAAGGGTAGTAAGAAAGTGGGTTTTAGCAAAACAGTCTAAGCTAAAACAATAGGCAGGGAGGGTTAAGAAGATATGGCCCCGAAAAACATCACTGGTGATCATGTTATTAATTCTATTCGTTTTGTGTTGAGTTCATTTTGAGTCAGAGTGCAGTTTTTAACAACCGTGGCAAGGGAGCCTATAATTTATTATGTTTATAAGTACGATGTATATAGAAGGTAAGGGATTGTGAAAGGAACACGAACTCCCCCATCAGACTGAAAGCTAGCAGTACAAAGTCTCCCAAATACGTTTCTTTACATAATCCACCAAAAAAACTTTAAATAATTCCATCCATACAAATAACATCCGCATTAGGCTTATCTTATGTGGTGGCTTGTTCCACTAATTTGTGCAATTTAATGATGTTTTGTAATTTTTCTTTTTAGAATTTTCATTTTTATTAGTATTATTATTATTACTACTCGTATTAAACCTCGGTCTTGAACTAGAAGATTCGTCAGCAGAAATATGCTGGTACCATTTGTTCAAGGCGGCTTCGAAATCAAGCTGTTCTTCCCACTTTGATCTGGTCACTGGATCTACTTTTGACATCACTAAATGTATTAATATGGCATTCTTTATTTTCTTATCGTCACCTATTGACAACAGCGAATCGTAAATAGCAGAAACGGTATCAATCATGCTTCGCAAAGCAGAAACCGAAGATTTTGTGATCTCTGGCAAATCAAAAACTTTTGCAATATTATCAAAAAATATTAGGCATTCATTGTCGTAAACCTTCTTTAAGCTGGCTAATGCTTTGGGATAATTTTCCTCTGAAATCTGAAAAGCTTTCACTGTACCTAAAGCTGAATCGGACAAGCATGATATTAAATGATCATTGTGGACTAAGTACTCAGATAAGCTCATAAAATTCTTATAATCAGAATATTTTCCATTAAATTTGGGAAGCTTCATATTTGGGAGTCTTGACTGATGTGTCTGTGCACTGAAAGAGATTTCAGGCAAGTTTGGCTGCCTATTTTTAACCAGTAGACTCAAAAACATTGATTTTGTTGTCACACAAATGTCCTCAAGCTCAGCTCTATCGTCACTATCGGGATCTAAATTATCAACCTCTGACTGAAGCTTTATTGCTTGGTCAATATAAGTTTTTAAAATGTCTAAACGACATTCTATTTCTATGGGGTTAAAAGATATCGTCTTTTCCCTGATAAATTTCTGAATCCTAACTATATTTGTACAGCCTTTGCTTTCTTTGCCATTAATTTCTCCAAAGTTTCCGATCTGGAAGGAGAATCTTGATATTTTCTACTAGGCATTGTATAACTTCTACTTAATTTTATTCCTCAAAACAAATTTTAAATTTACCAAATTAATTTATTGGCCGAATTATATTCCAAATTAGAAATTAAAAATGTTTTGGACTACAAGAATTATAAAATATTATTCTCTCGTCAGTTACACGGTATTCGGATTCTTTACAGTTTTTAGATCTATTTTTATTTTGCAAAAAATAGTAAATTTTGATCAGTATGTTCAAAAATTAAAAGTAATTTATTTAATTTTTGTTTAAAACCACTTTAAACAGCCTTTGGTATAATAAAAATATTTATCTTACCAAGTAAAATCGTTTAAAAGTTAATATGATAGTGTGAACACGCTAAGCAAATTTGTTGTGCAAAATTATAAAATAAAAATCATCGCAGTTAGTGTGAACACACAAACAACTTGATATTTTAAAACTATGAAAATTAACTTTTTGATGCTAGTGTGAACGCACCACACTGTTATTAGCTGAGAGTAAATAAGCTAATAACAATAAAAATTATTTTAATGATATTGCAATACCGACGTCAATTAAAGAATATTAATTTATCTCTCAATGATAAAGAGCATAAATTAAAACTGTATGTTTGTATATTAACAAAATTATTAACACTCGCGTTGAGATTCACTTTTAAGGGTGGGTTTTGTTTAAATATAACAAATAAATAAATTGTTTCACAATTATTTAAGTGTAAAAAATATATTTTGTGTTCGACTTGCAACGCGAAATTAATTTTTGAATAATTTACAAAAATCTTTTAAATTTGATTAATTTACAAATTTAAGGTAATAACACAAATATTTTTAACACTTGTTACCTCTTGTTCTGATTCGGAATTACTTCCCTGGATACGCTCGGCTCTGCAGATAATACAGCGGCAACGGGGCATCTAGGTGAACTTCTGGATAAGATGTGGACCAGTTTATTTTTGTTGTGTTTACGTTTTTGTTTTTGTGTTTGTTTAAAACTTTTGCACTAGTGTTTATAATTTGTATAAAAACTGTGTTTTTTTATGTTTAATCGCTGTTTTCTTTATAGGTATGTTTTATTTATGTTTTTATGTGTTGTTTTGTTTAAAACAGTATAGTTTGTGTGATTGTGTTTTGTTTTATTATTTGTTTTGTATGTTTTAAAAGTTGTGTAGTTTAATGTATGTAATTGTTTTATTTTAACACTTGTTTGTTTAATAAACGGTTTTTTTTTTAATTTAAGTTTTAATTAAAGTATAAATTTTAATTGGTTTTAAAGTGAAGTAATTTATCACTATTAGTTTTTTATTTTTCACTTGTCCCTGCTCGGGCGCCAAAATGTTTTTTCTTAATAGTTTTTAAGACAATTTAAATTAATTAAATTATAATTTAAATAAAAAGTTAGGGCACTGTGATGAAAATAAATAAAACTTTAGAGAACACTTCAATAAAAACACAACCGTTTGAATTAAAGATTACTTTGCAAGTAATTTTATTTATTTGTGTATACTGACGCTTCAACACTTTTCAGCATAACAGTTACTTTTAACATTGACAACAAAAACTTAAAAGTAAGGTAAGTATTAGAGGTAAGTATTAGTTTTAGTATCACTTAATTAATTTTTAGTATTATTTCTTAGGTTTTATTAAATTCATTTATTATTACTATTATTATTATTAATATTGTACTGGCTCAACACCACTGTAAACTCCAATTTCTGTAAGAATGAAAAAGTATATTTGTTTTAATACTTAATTACGGTTATTAAATAAGATTACAAAATTTGCAGCACCAACTTATGTATTGTACACTCATAAGTAAATGTATTAGTGTTTAAGAGAGCATAGAATGTGAGAACAACTTTATAAAACAAGGACATGAAAATAAAGGGTCTGCCGTTGTGTGTTTGTTGAAGACTAAACTGCTATTCCCAAAATTGGTTTTATATTGCATTGTAATAATAAAAATTAAATATTAAAAAAATGTAGGATAAGTAGGTCATCATTTATAAAGAAACCTCCAGGAAGAGGTACGTGCGCAAACATGGGTTTGCCGCGTTTAAAAGTACAGGTAGTTATATTTGCATATCCTTTAAAAAAATATTTAATTGCTGCATAAGAAAAAAACAAAATCTCAAATTTCACACAACAAAGTAATAAAAGTAGAAGCACTTATTAGAAGAACACAATAAAAAAAGAGATTTTTTGCACGAGGTACCATGATTGTGTGCATCATTTACAGCTGCTGTAATGAAAATAAGGAAAAATTGTATATTAGTAGATAGGTAATTACCTCTACTATAAAGCTCTGCTTAATTTCTTACAGTAGTTTTTCAAATAAACAATAGCTGTAAAATATAGCACTAAAAACCAAAAAAAGATCAAAAAAGAAGTTTGCGAATGAAATTTTACCTTGAAAATCTCCGAACATGTAAGAGATTTCAAATAAGGTTTTAAAGACCAATATGTACGTAACTAAAATGTTAATGTTATTTTTTGTGCAGATAAATAATTTTCTTCTTCCCGAAAATTTTAATTTTTCTTCAATCGCCTCCCCAGATCCCATTTATAAAATCAATCGTACTAAAATAGTTGGATATAAAAATAATTAAAATCCGCGTGCAATTTTTTTACAGTCCCGAACATTTAGATTTATTTTTTAATTGGCTATATTCGAGCAATGTTGACTGTAGGGTGCTTCACAAAAATTCCCTAAAAACACATCAGATAGATTACACAAGGCCTTATCTTAAAGAAAAGGTTAACAATTTTTTAATTTTACTAAAAATCGTTAAAAATCTACTTAAAAACTGAAAGTACTTTTTGACCAAAATTTCACCTTTTCTAAACCTTTTATGAAATTTCAAATTAAGAAAATCGAAGAAAAAGTTTATCTACAAGTTATTTATTTTAGTTTTAGCTTTCTAAATCTGTTTTAAAATAGTTCTAAACTGTATTTAAGAAAAAAACTACAGGTGAAAAACTATAAAATGCCAAGCTAAAAATTTTGTATTTTAAATTTGAAAGTAGATTTCTCCAAAAGTATAAAAGAAACCATGCAAATTCCAAGCACTCTTTTTCTTTATCTATCTATTTACATTACCTAAAATGAAAACGGTTAACTTTTAATAAAGTTATAAGCAGAGTAAATATTTGCACACTCTTTCATTGCTCCTTTAGCGGCTATTAGACGATCAAACTTCGCCTGTGAGCACGGCCTGATGACAAGCCATCAAAGTCGTGTAATAGGGTAAATATCGTGTTTGTTAGCGGCGTTGGATGAAAATCCAAAATTTTTGATATTTTGTGTTTGCCATCATGCCATCATTCACATTTAATAGCATGTTTGTCAAACACGGTGTAAATTTCATTTGTGTTTTTGCAAGCGAACGGTATATTTTTCTATTTAAGATTTTATTTTCACATTAACAGAAGAAGTTAAAACTTAAAGCTAAACTTACAAATTAAATTATGTTTATTTATATTCAAACTTGCATTATTGTAAAAAATTGATTAATTGTTGTATTGCATTTTCGTTATAGGAACGGTAATGAAATTATTGTAGTGTATTTCATAATCACCTATCACCTAGGTTCTTTATGTACACTTGTTACGTACTTTATTGTTAGTAGTCAGCGCCGGCAAACTCATAGGCAGGTTATCCAGTTAGGAACAAAGAAAAACACCACATAACCTATATAAGGACCGGTACATGGCAATCCTGCCAAACAAAGAAAAAACAGAAATTCCTGTAGAGGAGTACGAGCTGGCAGTCGGCAACGTTGACGCTCCGGCATAGGTACCAACTCCAGAGGAAGCAGGCCCTAAAGCTATAACGATAGCTGAACATCGAAGGAGACAGCAGCAGAAATTAGAGCAAAATCTTACCAGCATTCCAGCAGTAAATAAACCACGACACAGAAGAGGTGGTAAATTAGTTTGCCTTCGCAGGAAGTTGGCCGCCTAAAAAGGATTATCCAGGCTGACCCACCACCGTCTTGGCAGCGATCCTGCGAAACTTGGAGGGAGATATTTTCCTTGGAGGCGGAAATGGAGCAGCACCGTCGTCACTGATGGCAACACACAACACTAATTTTGTTTTATTTTTTTTTAATTTATGCTTTTTTTTAATTATTTATGTAGATTTTTTTTAAATAATCATTTTTAATTCACTTCTTTTTTTTATTATTTATGTAAACACTTTCTTTTTCAACCACTGTTATGAAATAAAAGAAATATAACAAAGAGAAATATCAAATAACGTTAGCGTTGCTATAAAGTAGAGTAAGCCAGTGCTGTAAAAACTGGTAGTATTTCAAAAGAAGTTAGTGTTACCGCTGGGTGACAAGAAATATAAGTAAGAATATTTTTTTAGGAGTAAATATTGTAAATAGTTGAAGTTTTTTTTTAATTAGGTTTTAAGTTGTATATGGATGAATTAAGTGAATATTGCGTTGGATTAGATAAGTTAGAAAAAAATTTTAGAAAAAGTATTGTTTTCGAGACTTTGAAAGAAAGCGAGGACACCAGGTCTCTTAAATTTAGATTGTTTGATCTTTGTGCAAGGTTACTACCTGTCATAAATAATTTGGTTATAAAAGAAAGTAAAGAATCGGAGAAAGTTAAAATTGCTTGTTCGAAGTCGGTAGAAGAATATAAAGTCAATAATAAAAATATGGCGCAGTACGACTTATCGGTTTTGGGTAAAAACCTCCAAGTATTTAAAGGATCTTATGAGGCGTTGGAAGATTTTATAGTCCAAACAGCGCTGTTGCATGATTTGCTCAGAACGGAAGACAGAGAAATATTTATTAAGTACGTTTATAAGTTCAAATTAACGGCACAAGTTTGTGGTATTGTGGGGCGGTCTAATACCCCCACAACTTTTATTGAATTAAAACGCTAATTGTTTGAAGCTTACCCGAACCCAAAGTCATTGCAACAGGTATTAACAAAATTTGGAACAATTAAGCAAAGGAATATGAGCATAGCTGAGTTTAGGAAAAAATCGTGTTGATGTCTGAACAATTAAATGTGTTTGAGATAAAGGCATTGGAAAATCCAACGCAGGAGGCCAAGGACGCAAGTTACAAAGTTAATGAGAGTATGGCCCTTAATGTGTTTATGAAAGGCGTAAATGTAGAGTAACAGAATTTATTAATTGCTTGCAGCTCGAAGACACTGAATGACGCAGTAGAGAAGTATATAACTATGGAAGTAAATACGCAAAATAGTGAAAATTATATATTTAGAGTATGGAGACTTGAATATGAGTACAATTCTCGAAGGGGAAGAAGAAATTTTGTACAAAACAGTTATAGGGGCAACGCTGGCCAGAACAGGGTTAACTACAATAGCGCGAATAACTTTAACAACAATAGGTATACCTCAAATAATTATAATATTAGTAGGAAGTATTATGAGAATAACGATAGAGCTGGGAACAATAATTCTAGGAGTTATGAGAATAATGGAACAAGAGTCAACGATAACAGTAACTACAGTTCAGGTATTAGAACGTCGTAATAGCCAGGAAAACTGAAAAGGGCGGATAACGTAACGAGTTATCCGAAGCGGCCAAAAGTGAATAGAGTATTAATATAGGCAAACAATTTGATAAGTACACCTTGTAGGAATAGTAATATAAACCTAAGTTTTTTAATAGATACGGGAGCGGATATATCGATTTGTATGCAAATAAATGCGAAAAAAATAAACAGACACGAGGTTTCGTCATTAAGTGGCATTACTTTGGATACTATTGAGAGTATAGGTACAACGTACTTGAGTTTGGGGGTAGAAGAGCTACAGATGATTCACAAATTTCATGTGGTGATGATTTCCCTCTTGCTGCTGATGGGATTGTTGGAAGGGATATGTTGGAAAAATTTAAATGTAAAATCGATTTTGAAACTTATCTAATATCTTTTAATGTATCAGGTGAAGAATACGTGCTACTGGTAAACCCGTGGCGAGCAGAAGTTTTTGTGCCAGCTCGGTCAGAATCAGTAGTACCAGTGAATATTTGTACGTGTAAGAATAGCATAGTCTTGAATAAAGAATTATCGCCTGGAATTTTTGTAGCAAATAGTATAATACCACATGTAGGTGTACAGCATGTAAGAATATTGAATACTACCGAAAAGGCCGCAATCCTACCTGATTTAGATTTAAATGTGGAACGGTTATCTGATTACAATATCTATAGTGGCCATGATAACGAATCAGTAAGTACATAGAGGGTGAGAGATATTTCAAATTAATTAAAAATTGAATCATTGGATCCGGTAGCTAAACACTCGTTAATCGACATGATAGCAAAGTATAATGATATTTTCCATCTTGAGGGTGAAAATTAACGATAAATAACTTTTATGCTCAGGAAATTCAGTTGCCTGATAGTGCTCCAATATATGTAAAACCGTATAGATTACCTGAAGCGCAGATGAATGAGAATAATGGACAGATTGATAAACTGTTAGAGGATGATATTATTGAACCATCGGTGAACCCGCACAATTCTCCGTTGTTTGTTATTCCAAAGAAATCAGCAGATAACACAAAGAAATGACGAGTAGTCGTAGATTTTAGATAACTAAATGAGAAAATAGTTAACGACGAGTTTCCGTTAACAAAGATTGAAGATGTTCTAGACAAGTTAGGCAGAGCCAAGTACTTTTCAACACTGGATATGACCAGTTTTCAATAGATTGGGCTATTTGAAATTTCGAGACCACTGACTGCTTTCTCAACGAGGAACGGTCATTTTCAATTTACTAGATTGCCATTTAGGCTGAAGGTATCTTCTAACAGTTTTCAGAGAATGTTGACTTTAGCATTAAGCGGGTTGAGTGCGGAAGCATTTTTGTATGTCGATGACATTATTGTATTTGGTTGTAGTATAAAGCATCACCACGAAAATTTGGAAAAAGTGTTTAAAAGGTTTATATTGCCTTATAATTTGAAATTAAACACAAGAGATTTGAATCTCTTGTTAAAGAAAAACAAACTATTTCTTTGGAATGAAAACTGTCAGGAAGCATTTGAGACATTAAAATTTAAATTAATGAATCCACCTATACTTCAGTACCCTGATTTTAATAAACCGTTCGTGTTAACGACGGATGCATTGAATTTCGCATTAGGCGCTGTTTTGGCGCAAGGAGAAATTGGGTCAGAATTACCAATTTCGTATGCAAGTAAAACGTTGAGCAAGCACGGCATAAATAAACCCGTTTAGCCATACATTGGGCTATAAATTGTTTCCTTCCCTACCTTTATGGAAGAAAATTTTATGTATTTACCGACCACAGACCATTGGTCTCATTGTTTTCGCATAAAAATCCTTCGTCAAAAATGACCCGAATTCGATTAGAGTTATGCGACTATGATTTTGAGATATACAAGAAAGGCAAACTGAATACAAATGCAGACGCGTTGTCAAAAATAATGATAGATAGCGATTCACTAAAGGCATTAATTCCTAATGGAAATGAACAGAAACCTAGGAGTATATTAGCATTAACACGTAGTAAAAAAGAAGATTCAGAGGTACAGAGAAGAAAAATCGACACGACTAATAAGGTGTCTCCTGAACTTTTTATTTGGGAAAGTACATCCTTATCCGATATAAAAGACGTACAAAAACTCAGATTAGAAAAACAACGCTAAAACTGAAGCAGAGATATATATGGAAGGATATGGGTAAGATGGTCAAAAAGCACATATTAGATTGCGATGAGTGTAAAATTATTAAACCAACAAAGAACACAAAAGAAAGACTAATAATAACAGACACACCAGGAACTAGTTTTGATGTTGTGTCCATAGATATAGTGCATCCCCTAAGATTTTCAAATGGATTTAGGTATATTTTAACTATGCAGTGCGAGCTAACAAAGTATATAATAGCGTGCCCTGTTGAGACAAAGGATGCTAAGATGGTTGCAAAGGCTCTGGTAGAAAATTTAATATTAATATACGGGAATTTCAGAATCCTTAAATCGGATAGAGGAACTGAATTTGTGAACGGATTAATGTCGGAAATGGCTAATCTGTTGGAAATCAAACAGGTCTTTAGTACACCTTCTGTAGGGACAATAACTGGGACCACTGGCTCCCATATTTCTGTTTTACGTATAATACAACGCCACATGTAGATATGAACTATACGCCATATGAGTTAGTGTTTGGAAGGCTGTCAAATTTGCCACAGGATAAAATATTAAAACCTGAACCTATTTATAATATTGATAATTATTCTGAAGAATTAAAGGCAAGATTAAAATTTTCTTTACAAAAACCAAGAGAACTTCTTGAAATAGCGAAAAAGAAACGGGCTGAGCAATGCACAAAGGTCAATCCGTTAATGGTAAAAGTAGGGAACATGGTTTTGTTAAAGAATTTTAATAGAAAAACAATCAACCGCCGTATAGAGGCCCTTACAAAGTTGTAGAAACTAGAGGAGTAAATTCAATCTTAGACTTAGGAAATAACTTTAAAGAATTTCATAATAATAATATTAAGAAATATTAAATATATATATATATAAAATAGATTTAAGTTCATACATGTAAAAATTTAAATCCGTATTAGTAAACAGCAATTTAAATTTTTCTTAAGGATAGGGGTGTAGTGTCTTTCATAATCACCTATCACCTAGGTTCTTTTTGTACACATGTTATGCACTTTATTGTTATTATTATTATTCACTTTCACTTATAAACATAAACTATTGTTATCACTTTCACTTACACTATTTGTTTATGTTTCACTCAACTTGCACTCAATTTAATAACAACAAATAATGTTAGAATTATTATTATTATACCGTTATATTTATTTACTCGTATAAGTGACATATGCATACCGTAATTCATCAATTTCATGAATTGTAATATGAATATGACATGAACATTTATTTTATTTTCTTTGTTATTGCATTCCTATTTTTCTTAAATCGAAAAACAACGCAAAAACAAAAATATATAAAAAAATTAATCAATGAAAATATCACAGTTTTCCAAATACTTCTAAATAACTTTTCATCAGCCTATCGATGAAGTAATCGTTAATTTAAGGCAACTATCAATTAACAACAGAAGAGAAAGTGGTGCTAATAGTGATAACGATAACAACAGTGTAAACAACAGTATGGATCAACAAAAGAGCTTTGTCATCCAAAACTTAAAATTAGTCCATCCTTTTTTTACCCCAAAACAAAATACTAATACCCACAATTCAAACACGCAACTATTCAATCATCCGCAGAATAATTTTACTCACTCGCAAAATATTTCAAAATCTCCTCAATTTAGTTATCGCAATCCAAAAAGGCAGAGGGAATATGACTCAACTCAGTCAAGAATTAGGCGTTATGGAGCTCCGGTACCTATGGAAGTTGACCCCGAAAATTTTCATGTAAGGGCCTCGGGACATTACCAAAAATAAAATTTAAAATAGATAATATATTTTATAAGTTTTTGATAGACACAGGATCTTCTGTAAGTTTAATTAGGTAAACCAATAACAAGAACCACTGTTGCGGATAAAAAAAATATTATTTACTAAACAAGATATATTTAAAAAATTTGAAAAAAATAGGAAAGCAAACTATAAAGCTAAACAAAACTATTTATGATTTTTTGACAAGGACGTGGACGAGTACAAAAATTTTTTAAGAAATTTTGTTATAAATAATTTAGAAGAGGAACCAATTGACAATAAATTTAGAACCGATCACTTGAATAAGGAAGAAAAGACCCAATTGGAAGTACTTTTGAATAAATACAAATCGCTTTTCAATTCAGACAATAAAAAGTTGATGTTCGCTAACGCAATTAAACAGAAAATTATAACTAAACATGAAAATCCAATATACGTTAAATCCTATTGTTATTCGCAAGTGCATAAGGCGGAAGTTAACAAATAAATTAAAGAAATGCTTGATCAGAATAAATACGACACAGTCATTTCCTTGACTTGGCGAAAGATTTTCATCAAGTGGAAATTGATAAAGCAAGTCAAGCAAAAACAGCTTTTTCAATGCAAGATGGCCACTTTGAGTTTCTCAGAATGCCTATGGGATTAAAAAATGCGCCCGCTACTTTTCAGCGATTAATGAACTCTGTTCTTGGCGATTTGGTGGGAACTCATTGCCTACTGTATTTGGATGATATTATTGTCTTTGGTACCTCATTGCAGGAACACATGATTTTGCTGGATAGGGCGTTTAAATGCTTAAGAGAGGCAAATTTAAAGCTACAAATACACAAATGCGAATTCATGAGACCTCAAGCTGAATTTTTGGGATACATTATAACTCCAGATGGAATAAAACCGAACCCAAAACAAGTTGAAGCACTTGTCAATTCCAAAGAATGAGAAACAACTCAGACAATTTTTGGGGCTTGCAAATTTATTAGGGACTTTGCTAAAATTTGTGAATCCTTAACCATATGTTTGAAAAAAGGGCACAAAGTCGATTGCCGTAACAGCGAATATGTTAAGGCTTTCGAAACAATAAAGCTTCTTATAACAAGTGATCCTATTTTGAAAAGTCCGGGTTTTTCGAAGGCTTCTAATGTGGCTTTGGGAGCAGTTCTTAGCCAGGGGAACCATCCCATCTGCTTTGCAAGCAGAGCCCTCAACGAACATGAGACAAACTATTCTGCTACAGAGAAAGAACTCTTGGCAATTGTGTGGGCAACGAAGTATTTTCGGCCTTATCTGTACGGAAGAAAATTTGTGATCAACAGTGACCACAAACCTTTGCAATGGCTACATAATTTGAAGAAACCTAACTACAAATTACAACGGTGGAAGATAAGACTAAATGAGTATGATTTTGATGTGAAATACATTCCCGGAAAAGAAAATCGTGTGACCGAAGCACTATCACTAATGAATAATAACGAATGCCATATGAACAGTATAGCTTCAGACCAAGAAACAATACACTGCAGACGAGGGCGATTCAAGTTATATATTTATTTCGGAGAGACCGTTAAATGTTTTCCGAAGACAGTTTTTATTTAGGAAAGCATCCGAGCAAAAAGAAACTCTAAAAATAATGTTTGGAAAAACTAGAATTATTGTGAACTACGTAGGTATGACGCATGACTTTGCAAAAGACTTTATTTTAAACAAATTAGCTGGTATTACAGCTGCAATATATTTTGAAAATGATAAGTATTTTATTATATTTCAGTCTGTCTATGCAAATATTGTAAGACAAACAAAGAAAAATCGTATTTTAAGAGCTACAAAATTGCTAGAAGATATAACATCTTATGAAAAATTCAAAGAAATTATTTTAACAATACATTTAAAAGGATTACGCCAAGGAATAGAAAAAATACAAGCGGAATTTAAATCAAAATACTACTATCCTAATTATGTTACGGAAATATCAAATATAATAAATGATTGCAACTTATGTAATGAATGTAAATTCGATCATAGAATTACAAAAATGCCTTTCAAAGTTACACCTACTGCATATTATATTAGGGATAAATTTATTATTGATATTTGGAAGTGGGACAACTCTTCATATCTCACCTGCATAGATATTTTCTCTAAATATGCTATGGTAGAAAATCTAAAGCACACTAATTTTATTAAAGCAAAAAGAGCATTATTGAAAATATTCAACACTATGGGTCCCTCAAAGGTAATTAAAACTGATCAAGATGCAGGACTGGTTAATATTAGTTTGCAAGAATGGTATAAGACTTTAAACTAAGAACTCGAAATAACTACAAGAAAAACAGGAATAGCAGATATTGAAAGACTTCATAAAACATTGAATGAGAAGTTAAGAGTTATTAATACAGGTAATGATCAGAAATTAAAGCAAATAGCGATTGAACAAACAGTTTTTACTTATAACCACATAATAATACACTCAACCACTGGGGAAACTCCTTACAATATTTTTTTCAACAAACAACATCCAAAAAAAGATGCTCAGGCTGTAAAGGAAAGGAGAATAAATAATACTAATAGAAATAGGAAAAATTATGAGGTTGATACAGGGTTTTTGAATGATGAAAATTCGCGAAAACGATTAAATAAAAAACCAAACCCACTCAAGACAGCGCAGGTGTTGCGTAGGGAAGGTGATGACCATTATGTCGTTAGATTAAAAAGTAGAAATACAAAAAAATATAAAACGTCGTTTAAAAGAAAAAAATACTCTCATAACAATTCTTATTTCAGGAATGAAAATATCCAAGTTGATACTGTCAACCATGATATCCCTTTTACTGATGGTGACAGTAACCACTCAGACGATACAAATTCAGGAAATAAGCAGTGACCGGGGTTACGTAATGATACAGAAAGGAACAACAGATTTGCCCGTTGAGTATAATAAACTCGTATTAAAAGTTAACAAAACAGATATTCATTTGGCGTATGAATTATTACAAAAAGAATTTAACGAAAACCTACGTTTACAGACAAGCATGACTAGAAGATATTTAAAAATAGCTGACGCTGAAATGAAATTCTTTAACAGTAGACACAGACGCGGGCTTTTTAATGCAATAGGCAGCGGGATTAAATTTTTGTTTGGAACTCTTGATGATGAGGACAGACATCAAATTCAGAATAGATTAAAGACAATAGAAGATAGCACATTGACGCAAGACGATATTAACAATATTTTATGCCACATAAACTACGAAACACAGGTCGCGAATACCTGAAAAACGCCACGAATGTACTTCAAAATCAAATAATTAAAAAGGTCTTATCAGACAGCTTTTTAGACAAAGTAAAAAGTTATTATGAACCTTTGAAAGAAATTCAACTAGGACTAGTTCTCAGTAAGCAGGGAATTCTATATCCTAAACTAATAGACCCAGATAAAATTTCTGAACTTAATACAAAACAATTTGAATATATTAAAACTTTTTTATGGCAACAGGAGGATGTACTATTTTTTATAACCCAAATTCCTACTAAAATGAAAACCTATCCTATTTTAAAAATAATACCCTTTCCTACGCCTGTCAATCATACTGAATTAAATTTTGATACAAATAGAAAACTTCGCATTGACAATTTGATTTATGAAATAAAAGGCTCGAAAATTAAATATTTAGACAATAAGTGTATTAGAAATCTACTTAATAAAAACGAAACTGAATGTGAATTTGTAATAAATAATAAAAAAGAAATAAACTTCATTGAACCAAATATAATAGTTACAAAGAAACTAAACGAAATGGAAATAAACCAAAATTGTAATGATTTGAATACTAAAATAAAAGGAGATAATATCATAAGATTAAATAATTGTAAAGTAAAAATTGGTAATTTTGAAGTCAGTGTGAAACAAAAAATAAAAGATCAAAACATACTACCTACTGTAAAAGACCTTGAAAATTTGGTAAAAAAAATGTATCGTTGCCAAAACTAAAGAAACATATAGACATAATAAATAGTAAAACGAACAACTATTCTATAAGTTTATTAACTTTTATTTTAATAATATTACTATAAATTGTAAGCTTATGCATTAGATTTAAGAAGAATATTTTTATAAAAAACCGAACTAACGAAGAAAAAGTCAATGAAGACATCGATTTATCTGGGTGGGGAGGAGTGACATATGCATACCGTAATTCATGAATTTCATGAATTGTAATAAAAAATATGACATGAACATTTATTTTATTTTCTTTGTTATAGCGTTCTTATTTTTCTTAAGTCGAAAAATTAAAAGAAATTAACACTTTGTAATATCAGCATATTTCATGAGAACATTTATATCATAAATTAAAGAGAAAACATTATTTTAGTTTGACGTAATGTAAAATCAGCATATTTTGTGCGAACCTTTATGATGTTAATTATATATAAAATGTTTTTAATAAATTAAGTTTTAGTTTATAAATAAAACTCAAAGTACAAACACTGTATTTTACTTATAAGGAAGAACTTTTTGTGAATAAAATTCATTACTGTTCAGCCTTTAAAATTGGCTTTTTTAATAAGAATAAAAATAAGCATTCATCTGCTTAGGCATTAAAGTTGCCTTAACTACAACTTAGGCCAGTGGCATTTTTACGCGCCGGCAAACTCATAGGCAGGTTATCCTGTTAGGAACAAAGAAAATTACCACACAACCTATCTCAGGACCGATACATTACATTATAAAAATATACATTATAAAAATATGAGTGCAATATCATTTATTAGACGATCAAACTTCGCCTGTGAGCACGGCCTAATGAAAAGCCATCAAATTCGTGTAATAGGGTAAATTTCGTGTTTATCAGCGGCGTTTGATGAAAATCAAAAATTTTTGATATTTTGTGTTTGCCATCATGCCATCATACTCGTTTAATAGCGCGTTTGTCAAACACAGTGTAAATTTCATTTGTGTTTTTGTCGGCGAAGAGTAAAGATGGCTTGGCTAGAGCGCATGAGTTAAATATAAACTGTCGTATTCATAGAAAATAAAATAACTTTGAAATGTGTTTTAATGAAAATTTTTCATACAAATTTGTCCTAAAATATATTTCAAATCTATTTTGATTTTTTATGAATACAGCAGAAAGCAAATAAAGATAATATGTATTGACAAATTATTAGAAGTAAAAGGTAAATTATATTACACTGAAATTCTTATTAATTGCTAGGTTGAAAGTCGAATAAAATATTAACAATTTAAAAATTGCTTTATTTTAAATAAATGATATTGCACTCATATTTTTATAATACAATAAAATAAGTTAGTGAAGTTTTTATAATAATGCAAGTTTGAGTATAGGTAAAAATAACTTAATTTGTAAGTTTAGCTTTAAGTTTTATCTTCTTCTGTTAATATCATAATAAAATATTAAATAAAACATAAAAAAACAATAAAATAGTACATTTCTTTTTGAAATAACTAAAAAACATTATTTAATTTGAATTTTAAAAGAATTTATTAAAGTTTGCCAGAATTATGCAAATAAAAAGTGATATTTATAATAATAGAAATTTAAAACAAAAGTCTCGAAAAAGTTTTTAGAAAAATTACAAAAAAGTATAACTAAATGCAACAATTAAAGTTATAAAATAAAATAAACATATTGCAACTAATTCATGTGCTATCACAAATGTGTACTTTACTATTCAGAATCTGCTTGCGCACTGATATTTGACAAACTTCGCATGATCGTAAAATAGCAAAACACTCTCTCTCACAGGCCGTGCTCACAGGCGACGTTTTATCGTCTAATAGCCGCTTTAGGCACAATGCTCTGCGCATTCTGCAAAAGGAGTGGCGCATTGCGCATGCTCTGTTTTACTTCAACAGTGGTGCGTTTAAAGTTATACTTTAAAAAACAATTTTGTAAGACAAGTTTTTTTTTTAATTTAACTAAACGTGCATTTATAGCAATCTTAATACGAGATATTATCTTTCTTAAGAAAATTATGGTTAAATCTTTGTTTCAATATATACAAGAGATGTAAGCAAATTATTTGTATACATATGTATTTTAGTTTACTATGAATTAGAAAATATTGAATGTACAAAAAATTAATTGAATAAAAAATTAATGAGTAAAATGAAAATATAAGAAAAGGAGTATACTACATTTTTAAAACGGTGTGAATATAATTATAATAAATATATAACTGAAATTTAATGTTCATAATTCGTTTTTTAAACTTGCAATTTTCGGCAATCTAGTGTTTGCTTCTCACTGAATTGCCTACTTTGACGCCCCGGGGTTCTACCCTGTACTGATACAGGGTGTATTCAAATGCAATAGGCAAAAATCTTTTGACCTCCTCTATAAATCGGAGTTTGTTTCATGAAAATCGGGCAAGTAGTTTGAAAGTTCCAGACTCTTATTCCATTTTTTGTATTTTACGCCACCGTGCGTTGTAATAATTGGCGATTTTTTTTGTTGTTACGACAATTCAAAAAGTTGTATTCCAAATGCGTATTGTATTAAAATAGCAGTAAGTTATGGCTCGATCAAATTTGTATAAGAAATATAAGGAGCACGATTGGCGATTTTGTGGTGATTTTAAAATAGTATGCATTCTCTCCGGCAGTATAAGTTAAATATTCATGTGTTTTATGCTATAGCAGAGAGAAGAGAAAAAGAAAAAACAGTGATAGTCAAAAGATAAAACAAAAAACATTGGGCAGGAACAATTATATTACCTATCCAGCATTAGTATCACCTGAAAAAATTCTTTTGCCACCAAAGCGAATAAAATTGAAAGTTGTAAAAAACTTTATTAAGTGAACACAAACAATTACGTAAAACATTTTTTTCAAACTTTGCGAAGGTAATAATGCTTAAACTTAAAAAATAATTTCTTTAGGCTTATGTCTTCTTAAAACATTATTTTAGTTAGTCCTGATATTAAAAAACTAATAAAAAATTAGGAAATTGATGAAGTGCTCCTACTAATAGAACTCTCCTCGCAGAAAAATGTAGTAGATAGCAGTTTGACACAGTTTGTTGTACCAAGCCAGCAGACCGATTTGGTGTTGGTACCCCCCTTGTCCAAGGAACTTAAGTGTAGCAGTAGTGATTGATGGTGTTACAGAAGTAGATCCCAGTGTTGTTAGCAGCTGCGCAATAATGCTCTCGAAATTTTGCACAAATCTACAAATAAAAATATTAAGTTACTTTCAACATTGTTACATTACATCCGTCAACTGCATAAAATCTCTACCATCACGTAGGAGGTTACGTTCCAATCGCTCGTCTGTATTTTTCATCCAAAGGGAATTCATTTTTATAACGCACAAATATTTTTTGTTTATATTTTTTAGTGGTAATAGTGGCAAAATTATTTAAATTAGTTAGCTCGATCCGAAACTGTTACATATTAAGAGTTTAAATTCGGTTTGAATACTACTTTCGAACCGAGTTACATAGTAACCCCCAGAGGAGTATTTGGACTTAAGTTTTAAAGCTGGGTACCATCGACTTCCCAGGGACGGCGCTATTTTGTCTCAAATTTGGGTACCTCGTACCTGCAAATTTTTCTAATTCTTGGCATTTCTTCAATTTTAGTCTAATTTTTAAAAAATATACATAGTCTTAAAGGACTAGTCAATACCTTTAAAATGATGCCTATACCTGTTTTAAAATTATCGAGTTTTTGATACACTGGTCCTGTTTTTTAAAATATTTGGTACCATCTTAAGTAAATTTTTTTAAATTTATTATCGTAGTTAACTAGCAAAATTTTAAAAAATTGAAGATTATATCTCCTCTGACTTAGAAATTATACGATTTTCAATTTAAAAATTATTGCATTTTTGTGTATTATAGCCTAAAAAGAGCCGTCAATCTTTTTTTTTTTTTTTGATAGAAAAAAAATTTTTTAAGGAATATTTAAAAGATTTTAATTTTTGTTAAGGCTAACTATATGTGTGTACGTCTAAACTAAATTTCGTATAAAACTCATCATTCTTGTTGAAGATTCAGGTCCTTCAATTTTACCCATTTTACATTCAAATTTTTAATTTAGCCTTTATGTTCTAAAATCCAAAAGGTGGTATCGGAACAAGAAGACAGCTGTATAAATCTATATATACTCCTTATTGTTGCTGAAATTATTTCGTGAGCCCTAGTCCATATGTGGACTTAATAGGAAAAAGAGTAAACATTTCCAATTTTTGGATTTTTTGTCTTTATTTTGGGAACTTGGGATTTTCTTCATTTTGCTGTTAAAGATGCCATATGATTTAGGCTGAGCAACTACACGTGCACATTAACTTTTATGTGATTTGCCTAATTAAAAAAAAATTTATTGCATATTTAATATTTTTACTTTCCTCAAATTGGACTGTTTTTACAATAATTTTTTGAAATTTCAAGAAATTAGCAAAAAAAAAATTATAATTTTGTTATAATAATTAATTTACTTTATTCGTGCTTGATTCCTTCAAATATAAATATTTCATGATATTCTCATGAAATATTTATTATTTTAAACTAAACTACAAAATGAAATGTATTACTGCGGGGAAAGCATATCCATATGGCCATTTCACTACTGCTCAAATAGCTCGTCAGTGGATTTTACCCAAATTTTGTACAGAAAACTAGAAAGTCTCATATCAAAAGCCAAAATGATTATATGAGAACTCCATTGAATCAATAAGGCAAAAGACAATAACAACTCAAAAATGTTCTATACAAAAACACAGCAATAGTTTATTAGCTAAGGTTTTGTATTACAATCACCTAGTTCTACTTAAAATTTCATTGGGTAAAATACAATAAATTTCAGTTACCAAAATTACAAACTATTTTTAAGGGAAAATTTTAATTTAAATTTAACGAAATATTAATAACAAGGCATATTTTGATTAATACAGGTATTCGCGTCTATTGCTAACAAATACAATAATTGATGAAGGTATTCACATCTAAGGCTAACCTTTATATGTTAGTACCATCAGCCGTACTCTCAGTTCCACATTCAGCTAAAGTGCCAGTATCTGTGCCACTCACTCAACGTCATATAAGAAGTGATGAGACCGATACTTTCTATTATGATATTCAGATGAGGATTGCGTTGGTAATAGAGCTGACCAAAACTCAATAGCCCAATTCACAATCTTGTGCAATTGGTCTTGCATCATTGCATTTGCAAAATTCTGTAGCATATTTTACAAATATCTTTGGTAGAGATATTAATTTATATTAATTATTATTATTATTTATCCTCGTTAATAATTATAATTATGAGTTAGTGGTTTTGGGGAGAAAGAATAAAAAAGGAGAATAGTTAAGCAGAGTTTTCTTTCTTGTAAGCGCTAAGAGTTAGATGTTGATGCTCACCTTTTGGTTCTTATGATTGGCGTAAGTCAAAAAACCTTTTTTTTCAATTTACAGTTTACAATTTATTCCATCTTAAAATTAAAAGTTTGTTTAATATATACAAGATTTCAAACTGGTCTTATGTTGTAAGTTAACAAGTGAGTGTTTTACATAAAAAATTCTTAGGGTTAAAAACAACGGGTTTAAGGAAAACATAAGTTTTGTAGCACGAAAACTGCAGTTCAGCAAGTACGAAATAAAACTTAACGATACATTATAAATGTGTTACGAGGGCTGCTCTATATATTTCTGGCCTAATAGTGAAAATGCGAATATTTATAATCAAAAATGGTTTTATTGTTTTTCAAAGTATTCTCCAACATGATTTGTACAGTTTTGCATGCGCTCAAACCAGTTGTCGAAGCACTTTTTACACTCCGGTTGAGACACCTCTAAAACATGGTTTTTGAACACTTCAACAGCTTCTTCTGGCGACGAAAATCGTTGACCACTCATTTTTTTCTTGATGTGCGGAAACAAGAAGAAGTCATTAGGTGCCAAGTCAGGGCTGTACGGCGGATGACCCATTAATTCGACGTTTTTGCCGGTCAAAAACGCTCTGGTTTGAGCCGATGTGTGAGAGCTCGCATTGTCATGGTGAACAATGATTCGTCTTCTCTTGTTGGTTTTTCGAATTTCTCCGATGACTTCAGGCAAACAAATTGTAGTGTACCACTCAGAAGTGACCGTCCTACGTTGCTCAAGCGGAACAGTCGCCACATGACTAGTTTTGCCGAAGAAACAGGCGACCATTTGCTTCGAAGTGCTTCTTCCACGAACAACTTTCGTTGGATTTTGCTCATCTTTGAAGACCAACACGGTCGATTGTTGTTTCGTTTCGGACTCATACGCATAGATTCATGATTCGCCACCTGTGACGATCTTATAAATGTCTTTTGAAGTACCGCAATCGTATTTTTGCAACATTTCTTTGTACGAATCGACACGAGCCTTTTTTTGAGCGACTTTCAAATTGTGCGGGATCCAACGAGAACAAACCTTTTTTACGGCCATGTGTTCATGCAGTATCGAATGTATGCTGGTGGAAGAAATGTCCAAGGATGTTTCTATCTCTCGGTATGTCGCATGTCGATCTTGCATTATGAGTTCACGCACGGCATCAATGTTCTCTGGCACAACAGCCGTTTTTGGACGACCTTCACGGAATTCGTCTTTGAGCGAGCTTCGGCCACGATTAAATTCCCTATACCAATTTTTCACAGTGTTATAGGATAGTGCTTCATCGCCATACAAAGATTTAAGTTCATCAATGCACTCTTGTCGTGATAATCCACGTCGAAAGTTGTGAAAAATGATGGCACGAAAATGTTCACGAGTTAATTCCATTTTTTTTTTATATTAATTTTTTCAAGTCACTGTACACAACACAAATAATAGTCGTACGTCAAAACGTTTTGAGTACGATTATGCTTAAAAATGATAAACTTTCCAATGGAAATGTCAGATTGCACTTGGCAGCACTCAGTGTTGCCAGGCCAGAAATATATATAGTAGCCCTCGTAGTTTTACAATTGATAGGGCAATTCATATAAATTCAATATTCAAATTCAATATAAACCAATTTTTAAGTTTAATATATGATTATAAAAGACCGTTTATAATTTATGTGTCAAATGGAATTGGACATGGCGCCGACCTCGGATTTAGGCAACTAATGGCGTCGTCTAGGTTGCTTTGTAAAGTACATTTGTTGCTGTTGTAACTGGTTGTTGGTTGACTTGGTGTGCGGTAGGCTGTTGACGCAGTCGATTTTTTGCTGTTGTCCTCAATTTTTTACGGTTTTGTTGTGGTTGGTGTAACAATGTATGGTCAAGTTTGTCGCACTTCCTGCAGGTGTCAAGCAGTGAGAACGATTTTACAGTGTGGCACCTCGCCAAACAATTTGAACAATATCGGTGCTCCTTGACCACTTCTTTTCTTTTAGGCCTTGTCATTTTCAGAAATTTTTTACAAAAGCGTAAAGAATGAAACCTTTTACACAACCCGCACTTATAAAGGTCTTGTTCAGATAGTGAACGATCGTTTTGTCTGCAGTTTCGACCGCGGCTTTGCCTGTTTCGGGTTGCCGTAAGTCTGCGATTAGTTCTGTCAAAAAAAGGAAACTAGTTAGTAGGGTAGGGTTCAAAAATGAAAATCTTGAAAGAATGTGTATATGTGTCATGTACTTTGGCACATCCCATAGCTATCTGTAAAAGAGTACAGTAATTACTATGAAGAAATTTGTAAACATTTTTCATTCAAAAGGAAGATAACATTATTTCACAATTGGGCGTGTTGACTCCAGAAGCTATTCGTACATCAGCTGTGCGTATGTTGCTATCTAGACCAGGGTATGTTTTTTCAATCCTCCCTAAGCGCTACTGGTAAGGAGGTTGTAGATCATCGAAAACGACGATGAGATCTCCGATCTGGATATTCAGAGTTGCGCTTTGCTGTTTATACCGCTTTTGTAGTGCTTTAAAGAAATCTTCTTTCCATCTGATAGAGAACTGATGGTGGATTGCCTTTAACCTTGCGCATCTATTTAAAAGCGACATATTAGTAATGGTTTGTTCAGGAAAGGCCATTATTGGTGCACCTCTCAAGAAATGACCAGCAGTCAGTGCTGTTAAATTTGATGAATGTTCTGAGAGTGCTGAAATACGTCGGAAGTTAAGGACTCCTTCAATTCGAGCGAGAACCGTTGAGAATTCTTCAAAGTTGTATCTTTGTCCACCTGTTATCCGTTTGTAATGGTATTTGAAGCTTTTTACAGCGCCTTCCCATAAGACACCCATGTGCGGTGCGTGTGGAGGTTTGAACTTCCACTCAAACCAATGTGTGAGATATTTTTGTGAGCTGCGGTTCTAAAAATGTGGCAAATTCGCGATCAAGTATTTCACTAACACCAAGAAAGTTTCTGCCATTATCAGATTCTAACCTTTGGGGGAGCCCCCTCCTCCCAACGAAGCGGGAAAATGCTGCTTGAAAAGCTGCTGAGGACAAATCTGAGCAAAGCTCAAGGTGTATTGCCCTTGTATTAAAGCACACAGAAACACTTACATATGCTTTTGTGTACGACGATTTACGCGTGGGTGAGACTTTGAGATCGAAGGGCCCAGCAAAATCAATACCACTAATCTGAAATGGCAGCGTACATGGCTGGTGCTTCTGAATAATACACGTTTTACAGTGTCGTATTATACTTTTAACTCGCGGCTTTAGTCTGGTGATATAAAACTCTGTATCATACGGCACATTTGACCGCACTAAGCGTGAAGTAAATATTTATGTAAATGAGTTGAATAGAGTTTGTAAAACTTTGAATTACCGGGCAAAATAATGGGATATCGCTCATTATAGGGAAGATTTGAAAATGGAGAAATGGATTTAATGTCTTAAGAAAGTTCTTTTTAGGAATATTTTGAGAAATAGATAAACATTCGTATTCTTCATTGAAGAAATATCTTTGATGAAATATGTTTGATAAATATCTTTGATAAATCGAAATTTTGCGAATTTAATTTCATCTTTGGTGATATAGTCTAAACTTAAATTATCCGCATTTGGTTCTTTCCTGCTTGATCTGTTGAAAAATCGGAAAATATAATACATAACTCGAAGAGCTCTGCTGTATGAAGAAAATCTATTTAGAATGTCCTTTTCCTCGACTTCGGTAGGTAAAGTTTGAGTAATGGATGGTTTTTCAACGAGTTTTAAAGGGATTTTTTTGCCCCTTTTTTATTTAACCAAGGGGGCCCATTCCACTATAGAGAGTTCGACGCTAGATCTTGAGGCTTACAGCCGCGTGTACCGAGGTCTGTTGGATTGCCATGAGTCGGGAGATGCTGCCATGTTGCATTGGGCATTAGATAATGAATTTGAGCATTTCTATTTGCGACATATGTTTCCCAGATTTAGATGAGTCTCTCCATAAATGAACTTCGTTCTTTTAAAATTTCAGACCTTTTTTTGAGGCGTAATTGACGACTTTTGCCAATAATACTGCACCATTGAGTTCTAAACAGTTTGTATGGGAGCTACTTTCGATTTCACCAATAACAAGTTAGAAAAAGTGTCGTAAGATTTAGTTTGGCAATGAATATATACTGTTGCACAATAGGCGGACTTCGAAGAATCGCAAAACCCATGAATTTGTATGGAAGCATTTGGACTATATTAAAGCCAATGGGGAACAGAAATTGTGTCAACTTGAGATAAATCTTGATCGAGTTCGTTTCACTTTTGGAGAGAACCCAATGAAACGTCTTTATACCATTCTACACCTTCCAGCCATTTTTGTATGTCACCGCTGAATACGTATCTATGCTTTCTCCAATTTAAAATGATGGTTATTAAGTCCTTTTGGAGAGTGGAACCAGTTTATAACACATCATTTAGTTTTTCGAGATGCATTAAGTACGACCCTTAACTTTGTACTTTTATGTTCCGGGCGAAGTACCGCGTGATGTGGAAGATCAAAGAATACGTGTCTACCTTGAAATGCAATTTCGTGTGAGGGTGTTTCCTCCATATGATCTAGAGTTATATATTCATTTTAGACTGCTGTATATTAAGTCTGGAGTTCACGATTTTGCTCCAAATTCTTTTCCATACGAGAATATTGAGCAAGAGCGACAAAACGAGATAGACTATGATAACTGTTTTTGGAAATTTTTTTTTAATATAATTCCAATTCTTATGGCGAGTAGTTGTCTGCGAATAAAGGGTTTCACACCAATCATCTTCAGCTAATCTTAAGCAATTTGTTGGTATTTTCTCCTGCTTCTAAAACCTTCGCAAGAGCTTGCTTAGATCTGAAGATTCTGAAGCGATAACAGAGGTGGTGAAAGCCTGAACTGATTGTGCTTACATAGGACCACTAAGAACCTATCCAAATAGTGTTATGGGCAGAGGTTTTGCTACAAATGTTTTTCCTAATGCCCTTTATATTGAGAAAGTGTTCGTAGTCATTTGTAAGAATGAGATCTATTTGAGATGACTTGTTGAAAGTCGGGTCTGCTAAATCTAGCTGTTCGAGTTCGGGTGACAGAAGAAATTGGGATTCTGAGGTCATACCTTTTAGCATACAAGACGAATTCGCATTCATTAATTGCCGATTGCTGTTGACCACCGATTCCAACAATCTCAAAATGAGAGGTTTTGTAGGGCAATTGAAGGCGACTTTTAATTTTTTTTAGAAAGGAATATTCATTGAGAGCCTGGGTCTATTAAAGCTCTAATAGTAAAACATTTGCCTGTATGTTGTATGTGCACTAAAGCAGTGCGTAACAAAATTTTTTCGTTGCTTTTTGATACAATTGCCTTAATTTGGCCCGAGTATGATTAGAGTTTAAGCTTGAACTCTTAGCGTTATTTTTGTTACGGCTTTGGGTATCAACTTGAGGAGAATTTACCGTATTCTGTGTTGAATTTAATAATCTTCTCGTCATGTGCAACAACGTGTGATGAGACTTTTTGCAATAAATGCATGCCCGCTTACTTTTGCATAGCCTTGAGATGAGTGCAACTCAAGCAATTATTGCAAAATTTGTTCCTAAAGACATAATCTACCCTTTGCTGAGGAGTGAAGGTTCTGAACTTAGCACATATTTGTAGATTATAATCCTCATTGCACAATTTACAAATTAAATTTTAATTTTCTTAAGACACGTAAGTTTGTATATTAGGTTGCGTTGTGTTGGATAGACTAAAACCGTCCTTCCGTACCATATCTATCTATCAAAAACTGAGACATTTGAGCCCAGTTTGGTAGGTAACGGGCAGAGGTTAGAGATTGTTCCTAGAGTGAGAGAGTGAAATCAGGTAATTTTGTAGAAATAAAATGAACAAAAATAGGGTCCCAACTTTCTACATTGATACCAAGCGTCTGAGAGTCGCCTGGGAATCATTTACTGAACACTGAATCTGTCTTATGAATTCGCTGCCTTCTTTTGTTGCGGCAGGAATATCAAGTAGCAATTTTATTTGGTTGTCAACTAAAGCCCGTTTATTTTCATAACGAGTTTGTAGAGCATTCCAAGCCAACTCGAAATTCTCGTGTGATAGGGGATAGCGTTTAACTATGGCACCGTCTTCATCTCTTGTCTTATTTCTGAGGTGATACAATTTTATAACTGGAATAAGTTTAGTGTGGTTTATATACACTGCTGTGAACATGTCACGAAACGAGGGCCATTGTTCATAACTGCCTTAGAATACTTCAGTAACAGATGGAGGAAGCTTTATACAATTACTTGAATTCTCTGATACGCAGTTTTGAGTTACGGTTGGCGGTGGGAGAGAGTAACGGGCTGTTGCTTCGAAGCCATGAGCATTCGAAGTATCCATTCGAGTTGCCTTCATTAAATCCAGTATTTGCAAAGTGCAGATATAACACGCCTCAACGCAAGCATCAAAATTCGCTTTAGCCTATTTTTTAAATTCAGTTTTTACCAAAGAATCAGATGCTAACATAACTTTCGCATAAGAGGCATCCGCTCTAGTTCATCTGGAATTCAAGAATTGAATTGGTTTTATCTTCAATAGGAGTTTTCTGAAATCTTGTACAAAATTGCAGTAAATGATCGCAATCAAAAAGGGAGAAGGAGCCGCCGTTGCGGTATGTAGTGGCCATAATAAAAGGATTAGACGCGTCTAACAATACAAAGGTTAAAATCAGGAGGATACTATAGGTTAATAAGATGTTCAGAGGGACGTTGAGCAATTATTGAGTAGAAGTTTATTTACCCATAGCAGAATTTATGAACGAAAGTATAGTAATTTAGAGTTATAGTATTAGATATTGATACCTAAATGAGAAAGAATATTCATACACAAATTGAGTAAATGATATGATTTTTATTCAAGGGTTTCTACCCTTTTTTTCAAGGGTTTGGCGCTACAGCGTAGAAAAAGTAATGAAAACAACAAGAGTGATAATAAAGCGCGTTTAATAAAGTTTATCACTATTAATTTTCACTAATAAGTTTGCGTATAATACTAGTAAAAACAATTAGAGTGATATAGCGGGTTTAATAATAATAATTTATTAATTATTACTAATAAATTTGCGTACTTTGTGGTTCTCCGGTCTTAAGAGGGTTAATTTTTCATAATATTGTAGCAGAGTTACCACTGTTTTATTTATGTGAACAAAATTAGAAATTTTTCGTAATCAAAGTAAGTGTTTAAAATAAATTGTTAAATTATTCTCATTGAAAAATTTTCCAATAAATTTCGAGTTAACAATTTACTCAAAGGTAAGATACTCGTATAATTAATCCTATGTATATAAAGTTAATGCAGACATCAGATTTCTATTCAATGTTCCTATGAAATAAAAATTGTTTTTAACACTTTAAACAATTGTAAATGTTTATTTCGAGTAAAACCCTTTTTGTTCCGTTGTTTTTTATTGCCGTTTTGTTTTATTACTTTTTTTGTAGAAAGGTAATATAATTGATTTTCCTTTATAGCATGTGTAGAAAAGTGCATTAAAATAAGAAAAAATGTTCCTTAGCTTTTCATTAAATGCTCTGCTGAATTATTTTCAGTTAATTATTCCCATTAATAACTTACAATTAATTATGAAAATTTTCATAAATATGTCCAAATTTATCTGGCGATTAAAAAAAATTACACGATGACAACCTCTAACGAGAAATGATTGTATGAACGTGTATAAACAAAGCAGAGAATTAATTTCTACTGGTCCAAAAAGATGACGAGTATGTATGTACTTTTGTATTAGCAGAGCCGAGAATTTATTTCTGCTCACGTGCTTGTTATAATTTACTCTTTTGAATTTTTGTGGTATAATGTCTTTTCTCATAAATATGTATATTAATTTTAGGGGTTGAAATTTTAATTAATATTTCTCTATCTAATTGAACTTTTTATTAATATTAATTATATATAAATGTTTTTTTGACCTTTTTAAATAGTTTTTCACAAAAAACTAGAAAAAATATTAATATTAATTTTAAATTGTTTGTTTTTATGTATAATGGACTGTATTTTATTGTTTCGATTTTTTGTTTTTATATAAAAGTGAAAATTAGGCGCTTTTATTTTAAAAAAATTCTGAATTTTAAGCTACAAGTATTTTTGTTTCAACTTCGGTTTAATTAGAAGCTGCAATGTGCAGAAATTTGTAAGATTTTAAGTATTTTATTATTTAAGTTTTATGCGCACACAATAAATGCGAAAGGAGCAATATATATAATTAGCTTGCGCTTACACAGTCATGTTAAGAACAATTACTATTAACGATTGAGAGAGTGGTTATAGTATTATGGTTGTTATATGTATATATTATAAAAGTAATTTTTCATATAAGTACTTATATATTATTGTTTAAAAATACCTTGTGTACAATAGTAAAAAAAGATGTGTTGAAAACGTTTTCTTTTTGCACTAATTTTCAGACGTTGAAGCAATTTTGAAGTTTTCTTAAATTTTCAGTTTTTGAAATTATATGTAGGTTTATACATATGTAGGTAAATGTGTTTCTATGTGCTTTAAATAATATTTTGTATGTCATAGTGGTCACTTTTTTAGGTTTATATAAAATTTTTATGCAGGTATTTTTGTTTTTAAAAACGGAATTATTTCTTAGTTTTATGTATTTGTAAAACGTTAAATCTTTATAACCGATTATTTACAGATTTTTTTTTGTGTTTTAATTTTACTAACGCAACTTTTTCTTTGTAAACGGTAAAAATGTGTAATTGTTGGTGCCTTGTTTTTTGTATGTTATACATAAGTATTTATATATTTATCACTTCTTGTAACGGTTCTTTTGGCTTTTGTAAATTTATGTTAATTTTTACTTTTGAAGCAGTAAACATATCTAAGTAGATTTATATTATTATTTTTTTTAATTAATTTGTATTTGCAAGCGTGTATTTTGTTTTAACTGTTTTTTCATGTACATATGTATGTATATGTGTTTGAATTTTTGCAAACGGCATGTTTTTTCTTAATATATTTTAAATAAATTATAATTTAAACGAAAGGTGCCCTAACTGGTGAAAAAAATAAAACTTGCAATAAAACACAACCGTTTTAATTAAAGATTACTTTGCAAGTAATTTATTTGTGTAGGTATACTGATGCATCAGTAATCAGCAAACCCGTTACTTTTAAGTAAAGTAAATATTAGGGGTAAGTATTAGTTTTAGTATTATTTAATGCAGTTTTAGTATTGATTTTAGGTTTTATTAAATTCATTTATTATTATTATTGTTAATATTATACTGGCTCAACATTCCGGCCCCATTGAAGGAGCTGAGGTCTTCAATGTAGAGGTAATTTACATATTGGGCGTTTAAATACGCCGTTTCTGGTCTTGACCACCACCATCCTGACCTTTCCTTCGTCTCCTTCGTGGACGTTGACGATTCTCCCGGTCCGTGTGGCGGGTAATTGTCTTCGTGGATTATCACCACTTGACCGACCTAGAGACCGGGCATCTCCTCTCCCACTTGCCTTTGCCCTGAAGTACCAGGATATAGTCGCGACACCAAGCCTGCCAGAATGTCTGCTTGAGACCGCAAAGCAGACGCCATCGCTTCCACAATTTCGCCTCTTTGCCTGTCTCGTCTTCTGCGAATTCTGGCGGCAGCGAACGCAGACCCTCGCATATCAGTAGGCGCTTCCCCGTCGTTGGGGTGTGGAGACAGCGGTGCGATTGGCCGACTGTTAAGCACCGCATCTACTTCTGCTCGCAGAAGTCGGAAATTCGCTTTCTTCAGGGCTGCTTCCCACAGCCCTCCGAAGTGGGATGAAGCTGAACTTCACCCCGGACGACGCTGCGTATGATGCGACCACCTGTTGCAGCCCCTTCGGCACTCGGCTGGCTCCGACGAAGGTCGTCGCGTTGTCGCACCAAACTCATGGCAACCTGGTGAACCTTTTAAGAGATAAAAGAAAATAATCAGTGGACAGATCAGACACTAATTCTAAATGTACCACCTCAGAAGTGAAACACACAAAAACCGCTATATACATTTTAGTTGGTGGTCTACCAAGTATTCTCAAAGATACGTTAACGGGACCACAGAAGTCTACGGCGCACTGTGGTCAATATTTTGAGATAGCGGCCAAAACTCCTTTTGGTTTTTGTTCTCCGATTTTAAAGTTATTAGACTCATATGAAAGTAGACAGTAGTAAACCTAGGGAGCCGAAAAATTATAACTCTATTTCAACTACTTCACTGACAACAGGGTGGTCCAAAATGGGCTTTTTCAGAATTTAGTAAATTTATGATATTTTTAGTTAATTTTTAAGGTTTAAATGATCATAACTTTTTTGTTTTTCAAGATTTTTGGACGAAATAAATTTTGTGTTGTAACTTAACTTATTTCCTATTACTGTTTTCAGAACAATTTAAATATTTTTTTTAAACAAGGTACAATTTCTCGGAAATTTCCTACTTCATAGAGCACAACTCCTGTGAGTCAAGCTGAGTCAAAACACAAATTTACTATTTTGTAGTCCTAACTCTCCCCTACATTCCTATATACACATGTCTATGCATCGGGACTGCACTTTTTGAGCTACAGCAATTCTTCTGACCCAAGGTAAGATATGTGGTACAAATGCACTTCATATTTTTTGAGAAGTTATTTGTATGTGAAAGTGGCTATTATGCATATATTTTGATGAAATTTTGTAAAGAGTTCTTATGGACCCAAGAAACAATTCTGTTGAAATTGGGAGAAGTTGGCCCATATGTGGACCTAGTCCACATAGAAGGGTGTATCAAAATTTTGACAAAAATGACAATAGAACTCTCAAATTATGTGGTATCTGGCAATTCGTTTGGAAAAGGTAAAAAATGATTTTATTGCCATCTAATATTACATAACTTTAATACCTGAAAATTGCAAATAAATTTAAAACCAATGGAAATAACTGGTAAAACCAAGTACCTGTTATATTATGTTTTAAAGAGGAAAAAAAGATCATGTTGAAACTTCGAGCAATAGTATATTAATCCATGCATTCATTTTTTTCTTCATTATTGTTTAAACAATGGCTAAATTCAGTTATAGTGTTCTATCTGATATATATTTTGAACGGAAAGATGAAAACGACATTATTTTACATATAATGAATAATCCATTCTTCAAAATATGCGACAAACAAGAAATTAAAATTCATAACTTAAAAATAAAAAACTTTTTAAATACTTAAAGAAAACGGTAGAATCAATGTTCCAGAAACAAGAAATTGTTTTACTCACACAAGCAAGAATGGATAAGAAATAAACTTATTTTTAAAAAGCCATCAGTAACTACCACGGAAACTGTAAAAGGTGGTCGACCAGCAAAGCCAATTGAGAAGTTTAAAAATTGCAGCATGACTTTAATTTCTAAATGGGGATGTGATGGGTCCTCTGGCCAGAAACAATACAAACAATGTAATGCGGAAAATTCATCAGATGCCAATTTATTCATGATTTCTTTCGTTCCATTGCGTTTAACAGAAACTTATATTGGGTCAGCGCCATCAACTAGTAGAGCTGCAGAGATAGATGTATGGAAGAATGAAATTTCCTCGTCAACAAAATTTTGTAGACCAATAAAGTTTGCTTACAAAAAAGAAACTAAAGATGTCATAACTGAAGAAGTATTGTTGATTGGTATTTTTTACGCAACTTATTTTGTTCAATAGGAGGGACTTCAAGCTTCAATTCGCATGTTCAAACGTGAAAATCGACTGATAGGAGCGTAAGTAATATGGAGTTAAAACGCATTTTAATTTTTTGTTGAGTTTCCATGTAAAAGTTGAATATTTTTCAAAAAAAAAAAATTATTTTTTTCATGCTATTCTCCCGATTTATTATTTAAATCACCGATATTGATTATTGAAGGTCAAAGCACGCCTCGATGGCCATTTCGTTATCGCTTACTTAACTCGTCAGGAGACTTCTGACAAATATTTTAAATAAACTAAAGATTTTTGTCAACACAATAAAGCAAAGACAAAAATCAAAGTTTAAGCAAAAACAACAATAACCAAATGTAATTCTATTTTTCTTTTTCTGCTGTATAAGGCAGAGTTTTTTTCGGCTCTTTTATACAGTTGAAAGAGGATGAAAAATAAAATATCACAAAACACTACGATAATTTATTTTATGCACAGGCACTTTGCAAATATAAAACATTTTAAACAACGGGATTTTTTTAATAATATTAATCAATTCTCAAATTTCAAAAAAAAATTATTTTTTTCATGCTATTCTCCCGATTTATTATTTAAATCACCGATATTGATTATTGAAGGTCAAAGCACGTCTCGATGGCCATTTCGTTATCGCTTACTTAACTCGTCAGGAGACTTCTGACAAATATTTTAAATAAACTAAAGATTTTTGTCAAAACAATAAAGCAAAGACAAAAATCAAAGTTTAAGCAAAAACAACAATAACCAAATGTAATTCTATTTTTCTTTCTCTGCTGTATAAGGCAGAGTTTTTTTCTGCTCTTTTATACAGTTGAAAGAGGATGAAAAATAAAATATCACAACACACTACGATAATTTATTTTATGCACAGGCACTTTGCAAATATAAAACATTTTAAACAACGGGATTTTTTTAATAATATTAATCAATTCTCAAATTTCAAAAAAAAAAATTATTTTTTTCATGCTATTCTCCCGATCTATTATTTAAATCACCGATATTGATTATTGAAGGTCAAAGCACGTCTCGATGGCCATTTCGTTATCGCTTACTTAACTCGTAAGGAGACTTCTGACAAATATTTTAAATAAACTAAAGATTTTTGTCAAAACAATAAAGCAAAGACAAAAATCAAAGTTTAAGCAAAAACAACAATAACCAAATGTAATTCTATTTTTCTTTCTCTGCTGTATAAGGCAGAGTTTTTTTCTGCTCTTTTATACAGTTGAAAGAGGATGAAAAATAAAATATCACAAAACACTACGATAATTTATTTTATGCACAGGCACTTTGCAAATATAAAACATTTTAAACAACGGGATTTTTTTAATAATATTAATCAATTCTCAAATTTCAAAAAAAAATTATTTTTTTCATGCTATTCTCCCGATTTATTGATTGATATTATTAAAAAAATCCCGTTGTTTAAAATGTTTAATATTTTGACATTTTAAATAGGTATTTTTTTATAATTTGTTATTTCCTTCAATCGTATTTTACAACCAATACTTATGTATTATTCCTAAACTTAATTTTGGTCAGAAAATGCCAAGCTTTGGCCCCTGACATTTATTTAGTCTTAATATTCACAGGGGCCAAAGGTTGCTTTTTTTTTGAAAGAAGGAAGGTAATTCTTGTGAGTATTAGACTGAAAAATAACATTGAAATTCCCAACAATATCAATACCATTTGGATATATTATATACAGAACACAACATCGATAAAATTTTAAGTAAACTTTTACTATTGATTTAAAGTGCACATATATTTTATTTAAATGTATTAATAAAAATTTATACTAAATTAGAAACAAATTATAATCTTTAAACTAGTATTTGAGCTGATAGCCCTGGCAGCTATGCTCGTTAAACTTTATTTAATCTTAGAATTTATTCATAAGATTAATTTAATAAATAAATAAATAATAAATAAACTAGTATCAATTAAACAATATTAGTAAAAATTTCTTCCAAATAGCTTTGATTTTCATTTTGCAGTAGTTGTTTAGCTTCTTCATGTAACTCCAATGAGGTTGATTTCCATTTTTGTCGAATACTGGACATATATGGGTCTGGTGTGCACAACAAAATACTAATAAGATCTTCATTAGTACAATATCTGGAAATTTTTCTTGTATTGTGCTCGCGAAAGAATCTGTAGTCTTTGTTCCTTTTTTTGCGCTTCTTCTAAGAGATCTCCAATTGGAAGCATATTAGATTCGGAAAAAAAATCTCCTTGTTGTGTTTCCATCATTAGAATTTCCTTCTCCTTGCTTTGGCTGGTCAATTATAAGGCCTATCTCACGTTATTTTTCTTGAATATCTTTTTTTTTTGCTTTCTTTTTTCCAAATTTTCTTTGTTGTTTCTCACTGTTTCGCCTAACGGGCCAAATTCCAAATCGTATCCCAATTTAAGAATATGCTCCATAAAACGAATTCTGGCATGAAGAGGTGACATTCCAAATTCATATGCTTCATTAAAACCACAGATAACTAACTGTGATTAAAACTATCGTCTTGTGTTGGTGGTTGGCTCAATTGACTTGATGTTTTTGGCATATGGTGCAGCTTGACGAAGACTTTGGCCGACTTCCTAAACGCCTGTTGCAGTGCATAATTTAAAAAAATGCGTATGCAATGCTAAACATGTTTTAAATGCAAACTTGCGTTGTAGAGTCATTTTTTGCATTTTATCGGTATTTAGGAACGTCGCTATGCAACTCATACGTAAAGCAAATGTCAAAAACATGGTATAAAATTGAATAATTTTTTTTTGGTAAAATAGAGGTTACACAAAATTATTTATCCATTTTGTTGGCAAGTGCTGAGGTCAAATCTTCCAAAAAATATTGATTTGCTATAGAAACCTATTAAAAAGAAAAAAAAGAGACAACTCTGTTAAGGACAATAAAAATCCCGGAAACAAGTGATTAACAATAAATATTTTTTTTAAGAACTCATTGAATTTATGGATGATGGCATTTTTTGTTCACATTTCGTTTTAAAAATAACATTTTTAAAATGTTTGCATACAAAACAAAAATGATGGGTGATTTTGACTTCTGATACTCATTAAAGTGAGTTGCCAAACGATTAGGAACATTGTACGTTGCGAAAAAGTTTAGATATGCGTTTACGAAGTGTATGCATTGTAAATATGCATTGCAACTTGCGTTTAGGAAGTCGGCCTTTGTTTCGGTTAAAGCTTGTGCAACTTTTCTATCAATCATTGTAAGTGACATTTTAAAGTTAACTTCGATGCATTGGTCATTAAATTCAAATATCACTGGTTGAAGTTCTTTAATTTCATCTCTTATTTTGCCAACTTCTTCAGTTATGACATATTTAGTTTCTTTTTTGTAAGCAAACTTTATTGGTCTACAAAATTTTGTTGACGAGGGAATTTCATTCTTCCATACATCTATCTCTGCAGCTCTACTAGTTGACGGCTCTGAACCAATATAAGTTTTTGTTAAACGTAATGGAACGAAAGAAATCATGAATAAATTGGCATCTGATGAATTTTCCGCATTACATTGTTTGTATTGTTTCTGGCCAGAGGACCCATCACATCCCCATTTAGAAATTATATTCATGCTACAATTATTAAACTTCTTTAAATAGTCAGCATCAAATGTCTTTAATAATCGTTCTGCAGTGTGTTCAGGAAGATCCTGCAATTTTATTTCTGCTGAACTTGAAGTTGTAGCAGTTGGTGAAGGTAAGCAATCTTTTTTGGCAGAAACTAAATTTCGATATGATGGAAAAATTCCACAATTTTTTTCATTTGTTCGCTTCCGCAATTCTGCATATTGGTTTTTAGTCATTTTCAAATCCAAAAATAGTGCAAATGCTTCTTCTGGAATAAATTTATTTTCTTCAGTTGGTGTCGGCATACTTTCTTAAATCCTTTTTGTGCGTCTGGGGCTTCATGCCACTATTTTTTTAATGATAGCAATTTTACTCTTTTTAGTTTTCGATGGTTGAATTTGATGCAGAAATTAGTCCTTTATGATGCTACAAGAAACTTCTTCATTGATATGTTTAAGCTTGCGTCTTCGTGATCTTTCACTACAATTATCAATTGGCTTTGCGGGTCGACCACCTTTTCCAGTTTCCGTGGTAGTTACTGATGGCTTTTTAAAAATAAGTTTATTTCTTAGCCATTCTTGGTTGCGTGAGGAAAACAATTTCTTGTTTCTGGAACATTGATTGGTACCGTTTTCTTAAAGTATTTAAAAAGTTTTTTATTTTTAAGTTATGAATTTTAATTTCTTGTTTGTCACATATTTTGAAGAATGGATTATTCATTATATGTAAAATAATGTCGTTTTCATCTTTCCGTTCAAAATATATATCAGATAGAACACTGTAACTGAATTTAGCCATTGTTTAAACAATAATGAAGAAAAAAATGAATGCATGGATTAATATACTATTGCTCGAAGTTTCAACATGATCTTTATTTCCTTTTTGAAACATAATATAACAGGTACTTGGTTTTACCAGTTATTTCCATTGGTTTTAAATTTATTTGCAATTTTCAGGTATTTAAGTTATGTAATATTAGATGGCAATAAAATCATTTTTTACCTTTTCCAAATGAATTGCTAGATACCACATAATTTGAGAGTTAACAGATACTGGTAATAATATAACAGGTACTTGGTTTACCAGTTATTTCCATTGGTTTTAAATTTATTTGCAATTTTCAGGTATTTAAGTTATGTAATATTAGATGGCAATAAAATATTTTTTACCTTTTCCAAATGAATTGCTAGATACCACATAATTTGAGAGTTAACACGTACTGGTAATAATATAACAAGTACTTGGTTTTACCAATTATTTCCATTGGTTTTAAATTTATTTGCAATTTTCAGGTATTTAAGTTATGTTATATTAGATGGCAATAAAATCATTTTTTACCTTTTCCAAATGAATTGCCAGATACCACATAATTTGAGAGTTCTATTGTCATTTTTGTCAAATTTTTGATACACCCTTCTATGTGGACTAGGTCCAAATATGGGCCAACTTCTCCTAATTTCAACAGAATTATTTTTTGGGTCAATAAGAACTCTTGTACAAAATTTCATCAAAATATATGCATAATAGCCACTTTCACATACAAATAACTTCTCAAAAAATATGACGTGCATTTGTACCGAATATCTTACCTTGGGTCAGAAAAATTGCTGTAGCGCAAAAAGTGCAGTCCCGATGCATAGACATGTGTATATAGGAATGTAGGGGAGAGTTAGGACTACAAAATAGTAAATTTGTGTTTTGACTCAGCTTGACTCACAGGAGTTGTGCTCTAAGAAGTAGGAAATTTCCGAGAAATTTGACCTTGTTTAAAAAAAATATTTAAATTGTTCTGAAAATAGTAGAGCTTCAATTTTACCAGTAATAGGAAATAAGTTATGTTACAACACAAAATTTATTTCGTACAAAAATCTTGAAAAACAAAAAAGTTATGATCATTTAAACTCTTAAAATTAACTAAAAATAATTTTTCAAAGAATAATTTACATTTAACTAAAAATATCATAAATTTACTAAATTCTGAAAAAGCCCATTTTGGACCACCCTGTTCTCAGTGAAATAATTGAAATAGAGTTCTAATTTTTTGGCTCCCGAGGTTTACTACTGTCTACTTTCATATGAGTCTAATAACTTTAAAATCGGAGAACAAAAACCAAAAGGAGCTTTGGCCGCTATCTCAAAATATTGACCGCAGTGCGGCGTCTATAATGCTATGAAAAAAGTATGAAAGCTAAAAATAAGAATATACATTCGTGGTTAGCAGAAAGCAAGTACAAATATGGGTGAAGATGAAAAGACGAGAAAAGCTATGGGTTGTATGTCGAACTCTCCTAACCAAATAAATATGTAATGATTACGAATATTTATTGTAGTCTTTGTTACAAAATTAGTTCGTTAAGTAGATGGTGTTTACAGTGTACACAACCTAGGGTAGATAGATGTAAGGAATGCTGATGACGGCTGTAGCGATCCAGAAAATACTACATTTGATTCTCAGTTTTCCTGCTTTCTCAATAAAGAGCGTCCGCAAAAATTCTTAAATTTTTTTTTTCTTAATTAAAATTAGAAATCAAAACCATCATCAACAGAGGCCGAATTAATTAATAAATTTATTATTATGAACTTAATCAAAACTAAACTTATTTATATGGGTTTAATTGATTCCAGCACTATTTAAACGAACTTGCACTTTTTCGAATATTTGTTATAATTGAAAGCCATAAATGTTATCATATTGCTTGATTTATGAATAACACAGACAGATTAGGTCTTTAAATAAAATCATTAGAGTCACTACTGATTGGCGATATTGTTTTCAATTAGAAATCAATGTGTGATTTTTTATTAGTGCAAAAAATTTTATTTATCTTATTCCGCGCAAAAATTCTGTTTTTAATTTTTTTTCGAAGTCAAAAAAGGAAAAGTACTGGGGAAAGTTTAAGTTCTCTAAAGTATCCCATGGGCCTACCACCAGCAACAACAAAGTTCATTTGTTTTCCGAGAAAGATAAAGAAGAAACTTCAATAAAAGATAAAGTTTCACTGATAACAGTGGATTCTACCCATAATTCTTCAACTATATTTGGATTAATTGGTGAGCATTATTTGTATAAAGAACAAAAATAATCTCCTACTTGCTCTCTCACTATGAAGAAGAGCTTAAAATTCTTAAGGACAGAAAGGTCTACACTCGCGAGATAAAATACGGAAAAGTGTTTAAATGAAATAATAAAGGATGAATTTGTTAACAGGCACAATATCAAACCGGTAAGTGTTAAGGAAATTACAACCCAACAATCTAATGTGGATGATGCGTTGTATTTAATGGAGTTAGACAACATGTTTAAAAACGGGTAATTATGAAAATAAGGTATTTTTGCAATATATTTGTTTTTTGGAAAAGACCATTTCAAGGAAACAAAGGCCCAACGCAATGTACCAAATTTTCAAAATATGGTCATGGTGCTAAGAACTGTAACCGAGTTGACGTATGTTCGGCGCGCGCGTGTATACACGATTTCTCTGCTCGTAATCAGACAACAGCATTCAAGATGAAAGCGTAGTACACCATACGCTGATGACAAATTTTAACGAAGATAATGCAAATTTTCCACAATCATCAAGTTATGTACACCATAGTAATATCCGCAATTCTAGCTTTCGCAGCAAAAGATTGTACTTTCAAGTTTCTTAAAGCAAACCCTTTGTTAACAACGACAATGATATTTCCATCAAAAGGCTACTGGAAATATTTATTGATGCTGTTGATGAAGTCAAAACAAGTTTGACAAATTAAAAGTGTCATATTATTTAAGAGGTATGCAAAAATTTCTTGTTATGCACTGTAATGCTCAAGGCATAACCACAGATTAAGCATCTTAAATGCGGTTGCGGGTATTTACTATACCCATTCCATTTGAGCATTGATTAGTTTGAGTCTCTAGCATACTCAAGCAAAATGTTTGCGATGCTGGCTTTACTTTACTTTGTAAATAAGTTTTCTCACTTTCGGCATTAGTACTCATAGTTACAGCAATCAACAAGAGAGGCATTTTAACGTGTGTAGTGTGATGAAAACAGATTTATGAGATCAGAATTATTGAATCAAACACAATATCAAAAGTCACCAATGTCAAAATTAGCTAACATACATACATCTTTGAAATTATGTACAAAAACTATTTAAAACAATGGAATATGAAAGTCTACGTTGTTTGCATATGTGGTGCAATTTATTCATTAAATATGTGTTGTATTTCATACCTATGAAACCGGTTTTTGCCTGTTTTTCTGCTTATAATGTTTGAGAAATAGATTTTATCAAATTTTCTTTTTTTTTTGTTTATAAATAGATCCGCATACAATGCAGAACTTCATAAAAAGCCAGTAAAAAATTTTAATAGGGTAAAAATGTGGCAACGCTGCTTACAAATAAAGAGAAGTAAAAAATTCTCGCGTGCGAGTATAGAAAACACTTAAAATTCTAATTGCAATATAACTGAGATCCGTTTTTGCCCTCTTTGTTTTAAATATACTAACAACAAAAAACACTTAGAGCCAGTTTACAGTAAGGGCATTGTATCAGCTACAAAAGTCATGATGCAGAAGTTTCTAGGCAAGAGGTGTAGCTTACGAGGTAGCAAAAGAAGCACGAAATGAATATTCACGACTCTTTAGTTTTTTCTCTCATTCCTGTTTCTCTTCCTCGTTTTTTGCAGTTCTATGCTTGAGCGGTGTTACCAAAATGGCTTTTTTTTCTATATTTTTTAAAATTGTTGAAAAAGTAATACGTTAAATTTATGGCAACACTTGAAAAATTGGTTGATAAAACATATTAAAATTCTCTCACTTGCTACAAAAGAGCCATAATGTAAACGCGTGACAATCTACCGAGATACCCAAAAAACAATTAAAAAAGTCAGCTACAATGCCCTCAATGTAAACTGGCTCTTACAATGATATGATCGCAATATGCTTTTAAAAAATGAAGGATGGGTAAAATAAACACCGCAACTTTTTATTGCAGGGTTTAAAATACTCGGGTATGAAAAAAATAGAGTGACTATGCGGTATACTAATGGTTGCGGTGTACTCGTGCCGTTCTCTGTAAGCGGCTTCGCAGCCCGAAGGAATTCTTCATGACAAAAATTTTGATATTCTTTTATTTTTCATTTCATTTATTTATTTGAAATTTTCTATGCAACAAGATTATCAGAAGTTCTGCATTCCACACGAAATTTTCACTTTAAATTTTTCAAAGCATTGCTGCTGTAAAATTATTTTTTACAAAAACAATGCCTTGAAAAATTTGAAGTGAAAATTTCGTGTGGAATTCAGAACATGCCTGTTTATCTTATATTTGAAGTATAGGAATGTAAGTCCTTAATGTGAAACTACAAAATACTGAGACACAATAATTAAATTAATATGTCGATTATGGATGGCAACTGAACTTCAGTTGCCAAAACTATATTACGGATAACAACTGGCAACTGAAGGCTGGCAACCTCAGTTGCCAAATAATATTAATATTGGCAACTGTGTTTTTCTGATTGCTTTGAATAGTTTTCAATTGAAAAAAAACTGTTAAACGGAAAAGTAAGAATGTTTTTTTTTTATTTATTTATTTAATGAAAATTTAAATATATTTTATCCCTGTAGATTAAAAAATGGTCAAAATCACCACCAGACAACAATTTGAGCTATTAATTCAAGAAATGGTAAATAACCCACATATTGCTCGTGGTGTCCGAGGATTTGGTGACACAAAAGAATGCATTTTGATGCTTGGAAAGAAATTTCCATAAAGCTAAATAGTTGTGGACCACCAATACGTTCAGCAGAAGAATGGCAGAGGGTGTGGATCCATTTTAAAGCCAAATTAAAGAAAAAAATGTCTCAAAATAAAAAAAATCTTAAAGCGACTGGTGGTGGGCCGTCACAAGAAGTAAGTTTGTCCCAATTTGAGCAGGTTGCAGTGGATCTATTGCATATGGAACTGTCTGTTAATCCGCAAGGCAATTGTTTTGGTGTCAATACGGCAGAAAATGTACAGGAGTAACTGGAAAACGTGCAGCAAGGAACTGAACTGCTAAAGCAACCTGAGCTCCTCAAAGAAAATGAGCATGAACTGACTACAGAACCTGAAGAGCAAATTGGACCAGAAAAGAAACAGCGCCAAAACGAAAACAAACAGATGAAAATCTTCAGCAACCACAAAAGAAAAGAATTCGGCTAGAGGATAAGCGGTTCAGTCTGCTTCAAGAACAAACTGGTATCCAGAGTGAGCTTTTGTCTACCCTAAAAAAATAGAAAAAAGTCTTTATAGAAGAAATGAAATATTAAAAGAAGCAAAAGACCTCAGAGAAAAAAAAATGAAGTTCTGAAAGATATAAAGGATATAAAGAGAAGAAAATTCGATTTTGTTTCAGAAGATCATTTGCTAAATAGGAAAATTAAAGAAAAGAAACGTGAAATATTAGAAAAACAACTAGAAAATTTAAACATCTTAAATATTTAAGAAGTTACGTTTGTAGATTTAACAATAGTTTTAATGAATACCTGAATTAAAATCATCTGTGCATTTACTGAGTAATATTAGAAAAAACTATTATATCATAAACAACCTAAGTATGTGATTTAGTTAATTTATTATCTTTTTTAAGTCATAAGCATATATGTGATTTTTTTTATTTACTTTTGTTTAACACTTTCTTTAATTTTAGTCCGCCATTAAATGAAATACTGTTTAATTTTAAAATGAACTGTTTGACATATAAAATAAAAATAATATAAAAAACCAACGAAAGCTTATTCATTTAAACATAGCATTATTCTATTTCATATTTCTGTTGCCAAAATATTATCTACATTTTCGTTTGAGCTAACGACCGCAGATTCCTGTAGTTCTGTTGGGTCTTCCTCCCAATCAGCTTTACAATGTTTTCCAATGTTATACAAAGCGCAAGAAGCATTTATAATAGATGTAGCTTTTTCAGGCGTGTAGTGAAGGCCGCGTTCCGCAGAAAGGCATCTAAATATGGACTTGAGGACACCGTTTGATCGCTCAATAATATTTCGAGCCTTGGAAGGGATTGTATTATATTTTCCTTCCGGCGACTGTGGTTCAGCAGAGCGAAAAGGTGTCAAAAGATATGGTTCCAAAGGAAATCCGGCATCACCTAAATAATTAAATTAGTGTTATCGATCTTAAAATTTCAAGTATAATACAACCTAGCAGACATGTGTTTTGCCCGAAATCTGAGGCAACTGCTTGCTTCAACGGACTGTTGTTCCATATGAAAGAACCATTTTATAATCACACACCTATAGAGAAGCTATCATTTACAAAAGGAACAAGTATTTATGAACTGAGCATAACTTTCTTCTTTCGGGCCCATGATGTGCACATGAGTTCCATCTATACACCCAACAACCCCTGGAAACTTTGTTTTTGAATAAAAATAGTTTTTATTTTCAGTTTTTTCTGATTCTGTAATTTTTGCCGAGATCCATCGTTGACACATTTTTTTTTTTCTATTAACAGAACAACCTGTTTTAAAACTTTGGACAACGTTGGTTGCGCCATTCCTATATTGAAATCATTGCCGTGTGATTTTTGAAGGCTGCCTTCCGCAAAAAATCTTAGAGCGGCGCAAACTTTTAACAGTGGAGGTATTGCTGTGGATCTATGACTTTGTTTTAAGTCCTTATACAAAGTGTCCACTATGTACGTCACTGCATCTTTTGGCAGACGAAAATATGCCTTAAAGCTAAACAAGAAATGTTTATTGAAAGTAATTTTAAATGCATAAACATATACTCACAGAACAGGTGGTAATTCAAGGGGATTCGAATTGTCCCTCAAGCGCCGTCTAATTGATGCCACGTTTACGACTTCTTGGTTCTCTTGGTCGTCGAAAACTAACTCCACGGAACTTAGCATCTTAAAAAATTTATTTATGTTTTACTACTTTGTAAACTATTTTTTTCACTTATTTTTGTTTTCTTATTTGTATTTATTTTATATTTTAACTTTTTTCTGCATTTTAAAACTTTCTACAACTTTTCTATTTATTGCATTGTATGCTTGTTTACATTTATTTTTAGTTGCCGATATGTCAAAATAGGGATTTTGATAACTTCTTGGCAACTGAAAAAAGTTGCCATCCATAATATGAAGTTCGGTTGCTATCCATAATCGACTTATAAGGTAAAAATAATATAATCATTACTACTAAAAAATTAAATACAAGGCACATAGTTGCTAATTAATTATTAAAATCAAAAACATTTAAGTTTGAGCACAAAAGTTATATACGACTTTTTTTAAACTGTTTGCTGATTGTGTTGTAAGGAATTTCAAAGTACACTCAATGTACAAAATTCTCGAACATAAATGGAAAACACACAACCATTTTTCATTTCATAACAATTAAGTGTGTCTATAAATTTTAAAATTTTCCGTACACATCTTCGAATGTGTTTTATTAAAATATTTATTCGCGTACACATACGTGAAGGTACGAATGTAGATATTCTTTGCTAAAAACGTAAATGAAAGACAGAGAAGTTTGGAAAAAAGTACATAAAAAAATGAAAATAAATTCGTATACGGAAAAAACGTACATGAAAAAATGAAAATAACTGCGTTTACGGACGGCAAAAAAGTAGATGTACGATAGACAGCAAATTATCCATTAGCGATCGGAAAAACCCATTAAATGCAAATGAAAACATTTGTTTTATTTAGTTAAAAAAAAATACTTTATTTAAAATGATTTTTGGGAATAATAATTTTATATTAGTTCACTTTTCAATGTGCTAATATCCCAAATTTTTTAAATAAAATCAAATATTGATTATTAGTGGTAAAGCTAGTTCCTATGGCCATTTCGTTGATTGCTCAACTCAACTCATCAGGGAACCTTCTACCATATTTTAGATAAGCTAAAGCTGCCTATTATATTTAAAAATTTTTATTAACCAACTGAGAAGTGGACAAAAAATTAATAAACACAAGCATCAAAGCTTAAACAAAATATCAATAATCAATAGTGACTTTATTTTTGCTTACATTTCTACATACACGTGGTTGGTTTTTTTCCAACTCTATGTGTAGTTGTAAGAAGTAATCAAAATAAAAAGCAAACGGCAACACCATACATTTGTGTTTATAATAAACTCAAAAATATAGTGAGTTGCCAGAGCTTTTTTGCACAGGCACTTGCAATTTTTATTTAAAATGATTTTTGGGAATAATAATTTTATATTAGTTCACTTTTCAATGTGCTAATATCCCAAATTTTTTAAATAAAATCAAATATTGATTATTAGTGGTAAAGCTAGTTCCTATGGCCATTTCGTTGATTGCTCAACTCAACTCATCAGGGAACCTTCTACCATATTTTAGAACCAACCACGTGTATGTAGAAATGTAAGCAAAAATAAAGTCACTATTGATTATTGGTATTTTGTTTAAGCTTTGATGCTTGTGTTTATTAATTTTTTGTCCACTTCTCAGTTGGTTAATAAAAATTTTTAAATATAATAGGCAGCTTTAGCTTATCTAAAATATGGTAGAAGGTTCCCTGATTAGTTGAGTTGAGCAATCAACGAAATGGCCATAGGAACTAGCTTTACCACTAATAATCAATATTTGATTTTATTTAAAAAATTTGGGATATTAGCACATTGAAAAGTGAACTAATATAAAAATACTTTATATTTATATAATAATTTATTCATTGTAATAATTAAAAAAAATAAAATAATATCAAAGGGTTGCATTGGTGTAGCAAGTAGTTCTGTTATTGTGTGATAATTTTGTGTTGTTAAATGCGATGTATTTAGGAGTAGGTTGACACATTGTGCTATTTTAGAGTGTGCGTGAGTGTAGAACATTCGGTAAATGACATGTTGTCATATTCTTCTTGCAAAGATGTAGAATGCGATATTTGATTAATAATTTCAAACATCTTCATACTCGTAAAATGATCCGGAAAACATAATAATATTTATTATTGTTATTGGTTTTTTTCTTGCGTAGTTAAAAAAATATTCGAAAACGCTGAAAGCAATGAGTTGGAAGAAACCGCTACACATACCTATTGCAAACATATGTTTTTATTTAATTAGCGAAAAAATCTATAACAATATTGGGGTAAATTTTAGTTAGTTTTTGAGATAAATATAAAAAATTATAAAATGTTTTTATGATATCATAGTGTGCAAGAAAAACTGAAAAAATATTGTTTTGCCTTATAATTTCAGATGGTACTACAATTCCATTCGTGAGTAAAAATAGATTGGTCATTAAACGTGTTTACGCCAAACTTATTTTTTTTTAGGTCTCGGTCAATATAATGATAATACCTTCATACAATTGGACTAGACGTGCCCGGACGTTACAGCGTAATGCGTACACAATAAATTATAATCGCGTCCTAATCATACAAAATGCCATTACTGCGGAAGAGAAACAATATCGAAATGGAGTCAATGCGATGCAATTAGATCCGAATAAAGGTCAACTTTATTCGGTCGGCAGGGATGCGATTATAAGTGTATAGAACTCACTTCCGAATCAAATGAAAAGTATAAAGCAGTTCAGATGGGAATATAAAAATATGGAATCTAGGGCAACAGTGATGTGTGCAAACTATTAACGTCCATAAAGAAGGCGTTTGGAGTCTGGTAGGTAGAAATTACTGTAAATTTAAAGACCTTTTCGCACATCCACTACTTTTCAATATTTTAGGTAGTGCTGCTATTAAGAAATGTGTTGTTTTAAATGACAAACGACACATTATTACTACTGAAGATAATGTAGCTATATATGATGCTCTAAGAGTAATTCAGAAAGAAGAATTGGGCAAAGTGTATACTGGTTTACGTAATATTAAGAATAATATAATAATATTAAGAATATTGACAAACCGCTTTTAACCGCAATTAATATTTTTATATTTTCAACATAAACTATGGCGTATGAAAATTTACACATTCCATATGTTGGCCAAACGGTTAGAAATTTATAAAATACAAAAGCAAGTGAATAAAAGTGATAAATTTTATCAATAATAATAATAATTACTTATATATTTCAAAAATCTTATACTAATTTAAAAAAACATACAATTTAATGTTATAATATTTTTAATTTTAATGATAATTATTGTTTAACTTTTACGGTTTTTATTTATATAATAAAAAAAGAAACAATTTATGATAAGCAAAATTTTATGTTTTATTTCAGCAGTTTTAAAACAATTCCAGCAATTATAGATTTCCAACTCAGGGCAATTGGCAATGCATGGCTGAAAAAGTACATATATACAAAGATAATTATAAATAATAAAAGAATAACACATACAAAATATAAAAAAACGCATATGAAACAAAGAGATGTTAGTAAATATATGAAAATAAATAAAAAAAATTTGAATCTATTCTATCTACTAAACCCATTACCAACTTTAATCCAAACAAATTTCTTGTTTAAAGCAATCCAAAATATATTGCAATTAAAATAAACAAGTTACACCATAAATAAAATACAATATAAATTACACATTTGAAAAAACAACAAGATCATCCAACAAACATATTAAAAATAATCTTTATCCACTGTTGCAGCAGGTATTGCAGAATTCATGATTGTTGCAAGTAAAATACAGTGTTTGTACTTTGAATTTTATTCATAAACTGAAACTTTTATTTATTAAAAACATAATATATATATGTAATTAACATCATAAAGGTTCTCACAAAATATGCTAATTTTACATTACGTCAAACAAAAATAATGTTTCTCTTTCAAGAATAATTTATGTTATAAACGTTCTCATGAAATACGAGGGCTGCTATATATATATTTCTGGCCTGGCCTGAGTGCTGCCAAGTGCAATCTGAAATTTCCATTGGAAAGTTTGTCATTTTTAAGCATAATCGTACTCAAAACGTTTTGACGTACGACCATTATTTGTGTTGTTTACAGTGACTTGAAAAAATTAATATAGAAAATAAATGGAATTAACTCGTAAACATTTTCGTGGCATAATTTTTCAGAAATTTCGACGTGGATTATCACGACAAGAGTGCATTGATGAACTTAAATCTTTGTGTGGCGATGAAGCACCATCCTATAGCACTGTGAAAAATTGGTATAATGAATTTAATCGTGGCCGAAGCTCGCTCAAAGACGAATTCCGTGAAGGTCGTCCAAAAACGGCTGTTGTGCCAGAGAACATTGATGCCGTGCGTGAACTCATAATGCAAGATCGACATGCGACATACCGAGAGATAGAGACATCCTTGGACATTTCTTCCACCAGCATACATTCGATACTGCATGAACACCTGGCCGTAAAAAAGGTTTGTTCTCGTTGGATCCCGCACAATTTGAAAGTCGCTAAAAAAAGGCTCGTGTCGATTGGTGCAAAGAAATGTTGCAAAAATACGATTGCGGTGCTTCAGAAGACGTTTATAAGATCGTCACAGGTGACGAATCATGGATCTATGCGTATGAGCCCGAAACGGTACAACAATCGACCGTGTGGGTCTTCAAAGACGAGCAAAATCCAACGAAAGTTGTTGGTGGAAGAAGCACTTCGAAGCAAATGGTCGCCTGTTTCTTCGGCAAAACTGGTCATGTGGCGACTGTTCCGCTTGAGCAACGTAGGACGGTCACTTCTGAGTGGTACACTACAATTTGTTTGCCTGAAGTCATCGGAGAAATTAGAAAAACCAACAAGAGAAAACGAATCATTGTTCACCATGACAATGCGAGCTCTCACACATCGGCTCAAACCAGAGCGTTTTTGACCGGCCAAAACGTCGAATTAATGGGTTATCCGCCGCACAGCCCTGACTTGGCACCTAATGACTTCTTCTTTTTTCCGTAAATCCAGAAAATAATGCGTGGTCAACGATTTTCGTCGCCAGAAGAAGCTGTTGAAGTGTTCAATAACCATGTTTTAAATGTGTCTAAATCGGAGTGGAAAAAGTGCTTCGACAGCTGGTTTGAGCGCATGCAAGTGTATAAATCATGCTGGAGAATACTTTAAAAAACAATAAAACCATTTTTGATTATAAATATTCGCATTTTCACTATTAGGCCAGAAATATATAGAGCAGCCCTCGTATGCTGATATTACAAAGTGTTTAATTTCTTTTAATTTTTCGACTTAAGAAAAATAGGAATGCAATAACAAAGAAAATAAAATAAATGTTCATGTCACATTCATATTAAATTAATGAAATTCATGAATTACGGTATGCATATGTCACTCCTCCTCACCTCAGATAAGTCGTTGTCCTCATTGACTTTTTCTTCGTTAGTTAGGTTTTTGATAAAAATATTCTTTTTAAATCTAATGCATAAGCTTACAATTAATAGTAATATTATTAAAATAAAAGGTAATAAACTTATAGAATAGTTGTTCGTTTTACTATTTATTATGTCTATATGTTTCTTTAGTTTCTTTTACCAAATTTTCAAGGTCTTTTACAGAAGGTAGTATGTTTTGATCTTCTATTTTTTTGTTTCACACTGACTTCACCAATCTTTACTTTACAATTATTTAATCTTATGATATTATTTCCTTTAATTTTTATATATAACAAATCATTACAATTTTGGTTTATTTCCGTTTCGTTTAGTTTCTTTGTAACTATTATATTTGGTTCAATGAAGTTTATTTCTTTTTTATTATTTATTAATAATTCACATTCAGTTTCGTTTTTATTAAGTAGATTTCTAATACACTTATTGTCTAAATATTTAATTTTCGAGCCTTTAATTTCATAAATTAAGTTGTCAATGCTTGTAAGTTTTCTTTTGTATCAAAATTTAATTCAGTATGATTGACAGGCGTAGGAGAGGGTATTATTTTTAAAATAGGATAGGTTTTCATTTTAGTAGGAATTTGCGTTATAAAAAATAGTACATCCTCTTGTTGCCATAAGAAATTTTTATATATTCAAATTGTTTTGTATTAAGTTCAATTTTATCTGGGTCTATTAGATTAGGATTCAGAATTCCCTGCTTACTTTCTTAGTCTAGTCCTAAGTGAATTTCTTTCAAATGTTCATAATAACTTTTTACGTTGTCTAAAAAGCTGTCTGATAAGACCTTTTTAATTATTTGATTCTGAAGTACATTCGTGGCATACATATGTGGCATAAAATATTGTTAATATCGTCTTTCGTCAATGTGCTATCTTCTATTGTCTTTAATCTATTCTGAATTTCATGTCTGTCCTCATCATCAAAAGTTCCAAACAAAAATTTAATCCCGCTGCCTATTGCATTAAAAAGTCCGCGTCTGTGTCTAATGTTAAACAATTTCCTTTCAGCGTCAGCTATTTTAAGATATCTTCTAGTCATGCTTGTCTGTAAAAATGGGTTTTCGTTAAATTCTTTTTGTAATAATTCATATGCCAAATGAATATCTGTTTTGTTAATTTTTAATACGAGTTCATTATACTCAACGGGCAAATCTGTTGTTCCTTTCTGTATCATTACGTAACCCCGGTCACTGCTTATTTCCTGAATTTGTATCGTCTGAGTGCTTACTGTCACCATCAGTAAAAGAGTTGTCAGTACCAACTTGGATATTTTTATTCCTGAAAGAAGTATTGTTAAGACTATTTTTTCCTTTTAAAGACGTTTTATATTTTTTTGTATTTCTACTTTTTAATCTAACGATATAATGGTCATCACCTTCCCTACGAAACACCTGCGCTTTCTTGAATGAGTTTGATTTTTTATTTAATCGTTTTCGCGAATTTTCAGCATTCAAAAACAGTGTATCAAGCTCATAATTTTTCTATTTCTGTTAGTATTATTTATTCTCCTTTCCTTTACAGCCTGATCATCTTTTTTTGGATGTTGTTTATTGAAAAAAATATTGTAAGGTGTTTCCCCAGTGGTTATGTGTATTATTATGTGATTATAAGTAAAGACTGTTTGTTCAATCGCTATTTGCTTTATTTCCTGATTATTGCCTGTATTAATAATTCCTAACTTCTCATTCAATGTTTTATGAAGTCTTTCAATATCTGCTATTCCTGTTTTTCCTGTAGCTATTTCGAGTTCTATGTTTAAAGTCGTATACCATTCTTGCAAACTAATATTAACCAGTCCTGCATCTTGATCAGTTTTAATTACCTTTGAGGGACCCATAGTGTTGAATATTTTCAATAATGCTCTTTTTGCTTCAATCCAATTAGTGTGCTTTAGATTTTCTACCATAGCATATTTAGAGAAAATATCTATGCAGATGAGATATGAAGAGTTGTCCCACTTCCAAATAGCAATAATATATTTATCTCTAATATAATATGTAGGAGGTGTAACTTTGAAAGGCATTTTTGTAATTCTATGATCGAATTTACATTCATTACATAAGTTGCAATCATTTATTATATTTGATATTTCCGTAACATAATTAGGATAGTAGTATTTTGATTTAAATTCCGCTTGTATTTTTTCTATTCCTTGGTCTAATCCTTTTAAATGTATTGTTAAAATAATTTCTTTGAATTTTTCATAAGATGTTATATCTTCTAGCAATTTTGTAGCTCTTAAAATACGATTTTTCTTTGTTTGTCTTACAATATTTGCATAGACAGACTGAAATATAATAAAATCCTTATCATTTTCAAAATATATTGCAGCTGTAATACCAGCTAATTTGTTTAAAATAAAGTCTTTTGCAAAGTCATGCGTCATACCCACGTAGTTCACAATAATTCTAGTTCTTCCAAACATTATTTTTAGAGTTTCTTCTTGCTCGGATGCTCTCCTAAATAAAAACTGTCTTCGGAAAACATTTAACGGTCTCTCCGAAATAAATGTATAACTTGAATCGTCCTCGTCTGCAGAGTGTATTGTTGCTTGGTCTGAAGCTATACTGTTCATCGGCCACACGATTATCTTTTCCAGGAATGAATATCACATCAAAATCATACTCGTTTAGTCTTATCTTCCACCGCTGTAATTTGGAGTTAGGTTCCTTCAAATTATGTAGCCATTGCAAAGGTTTTTGGTCACTGTTGATCACAAATTTTCTTCCGTAAATATAAGGCCGAAAATACTTCGTTGCCCACACAATTGCTAAGAGTTCTTTCTCTGTAGCAGAATAGTTTGTCTCATATTCGTTGAGGGTTCTGCATGCAAAGCAGATGGGATGGTTCCCCGGGCTGAGAACTGCTCCCAAAGCCACATTAGAAGCATCAGTGGTAAGGGTAAAAGCCTTCGAAAAATCTGGACTTTTCAAAATAGGATCACTTGTTATAAGAAGCTTTATTGCTTAGTAAGCCTTAAGATATTCACTTTTACGGCAATCGACTTTGTGCCCCTTCTTCAAACATATGGTTAAGGGTTCACAAATTTTAGCAAAGTCCCTAATAAATTTGCAAGCCCCAAAAATTGTCTAATTTGTTTCTCATTCTTTGGAATTGGAAAATTGACAAGTGCTTCAACTTGTTTTGGGTTCGGGTTTATTCCATCTGGAGTTATAATGTGTCCCAAAAATTCCGCTTGAGGTCTCAGGAATTCGCATTTGTGTATTTGTAGCTTTAAATTTGCCTCTCTTAAGCGTTTAAACACCCTATCCAGCGAAATCATGTGTTCCTGCAATGAGGTACCAAAGACAATAATATCATCCAAATACACTAGGCAAGAACAGAGTTCATTAAGCGCTGAAAAGTAGCGATCGCATTTTTTAACCCATAGGCATTCTGAAAAACTCAAAGTGGCCATCTTGCGTTGAAAAAGCTGTTTTTGCTTGACTTGCATCATCAATTTCCACTTGATGAAAACCTTTCGTCAAGGCAAGAGTAGAAAAATAAAGACAACGACCTAATTTATCTAAAATTTCGTCTATATTAGGAATTGGAAAAGGGTCATCAACTGTTATGTCATTCAGTTTTTGGTAGTTTATAACTGTTGAGTTCGCACGGCGTAATACAAACTTTTAAGAGCTACACAATATTAATATTAAAACACTTTACTTTTGCTTAAATATGCACGTTTTGTTTATTAATTATTAATTTGCGTATATCGCGCTTTAAAACAACTTGTTTCCACCGTGTCACAATAAGAACTACTTCTTTTTACTTTTAAAAATGATCTTTCGATGTTAAATATTTTACAAAACAAGAGACTACCGTTATTAAGCGGAACAGTTACAAATTTAGTATAATTTAAATGAATATTTTAATAAAGTAAATAAGGACAACGGTGGAATGAGAAGATATGTAAAATAAGGAATTTTTGTTTATGTACATATATGTGTGTTTGTATGTAAGTAAGCTACAATAGAATACAAAATACAGTGGCGGCGGTAACATTCCCCCCATCGTAAGCGAGTTAGGTGCCCATGAGCTTGCCATCCTTTTTACCGACGTCTAAGACTGCTATTTTTGCCACGGGCCTCTCATATGTACTGGAATTTGTTTTGATCGCGACACGCCGAACTTGACCATCTTTCGCGGGAAAGACTTTTGTAATAATGCCCTTTGGCCAACTATTTCGTGGAAGCGTATCATCGACTATGACGACTACATCTCCTACTGTCGGGGATTTTGTTTTTTCGAACCACTTACTGCGTCGCACTAAACTTGGGCCATATTCTCGCACCCACCTTCGCCAGAAATGATTAGCAAACTTTTGCGTCTGGTGCCACCGGTGTCGGAGATCATGATCGTGTTCTAACAAAGGCTTGTTGCCTGCAGCAGACCCAAGAAGAAGATGATTTGGAGTCAAGGGGTCGTCTTCACATGAATCCAGGGCTACAAATGTCAATGGACGAGAGTTTATGATGAACTCAACTTCCCATAGGGCACATCTTAGAGTTTCGTCGTTGAATTTAAATGCAGGGCACATGGTGTGAAGATTTGATTTAACCGTCCTTACCAATCGCTCCCATGCACCGCCCATATGTGGAGCAGCTGGAGGGTTGAACCACCATTTAATTTCGTCGTATTTCGAGGAGACTTGTCGAAGACTTAAATTTTCTTCTCGGATGATTTTTTCCACAGCTTTGAAATTAGTGCCATTATCTGTATATATTTCTCTTGGAGTGCCACGTCGACTTATGAAATTTTGTATACACATAATACACGAACTTGTGTCGAGGCTATGTGCCACTTCAATATGTAGTGCTCGCACTGTCAGGCAAGTAAACAGTACACCCCATCTTTTTTCTTTACGTCTGCCAACGTTTACATATAAAGGGCCAAAAAAGTCAATACCAACGTAAGTAAATGGACGTTCAAAACTTGCTAGTCGAGCTAGCGGCAAACAGGCCATTTGTGGTAGTTGGGGCACAGCTGCTTCGTTTTTACAAAATTGACACTTCCGTCGAACTACTTTATAGAGAGCTCTTAATTTGGGTATATAGAAATATGACTTTATTCTACAGATCACTGCTTCGTGCATACAATGATGGTAATTTTCATGATAATATCGGACTACGAGAAAAGTTATATAGTGGCCATGAGGTAAAACTATCGCTTGATTGCAGCTTAACGTGTTTGCTCTGCCACAAGTCCGAATTACACCATCTTCGTCCAGAAAAACGTTGAATTGCTTTAATTGACTGCTTCTCTCGATCTCTTTACAGTTCTGCAGACTCCATATCTCATCAGAAAATTCGCCGAGTTGCGCGCATTTAAATAAGATATTTTTGGATTTTCTGATACGTTCAAATATATTGTCGTCTTGTATTTTGAAGCCGTGGACTACAGACTTTAATTTTTCTATATAAAACAGAAACAGGGCTAAAGCTCTATAGAGTCGTCTCCAACATGAGAAATATTCGAAATTTATACAGAAACTTTTAAGCAAATCGATATGCAAAAGACGATTACGTACCTCTTCATTATCGGGGTTACCTAAATCTGCAGATTTTGGCCATTCACTTTTATTGCGCTTCAGAAACTCGGGTCCTGTCGTCCACATATCGTTATCTGTTGGACCTACTTTTGTAGCAAAATCAGCAGGATTTAAATTTGTTGGAACCCAATTCCACTGGGTTGTGTCGGTTGATTCCAAAATTTCACCGACTCTATACATTACGAATGCCTTGAAGTTTTTCGGATCCATAGACAACCATTTCAAAACCGTCTTGGAATCGGACCAAAAGAAGCGTTCTGAACAACGAAGCCTTGTAGCACTCTGGATTTTCGTGGCTAAACGGGCGCCTAATAAAGCTGCTTGCAATTCTAATCGGGGTATTGACATAGGCTTTAGAGGAGCAACCTTTGACTTAGCTGCAACAATCGACACGTCGACGTCATCATTATATTTAACTCGAAAGTAGCTTACGGCTGCATATGCATTTTCGCCTGCATCAGCGAACGTATGCAGTTGTACATCAACAGTTATTCTGAGAAGTTTAGAGTAGCATCTAGGGATAACTATAGATGATATTTTGCTCAAATTCGAGAGCCACAAATGCCATTTTACACACAGCTCCTTATTAAGTTCTTCGTCCCACTGTGTGCCTGAGCGCCAAACATCTTGCAGTAAAATTTTCAAGCCAATTGTAAAATGTGAGACAAGTCCAAGTGGATCAAATATTGACATCAGAACTTGAAGGACTTCTCTTTTAGTGGGAACCACATTCGTTTGAAACACATCTCTTTTAAGCCTTGAGAATCTGGAGTTATACCGAAAAACATCATTATTGGATTCCCAATACATACCGAGAATTTTCTCCACCGCTCCAAACAAATTTCTTGCGGCTGATTCATCGTCGCATAAATGTTGCCTAACTAAAGTAGAGTTTGTAGCCCAATTTCTCATATGGAAACCTCCAGAAGCGTGGATCATCTTAACGTTTTTCGCCAGTTCAAGGGCCTCTTCTTCTGAATCGACGCTGTCGATAAAATCGTCCATGTAGTGGTAGCTCGTAATTGCTTTAAATGCTCGGGGATACTTATCGCGAAATTCTTCTGCATTTTTGTTTCGAACAAAATGGGCAATGCACGGCGCGCAGTTAAGGCCGAAAGTTAATGCCTTCATCACGTACATAGTAGGACGTTCACTTTGATTACTGCTTGCGGGCCACAGAAATCGTTGTGTGTGCATATCTTCATCCTTTACTTTAATTCGATGAAACATTTCAGCTATGTCGCCGCAAATCGCGATTTGACCAACTCGGAATTCAATTAAAATATTAAAGAGCGAGGTGAGCAGGTCAGGACCACTTAATAAAAAATCGTTAAGGGATTCACCGTTCGACTTTGCTGCTGCATCCCATACTAGACGTATTTTACCGGGTTTGTTAGGATTAAGTGCTACAAATATTGGGAGATACCACGTACGACCGGGATATGAATATACTTCTGAGCCCAACACCTTTCTTGCGTAGCCTTTAAGCAGAAGTTTATCAATTTGAGCTTGCATGGTTTGCTGTAGTTGTGGATCCTTTATAAACTTTTTCTGCAGACACTTTAATCGATGACATGCGACCTCGTAACTATCGGGCAACGATACTTGTTTATTTCTCCAAAGCAAATTTACCTCAAATTGTTGTTCTTTCTTTACAGTTGTACTCTGAAGAATCTGCATGGCTTTTTCATCTTCGGCTGATAAGATATTTTTCTCCTGCGAGACTTCTAAGGCAAAATACTCTTTTACTTCATCGTGAAGCTCCTTATACCGGTCCTCGCACTTACATGTATGAATGTTTAATGAGGCTGACTTTTCGGAAATTTTTCCACCACCCTGCAACGTCCAGCCTAAGCGTGTTTTTGTTGCTATTAGTTGCCCACGGTCACCTTCTCTTATTTTCATCGGGACTGCCACTCTCCAATTGTTGAGCCCAATCAAAATCATTGGTTTGGCATTTTTATATGATTTTACTGGTAGGCCTTTGAGATACGGGCTAGCTTTTAATATTTCAGCAAAATTCAGAGACTGAATGGGCAAATCAAGGTTTTTAACTGTACGGACGTCGTATAAAGAGAATTTGGATTTAGCTTGTACGCTAGAAACTTCCAGGTTAATTTTCATTGAATCATCTTCAGACCGTGTAGTATTGCCTGTCCATCGTAGCTCTAGAGGTTCACTCTTACCTTTTAGTCCCAGTTTGTTAAAGAATGTTTGCTCCATTAGAGTCACTGATGAGCCTTCATCCAAAAACGCGTATGTATCTTCAAAGCCACCATTAAAGTAAACACGGATTGGTAGTATTCTGAAACACGATCTCTCTTCATCACTATGTGCGTTTACTATTTCTCTTCGTTCGGGCACATTAGCATGCTTGTGCAACAATGGGTGATGCTTTAATGTACAGCCATTAATACCGCATTGTTTGTTTGAGAAACATTTACGACGATGAAGATTTAGACACTGACGGCACAATTTATTTTCTTTTACTAAATTCCATTTAGCATCTAAATTTAATAATGCGAACTCACCACAATTCTGGATTTTATGAGCCTCGCTTTTGCATGAAAAACAAATTGGCTTATTGGTGCTACTTTGATGCGTATTCACTGAACCGCTTTTCTTACACATTGCTGGGGATACTACTTGGCTAGCTGCAACAGCTATAGCGTATATCCAATCGCTAAACAATTTCACTATGGGAACCTTATTTTCTTTTGGGTGCATAGCCCAATTGAGCTTATGATTGTTTGGCAATTTTTCGACTAAAGTTTTAACAAGCATTGGGTTATTTAAATGAGCCGTCATATTGCAAGCTTCCATCGTCGAGCAAATGTTTCGAATAGTAAGAGCGAATTCAATAATACTATCTAATTTGTCTTTTAATGGAGGAATTTTTGTTGCCTTTTCTATCATAGAGTCAAGTATATGCTCTGGACGACCGAAACACATTTCAAGAGTTTGAATTATTTCGCCCACCATAGATGGAACTAGCAATTTACTTTTTACCAGTTCTTTAGCACGACCACGGAGACACGACTGAAGGCGCATTAAATTTTCACCATTAGTGTAACCGGCTAATTCTGTGCTATTCCTATAATTGCTGATAAAGAGCGGCCAATCTTCTGGGTTACCATCAAAATTTGGAAGTTCTTTAGGTATTACCTGTCTTGCTGCAATCTGCGTAGCTGTTGGTTGGGAAGACGAAAATGCTTGTGAAAAGGAACACGACGGCTCCATTGAGTCACCTTGAGAAAGTATTCTATATTTCTTTTCCAAATACTGGCGTTGAATCTCTTTTTCTTCCTCCAACATTTGCAGCCGAAGCTGTGTTTGAGAGGACAACTTCGAAGCACAGGGAGTTTCATAGTGCCGTTTACTGGAATCATTATCTTGCACGACGGTTGACTGAGACGATTTTAACGTTTCTATTGCATTTTGGGCAATAGTCGTTGATTTAGGCACATTATTTGGTTTTCTAGTGCATTCGTAATTTGTAGATGACGACGTTCCTTGCGTTCCGTCGGAAAATTCGGCGATTGTATCAACCGGCGGCAATTGTTGAGTAGTTTTGGGCATGTTCATTTGGACCACTGATTTTTCGTGGCATTTTGAACAACTCCAGCTTTCATTAGCAATATTTGAGTCTACCCCTACACACTCAAAATGATACCATTTATCGCAGGAATCACACTGCACCATACGATCGGTGTCTTTTAATTCGCATTTATTACAATTAAAATCGGTTTGAGACATTTTATTTAGTCTTTTATTAAACACGATTTAATTTTAATTTTTTTTAATTAAATTGCGATATATTGATTTTAGGAGATACACACAAGATTTATGTACAAATTGTATTTTTTTTTTTGTTTTCAACTAAATTGTTTTTATGTAAAGTTGTTTTAAAGAATGTTGAGTTCGCACGGCGTAATACAAACTTTTAAGAGCTACACAATATTAATATTAAAACACTTTACTTTTGCTTAAATATGCACGTTTTGTTTATTAATTATTAATTTGCGTATATCGCGCTTTAAAACAACTTGTTTCCACCGTGTCACAATAAGAACTACTTCTTTTTACTTTTAAAAATGATCTTTCGATGTTAAATATTTTACAAAACAAGAGACTACCGTTATTAAGCGGAACAGTTACAAATTTAGTATAATTTAAATGAATATTTTAATAAAGTAAATAAGGACAACGGTGGAATGAGAAGATATGTAAAATAAGGAATTTTTGTTTATGTACATATATGTGTGTTTGTATGTAAGTAAGCTACAATAGAATACAAAATACAGTGGCGGCGGTAACAATAACTATTCTCCATTTGGTTTCTCCGGAAGCGTCCATTTTCTTTGGGACAACCCATAATAGAGCGGAGTATGGGGAATGACTGTGTCGTATTATATTCTGATCAAGCATTTCTTTAATTTGTTTTGTTAACTTCCGCCTTATGCACTTGCGGATAACGATAGGATTTAACGTATATTGGATTTTCATGTTTAGTTATAATTTTGTGTTTAATTGTGTTAGTGAACGTCAACTTTTTATTGTCCGAATGGAAAAGCGATTTGTATTTATTCAAAAGTTCTTCCAATTGGGTCTTTTCTTCCTTATTCAAATGATCGGTTCTAAATTTATTGTCAATTGGTTCCTCTTCTAAATTATTTATAACAAAATTTCTTACTAAATTTTTGTACTCGTCCACGTCCTTGTCAAAAAATCATAAATAGTTTTTTTTAGCTTTGCTTTCCTATTTTTTTTAAATTTTTCAAATATATCTTGTTTAGTATTTAATATTATTTTTCCCGCAACAGTGGTTATTGTTATTGGTTTAACTATTCTGGTATGATTTTTCAATATTCCAGGTCTAATTAAACTTACAGAAGATCCTGTGTCTATCAAAAACTTATAAAATATATTATCTATTTTAAATTTTATTTTTGGTAATGTCCCGAGGCCCCTTAGAGGAAAATTTTCGGGATCAACCAGGAGCTCCATAACGCCTAATTCTTGACTGAGTTGAGTCATATTCCCTCTGCCTTTTTGGATTGCGATAATTAAATTGAGAAGATTTTGAAATATTTTGCGAGTGAGTAAAATTATTCTGCGGATGATTGAATAGTTGCGTGTTTGAATTGTACTAGTATTAGTATTTTGTTTTGGAATAAAAGTTTGTCTATAATTTCCTGAAGGAATGTTGTTTTCTAAAAATTTTCCTTCATGAGGATTGATAATGTCGAAAATTTAAATTAATTGTAGGATATATATTTGGGTGAAAAGTATTGACATTCTAATTCACCGTTCTCTGATAAAATCTTGATTGCTGTTTTTAGATCAGTAACTAAATTTGCATTAATTAGTGCTGTTAAGTGATTGGGTATTTCTTTTTTTAGTATTCTTAGGGCTTGGGAGTTAGCTTCATTCTTATAAAATGTTTTTTTTTCATTACTTTCATCACTTAATCTAATTGTATCGTGGATTCTACACAAGCTTATGTTAATTTCATCGCACAATTTTCTTAGATTACCCTTAAATATAATATTAATTTTAAAATCAGTGTCGGAATTGGTTGTTGCTCACCGTATTTTTTACCAGTAGTCGCTTCAATGCGCTCCAGTCCTCTGGTTGTTCTCTTCTGATTAAATTTAGGGCATCTCCGTCTAATGTTCTCAATATGTAATTGAAGAATAACACCCTGTCATCTCTAGGTAGACCCACAATGTTGGGTAATATACTTTGTATGCTATTAATGTAGAGGCATAACTTATCCTTTTCCTCAATAAAAGGATGGACTAATTTTAAGTTTTGGATAATAAAGCTCTTTTGTTGATCCATACTGTTGTTATCGTTATCACTATTAGCACCAGTTTCTCTTCTGTTGTTAATTGATAGTTGCCTTAAATTAGGGATTACTTCATCCATAGGCTGATGAAAAGGTATTTAGAAGTATTTGGAAAACTTTGTGATATTTTCATTTATTTATTTTATTATATATTTTTGTTTTTACGTTGTAAGATTGCAAGATTAATAAACAGTGCCACAGAGGTTTTTCTTACTTTAAACAGTCACTGTCACAGAGTTGTTATTCTATTTGTTCAACAACATTTTATAACAAAGTTAAAAGTATTAATTTTCTTTTGATTGTTAATACATCTTAAATCTTGTAGTTTTTACTTTACTTATTAAATTATTAAACGTTAAGGTTCGTTTTAAGAATCTTTTTTGCAGATCCTACCGACTGCGTCAGTAAAATACAGTGTTTGTACTTTGAGTTTTATTTATAAACTGAAACTTTTATTTATTAAAAACATTTTATATATAATTAACATCATAAAGGTTCTCACAAAATATTCTGATTTTACATTACGTCAAACAAAACTAGTGTTTTCTCTTTTAAGAATAATTTATGTTATAAATGTTCCCATGAAATATGCTGATATTACAAAGTGTTTAATTTCTTTTAATTTTTCGACTTAAGAAAAATAGGAATGCAATAACAAAGAAAATAAAATATATGTTCATGTCACATTCATATTACAATTCAGGAAATTCATGAATTATGGTATGCATATGTCACTTGCACTATTCTGAGGTTAATTGGAGCTTTCATATTCTTGGACAACAATTAATATTCTTTCTGTATTTTCAATTAAATTTATACTTTCACTATTTTAATAAAACTTTTTTTGTCATTAAGACACGCACTTTTTTTTATTTTAAAATCCCTTAAATTTTTTTGATTGGGAGAAACACCCCACGTCTTAAAAAACTTGTATATGTCTGCTAAGTTAAAATCTCATCAAACATACAATTTAATTGTGTAAGAATCGAACTAAATTAAATAACATTTTGTACATTGAAAAAGAACATACATAGTTCCTCTAACGGGCAAAACCTGCCGCAAGCATGCCACTAATTAATGAAACTTATACACATATATAAACTTACTTGGCTGGATTTTTCGGGAACTGGTGCAGCTTCTCTTCTGCGGAACAACCCATTATACAGCGGCGACTCCTGAAAGAAACCAAATAATTTCATTAAAAACTAATTTACATTAAAAACAACTTTGTTCTACTCATATCTTTCCTGTTAGATTTTTTGTTTTGTTGTCGTGGTTGATTTTTCAAATTGTTTAATATTATTATTTTTAAAGAATAATCACACAGATAATAACACATCCAATAACACTTAATAAGACACATAATTGTTTTTTTTTAAAATTTTTGTAAATAAATAAAATGACAAATTCCAGCTATAATCAGAAAGAGGTAGTAATATAAAAAACGCAAGAACTGTTACTATTCCTCTCCAACGAAAGCTGGAATATGGCCACACTGAATTTTTCGTGTCTCAACAGGTTATTTATCTGTGGTCTGAATACTTAAGGTTCCCAACCCCGACTCATGGCTTGGCTGACGTCTAAGGGGCGCTGCGATCATCAACGGTTTTTCTTGATTACTTTTTTTGGTTAAGTTATTGTAACTTAAAAAAAAAACAAACAAGTGCTTTTGGTTTTTTATTCGGATAATTTTCGTTGTCGTTCGAGCCATTAAGTATTTGTTCTTTTAAAAAAAAATTAAATTATATAACTTTTTGATCATATTAAATAAATTAAAGGAAAGTTAATTTTTACCTATTCCCTTTATTATACCTTAATTGAAAAAATATAAACTTCTTGTGTTTTTTATTGCTAAGTGCTTGTGGTTCAATTTTTTTTGGTGAAGACAGCCATTTGGAAGCTATTATCATCAACCCTTCAAGCCGGTTTTTTGGATATTTGTTTGTGAAACCCTTAGTTTATTTTGAATAATTGGAGAAATTAAGCAGAAAATTCACTCATTTATTTTTTTACATTTTTTTGTGCCATTTTGTTTATGAAACATACAAGAAAAATTGCCATTAACAAAATTTCTTTTAAATAATATAATAGCTATATATATACATATATATATATATATATATATATATATATATATATATATATATATATATATATATATATATATATATATATATATATATAGGACACACTTTAAATTATAAATAAATAAAAGTTTATCACAAAACGATTGCAAACTTAAATAAAACAAATAATTATTAAATGTAAAAATAGGGCGAATAAGAAAATACAACAAAATCAACAACTGTAGGGAATGTTCAGTTGCATATATATATATATAACGTAATTGTACCTAATACAAACGAACCAACATACAATCATTTTCCGATTGTAATTTAACGCACCACATAAATATTCATGCAATAAACAATAACTGTCGTTTGAATACTTTCGTTACTCATATTGCAAAGTGCAATTGTTTGAGTGTTTACAAATTACATACTTACTCATATTAATTAAGACAACTTTTAAAGTAAAATATTGAAATGACTAAAGAGAAATATTGTAGTAATGCCAACCTTGATCATTATTATGCAATGCACATAGAATCCTCAAAAATTTCAACCCTACGAAGAAGGATAAAAAATAATAATAAAAATCTTGCGATTCTCAAGAGACCCTCCAAGATTATAATAAAAATCTATAAAAATAAGAAAAGAAATAGTGCAAAAACAGATTGAAAAATTAATAGATTGCTAGCCAGGCAAAAAATACACCAAATTAACAGGATGAATAAAAAACAACAACAAATACAGCAGCAACAGGTACATATAGGTAGAGAGATTGACCCCTTAAAAGTGCTGGGACTGACACAGGATTTTGATGGCAAAAAAGAACTATACCCTTTCTTGGAAAGTATAAATAATGTGATACCGATGATGGAGCAGTACACACCCAAAGCACAGCAAATGTTCCTGTCACTAATTAAAGATTGTTGGATGTTTTGCTTGATCCTGATGACATTTGCGATTCATGTGACACATGCTCAGAAAATTGACATAACTGACCTTTCTTACGGAATCGGATTTTCTACTGTGCTTTCGAGACAAAGAAAACTTATAGAAGGTTATAAAAATATTTTACACATTTTTAACATCACAAAATATGAAGAATACGAGGGCTGCTCTATATATTTCTGGCCTAATAGTGAAAATGCGAATATTTATAATCAAAAATGGTTTTATTGTTTTTCAAAGTATTCTCCAGCATGATTTATACACTTGCGCATGTGCTCAAACCAGTTGTCGAAGCACTTTTTCCACTCCGATTGAGACACCTCTAAAACATGGTTTTTGAACACTTCAACAGCTTCTTCTGGCGGCGAAAATCGTTGACCACGCATTTTTTTCTTGATCTGCGGAAACAAGAAGAAGTCATTAGGTGCCATGTCAGGGCTGTACGGCGGATGACCCATTAATTCGACGTTTTGGCCGGTAAAAAACGCTCTGGTTTGAGCCGATGTGTGAGAGCTCGCATTGTCATGGTGAACAATGATTCGTCTTCTCTTGTTGGTTTTTCGAATTTCTCCGACGTCTTCAGGCAAACAAATTGTAGTGTACCACTCAGAAGTGACCGTCCTATGTTGCTCAAGCGGAATAGTCGCCACATGACCAGTTTTGCCGAAGAAACAGGCGACCATTTGCTTCGATGTGCTTCTTCCACGAACAACTTTCGTTGGATTTTACTCGTCTTTGAAGACCCACACGGTCGATTGTTGTTTCGTTTCGGCCTCATACGCATAGATTCATGATTCGTCACCTGTAACGATGTTATAAACGTCTTTTGAAGCACCGCAATCGTATTTTTGCAACATTTCTTTGCACCAATCGACACGAGCCTTTTTTTGAGCGACTTTTAAATTGTGCGGGATCCAACGAGAACAAACCTTTTTTACGGCCAGGTGTTCATGCAGTATCGAATGTATGCTGGTGGAAGAAATGTCCAAGGATGTCTCTATCTCTCGGTATGTCGCATGTCGATCTTGCATTATGAGTTCACGCACGGCATCAATATTCTCTGGCACAACAGCCGTTTTCGGACGACCTCCACGGAATTCGTCTTTGAGCGAGCTTCGGCCACGATTAAATTCATTATACCAATTTTTCACAGTGCTATAGGATGGTGCTTCATCGCCATACAAAGATTTAAGTTCATCAAAGCACTCTTGTCGTGATAATCCACGTCGAAAGTTGTGAAAAATGAAGGCACGAAAATGTTCACGAGTTAATTCCATTTTTTTTCTGTATTAATTTTTTCAAGTCACTGTAAACAACACAAATAATGGTCGTACGTCAAAACGTTTTGAGTACGATTATGCTTAAAAATGACAAACTTTCCAATGGAAATATTAGATTGCACTTGGCAGCACTCAGTGTTGCCAGGCCAGAAATATATATAGCAGCCCTCGTATATAGATAACATTGAAAGTAATATGACCGACACACAGGACGAATACTTGAAACACCAGATACAACATTTAAAAATAGAACTAATAATGTTAATCCCTACAAGACTAAAAGGACTAAAATATATTTACGGGACAATGGATGACAATGATAGAGAAGAAATTGAGAGTAGACTGAAAATAATAGAAACTAATGACCACAACCTAATAGAACAATCAAATAACCAGATTTAAATAAATAAACATTTTGATGAACAATTGGCGAAACTATCAAAAATTTTCGAACAGACCGGAAAAATATGTTTTGAATACCAATCACTAAACAATGATTCTAAAAGAAACCGACTAGACATTCAAGATATACATATCTCATTTCAACTTTCTAGATTAGAGAGAATTATCGATAATGTAGAAGGAGTACTGTTGACCTCAAGTTTATGTCTTTTAAGCCAAAATATACTTACTTACGAAGAAATTATCAAAAATGACATAACTTTTGACAAATTACAGTAGCAGCATCCGGCAAAAATATAGTTTTTATTATAAGAATTCCACAACCAACTTTTAAATCATATAATGAAATCCACATACAACCTATTCCAAATAAAAATGAATGAATTACAACTAAATGAAAAATATTATTGGTATCTCAGCTTAAATCAAACTACATATTTTGACACTAATATAAAGAAAAAATTAACACTTGTTAAAAATAATTGTATAGAGAATATATTAAATAATAAGAAAATTAATTGTAGTTTTAAGAAAAATCTGATGAAAACTGTATTAGAAATTGGTACAAATTTAATCTTTGCTATAAATATGAAAAACATAACTATTAAGCAATATTGTAATAACTTACCAATAAATTTAAATGGACACTTTCTTATAAAATTTAAAAAATGTGAAATAATAATCTTGGAACATTGGTATGATAAAAATATATGGTGAAAACATTATAATTCCAAACTTCTCCAAAGAAATATTAGTAAATTAAGATCAAGATTTACCTTATAAAAATCTCTCTTATCAATATATAAATAATACAAAATATATATCAGAACTAAAAGCTAATCAAAAAACAACAAATATAGCTATGTATATTATAGTAATAGTTGTAATATTGTTCACTTTATCATATTTAATAATAAAAATTAGATCTTAACGCACTGTAAATAAAAATATAATTGTAGTTGTACCTAATATAAACGAACCAACATACTATCATTTTCCCATTGTAATCACGGATCACATAAATATTCAGGCAATAAAGAGAACAAATGTGCAATGCACATAGAATTATAATAAAACACAATTGTAAGATTAATCTTTAAGCTTTTTACTTTTAAACTTCAATAAAGAAATACCTTACGGAGTAAATTGTTTCACTTTAATAGAGGAGTAATTAAAAAATTCGTTTAAAATATATATTATTAAAGTGAAACAATTTACTCCGTAAATTTTTTTTACAAATTTTTGGAAACAAATAAAATGACAAATTCCAGCTATAATATAAAAAACGCAAGAACTGTTACTATTCCTCTCCAACGAAAGCTGGAATCTGGCCAAAATAATAATAATCATTATGAAAATTTATTATTCGGAATCTTTCATGGTCATTATCAGTCTTGGCCAGCTTTTAGGGACATGTTTGTGGCATTATATATAAACGGTACCTCATTAGCTGCAGTTGAAAATTATTTTACATAAGCCAGAACACTAGGGATGATGCTTTAGATATCGTGAGGAAGTCTCCCCTTACTAATGATGGTTTTGACACTACAACGAAAAATTTTAAATATAAGAACGGAAACAAGAGAATTCTTGTTAATATTCAGTTAAAAATTTTGTTTCACTTGGTCAAATCAGAGTAACATTCTGAAATAAAACGGTTGCAGAGGGATATAAATAATTGTATTTCAGCGCTTCGTTTATTAATTATTATTATTTACTGATGAGAGGTTTTTAATCGTAAAAAGGTGTAATTTGTGCATAAATTGTCTCAGTGAGGGAAATAAACTGAGCGCCTGTAAAAGCACCTTCAGTTGTTCTGCATGCAAAATAAAACAGCCAAAATGAGAAGCTTTGTACGAGTTAGACAGCATTACAAAATGCAACAGCTCAAAAATGCTTTGCTGTTACCTCACGACAAGTTCTACCGGGGACTGCTGTTGTCAACATAGCTTCTCATGGTGAAATGTTTAATCCAAGAGCTCTCATTGATTCAGGGTCACAGGCAACTTTTATTTCAGAAAGTTTGCAGCGGAAACTTAATTTACCAGTTAGCCGAATTAGAGCTAAGGTTGCTGGTTTTAATAATGCTTCAGCAAGTTCGGTACAGAAAATTTGTTCTTTTGAGTTGAGCTCTCGATTTAATAGTCAGCTAAGGCTAAAAGTGAAACGTTTGGTACAGCCTAAATTAACAGGAACTGTGCCAACTGAGTCAGTTGATATCTTCCAATCGTCGTCGTTAGTAGGTTTGAAATTAGCCGATCCGAATTTCGCAAAAAGCGATAGAGTTGATTTGCTCATGGAGTCAAGCGAAACATTCTTGGCAAGCTCAGGAAACTATATTTGGGTGTATTTTGACTGGTGCTCTTACTGATTGTGAAAGGATATATTTACCACATTTGTTTCGTATCACACGGAGGTGGGCCTACATAAAAATCTGGAGAAATTTTGTGCTCTGGAGGAACCTCCAAGCTTACACCTGAGAAGGAGTGTAATGTGTATGGGCGTTATTTAGTTTCTTTGCCATCTAAGCCGCAATATTTAGTTGATAGTGGCCTCGGATGGTCTTAGGAAAAAGCACAACGACAGTTTTTAGAAATGATGTTTCTCTTTTAAAGAAACCGGCTTTTAAAGCAACTTATGATGGTGTTCTTACAGAATATGAAACTTTAGGTCACATGGTTCAGGTTCCGTAAGCTTAGTCGGAAAAGTTTCTAATGCCTCAAGCCGTTCGTCTTCAGGTTTAAGTTTTAACGATATTTTGTTTACCGGACCTATTTTACAAAATGACTTAATGTTGTTACTAATTAGATGGCGGTTTTTTCGTTATGTTTTTAATGGGAATATCGAGAAGCTGTATCGCCAAATTTTAGTCGAACTAAAACAGACGAAATTTCAGCGTATTGCTTTTCGTAGTCAGCCAACGGATGATCTAAAGGATTTTGAGTTACAAACCGTCACGATTAGGACGTTACATCAACTGGTAAGTGATGTTGAGAAAAAATGGCCGCTAGCTGATGCATTGACGGGTACGCATGATATTTCTTTAGCGATTGTAGCTCGTGATCAATTATTGTAACTCTATCATCAGCTGGCCTCTCGATAAAAAAAAAATGGACCGCAAACGATAAATGTACATATTTTGAAAGATTTACCCGTTGACTTTTTTTGAACCGCAATTTTCTGGAAATTAACGACGATAGCAACACCAAAACATTGGGCAAACGGTGGAATGCTAAGGTTGCTGAATTTTATTTTAAAACTTCTCCTATTCCGCCAAAGGAAAATTTTACAAAGCGAGAAGTTTTGCCTATTATCGCAAAGCTTTTTTATTCGGGATTATACGGTCGAGCTTGTTTAGTTACTAAGGGTTACGTTTTCCTATTTGTATGCTTTGCCACATTTGGAGGCGGTTAATAGTTTGTCTACGCCAGATTTCCTGGCAGCCTTTGAAAGATTTATTTATCGACAAGTTTATCCAAAGAAAATGTATTCTGATAACGGCACAAATTTTGTAGGTGCTTCAAAGGTCATAAAATCAGAATTTCGTGAATTTTTTGAAACGCTAGTGGTAAAGTGAATGCAGGTTATGGACCCAAGGCCTTAAATGGCATTTAACCCTTCTAGAGCACCTCACATGGGGGGCTTATCGGAAGCAGGCGTAAAAAGCTCCAAGCATTATTTTAAGACGATTGCTAGATATCTTAAATATACCTTCAAAGAATTTTCGACGTTGCTATCGCGTATAGAATCTTATTTAAATTCCAGACCTTTGTGCCCTTTAACCGAAAATGTTGAAGTAGACATCATAGAATCACCGCTGTCAATTACTAATCGATGGCAGCGTGTTAAGGCACTAAATCAGCGTTTGTGTGCTAGTTGAAAGAAGGATTACTTAAAGGATCTTCAATAACGGCATTAGTGGAAGTTTTTGTAGAAAGATTCGAAGTTGGTGATCTTGTTGTTACTCGTGAGGACAACTTGCCAACAAATGAATGGCGCATGGGTAGAGTGGAGAAGTTACATCTAGGTAAAGTTGGCCACGTCTGAGTTATAGACCAGTTGTGAAGTTAATAGTACTTCCAAGTTATTAGTCGTTATTTTAATAAAATATGCCGAAAACCACGCTTCTAATAGAATGGGTTGTCGAGTATGTTTAAAGAATCACCCACGACGTTTTTGTAAAAAGTTTCTGCAAGTAGATGTTGAAGAACGGATGCAGCTTGTTTCCATTTATAAATACTGTGCCAGTTACTTAGGCCACGACCATACCTAGCGCACTTGTGAGAGCACGGATAAATGTAAGCGCTGCGGTGATATGTATCACTCGCTTATGCATAAGTCGAGCGTAAGACCTTGTTCGTCTAGCTCAAAGTAAGTCAAACATGTAAGCCTCCTTAAAAGGGGATCTAGTTCGTCAACCCGCCCAATGAGTAGAGGACCTCGTTCGTCCGATGGTCTGGATGGCGAAAGATCTAGTTTGTCTCGAATCCCTGGTTCCTATTAACCCAGAAACCGTAAAGCATATGCACGGAGAAGAGAAGTAAGAGAAAGAAGAGCTCAAAATGTTGCTGAGTTGCCAAGGCATCAACTATCCGAGAGTGTTTTGCTGAAACCTACCGCGATTCTTAAAATTGCAGTGGGCAGTCGGTATGTTTTTGAACGGGCACTGATTGATCCTAGCTCGGAGACTTCAGTGGTGTCTGAGGAAGTACTGAGGTAACTTCATGCCAAAACAAATTGCGTAGGGCAGACGAAAAAATGTTTGCTGATTTTAAGAGGAAACCATGGCAGCAGCGAGAAGGTTGAAGCGTATGCCACTGTTAGAAGGCGATTTAAAATAGTAACGCCGTCAAAATCGCTTGGCGGAAGAATCGTGTCGGCTCCAGTCCCGATTAAGCTTGGATGCGATGTTTACACCAAAATTATTAAAAATGGTGCATCTGGTGGCTCGTTAGAAAAGCCACTAGTTTATGCTGGTTTCTGTTTTAAACCATTTAATCAAGATATTTGGACAATTATTTTTGTTTAAAGCCTTTATTTAATTTTTATGTTTTAGTTGGGTTTGTATTGCTGGATGCCAAAATGGATGAATGGACTCTGGTACCAAACTAATTCTTTAATTTAATTTTTTAATCTTTTGTAATTAATAAATCAACATGAAATTCCCGAACTACGAAATCGTGGAGCATATCTCTTAGTTTTTTGCATTTCTTTTTTTTTTATACTAAATAGAACTATGGCTTGGATAAAGATTGCAGTTCTGCAAGGCGGCTGGGATGTTGATGTCTTAACAGTAAAGGTTCCCAACCCTGACACATGGTTTGGCTGACGTCTAAGGAGCGTTTCGTTATTATTACTTGAAAAAACAATCAAGTGTTTTTGGTTTTTTATTCGTATAATTTTTGTTGTAGTTCGCGCCATTAAGAATTTGTTCCTTAAAAAAAAAACAACATTGTATAATTTTTTGATCATAGTGTGCTTAAATCACAGCTGTTAAATTTGGATTACAACAAGTAATCAATTAGATTACAATTTAAAAGTAATGGTATTAATTACATAATTCTCTGTGAAACAATGCCTGATTGTTAGTCAATTATGATTACAAATAATCCAAAAGTAATCAAGATTGTTTGGGATTACGAGAAAATAATAAACATTATCAAAAGTAATCAAACTTTAAATACATTTTGGAATTAAATAAATAAAAGGAAAGTTAATTTTTAACTCCTCCCTTTGTTATACCTTAACTGAAAAAATATAAACTTCTTATGTTTTTTTTTTTTTTTGGTTCAATTTCTTTTTGGTGAAGACAGCCGTTTGAAAGCTATCATCATCTACCCCCACATTTTTATAGAGATTTTTACATCTGCATTTGTTATTGTTTTATTACGTCTTAATTGATGGTAAAACACAAAATTATTAGTACTAAGAACAAAACTAAAAAATTCGTGGTATTGTTGGTAAAATAAAATGTTCTTGTTAACATTAATGCAAAAAATTTAGATAGTTTTTACCTTTTCCTCATACATATGTAAAATAAATGTAAATGTTTACTATACTAGAACAACAAATAATACATCTAAGTATAAAAATAAATTTAATTTAAATTCCAAATATTCAAATATTCTTGGTGATTAGCCAAGAAATAAGAAGAGCTATAGCGAAGATTGTAACAATACAATAAAAAATGCACAATTAAAACATAAACAAAACTTAATTACTGTTCAACACGAACAAATAACACAAGCTATATTGACGAAAACAATAACAAATGTACAAGTAAACATCCCACACCCAAAACATGAACAAAGCTCACCTTGTTTTTCTCGCAACAGTCGATTGTGGACCCCGTAGTGTATTACTTCATCAGGATTAACATGGCATGCTGGATTGGTATTTGGGTATTATTATTACTACAATTATTATTATAAAATTTCAACCTTTATTAGATGGTAGTTTAGTTTTACCCTTAATGAATTTTGGTGTAAAATAAGTAAAAATTTGGAACGAAACGGGTTTTATTCCTTTTTTCTCAAGGGTCACGAATAACTAAAGAAATTGTATTGTGACGAATCGTGTGCACCGGCGAGTGATACCCCAGCCATAGGTGTCGTCACAATTGGCGCCCGGGCAGGGACCGCTCCAGGAAGAAAAAAGATTGAAAAAAATATATATAAAAAAATCTATTCTGGCAGAATTAACGTTAATTGAAATAATTCTATTATTATTACAATTATTATTATTATCATTATTATTATGCCATCTATATGACGAACTTAGTACTAAATGATATCCCATCACTGAAGAATACAACGATAAGGTAAAAGAAGTACCAAAACCTACAACTGTAAACTACAGCCGAAAATCACTAATAAAGGAGTGGCTATATGAATTAGACATGCATCAAGAAAACAAAATTTCACTTCCAGCTGTTCAAAAAAATTTTCTACTGCGCATCTACGTCACAATAGAATAAAAATTAGTGTTTGTTATCAAAAGTGTAGGAGATTTTTGCGCAATAGTGAAATAATTGCATAACTTCTAAACGGGTGCATCGATTTGAACAAAATTTTAAATGAGAAGAAAAAATTATAGACGAATAAAAATTTGTTGCCCGAGAAGAAGAAGAGATATTTCGGGCTACCAAAGTTCTAAATTTTGGCTTATATGAAAATTCTTTTAAAAAATTATTATTTTTTATAAAGGAAAAACATATATAACAATTATTAATGACCTTAATGCCAAGTAACTGAAAGTAACATAAATTTGTTTTCAAAATAAAATTAAAATCAAAATGTTTAATATATAAGCCAATTTTTTGTTTTATTATTTTTTTCTTTTTTGGTCATGCTGTAGTCTTTAAGCTCCGCAATAAGTTTTCGTATTTTAAAATACACTTTTGATCTAAAAGATAGCTTTTTTACTTTTTCATCACATTTAATATGATGAGCCTGTTTAGTTAAATCTTTTACAAAATCTTGTTTAATGAGAAGACCGTCGTTATAATTTTTTTTTAATATTTGTTTCAGTTCTTCAACGTGTTTCATAGTTTCAGGTATCGGCTTTATTAGTCTGCCCTCAGATACATGATCAAGACACGAATACGTTGGACCTTCCTCATATTGCAAATTGTGTTGAAAATCCTGCGGTTTAATATGTTCCATGCAGACATTCGACGTTTTCATATTGAATTTTCCCTTACGGTCACAAAAATATAACCACTGTTTTCATACACCAGGACGCGAAGGAAAATTGAAAAATCCTATTTTGCATGATTTGAATTGTTTTCATTTTCACATTTATTAACTGCACACTTCACTTTTATTTTTAAAAAATTTTTACCGTTTTTATATTAATTCTGTTGCACTTTCCATACACAAATAAAGTTTGTTTACAAAAAATATGTTATGCCCACGTCACACAAAAGAAAGAATAATATACAACAAACTTACGGACCTGCGCAATGCCCAATCTTGCCTTCTTGATTCATGTGATTTAGAGAATCAGTCTTAAGCATAGCTCAAGTAGGTAAGACAATTATATGACAATTGGTGCCCGCTGTTAATAATTATTACCTAGAGTTTAGAGTATTAGCAAGTAGTAAGGGCATTGTCACTAAAGGGGAGGAGGTGTCCCGCTGTTTATAAATTATTACCCTTGGTTACAGTATAAGCAAAAGAGAGCTGTTATTGGTGTCCCGCTGACAACTGTGTTTGCCGCTAAAAGGGAAGTCCATTATATTCGGTGGTGTCCTGCTGTCTATAATTTATTACCCTGAGTTTCAGTACGAAGCCAAACAAAGCTTGTTGGTGGTGTCCCGCTGACTGCTCTGATTAGCCCGTACCATAGGCTTTCCAGTAGTAAGGGAATTTTACTTGTTCTCGGAGGTATTCCACCCACAAAGTTTAGTAAAAACCGGAGTGTTTTTTTTCTGGTGGCGTTGTTAATTAGATGGTAGTTTAGTTTCAGCCTAAATGAGTTTTGGTGTAAAATAAAGAGTGAATTTTTAACAAAGTGGTTTTATTCCTTACATTTTTTGAGGATCACGAATAATTAAAGAAATTGTATTGTGACGAATCCTGGACACCGACGAGTGATACCCCAGCCTTAGAAAGCATCGTTTGAAATTATTAACCAAATATCGCATTCGACATCTTCGCAAGAACAAAATGACAACATGTCATTTTCCGAATGTTCTACTTCGTAAGATAATACTCTAACTACGTCAAGTGCCGCACACTCTAAACTAGTACAATATGTTAACCTATTCCTAAATACATTGCATTTAACAATATAAAATCAAAATTATCACATAAAAACAGAACTACTTGCTTTATGTGAAAAACCAATGCAACCCTTTGATATTATCCTATTGGAATATTGGAAACAAAATGGGCAACACAATTCAAAATTAAGCCAGCTTGCCGAAGTGGTACTTGCTGTACCTGCAACATAAGTATCTGTAGAAAGTGCATTTAGTGCACTTGCTACAGTCTTAACCAAGTTAAGATCTTAGTTATCAAAAAAGTATATTTCTAATATATTAATAAAAAAATTAAGTTTGACTTGCTTGACTGCTCAAACCTTAAATAGAAAACAGTGAGTAACTAGAGTTTAATTTTGTCCCAAACAGATAAATTCATAAACGTATTTTGTTTATAAACTGACTTTTTTGCATTTTATTTTTATTAATATTGTATAACTACTAATAAATTATTACAATGAATAAATTATTATATGAATATAACTACATTTTTTAAACTAAATAAAACAATTGTTTTTTATATTTATTTAATAGGTTTTTCAGATCGCTAATGGATAATTTGTTGTCTATCGTACATGTACTTTTTTGCCGTCCGTACACTCAGCTATTTTCACTCAGACACAAGATATCTGTGTTTAGGTGTTATGATTTGACTACCCCTTTGTGGTCTGGCAAACCGTAGTGAGGAGACAGATAAGGAAACAGATTGTTCAAAATTATTCCGAGACTCCTGGCTGATAGTACCAAGTTGATTTTTTTTATTGTTTATAATGATGTCATCATTGATTACTGTAACAGTTGTTTTATTGTCTGTTACCAAACATTTAGATTTATGTTGGTTTAGACAAAGCCCAAAGGTAAATTTTTGGAAGATCATAGTTTATTTTCTTGATACTTTCTTTACCATGTGCCTCGAGCTACTCAAATATAACTGCACATCATCTGTATATGTATGAATATTGCAGTGCGATATTTATTTTGGCAAATCATTAGCATACATGGAGAACAGCAGTGGTTCCAGAATTGAGCCTTGTGGCACTCCTCTACGGAGATTTAGGGGATAACGCAATGAACCGCCCATAAATACCGCTTGTGTACGACCGGTTAAGTATGATGAAATAAGTTTGGCAGAGATTCATGAGAATTTAAAGAAGTTTCCATAGTAGTGTGGCAGGATCTTGTGCGTCATATGCCTTCGAGTGATCGAGAAAGACCAAAAATGTGATTTGATTGTCAAGTTGACGACGAATATTTTCAGCAACATCAACCAGAGTTGCGATGCAATTATGGTTCGGTCGAAACCTGGATGTCTAACAAACATAGATTCTTCTCCTCGTTAAACTTATTAATTTGCAAGTGAAGAAGCTCTCCTAAAACTTTGGAGAGAAAACACAAAATGGCAATCGGACGAAACTCAATGTTGGTTTTATTAATCGGTATTATTATTACATGTTTCCATTTAGTGGGAAAGGTGCTTGATGTAATGATAGTGTTAAAAAGGTGAGTAATAAATGGCAACAACAACGGCAGTATGATGGCAACAGATTTAATGATTGCGAACGCAGAAAACACATCAAGAAAACTCAAATGTCTCACTTAGACTAAGGTTTGTTGTTCGATGGAACTGTAGAAATTTAAGTTAGCTGGCGTCAGTCGTTGGCATTTTTGTGTAATAATGATTAAGTTCATTGGCTTCAACATGGTGGTTAGTTAAATTATCTACTTAAACAATTCTGAATTCGTATATTATTTTATATTTATTTATATTTGTTTTTTTTTCGGTCTAATTCAGAACCAAATCCTTTGGTTTAATTCTCTTTTTTTAGTATATTTTATTTTGTTGTTGACACGACTTCTAGCGACACGATACTTGTGCTGTTGTTCAGAAGACAGATACTTTGGGCCTTCTTTCAAATATCTTTACCATGTTTAAAGTTGTATCTTTGGAGTAATCACCAAGAATTAAACGGCTAGCAATGCAAATAATACAAAGCCATTAACTCAACAGCAACACAACGCAAAAAAGAGGCAATATGGAATATTTTATGCAAATTTGTAAATCTGACCGATTCCAATTTTGAAAATTTAATACTTTTATGAGCCAATAACAATTATGTTTGAATTCATAAATATAGAAATGTATTTACTACCCTAGCTGTTATTAATTTATAAAAATTTATGTAATTAAAAGAGAAGAAAAATATACTTAAACCAAGTAAGAGTGCTATATTCGGCTTTATCGAATCTTATATACCTTATATATTATACGTGTTTAAAGAGAACGGGTGTGTATTGCTGGGCTCCGCAGTTTATGTTAATTTATTTAAATAATCACAATCTTAATACTTAAAAAAATTAAATTTACAAGTGTCAAACAATAATTAACAAAAAACTCTAACATTTTGAAATAAAACACAATAAAACATAAGTAAAATAAACATGAACAATATTTCTTCTTCTCAACATCTAAGTTAGCCCGCAAACAAATAAACTAAATTAAAGTGTAGGGTAATAAACACACACGACAAACAAATTAAAAATCTATAATTGGAGACCATAAGAGAATCAACAAAAATTCTTTTACAATAAGTATAAAAGTTAACTTTTAACCAAGTGTAACAACAAGCAAAACTTAAACACAAACAAAGAAACAAGAAAATAAATATAAATAAATAAAAGCAAACACAAGAAAAAAATAAGAAAAAATGTCAACACGTAGAATTAAGAGAATTGTAAGTGATAAGAGAACAGCAGATGAAACTGAGCTTAGCTCATTTGATAATACTCCTGCAGTAGCTGAACTTATTTTTTCAAATCCAAATGACTCTTGTTCACGCAGTCGTTTATGGAATTGGCTTGATGCCAAATTTACTAAACAGGATGAGTATATAAGAGAACAAACTGAAATGATAAAAAGTATGATTGCGGAAAGCAAGAGATGTTTAATAACTGAAATTGAGCAAAAATTTAAAGATTTGAAAGATGAAATAATTAACGATGTAAAAAGAGAAGTAAATGAATTAGATGATAAAATTAATTAACTTGAGATGGCTAACACGGAAATTGATAAACTGAAATTTTATGTTGAAAGTTTAAAGTTAAAATGTCTAAGACAAGAAAACTCCATGGTGGCAGCGGATGTACGTATTACGGGTATACCTTCGCATAATAATGAAAATTTAAATGAAATTATTGAAAATATATGCAATAATTTAAAAGTTACTTTGCCTTCATTGAAATCAATTTTTCGTGTAAAAAACTATAAAAACCAACGCAGTGTAGATGATCCACCGATTGTAATTAAATTTAATACGCCATATGAGAAAAACTTATTTCTAAGAAGCGTCGCAGTACATCGTCGCAAATTTAAATCACCGTTAAGATTATCTGATGCTGGTTTTCAAAGTGACACTCCTTTTTACATTAACGAAAGTCTTACACCACACAATTTTGGCATTTTTAAAACAGCACTTAGGCTAAAAAAGGATTTGCTTTTGCAGTCAGTGTTCACACTACGGGGTATTGTTTATGTTAAGCAGAAAGAAAACTATGAACCTATTAATATTATCTTGCCGGACCAACTGAAGCAGTTTTTTCGCTCTGCTGAATAAATTGTATTGTGTTTTGTTGTCATCGCTTGTAAATAGTTTAATTGGACAAGCGGTTGAGTTTATATTTATTGAAGTCTCATCATTTGGCAATAAGTTGTTGGTCGGTTGTGTTTATAGACCAAATAAGAGAGTACCTTTAACCGCCTTGTATTCTACACTTGAAAATTTCGTCTCAGCGAATGATGATATAGTAATTTCTGGTGATTTTAATTCAAACCTCCTAATGGAAGTGACTCTTCCTGCTAATATGTTATCATTTGGTCTTATTCCAGTAAACACACTAAGTCCAACTCACCACACATCCACAATAAGCACACTAATTGATATTTTCTTTGTGTCTAATACTGAGAATGTACTTTTGTATGATCAGATATCTGCTCCATGTTTTTCAAAACATGACCTGATTTTTCTGACTTATAACTTTCAGGTACAACAAAATAAACAGAGTTTCAGTTATCGCGATTTTAAACACCTGGATTTTAATCTTTTATGTGAACTTTCGTCACACATTCCCTGGAGTGATATATATTTCATGTCTTCTGTTGATGCGCAATCATCATTTATGGAGCACAAAATACAATATCTTTTTGATTTAACTGTTCCACTAAAACGAAAGAATATGACATATAAACAAAAACCCTGGTTTTCAAATGTTGTTAAGAATGCAATACAACAAAGGGATTTAGCATATGGCAGATGGAAGCGATATAAAACTACCGTACTTAAAATTCAATATTCCATTGCCAGGAAAAATGTTAATAAGCTTATTAAACGTGCGAAATAGGAATCGGCAATGCAAACATCAATGTTGACTGTCACTTAGATGCAAATATGCTTAACAAAACGTTTACTAATGCCCCTGCTATCCAAGCAAATCCCAATTTTTTTAATTTTTCTACAGACGGGGTAAATACAGATAACGGGACAATCGGGCAACATTTTCAATTTTCTTTCGTTACTCAATATGACGTCATTTCAACGTGCTCATCAATAAGATCCAACGCAGTGGGAAGCGATAATTTACACCCTAAATTTATAAAACTACTATTACCTCTTATTTTGCCGTATGTTACTCATTTGTTTAATACCATCATAAAGTCAAGTGTGTTCCCGTTAAACTGGAAACATGCTAAAATTGTACCACTACCTAAGTCGAATGGGGAATATAGACCTACAGCCATCTTGTGTTTTCTATCAAAAGTTTTCGAAAAACTGCTTTATAAACAAATGATTGCGTATATCACTTCTTACAATTTGCTTTCCAGTATGCAATCTGGTTTTCGTCAACGTTACGGCTCTTGTGGAAGTTAGTGAGAATATACGGCAAGGATTAGAAACTGGTGACATAAATTTTTTAGTGCTTTTAGACCACTCCAAGGCTTTCGATACGGTAGACCATAATATACTGGTTGGAAAATTGAAAAAATTTTTTAGATTCACGAATACATCAACTAGACTTATATCATCGTATCTTTTAAACAGAACACAATCGGTATTTTTTAACGATGCATGGTCCGATAGAATATCCGTTATTAGAGGAGTGCCTCAAGTTTCTATTTTAGGTCCTCTTTTATTTTCATTGTATGCAAATGATTTGCCAAAACAACTTACTAAATGTAAAATTCATTTATACGCAGATGACGTGCAACTCATATTAAGTAGCCCAGTTCAGAATATTGCTTCAGGCATCTCAGATCTGAATAATGACTTAAATAGAATCTACACTTGGGCTAGTGCAAACGGTCTTTGTTTGAATCCGAGGAAATCTAAATGTCTAGCTATATGTAAAAAACGCATAAATCCCAACATTTCTGGAGATATTGTCTTAAATGGAGAAAAAATTTAAATTGTTAAAAGAGCAAAAAATCTTGGTATTACATTCAATAGCAATTTGAAATGGAATGATCAATAAACTCACTGGTGGGTCAAAATTATGTAAGACTAAGAGCTGCCTGGCTCACACATATTTCACTCCTTTTAGGATAAGGGCATTAACTGCTAAAACATACCTGATTCCTTCTCTTCTTTATGGGTGCGAGTTATTTGGAAATTGTGACACATTTAGTAAGCGGAAACTAAATATATTGTTTAATAATATCATAAGATATGTGTATGGATTGAGGAGATTTGTTCATGTCTCCTCTGTTTCTAATATTCTGTACGGAGTCTCATTTGATAGTCTATTAAAAATTCGCACTCTTACTTTTTTGCATAAAATAATATATAGTCAAACACAAAGGTATATATTTAAACAAATACGTTTTTCTCAATCAAGTCGAAACCGAAATATAATAATACCTCGGCATCGATGCCTAATGTCTGAATGGCAGTTTTATGTGCATGCCGCACGTCTTTGGAACAATCTTCCACCAATTCAACAAATAAATAGCAATGCTAATAGTTTCAAAAAATTTTTATTTAATTTTTATAAATAATCTTAACAAAAATAATATTTTTATACTGTTTTATTTTTTTGTTTTTATTTTTGATAATATTGTATACTTACATATGTATTAAGTTTATGACGTTAATTTAAATATTGTTACGTAATGCGTTCCTGTACTATAAATATAAGACCTGGTCTTGTTGTGCAGGAAATATAATTAATTGAATAAATAAATAAATAAAAAAAAAATTTTGAAAATACAAAAATTGTGATTAAAACAACAACAAAAATTGTTTTCTTTATTCACGCGGACTCTGCAAATTAAGGAAATAATATTGATTACTTATGTGTATAAAAGTATATGATAGTTGATTTCTTTATGAAAACGATAGTGGACCTGAAGCATTCCACTAAAGTGCCAATGGATTTATAGTCCACTACCACTAAAATCGTTTTATTTAGTACATTAAATTCCCACTACCACTAAAATCCTTTACTTAAGTGCACTAAATTTCCACTAGTACTAAAATCGTTTCATTTGGTGCATTAATTTTCCACAACCACTGAAATCGTTTTTTTAGTGCATTCAATTTCCACTGCTACTGAAATCGTTTTATTTACTGCATTAAATTTCCACTACCACTGAAATCGTTTTATTTAGTGCATTAAATTTCCACTACCACTAAAATCGTTCTATCGTTTTATTTAGTACACTGAATTTTCACAACCACTAAAATCGTTTTATTTAATGCACTAAATTTCCACTACTGCTACGTATGCACTATTTTTCCACTATGGATAAAAATAGTGAAAAATGAAATCCAATGCAATAAACCGAACTCAAACTCATTCAAAGAAGCTTGAAATTATCCAGAATAAAAACTCAAGAATATTACACACACCTTCCCCGCTGTCTTACTACATTTTAATTTTAGTAGTTCATTTGTAAGGGTATTGACACTGCCGTGTGATGAAAATTTTCTAATTTATTATAGTTTTTATAAATAAGTTGATGATTGTTTAAACAAATTTCATAATAACTTTTAATGTTGTACAAGGTTTTTTGAAAAAACTTTTTCTTAAAAGTTTCTTATAATCAATTAAGTAGTTTGTAATTGTTGTATTACTTTGACCAAGTATATTCTTATACTATTGCACGTTTTATGTTTTAAGCTGATATTCAATAAAGAAAATTTTGTTATAACAAATTTCAAGAATATTTTTTCTATAGAAATTAAACTTTTTAATTTTTTTGTTCACAAAAAAATTTTCACAAAAAATACTCTATATTACTATTAAAATTGTTCTACATTCATAAAGATATTAAAAAAGAACTAAGAAGTACGTTAAAGATCACTAAGAATAATGTAAAAAAACTTCGCCACCACTACAACTTTACTATGTAAACTCTTGAAGATCAGTGCGCAAACACAAAAAGAACACAAGTACCAAAAATAGAACACTATGTTATCGTAGTGGTGTATAAAAATTGCTTTTAAAAAATATAAACACAATGCTCTTGGTTGTAACTTTTTGAATAACTATAAAAAAACTAGACGAAATTTTTATCAAAAAAAAAAAATAAATAAATAAATAAAATAACCAAATAACATAACAAACGACTGTTTTAAGCAGATTTGTCAACAGCATTCCAATTTTTAATATTTTTCTGTCAGTAAAAAAAAATAAATTGAAAAAAGAATGCTTTTTTAAAGTTTGGTAAGAGCTATTGCTATAACAAAAAATATTTAAATTCAGAATTTTGCAAAATTTTAATTGTTCATACACCTGAGGTGAGCTACTTTAAACCATCTCGGTCCAGACTCCCTAAACACTATTACCTCTAAATTTAAACTAAATTTGCTACGCTAGCCGTAAAGAAGCTAGAGATTTATTTCCATTTTTAAGAGCTGTTCCAAACTTCTTCTATTTCGCCGCATACCAGCCAATTAGCAATGTCATCAACTACTTTAACAGAACAATTAGAAAGTATTGTGGAAGAAACAAAGAATGCTAAAAATGCAAAATATTCTGCTTGACTTTTACTGTTCTTTGGAATTAATTAACTTGTAAGTTTACTGTTATTAACTTGTATTTTATTCATTTTACTTTTCCAAACACTGAAAACTTATAATTAAATATTTATATTATATCCAGTTATATGTGTATTATTTCTTACATGTCATTACATTTTTATAAACCATTCGTTATTGTTAGACCCAAATTGAAGACAAATCCCAAATTTTTATAACTCGATCTTGTCCGACCGTTAGTAATCTTTTGCGTTCTTCCTCCAAATCCATATACACTATCGAATGTTTAGCATCATGAAACGATGCTAACGATGGACGTCTAGAATTAGATATAATAAAAAAATATTTATTTCTATTAAACATAAAGTATTATTTTCATAAATTCTCTAAGCAACTCCCCTTATCAGTTTTTTAATGTACAAATTTGCTTTTGTATAGAGATCTGCTTGAATCTAGAGGAACACCATCTCTAAAAAATACATAGAAGGCATCGGATTACCCACTGTGGTGTACGTGCAATAATAGAGTTATTATTAACCCATTAGAGGTCAAACGAAAACTGAATGCAATTTTTTAAATTCATATTTTTTATTAAGACAGGTACAATAAAACATAACATAGGGATAATATAAAAATAAATATTTTTGCTTGCGAGTTTTAGGGGTGTACACTGACCGCTCATGTGTGAAAATTTTCGAAACACTGTTTTTCTACACAAAGTGTTTTAAGCATTTCTTGCACTGCCAACGTACTCTGGAATGGCAAATGACACACCGCAACTGATTTTGCATTTTGGCAGGATAGTGTCCAACTCCATCTTGCGGCAATCCTTCAACCACAGATCCAGACTGTCGCGATTTTCTCTGCCCACCATGGCGTAGATAGTATCGTGCGATATGACGGCGAAACATAAGTTGATCCATGGGATTCTCGTTACTCAAAACATGCAATCGCCAGGAGTTAGCAATTGCCATGTCCAACATACCCATAGAAAGATAGCAGTGTATGTACACTGCTATCTTTCTATCTCACAAACAACAGCTCATTTGCCTTATCAAATCTGTAATCATACGAAGCACGATCTTTCTTTTTCATGTCTTTTACACCAGTCAGTGGGCATTTTCTCATTCTGTTTTCTCTGACAGTTCCAGTAGCACGGTATCCCAAGATTATAGACTTTTCTAACAAATTTTTCACTACACGCGAACCTAATGGATCAGAACTTTCTGTATGTGATTTCCCGGAATACAAATCAAATGAGTAACAATAGCCGGTTGAGCTAGCTGCGACCCAGTTTTTGTAGCCAAAACGAACTGGCTTTCCCCGAATGAATTGCTTATCAGGATGGTGGCCATTATACTTTACCATTGACTCGTCTAAAGAAATATTTTCATGGCTCTTTAGGTAATTTATTATAACCTGATCAAATCAAAACTCCCAGAAACTTTTTCAAATCAGAGATATCCAACTGAAAATCATGCCTATTGCTCTGCTTGGCATATGTATTACTATGCGAGATGATCATGTCGAAAACATTCTGATCAAACATTCTTTCAAATATTTGTACAGGGTTTTGATCCTTCAGTTCTTCACGAATTTTGTTCACATTATCAAACACTTCAGAATTCGGTTGAGAAATTGAACTGTGCGGTGTAATGCATTTGCGCCATATGGGGCTACTTTTGTTGGGAAAATCTTGCCGAATTCTTTTTGACGATAATGGTTCAGTATCACTGTCATTGCAGCTTTCGATGTCGATGTTTTCGTTGTTTATAAAAACTTCAATGGTGCCAGGTATGTCTTTTGGTAAGGTGCACAACGTCATATCATCCTCAACTCCTTCTTCTTCATTAGTCAATGCACTTATATCTGGTGGTATAATAACCATATCAAATTCGTCATCATCGCTATCGCATAATATGCTATCAACAGCTTCTTGAAGTCCTTTAAAGCACTTTTGATTCTTGAATATTTTTCCACTCACTTTCTACAATCTAACAGAAAGAAACTTTTATTACTTATGCTTGTTGTCGCTGTACTTAAACGAGTACAGTGTAATTTATTCGCTTATATTTTTTGACTGTTTGGTTGTAAGCTAATTTTTTTTAGGTATAAGTTTTAAGTGATATGATTATAATAATAGTAACACAAACGCACAAAAACAAATTCATGAATTTTTTTAATATTAACAAAATAGTACTCTTACCAGTGCACTGTTTGCGCGACACAAATCTGACTAATGTTTTTGCCGAAAAAATACAAACTACACACAATTATTCTTTCTGCTGCTTTTATTTGTTTTGTTGTAAAGCCAAATAATGGTGCAACAGTCGCAAATTATTTTTGTTTTCTTACTTGAGCTTTTAAGTACAGCTGTACTCAGTTGAGCACAGTGACTTCTAATGGGTTAATGTGTAAATAATTTAGTATTAAAACCTAATAAGGCAAAAAGTGTTTTATGAAATAAAAACAAGTTTTATAACATATCCAAACAACGTTTCGTGAATTTTTTGTCTCAAGGGGTCGTCTATTTATTTAAAAAGAAAAAAATTTAACAAAGTTACAGTTAAAACAAGTAACAAAATTATGAACAAAAAATTAAGTGAACTTAAAATGTGATACTAAGTTACATTACTTAAAAATTAAAATTTTTAATAATAACAAAAAATAATACTAAACATGAATTGGCAAACACAAAACTTAAAAAATTAAATGTTATTCAAACTATTGCGAGCTTATAACTAGCCTCTCTGTCCTCTTTGAAATTTATTGTTTTGCTTATTTGCTGCTGCATTTTTAAACTTTATATTTTATCTCTCTCTCTCTCTCTCTCTTTTTCGCTTCTTCTTTGTCTAGGATTTGTATATTGTCAAAACCAGACTTATGTTTTGTTTGTGTTATATGATGAAAATTCACCTTTGTGCTCGTTTAAAGTTGTCTCCAGGTGCAGAGAGTAAAACGCCTGTCATTGGTGTGAGCTTAGCAAACACAAGAGACTTTTTATTAAACAGGAAGTTAGACATGTCAATTACAATTGCAAATGGTTGTAACTGATAAGTTTCAAAATTGGTATACAGAGTTACCAATAGCGATAATAATTGCTCGTGCTATTTTAACATTTTCATATCTTTTGCACTGGATTTCGTAAACTTGTCGTGTTTAGTATCGTTATTGGTGTTTTTTATTGCATTTAGTGTTTTGTTCGGCTTGAATGCAAGGCTTATGTCAGTTTTATTTGTTGTTGTTCTTAAACTATTGTTGTCGATGAGGCCAGGTATGTATATTACGCTGTAAAATTCGTGTTGGTTTGTAGAATGTTATTAGACTTTATTAATTTTATGGGGAAGCTATTACACAGTGAGACAAAAAAGGAAGTAAAAATACCTGGAATCTTATAACATTATTCTGGTAGATACTGCCGAGTACAACAAGTCTGTTTTTGGAATTTTCAAAACACCCCAAAATCTTGAGTTACGGATAAAAACCCGGTTTTTCAAGCCCGTATGCACTTATCACCCTGTAGTTTAGTTGAATACCAACCGATTTAAATTTTTTTGACAGATTTTTTAAGAAGAAGCTTAGACCTTTCGAATGGTATATATTTTCTTTAAGTTAACTTCTGATACACCAAACTTATTTATTTACGGTTTTTTCCCAATTTTTTTCTTATCGGGACGTTGTTACACAATACTTTTGTATGGCAGCCGTGCTATTTATAATTTTTTTCCAAAAATATAATTAATAGCAAATAAAACCAGGGTTTGTTTTTAAAAATCCGTTGAAAATTGACTGATTTATTTAACTCGAAAAAAAAAACGAATTTTTTACAAAAAAAATTATTCCTAACTGTTTCGATCAACAATTTTTGCTTGACCTTTTTCTTTTTAAATCAATGTCAATGGTATCTCGTTTAAGTGACCAGCAATACTCTGATAACATTTTTATTTTATTTTTTCCTTCAATTGTCTTTCCATTGCAATTATTTCCTGATGAAAATGTTCGCCTTGTTCATCGCTAAACTGGCCTAGGTTCTCTGAAAAAAAAAAAATCCAAATGCGAATGCAGCCCATTTTACCAGCAGATTTGCTCCTTGTTGGAAGTTTATCATTTGATATTATTGGTTTTGTAACAGTTGCAACATTTGCGTACTAAACATTTTGTAGCGTTTTAAAACTATGGCCTGAAATATTCGTTTGGCAAAAATAGCAATCAGTGATATACCTGATGATGCCAAGTCATAGGCGCAACAAAGGGCAGAGCCACTGACGGTTGAACTTCACATTTTTTAAGGTTGTACAGATACAAGCTACTGATTTTATAGGAGCGATTGAAGATTTCGTTATAAACTTCCGCCACTGCAATATTAGTTGTAAAATTCCTCATGTGAGTATTATCCGCAAAAAAGCCACAGATTTACCAAAATTTGTTACGTTTATCACACATTTTTATTTAAATTGCACACGATTATTATTAAATTGCAAAGTTTTTAATATTAACAGTTTCAAAATAATAAAAAAGTAATAAATAAAGGGTCATATTGAATCTATGGCATTTTGACAAAAAATCTTAAGTCGAGATTAGATAGTAAAAAATTATTAAAAAAATCGGCAAAAAATGATTTTTATTAAAAACAAAAATTATAGAAACATAACGTTTATAATACCAAATTTTAAACACGTAAACAAAAAAGTTTCTTGAATGAAAATTCGTAATATCAACAGCATTGTCAAAATTCCACAGAAATAAAAAAACAGTATTTTTACTTGAGTTGAGCTCTTTTTGCACAGTTCTGTTTTTACTTTAACTTTTACGAGGTTGGTCTGCAAAGTTTCCGATCTCAACATGAAGATAGCAGCGCTCGTTTATAAAAGCTAGTTTATGTAGTTATGCATCTTCTGACAATTCCTCACCAAGGCTTCAGCTATTTTGAACGGGCAGTTTTTAGTTGACAGACGTTTGAGTGTTTTCGTGTAAATGTGAAAAAAATATAGTATCAATCAGTCTTTAGATTTTTTAAAGGCAATAAGCCCATGCAAGATGATTATGTAGAAAAATAAAAAAAAAATAAAAAAATAAGGAAAAATTTCTTATTTCATTGGCTTTTAGGCTGCAAAAATTCTAGTAATTATTATAATAATTACTTAAACGAGATTCAAACGACGTTGATTTAAAAAGAAAAGGGTCAAGCAAACATTTTTGATCGAATAATGTTTTTGTAAAAAATTCTCTCTTTTAAGTTGAATAAATCAGTCAATTTCCAACGGATTTTTAAAAACAAACCCTGGTTTTATTTGCTATTAATTATATTTTTTTTAAATAAAATCATAAATAGCACGACTCCTTTACAAAAATATTGTGTTATAACGTACCAATAATAGAAAAATTAGAAAAAAACCGTAAAAAATAATTTCGGTGTAAAAATACACACATTTACCAGAAGTTAACTTAAAGAAAATATATACCATTCAAAAGGTCTAAGCTTATTTTTAAAAATATGCAAAAAAAATTTAAATCGGTTGGTATTCAACTAAATTACTTGCTGATAAGTGCATGCGGGTATGAAAAACCGGTTTTTTATCCGTAACTCAAGATTTTGTGGGTGTTTTAAAAATTGCAAAAGCAGACTCTTGTTGTACTGGACCTACCAGAAAAATGGTATAAGATCCCAGGTATTTTTACTTCCTTTTTTCTCTTACTGTGTTATTTATTAAGATATTGGTAATTTTGTTAATGTTTTGTAGATGAAATCTTTTGTCGCTGATGTCAAGTTCTCGTTGTATAAAGTTTTTGGCTGTGTTTATTATTTGGGACTTTGGTTGAGTTGCATGGAATTTACGGATTCTGCTTGATGATATTTCTTTGGTTTCCATTTTTATAAAGTGTTGTATCAAGGTATGTTATTTTATTATTTGTCTCAACTTCCATGGTAAATTACATTTTAGGGTGGTTTTTATTCAATGCGTTGAGTATTTCTTCTTTGTCGCCAAAATTTATTCTTTTTTTTTTTTTTTTTTTTTATTTATTTATTTATTACTATTAGGCTAGCACAACAAGATAAAATATCTTATAAGTTACAGTGCTAGTGAGAGAAAGTAAACATAGAGCAAAAGCATAAACAATATTAAATAACAATTAAAACATAATTAAATAAAAAGGATACAAAAGAATATAATACTAGAAAATATCTAACTAAAGTGTTTCAATAACTCAACTTTAAATTGTTTACGTTGCTTATAATTTGAATATGATTAGGAAGAAAATTCCAAAGAAGAATTGTCTTTGCGATAATGTAGTTCTGTGCTTTTGTTGAGTAAATTTCTTTCCTCTTGCAGATCTGGAAAGATTTTTTTGTCAAAAAGATAGTTTGGTTGTTCATTATTAATTATTTTGTGCACTAGAATCAAGATCTAAACTTAAGAAGATTTCCAAAATTAATCTTATAAATTTGGTACGAAAAACTAGATATTGATTCACGACGTCCTCGATTGTAAATATATCTTGGGATACTGTTATATACAACATTGAGCTTGCGGAAGTCAGAGCTGTCACAGTTAGCGTAAATTTAACAGCCGTAGAGAAGGACTGGTATGATGTAGGTTTTAGCAAGCAGCATACGTATACTGAAAGGTGTCGAATACTTGACTGCCCAAAGATTTCGTAACATACCATATACTCTGCTTACAAGATATGTTATATGATTAGACCACGTTAGCTTGTTGTTAAATATAACGCCCAAGTTTTTTGAGGATTGTATTATCTATTTTTATTTCTATATTTTCATTTACTGCTGATCCACCCTTACTTATAAGAATGCACTTAGATTTTGATAGATTAATCCGTAGTCCATTATTCGCGGCCCATATGCATATCCTGGATAAATCATGATTTATATTATTTGCACATGAACACATTTGCACATCATCGGCATACATTTGTATTCTACAGTGTTCTATTATATCCGGTAAGTCATTGATATATAAGCAAAATAATAAAGGTCCAAGTATAGATCCCTGTGGTACTACTCTGCTTAAGTTAATTGCATCTGAAATTTCGCCTTTGAACAAACAACCTAAGACCGGCCCGTCAGATAAGATCATATGAGCTTACAAGCTGATTGCGAAAAATAAAAATATTTCTCAAGCTTCTTGATCATGATATTTTGGTCAACCGAATGAAAGGCCTTACTATGATCAATATTGATTACGTCTCAAATATTGTCTACGCATTTTGCTACGAACTTTATGTTAATATTTTTTTTTTGTCCTTTAATTCGGGTAATGTTACATCCTGTAAATTATCTAATACAATGTCTAGAACAGTAAGTGAGAGCAGGTTTCTCATGGGCATACCAAATATTTGATTTGATATTTATTGTCATATACACAATAATTGTTTTCATATAGGCAAAAATTTTAAGACGACTAAAAATTTTGAAGGTTGTATTTTTGTTCTTGTTTTAATAAAATTCCACTTGTCCATTATGTTTTTGATAGCAGTGTGAATTGGAATAATTTTGAACAGTGATATAACATCATTACTATCAAGTTTTATATTTTTTAAGCTGTTTTTTGTTTTTTTACTTTAAGAGTTTTTTACGTTGTATTTATCAGAAATTATGTGTAACATGGCACTTGAACTGATGACACTATGGGCCAGAGAGGTATGTTGGCTTTGAGTATTTTCAATAGTCCGTAAACTCTCGGAACTGTAGCGGCGGAAGAAATATATGCTTTTGCTAGTTTTCTATAATTCACTTATTATGTTGTTATGTTTTAATTACTTTTAGGGCAGGGTCTATTCTTGTGATTTGATATGTGTTTGTTCTCCAGTAATTGTGCCATTTTTAAATGATAATCGTTTTTATATATTGAAAACGTTTTGTTACATTTGCTTGCTTGTGTAAGAATTATGTCTTTATGTTGTTTTTATTTACATAAAACACTTTAGGCTAATTAGCTTGTAATGCTATGTTTTTTACACATCAAGCTTTTGATCCGAATGTATAAACTAACACATCCAAGTTAACACCTATAAATAAATTAGCACTCCCACTCCCACTTAGATTTTCTCTTCGTTATCTTAAAAGCCAATTGTCAACTGTGCCACAGAAAAATAATTTTGTTTATTTTAAATGTCTTACTCCACCTTAAGTACTTTCTTGCTGAATGGAAGATTTCATTGACTATGATACCAAGGCCAAAAAAGCTTACACAAAGATGGAATTATATAGACCAATTAATCTTTTACCAAGCATGTCAAAACTATTTCATAAATTATTAATAATCAAGCTGGATTTAATTTTTAATGAGAAGCGATGTATTCCGAACCGTCAACTCGGATTTAGAAAACCGTTATAGGACTATCGAGCAAACAAACCGAATGTGTCACAAAAATCCTTTCAGGAAAAAATATTGTTTTGCACTTTTTATCGTCGTGTCGCATGATTTTTTTTATTAAGAGAAGTACCACTTCAGGCAGCGATGCATATTTAATTATTTTCGTAACCGTGTTACATTTTCTAGGAAAGTGATACAGAAGAGATAAGACAGGTGGTGACAGTAGAAAGATAAAGAATGCTTTTTTTTATTCAACACTGTTATTGCCGTTAATGCTATGAACAGTGATAAGTTGTTGATTAGGCGGTTGTTTTTTTAAGCAAATATCCATTTTTTTTTTAGTAATTTGGCTTCGTCGACCCATGCGCTATGTAAAAGTACTGATGAAGGAATATGAATATGTATATATACTATTAGTTAGTTAGTAGTGGCAGCCTCTCGCGACGAAGCTCACGTGAGAACAATTGAATGGCCCGTTGTGATACCACAATATATACTATTAAAACAGAAAGAAAAAAAAACATATATATTCTGTTAGGTTGCCATTGACTTTGAGTACAGCAGCGTCACTGGTTGCTATCAGAGCTTATTATTTAAATTAAAGCAAAACCTTTTTATAAACTACTACTAAAAGACGGATTTGTTTAAGTTTGTCAAGCCAACTGAAATTACTAAAACGTGTGTATCTGCATGTTAAAATCCTATCGTTTGTTTATCTAAGTTATGAAAACGGCCCTTAGGGTAATTAACAAACACACTATAAATAATAAATTTTATTTAAAAAGCTCATTTATAAATGCTTAATGTATTTCAAACATTCGTTTTAGTTTAAAACTGCATGCGTGCCTATATTCTTCAATACATAATTAGTATTATAAATAAAGATTATCTATATGCATCAATACTCAATTCTTAGCCAGTTAGAATAAAAAATATTAATATAGATAAAGAAAATATATGACCCAACAAAGGTCACTGCACTTCGTTCAATACTTCTTATCAACAGACAAAAATATTCTTATACTCTGCTTGAATATAAATATAGATTATTCATTTCCTATACGATTTTTCACCCCTTTCAAAATACAATATTAGGCCTGTTCTCAATTTTGACTTTACATTTTTTAAGGGATTGTTTTTTAAAAAAAATAATATACCAACAATGCTTTGAAAAATATGACGTGAAAATTTCGTGTGGAATTTAGAACATGACTGTATATCTTTAAAGTAAGCCTAGCGGCTGGAATAGCTTAGGCCAACATTAAACACACTTCTCAAAGGAACGATTTATTTATTTTCTCGTCTTAGATTTAACAACTAGTGCTATATTCGAATATGCCGAATCTTATATACCCTTCACCATTATTGTAAATCTAGTTTAGTGATATACAGATAATTAAAGAGTCATATTAAAAAATATAATGGCATACTGATAACACAGGTCTTCAAAATTTAACCTTTGACAGGTGTTTTTATTTTAAAAGCTGATTTTATATATGATTTCAAAAATTCTATGCATTTATTTGTATCACACAAAGTTTTTTTTTGATGAAAGGTGAATATGCTATGAAAAAGTTAAGAGGAAGGAGGCTGTATATTGTAATGTTAATTCGGAATATGTATTTGTACCATTAAACAAAAGAAAAACATTTTTATTTTTTGATTGCCGCACGGCTGAACCCTGGCCAAGCAGATTTGTAGTCAACCTGTTTACCACCATGAATACAGCAGCATCAAAGCCAGAATTCGGATCTGTGTTTTGAAGGGCATATCGCGTTTAAAATCCACCAGTAGTCCGCCATTATCGATAGGTTCCATCTTCCTTGGAGTCACCGTTCCATTTCGTTTATTTCTTGCAGGAAATGCACTTTCAAACCCATAATAAAACGTAGGCGATGAAAGTGTTGCAACATATTTTGAACAATATTTTCGTAGTTTTCGTCCGTAGATTCACAAGAAAATTACCATTTTTATCTATTTTTTTTTTTTTTTGGTTAAATGAAAACCAGGCGGGTTTTCCGATATTGGTTATTACATTTTGAAAATCCCTGTGTTTGCATATTATTATCTGGCGTGAAATCTGTGTCATCTGGGTCGGAATTAGTTTCCGCTAGTTCTGTCGACATGGAATACGCTTTTGGGTCGATAGTATCGATATATCTTGTCCATGAGAAGGAAAATAACAGTCAGTAGTGTGATTTTTAGGCACTCGCCATATCTTTTTGCAAGTTTCTTAATGCTTTAACTCAAACGGAACAAACAGTATTCTTACAGCAAAATAAGCATAGTACGTTCCACAAAAGTAGTCATAGTTTGTCTCTGCTTCACTACGACATACTACCACAGGTATAAGAAAAATTATTTGGAGTTTTCACGCAAAAGCCTTCTTTCCATATTAATACGTTCACTACAAACTAAAATAGGAAACGCTTTAAAAAAATTTACGTGGTAGAAAAATATGTCTTTTTTGGTATAAGGGCCCCAAAACGTATACAAATTAGCAAATGGCCTTTACCCTTAAAAGCCTGGTTTTTCAAATTCAATTCAAAATTATGACAATTTGTTTCTTTGGTTTACCAGATAAAGAGAAAAATAATAAAAAATAATTTGATTTTGTTTTTATACATTTATTTGCAAAAATAAAGCACGTATCAATTTTGATACTTTCAGCAATTGGGGAAAAATATCTCGTTGTAATTTTTAATGCAGTTGAACATGAAATATTGCGAAACATTAGTTGTTTTTGTTGTCACATAAATATACTTTACATTTTTTGCAAAACCAAGAAGTAAGCTTACTACAATTATTATATTTACATTTTATTCGCGAGTCCATAAAGCTTTTTCGTGCCCAACATGATCATAACGCACTTCAGTTGGAGGAAGCACCTGTACTCCTGACCGAAATCTTTTTGATGGTTGTGGCACCTCTTCTCTTCCACTGTTAGTACTCGGTCTTCCTCTTTTGCTATCTGACATTGGTACCGGCATAAAGTGTCGGAAAGTTCGGTTCTAAAGTCTACTAACTTCATTATGTTTTTCTGAAATTTTCCTTTTATTACAGTTATTTTTTTATACAGTACCCAAGCGTTTATCACAGTCATATCCAGCATGTGATAGAACAGTCTCGTTGTCCACTTTCTGAATTTTATACGAATACGATATCGGCCGAGAAAGCTATCCATTAAGTCTACACCTCCCATGAGAGTGTTATATTCTTTTATCATTCGAGGACATGAAAATTGAAGTTTAATTTTTAATTTTTTGTCGTAGTGGGATATAGTCTCTGCTGGCTTAGCACCAACATAGGTCGAAAGCGATAAAACTTGCTGGTTATCTTTTCAACTTGTTGCGGAGAATTCTACACCTTCAAAAGAGGAAACATTTTTATGGTATGTTCCTCTTTGTACGTTAGACTTTAAAATATCTTTTTTCTCTGGCAATTTGCAAGACTTTCCGAGTCGGTTTCTCTGTACGGTACCAAGACAATAAATGCCTTCCTTACTTAAATAATGTAGCAGGGGAATATTTGTGTAAAAATTATCAAAACAAATTATATGATTTACGTATTTTGAAAAAGGCCGTAACAAGCGTATAACTGTTTTTGACACTGCTCCTAGGTCTGGTTCGCCAGGTAAGCGCTCAATGTTCTTAGCTCCTAAGTACACTTCAAAATTATGTGCATACCCAGAAAGAGAGCATAAAACATATAATTTAAAACCCCACTTCTGTCGTTTATTCGGCAGATATTGTTTCATAAAATGCTTCACTTTTGTGGCACACATTTGCTCGTCCAATGATAGTCGATGGTCAAATGGTACAGAAGTAAATCTTTTATTCAAGCGATCTACTACTAGTCGAACTTTATGTAGTCTGTCGTGCTGCGGATGATTAGAGGACAAATGTTTGTAATCATCATTCATATGAAAAATTTGTCTGATTTTATCAAATCTATTTTGAGACATGCTTTGTGCTATAGGATCAAATTTTAAATTTTTTGGCCAGTACGTCCTTACAGAAAGATAATGGTAAACACTAGTAAATATAAGAATTCCAAGAAATTTCCGAAACAATAACAAGTTCTGAGAAGTTGAGGTTTTTTTTTTTTTTTGAAAGGCATACTTGTCTTATTTGCGAGGAATTTTAATATTTCTTCATCCAAAAAATAAAAAAAAAAGAACTGAAAAGGCGTCTACAACTCAATAATTTAAGGTGGATATTCAGTATTTCCCAAACAATTAAGCGCACTTTGTATAATATCCATATTTCTTACTCTCCATACCATATTCCGGCTGTTGCAGTTGTAGTTTGTCACTAAAGTCTCCTGGTTTTGCTCTGCGGACTCTAAATGTGTATTATCTGGAACAATTTATTCTAAAAGCGGGTCTTAATCCAAGTCAAAATCAGCGGAAACATTTTCTTCATTATCTCTGAAAAATTCTTCGATCTTAAAATAACGAATTTTCTTCACATAATACAGGCATTAACTACAACAAAGTGTAAGACACTTACCAACTTGAATTATATTTTTATTTAAAAAAAATTAACTGCGACAAATATTTATACCAGTTCAATTTATATAAAAACACTTTACTGATTCAGTGCGGTAGAAAACTGGAATTTAATGTAACTGAGTTAACGTTGCCAACAGATATTTATTTTATGTCTAAAGATTTAAAGAATATTATGCAATGGAATGATATATACAGCTGTAAATTTAAAAAATTAATAATTGCAAGTGTACAATTCGATTTATAGTCCGGTGTCAGATTTAAAACTTAAGGCATTTAAGGTTAAAACATCAAAATAACTGTAGACCTGTGTAATTATACTTACCTATAGATAAAGAAATAGAAATATTTTTGCAAAAAACGAAACACATGCTTGAAGCATATCGGCGAGTAGTATTTGTACTTTGTTTGAAAATAAAATAAAATTTTAATTTCAAAACGGCGAAGACTATTAAGTTTATTGTGGAAATATCAGACGTGATGACTTTTAAAAGGGACTGATTTTCAAATAGATGTTCTTATACACTTCACCACAAAAAGTGGAAAAAAGGCATCTAAGTTTGTCATTCCGTATGTACTTTCTACAATATCCATTTCCGACTACATAAAGTATAAATTTTCTGAGTTCTTATGCATAGGAAGTCGATGTCCGTCTGTGTTAGTGTTAAAGTCAAGTTTGCCACGGCAAATACATAGTTTCATTGCTATTGAAAAACAGCAAGATCGATCCATGTCCTTCGAAGCAGCGCAAAAACACCTGCCTGCCTCTTTTTTCCATATCATTTGAAACAATGAAGTAACTCTTGTAAAAAAAAAACAAATATATGGGGCGATAGAGAATTAAAAATAAGAAAAAATTATTAAGTAAAAAAATTGGTGCTCCGAGTTATGATCCACTGAAATTTTTTTTTTTGAGATATCAATATGGGTATCATTTAAAAGCTCTGGAACAAACAACCTGACAACCTTTTATTATTTTATAATCATGCACTTCAAAGAATGTATTCGTGCATAAAAGAATGTTCATATAACAAGAATGTTGTTTAATAGAAATTCTTTTACAAGTATTTTACTAAATGGTCTAAAAATTAAATTTGTATTTTGGAGCTAAGAAAATTAATTTGTTTGAATTACATACATTTTTTATTATTAATAATTTCTGTTCCGGACTATCAATTTTGTTTTTAATATGTCTTATTTATTATGATATAATTTAAGTCTATTTTTATGAACTACTTGTTGTTTATTAGAGCTTTTATCAACCATTGTTACATTATTATTTATATCTATATTTTTAATTTTATTTATTTTTTATTTTATTTATTTATACATAAAGCCTCTAGCAAAAACAATGTCCAAAATCATTTAATTCAAAATAACAAATTAATAATATATAATTGTAATAATTTATATTAGTTATTATTATTGGCTCCCCAGCCGTAGAATATAGATTAAAATGAAAACCCAAAATTAGTCCAATCAGTAGCAATACAAAAACAATTATAAATAAACTCAGTTACAAAATATTAAAACACGAATGGATGATTTTTTATTTGAAAACATTATTAGATTGAGAAAAAATACGAAGATTATGAGGTAGTCGGTTCCACCAACGTGCTATTCTAACTAGAAAAGATTTTTCAAAAAAGGAGCATGAGATAAGAGGTATTAGAATTTGAGTGTTTCTTGTAGAGTGCGTAAATGAAAACGATTCATAAATAGGAAGTGGTCTACCAGCTCTTATAATCTTATAGAAAATAAGTAAATTACGGCATATGACAAACTCATCGAATGTGCAACCAAGGAAACGATGAACATGAGCAGAATTATGCTCACGACGCCGAACATTGTAAACAAAACGTATTACAACATTAAAAATACGTTTAAGCTTATTCAGAATTGTAGAACAGTACCAGAAAACACCTCAAGTCCATATAAAAGTTAAGATTTTATTAAAGAATGAGCCAACACCTTGCTAACATGCAAAGGTAAGTATAAATTGCTTGTATATATCCTTCGCAGAATACCAAAAACTCTTGAGCTAAGAATATCAATATGAGATATAAAAGAAAGCTTAGAATCAAGCATAACCCCCAGGCATTTAATGCTTTCAACAAAGTCAATACTAACACTCGCTAAATAAATATCAAAATTAGGAAAACAGCGATTAGTTGGTCCAAACCTTATAGCTTTGGTTTTATAAGGGTTAATACTAAGAGAATAATCCATAGTCCACTCAAGAATACGCTCAAGACAAAAGTTAATGTTGCTTACCAAATCATCAACACAGTCCATGCGACTAGTAAACAAAAGAAACACATCGTCAGCATAAAAAAATGTTTCACATAATAATTTTATATGGTCCTTTGTAACTCTGATATAACTTATGACATGATCCGTTTCTAAGCAAAACTAAGTCTCCTATTCTTAGTGCGTAATCTATTATATCCTTGTCATTACTTTGTTTTGATTGTTATATCGTAATTGTTGTGCTTTCTTATATGCTTCTTCTAACATAAACTTTGCCTCTTTTGCAATTAGTCAATTCCGTTTATTTCAGAAAATTGTTTAAATTTGTTTGGAAGGTTTGGAAAGTTTAATTCATATAGACAATAATTATAGACTGATGAAGGTGTTGCCAGAAACATATATAGCAGCCCTCGTAATTCGGATCAATTTCAATTATCGCTGAAACAAAAGTTACACGACCTTTTTACTTGACCCCAATATGGAGGAATCGTCCCTCCTTTTTAGTGTGGCTCAGATTCTCCAAGAATTCAAACCTATTGCAGATTTGGTAAAATTTTTGTTAGAACCTGTATCCCCGCATAATTATCGGAATAAAATTGAAAGTCTTCCGTATTGTCGCCCGGTTAAAATCTCACATTCTAACACTTATGAACGATAATTCTTATTCGCTTTATATCAGCCCCTAGCGCATGCGAATTTGCTATGTTTAAGGAAATAGACAGCAGACTCATCATACCACCATTTGCTAGAGAAGCTGCAACAAGTATAAATTTGCAAAATTTCCCGTTCGGATGTATAAGTTGCGGAGAATGGAAAGGCTGCATATGCCACACTTTTGCGGCTAGATTATTTTGAACCGTGTTCACCAGTTTTAATACCCAGTTTATTATTGTTTTTCATTTGTAATCATATAATTCTAATACTTTGGATTTGCCATGCCTGAATTTATTACTTTTTCAGTTTTTGGACGAGAAATCCGTATTTTTAATTGTTTTTCAACGAAAGGTTTAAATAAATACCCTACGGTTTTTATGTATTTTTAGGCATAAGTAAGTTGTAGTTTGATTCCCAATAAACCAAGAAGCTTGCCAATTTTTTAATTCTTTTATAAAATTTCTTTTAGTAGACAGAGGCAGTACCTCGTCCCTACAGTGATGGTTTAGGTGTACGTTTTCTCAGAAAGAGCCATTTACCACATAGCCTAATTTTTCAGTCTCTTTGCTTAAGTTTTACTTTTCTCTTTCTTGTTTTGATAATTTTGTATTTATTTAGTTTATTATTATTAATTTGTTAAACTAGTTTAAGGGCTTTAAGGAAAGTTGTTGGCATTATATATTTACAATTTATTGTAATTTTTTAGACACTGAAAACATTTTTAATATTTTTCTTGGAACATACCGGAGGATCGACCGTTTTTATTATTATTTATAATAAAAATAATAATAGAAATGTTGTAATAATAATTATAATAAAGATAATAATAGTAAGAACTTAGCAAGCCTCATAAATTTGTTTGAACCCGAGTTTAATTTTGCTGAAGCTACAAGGCTATCGAGATACGATTTATGTATGTTTATTGCAATATTACGATATTTACAGATATTTCCAGAATCTCCGTCTTTAGTTTACAATCATATCTTGCAAATATATTTTAAATTAGTATTTTATTTTTAACTCAAATATTGGGAGCTGCTCAATATTATATTTAAACCGTTCAATTATATTAGTAATCAGTATTAAAAAAAACGATTATATATTGACTTACTCGACAGTTTTTAGTTCACTAAAGCAAGGATTACAAACACGGACATCAAATTCAAAGCCCATTATGGGAATATTTATCCGATTGGCAGAACAGTTATCGCAGACAGCCTTACCACAATGTCTACAATGATGTTGACGTATACCTAAAAATAATTATCAATCGTTTAGTCATGTATTAAACAAAAGTAATACGCAAAAAGGTTTTCATTGCATCAAAAATTTTTTATATTATTTCTTGAATTTTCGATACAATTGAACTTTCAGTAAGTAAAATCTTTAATATAACAAATAGCGAGTGCTCGAAAACATATAATTATAGCTATTATTTAGAACGATATGTCTCTTTTTTATTCGGATAAAACCACGACCATTTCTGATGGGTAGTTTGTTTTTAAGTTTCTAAAAATGTGTTTTTACTTGTTTGATTATTCTCGTTTCAACTACTGACTCGTTGAAAGATTTACTTTGGCGCCTTTAATTATTTCTTAATTTAAAACACCACACCATAAATTCGAAGTTTTTAAGAGTATGATTTTTACCACAATTTTTTATTTTTAACCGGCTTTAAAAAAAGAAGGAGGTTATACAATTCGGCTGAATGTTGCTTTTTTTATATTTGTACCTCTAGAACTTAGTCATTTCTGATCCTATTTTGAAAATTTTAAGCTTACAGATTGCTCCCGTTTTAAAAACAGTTCATAATCTTAAAAATTAAAGGGTGTCCCCATACAACATACATATTTTTTACGTGTATTATGAATTGTAAAGGGCACTTCTGTAATATTTAAAATTACTGCGTATTACTATAGGTCCCAAAAACAAAAAATTATACCTAAATAAATCTAAAAATTAAAGGGTATCCCATAATTAATGTAGATTTACTTATATGTGCCTATCTTTTGAAACGTTATATACAAATGCTTGCAAATTGGATAGAATGTTGATTGCTATGGCCGTTATAGTAACAAGTTTTAATATTAAAAATTATAAATTAAAGGGTGCGCCTATAGTTCATTTAATCTGAGGATTTACTTATATGAGCCTACCTTTTGAACCGTTATAGAGAATTATAAAATAGTTCATTTAATTTGATGTTTATGACCATACTTTTGATTAGTTGTAGACAGACGCTTGAAATTTACAACGAAACTGTATTGCTAAGTCCGCTATAACATCGAGTATAAAATTTGGATTTGGAAGTTAGAGGGTGTCCCAATAGTTGACGTAATTTCATGTATATGACCAAACTTTTGAACCGTTATAGACAAAACGCTAAAACTTAAAAGGGGCCTGTATTGCTAGGCCAGCTATATCAACGAGTTTGTAATTTGAATTTAGAAATTAAAGGGTGTCCCATAATTGATGTAGATTTACTTATATGGGCCTAACTTTTGAACCCTTATAGACAAACGCTTGCAAATTTGACATTATGTCGATTGATATGGTCGTTATAGTAACAAGTAATAATATTAAAATTAAAGGGTGCCCCAATAGTTCATTTAATTATGTACATTGCCATAATTTTAAACAGTTGTAGACAGACGATTTAAATTAACAAAGAACCTGTATTACTAACTCCGCTACAAGAACAAGTATAAAATTTGGTTTTGGAAATAAACGGGTGTCCCAATAGCTGATGCAATGTAGTGTATGTGGCCGAACCTTTGAACCGCTATAGATAGACAGCTGAAATTAACAAGGGACCTGTTTTGCTAAGTCCACTATAACAAGAAGCTTAGTATTTTAACTCGAAAATTAATTTAATTGTTCGCATTTTTTGACCTGTTGTATACAAACACCTGAATTTTAGACAGAATGTCCACTACTTTGTTTCGTATAATAAGAAGTAAAAAAACTTGTAAACTATAAATTAAAGGGTTTTACAATAGTTGATGAAATCTGGTGTGTATGGGCAAACCATTGAACCGTTATAGGCAAACGGTTGAAATTTACACAGAACCTGATTGCTAAATCTACTACAACAGCAAGTATTTAATTTGAATTTTTAAAATAAAGGGTGACCCTATAGTTGCTGTAATTTGATGTATATTCCCAAACTATTGAACAGTTGAACAAGTGTAAAGTTTGGAAATAAAAGGGTGTCCCCATAGTTAATGTAGTCTAAAATATGTGGCCATACTCTTAAACCAATATAGGTAGACAGATGAAATCTGTTTAATAGTCGGTTTTTTTTTGCAAGAATTATATATAAGTAGTATGCGTTTATAAATTTTTTTACCCTTCCTTGTATAATTTGCAGTTTATCATATTGTTAGATTTTCTCTCAAGGCATTTATATTTTAAAAGGATTGATAGAATTATCATAGTTAAGCCGAACAAAACCTGGTAAGAAAAAATACCAATTAAAATATGTATTGCCGATATGAGAGTCTCTCGTTGGTTCTTCTTTAGGTATAAGCGTTTAGTATCAAAAGAGAACGATTAAGTCTGACTTCTATTTATCCAAAAAGTTTTTAAGTTTTACCGAATTAACTTTAGTACCATTATCAGTTACCACATAATCCGTTACATAAAAAAACTTGAAAGGCAATATATTTTACAAAACTAGAAATTTAATTTTTGGCGGATTTTTTTTTTTTTTTTTGATATATTTGCTTCAGAAAATATTTAAAAATATATAAACGTCTTGCATTTCCATTTCTATGTTTTTGTATCCAGTTTTTTCATTATCTTTTTTTTTTTTGTGGAGCAGTTAATTACGCACTCATGTAATAAAAAATATGAAAGCTGTTCACAATAGTATACAAAAATTTCAAAATATATTTTGACCTACACTTTTACCTTCAATTTTTGTAATAATTATTTGTATACCCTTCACAAAAAAAAGTGGAAAAAAGGAATATGCAAGTTTGCCATTCCGTGTGTAATTTCTACAATATCCATTTCCGATTCCATAAAGTACATATTCTGGCTTCTTATGCATGGCGAAGACGATTGAGCGATGTCCGTCCGTGTTAATGTTGAAATAGTGTCGAAAGAGGTGCTATTGGAAATCAGCATGTTCGGTCCATGTCCTTAGAGGAAGCAGGCAAAACACTACGCCTACCTCTTATTTTTCATGTCATACGGAGCAATAAAGTAACTCCAATCAAAATAATAAATATATGAGGCGATAAAGAATTTAAAAAAAACATCAAGTGAATAAATTGGCGTTCGCCCATATTTTCCGAGTTACGGGGCTCTGAAATTTACAAATTGTTTTAAATATCAATATGGGTATCATTTTAAAGCTTTTGAAGAGAAAATTTTTTAAAAATGCTTAACCCGTAAAGAGCCGACGGTATTTGTATGTAAAATAATACATATGCAGTACCAAATTTTTTTCTTTTTAAAATTCTGTCACCCCAATATTTGCTTTTTTCATTTTCACTGAACTAGATTTATATAGATGGTGAAGGGTATACTAGATTTGGCAGAGCCGAATATAGTACTCTTACTTGATTATAATTGTATTAATATTTGAATCTTGTAACGACAAAAGTCGTCTCCTTGTTTTTGTCACCACTTGAATTTAACTTTTTTATTATTTTTATATCACTTTGAATTAAATATTTGCTCTTATTGTTAACTTTAGAAGTAAGCCTTTATATAAAGTGTTTAAGCGCCAACGTTGTAAACACTCTTTTGCCCTTTTTTTGCTTCTGTGCAAACAAAAAAGAAAGAAACAGAAAACAAAAAAAGGGCAAAAGAATGCGCGGCTAAATGATTGTTAGTTAGTTGCATTTTGTTTCTGGTTGAAGTGTGTTGAAAACCAATAAAACCCTTTGTTTAAATTAGTTGAAGCCGTGTTGTGCAACGGATTAAAATTCCTTTAAATAAAACGAATTACTATTTCAATTGTCTGTAAAACAGAACGATAAAATCAAAATATAAAAAAATTATAAGTGACAGTTTTTTCCTATAAAATATTTAAAACTTTATGTAAATCAAACCCAAAAGAAAACAAAAAATAAATTTTTGCTACTAAAGTTAATAAACAATTATTTCGAGTTTAATTTAATAGCAAATCTAAATTATAAAATCTAATATATTACTGGTTTCAAGAATAACCTCAAGTGATCAACAATTTTATCGAGCTTTATAAACGCTCTTAACTAATTTCATTTGTGTATAAGAAATCCTCATCCGTGTTTTAAGGAATAGTGATCCAATCGTCTAAAACGAAAATATACGGCAATTGGAGCGAAGTTATAAGGAAAACGTGATTTGGGCCTACAGGAAGCTAAAGAGTCCAGACAAAGTCAGCAGAGGACACCACTCATCATATCTTCATCAAGATAAAGGGTAAGTCCTAAGTATTTTTCCCCACAACTCTGTGGACGACCCCACCCACATTTACGTGGATGAAACCCCCTTGAACCCCCACATTTTTTGTTCCTTCGAGCCGGATCCAACCCGGTACCCCAAAATCCCCTAAAATTTTCCTCCATAAGGAGAAAAAACCCCACCGGATTCCCATTCCGGACCTCATATCTATACGTTTATATATATAAATAAAGTTTTCCTCCGTATAAAGGAAAACAAACCCCATACCCCTATCAGTGTTTCCATAAAGGAAAATCCCAAGCACTACGTGCTGGGCCCCACATTTACAAAAAAATAACCCTTTTGAAAAAACAGCGTTGACTGTACCTTTTTTTAAATTTGCATAATAATTTGCAAAAACCATTATTAGCGGTACTTGCGTTTTTTTGCATTTCCAACGGTTTCTTATTTTTCGATTTCTTGTGCACCTGCAAAAATAAGAAACCGCGAAATTTATATACATATATGTGCTTATGATTATTGGCATGCGCACATATATGTATATATATATACATACGTACATACCAAATTTGCCCAAGGTTAAAGCAATGAATTGCTAAAATAGCAAAATTGAAAAAGCAAATTTGTATGTACATATTTCTGTACCCACAATTGTGAAGAAAAAAGCAAACATACATACTTAAATAAAAACAGCAGAGAAGTTTCTTTGACCGTCGCAAATTCGCTGCCGGCAGAGAAAAAGAATAAAGACAATATTCTTATGTGTGATTGTATGCACACATCTTCATTTGCTTGTATTTTAAGAGCACATATTTGATAAATTAAAGAGATCACTTTTGTGACGTCACCACCAAAAAAAAAAAAAAATTACTAAAGCAGAATACACAAGCGTAAAGTCAAAAAAATTGTTCCACTGACCTACATTAATATATGCATGAATATAATAATAACTAATGTGTACATGCATAAGCTTGTGTATTAGGAACATAAGTAATTTTGGTGGTTGAAAATAAGAAAACAAATACGAGTACAGTAGCGGACAAATATTGTGCATCTTGGAAATAAATTGTTGGATTTTTTTTGAATTGAACTAAATTTAATAAATAATTTTAATAAATTTAATTTTGAATTAAATTACATTATTAAATTAAATAATATCCCTTTAAAATTTACAAACCCCTGTTTTTAATAAATAAAATAAATTAAACGCAAAAAAAAGTAAATTAGGCGTTAATTATTTTATTTGATATTTATTAACCATTTATTATAAAAAATATAAAACTTCAAACCCAACTGTATTTATTTATTTAAAAAACAATATTTGCAAATTTTATTGTCGTCGACAAATTCTGCTCTTCACTGTCCCTTGTTCTTTTTGACATAACGGGCAATCGTATACGAGGGTCACCCAAAAAAGAAACGGGTACAAGTATACGAGGGTCAACCCAAACAGTTCGGGCACATAAAAACGAGGTGCAACCAAAAAAAATATATATATTTTTCTTATATTTTATATTTTAATTTGTACCAATTATTTGAATCCATTTTCTATTTGAACACTTTTATTGTCTTGTTGGCGAGAATTCCCCCTACTGTTCTACTCAACAATCGTTTAATTTTTATATCGCGAATCATCTCGGTCTTTTCTTGATAACTAAATACCCCCCACTTGGGCAAAATAACGATAAAATGGCATCAATCAAATCATTGATCCGTGTCTCTGATCGCATCACGAAGCTTTCAGTTCATATGGATGAGAGCGCGGTTGACGGCCAGTCGATTCACGCGTGGGATGTCCTGAAAACAGAAGCTATACGGTTATGGGAAGCCTTCGCGTCGCTATACGACGATGCTATCGAAAAATTTGACCCCGTGAGAGATGACATCGATATCGAAACTTTGGAGAAACGTTTTTTTTTCAACTTTCGAGGTTTATACCAAAATGATCGCCAAAATAAATGAAGCCATCGAGACTCTGCGCGACAAGACAAAGCGACATCTTGCTCGAGAGGAACAGGCCACTCAACACCCCCTCATATCAGTACCCCCCTGTGATACAGAAATTTTCCACGGTGACTATAAGTCATGGCCAACATTCCGTGATATGTTCACGGCCCTCTACAAGAACAATAATCGCCTATCCCCGGTGGAAAAGATGTGCCACTTACTCAAGAAGACACAAGGAGAAGCGAGAGACCTGTTGAAAACTTGCCCCATAACGAACGATGGGTTCGAGATGGGATGGCAACACCTGGTACAAAGGTACGAAAATAAGCGCGTTTTGGTGAACGCGCAATTAAAATGTTTATTTAATATTTCCCCCCTTCCTAAAGAGACTGGGCCCAATATTCGGCGTTTGCAACGCACAATTAATGATTGCGTTACGAATTTAACACTGTTAGGAATCGACACCAAAAATTGGGACCCCATTTTTATTTATATTTGTTCCACCTGTCTACCCGATACCACGCTCAATTTGTGGGAACACTCTTTGCCCCACAGCACAGAGTTGCCAGCCTGGAAACAAATGGATGCGTTCCTGACGTCTCGGTTTCAGACATTAGAATCAGTTGCAGACATCCGCTCAACCTTTTCACACTCAAATGTCTCAAACGCGTCTAAAGTTCCGAATTATAAAAAACCGCATTCAAATGAGAAAAAACTTAACAGTTTTAATAACAGCGTGTTAGTCGACAAATACAAAAAATGTCCTTTGTGTCCCCACTCACACCCCCTTAGATTTTGTTCAGTGTTTCTTGGTATGTCTCTGGAAAATAGATACAATATAGTTAAAAAACATAAACTTTGTACAAATTGTCTCGCTACCTCCCATGAGAAGCAAATTTGTGTGCAGTACTTGTGGACAAAGCCACCATTCGCTGCTGCACCGCCATGAACGCAATTCATCCTCAAATCTACGGAACCCTGCAGCACCCCGAGCTGATCCCGTTATATCTACCCCTAGCCCCGAAGAAAATAATATTCGCTCACATAACCCCCCGCACAACCCGAATATATCACTCGAAGATACTCCATCACATAGAGGTAACTACTTTACCCGCGGGGCTCCGCCCCCAACTAGTATTCACCCCCCTCTAAATGCAACCCCCTCTACTTCTCGTGAAGCGGCTGAAAAAACGCTGCAATCGTACTCAACCCAGGTACAAGCAACTACCCCCTCTATTATATTGGGCACCGCCCTAGTAGATATTTATAATCATGATTTTAAATGCACTATTCGTGCCTTAATCGACTCTGCATCTGAAGCGTCGTTTATTTCGAGGCGCCTTCAAAGAAAACTCCACATCAACACTCAGTCATCTCATGCTGAGGTCCATGGCATAAATGACTCATTAACTGCCACATCAACTCACATGTGTCAAGTGCGCATAGGGTGTCCAATCAACCCTGCAATTAATATGTGTATTGACGCCTATATCGTCAATAAACTAACAGATCAACTACCGTATTACCCAGTATCCGCTCTCAAGGATGCAAACTTCTCACGCCTTCAACTGGCTGATAAGTATAGGCAAAACTGCACTGAGGTAGACCTACTACTCGGAGGAGATGTCTACCCCAAGATAATTAAAAACGGCGTACAATGGGACTCTAACCAATCCTTGGTTGCCCAAAATACCATTTTTGGCTGGATACTCACCGGCAAAATGCACACCCCCCAAAATCGTGTTACGATTCGTTCATTTTTCAATGAACTGACCCTATCAACTCAACTACAAAAATTCTGGGAACTGGAAGAAGTACCGAAGAAGCGCCGCTCAACCCCTGAAGACATATATTGTGAAGAGCTGTATAAAAAATCGACTCATAAAAACCCTGATGGTCGGTTTGTCGTGTCACTACCCTTTAAGCACGACTACCCCAACCACCTTAATGTAGGCGATTCCCGAAACATCGCCATATCTCAATTTTTACGCAATGAAACAAGATTGCTAAAAATTCCCGAACTCAAAAATGATTACGACCGAGTAATCACCGAGTATGCCACTCTAGGCCAAATGGACAAAGTTTCCCCCCCGAGCAACGGCTCTGAAAACTACTACTTGCCACACCACGCAGTACTAAAACCCGATAGTGCTACCACCAAGCTACGTGTGGTGTTTAATGCGTCTAGCCCCTCATCTAACGGCGTCAGTCTCAACGATATGCTCCACGTCGGGCCTATATTACAGGCCGACTTAACCATTTTAATTCTTCGCTGGAGACTTTTTCGCTACGTATTTAACGCGGACATCGAAAAGATGTACCGCCAAATTCTTATAGAACCCTCTCAGACCCAATATCAGCGTATTATCTTCCGAAAATCCCCGAACGAGCCCCTTCAAGATTACCAGTTGAATACTGTCACATTCGGTGTCAACTGCGCACCATACTTAGCAATCAGAACATTGCTAGAGTTAGCCAATGAGGCCGAAGAAAATTACCCCCTGGCAGCTGACATTTTACGAAACTTCATGTACGTCGATGATGTTTTGGCTGGCTCCCATACTATTACGGCCAGCTTACAATGCAGAAATCAACTCCGCAACGTGCTTGAATCAGCAGGTTTTACGTTACGTAAATGGACGGCAAATAACAATCTTTTACTCAATGATTTACCCCCAAATTATCTACTAGATGAAGAATTTTTGACCCTTTCTGATTCTAGCATCACTAAAACGCTGGGACTGCGGTGGAACGCAGGAAATGATTATTTCTATTTTAAATTGAAATCTCACCCCGATCGCAAGGCAGTCACCAAAAGGTCTGTACTTTCAGAAATAGCCAAGTTATTTGACCCCGCGGGCTGGCTATCACCCAAAATAATTGTGGCTAAAATCATAATGCAACAAATCTGGAAGGATGGAACAGACTGGGATGAAGATTTACACCCCCCTACACTCGAAAACTGGCATAATTTTCTTGATGATTATATTAACATCGAACAAATTAGAATACCCCGTTTTGTTAATTTTGACCCCTCATACACTACCGAACTACACGGTTTCTGCGACGCCTCTGAAAAGGCCTATGCCGCTACTCTGTATCTGCGATCTGAGAACCAAGGTTTTGTCTCAACTCACCTTTTAGTAGCAAAAACCAAAGTAGCGCCGGTAAAATTTGTTTCGATACCACGAAAAGAACTTTGTGGAGCTAAGTTGTTGGCTACAATGATGGACACAATACCAGCTCAGCTCAATTTGAAAAATTACAAAATTTTCTTGTGGACGGATTCCACGATCGTCTTAGCGTGGTTGCGAGGTCCCCCTAACCGATGGAAAACATTCGTTGAAAACCGCGTCAGCTCCATTATCGAAAAGGTCGGAATCGAACCATGGTCGCATGTTGATACGAAAAATAATCCAGCTGACCTGGCCTCTCGCGGCCTTACGGTATCACAATTAGCGTCGAATACGCTCTGGTGGCAAGGTCCCCCTTGGTTAAGACTTCCACACGCTGAGTGGCCGTCATGCGCTGAAAATTTCTCAACAGACGAAGAGTCCAGACCGCTCTGTGTGCACTCTACCACAGTGAAATATGAAGACCTACTCCATAATTTTTCGGATTTGCCCAAAGCGTTACGAGTTATTAGCTACGTATTTCGTTTTTATCATCGCTTGAAAAATCATCAGAAATTCAACTCTAATGATCTCACCTCAGACGAAATCAACTTCGTTAAATCATGTTTAATTATTTCGAGTCAAAAACTTCATTTCGCAGATGAGCATAAAGAATTATGCAATAATCGCCCGATACCCCGTAAAAGTACATTATTAACTCTTAACCCCTTTCTCGATTCTAACGGAATCATGAGAATTAATGGCCGATTGGCAAACATCCCCACTCTTAGCTATAATGAGCGCTACCCTATTTTGTTACCCTATCACGCTCGTTATACTCAACTTTTCCTCAAATGGCTACACATGTACTCCATACATGGCCAAAATGCGCTTTTACACCGCCTTATGCGATGTCATTATTACGTACCTCGTCTTAAAAATCTAATAAAATCAACTATTTCTAAATGCCTCACATGCGTTAGACATAAAAGTGCGCTCAGCCAGCAGATGATCGCTACATTACCCCCTGAACCAGCTACGCTCACCCGCCCATTCTACGACACTGGAGTGGATTTCGCCGGGCCCTTCGAAATAAAAACCTACGTGGGCCGCGGTTGCAAAATCACCAAAGGTTACGTTGCAATCTTCGTCTGCTTCGCCACTAAAGCCATTCACCTGGAAGCCACGGGAGATATATCTACGCAAGCCTTTCTAGCGGTCTTCAACCAGGCAGCCTTGCATCGCCCCTCGCAGAGGATACAGCTTTGGGATGGATCCTAGTGGGAAAGTTTGGCCTCTAGGTGCCACCAACGACTAATCATCATTTTTATATTATACATTTATTGAACTTATACATTTATTGAACTTATAAATTTATTGAACTTATACATTTATTGAACTTATACTTATATTACACCCTAATCTAAGCTATCTTTTGAATTATTGAATTTGAATTTATATAACTTTTTATACTCTAAGTTGCAGTCCTGCAAGGGGGGCGGGATGTTTAAGCGCCAACGTTGTAAACACTCTTTTGCCCTTTTTTTGCTTCTGTGCAAACAAAAAAGAAAGAAACAGAAAACAAAAAAAGGGCAAAAGAATGCGCGGCTAAATGATTGTTAGTTAGTTGCATTTTGTTTCTGGTTGAAGTGTGTTGAAAACCAATAAAACCCTTTGTTTAAATTAGTTGAAGCCGTGTTGTGCAACGGATTAAAATTCCTTTAAATAAAACGAATTACTATTTCAATTGTCTGTAAAACAGAACGATAAAATCAAAATATAAAAAAATTATAAGTGACAGTTTTTTCCTATAAAATATTTAAAACTTTATGTAAATCAAACCCAAAAGAAAACAAAAAATAAATTTTTGCTACTAAAGTTAATAAACAATTATTTCGAGTTTAATTTAATAGCGAATCTAAATTATAAAATCTAATATATTACTGGTTTCAAGAATAACCTCAAGTGATCAACAATTTTATCGAGCTTTATAAACGCTCTTAACTAATTTCATTTGTGTATAAGAAATCCTCATCCGTGTTTTAAGGAATAGTGATCCAATCGTCTAAAACGAAAATATACGGCAATTGGAGCGAAGTTATAAGGAAAACGTGATTTGGGCCTACAGGAAGCTAAAGAGTCCAGACAAAGTCAGCAGAGGACACCACTCATCATATCTTCATCAAGATAAAGGGTAAGTCCTAAGTATTTTTCCCCACAACTCTGTGGACGACCCCACCCACATTTACGTGGATGAAACCACCTTGAACCCCCACATAAAGAATTATATTTATAGCATGATAAGTCATCACGCCCTCTTAAAGATAAAACCTGCCAACTAAATAGCCAGCTGTAACAACCAACAACAGCACAACAGTCACGAACTAATTTACAACTCTCGGCTGTGTTTGCCGATTAAACACATTCTAATGCGTATATGTGTGTGAATGAATATGTGTGCCCACGCACAAGTATAAAAAATTTGAGGAACTTTATTGGACCGATTTTCTGCAAAATATTCGCCTTAATAGTAGGACATTCCAGAAAGTAAAAAGTGGTGCCGGTCTTAAGAGACGGATGCCTATTTCTAGTTTGAGGGCTGCTGAGGACTCTTTTATTACAGAAGATTGTGATAAAGCCAATATCTTGGCTGATCACTTCTGTTAAGTTCACAGAAGAGGCGTTAACTTACGACCGCCTTCTTTTGAGAGTATGGTTTCAGAGGAAGTATCCGCATTAACAGATTACTTGCCATCCCTGACTTTCGGGCAGGAAATCATGGCTGATGGCAGGTTAATGGATGGCGGTTTTCAAACAGGGCCTAATTTAGTTACATCCCACGATGTAGGATGTGCTCTAAAAATAAGATCAAATAAGAAATCTAGCAGTGGTGATGGAGTTCCTGACTTTATCCTGAGAAAGACGGATGTTACTACATGGCGTTACTTGGCAATAATTTTCAACCATTGCCTCAATATTGGTTATTTTCCTAGAAAATGGAAAGAGGCAGTAGTAGTTCCCATTCCAAAGACCGGCTTGGACCCTAGGGAAGCTATCTCTCTACTATCCTCTTTTGGGAAACTGATGGAATGGTTTTTGTTATCTAGGATACGAAATGAAATTACAGATGGTGGTGTACTTAATGACTGTCAGTTTGGCTTTAAGGGAGGCCATTCAACATCACACGCCCTAATGGTCTTCACAGACTTCGTGACCAGGGGCTTGAACAAAAGGTACCCAACTCTTGCGGTAAGTCTTGATTTCTCAAAGGCTTTTGACACCGCTTGGCAACAGGGGATTGTTTTCAAAATGATGGGCTTAGGCTTTGAACGCTCTTCATGTAGGATGGTAGCTGATTTTCTTAAGGATCGTTCTTTTAAAGTAAAAGTAGGAACTGAATTATCAGATAGGACAGTGGTGGCAGGTGTTCCTCAAGGCTCCTTATTGGGGCCGATTTTGTACAATATTTTTGTTTCTGATATTCCGCAGCCACCTGCGGGGGATCTTTTGCTCATGTATGCTGATGATATATTGATTGCTGCTAATGGTCCTAGGGCGAAAAATTTGAATAACAGGTGTGGTTGCAATTATTTTAATTCAAAAGGTATGTTTAAGTTTATATTTTTAAAATGTTCTTTTCGAATACAAGAATTATAATAATCAAATTAATAAAAACATTTTTGTTTTTAATAAAACATATCTGTTTAAATTAGTTGAAGCCGTGTTGTGCAACGGATTAAAATTCCTTTAAATAAAACGAATTACTATTTCAATTGTCTGTAAAACAGAACGATAAAATCAAAATATAAAAAAATTATAAGTGACAGTTTTTTCCTATAAAATATTTAAAACTTTATGTAAATCAAACCCAAAAGAAAACAAAAAATAAATTTTTGCTACTAAAGTTAATAAACAATTATTTCGAGTTTAATTTAATAGCGAATCTAAATTATAAAATCTAATATATTACTGGTTTCAAGAATAACCTCAAGTGATCAACAATTTTATCGAGCTTTATAAACGCTCTTAACTAATTTCATTTGTGTATAAGAAATCCTCATCCGTGTTTTAAGGAATAGTGATCCAATCGTCTAAAACGAAAATATACGGCAATTGGAGCGAAGTTATAAGGAAAACGTGATTTGGGCCTACAGGAAGCTAAAGAGTCCAGACAAAGTCAGCAGAGGACACCACTCATCATATCTTCATCAAGATAAAGGGTAAGTCCTAAGTATTTTTCCCCACAACTCTGTGGACGACCCCACCCACATTTACGTGGATGAAACCCCCTTGAACCCCCACATAAAGAATTATATTTATAGCATGATAAGTCATCACGCCCTCTTAAAGATAAAACCTGCCAACTAAATAGCCAGCTGTAACAACCAACAACAGCACAACAGTCACGAACTAATTTACAACTCTCGGCTGTGTTTGCCGATTAAACACATTCTAATGCGTATATGTGTGTGAATGAATATGTGTGCCCACGCACAAGTATAAAAAATTTGAGGAACTTTATTGGACCGATTTTCTGCAAAATATTCGCCTTAATAGTAGGACATTCCAGAAAGTAAAAAGTGGTGCCGGTCTTAAGAGACGGATGCCTATTTCTAGTTTGAGGGCTGCTGAGGACTCTTTTATTACAGAAGATTGTGATAAAGCCAATATCTTGGCTGATCACTTCTGTTAAGTTCACAGAAGAGGCGTTAACTTACGACCGCCTTCTTTTGAGAGTATGGTTTCAGAGGAAGTATCCGCATTAACAGATTACTTGCCATCCCTGACTTTCGGGCAGGAAATCATGGCTGATGGCAGGTTAATGGATGGCGGTTTTCAAACAGGGCCTAATTTAGTTACATCCCACGATGTAGGATGTGCTCTAAAAATAAGATCAAATAAGAAATCTAGCAGTGGTGATGGAGTTCCTGACTTTATCCTGAGAAAGACGGATGTTACTACATGGCGTTACTTGGCAATAATTTTCAACCATTGCCTCAATATTGGTTATTTTCCTAGAAAATGGAAAGAGGCAGTAGTAGTTCCCATTCCAAAGACCGGCTTGGACCCTAGGGAAGCTATCTCTCTACTATCCTCTTTTGGGAAACTGATGGAATGGTTTTTGTTATCTAGGATACGAAATGAAATTACAGATGGTGGTGTACTTAATGACTGTCAGTTTGGCTTTAAGGGAGGCCATTCAACATCACACGCCCTAATGGTCTTCACAGACTTCGTGACCAGGGGCTTGAACAAAAGGTACCCAACTCTTGCGGTAAGTCTTGATTTCTCAAAGGCTTTTGACACCGCTTGGCAACAGGGGATTGTTTTCAAAATGATGGGCTTAGGCTTTGAACGCTCTTCATGTAGGATGGTAGCTGATTTTCTTAAGGATCGTTCTTTTAAAGTAAAAGTAGGAACTGAATTATCAGATAGGACAGTGGTGGCAGGTGTTCCTCAAGGCTCCTTATTGGGGCCGATTTTGTACAATATTTTTGTTTCTGATATTCCGCAGCCACCTGCGGGGGATCTTTTGCTCATGTATGCTGATGATATATTGATTGCTGCTAATGGTCCTAGGGCGAAAAATTTGAATAACAGGTGTGGTTGCAATTATTTTAATTCAAAAGGTATGTTTAAGTTTATATTTTTAAAATGTTCTTTTCGAATACAAGAATTATAATAATCAAATTAATAAAAACATTTTTGTTTTTAATAAAACATATCTCCAAGAAAACTTAATAAATTAAAATTAAATAAGTATTTAAATTACAAAGTACACATATTATAAAGTATCTACAACAGGGTCAACAATTACCTGAACATTCTTCATGAATACTTCATGAAATGGGGCCTGAAATTAAATATTCAAAAGACCGATGGGGTAATGATTAAGGGTAGGCGTGGTAATCTCTACCCAAATGCAAGAAGTTTTGTGCCAAGCCTAAGTATTGCTGGCGAACGTATCAGTACCTCTTATAGGATGAAGTATTAATGGGTAGTATTCCATGAGAACTTTGAATTCTATAGACATCTAGATTTCATAATAGAACGTGCTAAAAAGGTTTATTTCTTATACCATAGGATTTTACGCCGCAGGGGTGGTCTAAGTACCAAAGTAAGGCTTCTTATTTACCGTCAGATTATAAGACCTATTATTTCTTACGCTTTTCCAGTCTGGTTTGGAATATCTTCCCACCAGATGGAAAGGCTTAGGATATGGAAGAGACGTGTTCTCTGCTCCTGCCTACGGCTACACCCCAGGGTAGGCCCTGATGGCATTTTTCGAAAACCGTCCTGTAGAAAAATCTATAGTAGTATAAATTTTGAGAGGATTGATGTTTTTCTCATGAGATCTGCACTCAGGTTTCTTGACAAATCATCCCCATTAAATAATAGCTTAGTAGGGGGATGCTTTCACCGGGCCCCTGATCTGGAGAATTTGCTTAGAAATAAGTACCATTCCCCAGTTAGCCTTTTGGCTTTGAATACTGGAGGTCTTCTCTTTGGGGATGCTGGCCTCTTATTTTATCACAGAAGGGTGAAAACCCTTTACATAACTGACTTGGTGTACAACACCGCACAGTAGTTTTTAGAAGGACTTTGTGATAGATATTATATATCGCTTATTTTATTTGTTTTAAATATTAAGTGTTATTTAGTTTGTAGGATAGTTAAAGTTATTAGTTTTAAGTAAAATTTAAAAAAAAAGTGTGTATTCCTTTTTATCCTTTTTTTTTGGAAATGTAAACAAATGTAATAATTAATAAATGACTGTATACAGCATATCTGTAATGTAATTAATTAAGTGCAAATTAGTCTTAGAAAAGTTGTAATACGTTAAGAAATTTATATAAGAAATGTAGTTTAAGAAACATATGTATAATGAATTTTTGGAATAATAAAGTAATAACAAAATAATTGAAAATTATCAGTTTGCAAGCAGCTGGTCTGCAGGTAAGAAGTTGCTTGGCGAGGAATTTTACAATTCCCCAGGTTTATTCTTGCACTGCCTAGCTCTCCCATAGTGGTTGCCATTTATCGTGGCTGTACGACAGTTGCTTCGCTTGTAGGTCAAGCAACGCCACAGAAGGTACACTTCTTGCCGCTTACCTTGGCGAGGAACTATACAATTCCCCAAGGTTGACCTACCGGCGCTGCTGTTCAGCGACAACCGCACTACAGGCAAGTGCCTGAGAGACGACTTGACGCTGCCGCTGACTGTTGTTACCACAGTTCGTCTAGCACAACCGCTGCCGCCGGCATCATAGCCTGTCTTCTTTTTATTTTTCTAAATGGAACTTTTTAACACTATCTACAGAACTTTGGAATACATATTTAAAAACATTTTTTACTAAAATTGAATTTTAGGAAACTTAGAAATACCACGCAGACGAAGTCGTAGGCACTTCTAGTATAATATATGAATTTTTATACATATGTTTATGAATTCTTATGAATAAGTTGTTCACCCTATCTTAATTAAGCTAACAATGTGAACCAAATGAAATTGAAAATGTTATTGTTAATAGCTTTTAAGGCAACAAGCAAGAAAAAAGTATAATACCTGAAGAACACTCAACGGGAAAGCATCTCTTGCTTTTATTGATTAAGTACGAATTCTTATTGCTTTAGCTTTGTTTATTTCTTTTTAATCTTCTTTATGTGCGTTTCTGTGGCTCAATACTTTTAATTTCTTAACTCCTTTAAAATAATAAGTCTACGAAATAGGGAACCAATTTCCTTGGCATTCACCCTAATTAAAACAATTATTTAGAACTTTATGAATAAATTAAATTTTAAATTTTCAACAACACGAAAATATGTAAATAACAAATTGTTTAAATTAACAAAATTCATTAATAAATAAACCAATTACATATATAGTCAAGTGATTTTGCAACCGCTTCTTTCTTTAATTCAAATAATTCAATTATTTATTATTTGGGTTTGAATTTAAACAATTTAAAATTTTATTTTTTTATTACTTTCCATAACGTTTTATTGTTTTTCTAACAAAAAATCGTTTTTGTTAATATTTTTTGTGAATCACTAAGAAAAATTAAGAAAAAGAAATCGTAAAAAGTCATTGAAAAACATTAATAATTTAAAAAATTTTTAATTTATTATGGTTTTTATTTATTTAAAATTATTGATTTTGCTGTAATAAATGAAATTTATAAACCGAAAAACAGTTTTATATTTAAAAAAATACTGAATTCAAAAGGGAGTATATTTTATATTTTAAAAATAAAGTTTTCTTGTTGTTGAGTATAAATAATATTGTTACGTGTATTTGATTAACTAACGCTTATTGAGTTCTTTAATTGCAAATAATTACACACGACTTTAAGATCTTTAAGAAATTACTTAATTTATTTTACTATTTGCGTTTTATACACAAAAATAAACGATGGCCACTTATAATTTTATCCACTTTAGTAACTGATAGAAACTGCTGTACCCCAAGATATTAACTCGATGACGTTCACAATGAGGATGAATGAGTCGGCATGACCGTTGCTTTTATATACTCAATGTTAAGAGGTTTCTGAAACCCTACTTGCTCTGAAATCATTTTTATTTAGTGGTAAAGCCCTGCAGGTGTTTGGATGGTTGTGTATCTTTTGTTTACTTCTGCTCTGTGTTAGTTGTTTTTTTTTTTTGGGATCGAGATGTTTCTTAGAAACTTCTTTCTTTATAAACATAGACACCAGGTCATTTCGTTTCACTTCGCAACTGCAGCCCACTAAAGCCTTTTCATCCCGAACAGGCTCAGCATCACCCCTGCTATATTTGGCCAGACATTCGGTATGACGGTATAATCCTTTCTTGCGTTGTCAGTTAAATGGTAGTACTATTTGTCCTTCAGTAAATCTTTTCCTATTTGCTGGACTACGTGAGGCCGAATCCTGTACAGCTGACCGGTATGGCAGTAAAGATTTGGGTATATGCACATCTAAATCCTTTTAGTGTGAACAGATCACTTTTCTGAGATATACTTCTAGGAAACGATTGAATCTTTATACCATGCCATCGTACTATGGATACAGTAGTTTTGTTCTCGTGTTTTTGATACCATATACATACGTCGTACATCTCTTTGAATATTGCCGATTCAAAATATCGTTCCCTTTTTAACTGCAGTTGTATTGGAACATTGTATTGGCACATTCAATTGTTCACAAAGTTCAGTTTTGGAATGGCAGACTCTTCGTGTCAGTTGCTCAAAGGATCATGACCACTAGTACATATCGGTTTACAGCATCACCTGCAGGAAATGGACCTTTGGCACCAATACCTATCCGCTCAAAAAGAGCACCTGCGTGATATTGCTAAATCTGGCCCACGACTATCAGGCGTGTTCTGAATTTCACACGAAATTTCTTGTGGAATTCAGAACATGCCTGTATTTCTTGTTGTCCCTTTTGCCACAATTCGCTATCCAATTGGCGACGATTGCTGAAAGCCTCTTGTGTAAAAATAATGCCTTTTCTTTTCCAGAGATATTGTAAACGCAAGATGATCGCCGCTGGGACCATTATAAAACTGCTTGATTATCTCGTTTATTTTAGAAGTTTGAAAGACAATTAATTCCTCTGTGGTTTTTCTATCTTTAGATTTCTAAAATCTATATAAGCAATCATCTACTACTTCCAGGCTATTCCACTGAATCCAGTACGATTATGCTAGTAGGTTTTCTGCCGATATTTTGTTACAATTCCGCATAGCCAATGTAATTTTTAATGTAATTTTTAAAGGAAGATCGTCTGCTAACAGTCTTTTCTTGACCTAATTTGAGTAAGCTGCACATCAATGACGCTCTCCGTTTTTTCGACTTTTGTGCAGTGCTTGCACTCTACATTGCAAGGCCGTCTTGAAAGAATATTACCACTATTTTGTTTTCTTCCTTTTCTATGCACAATGGCATTACCTTGAAGTGCCAGAAACCAACACTCACGACAGTTTTCTTATTGTCCATATCGGCTATCTCTAATTGCCAAAAGACGCGCTGCAGGACCAAAATAGAAAACCATTTAATTCCGGTCAACGTTACCGTCAATTCTAGGCGGCTAAACCCTGGTGCTACGTCTTTCTTCTTTACTAATACCATTGGCGAACTCAAAGAACTGGAAGATGGCTCAACGACACCTTTCCGTTCCACAAGTTCTCGCTTTGCTAGGGCATCACGCCTGGGTGCTAATTTTATATGCCTCGTTTCGCTAGTATTAATTATGTGTTTCTGTTTCTGTCAGGAAATGTAAGTTCTGCCACCCACTTTTTCAAGTGTTCTGCTAACAAATCTTGTTCTCTGGCTGTTATTTTGAAGCTTACTTAATTCGCAGCGCAATTTATTACGATTTCTGCCGCCTCACATCGACCCATCTCAAAATTTCTATTAAAAGTCATTTCCCTATTAGATTGTACTCTGACAGGAGTTCTTTCGTGGTCGCAGATTTTCACGAGGGCTTTAGCTGTTATAATGTCGTCTTTAAGTTCTTTTGGTTCCACCACATGATTTCCCTCCGCACGTGCTCGTACTGTAGTTTCGACAGTCGGCAACAACAAATACATGGTCAACGCTGTTGTTTGCGATAATTAGTCTTCTATAGGCAGTGGCTGAACCCCAGTAACGGTGCGCAGTCGTACATTGTTTAAAGGTTCCACTGCTGCTTTTACGAAATAGCTCTTACCCCTTACTGCTAGCTCGAACTAGTTTAATGGTGACCAATACGCTGGCAAGGAACTTCTCCGTATGGATCTGCAGTTGGTCCTTCTTTATTATTATTTTCCTTCTCCATTATTTGTCATCTTTGTCACTCTCCTTCTGGTTATGTGTCAGCCTCAAAACAGCCCGGACTAGCGCGTACGAGCTGCTCAACTCGTTAAACTTAACTGTAATTTATTTATTTAATATTTTGCAAATCTACTTTTGACACCAGTTGTTACTTCTGCAAAATAATTACAGCTTTAATATAAGTTACAGAATTTTTTTTAGGCGATAATGAACTAATTCCCGTTTAATACACAATGGTTACTTCTGTTACGTTTAACGTTTTCGGTCAGGTTCTGTAAAAAATTTATTTTTTTTTTAACTCTAAAAATTATTGTGCAGTGATTTATTTTTGACAGAGGAGAAAAAGGAAGCAAGAGAACAAAAAAGAAATTTCTGAGGGAAGAGGTGACGTTTTTTTTAAGATTGGAAGTAGAGGACATATAGGTAGTAGTTGATAAGATAATAAATAATAAAAATTATTAAATAATTCCTTATAAATATTTAACACAAAAAAACAATTAAAAGTGCTATATTCGGCTATACCGAATCTTGTATACCTTTCACCATACATGTAAATCTAGTTTACTGGGGTAACCCCAATCAGAAGAACAGATATTGGGATAACTGAGGATTAAAAAAAAATAATTACTACATATAATATAACAAAACTATCTATCTATTTCATCCCAATATTTGCTTTTTTGAGTGAAGTTACTTCACTAAACTAGATTTACTCATATGGTGAAAGGTATATAAGATTCGGCATAGCCGAATTAAGCACTCTTACGTGCTTTTTTTTAAATAATTTTAGGAATTATTATTTCATAATAAAATATAAAAAGTGTGTTTACTCTTACTTGTTTTTTTTCAATAATTTTATTAATAATTATTTCATAACAAAATTTAAAAAGTTTGTTTACGCGCATAGTCTTGCATTATTGTTCAGCTGACGTTTCTACACAGTAGTCGTTATAATTGTTATGTATTTTATTTATGTATACTCACTTACTTTTGTAAACCCTAAGCGTACGGTACATACAAACTAAAGAAAAAAACCCAAACCAAAATATAACAAATAAAAATTTAATAAAACCCCACTATAACAAAACCAATCCCCGTTTATTATTTCTCATATATTTTCGAGAAAATATTTCTTGAGAAACATTTTTTGGTCCTTTGGAAACGGAGAGTAGCCCCCGAATCTAGAAATATTTTCAAGAAAATATTTTTATTTTCAGATTCCCCGTAAATTTTCACCAAACCATTTATCCATCCATTTTTTTTTTTTCAAAAATCCGTGAATATAAGGTAAATTTGTGCTTTTTATTAAGTGTAAAAAATAAATATAATAAAAAAGAGTAAAAAACACAAAAATCACAAAAACAAACACCCTTTCCGTCGGAAAAACACAATTGTGCTGTTGTTTGCGTTAATTCCCACCCTTAATTTATTTAAATCGCGTGTGCTCCAAAATTTAAAAACAAAAGAAGTGAAACAAAAGTGGTTAACTCTTAAAGAAATTTTTTAACTCAGTCATTACTTTTGTTTCAAAGTGATATTCATTTTATATATACATATTTAAAAGTGTTTTTTGCTGTTTAATTGATTCGTGCTCATTTATTCTCTGTTAACTCTGTTATTTATTTGGTTTGGTGACCTTTATAGTTTAAATAAAATTAATAGCAATACAAGAAACTTCTAAGGTCAACGGGGAAAGGTTTTTAGCACAAGTAAACGAAAAGTTTCAAGAAATATCGGAAGTCTTCGGCAAACGAGTGAACATCGTAGAACAGAGGGTCAGCGAGTTTGATGAAAAACTGTGCGTCCTAAAGAGAGAAGTGAATGAAGAATTACATGAATTAAAAGTGCAGATTGGCGAACTTCAAATTCGAGAGGGACCGGTGAAAGTTATCTCTGAGCACGCCAGCAAGATTAACACCCCGAGCTTTGAAGGCAGCGCACATTTTAATGTTTAATGTTCCAGTTCGAAGCAGTGGCCAGCAAAAATAGATGGGACAATGAAGAAAAAGCTATTAAACTAATTCTGGCCTTAAAGGGAGCAGCATCACAGATACTCGAAAGCTTACCAGCCGGCTGCAGAAATAACTATGAGGACATAATGGTAGCGTTACAACGGAAGTACGGTGGCGAGCACAAAAGAGAACTCTATAGAATGGAGTTACAAGGCAGGGTGCAGAAGGCAAATGAGACGCTGCAAGACTTCGCCATGGAAATTTAACGTTTGGTGCAGCTGACTTATCCAGGAGAAGATCACCCGTTTCTGGATCAGTTTAAGATAGAAGTATTTGTGAATGGCATACGGGATCCAGATATTAAATATGCGGTTTGTGCTATGCAAAAATCATCCTTTGCAGAAACTATCTCGTACGCGCTAGCCCAGGAGACTGCAAAAGTCATATCGAAGCCACAGATAAAGGAGTTAGTGAAACAGATAATGGAGGAGGAAAAAAGTAATTCTCGCGATAAGTGCTTTAAACGCGGTAGGGCTGGTAATTTTCAGCGCAACTGTAGATCCGCAAAGAGAAGATCAAGATCTGCTTCGCCAGCAAGGGACAACAAGCGGGCCAACAACACCGTTCAACTAAATCGAGCTAGCACTAAGGGGAAGTGCTGGCTGCCACAACCGACGGCCCCACAATCTCCATTTCCATTGTGCAACAGAAAAAATAGCAACCTAACTGTTTGCGGTCTTATAAACGGAAGTGAGCAAGTCCTCGCCATAGACACAGGAGCATCTCAGTCAATTATAAGGCCCAATTTGGTAAAAGGGGCTGTGGAGCCGTTAAATAATATACGACTGCGTACTGCTACTGGCGACTTAGCCACCGTCTATGGAAGAGCCAGGGTAAGACTGACTATTGCAAACATCAGCGCTGACCACGTATTTGTTGTGGCCGATATAGTGGATGAAGTTATCATTGGTGCAGACTTTATGATAGCCCACGGTATTAATCTGCACATGGGTGGGCAAATAATGATCTGGCGCAATGTGGAGATACCCCTGGATGTTGGATATGACAGGAGGACCACAGTAAGGAAGCTATTTGTCGTTGAACGTCAGATATTACCACCTCAGGCAGAAACTATAGTATGGGCACGTGTAGAGACAGATTGTGAGGATAATCGGTTGTGAGGGCAAAAGCCCTAGTGAAAATCTGCGACGATGACAGAGTTCCTGTTAGAGTACTTAATCTGTCTAATAGCGAAAAAAAGATTAACAGGAATTTTGAGATGGGTCGATGTGAGCCAGCAGAAGCCATAATTAATTGTGCGGTGAATACAGTATATCCTAAAATAACACCCACAGAAAGAGATTCATTACCTGAACAGGTGCAACAATGGGTGGCAGGTCTAACACCTCCTGACAGAAACAAAGCAAAGCAGTTGCTGAGAAAACATGCCTCCGTCTGTGAAACATGACATTAACACTGGCGAAGCGAGGCCTATAAATGTATATATATATATGTATATCATTAGTGAACAATTTTAACTATAAATTTATTATTATCATAAATTAAAATTTGATAAGCAAATGTGTATTAAAATAAAAATTTAAAATAAAAACTTTACTTTCAAAACAAAAAGTTTATTATAAGCTTACTCACTACAACAACACACTGTAATCATACTCTTAAGTAAACAAAATATAAAAAATAGCAAATGCTTTGCTCATCTACAAATAAATAAAACAAGCAAACAAAATCATAAACTGTCTATAAATTTTAACTTAAAAACTGTTTTACATTTTACATTTATATACATCTATACATACAACACAGTGATCAATAACTACTCTCTACATAACAAAACCAGAATTATAAACAATCAATAACTAATATGTTTACACGAAGTGAATCGTCGGCCAGAAAATTGAGAGAGTCAAGGCAAGAATCGCCTTTTGAAAAATGCCCTAAACTCCCGCGCTTATCAACAGATGACAAAACTTTTATTAGGGAATTAGCGAATTGTTTACCTCTCAGGTCATAAAGAGTTCTATAAAAGAAAGTGAAGAGAAACATTTTGATTTTGTCAACAGATCAATAAAAGAGAGTGAAATTAGAATTCTCTCTGTAATAGAGGAGAAAATAAATAAAATTCAATTTGATGTAAATAAAATAACTGAAAGAGTCAATAAAGAGCTCAGATTCTTCAGAAGTTACTCAGTTAAAAGACGAAATTGGGCAACTAAGAAGAAAAATATTAAAAAACGAAAACTCCGTTGTTGCTGGTAGTATTCGAATTAATGGTGTACCTTATTATGAAAATGAAAATTTGAATAACATTGTTAATAATATCTGTGATTCTTTGAAAATTTCTACCCCACAAATCGAAAATATTTACAGATTGAAAAAAATATATAAAAACAATAAACCGTATACGCCAAAGGGTGAGGTTATAGTAGCCAAATTTAAATCTCCATTTGAAAAAAACTTTCTTTTAAAGACAATATCTAAATACCGCCGTGAAAACAAAGCAACGTTATGCTTACGAAATGCAGGTTTTGAAAGCAGTGAACCCATTTATGTGTGCGAAAACTTAACTCCTCATAATCATCAAATATTTAAAGCTGCACTTAATATGAAGAGAGATAAAAAGATAAAATCTGCTTTTACATTGCGAGGTCTCGTTTACATAAAAACGTTTGAGTCAGATGAACCATGTTTAATACAATTTCTTGAGGAGCTCACACAATTTTTTCGTGAATAAATTTATGTATTGTTTTGTTGACACTCTTAATTTCAAACTAATATTTTATTTTTATATCTACTTAAAATTTTATATAATCTTTCCATTGTTCAACATTGTATGTATGGTCTATGCAACCAATATGTTATATTTATTATTTAAATTCTTATTTAATTGCGTTGCGGTAAAATATCAGGTTGACAAATATTATGTATGAGCAACTTGGTTCTAGAGATAGTAACTTTAGTATGATTCGTATCTTAGGTAAACAAAAACAAGGCTTTAGTATTTGCCATATCAATGCCCAAAGTTTATGTAATAAATTGGATGAATTTCGTTTCTTATTCGAGAACTCAGGAGTTGATGCAATATGTGTTTCTGAAACTTGGTTTAAAAGTGAGATATGTGATAGCATATATAGTTTGAATGGATACCGTGTTTTTCGATCCGATAGATACAAGCATGCTGGTGGTGTAGCAATATACATAAGGGAGAACATTTCTTGTAAGTTTAATTGTAGTTATAATGAAGCTAATGATATTGAATATTTATTTGTTGACTTGAACTGTAACGGAAACACAATGTTACTTGGATGTGTGTATAGACCGCATAAAACTATAAAATTCGATAAACTAATAGCTCAATTAGAGCTTTTATCTGTGTCCTATTCAAAAGTAGTTATTGCCGGCGATTTCAGATACCACTCTTATAACTATTTTGTCATCATTTAATTTATTTCCTATAAATAACTCCAGACCAACACACTTTACCCATATGAATTGTACTTTGCTTGATATATTTTTTGTCAGTAATTGTAAAGAAGTTTTACTTTATGATCAACTTTCAGCTCCTGCCTTTTCGAAACATGATATTATTTTTACAATATATGATTTTGCAACTAAAAATTTTGCTCAACAGTTTACTTATCGTGACTTTAACAATCTTAATAATTTTGCATTAGAATTTGGTCTTTGTAATGTATTATGGGATCAAACTTATTACTTACCGTCGGCTAATGAGCAAGTAACATTCCTCAATGGTCTTATTCTTCAGCTTTATAACAAACATGTTCCAATTAGAACTAAAGTTATAAAAACCAGATCTCGACCATGGTTTTCTGACGAAATTAAGTTATTAATACAGAGTCGTTATTGTAAATACCAATTATGGAAACGATACAAGACACCTGAGTATCATGACGAGTATCGTAGGGCTAGGAAGGCTGTAGTTTCAAAAATTAAACACAAAAAATGCGTATATTATTCAAATAAATTTAACAATGCAGTGGACACCAATAAGACATGGAAACATATACGTGATATTGGTGTTGGTAAGACAACAAGCCGTGCTGCTGATGTTGATGTTAATAAGTTAAATGAAACTTTTGTTAATGTACCAATGCCGACAGCGAACCCCGATTTTTATGCTCGTATCCCTTCTTACGATTCCTCGTTTGAAAATTTTTGTTTCAAATGCCTTACATTGGTAGAAGTTGTAAATGCATTTCACAAAGTTAAGTCTAATGCTGTAGGCTTGGATGATATTAATCCAAAATTCATAAAATTAATCCTACCCTGGATAATATGCCCTATTGTGCATTTATACAACACTATTATTACTACGAGCTCGTACCCGATGGTTTGGAAGTATGCCAAAGTCATCCCAGTCCCAAAAACAGACAGCGAATATCGCCCAATTTCAATATTACCATACTAAAGTTTTTGAACATATTCTGCATAAACAAATATTTGAGTACGTTAATACAAAAAATTTACTAACTGAGCGCCAATCAGGCTTTAGACCACAGCATAGCTGTGTGACAGCCCTAACTGATGTTGTTGAGGAGATTAGAGGTAATTTAGATTTAGGAAATATATCCTTTTTAGTATGACTTGATCACTCAAAAGCTTTTGATACTGTGGACCACTCAATTCTGTGTCTAAAACTATCAAAAAAAAGTTCAATTTTTCTACTTCAGCTGTAGAATTGATTTCATCATATCTAAAGGAAAGGCTGCAATATGTATTAAATAACGGACTTGTTTCATATCCTATAAGGACAGTGAGAGGTGTTCCGCAAGGCTCCATACTTTAACCTTTATTGTTCTCACTGTATGCAAATGATATACCACAACAACTCAAACATTCCTGTGTACAAATGTATGCTGATGATATACAAATTTATCTCACAAGTTCTAGGGGATCCATTAGCAATAAGGTCAATGATCTAAATTCTGATCTAAATAGAATTTTTCTTTGGGCATCAGCAAATGGCCTGCGGCTTAACCCTAAAAAGTCCAAATGCTTAATAATTTGTAAAAAAGCGGTAAAAATCGAATCTGATATTGAAATACTCCTTGGAGGTACTAAAATTGATATAGTTAGCTCAGTCAGAAACCTTGGTGTTATTTTTAATAGTACTTTAACTTGGTCTGATCATATTAATCAGGCATGTGGCAGAGTATATAGTAGGCTAAGAGGCTTATGGGCTACTCAGTATTTTACACCGTTAAAAATAAGATTACTACTTGCAAAGACCTATATTCTACCAAGTCTATTATATTCATCGGAGGTTTTTTATGGCTGTAATTCGAAAGACATGTTAAAACTCAAAACAACATTTAATAACATTACACGTTACGTTTATGGTTTAAAAAAATTTGATCACATATCTCAGTATTCCACTCGAATTTTAAATATCACACTAAATAACTATTTAAAAGTTAAAAACCTCGTCATGCTACATAAAATTATATTTACCAAAAAGCCTAAATACCTATATCACCGCTTGGCGTTCACTAGATCGTCGAGAGGAAACGGCATTATTCAATTTCGGCATAATGACACGGCATCCGAGAGACAGTTTTATATATTAACAATCCGTCTCTGGAACCAACTCTCCCCTATTTTGCAGAACACAAGCAACGCAATTAAATTTAAAATTTTACTTTTGCAAACGTTTCGATATTAACTGTAACTCTATTCAAACTGTCAAGTTAAAATCCTTACTCACACAAACGAATATATTATATGTAAATTTATAAATATTTTTTAATACTTTATGCAATTTTATATTATTTTTTTTTTATTTTACTTAATAATTTTTTTCCTAAATTTTTTGTCTTTTTTATTTAAAACCCTTATGTAACTTGCCTGATTCTAATACTCTAATTTATAAGATTTAATGTCTTGTTGTATTAGAAACTCACATTTAGTAAATAAATAAATAAAATAAAACAAGCTCCCAGAAGTGTTCCCCTAGCAAAGCGAAACGAGGTCAAAGAACTTGTCAGCGAAATGGAACGAAACGGAGTCATTGAGCCATCCTCGAGTCCATGGAGTTCACAAATAGTTTTAGTAAAGAAAAAGGAGGGCAGTACTAGGTTTTGTGTTGACTACAGGAAGCATAGACACGTTGGCTGGAACGGAATGGTTCTCTACCTTGGATTAGCAGAGCGGCTATTGGCAAGTAGAGATAGCAGATACGAGGGCTGCTTTATATATTTCTGGCCTAATAGTGAAAATGCGAATATTTATAATCAAAAATGGTTTTATTGTTTTTCAAAGTATTCTTCAGCATGATTTATACACTTTTGCATGCGCTCAAACCAGTTGTCGAAGCACTTTTTCCACTCCGATTGAGACACCTCTAAAACATGGTTTGTGGCGACGAAAATCGTTGACCACGCATTTTTTCTTGATGTGCGGAAATAAGAAGAAGTCATTAGGTGCCAAGTCAGGGCTGTACGGCCCTCTTTGACGACGTTTTGGCCGATCAAAAACGATCTGGTTTGAGCCGATTCGTTTTCTCTTGTTGGTTTTTCGAATTTCTCCGATGACTTCAGGCAAACAAATTGTAGTGTACCACTCAGAAGTGACCGTCCTCTCTACATAACAAAACCACAATTATAAACAATCAATAACTAATATGTTTACACGAAGTGAATCGTCGGCCAGAAAATTGAGAGAGTCAAGGCAAGAATCGCCTTTTGAAAAATGCCCTAAACTCCCGCGCTTATCAACAGATGACAAAACTTTTATTAGGGAATTAGCGAATTGTTTACCTCTCAGGTCATAAAGAGTTCTATAAAAGAAAGTGAAGAGAAACATTTTGATTTTGTCAACAGATCAATAAAAGAGAGTGAAATTAGAATTCTCTCTGTAATAGAGGAGAAAATAAATAAAATTCAATTTGATGTAAATAAAATAACTGAAAGAGTCAATAACTTAGAAATAAAGAGCTCAGATTCTTCAGAAGTTACTCAGTTAAAAGACGAAATTGGGCAACTAAGAAGAAAAATATTAAAAAACGAAAACTCCGTTGTTGCTGGTAGTATTCGAATTAATGGTGTACCTTATTATGAAAATGAAAATTTGAATAACATTGTTAATAATATCTGTGATTCTTTGAAAATTTCTACCCCACAAATCGAAAATATTTACAGATTGAAAAAAATATATAAAAACAATAAACCGTATACGCCAAAGGGTGAGGTTATAGTAGCCAAATTTAAATCTCCATTTGAAAAAAACTTTCTTTTAAAGACAATATCTAAATACCGCCGTGAAAACAAAGCAACGTTATGCTTACGAAATGCAGGTTTTGAAAGCAGTGAACCCATTTATGTGTGCGAAAACTTAACTCCTCATAATCATCAAATATTTAAAGCTGCACTTAATATGAAGAGAGATAAAAAGATAAAATCTGCTTTTACATTGCGAGGTCTCGTTTACATAAAAACGTTTGAGTCAGATGAACCATGTTTAATACAATTTCTTGAGGAGCTCACACAATTTTTTCGTGAATAAATTTATGTATTGTTTTGTTGACACTCTTAATTTCAAACTAATATTTTATTTTTATATCTACTTAAAATTTTATATAATCTTTTCATTGTTCAACATTGTATGTATGGTCTATGCAACCAATATGTTATATTTATTATTTAAATTCTTATTTAATTGCGTTGCGGTAAAATATCAGGTTGACAAATATTATGTATGAGCAACTTGGTTCTAGAGATAGTAACTTTAGTATGATTCGTATCTTAGGTAAACAAAAACAAGGCTTTAGTATTTGCCATATCAATGCCCAAAGTTTATGTAATAAATTGGATGAATTTCGTTTCTTATTCGAGAACTCAGGAGTTGATGCAATATGTGTTTCTGAAACTTGGTTTAAAAGTGAGATATGTGATAGCATATAAAGTTTGAATGGGTACCGTGTTTTTCGATCCGATAGATACAAGCATGCTGGTGGTGTAGAAATATACATAAGGGAGAACATTTCTTGTAAGTTTAATTGTAGTTATAATGAAGCTAATGATATTGAATATTTATTTGTTGACTTGAACTGTAACGGAAACACAATGTTACTTGGATGTGTGTATAGACCGCATAAAACTATAAAATTCGATAAACTAATAGCTCAATTAGAGCTTTTATCTGTGTCCTATTCAAAAGTAGTTATTGCCGGCGATTTCAGATACCACTCTTATAACTATTTTGTCATCATTTAATTTATTTCCTATAAATAACTCCAGACCAACACACTTTACCCATATGAATTGTACTTTGCTTGATATATTTTTTGTCAGTAATTGTAAAGAAGCTTTACTTTATGATCAACTTTCAGCTCCTGCCTTTTCGAAATATGATATTATTTTGCAACTAAAAATTTTGCTCAACAGTTTACTTATCGTGACTTTAACAATCTTAATAATTTTGCATTAGAATCTGGTCTTTGTAATGTATTATGGGATCAAACTTATTACTTACCGTCGGCTAATGAGCAAGTAACATTCCTCAATGGTCTTATTCTTCAGCTTTATAACAAACATGTTCCAATTAGAACTAAAGTTATAAAAACCAGATCTCGACCATGGTTTTCTGACGAAATTAAGTTATTAATACAGAGTCGTTATTGTAAATACCAATTATGGAAACGATACAAGACACCTGAGTATCATGATGAGTATCGTAGGGCTAGGAAGGCTGTAGTTTCAAAAATTAAATACAAAAAATGCGTATATTATTCAAATAAATTTAACAATGCAGTGGACACCAATAAGACATGGAAACATATACGTGATATTGGTGTTGGTAAGACAACAAGCCGTGCTGCTGATGTAAATAAGTTAAATGAAACTTTTGTTAATGTACCAATGCCGACAGCGAACCCCGATTTTTATGCTCGTATCCCTTCTTACGATTCCTCGTTTGAAAAATTTTGTTTCAAATGCCTTACATTGGTAGAAGTTGTAAATGCATTTCATAAAGTTAAGTCTAATGCTGTAGGCTTGGATGATATTAATCCAAAATTCATAAAATTAATCCTACCCTGGATAATACGCCCTATTGTGCATTTATACAACACTATTATTACTACGAGCTCGTACCCGATGGTTTGGAAGTATGCCAAAGTCATCCCAGTCCCAAAAACAGACAGCGAATATCGCCCAATTTCAATATTACCATACTAAAGTTTTTGAACATATTCTGCATAAACAAATATTTGAGTACGTTAATACAAAAAATTTACTAACTGAGCGCCAATCAGGCTTTAGACCACAGTATAGCTGTGTGACAGCCCTAACTGCTGTTGTTGAGGAGATTAGAGGTAATTTAGATTTAGGAAATATATCCTTTTTAGTATGACTTGATCACTCAAAAGCTTTTGATACTGTGGACCACTCAATTCTGTGTATAAAACTATCAAAAAAGTTCAATTTTTCTACTTCAGCTGTAGAATTGATTTCATCATATCTAAAGGAGAGGCTGCAATATGTATTAAATAATGGACTTGTTTCATATCCTATAAGGACAGTGAGAGGTGTTCCGCAAGGCTCCATACTTGGACCTTTATTGTTCTCACTGTATGCAAATGATATACCACAACAACTCAAACATTCCTGTGTACAAATGTATGCTGATGATATACAAATTTATCTCACAAGTTCTAGGGGATCCATTAGCAATAAGGTCAATGATCTAAATTCTGATCTAAATAGAATTTTTCTTTGGGCATCAGCAAATGGCCTGCGGCTTAACCCTAAAAAGCCCAAATGCTTAATAATTTGTAAAAAAGCGGTAAAAATCGAATCTGATATTGAAATACTCCTTGGAGGTACTAAAATTGATATAGTTAGCTCAGTCAGAAACCTTGGTGTTATTTTTAATAGTACTTTAACTTGGTCTGATCATATTAATCAGGCATGTGGCAGAGTATATAGTAGGCTAAGAGGCTTATGGGCTACTCAGTATTTTACACCGTTAAAAATAAGATTACTACTTGCAAAGACCTATATTTTACCAAGTCTATTATATTCATCGGAGGTTTTTTATGGCTGTAATTCGAAAGACATGTTAAAACTCAAAACAACATTTAATAACATTACACGTTACGTTTATGGTTTAAAAAAATTTGATCACATATCTCAGTATTCCACTCGAATTTTAAATATCACACTAAATAACTATTTAAAAGTTAAAAACCTCGTCATGCTACATAAAATTATATTTACCAAAAAGCCTAAATACCTATATCACCGCTTGGCGTTCACTAGATCGTCGAGAGGAAACGGCATTATTCAATTTCGGCATAATGACACGGCATCCGAGAGACAGTTTTATATATTAACAATCCGTCTCTGGAACCAACTCTCCCCTATTTTGCAGAACACAAGCAACGCAATTAAATTTAAAATTTTACTTTTGCAAACGTTTCGATATTAACTGTAACTCTATTCAAACTGTCAAGTTAAAATCCTTACTCACACAAACGAATATATTATATGTAAATTTATAAATATTTTTAAATACTTTATGCAATTTTATATTATTTTTTTTTATTTTACTTAATAATTTTTTTCCTAAATTTTTTGTCTTTTTTATTTAAAACCCTTATGTAACTTGCCTGATTCTAATACTCTAATTTATAAGATTTAATGTCTTGTTGTATTAGAAACTCACATTTAATAAATAAATAAATAAAATAAAACAAGCTCCCAGAAGTGTTCCCCTAGCAAAGCGAAACGAGGTCAAAGAACTTGTCAGCGAAATGGAACGAAACGGAGTCATTGAGCCATCCTCGAGTCCATGGAGTTCACAAATAGTTTTAGTAAAGAAAAAGGAGGGCAGTACTAGGTTTTGTGTTGACTACAGGAAGCATAGACACGTTGGCTGGAACGGAATGGTTCTCTACCTTGGATTAGCAGAGCGGCTATTGGCAAGTAGAGATAGCAGATACGAGGGCTGCTTTATATATTTCTGGCCTAATAGTGAAAATGCGAATATTTATAATCAAAAATGGTTTTATTGTTTTTCAAAGTATTCTTCCACTCCGATTGAGACACCTCTAAAACATGGTTTGTGGCGACGAAAATCGTTGACCACGCATTTTTTCTTGATGTGCGGAAATAAGAAGAAGTCATTAGGTGCCAAGTCAGGGCTGTACGGCCCTCTGTGACGACGTTTTGGCCGATCAAAAACGATCTGGTTTGAGCCGATTCGTTTTCTCTTGTTGGTTTTTCGAATTTCTCCGATGACTTCAGGCAAACAAATTGTAGTGTACCACTCAGAAGTGACCGTCCTACGTTGCTCAAGCGGAACAGTCGCCACATGATTAGTTTTGCCGAAGAAACAGGCGACCATTTGCTTCGAAGTGCTTCTTCTACGAACAACTTTCGTTGGATTTTGATCGTCTTTGAAGACCCACACGGTCGATTGTTGTTTCGTTTCGGGCTCATACGCATAGATCCATGATTCGTCACCTGTGACGATCTTATAAACGTCTTTTGAAGCACCGCAATCGTATTTTTGCAACATTTCTTTGCACCAATCGACACGAGCATTTTTTTGAGCGACTTTTACTGCCAGGTGTTCATGCAGTATCGAATGTATGCTGGTGGAAGAAATGTCCAAAGATGTCTCTATCTCTTGGTATGTCGCATGTCGATCTTGCATTATGAGTTCACGCACGGCATCAATGTTCTCTGGCACAACAGCCGTTTTTGGACGACCTTCACGGAATTCGTCTTTAAGCGAGCTTCGGCTACGATTAAATTCATTATACCAATTTTTCACAGTGCTATAGGATGGTGCTTCATCGCCATGCAAAGATTAAAGTTCATCAATGCACTCTTGTCGTGATAATCCACGTCGAAAGTTGTGAAAAATGATGGCACGAAAATGTTCACGAGTTAATTCCATTTTTTACTATATTAATTTTTTCAAGTCACTGTTAACTACACAAATAATGGTCGTACGTCAAAACGTTTTGAGTACGATTATGCTTAAAAATGACAAACTTTCCGAAGATTGCACTTGGCAGCACTGTTGCCAGGCCAGAAATATATATAGCAGCCCTCGTAAAGACAAGGAGAAAACTGCCTTTAGCGAAAGTGGTGGTTTATGGCAGTTCAAGGTGATGCCATTTGGGCTCTGCAACGCTCCAGCTACTTTTGAGCGTTTAATGGAACGTGTGCTTAAGGGTCTCCATTGGAAGACGTGCTTAGTGTATCCCGATCATATAATCGTGATGGGGAAGACTTTTAACGAACACCTTAAAAACCTGGATGAAGTTTTTAAGCGAATAACAGTTGCACGATTAAAATTAAGTATTAATAAATGTGCTTTGTTTCAAAAGGAGGTCAAATAACTGGGAAATCGTGTAACAGCAGAGGGCGTATCAACTGATGAAGACAAAGTACTGGCAGTAAAGACCTGGCCTCTCCCACAATATCTATATGAGCTGCGTAGTTTCCTTGGGCACATACTACAGGAGATTTGTGTCAAACTTTGCTCAGGTGGCTGCTAGTTTGCATGAGTTGACCAGGAAGTCGCAACCATACCACTGGAGTGAATCAGCAGAAAAAGCGTTCCAGGAGCTCAAGAATCTTTTGTGTACGGCACCAGTTCTCGCCTATCCAATAGTGGGACAAGAATTCATATTGGACACGGATGCAAGTGGCTATGAAATAGTAATAGTGCTTTCTAAGGAGATTGATGCCACAGAAAAGGTCATTGGCTATTACAGCAGGGTGCTCTCCAAGCCCGAAAGAAATTACTGCGTTACACGACGGGAGCTCTTAGCAATGCTGGAGTGTGTTAAACATTACCACAAGTACTTATATGGTCAACATTTCATTTTAAGGACGGACCATTCTGCATTACGTTAGTTGATGCATTTTAAGAATCCTGAGGGCCAGCTTGCGCGCTGGGTTGAACGTCTGCAGAGCTATGACTGTAGTATTGTGCATAGAAAAGGTGGAAAGCAAAATAATGCTGATGCCCTGTCAAGACGGCCATGCTATGTAGAGTGCAAGCACTGCACAAAAGTAGAGAAAAAGGAGTGCGTCATTGATGTGCGGCTTACCCAAATTGGGTCAAGGAAAGACTGGTCGAAGGACCAGAATGACGACCCAATTTCGCCAAAAATTATATTGGCTAAGCAGAACAACAGGAGACCAAATCATAATGAAATATCGCCAGAGAGCCAAGTCGTACTGGGCTCAGTTGAATAGCCTGAAGGTAGAAGATGGCTGCTTATATCGATCTTGAGAAAGTACAGATGGCAAAACTACAACGGACTTAATTGTCGTGCTAACTTCGAAAAGAAATGTGATACTAAAGCAGTTCCATAACGGTCCCAGCGGCAGCCATATGGGCATAACAAAAACTCTTGAAAAGATAAAGCAGAGATTTTACTGGGTAGGCTGCCAACAAAATAGATGATTGGCTACAGTGCATTACGGCCAAGGGTCCTAGAAGAAACAGTCGTGGCAAACTTCAACAATACAACGCAGGATAGCTGTTGATATCATAGGTCCATTCCCTGTCAGTGATGCTCGAAACCGATATGTACTATTGGTAATGGATTATTTTATAAAATGGCCCGAAGTTTATGCCATTCCAAACCAAGAATCCAAAACAGTGGTAGACAATTGGGTGTGTCGATATGGTGTTTCACTAGAACTACATTCAGACCAGGGACGAAATTTTGAATCGGTAATTTTCAAAGAGATGTGCGCCGTTTATCTCAGAAAAGTGGTCAGTACACACTAAAAGGATTGGGATGAGCATATACTCAAATTTCTAATAGCGTACCGGTCAGCTGTACAAGATTCAACCTCCCGTAATCTAGCAAAAATCTTGTTCAGGACAGAATTAAAACTGCCAGCAGATTTAGAATTTGGTGTCAAGCCTGGACCAGCGCACGAAGACAATGGAAACATTATTCAGCCAGAAGAAGACCTGCATGAGCTTCATTAGTTTGTCCGTAACCGCATTAAAATGACCAAAGATAAGATGAAGGCCAGATATGATCGAGCAGCAAACACGGAGGGATTTACTAAAGGACCTGCAATGCATGAAAGGATTATCCCCTAAACTGCAAACTCACTGGGCGGGACCGAACAAGGTGATAAGGAAATTGAACGACGTGGTTTACCGGATATAGAGATATCATAACCCGGTGTTACAAAGAATGCTTTATTAAAATCATAAAGATGTAAAAATAATTGAGGCCAAGAAAGTGAAACGTAATGGCCTATTGTGTTTGTTTTCAAAGCTAGAAGTTTCTACGAAACATCTTTATTACACAAAACAAAAACAACTAACACAAAGATCTTGTGGTACAACAAGTAAAGTTGCCAGCGGGTATTATTAATCATCAAATAATTAATTAAATAAAATGTATTTTAATTAAAACTCTTAAAGTTGTGTGTTTATTTATTTTGGAAATAAAGAACTCATAAATAACACGTTTAAATAATTTCAATAAATTTAAATAAACGTAACAATATCATAAGTTTTTAATAAATTTATTTTAAGTTTAGATATTAAGTTTAACTATAAGATAGTTTAACCTTTTATTTGTAACACTAGTAGGTTTCAATAGGTGTTATGTTCAATCAATATTTAGTTTTAAACATCTCTATTTCTAATTAAGATACTTCTATTAAGCTTAATACCTCTGCGCACTGTACAAGATCTCTACCGTTCGCTTTAAATTTTCAACTCACTCTGCCCTTATATGTTTTTCTTGCTATTAAAGTGCGTGTATGTTTGTTTGCCATGCTGTAGTTATCGACTGTTCTTTATTGCTATTCTCTGTCTGCGAGTTTACGGGTGATGCTAATGTAGTGTGTTTATTAGCATCCCACATCCGGCCGTCCTGACTCTACATTCGCCCTTGAATGACCATCCCACGGTTTCATCATATCTACTACAGTCGTTGTATTTCTAGGACCCTCAAAATTTCCAACCCTTTCGACTTCGTAACGACAATGGTTTAGCTTCCTCGTTACGGTCCAAGGTGTTTCGGTCTCAGCTTTATACCGGTGCCAAATTGGGTATGCTTGATGGCGACCAATTCGTTGATGTCGTACACGGTTTCCGGGATTCGTTTGCCGTTGTATTTTTTGGATTTCCAGAATATTGTCTCTGGCTGCTTCTCTTATGGTGTCCCGCTCGGTATTGAAGAATTCAAGTGACATGTGGTATAGTAGTTCTCGAATATCTGGATTCTCATTGAGTCTCATTTCTAGTCCAGTTAATATTTTAAAAGGCGCTTTTTAAAGCTTGCTGGACTCGACCCACGTGACTGTACCAGTTCGCTGGTTTCTTTGCACATAGCTTTGTCAGCAAGGTGATTATGGTACTATTTATTCTTTTAAATTGACCGTTTCCCCTTGGTACCCCGGTTGCTATTAGGAAATGCTGTATGTTATGTTGTGTGCAATATTCTGCAAATTGGCCAGATGTGAACGCGCATCCTCTATCGGTTATTACTCTTCTGGGATTTCCAAAAACTGTTGCTTGTTTTGTCAGTCGATCTACAACCTCGTTTGACCCTGTACTCTTAGTGGGGTATAGCCAAACAAATTTGGGAAAAGCATCCATGACAACTAATATGTAATTGTATTGTTTGTGAGTAGACTCCATCGCCCCTACGTGATCTTTATGATATGTCAGTAGTGGTTTGTCAGATTTATCAATTGGGCTAAGAAATCCCTCTTTTCGACCTTTTGTTGCCTCGGATACTATCCACTCTACGCAACTTTTTACTATGCGTTCAACTTTATCCGCTAAATTAGGGATGTAATATGACTTTTGAATTAGGTCTTGTATTTTACGAGTAGCGAAGTATCTCTGTCTATGTGCCATTTGAATAATTTCTTGTTCCATCGAGTTTGGAATAAGAGTTTGTGAATTAGCGAATCTTCCATCATTAGACATGTTAAACGGCTTAAGGCATCCACGTTTTTCATTTTGGATCTTGGTGTATGCTCTATTTGATAATTAAACTCCTGCAAGAAAAGGGCCCATCTAAACCACTCTGGGTGGTACGACCTGCTTACGTAGCCTTAGTGCGTTCCAATCAGTAACGATTTTTATCGGACTTCCCAGAACAAATATTCGCCACTTTTTTGGTGCTTCTATAACCTCTAAAACTTCGAATTCATATGAATGGTACTTTTGCTCTGGCATGGTGGTTTTCTTGCTCATGTATTCTACTGGGTGGAACTGACCATCTTCATCTTTTTTGCAGTAACACTGCCCCATAGCCATATAGGCTAGCATCCGTATGGATCTCTGTGAGCGACATAGGGTCGAAAATTTTCAAGACGGATGGGTTGATTATTGAAACTTTTAATTGTTTAAACGCTAAAATTTCTTCGTCTCCAATTTTGAACTTTACGTCTTTTCTCAATAGCTTTGTTAGCGGTCTGGCTATACATGCATAGTTTGGTATAACTCGTCGTAAAAATGAGGTAAGATCTAAAAATCTTTTTAGCGATTTCGTGGTTTTAGGTAACGGAAAATTGGCCACTCTATTGTTTTCTCAGTCGACGAGAAATTGTCGAGTTTTCGAAAATATACCCTAAAAAATTTATTTTTCTCTACTTTATGTTAAGTCCGTTTACTTCCGCGACTTTTAAAACTTTTTCCAGCTTTTCCATACCCTCGTTTTCATCTTCGGATGGTATAACGATATTGTCCATATATACTACTAACGTCCCATCGGATATTAACTCACAGAAGACAGAGGCTATATATCTGCAAAATACCGGTGGCGAATTTGAAATACCAACTGTTACCAAATACCAGATAAATACCACTGTTAGTTACAAAAGCTGTATATTTTTGCGAATTTGGTTTAATCGGGACATGGAAAAATCCGTTTCGTAAGTCCAAAGTTGTGAAAACTTTTCCGCTTTTCAGTCTGTGTAGATTTCGTCAATTACCGCCATTGTAAAGTTATCCCTGATAATCTTTTCATTTAGCTTGCAATAGTCGCAGCATAAACGTTTGGTTCCATCTTTTTTCTGCACTAACACTACTGGCGCTGAGTATTCTGAGTAGCTGTATTCAGTGATTCCGTCTTTCAGCCATTCTTTGATTTGGTTATCGATTGTAAGAGGTCTATCTGCCACAGGGACAAGATAATCTTTCTCTTCACTGGATATACATGAGGTTTTATACGCTTGTAAGCCACAATTCTACATTTGAATTTCTCTTGAATCCTCTTGTCTAGGTGTTCTAGCTTAATTTCATCATCTTTAAAATCTCTAGATGCTGAAAGATTTAGTTCAGCTACTGGGCTTATGTTGAGCTTAGCGGTCGGATTGTTTTCCGTCGCTTCCCTATCCTCGCCGTTTAAAATATTTGCTTTATGTTCATCTTGGTCTTCTAACATTGACCATTCTGGTACTTTTTGACAAAATTTCGCTCCGTCGGCATTTATTATTAAATCTACATGACACAATACATCATTTCCAATTACGGCTGAATATAATATATCCTTTTCTTTCGCTACGATACTAATTATCACTTCTGCCGTCTTAAGCTTAATACCCTTCGTAAAACTCCCTTATGTTTTTATAGTTTTGCCACCTATACCTGTTAACAGTTTATAGTTAAGTTCGAGTTCTACATCACTTAATGTTAACAATGTGTCGTATCTAAGAATACTTATGTCGCTTCCCGTGTCGACTACTGCTGAGATCTTCTTTCCATTAATTTCTATGTCAGTGAATATTCTTCTTGATGTGGACACAATTTCATCAGCTAGTGTATATACATTGTTGTTTTGCGTTCCTCTTTTGTTTCCTTCTTCTCGTCCATAGTAGTCGATAGTTGTACAATTAAAATATTTATGTCCAAACCCTTTAAAACACTTAAGTTCTATTTTGTTGCAGTCTTTCGCAATATGTCCTTTATCTCCGCATTTAAAACAGATTTGGTCGTTTTTCGCATTCAGCTTCTGCTTATTTTCGACCATTTCTCTGAAAAGAATCCCTTTGAGCTTAATGACTTTCCAGTAGTTTTTATTATTTTCTCATATGTTTTAAGTTTATCTTTCAATTCGTCGATGGTTTGAGCTTGGTACAGAATTAACTTGTTGGTCGATGAATCTTTTATCCCCTGCACAAAGTAATCAATGAGGCTTTAGTCATCAATTCCAATTGGTTTACCAATTTCCTGAAGGCTGTAGAGGTATTCCCGAAATGTTTCATTGCGTTGTTTCTTTCTGTTTGATAACATTTTGTGGACTTCTATTGATAAGAGTTAAACCCAACTCTTCTACTAAAGAAATTTTTAGATTGGACCAATTAGTTATGGCCGATTCACATACATTTTTGCGGCACCTTTAAGTAGCTGCTTCGCATAAATGAATTTACGCAAATCATCCCAGCCGACCGTACACGCAACATCTTCAAATTCCCGCAGCCATAGTTCAACCTCAGGCAAACCTTCCTCAGAAAAAGCTGACACTGAATCCTGGATATCACGTAAAGTAAATATATAACCGCGCCCTGATACCGCATGTTCAACCATCGATGAAGTTTCCCCATTTCAGAATCATCGTCATCCCTCGTTAGCCCTAAATGTTGTATAAGTCTGTCTTGTAATTCTACCTTATTACCGGTTTTTGGTAGGTCTGACTCCCCCAGTTTTGTTTTCAGTTCCTCTACCGTTAAGCTTAAAACTTTTCCAATATTCATGGTGTTGATTAGTGCTTTACAAAATCAATGAAATATTTTTACCTTTATAGTAAGTAATTAATTAAAATAAAAATATATAAAATAATTTTCTTTTTGCTATTTCGTGTAATAGGTATTGAAATAATTATAATTTATTAAGGTAAGCTAATAAAAAACTTGTTTTCTAATTGATTGATTTCACTATTTCATTACTCTGTTTTTTAGTTTTAAAACAATTGAATTTCTTTTTGTTATATTCCTTCGTTAATTAAGAATAGTTAACACACTAATTAGTTAACACTTTTCTCTTTCAATATACAGTGGAATTATCAAACTTTTCAATTCACACATGTGTAACACATGTTAATAAAAATACATAAGTGTAACAACTAATATTCTCTTCTACAATAAAGTATTTTTTCTTCTATTAAACTTGTTAATCTCCATAAAAAAAGTTTTCTCGTACACATCTATATTTGCGCTTTTAGTCATGCACATCAACTGCTGTCCTCATCTCTGCGTCGGCGTACATCTATTAATGATTACTGCATCGCTGCTTGCTACACTTTTCTGTTGTCGTTACGTTGTCTCTACTTTATCGAAGCAGAGCGATTTAGTATTGTAGTTTACCAGTTGAAAAATAAATTGGTTTTTAATTTTCTCTCAAATAAAACAACAGAAAACATACATAAAAAACGTATAAACATAAAATATGTAAAACGGCAAAAGCCTTGAAAAAAAAACTGTCCTTTTATAACAACAAAAAAAAAAAAAAAGAAGACTTAATAACAATATTCCTGTGAAGAGAAAATTATTTTTTTTTTCTCTTATTTATATATTATTACACCCAACAAACATTAGTGCTGCAACTTTATAATTTTACAAATAAACGGGCGAAAATCTTATAATTTTGTAAAGTGAATATTATTACTCTTTTAAATTATTTTTTTACTCTTATTGTACAAATAAAAAAAAATTTGTGCATTTTTAAGCGAATTATAAATAAATTAAAATTATTAAACTTAATATAATAATAATCGTTTAATGAAAGTGAGTCCCCGTGTTTATTTGGCAGCAGTACTAATAAAGTAATAAAGTGATTTTACAGTGTTTTTTGTTTCTTATTTTTTTTTATTTAACCCTGAAATTCCTTTCAAAAGTGCAAAAATAAAATTGATATTCATTTTTTGAAAAAAAGAGAACGTGTTATATTACTTTGTTGTTAATTTACTTTATTCGTGCTTGATTCCTTCAAATATAAATATTTCATGATATTCTCATGAAATACTTATTCACCCCTATCGTGAACAAAATGTGAAATTTTTGTTCCCATGAAATTTTCATTCCCCATGAAGGGAAAATTGCTATCGTGAATTTCATGCGAACGTTTGTTCCCGCTATCAATTCGTACTGAATGCAAATTAGAAAGAAGAAAATATAAATAGGGAAAAAAATATTCCAAATTTTTTAAAGTTAAGTGATTTGTGCTATTGTATTGTTGCAAGAGGAGAAGATACTACAACAGAACAATTTTATTTCAAGAACGTGACGTGCAACACGCGTAAAAGTCCTTATAGTTACCCTAGACGCAAAATGACCAAACAATGGACCAAAGTGGGCTGTGTCAATACGGCTGCTTGCCTAACCTACCCTAGACCTTGCTACTGACCCATTTCAATAAAATAAATTTTTATATCTGAGTTTTTCTATCTCCATTTTTTTCATTTAAAAATGGTTTTAATAAAAAATCTTTATAAATTTATAACCAATAGATCTCTTTGTTTTGCATCTTGATGAGCATAATGTCAGTCTACACTGCAGTAACTGATATCGAATCAAAAAAATGTGTTATTGATGTAAATTTTCTAATTAAAACATATAAAAACTGGCATAATGTATGCAGTTCCCCAGCAAAATTTAAGTGAATAAATCTAAGGGAAAAGTGAAAAAATTTCGAGGGAAAAAATCAATCATGATAAGGGGAATTTTTGTTTACGTGAAAAATTGTTCACGTGAACTATTCACGATTGCAATTTGGGGAAAAGGGAAAAAATTTCGAGGGAAAATATATTCACGATAGGGGTGATTATTTTAAACTAAACTACAAAATGAAATGTATTACTGCGGGGAAAGCATATCCATATGTCCATTTCACTACTGCTCAAATAGCTCATTAGTGGATTTTACCCAAATTTTGTATACAAAAACAGAAAGTCTTATATCAAAAACCTAATTGATTAAATGAGAACTCCATTGAATCAATAAGACAGAAGACAATAACAACTTAAAAATGCTCTACACAAAAACACAGCAAACATTTAGTAACTATTTTTATTTTTTCTTTCATTTTTCTTCATAAGGGATCCCATTGGGAACCATTCATATGCATTTGAAAGATTCAATGAAAAATAAAAATTGAAAAACAATTTTTATTAACAAGCAATGTGCACATGCAAATATATCAAAATGAAAATTTATTATTCGGAATCTTTAAAATTTAATTATTTTACTTTATTCGTGCTTGATTCCTTCAAATATAAATATTTCATGATATTCTCATGAAATATTTATTATTTTAAACTAAACTACAAAATGAAATGTATTACTGCGGGAAAAGCATATCCATATGGCCATTTCACTACTGCTCAAATTGTTATTTTGATTCAATATCAATATTAATTTTGTTTCGTGAAGAAGGTACGCAGAAAGTACCGAAATATTGAAATAAAATATTAATAAAAAATATATGGACCCAAAGCTTAATAAAATAGAAAATAATTTAAGATGATTTATTTTTTATTTACAAATTTATTTATATTATCCCTAATATTAGGAATGGAAAAGATAAATATAAACACTTTAAAAATAAAATTGAATTAAAACAACAGCCTAAATCTATGTTAGAGAGTTCTTACTCTTTAAAATTTAATTTAATTAAAAGTAAATCGCTAATTGTTAAATAATTTTGAACGCCACTCTGTTAAAATTAGCGAAAGGCCATTCAATTTTTTATTTTTACCAGCAAACACTTTTCTGGCTTTCTCAGAATTTGCATATTGTGGGTTCTTTCGCCCAGTTAAATGAACCCTTTTCTGAGAAAACCCAATAAATATCTACATAACAATTATTTGATTTCTTTTTAGAATATTTGCTTCTACGTAAATGTTTTCGAAAATTGCAAGTTTAAAGAACGAATATGGAACATGAAGTTTCCATTATATTCATTTTAATTATATGCACACCGTTTTAATAATATATACTTTATTCCTTTTCTCATTATTTTAAAATTTCAATAATTATTCTTTAATTCAATTAATTTTTGTGCATTCAATATTTGCTAAATCATAGTAAAATACATACTTACAATCAGGGACTAAAGCTTAAATACACCGCTAAAATTGTATGTTACTTAAAGTATGTAGTTTTATTTAGTTCATAAATAACAAAAAATATAGACTTCTTAAAAAAAATTACTGTAATCCTTAAAAATACGATAAAATGCACTGTACAAAAGTTTAAATACAACTTGGAATGTTAGCACATTTTTTAAATAAATTAAAAAAAGAAAACATTTCAGTACTTTGTTGGACCGTCATGGCTATCAATAACTGCCTGCAAGCGGCGTGGCATAGAAAGTACCAAGCTTTCTGTTTCAGAAGGCGATATTTCTGACCATGTTTTTATAAGAGCTTCTTTAAGCACATCTTTGCTTGTTACTGAAGTTGATGGTAACTTGCGCTTCATTAAATCCCAAACGTGTACAATTGGGTTTAAATCTGGTGACTGGGGTGGGCTATGGAGCTGTCTGGGAGCATAATACACTTTTTTTCACTTACTAGTGGCTTTTTTCGGGGAACTCGGCTTCTGTGTCCATTTTTTCGCAATGCTCTTTGAACAGTTCTTGGGTGAACATGTTTGTTAAAGTTAATAGCGATATCATCTGCAAGTTTTAAGGGCTCTTATTTTTGGACCTTTCTTCACTTTTCTAACGATGTAGTTAACATCTCCTGGTCTTTAAGCTGAGTTCCAGATCTATGAAGTTCTTGCGCTATTACGTTCCCGGGTATACACGAGTGTGCCGGCACCCAAATAAAGTCCAGTTTGGACTGTCTCGCCATCTTATCTAGAGCTATCCGGCACTTACGGGCCATTCTGGATGTCGTGTCGACACCCGATAGGGAATTTATCGCGGCCTTGCTGTCACTGCAGATCCGGATATCCTCTCCGTACACCCCGCGGTAACTCATCCAGCCCACTGCGCTTTTAACGGCTCAGATTTCAGCCTGAATTATGCTACAGTGGATCTGTAGCCAAAACTTCATCCTGATCTGAAATTATGGAAATAAAGGTGCCACCCTCAACTCCAGTGTCAGACTTTGACCCATTTGTATAGACATCAAGCACATCTCTCTGATGATCCGTGTGAATCATCATGTTCGACGTGCCCGACATTGACACCGCGAGTCCAATGTCAGACATGGGGATGGACGATGAATAATCGATAGTATCGGGATTTTCCAAGGCACATCCCAAGATGACCGCACGGCCAGCGTACGCAGAATCCTGTTCAGTATACTGCAATTTGTCAGTCTTCCCAGCAGGGGCCTCCACACGAGAACCGCATACATTAGTATGGGTGTGATCAACGTGTTGAAAAGCCAGTACGCCGTGCCGGTGCTTATACCCCACGTTCGGTCTATAACCTTTCTCCACACACAAAGAGCCACTGAGGCCCTGTCCGCCCGATATCGGACATTATGGTTCACCTGCATATGCCACAGTCCTTAACCTCTTGGAATCCATTTCTTTCAGCAGTGTTTTCAAGGCGAATTTCCAGAGAAGGGGTGATAATACCACCCTCGAGGTGTACCCCTCTTGGCTACCCTATATATGGTAACTTGCCCATATCGGAAGTAATTACCCGAATGGTGAAAAGATTAACAACTGGCTTACGTTCAATCCTAAGAGCCTCCGGTTTCACATTGTTGAAAGCACATTCGTTTTGCTCTAGGGATTTTTCTATAAGCCCCACAAGCGTATGTAGTCTCGTCTCAACGGATCAGCTCTTGTGATATCCATGTTGAGAGGCGAAGACTCGCTCCGGATTAATTGTCGTCCTCAGATGGAGGTCAATCATCCATTCCAATATTTTTAAGAAGGAGGATAGACATTGTGCTGAAGATCAGTCAGTATAATGCGATAGGGACACGCTGACTTAAACGAATCAAAACTATTCAAAGCCCTCATAAGTATGTTTCTTTTTCTAAGAAAGGGAACTGCTGCATGGAAATCCAAAATGGCTGAGTTTTCTCCTCCGAAAAAAGTACAGCAAGGGAAATGACTATCCATTAGAATCTCTAAGGTCACATGGTTTTTAATGAAAATTGGGACAATGGGCGACGACGATAGGATTTTGAAAAGTCTACATGTCTCAGAAGAGCCCTCCACTTTGCTGCGGAAGGATCTGCAGCACCTCTGCCACAAATCCCTTACCAGATTTTTAAATCTGTTCACTGAGGACTTGTAAGCTAACTAGTTACCCGTTTTTTTTTTTCTTCATTGAAAAGCTTACGGGAAGCTTTACGTGCCACCGCAATATTAAAGCTATGTTAACATCTTCTGCTGTACTAGGGCTTAGCCGAGAATATCATGAAATATTTATACTTGAAGGAATCAAGCACAATTCAGGTAAATTAATATAAAAAAGATTCCAAATAATAAATTTTCTTCTTAAAGTATTTGTATGTGCACGTTGATTATTCGTAAAAATTGTTTACACTTTTTTTTTATTTTTTTCATTACATCTTTCAAATACATATAAATGGTTTCCGATGGCAACCTTTATTATTAAATTTTTTTGAGTTTTTTTTTTCTTGGTGTAGGCCTTTATTAAAGTTCCGATAGTGCAACGGTTTAGAAAAGTAATCTATGCTGCGGCGTACTTTGCAGGTGATAGGCAAGTGAACTACAAGAGATAACAGAACTGGAGAATTATTATATAAAAAACAAATAACCATTTATAATAAGCTACGACGCGAATGTTCATCATACCATGTGAGGAAGCCGTGAGATTAACCTAAAGAGGCGAGAAACGGTTATTGTTAATTGAAGTTATATGAGTTCTTAACCAATCTTTATAAATGCTATTACGGAGGACGTACGATCTTCCTTAGCTTGCCCATTCATATTTTCAATAGATACATGGGAGATGACAGGCGAGGTTGCATTGTCGGACCAGCAACTCATAAAGTTTCGTTTTTCTAGCAATTCGTCACCTTCTATGTACAGTAGAATTATAAAAGTTAATTCTGACCAGCTAACTACGCAGGAAAATAAAACAAATTACTAAAATCCGTTTCTGGATACCGGAACATATAGGAATAGACGAAAATAAGGGGCTACACCTTCAAACAGGCCCGAACTATTTCTTGGTATAAACTGTAACATACCTTCACACAAGGTAAACCGGGTGAAATTACATTTAACCATTAAATTAATCAAAAAGAATGTAAAATAAACTTAAAATAATATATCACAGTATAAAAACAACTGTGATGTACAAAGCTAAAAAATTTTTTTACTGTGATATATTATTTTAAGTTTATTTTACATTCTTTTTGATTAATTTAAGTTTTGTGTAGTATTGTCCAACTTTTACAAAACAAAACTGTGATAAAAAATAATTTTAATTTGACGAGAAAAGAATATATATTTAATAAAAAAATTTCCCTGAAGATGTTGGAAAAAACCGCCAACGAAACCTCGGAAAATAGTTTGTTAAATAAATAGTCTTTTTATTTAAGCTTGACCTTGAAAGCCTAACTATAGGAAACTATAGAGAACAAACATTAAATAAATCAACAAAAGGTCGATAAAGAATTAAAATCGTATGTATTTACTTTAGTACTATCAAATTTTTTTAAACCATTTTAACGAGAACCAATAGCAAAGGCGAATAAAAGAAAAATTAGGTCAAAAATTATAACTCTAGCCCTTTCCATACAAAGCGAATTGTGGAACAAAATTTTAAAACTATTGAAAATTCTTTGAAGTGCAGACCACCGATTAAAAAAGGCAAACAGACTTTTAAGTCTCCAATTGTTAGCTACATACTTTAAAAAGGATTTGAGAGCTCCGTGATTATTAAAGTCAGGGTAGCATCTCTTGTAAAAAAAACACAATTTTTGACACATTTTTTTCCGGTTGTCGTCGTAGAAATGTTATAGAATGCAAAATATTTATTGATGTGACGCCGACATTGATACGAAGTGATATTGATACTAAAACGATGACGACGACGACGCCGACAACTAGAATATATTTATATTTATCAATTTGTGTATCATATTCTTTACATCTTTGAAATCCATTTTTAATCTTGATAACGCATCGGAATAAGTATTTATCTTTCCTTGCTTGTAAATGATCTCGAAATCATAATCCATTAGATCTCGTCTAATTCTCGTTAGTCTTGATGAAGGGATTTTGTGGGGGTGAACAGTGATACTAGTGGTCTGTGGTCAGTCACCACTTTGAGTTTTACCGTATAGATAAAGTGAGTAATTTCCCAATGAATGAATGAATTAGTTTCATGTTAATTAAGAGAACGGCTTGCGTATGAAATTGGTAAATCACTATTTATTTCACCTTGTGAAAGTATTGCTCCTAACGCGAAATCTGATGAGTAGTGGTGCGGATGAATTCTTTATTAAAGTCGGGGTATTGCAATATTGGTGGGTTACAATATATTTAAACATTTCGAAAGAATTTTTGGCAATTTTCTGTCCAAACAAATTTCTGGTTCTTCTTTAGTAATTCATTGAGACGTTTAGCTATTTGAGCAAAATTTTAAGCGAAACGTCTATAATAACAGCAGAAAGCTACGAACCTTCTTGTGTCATCTGCGTTTTTCGGGATTGGGTGGGTTTCAAGTGCCTTATTCTTATTTGGGTCAGTCATTATTCCTTTATCCGTGATAAGATATGCCAGATAAACTACTTCTGGTTTTCAAAAATTGCGTTTATTTGGAGTTAATTTGAGGTTTTGACTCCTTAACTTTTCAAAAACCTTTATTAAATTATCGTTATGGTGTTGCAAGGAACACCCAAAAACAATTATATCATTTACCTATATAAAAGCATTTGAATCTAGTCCGATTAATACTATTGTTGGCATCCTTTGAAAACTGTTGGAAGATATTTTGAGACCAAAAGGAAGTCTTTTAAATTGATAGTGTCCATTGTTTGTGAAGAATGCTGTAAGTGGTCTGGATGTGGGTTCTAGCCCTATTTGGTGAAGAGAACTTGTCATATCTAATGTTGAAAAATATTTTGCTCGTCCAATCTTATCCAACACATCATCTACACTCCTATCGTGTTTGGCGTAGGGGATTTCGACTACGACAATTTTGTAATAGATTAATGATAACTGTTACGAGCTATCTTTAATCTATTACAAAACTTAAAAAAACGCCGTTTTTGCTACGAAAACGCCAAACACGATAAGGGTGCTAATTATGTTAGCGGAGATTTGTCGCTAACCAATTTCTTATCAGAGAACTGCACGAGTACACCGCATACTTACTCTATATTTTTCATACTCGAGTATTTTAAACACCGCAATAAAAAGTTGCGGTGTTTATTTTACCCATTCTTGTAAGTGTTTTTTGTTGTGGGTATATTTAAAACAAAGAGCCTAAAAACGAGTCTCAAAAATATCGCAATCAGAATTTTATTTTGTTTTTATACTCGTACGCGAGAATTTTTTAATTCTCTTATTTGTAAGCAGCGTTGCCACATTTTTACCCTATTAAAGTTTTTTACTGCCGTTTTATGAAATTCTGCATGCAGATCTATTTATAAACAACAAAAGAACAACAAAGTTTGATCAAATCTATTGCTTAAACATTATTAGCAGAACAACAGACAACAACCGTTTTCATAGGTATGAAATACAACACATATTTAATGAATAAAATGCAATAAAAACCGCTTAAAGGAACAGCTTTTGTACACTATTTAAAGCAGGAATACTTATCTTTTTGCTGTTTTTTATGAACAAATATTTTCAGTTTATGCGCCTTGTTGTCATAAACGTGCTACTAACGGTATTTAGGAAAACAAAATGATAAAAAATAAAATGAATTTATTCTTCGAATCCGTGAATAAAAGGAAAATTATTTTTTTTAGTTTTAAACAAAACTGTATATACGCAGATGTAATATTGCATTGACTGAATGTCATTAGACCTCATAAATAATAAATTGCAATAAAGTTTTTAGTTTACATATTTTATTTTGTTAAATATAATTATTGCTTTTATACCTATTTCTTCATTTTAAAAATCTATTTGCTTAAAGAATAGAATTTTTAAATTTCTATCCTGTGTGACTTAAAAAGCCCTCACAAAAACGTAATATAATAAACAATGAACTATTCTTGAGTTATTAGTAAACCTTTGTTGTGTTTTTAATAAATGAAAAAAAATGGCGAATAGAACCCGTACTATTTAATTTATTTTCTGTTACATATTAAATACTCTTTCATAATTTAAAAGAAGTATGTACATATGTTACCTACTTTAGACATTGACGACTATTGATATTGTGTTTGAGTTAATAATTCTGATCTGATAACTCTGTTTTCCTTTCACTACACACGTTAAAATCTCTCTCTTGGTGTTTGCTGTGAGTATGAGTACGAATAAGTAAAGCCAGCATCGCAAACATTTTACTTGAGTATGCTAGACACTTACTGCCTGACCCACGATGTCGATTGATAGCTAAAGCGAGCGACAACAAGTCACTCGTTATCGTTCTAATACGGGCCCCACTATCTTTCGACTTGTCGGTCGCCAGGAATTACGTTTTTAACGTTATCAATTTACTTATTGTCAGTTGATGATATTGCCACAATAACTATTTCAGACGTTAAACGCTTGTTTGAAAATAAAAAGCGGTAAAACAAGTAAATTAGGCAATAAAAATGCAAAATTTTAGCACCAGTAAAATTTTATTTTATAAAAAATGGAAACATTTATATTTTTTTAAGAATTGTTGTCAATATTTTTGGCTGTGTTCTACGAACAATTCGGCGCAGCTAATTTACACAGTTCCTTACCTTTTTCCACTCAACAACGCTACGCATTGGTGGCCAATTCGAATGCAGTTTCTTGGTGAGCTTTACCCACTGCTCTTCCATTGAGAGTTTGTTGCTTCCATAAACAGCAGATCCTCTTGCGAACTCTGGATTTGCTTCCATATATTCTACAAGAACCTGCAGCTGCTTCAAACTTGATTTTTTTATGCTAAACAAATAATTTTTGTTAGTTTAAATTGTATAATATTATTACTAATTTTATATTTACCATTTATTTTCCATTGTAAAATTTTTAACATAAACAACAAACTATTTTTTGGTTTCTTTTGTTAAATTTTTTTCCTTTTGTGTCTGTCGACAACCACAACACAAGTGACTGATTTTGACATTTATGATCGCATGACATTTCATATTGGGGCGCAAAATTGTATGAAAATGATTACGTTTTTCTACGCATTTGTTGTCGATCGACTTGTCGCGTTGAAAACTTTAAGTGGGGCGCAAATCAGCTGTTTGTCGTTGAAAATCCATGCGAACGATAGCAGTCTATATCGTGGGCCAGGCAGTTAAACTCATCAATACTCAAATGGAATGGGTATAATAAATACTCGCACAAAAGAAATGCGGTGGCGATTACACCGCAACCGCATTTAAGATGAGTATACTTTAAGTATACTCAGTATTTAACTGACCGTAGTCGACAACTAGTCTCCATTATTTTCATTTTTATCACTTTTCTTTGGAACTAAAAGTAATGCAGAATTACAAGGACTGACAGATGGTTCAATTAAGTCTTCTTTCATTAATTTATGGACTTGTGTTTTGATTTCTTCCTGCTGTGACTGTGGTAGTCTATATTTTCGAGTGTAGACTGGGGTTTCGATTACAGTTTGCAATCTTTTTTGGTAGAAATTATTTGCTGTGATCTCCTTCAAAATGAAAAATGTCTTGATATTCCCTACACACCTTTTCTACTGTTGCCGATTTGTTTTGCATATACAACGCTGTCCTCTTTTAACTGTACACTTATCGCTTGTATTATTTCTGTTCTAGGTGGTATTATAAACCTAATGGTGCTTGCTCTTACTGGTAAAACGTATTCAGTTTCATTTATTATGATAGTTAATGTATACGTTTCATAAGTATTTAGTGAAAAATCTCTACCGAGGATACCGTCTGTGGCTATTAAAAAGTTTGTGTCCACGATTTGGTATTCATGTTGTACCGTTTGGTTAGGAAGTAACAGTTTCAATATTGCAGTGCCTTTTGTCTGCATCGCTATTCAATACCCGTTATTTTGCAAGCACTGTGTTCTCTTATTTCCCTATTTCCTATAAAATTTTCTTTACATATTGAGATATCTACACCTGTGTCTATCAAAAGTATTAAAAAATTTCCTTCATCCGTCTTAAATGTTACAAAATGCGGTGAATGAATTGTAGGTTTTCAATGTATATTCTTTCAATTGTTTTAATTCCCCTACGTCTTCTGTCAAATTTACTCTTGAGGATTGCAGGGGTTCATTTCGTTTTCCTGTTCCTTAGTAACATATACCCTTCTTTGAATTCGATTTCTGTTATTTCTGTTTCCCTGTTTGTTGTTGCAGTTATTTCTAGGGAAATTGTTATGAAAATTACTCCCATGCGAACTCTTCATATTCCTATAATGATTATTTTGGTTGTAACTACCATTTCTATTGTAAGAATCAATGTTAAAGTTATTACGCCATCCGTTATTATTATAGCGAGATTTTCTGTTATTAAAAGATCTTCCATTCCTATTGAAATGCATTATAGAATTTGGATGTGACACTACTGCAGAAGCTATTTGGATTGCTTCATTTAGGCTTTTGGGTCTAGCAGCCAAACAATTGCTTTGAGAGGTTCATTCAAACCATTCTTAAAGATACTAAGCGCAACTTGATCGTTTATCTTAATGACTGTCTCTCTGCTTTGGGAACCTAATTCTGTGATCTGTAATTCATTGAGACAGGCTATCAGCGATTCTATCTGGTTGGCGAATAGTGTTACCGAATTATTTCTTTGTGTCTGCTTCGATAACTAATTATGAACTAAAAAGGGTGATTTCCTGGGTGAAAATATTTTCCTAAGAATGCGTTTGCAAGTTTCAAGAGAATTTGGTGTTTCTTTTGAAATTAACTTATTCCTTAGTTTGTCTGTCAATTTGGTAGCTAGAACAAATTTGATTAGCTTACTAACCTCTGTACCATCCTTAAGCGTTTCAGCATAGAATTCTACTATCCCCATAAAGTGACGTTTTCAACTTCTTTTGTTTTTAAATAGTTAAAAATTTTTCTTTAAATCTCATTAATGTCTTCTAGGGTATAGCCCCCATTCTTTAATGCAATGAATTTTAATTCCTCTACAGTTTTTAAAACATTTATTATATAATTTTTTGTATACTTTCTATGGGGCACTTTTTCAAATTCTTATAAATACTTATTAATCTATCCATATAACATTTTCTATTGTGTTATTGAATTTAAGCGCTTTTTTCTTCATATAATCCTTATAAAATTCGTTTAGTTTTCCTAACACCAGTAAAACTAGAAGCATCAAAATTATCTGTTGCATATGATCTTGTGTCACTGTCAGAACTCTTTTATGATTTTCATTTGCAACGATGGCTTCTTTTGAAAACCATCCACCCATGTTGAAATGTAACTATATTAAAACCCTATGTACTCTTTATTTACTTTTGCTATTATGTACATTTATTATATTAACTAATTGACAAAATAAAAAAAAAGAAAATATTCTCTAGGTTGTTTTTCTCATTGACCGGATTTCGTCTAAGATTTTGGATTCACCTTGTTGCCGGTTAAATAGACCTACGGTAAGCCTCAGCGACTAGTTTTCGTGTCTTAACACTAGAAACGCGGAAGCTTTGTATATACCTATATTGCCTGAAAGCAGTCAAAATGACTACATGTGAAAAAATGACTAATGTGCAAAGAAATTTATTTAACAGTGATTTTTGATAAATTTTCTAAGTTATTAATAACTATTAATAATAATAAAATATCAGATCGAAAATTTTTTTTATATATTATCTGGACATTTTAAGCAAATACAAGTGCAAATCTTTTTAGATGTACATCTTCCGCAAACATTTTTGACAAATATTATTTTTTTTTTTGTTACTGTAGCAAAGTCGTATTTGACAAATATTTCGTTTGGTAAAATCCGTTGTGCTTAGAGATGTTGCAATTGATACACCTGGGTCTTTCTGTTGTGAAGAATGTTTCTCTCTTTCTCTTTGTGTAATCGGCGGAAAGCTGTTCTGCTAATAGGAAAATGAATAAATCTTAGAATTTGCTTGAACTTATCTCGGGACATAGTTCTTCTGAAAAAATCCGGACCTCGAGAATACACTAACAAAATTATTTGTCGTAACGTTTTTTCTTGCGTAGCCTGTTGGTCCCGTCATACGCTTGAAAAAACACGTATATGGTAGCCTTCCGGGAATACCTCCTTCGTCAAATTTTGACCACACAATAGCATGTGCAGCTGTTTCGCTTTCCTGAGAGGTATTTTCAATTTCTTCATCAGAATTAATTTGCACCCTACGCCTTTTCCTGGGCGCATTGATAATATCTTTATTTTCATCGTTGAAGCTAGCCTCTGTATCGCTCTCTTCAGAATCAGATGTCTAACTCATATTAAGATCAGATTCGTCTTCAGATGAAAGTTCCCATCTCGTTCCATTTGATTCTGTATCGGAACACTCCTCACACAACTCTCTTAGTTTTCCTAATAGTTTTCTTCTGTTGGACATTTTTTTCATGAACTTAGGCTGTAAAATATATCAACCAAATAACGTGTTAGAACGACTGGCTGTGCGTAAAGCAGGCCTAACCAAGAACGAAGCGTGCGCAGTCTTATTGATACAGTATGAGATTATACACTCACAGATTTTCCTTCCCATGTAAATGACGTTACAGCGCACTCGAACGGAACAAAGCGCTAGGCCAGCCCTGGCATAAAGATTCGAATAGCAAGTAGGAACAATAATAACTTTAGTTATTAGAACCGCAACTCATCAAGAATGTGTTGAAATCTTCAATTTATCATGAACTTGTATGTTAAAATTTTATTTCTATCTAGAGCCAAACTGGTCTTTTCCAAGCAGTCATTTTGACTGCTTTTCGGCAATATAGGTATAACACGTATATATTTCGCAAGTGAGGGACGGAGATGGGCAACAACAATGATTATTTAATTCATTTATATGTTGTAGAAAAAGTCACAAAATTATAAGAAGCTGTGTTACTATTTAAATAATTATTTTCTTAATTGAAATTCAAAAGCAGTCAAAATGACTTGCTTAGGCAATCTAGTGTTACCTGCTATGCCACCTCTTTTCTTTTGTTGTGTCGCCAGTGTTGCTTCCTTTTTCGGGGTTTCTACATTAGGTATCTTAGTTTTCTGCAAGCGTTCTAGGCATTCCTTGATCGGGATCCTTTTTTCAGACTTGCGGCGTATTTCGAAACCTCTTCTTCAGCTGGGACAATAGGCTGTGGTATGTACTTTTCTTCTAGTAACCTTTCCCACTTCTTGAAAAGTTGGTCAATCTCTTGTTTTGTGGTGTCTATTTCATCCATAAATTTATTTAAATTAAGTAAAATAGAGGGAGGAAAAAAATATGTGAAAAATATAGTTATGTCCGCAGGATAACATCTACAGGTTTGTCCGCACGATCGCCACGTAAAGGCTTTACTGTTGTCTTTGATTGCTGTTGAGTCATGTAATGTAGTTGTGTTTCATTTTTGGTAATTTATTTAAGAGCCTACAGTATGGCAAGTTAATTGCCGAAGTTTTCTTGAGAAAATAAGAACAACTGTTTTGAGAGTTGGAATTATTTCCGATTTTATTTATTATATTTTGTATCAGCTTATATACTATTTTAATTTTGTGTTTTCTGATTCTATTTCTCTTATTCTATGTTATTCTTTTTTTCTACTCGGTGTTAACTAATTGCCCTACCTAATATTATTTGTTTACAAAATTGCTTATACTCTACTTTTTACAAATGCAATGTCAAATATTAATTTTGCCATGCATTCTTGTGACCCATATCAATTGACACCAGTCACTTAAAATGCAAGTCATAATATTCTTATTGCTATTTGTTTTATTTACTTTTCTGTTTTTATTTTGGTTTGTTTTTATTTTCATGTATGTATGTTTGTGTATGCATGTTTATACTACATGCACTACAATACGCAAGCGGCATAACCGTTCATATATCTAACATTGGCCGTTGGATCAGTAGACCAGTACAGGCGTATTTATGGAAGTTACACTAAGCTCATGATAAAAACACAAACATGCTGTTTCAGATAAAAAGAAAGAACTTAAAAGTTCGAACTTTAATTTTAATTAAGAGGTTAAAATTGTAAAGTTTAATGAAAACGTTTATTTTTGTTTAAACCTACAGGCAAATATGCTTGCCAAACATAATTTGATTAGCTTACGGAAACTTGTCCATTATATTTTTAATGTGCCCAATTTTTACCCCGTGGCAGCCTCGTCATAAATCCTCTTTTTTACCCTAGTTCGGAGCCTCGTAGAGAACAAGCGGGGCCCGATAGGGACTAGCAGTCAATTATATTCTTGTTGCCCCAAATCTGTTCAATAAGACAGTCTTTGACAAATTAGCTATATCTGTTACCTGAAAAATATATGATGTAAAGAACCCCAGGCAAACATATTTGCTTATGGCCGTCAAAGGGTTAACATAATTTTTTCTGTTTTTGAGATAAATGTAATTTAGAAATGTAGCGCGTAAAAAATTATTACATTATTATTAATCTAGAAGTCATAAGCTACTTACCTGTATATCGAGCATATACAGTCTTGGACAATACATATTGGACTGGAAAAAAATAAGTAATTTCTCACAAATATTGAAAAAATTATCAGTATCATGTCTCATTATCATATTTCCGACAACAAATCTTGACCTTCAGAAATAAAGTCAAGAAAAACATATCACTTGGTATTTTGTTTTTGTTTTATCTTCCCAGAACAATGTTATATATATATTATGCTGTGAAAAATGTCCGCGACAAAACATATTGCACTCAATACAATTGCCGTATTCACAAGCTCTGCTAAGGTGTATGTAGTATTGCATACTACCTTTTGTTTACTTCTTTGTGAACAACCATTGTATCAATGTGCCATAGTACATTGTACTTCATACGTCAAAAACTAAATAAGAAGAAGAAAAGTGCTAATAAGAAGAAGAAAAGTGCTATTCTCCCCCAAATGGGGGAGAAAACAGAAAAAGGTAAATTAATAAATTTTTTGTGTGAAAAATATAATTTCGATATATTAATGGTTGACTCAAGTAAGTTATAACCGTTTTCCTTATTTTGTTTACATATTATAAATGAAAAAAATTATTACAGGTGATGAAGAAGATGAGGATGAAATTCAAGACATTTTTAGGATGAACCTAATATACCTGCTCTCCAGTCGCAGAAGTATACATATAGGGCTACCAAAATCATCATTATATCATAATTGAGTTTTAAGATATTTTGATGAAAACAGATTTCTTCATATGATACGACTACAGCCAGAGGAATTTGCCTATATATTCAACCTTATAAAAAATGACGATGTTTTCACACAATTGGCGAAAGGTATAGGTGATGGCGGTACCCTACAAAATATTAGAAATCGAATCATTAAAGCAATATTAAATCTTAAAGAACAGTTTTTATATTGGCAGAGAACAAACCATAACATATGTTTCCAATATACCCACTCCTACTATATACAACAGAAATGACTATTCCACTTTCTAATAAATCAATCAAATCAATAAATTAAATAAATAAAACTAATAAAAATATCTTTTAATTCAATTTAATTCAATATAATTCACACATGAACACAAAAATAATAATTCATTTAAACAAATACAACGTTTGAAAAACATATGAAAAAAGTACTAAGTGTTGTATCGCATGTTTGTATGAAAATTACCAACAACACAGCTAGCACCGTTGTATTTTGTTAGCACTTAGCACTTACTAGGGGGCTTGTGAATAGGGCAAATGTTTATAAAATCGAACGGTATATGTACCGTTATAATTTTAAATTAAAAATAATGTTGGAGGAGAATAACTGCGAGTTTCTCTTTTTTTAATAATCTAGTTAAAACTTGTCCAGCAACAGCAACGAGCAGAAGGTAAGGGCTTAAAAACTAGTAATAAAAAATTATTGATTTGTGTTTTTTAAAGCTAATGGCTCGAAAAAAAACCAACGCAGAATTTAAAAAGTTATTAATTAAGAGTTTTCAAAATGGTTTATCCCAAAAACAAATTTGTAAAAAGTTTTCATTGCCAAAACAAACAGTCAGTTTTATAATAAAAACTTTTGCAACCTCGGGCACAGTTGAAAGCATCCACAGTGGTGGCCGACCAAAATGCCCAACAGCCAAAGAAGACTCAAGAATTATAAGAGAACTAAAGAAGCATCCAGAAAAATCGGCAGTTGATGTTGTTAACGCACTTAACCTAAAAATAAGTAGTAGGACAGTTCAAAGAAGTGCTTGTGATGCTGGACTAAAAAGTTACCGTGCTGTGAAAAAGCCCTTCATATCCAAGAAAAATCGAGTCGCACGCATAAAATTTGCTAAAGAGCACATCAACTGGTCCGTAAACAAATGGAAAACAGTTTTGTTTTCGGACGAATCGAAATTTAATTTAAAACATTCGGATGGAAATATTCGAATACGTAGACCAGGTAATAAAAGTTTAGACCCCTTGTACTGTAAGGGGGAAATGTAATGGTCTGGGGATGTTTTTCTGGTGCAGGCGTCGGTCCACTCTATAAAATTAATGGAATTATGGACAGGTTTATGTACCAAGACATATTGCAAAACATCTTGTTGTCATACGCTGAGTGGAATATGCCCCTCTCATGGCAATTTCAACAAGATAATGACCCGAAACACACTGCGAGATGTATCAAAGATTGGTTTCGAACGAAAGACATCAATGTTATGGAGTGGCCGACACAGTCCCTTGATCTTAACCCAATCGAGAATCTTTGGGAAATTATAAACAAGAGGATAAATCGCGAAAGTGTGGGTGGAAATAAAAATAAACTATTCGGAGCCGTTTCGCATGCTTGGAAAAACATAGACACACAGATAATAGGTAACCTTATTGCCTCTATGCCAAAAAGATGCAAGGCCGTGCTTAAAAACAAAGGGTACTCCACAAAATATTAATAATTCTATTTAGTCCAAAATGTTTTGTCATTCATAATACATTTGGAGCTTAAAATAACTATAGAAGGCAAACTTGTTATTTTTTTTTTTTAACTCTGCTATTTTATTGCAATTTTAGTTAAACTGACCATAGAAATCATTGAGACTTTAAGAGATTTCTGTGATTGTTAGAATTAGTCCAATATGTATTGTCAAATACTGTATTTTAACTATAGTAGCTTCCTAAACCTCGAATCCTCATAATTTTTTTGGTCATTTTTTATGCAAATTATATTTTTTAGATTTTCTTAAATATTTTATATTAAAAAATAAACACATTTTGTGCCAAACTAAAAATTTGTTACCTCTGCACCTTTCAAATTACTTGTTTTTGTATTATTTAACTTTGCAGCTATAAATTATTTAGTTGTTTGCAGGCAAAAGTAGGTAATTTAAGTATTTTCCTATTTTGTATATTATTTTTTGCATTTAGGTTAAAAAAACTGAACATTAACTCAGGTATGTATAAATATAAAATTTTTGTTTATTTTTTTTTTTTCATTTTTCTACACAAGGGATCCCACTGAATGTTTGCTGTGTTTTTTGTATAAAACATTTTTGAGTTTTTATTGTCTTTTGTCTTATTGATTCAATGGAGTTCTCATTTAATCAATTTGGCTTTTGATATAAGACTTTCTAGTTTTCTATACAAAATTTGGGTAAAATCCACTGATGACCAATTGAGCAGTAGTGAAATGGCCATATGGATATGCTTTCCCCGCAGTAATATATTTTAGTTTAGTTTAAATTAATAAATATTTCATGAGAATATCATGAAATATTTATATTTCAAGGAATCAAGCACGAATAAAGTAAATTAAATTTTAAAAGATTCCGAATAATAAATTTTCATATTGACATAAAATTTTTGGCTATATAAATGTATTGTGCAATTTTTGATCATTAAGGTTTTCACTATGAGTTGATCACTACAGAATAAAGTTTTGTGCTGTGTTCTTTGGGAAACGCCGAACTGCTGGAGAAAAAAAAATATTAAAACAATTGTGCAATTTCTTGAAGCCTACAACCAATTGAGAGTTTTTAAAAGTGAACTGGAGAAAATAGATAACTTTGTCAAGCTTTTTGAAGTAAAAATATAATCTGTTAACAACAATATATCGAATTCAATTGAAATTTTCTGTGTGGCTAAACGGTGCAATGGAAATAAAAACTAGAAAGGCGGGTTGTATATAAAGTAAGGTGGCCGGCAATGTTTGACTTTTAATTTAATTGTTAATTACTTTGTCTTCCGTTAGTTTATGTAGGAAAAAGTTTAGCAAGTGAACCGTTACCGGTAAGAAATATTAATTTATTTGGCTTTGGATAATTTTTTCCTAAAAAAATTTCATTCGCTGAAAGAAATTCTTTAAATTAAACTAAAGGTAATATATATTTTAACATTACATAAACTTGTTCATCCTTTTATTACAATTAAAAATTTTATCTTTTTTTTGCCTATGAAAATGTTTAATTCGCAAAGAATCCAACACACTTTCGGTAATTTTATTTGTTTTTAGTTTTTCTCAATTTTTTGCCAAAATCAGTTCTTTGTAGTAAAGCGCATCGAGCAAGTTAAAGATATTTAAACCTATAATCATTTCGTGAATGATGTACAAAAAATCTACAGTCGGTCTTGTGATATTTCAAATGAAAGTGTCGGATTTGTCTGTGGCAGAAAAGTTCCTTGGGTATCGTAGTGCCAGCTGCTGGGCCGAGTTCATATCTAGTGTAGTGTGTTTGACAAGTCGTAGTTACCATACCTTCTGTATGTAACACGAGCTTCATACTTTGTTGAAGCAAAAGTCCACACACATCGTGGGGATATGCTGACTAGCTCATTCCCATCCCAATAGCTATTTTATAAGAATAAACAAAGTATCATATGTATGATACTTTGTATTAGTATTAGTGTACTTTAAGTTTGTAGAATGTAAGATTAATTTGTATTAATTCAATAATAAGAAAACATCGAAACAGAACAGTCGCAAAAAGAGGCTGTTCGCAATTATAAATAAAATAAACTATATAAAAACATTGAAGTAGTATCATTCTTAACATGGCGATCCTGCCTAATAATAAAATAAAAAGCAGTGTTATACTCGATTGATGTTAGAAAAAAGTGGTTAAAAACAAGAGACAAAAATAAGTTAAATTGTTTAATGCCTAACAAATCATTGAAATAATAAAGTATAATAAATATCTATATAACAAAAAGAAACTTAAATAGTTATGATTTTTATGAATACGTTGCGTAATATCTTCACCTCTCGAACTCCGACGGAATGGTCAAAATGCGCAGAAAAACGATATGTTATCATTAATTTAAAAAGCAAACAACAATAAATGGTCAACAACAAGATGAAACAAACAACCAACCCCAAGAAAACAAGAGTCATGGTCAACAACAATTGAGGGAGCAACCAGAAAAACGATAAGTTATCATTAATTTAAATATTATTATTTTTAACTTTACAAATAAATATGTAACCTAAAATATATTAAAACAAAGAAAACATTGTATAACATATTTCATAGGGACAGAAATTAAGAAAATATACATACATAAACTTTTTAGTTCTATTAATGGCTGAGAATAAATGGTCAAATATAATAGAAAAGTTAAAATTTTATAAAACTGAATTCAAAAAAAAAAAAAAAAAACAAAAAGTTACAAATATAATCATTAATTAATTATTAATTAAAAAGTGAAATAATTTTGCGTGTTTTATAAAAGTGTCTAAATAGGCAAAGCATTAATATGTTGAATTAATTTTTTTATTATTCCTAAAAACTAACAAAGTATTACTGCGACACTCACGAGTCCCTCCAGTACTACTTAATCAAAGTAAAGCCCGGTTCGGTCAAAATTGGCATTGACCGATGTATGACAGCGCCATAGTAGGACGATGCATTGAAGTGTATCGTATGCCACGCGGTGCCATACATACCTTTAGTTTCTAACTACTAACACGCCCCAGGACAAGAAAAGACAGACTAACAAGTAGTTGGCCGTGTAAATTTATGTTAAGTAAACTTTTTTTGTAAACCAGAAATTTTCAAATGTAAACGGTCCAGCTACTAACGAACGAGACGGTTCTATTTAAAATCAGTCCAATCCTTTAAATTTTTTTTCTCTCTTTTCCATAAGGGAGAAGTATAATGATAAAGAAGTTAAATTTTTTTTTAGTCCTTTTTAATGATAACGATAGAAGGGAATACAGAAAGAGAAGTTAATTTTTGTAATTTAAAAAAAAAAAAAAAAAAAAAAAAAAAAAAAAAGAATAGCATTGTGCAGTAGAATTTTTAATAGTATTAACGTTTTGATTCTCAGATCCTTCAAGATCACTCAATTAAAAACTTATTAACTGTCATTGCAATGGGTGGTACAGAATCAAAAATTGAAAAACCTAACGCTAACGTCGTCAATGACGTAGTGGTTAAAATTGACTTTCCCACCGTGTACTTCATAATAATCATCGGTATTTTAGCCACACAACTTCTAGTAACGCTCTACCAATTACACAAAAGATCCTTGAGAAAAAATTACACTAGAGCTGCATCTTTGGCTAACAATCTAGACAAAGTCTAATATCAGGATTATTGTTTTCCACTCTACTAGAAAGAACACTGTTTGAGAGACCTTTTCTGAAACCTTTTGATTATAATTATATCTTTTACCTTTTGTTACGGAAGTACTCATAATGAGCATTCTCCAGTCTTATTTACCAATTTCTTCTTTTATTTACCAGTCTATTAACTGATGGAATGGGAGCTAATAGTATCAAGAGCTAAGGCAATAAAAGAGGAATTCCTTAAATCCTATAAATGCTTAAATACTGACAGAGACACTAAACTCGAAACCGTCAATAAGCATGTGAATATCCTTCAAAATCAATTAGAAAAGCTCAGAGTACTCCTTAATACAAATTATAATAGATTAACAAAAGCTCATCAAACCTCAGCTGATAACTTTTATTCTGACCTACGTGAAAAATTAATTTCCGTAAGTTATCGAAAAAATTTTAAAATCCTTGTTCCGCACTCAATCCATGAACCAATAGTGTTCGATCTTTTACCCGAAACAGAACAAAAATCCAAAATGCCTCAAACGTTAATTGAATTTCTAAATACGGCCTCAAGGTTACTTCCAGATTTCAATGGAAATTCTGAAAACCTGCAAAGCTTTATCGACGCCATTAATTTGGTAGATTCTATTAAAGAAACACACGAATCAGTAGCTGTAAACCTTATCAAAACAAAATTGAGAGGAACAGCAAGAAATCTACTTTACAAGAAATAATCTCAAAACTAAAATCAACGGTTAAAGGTGAATCCGTTGACGTAATTAATGCCAAATTAATGAGCACAAGCCAGTCCGGAAAAAACGTTAATGCCTACGCCCAGGAATTGGAGGAATTGACGAAAAAATTGGAATCCGCCTATATTACTGATGGGTTACCCCATGAAACAGCCAACAAATATGCTACTCGTTCAGCTGTTACGGCTATAACCAAAAATAGTTCCAATGATAGAGTTAAAATGATAATGCAATCAGGCAACTTTAACAACATGAATGAAGTATTAACTAAATTCATAAGTAGTTGTACTGAAGCCTACGGTCAGGAAAACTCTATCCTAAGCTATGGCTTTAAACGCCAAAATAACAATAATAACAGTAATCATGGAGGAAATAACAATGTCAACCCTAACCGAAACTTCAATCAAAACCGAAATTATAGAAACAATAATAGCAGGTTATATCGTAATAACGGGTCAAACAACCACAATTACAATAACAATAACTCAGGTTCTTATCGTAACAATAACGATAATAGAAATCGTCATAACTATCCACAGAACAGAAACCGTTATAATAACGCACAAAACGGAAACATAAATCTAGCTGCCGAAGCCTCGGGAAACGAGCAGCGACCCCTAATTACTCAATAAATACAAAAACCTACAATATTAACTTGAATTTGTGTAGCTATTTACGATCTAGAACTACCCTAAATGACAATATTTCAATTTTTTTAATAGACACTGGAGCTGATATTTTAATTATCAAGCACAACCAGGTCCTAAATGAGTCAATTAATGTCTACAATAAAAAAAACCTAAATGGTATTGGCCAAGGTATAATTTCAACTTTAGGCAGTGTACAATCCGAATTAAAAATAGATAAATATCTAATAAAACATACTTTTCACGTAGTCAGGGATGACTTCAAAATACAGGCAGACGGAAAAATTGGAATGGATTTTATACGAAAATATAATTGTATATTACAATATTCCAATAATAAAGATCTAATGATTATCCGATCAAATGAAATCGATCATGACATTGGAATACCCCTTAGAAACGGCCCAACCATAAACTCAATATCACTTCCTGCCAGATCTGAGGTTATAAGACCCATACAATTTGAATCATCCGAACAAAATGTTTTAGTACCTTATCAAACAATTCAAAACGGCGTTTATGTCGCAAATACAATAACTTCCAAATCAAACCCTTTAGTAAAAATTATTAATACCACTGAACAAGATTTGGTAATTTCTGATATTAAACTTATTACTGAAACACTTAAAGATTATAAAATTGCCAAACCAAATTGTACACCTGCCAAATCCAAAGAAAAAATGGAAAGACTTTCCAGAAACTTCCCAACTTTTGTTGAAAAAGATTTAAAATCCTTATGCCATGAATTTATAGACATTTTCGCTCTAGAATCTGAAAACATATCTGTCAATAACTTTTACAAACAAAGACTCAAAGTAAATAATACACAACCTGTTTATATAAAAAACTATCGCATTCCACATTCCCAAAAAGAGGAAATAAATAACCAGGTTGATAAGCTAATTAAAGACGATATTGTTGAACCATCCACTTCAGATCACAATAGTCCCATACTCTTGGTACCAAAGAAACCTTTACCTGGTAATACCCAAAAGAGATGGAGACTGGTAGTAGACTACAGAGCAGTTAATAAAAATTTAATAGCTGATAAATTCCCGTTACCTCGTATAGATGACATTCTTGATCAATTGGGCAGAGCTAAATTCTTCTCTTGCCTTGATCTTATGTCAGGTTTTCATCAAATAGAGCTGGAAGAGGAATCTAGAGATATCACTTCCTTTTCCACAGATAAAGGATCCTACAGATTTAAAAGATTGCCGTATGGTCTAAAAATAGCCCCAAATTCCTTCCAACGCATGATGTCGTTGGCTTTTTCAGGTCTATCTCCAGCACAAGCATTCGTGTATATGGATGACCTTGTAATTATTGGTTGTTCAAAGGAACATATGTTACGAAATTTAAAGAACGTATTTGCATTATGCAGGAAACACAATCTGAAATTACATCCAGACAAATGTTCATTTTTCCGCACTGAAGTAACATTTTTAGGACACAAATGTACTGATCAAGGTATATCTCCTGATGATGGCAAATTTTCTATAGTACAAAACTATCCAACACCAAAGAACGGTGATGAAGCTAAACGCTTCATAGCATTTTGTAATTATTACCGAAGGTTCATACCAAACTTTGCTGAATCGTCTCGACATGTTACTAGATTGTCAAGAAAAAATGTGTCTTTTGAATGGAACCAAGATTGCGAAAGATCGTTCCAATACCTTAAAAACCAATTATTAAGTCCTAAAATTTTACAATACCCTGATTTTTCTAAAGAATTTTTTATTACAACAGACGCAAGCAAACACGCTTGTGGTGCTGTCCTTAGTCAAGAAAAACAAGGTATACTAATGCCAATTTCATACGCTTCTAGATCTTTCACTAAGGGTGAAAGTAACAAATCTACCATAGAGCAGGAATTAACTGCAATACATTGGGCTGTAAAATATTTCAGACCATACATTTACGGCAAAAAGTTTGTAATCCAAAGTGATCACAAGCCATTAACTTACTTATTTTCCCTGAAGAATCCATCATCTAAGCTCACTCGTATGAGGCTTGACCTCGAGGAGTACGACTTTGTAGTCGAATATATTAGGGGTCAGGAAAATACCGTGGCAGACGCTCTGTCACGCATAGAGTTCAAGGATATTAAAAATATTGAAGTAAATAAAGTCCTGAAGGTAACAACAAGACTTCAGACTAAAACAGGAGGAGAAAGTATGAATAAAACTCCTCGAACAGAATCAGTCAAATTTAAAATATATGAGGCTATAAATGCCCAAGAGCATCGTAAAATACCTAGATTGTATTTTACTAAGGATAAAGTAATTATCCATAAGGGAAAGCAAGTTCTTTCCGAATTTAAGTTGAAAGATCTCATTATTAATAGAAATGTCGACCTAGGTCAACTCTTTCTAAAGCTTGCAAAAATAGCTAATAATATTGGTCTCACAACATTGCTACTCTCACTAGATGACAGTATGCTTATTTACCTAGGAACAAATATGGAAACCTTCAAATGTAAAGGTAATAAAATCTTGCAAGATTCTAATTTAACAATTATGCTCGTACCGAAACTGACTAAAGTTTCTACTGATTCTGAAAAACTGAGAATTATGCAAAAATATCATGATGATCCCATTACAGGTGGACATCCAGGCATAACTCGTATGATAAAAAAAATCCAACTTCAATATCATTGGAAAGGCATGACTAGAGATATAGCTAGATACGTCAAACAATGCCTTCAATGCCAAACCAACAAAACCACGGTTAAAGGCAAGGAGCCCTTGGTTATAACACCAACTCCCCTAAAAGCATTTCAAAGAGTGATAATCGACACAATAGGCCCCCTTCCACGGTCTGATTCACAGAATGAATACGCTGTGACTATAATGTGCGATTTAACTAAATACCTAGTAGCTATCCCAATATTGAATAAATCAGCCAGAAATGTTGCGAAAGCCATTATGGAAGATTTTATTTTAATATATGGTCCAATGAACACAATAATTACGGACCTAGGGACAGAATATATAAATCAGGTACTCACAGAACTATGCAAGCTAATGAAAATAGAGAAATTACACTCTACTGCTTACCATCATGAAACACTCGGTACAGTTGAAAGATCTCACAGAACTTTCAACGAGTATTTAAGATCTTATGTTTCATCTGACAAATCAGATTGGGATAATTGGTTAAAATTCTTTGTATATTGTTACAATACAACTCCATCTACAGCTCATGGATACTGTCCATTTGAGTTGATCTTCGGAAAAATTCCAACGGAACTAGATTTTACCAATACCAATAGCATAGAACCTCTTTACAACGCTGAAGCTTACGAAAAGGAAGTTAAATTCAGACTCCAAGTAGCTCAACGTAGAGCTGCTAGCCTCATTGAAAATGCAAAACTTTTAAGACAAAATATATCCAATGAAAATTCTAATCCTATTACACTCTATATTAATGACTCTGTTCTTGTCCGCAATGAATCAGGACACAAACTGGATGCGGTCTACAAAGGTCCCTTCACAGTCACTGACATTGATAATTCAAACAATGTCACATTAATGGACACTAATGGTAAACTTTTTACTGTCCATAAGAACAGAATTAAAAAATTACCTAAATAAATAAATTCACAGTAAACTGTCGAGAATAACGCTTTATATAATTTTTTTTTTCCCCACTTTTCATATTCTTTTAATAACGTTAGTTTTTACTTAAAACTTATAGAAATAACATAGTAGATTTATGTTATTAAAATAGCGTTAACTATTTTAAGGGTTTTTATTGAATAATGCTATTTCAGCAATTTAAGATTCTCTTATTCCTTTCTCTCTTCTCATTTTAAAAAGGGAAGGGAAGGATAAATCCTTTTATTTAATCATTTAAATATATACTCTTTTACTTTTTTTAATTTTGTTTAATTTCGTTTTTTTTGTAAAAGACCTTTATTAATAAAAACAGTCTTTATTTTATTCTATTTATGCTTGTAATATATAAAAGAATAATCCAATAGTATTGATTATTCTTTTCCGGAAAAGGGAGGTGTAGTGTGTTTGACAAGTCGTAGTTACCATACCTTCTGTATGTAACACGAGCTTCATACTTTGTTGAAGCAAAAGTCCACACACATCGTGGGGATATGCTGACTAGCTCATTCCCATCCCAATAGCTATTTTATAAGAATAAACAAAGTATCATATGTATGATACTTTGTATTAGTATTAGTGTACTTTAAGTTTGTAGAATGTAAGATTAATTTGTATTAATTCAATAATAAGAAAACATCGAAACAGAACAGTCGCAAAAAGAGGCTGTTCGCAATTATAAATAAAATAAACTATATAAAAACATTGAAGTAGTATCATTCTTAACACTAGTTTGCAGTTATTTACAAAAAAATTTCAGTTTCCCACGAATAACTTTTTATTGTACACTCATTAAAATGAGTTAGTTGTACTTCTTTACTTAGTTGAGCTGACTGTACACTGTACAACTGTTCTCAATTTTACAAAAATAAAAAAAAATAGTTAAATACAAGCATTTATAAATATATATATACAATAGTTAAGAGTACTATAATATAAAAATGTACTTTTGAAAATAATGTTTTAATTTCATAAGAATGTTATTGCTTCACAACAGATAACACGGTTGCCAACTGACAAATTTTCCTAAAAAAAATTAAAAAAATTATTACTGTCGTCGATTTTCAAAGTTTGGCTGTTGTCTAATTTGAGTTAAATACAGGCGAGAAAACATAGAACACAGAAATCAATATTTCATGATTTTTGATAAGACAAATTTAAAACTGTTCGTTTTAAAATCAAACACCTTTATTCAGATTTAAATGCGCTTTAACCATACTCACCAATTTGCTTTTGATCCATCATCGAGCGAAAATTCCAAAAAAATGGTCTTGAACATATCTGACAATTATTACTCTCAACCCATGCGGGGACTTCTTTTCTCATAGCATTCATTTCCCAAAACACGACTACGTTGTCTTCGCCACAGCTTATTAATTGTTGGCTATGATTTGCATATGCTAATGATGACAATTTATTTCTAGGAAGGAAACGAGGACTTATGTTTCTATTTGATTTAAAATATTTGCACTTACTTGTGCCCCTGCAATTCATATACTGTACCCCTTTTACCCCCTACATCCCATACAATAACGGATTGATCACAAGAACCACTGAAAAGTAATTGAGGTGCTTCAACCCACTTAAGGCAACGAATACTTGCTGAAATTAAAAAAAATTGTTAAAAAATAAGTTAGAAGGCAAAAATAAAATAATATCTACAGACAGATGGGATAAATTGGCAGAATAAATTGGCGAATATGGTTAATAAAAAAATGTTTCTGTTTTTCTATCCCGTACATATGTTTTGACAGGCTGCAACAAAAACAACACAATAATGTATTATTTTACTAAAGTTAATAAGGCAGTCAAAAACATTTTGGGGTTTTTAACATTTATATATATGAAGGTTTAGACAGGTTTATTTTACAAAAGTAACGAAAGTGGGCAAACCTCTATAGCGTTAACTGATTGCAAACATTTTTCGATCAATAGCTTTTAACGATGAAAGTCAGGACCTTTGTTTTCACCTCCACAACAACTTTGTTATTATTAATTTTTATTATTAGTAATGTTAAAAATGAATTATATCACAACCTTATGAGCTGTATTAATTTTTATTATTATTAAGGTTAAATACAATTGTATTTATTTTGTAAAACTTATTGTTTAATTTTTCGCTTATAAGTTTTTATGAATTATATGAAACACATTTCTTTTTCCTATTATCTTTTATGTTAACAATACTTTTTTATTTTTTACTGATTTGATATTAACGGTCGGGAGATGCATGTCCCGCATTACAGCTGACAAACACACAAGCAAGTTACATGTATGGGTGACTGTGTGTGTGCGATGGAAACAGGTATGACAGGCAGACCAAACTGTAAAATCGATAAGTTTGCAAGCAGCTTGGTTGCCGGTAAGAATGTATGGAATTGTGAATTTGAGGAATTGTATAATTCCCAAATTTATTTCTTGCTTACAGATCAAGTTAAAACTTGCTGGAAGGAACAACACCGCAGAAGCATTTTTTCTACCGGTGTTGGCTCGACCCTGCGATTGATTTTGGTAAGTTCCCTATAATCACGACACGTGGCCGAATGCTCCCAGCAATCTCTGCGCGTAATATTTATATAGTCTGTGTTGCTCTTGGTGCTCTATCGCCGCCTGTTTGGTCGCTACCCGTGCCAATGCCGCCCAGTAGCACTGCTGCCTGTTTGGTCGCTACCTGCGCCGTTGTTACCTGCGCCATCGCTATCTGCGCCATTGCTACTTGTGCCATCGTTATCCGCGCCACCGCTGATTGTCCCGCATGTGGGTCTCCGTCGTTTGTTTGGTCGCTACCCGTGCCATTGCCGCCCAGTAGCGCCGCTGCTTGTTTGGTCGCTACCTGCGCCATCGCCATCTGCGCCATTGCTACTTGCGCCATCGTTACCCGCGCCGCCGCTGATTTTTATGCCTGTGGGACACCGTTATCTGTTTGGGCACTATCCGTGGCATTGTGTCCCGGTAGCACCGCTGTAGCTTTGGTAGCTACCTGCGTCATCGTTATCCGAGCCATCGCTACGTGCGCCAGCGCTACTTGCACCGTCGCTACATAGCTACTCGCGCTATAGCTACCTGTTTGTCCGCCGCCACTGCCTGTTTGTCCGCTACCCGTGCCGTTGCTGCCCGGAAGCGTCGCCTTTTGTACCATTTGTCACTACCTGCGCCACGCTGCCAGCTAGTGCTACTGCCTTTTCGTCACTAGCCGCGCCATCGCCGCGCCATCGCCGCCCGTTAGCGGAACTGCCAGTTTCGCGCCATTTCGCCGACTCCACAGCCTATTTTTTTTTTTGGTTAACCGGCTGAGTCTTGTCGCTTTCGCTGACTGTTTTTAAAGCAGCCCGCTTACCCAAACTGCTACTGTCATTGGTGGCTACGTTCCGCGACCGTTATTTAGCCTTCGCTGTAGCCTTAAGAAAAAGAAGAATAAAACGTGATTTGAAGTTTTATGACGTTTTCAAAACAAGAATTGTTTGCTTTCAGTTTTAGGACGACAAATAAAACCGCAACGACCCTGGACTCCGCTGCAGCTATTCCAGCGTAGAGCGTGTGGTTACAAACTTTTCCTGAGTAATAACAACACTTTATTTGACAAAACGAAATCTTATAAGTCGGCAATACCTTGGAGATGAACTTCTTATACTTTCGCAAATAAACCTGAACAGCATGTACGATTATTTTTTTCACGGAAGTAAACCGAGTCTCTTTGGATTTTCCCGTGTTGCTTCTTCCTATTGTCTTAAGTGGTCGACCAGTTCCATTGTGTATAACTACAGGTAATCAAATGGTGCCTTATAGCCATGATTAGCTATATTTAGATAACACATCGATTTTATGCACTTTAAACCAGGGGGGTTACTATGTAACTCGATTCGAAAGTTAAATATTACGAATTCGGAATTTTTCTACCAACTAACTCGAATTCGCAAATACATTTCCTACTTTCGAGTTGCCATATCCGTATGTCGGATACTCATACTCTATTTTCGGATGTGCGTCACTAAGTATTTCGAATTTAGATGTCAAAGTCGGTCGAAAGTTAAAATTTGTAGTCGTTTGATGTTTAGTTAAAGGATGATACATAAACAAATCTTTAAAAAATCGAAACAACGATAGCAGACGCTGAAAATGTAAGTATTTATAAATATATGTATGTATGCATATATATATATATATATATATATTGCCGCCCAGTAGTGCCGCTGCTTGTTTGGTCAATACTTGCGCCATCGCCATCTGCGCCATTGCTACTTGCGCCATCGTTACCCGCGCCGCCGCTGATTTTTATGCCTGTGGGACACCGTTATCTGTTTGGGCGCTATCCGTGGCATTGTGTGCCGGTACCACCGCTGTAGCTTTGGTAGCTACCTGCGTCATCGTTATCCGAGCTATCGCTACGTGCGCCGTCGTTACCTGCGCCACCGCTACTACTCGCGCCATAGCTACCAGCGCCGCCACTGCCTGTTTGTCCGCTACCCGTGCCGTTGCTGCCCGGGAGCGTCGCCTTTTGTCCCATTTGTCACCACCTGCGCCACGCTGCCAGCTAGTGCTACTGCCTTTTCGTCACTAGCCGCGCCATCGCCGCCCGTTAGTGGAACTGCCAGTTTCGCGCCATTTCGAGGACTCCACAGCCTGTTTTTTTTTGGTTAACCGGCTGAGTCTTGTCGCTTTCGCTGACTGTTTTTAAAGCAGCCCGCTTACCCAAACTGCTACTGTCATTGGTGGCTACGTTCCGCGACCGTTATATATATATGGTAAGTAATACATAGTTTGTCCATAAATTAAATTAATTTTTTCTCCTTAGGTTTGGGCAGACCACAAGACCCACCTTAAGGTCAAATTGCGGAAGAACCGCGTCAATTTTTCGGGCACAGGCGGTGGCCTGGCAAAAATGTGTTCATTCACCGCACTTGAAGAAAGTGTAATTAATTTATTTCAAATGAAGGAGGCGTTTGACGGTATGAGTGGGGTGAGAAAATTTGGAGCAAACAGTACCTACACAACTGGTGACGACACTGCTACGGGAACCAGTAACAACGCCGAGCAAGATGTTTACACTCTACATGATTACATGTGTAACCAACATGATATGAATTGGTGTCTGCCCCTTCCCCACCGCGTTGTTCATCAACTGCTCGCACACCCATCACACAACGAGCACCATTCAATCGCGCTGTGCTGAAAAAGCAAACATTGCTGGAACAGCAAGTCAATAGTCAAATGGAGTACCACAAGCGCTCCATATCAGTGTTAGAAGAAATAAGTACTAGGTTAAAATCTCTAGTTAAATACAAAAGAAGGCAAGTGGATATAGACGAGAAAAATTATAAGCTTGCAAAAAGGAAATTCGACCATGAACTTAAATTGGATGTTGAAAATAAAAAACTTTAACTTTTTTTTTATCTGTTTTTTTTGTGTCTAAAAAAATAAAAATTAATTTAAAAATTTGATTCAAAAATAAAAAACCTAGTGCTAAAAAATAAAGAACTTAAACAAACAAAATTAAACGTTTACTAGCTTGTGACCATGATTTTGCATTGAATGTTAGTGCAATGCATAAGAAAAAACCAAAAACAATTAACAAGGCACCTAGTGGAACATTAAATAATAATTATTATTCCCCTTTACAAACTGTTGATGATCACTCAGATGATTCTGAAATCATTGTACAAAAACAAGTTAAAGTACACATTCCTCCAATAACAATATTAAAATGTAAAATCGAAGAAGTGCATGAACTTTGTAAAGTTGCTAGTTTAAAAGATTATGCCTTAAGAAAGATTTCAATTGGTTTAAAATTATTCCTTAAAACTAAGAATGATTACGATACCATGTGTAACTTGGTTAAAGATAAATATGAGTTTTTCAGTTACGCTACCAAAGACGAGAAGCCCTATAAAGCTCTTCTATTCAGTATGGATAAACATGATCCGATAGTGATTAAGAAATGGCTCGTTGAGATGGGACTACGATGTCTCGATGTCAAACTCGATGTCAAAAAAAAAATCGTACAACGTCGAGTATATAATTTATGTTGTTTATTTAAAAAAACAATCAACTACTATGAGAGAATTGAGACAAATATACTCAGTTAATAAATATTTAAAAGTTAGATGGGAATTTCAACAGCCCAATAAAAAGCATATTACGCAGTGCTATAATTGCCAAATGTATGGCCATGGTTCAATCCGTTGTAAAGTTAAAATCTTTTGTACAAACTGCGCTGGACAACATAAGACAGCCGACTGCACATCTGATAACTGTCCGAGTAAGATCAATTTTCTAAACTTGAGACAGCATTATCAGTCCACTACACGACAAAATCGTTTTAATTCTGCAGCTCCTGACAGCAGTAATTACAATAACAGCTTCCCTGATACACTTCGGCAAAGTGCTTCATCATCCACTGGCGTCTGGCAAGCTCATAGAGGTAATATTAACAACAGTAGCGGAAACAATACTTCAAACGATGGAGGTGCCAGTGACCTGTTTTCTCTTCAAGAAATTAAAAACCTTACATTAGAGTTAATTACTAACCTAAAAAGTTGCAAAAATAAAGCAGAACAATTCGAGGTAATTACTAACCTTGCATGCAAATTCTTATCGTAATGGATTACAATGGAATTAACATTATAACTTGGAATGCAAGAGGCATTCGTTTTAAATATTTAGAGTTATTTCAATTTTCAACTAGTAATAGTATTCAAATATGCTTAGTATCAGAAACAGGGCTGAATTCAAATTTATCTATTAAAAACAATGAATTTATAATTTATGGAAATGACAACTAATTCTAGAGGAAGTGGTGTAGCAGTTATTGTCAAAAAGAATTTACCCCATAAATTGTTGCCTATTATAAACACAACTCTTATAGAAAATATTGGCATTAGATTCTTTACAGATGCAGGTTTTACGGATATATATTCGTGCTACTTTCCCGGTGGTTCAGCCGGATCGGACGGTATTAGGAAACAAGAATTTGCTTCGGATCTTCATAAGCTTAGTGGATCTGAAAGATATCTGCTAGGTGGCGATTTTAATAGTAGGCATCAGTCATGGGGCTGTATGAGGGCTAACTGCTGCAACATTTTATATGAAAAACTGGAATCGTATAATATCGATATAGTTTTCCCTTGTGATTATACATATATACCTTCAAGCGTAAATAGACAAGGTTCAACGTTAGACTTTTTTTAACTAATGACCCGCTCATAATATCTCCAGCAGTCGTAATTAACGATCTGAGCTCTGACGATTTACATGTTATAATCTCCCTTAATAGCAACTACTATACTTCAAGTTTCTTTAAATATAACTTCTTTAAAGCTAAGTGGACATCAAATAGAAGACAGTATTTTGACTTTTGATAATATTGTTAAAAATGCCATCGTTGAAAGCGTACCTAAACAAAATATATGGAAGAAAAACAAGGCCTTGCCTAATCGAATCAGGACCTTGATTCAGCAAAGAAACTTTTTTCGGTGAGAATGGCACAGATAAAGAAATCCAATCGACCGTTTTCAAGTTAAAAATTTAAACATAAAAATTCGTGACGAAATCACATCACTTAGAAATAAATCTTGGAATAATTTACTTTCTGGACTTGATAAAGGCTCTCGCCCTTTCTGGAATGTTACAAAAATTTTAAGGAAAAAGTCAAAAACCATGCCAATTTTAAAGCAAAATGTAAATCACCACGTTCACCACAAATCAGGAAAAATGTGAAGTCTTAGCACAAACATTCGATTTCTTCCCATCTCGGTGATACAACTACAACTTCGGAAGTAAGGAATAAAATCAATTCATTTAAATCAGTTAATGCGAATCCATCAGATGTAAATTTGATAAGCTCATGGCAAATGTCCGAAATAATTAGTAAACTTAAAATTAGGAAATCACCAGGTATCGATGGCTTGAATAATATATGCCTTAAAGCTCTTCCTAAAAAGGCTATTAAGTACCTTACAATCATGGTAAACTCTTGTCTTAAACTTTCATACTTTCCCCATAAATTTAAAGAATCCAAAACAATTCCTATCCTTAAGCCGTCCGATAAGTCTTTTGTCTTGTGTAAGTAAATTGTTAGAAAAAGTAATCAAAAATCAACATTCATATTTTATGGACGCAAATAGTATTATTCCACCCCAACAGTTTGGCTTTCGAAGGGAACATTGTACATTTCATCCACTTATAAGAATAAGAAATATTGTTAAAGCGAATTTTGACCAACAAAAATCTACTGGCATTGTGTTATTAGATGTCAGAGCTGCTTTTGATACAGTTTGGCATGACGGTCTTATTTTCAAAATGATAAATTTAAACTTTCCAACTCATCTTACTAAACTAATTCAAGATTTTCTAACCTCTCGCACATTCAAAGTTCACTTGGCTCACACAGTTCCCAATCTTATCCTTTAGTGGCTGGTTGTCCCAAAGGGTCTTGCTTATTGCCAATTCTTTTATAATATATACACGTCTGATTTTCCAATAATTAATAACTGTATTTTATCTATTTTTGCTGATGACCAGCAGTTTTAAGCTCTGATATTATGGCGTCTAATATAACAGCTAATCTACAAAGAGCTTTTATGGATATATTATCATATTTCAATAAGAGGAAAAAAATGTTTTATTCCGCAGGAAAATATTGTTTTAAGCAACAATTCAATTCAATGGGAACAAAATGTCAAATATCTAGGAATAATGCTTGATCCGAGGATGAATTTCAGCCACCATGTTCCTTATATCATAAATAAAGTAAACGTTTTAATCGAAATATTATATCTCTTCATTAATAGGAACTCTTCTCTGAATATTCCCAATAAGATGCTAATTATGAAGTCAGTTTTTCACGCTGTTATTTTTTATGCAGCACCTGTATGGTCTTTCACCGCGAATTGTCATATTAAGAAACTACAAATAGTTCAAAACAAATTACTTAAACTTATATTTAACCTACCATGGTTCTATTCAACATCACGCCTCCACGAAATTGCAGGTCTAAAATTAGTTACTCACAAAATTATTAGAGTCACACAAAATTGTTACATTAAAAGTTTGAACTCTGATTATTTACATATTAATGACTTAATGTCAGCTTAATTGTGTTTTTTTTTTCATTAGTTTTAGTTAGTAAGATTCAAATGGGTATTATACATTATTTTCTCCAACTAAAATATTGTGAATATTTTTAATACAATTTTATAATCTTAAATGTATAACTGAGCTGTAAAGAGTAATTCTTGAACACTTGTATATAAAATTATAAAAGAATGTTAAAGAAATGTTAATGTAAGTAAATAAATAAATTAACTTTTTTTATAAATTGTTTTTTTATATCATTTCATTTTATCTTCACTTTCTAACCAAAGGGCAACCGAATCCATTTTTATAATAAACAAATATTTCTTGTTAACTTTTTTTTTATTTTGATATTTTTGACATTTTGTAGGAAATTCTGCCAAGTTTGAATAATACATTCGAAAGTACTGCCAAAAATAGTTCCAATTAGTGGCACCACTTTTCACTCGATCCGAAAGTGTCACATGGTAAGAGCTCAAATTCGTATCAAATACAACGTTCGAACTGTTCTAACTTTCGAATCGAGTTACATAGTAACACCCCAGCTTTTAGATTTTCGATTTAATCAGGTATGTGATGGGAAGCGATCGATTTGAAAACGATTCGTTTTGAGATAAATTTTAAACAAAAGTAAAGAAGTTACTCCAAAGTAATTGTAGAAACTGAATGGAGAGTTATTGAAATATATATTGAAGGTATTAAAAAAACGAAAATAGTAAGGATATCACAACCATTTACGGTTTTAAGTCGTCTCGATTTCCATCACATACCTGAATATATGAAAAAGTTTGTTTTAAGTCATCACTTTGATCTTCCGTGTATTCTTTGAAGGTAAACAGCTTCTCGCTTACAGCATTTAAAATTTCTTCTTAGTTATACAAATCTAGATTTTACATACGTTCGAATAATTATTTTCGCGACAAAACTCTCATACCCAATTAGTCGAAACCGGTTCAGAAATTACTGAGTTCTGCGGGAAAAACATCAAAAAAGCAACATTCAGACGTATCCTAAAATAATAAGTTCTAAGCAAAAAATACTTGCGTAAGACCAAGTTTTAAGTTCATATTAATAATGATAACATGAAAATAAGCGCTCTTGCAGATGTCTTAAGGAAAGATGACTCGCTTTTAATTATTGTTTAGCTTGAATTTTTATCTTAGTAAATATATGCCATTTTTAAATCTCAGCACTAGTGTGCAAACAAAAGTTTGTTAAGTACGATGTTTTTATTAAACCATAAACGTACTTCAATGACTTTGTACTTAAATAATTTGAACACATTTCAAACCAAACTGATCGACTGTGTTGCAGTAGTAGTACATATTTTGTTACTGTACGAAAAAAACTGCGTTAATTCTGATCGAATTTAGAACGCCTTTATTATTGAAAAAATTTTGTGCATATTTTAAGTTAATCAAGTCAGATAATTTATAAAGAAACAAAAACAAAATATTATAGGGTTGATACTACTGCGAGAAAAACCATAGAGGAAATATGCAGGAAATTCCAGAATATTTTCCATTTAGATGGAAAACATTTAACAGCAAATAATTTTTACCAACAGAGACTACAAACTACGGACAATACACCAGTTTATACTAGGAACTATAGATTACCACAGTCTCAACAGGAGTCCTTACAATTCTGCACTACTCCTAGTTCCCAAAAAGAGTGTTAATGATGAAAAGAAATGGAGGTTAGTTATTGATTATCGTCAACTAAACAAACAATTAGTCAACGACAAATTCCCATTACCTCAACTGGACGATGTGTTGGACAAGATAGGAAGGGCAAAATATTTTTTAACATTGGACATGACGAGCTCATTCCATCAAATAGATCTAGAACCAGCATCCAGACCCCATACAGCATTTTCAACAAATAGTGTACACTTTCAAGTCAAAAGACTACCTTTTGGTCTCAAGATATCGTCCAACAGCTTTCAAAGGATGGTCACTATAGCATTAACCGATTTATTCCAATGCTTTTATATATGTTGACGATAAAATTGTTTTTGGATGTTCTTTACGACACCATAATAATAATTTAAAAGTTTTCCAAAGACAACTTAAAATTAAATCCAAAGGAAATTTAATTTTCTGAAGCCTGAAGTAGTCTACTTAGGACATCTCATCACAGATAAGGGAATAATGACAGATCCAAACAAGAGTAAAGCACTGGAAACCTATCCAATTCCAAAAAATGCAGATGATATAAGAAGAACCGTAGCATTCTGTAATTATTATAGACGTCTTGTTAGAAATTTTGCTCAAATTGGCAAACCTCTTAACGAATTACTGAGGAAAAACGAGAAATATATTTGGTCGGAAGATTGCCAAAAATCATTTGAAAAAAAACTATAATAACAAGCCCACCAATTTTACAGTACCCAAATTTCGAAAAAGAATTTATACTTACCACTGACGCATTATATAACGCGTTAGGAGCGGGTGAAATAAATAGCGATTTTATACGCAAGCAGATCTCTTAATAAGCACGAACTCAACGAATCAGTAATAGAGAAGGAGCAATTGGCTATACATTGGGGAATTACCCATTTTCGACCATACCTATATACGCTAAGAAATTTAAGGTAGTGACTAATCACAGACCACTAGTATCACTGTTTACCCACAAGACCCCTTTATCAAGACTAACAAGAATTAGATTGGATCTCATGGATTACGATTTTAAGATAATATATAAGCAAGGAAAAGTAAATACAAATGCGGATGCTTTATCAAGAATTAAACTAGTTTGTAATGACCTAAAGGAAATGATACCAAAATGACTAGAAGAATGAATAGAAGGAAAAGATAATGAGAATGAAGTTAAAAAGAATTATATATGAAATAGTATTTCATTTTCACAAATTAAGGGATATCCAGGATTAGTTTATTAGAAATGAAGTAAAGAAAAGCATGCCAAAGATAGAAGTTTTTGAAAATCGTGTAATTATATCCTGTAATGAAATTGCATACTCGAATTTAGATTCAGTTTTGCGGAAGTTAACTAAGAATTTAGGGGATAACCAAATACATACAGTAGCGCTATCAAAGGATGATATGACATTTAAGTACGTACATGAGGGAAAGGGAAGGAAGGGAAAGGAAGATTTATAATAGCATGCAGAATAAGGATAAAAGTAGGCAAAGACCTATAGAAATTATATTATTTAATCACCCAAAAAGAATACTGGAGAAAGATAGACAAAGAGAGGATCATGAAATTCCATACGGGGGACATATAGGAGTACGTAGAACTGTCGTTAGAATAAAACAGACATTTATATGGAAGAATATGTTGTAGTGCATCTATACTTAGTAAAGGCACTGTAAGAATATTATTTAATATAAGTTAATTGAACTTGAAATTCAATCCATATTTGTTTACAATAAGTATTTTTAAGAATTTAGTGAAGTAAAATTATGAATGGTATTTGTGCTTGGTCAGCATAAATGAACATTAAACATTTTGTGGTGAACTGTTGCCATAGGAATAATGTATATGATTTTTGTAATGTAATATGATTTTTGAATATTCTCTAAATAATTGTTTTCACACGCCAACAAATTATGGTAACTAAAAAAATAAAGAAATAAAGAATTTGTCAATTCCCGTGGGAACAGCGAATTCACTATAGATTGGTTATTGTGCCAAATTAATGCTGACCATAGAATAAATTAGTATATAAGTTGGAAATTTAAAAATATAAAGACAGAATTGATTGAACAGCTTAAAGTAAAAAAGGTCTTTCTTTCTCTTCTCATTTTGGAAATCGGCACTGTCGGGTGCTGAAGAAAAACGGCTGCAGAGCTTAGCAAATACTGAAACAATTCCTTTTTTTTGTTGATTATAAAATAAACTCATTATATGGCGATCCTGCCAATCTAAAAAGAATCCTATAAATAAACAGGATAAAATTGTTTTTTTTGGAGGAATTTTTTTTTTTAATTTTTTTCCTTGACGGAGAGTTCTACAATTTTAAATGACTCAACAAAAGGTAGACGAAATTTTTGAGAAGTGGAAAAAACATCTGCATGAAGAATACGTTCCAGAAGGAACATCAGTTGAAGCACCAACCACCTATACACCCACACCAAAGTCTGCTGGCCCTAAGCCAATTACAATAGAGCAGTATCAGACGAGACAGAAGAATCAGAAACTACAACTACAAAACTTTAGAAACCAATCCACAAGTAAAAAGAAGAAAGGAGGAAAGAAGCTAAAATTTCAGAAAGCCTGCAAGGACCTGCAGCGTATAATAGGCATCAGTGAGGGAAGACAAAAACAACGATTGATACAGCAACTAATAGATCTCAGAAAGGCCGGTTGGAGAAACCATAATAAAATATAATATAATAATAATAAAAAAAAATAAAACATTCTTCTAGGATTTTGATGTAACATTAAAATTGCACTTTAAAGATTTTGTATATACATATATACTTTTCATAAAAATGTATAGAAAAATAAGAAAAAACCAAAGAAAATTTTGATAAGTGATGAATCTAGAATTACATACTTTTCAGATAACAGAGAAAGATAGAATAAAATATACATTAGAACAAATCAAAATGGGTATCGCAGATGCAAAAGTAGAGGGCCATGCGATTGCCAACGCTACAAATACAAATAAAATAACAATAAACCAGGAAATAATAATAATTCTATTATTAATTTTCGTAGTAGTAGTAATATTCAAGTTTCTACAACACTTTATAAAAAAACAGGTTGTAAGAAATTCTGTACAAAATGCATAAATAATAAAACAAAAATAAGAAAAAAAAAAAAAATTTTAATGGAGCAGATCTTTGACGAATTAGAAAGATTAATTGTGAATGCTAGGAAATCAATAACAAAAAAATATACAAAAGAAACTATACAAGAAAAACTAAAGCTAATAGAGCAGTTAGGTGAAAAATTCGGAAAACTTGTAGGACATTTAGAGATTCCCTTAAGAGACGAAAAGATTATTCAATTTAGAGACTTGAAAGAAACAGCAATTCAGCTATTGACAGAACATAAAGAGGAGAAAGTTGAAAATCTTAGAATCATGTCGAACTTTGACTGTAAAAAGGCTTCGGAAACAATACCAGTTTTCGACGGAAATCCAAAACATGTTCATATTTTCCTTTCAATGATAGAAATGGTTCATTCTGAACTTAATGAGCAAGGAAGAAAGAACCTGATAAAATATATATTGGCAATAAAATTAGTAGACAAAGTCAGGGACATTTTGATTATACAAAATACAATATACAAAACTTTCGATGAGCTGAAGACAGCTTTGGCAAAACATTTCAAATCAACAAGAACGTCAAGCAGCATACATTATGAATTAAGAAATACAAGACAAAAAGGAAATGTACTTAATTACAAAGAACGTATTAACACTTTGATAGCAGACTTGACATTGGTACAAATTTCGGAACTTGAGGACAGTTCAAATCAGGTAGCTCGATCTACGATTAAGACTATGAATGAAAAACTAGCTTTAGAAATTTTTCAAGAAGGTTTATATAAAGATATAAGAACAGCTGTAATAGCCGCACAACCCAAGACCTTGTCACAAGCCTTTGATATTGCAAGCACACAGGAAAGATCACTACAAATATCAGATACATTTACAACATTACAAATAAATAATAATAGACGAAACTATTACAATAACACAAATAGAAACAATTTAGGTTTTAGAAATAACAGAAATACAAATTATATCAATCCACAGATGGATAGGAACTTCAACAATATAAGGAATAACAGAAACTATAACAACAATAACAGAAATTATAACAATAGCAACAGAAACTCTAACAGTAGCATTGGAAACCATAGCAACAATAACAGAAACTACAAAAATAACAGACACTATAACAATAACAACAATAACTACAACGGCTATAACAATAACAGAGGTAATAGAAACAATAATAACACAAGAGGAAGAGGCCACTCCAATGTTCATACTATACAACAACAGGGAAACGTACAAACCCTGGAGACTCATTACGAATCTCCGAACAGGGAAAACTAAGAGTATATACACTAAATATTGGAACATCAAATTTTCTTTTCCTATCAGTAAAGAACATCAATTATCAATTAACATTTTTAATAGACACAGGCTCAGAGATATCACTCTGTAAAGAAAATGTAATATACAACTATTACAAGAATACTGACAACATTTGCCGATTGAGTGGCATTACAAATGACTTCAAAGAAACGTTAGGAACTACTGATTTACAAATAGTACTAGGAGAACAAGTATTAACACACAGATTTCAATTAGTAGAAGAAGACTTTCCTATCAGTACTGATGGAATTTTAGGAATAGATTTTTTCTGTAAATACAATTGTCAGATTAACTATGAGACACTAACTTTAAATACTTGCATAGAGGGAGAGCAAATAATAATCCCAATAGAGATTAACACAAAAAGAATACATAATATAACCATACCCCCGAGAACAGAGAAGATAGTACCCATAAGCATTGACTTAAAAGAAGATAGTGTGATATGTAGTAAAGAAATAATAAACGGAATATTTTTAGCAAACTCTATAATACCCAAGAATGGTCAACGCCATGTTAAAATCTTGAATACATTAGAGGAACCAGTACGCCTACAGAAGTTGGGAGTCACAAGAATACCATTAAAAAATTACACAATTTATAAAACTAACATCTACAATAACAATAAGCACTCAGAGCAAAGATTTCAGAGATTACTAGAAGATCTAGATTTCAAGAACCTTGAAGAAGAAAATAAAAAAGTCATATGTGATATTCTACGACAATATCAAGAAGTATTTCATCTTAAAGATGAACCATTAACGATAAACAATTTTTATAAACAAAGTATTGAATTAAATGATAATACACTCACTTACATTAAAAATTATAGACTGCAACAAACACAATTAGACGAAATAAATGAACAGGTTCAAGAGTTGTTAGACAAAGACGTAGTAGAACCGTCTATTAGTCCATATAATTCTCCATTATTATTGGTACCAAAAAAAGGCCAAAACGACACAAAACAATGGCGTTTGGTTGTAGATTTCAGACGTTTAAACGATAAGATAGTAAATGACAAATTTCCTTTGACCAGACTTGAAGATGTATTGGACAGATTAGGTAGAGCTAAATATTTTTCCACTTTAGACATGACAAGCTCGTTTCACCAAATAGAACTTGAACCAAAATCAAGACCACTAACAGCATTTTCAACACCAAACGGTCACTTTCAATATACAAGATTACCATTTGGTTTAAAAATATCATCTAACAGTTTCCAAAGAATGTTGACAATAGCATTAGCTGGTTTAGAGTCGGAAGCATTTTTATACGTTGATGACGTCATTATTTTTGGATGCAGTTTGAAGCACCACAATGATAACCTTATTAGAGTGTTGAAAAGACTAAAACAATACAATTTGAAACTGAATCCAGCGAAATGTTGTTTCCTTAAACCAGAAGTTTTGTATTTGGGACATTTAATTACAAAGAATGGTATAAAAACCGACCCGACGAAATACAAAATAATTGAACAATATCCTGTTCCAAAAAACGCAGACGAAGTTAGACGGTTTATAGCCTTCTGCAATTATTACAGAAGATTCATTCCAAACTTCGCCAAAATAGCAACTTGCTTAAATAATTTATTAAAAAAAAAAGTAACTTTCAATTGGACGGAAGATTGCCAAATAAAATTTGAGACTCTAAGAGACAAATTAAAAAACCCGCCTATACTACAATATCCGAACTTTGACGAACAATTCATTCTAACCACAGACGTTTCAAATGTAGCTCTGGGAGCAGTCCTATCACAGGGTGAAATCGGTAAAGATCTACCCATATCTTATGCAAGCAGAACGCTAAACAAACATGAAAAAAACAAATCAGTAATTGAGAAAGAATTACTAGGTATTCATTGGGGAATACAATTTTTTAGACCATATCTATATGGTAGAAAATTTACCGTGGTCACAGACCATAGACCACTTATTGCTTTATTTACTCATAAAAACCCGTCTTCAAAATTAACCAGAATTAGACTAGAACTATCTGATTATGACTTTGATATAAAATACAAAAAAGGAAAAAATAATACGAACGCAGACGCTCTATCACGCATAAACATAAATTCACAAATATTAAGAGACATGATTCCAATCTATATTGATGAAAAAGAAAGGACAACCTTGGTAATAACACGAAGTATGATAAATAAAAGTAGTGATGAAAAGAAAAATATATGTAATGAAGATAATAATAGAAAGAACGTTCATAGAAAAGAAAATATTATAAAAGACTGCATATCTCAAAAAGAGACTGATCACCTCCTGATGTGGGAATGTACGTCAATAAATTATATTAAGGGTACCCAAAAGATTGAATTTATATATGATAATAAGCTGCAGCAAGAATTAAGAAAAGAATTGAAAAAGAAAAATGATAAAATAACGCGAATAATATGCAATAAAAGCGAAAATCCTATGTTTTCAGGAACATTTTTGGAGAAACTTTTATTGAGATTAAAGAAATTGAAATTCAAGAAGTACGTACTATATGATAATGATGAAATATTTAAGTATATAACGGCCGAAGAATTGAAAGAAACGTATAACAATATAAAGAAGAACGATATAGAAATAATTATATACAGAATGCCAAGAGAAATAAAAGATAATATAACACAATATAGATTGATACAGGAATTTCATGACTCACCACATGGAGGACACTTTGGAATAAGGAAAACACTTACCAAATTAAAACAAAGATATATATGGAAAAATATGAACAAAATGGTTAAGAAATACATAACAACATGTGATTCATGCCAAAGGCATAAACAAATAAGGAATACAAAAGAACCCTTTGCCATAACAGATACACCATCACACGGTTTTGATACTATTGTAATGGACACAGTTGGACCATTAAGACCGTCTGGACAATTTAGATACATACTTACTATGCAGTGTGAACTGACCAAATATGTTGTTGCTTGTCCGCTTGAGTCAAAAGATGCCAGAACTGTCGCAAAAGCTTTAATAGAACATATAGTCTTAAAGTACGGTTTATTTAACATTCTGAAAACAGATAAGGGAACCGAATTTACCAATGAATTAATGAAAGAGATTTGTGTATTATTAAAAATAAAACAAAATTTTTCAACACCTTACCATCATGAAACTTTGGGCACGGTAGAACGAAATCATCGCGTTCTGAATGAATATTTTCTAAATTTCGTGAATGACAATAATTGGCATGAATGGATACCATATTATACTTTTGCTTTCAATACGACACCAAGTGTCGATACAGACTATTCACCATTCGAACTAATTTTTGGTAGACTTCCTAGACTCCCAAACGACATTTTAGTTGATTCCAGAAAGATTTATAATATTGACAACTACTTAAATGAACTAAAGATTAGACTTCATCACTCATTACAAAGAGCAAGAGAAATAATCCTCGAAGTAAAAAGAAAAAGAAGTATAGAATCTGAAAGGAAGCAGAATAAAATAGATCTAAGAATAGGAGATTTAGTCTTAGTTAAAGTTTTAAATAGAAAAAAGTATGAAGATCCATACAAAGGCCCATACAAAGTATTAGATTTAGAAGATTTAAATGTACTTTTAGAAATTAATAAAACTAAAACAAAACTAGTACATAAGAATTTGCTAAAAAAAATATTTAAATTGACAAAAACAATATAGATAAGAAACATAAAGATAAGAATTTCAATGTAACAATATAAATACCAAACACAATTTAGAAGTAAAAAAAAAAAAAAAAAAAAAAAAAAAAAAAAATATGTGTACATAACGCTTAAAATAAGCCTTAGTTATAATTTTTTTTTCTGTTTCATTTTTAATAATACCCAAATCTAAAAGGGTAAGGGTGTAGTGCATCTATACTTAGTAAAGGCACTGTAAGAATATTATTTAATATAAGTTAATTGAACTTGAAATTCAATCCATATTTGTTTACAATAAGTATTTTTAAGAATTTAGTGAAGTAAAATTATGAATGGTATTTGTGCTTGGTCAGCATAAATGAACATTAAACATTTTGTGGTGAACTGTTGCCATAGGAATAATGTATATGATTTTTGTAATGTAATATGATTTTTGAATATTCTCTAAATAATTGTTTTCACACGCCAACAAATTATGGTAACTAAAAAAATAAAGAAATAAAGAATTTGTCAATTCCCGTGGGAACAGCGAATTCACTATAGATTGGTTATTGTGCCAAATTAATGCTGACCATAGAATAAATTAGTATATAAGTTGGAAATTTAAAAATATAAAGACAGAATTGATTGAACAGCTTAAAGTAAAAAAGGTCTTTCTTTCTCTTCTCATTTTGGAAATCGGCACTGTTGGGTGCTGAAGAAAAACGGCTGCAGAGCTTAGCAAATACTGAAACAATTCCTTTTTTTTGTTGATTATAAAATAAACTCATTATATGGCGATCCTGCCAATCTAAAAAGAATCCTATAAATAAACAGGATAAAATTGTTTTTTTTTGGAGGAATTTTTTTTTTAAATTTTTTTCCTTGACGGAGAGTTCTACAATTTTAAATGACTCAACAAAAGGTAGACGAAATTTTTGAGAAGTGGAAAAAACATCTGCATGAAGAATACGTTCCAGAAGGAACATCAGTTGAAGCACCAACCACCTATACACCCACACCAAAGTCTGCTGGCCCTAAGCCAATTACAATAGAGCAGTATCAGACGAGACAGAAGAATCAGAAACTACAACTACAAAACTTTAGAAACCAATCCACAAGTAAAAAGAAGAAAGGAGGAAAGAAGCTAAAATTTCAGAAAGCCTGCAAGGACCTGCAGCGTATAATAGGCATCAGTGAGGGAAGACAAAAACAACGATTGATACAGCAACTAATAGATCTCAGAAAGGCCGGTTGGAGAAACCATAATAAAATATAATATAATAATAATAAAAAAAAATAAAACATTCTTCTAGGATTTTGATGTAACATTAAAATTGCACTTTAAAGATTTTGTATATACATATATACTTTTCATAAAAATGTATAGAAAAATAAGAAAAAACCAAAGAAAATTTTGATAAGTGATGAATCTAGAATTACATACTTTTCAGATAACAGAGAAAGATAGAATAAAATATACATTAGAACAAATCAAAATGGGTATCGCAGATGCAAAAGTAGAGGGCCATGCGATTGCCAACGCTACAAATACAAATAAAATAACAATAAACCAGGAAATAATAATAATTCTATTATTAATTTTCGTAGTAGTAGTAATATTCAAGTTTCTACAACACTTTATAAAAAAACAGGTTGTAAGAAATTCTGTACAAAATGCATAAATAATAAAACAAAAATAAGAAAAAAAAAAAAAATTTTAATGGAGCAGATCTTTGACGAATTAGAAAGATTAATTGTGAATGCTAGGAAATCAATAACAAAAAAAATATACAAAAGAAACTATACAAGAAAAACTAAAGCTAATAGAGCAGTTAGGTGAAAAATTCGGAAAACTTGTAGGACATTTAGAGATTCCCTTAAGAGACGAAAAGATTATTCAATTTAGAGACTTGAAAGAAACAGCAATTCAGCTATTGACAGAACATAAAGAGGAAAAAGTTGAAAATCTTAGAATCATGTCGAACTTTGACTGTAAAAAGGCTTCGGAAACAATACCAGTTTTCGACGGAAATCCAAAACATGTTCATATTTTCCTTTCAATGATAGAAATGGTTCATTCTGAACTTAATGAGCAAGGAAGAAAGAACCTGATAAAATATATATTGGCAATAAAATTAGTAGACAAAGTCAGGGACATTTTGATTATACAAAATACAATATACAAAACTTTCGATGAGCTGAAGACAGCTTTGGCAAAACATTTCAAATCAACAAGAACGTCAAGCAGCATACATTATGAATTAAGAAATACAAGACAAAAAGGAAATGTACTTAATTACAAAGAACGTATTAACACTTTGATAGCAGACTTGACATTGGTACAAATTTCGGAACTTGAGGACAGTTCAAATCAGGTAGCTCGATCTACGATTAAGACTATGAATGAAAAACTAGCTTTAGAAATTTTTCAAGAAGGTTTATATAAAGATATAAGAACAGCTGTAATAGCCGCACAACCCAAGACCTTGTCACAAGCCTTTGATATTGCAAGCACACAGGAAAGATCACTACAAATATCAGATACATTTACAACATTACAAATAAATAATAATAGACGAAACTATTACAATAACACAAATAGAAACAATTTAGGTTTTAGAAATAACAGAAATACAAATTATATCAATCCACAGATGGATAGGAACTTCAACAATATAAGGAATAACAGAAACTATAACAACAATAACAGAAATTATAACAATAGCAACAGAAACTCTAACAGTAGCATTGGAAACCATAGCAACAATAACAGAAACTACAAAAATAACAGACACTATAACAATAACAACAATAACTACAACGGCTATAACAATAACAGAGGTAATAGAAACAATAATAACACAAGAGGAAGAGGCCACTCCAATGTTCATACTATACAACAACAGGGAAACGTACAAACCCTGGAGACTCATTACGAATCTCCGAACAGGGAAAACTAAGAGTATATACACTAAATATTGGAACATCAAATTTTCTTTTCCTATCAGTAAAGAACATCAATTATCAATTAACATTTTTAATAGACACAGGCTCAGAGATATCACTCTGTAAAGAAAATGTAATATACAACTATTACAAGAATACTGACAACATTTGCCGATTGAGTGGCATTACAAATGACTTCAAAGAAACGTTAGGAACTACTGATTTACAAATAGTACTAGGAGAACAAGTATTAACACACAGATTTCAATTAGTAGAAGAAGACTTTCCTATCAGTACTGATGGAATTTTAGGAATAGATTTTTTCTGCAAATACAATTGTCAGATTAACTATGAGACACTAACTTTAAATACTTGCATAGAGGGAGAGCAAATAATAATCCCAATAGAGATTAACACAAAAAGAATACATAATATAACCATACCCCCGAGAACAGAGAAGATAGTACCCATAAGCATTGACTTAAAAGAAGATAGTGTGATATGTAGTAAAGAAATAATAAACGGAATATTTTTAGCAAACTCTATAATACCCAAGAATGGTCAACGCCATGTTAAAATCTTGAATACATTAGAGGAACCAGTACGCCTAGAGAAGTTGGGAGTCACAAAAATACCATTAAAAAATTACACAATTTATAAAACTAACATCTACAATAACAATAAGCACTCAGAGCAAAGATTTCAGAGATTACTAGAAGATCTAGATTTCAAGAACCTTGAAGAAGAAAATAAAAAAGTCATATGTGATATTCTACGACAATATCAAGAAGTATTTCATCTTAAAGATGAACCATTAACGGTAAACAATTTTTATAAACAAAGTATTGAATTAAATGATAATACACTCACTTACATTAAAAATTATAGACTGCCACAAACAATTAGACGAAATAAATGAACAGGTTCAAGAGTTGTTAGACAAAGACGTAGTAGAACCGTCTATTAGTCCATATAATTCTCCATTATTATTGGTACCAAAAAAAGGCCAAAACGACACAAAACAATGGCGTTTGGTTGTAGATTTCAGACGTTTAAACGATAAGATAGTAAATGACAAATTTCCTTTGACCAGACTTGAAGATGTATTGGACAGATTAGGTAGAGCTAAATATTTTTCCACTTTAGACATGACAAGCTCGTTTCACCAAATAGAACTTGAACCAAAATCAAGACCACTAACAGCATTTTCAACACCAAACGGTCACTTTCAATATACAAGATTACCATTTGGTTTAAAAATATCATCTAACAGTTTCCAAAGAATGTTGACAATAGCATTAGCTGGTTTAGAGTCGGAAGCATTTTTATACGTTGATGACGTCATTATTTTTGGATGCAGTTTGAAGCACCACAATGATAACCTTATTAGAGTGTTGAAAAGACTAAAACAATACAATTTGAAACTGAATCCAGCGAAATGTTGTTTCCTTAAACCAGAAGTTTTGTATTTGGGACATTTAATTACAAAGAATGGTATAAAAACCGACCCGACGAAATACAAAATAATTGAACAATATCCTGTTCCAAAAAACGCAGACGAAGTTAGACGGTTTATAGCCTTCTGCAATTATTACAGAAGATTCATTCCAAACTTCGCCAAAATAGCAACTTGCTTAAATAATTTATTAAAAAAAAAAGTAACTTTCAATTGGACGGAAGATTGCCAAATAAAATTTGAGACTCTAAGAGACAAATTAAAAAACCCGCCTATACTACAATATCCGAACTTTGACGAACAATTCATTCTAACCACAGACGTTTCAAATGTAGCTCTGGGAGCAGTCCTATCACAGGGTGAAATCGGTAAAGATCTACCCATATCTTATGCAAGCAGAACGCTAAACAAACATGAAAAAAACAAATCAGTAATTGAGAAAGAATTACTAGGTATTCATTGGGGAATACAATTTTTTAGACCATATCTATATGGTAGAAAATTTACCGTGGTCACAGACCATAGACCACTTATTGCTTTATTTACTCATAAAAACCCGTCTTCAAAATTAACCAGAATTAGACTAGAACTATCTGATTATGACTTTGATATAAAATACAAAAAAGGAAAAAATAATACGAACGCAGACGCTCTATCACGCATAAACATAAATTCACAAATATTAAGAGACATGATTCCAATCTATATTGATGAAAAAGAAAGGACAACCTTGGTAATAACACGAAGTATGATAAATAAAAGTAGTGATGAAAAGAAAAATATATGTAATGAAGATAATAATAGAAAGAACGTTCATAGAAAAGAAAATATTATAAAAGACTGCATATCTCAAAAAGAGACTGATCACCTCCTGATGTGGGAATGTACGTCAATAAATTATATTAAGGGTACCCAAAAGATTGAATTTATATATGATAATAAGCTGCAGCAAGAATTAAGAAAAGAATTGAAAAAGAAAAATGATAAAATAACGCGAATAATATGCAATAAAAGCGAAAATCCTATGTTTTCAGGAACATTTTTGGAGAAACTTTTATTGAGATTAAAGAAATTGAAATTCAAGAAGTACGTACTATATGATAATGATGAAATATTTAAGTATATAACGGCCGAAGAATTGAAAGAAACGTATAACAATATAAAGAAGAACGATATAGAAATAATTATATACAGAATGCCAAGAGAAATAAAAGATAATATAACACAATATAGATTGATACAGGAATTTCATGACTCACCACATGGAGGACACTTTGGAATAAGGAAAACACTTACCAAATTAAAACAAAGATATATATGGAAAAATATGAACAAAATGGTTAAGAAATACATAACAACATGTGATTCATGCCAAAGGCATAAACAAATAAGGAATACAAAAGAACCCTTTGCCATAACAGATACACCATCACACGGTTTTGATACTATTGTAATGGACACAGTTGGACCATTAAGACCGTCTGGACAATTTAGATACATACTTACTATGCAGTGTGAACTGACCAAATATGTTGTTGCTTGTCCGCTTGAGTCAAAAGATGCCAGAACTGTCGCAAAAGCTTTAATAGAACATATAGTCTTAAAGTACGGTTTATTTAACATTCTGAAAACAGATAAGGGAACCGAATTTACCAATGAATTAATGAAAGAGATTTGTGTATTATTAAAAATAAAACAAAATTTTTCAACACCTTACCATCATGAAACTTTGGGCACGGTAGAACGAAATCATCGCGTTCTGAATGAATATTTTCTAAATTTCGTGAATGACAATAATTGGCATGAATGGATACCATATTATACTTTTGCTTTCAATACGACACCAAGTGTCGATACAGACTATTCACCATTCGAACTAATTTTTGGTAGACTTCCTAGACTCCCAAACGACATTTTAGTTGATTCCAGAAAGATTTATAATATTGACAACTACTTAAATGAACTAAAGATTAGACTTCATCACTCATTACAAAGAGCAAGAGAAATAATCCTCGAAGTAAAAAGAAAAAGAAGTATAGAATCTGAAAGGAAGCAGAATAAAATAGATCTAAGAATAGGAGATTTAGTCTTAGTTAAAGTTTTAAATAGAAAAAAGTATGAAGATCCATACAAAGGCCCATACAAAGTATTAGATTTAGAAGATTTAAATGTACTTTTAGAAATTAATAAAACTAAAACAAAACTAGTACATAAGAATTTGCTAAAAAAAATATTTAAATTGACAAAAACAATATAGATAAGAAACATAAAGATAAGAATTTCAATGTAACAATATAAATACCAAACACAATTTAGAAGTAAAAAAAAAAAAAAAAAAAAAAAAAAAAAAAAAAAAATATGTGTACATAACGCTTAAAATAAGCCTTAGTTATAATTTTTTTTTCTGTTTCATTTTTAATAATACCCAAATCTAAAAGGGTAAGGGTGTAGTGCATCTATACTTAGTAAAGGCACTGTAAGAATATTATTTAATATAAGTTAATTGAACTTGAAATTCAATCCATATTTGTTTACAATAAGTATTTTTAAGAATTTAGTGAAGTAAAATTATGAATGGTATTTGTGCTTGGTCAGCATAAATGAACATTAAACATTTTGTGGTGAACTGTTGCCATAGGAATAATGTATATGATTTTTGTAATGTAATATGATTTTTGAATATTCTCTAAATAATTGTTTTCACACGCCAACAAATTATGGTAACTAAAAAAATAAAGAAATAAAGAATTTGTCAATTCCCGTGGGAACAGCGAATTCACTATAGATTGGTTATTGTGCCAAATTAATGCTGACCATAGAATAAATTAGTATATAAGTTGGAAATTTAAAAATATAAAGACAGAATTGATTGAGCAGCTTAAAGTAAAAAAGGTCTTTCTTTCTCTTCTCATTTTGGAAATCGGCACTGTTGGGTGCTGAAGAAAAACGGCTGCAGAGCTTAGCAAATACTGAAACAATTCCTTTTTTTTTGTTGATTATAAAATAAACTCATTATAATGTATAAGATGATTAAGGATTTTGTAAGTCATTGTAAAAGTTGTAAACGAAATAAAGTTGTTAGGCATACTAAAGCACCAATCTAAATTACTAACATACCTACGGGTCCTTTTCAATTCATATATATATTATATATATTAAACGCACAGTGCGAACTAACAGTATACAGACGCATTCCCAATGGAAACGAAAGAGGCGTCAGAAATAGGAAAAATATAAGTAGAAACGTTTATACTAAAATGTGGAAGCTTTAGAAAAGATAGAGGTAGAGGAACTGAATTCGTAAATGAATTATTTAAGGGAATATGTGCACTTATGAGGATTTAACACGTAACTTCTACAGCATATCACCATGAAAGAAACCATAGAGTAGTATTGAAAGAAACCATAGTCCTTCTCGGAACAATAAAATTGGGATGAGCGGATTTTATGTTATACATTCGCATATTTTTTTTTTTTAATTTTATATAAGACAAGGAAGATAGAGGTAAAAACTAATGGTAATAAATACGGATGCTCAAGCTAATATAATTTCATTGAACACAGCAGAATTCTTAAATATTATAGATAGTTAAAAAAATCAAAACAAAATGTTGATGTTTTTACATACAGTGGAGAAAAAATTCCTGTACTAATCCCGGCTGTAGTATAATAAATTTAAAAGTTTTCTTTTAAGCAAAAAGCTATATTTTAAAACTCGTTGTAGTCAATCTTGAATGTAAAAACATAATTGGTCTGGAATCTGCTGTTAACCTAAATCTAATTAAAAATGTGAATCTTATAACAGTAAATAATATTCTTGAAATTAGAGAAAATGTAAAGCCGATCCCGCCTAGAAAAATTCCATTTAAATTGTATGCAAATTTAGAAACTGAATTGAAAAGAATGATTGATTTAAAAGTCGTGAAAATAGTAAATGAGCCAACAGAGTGGGTAAGCTCTATAGTTCTTATAACAAAACCCAATGGAAATTTACGTGTGTCTGGATCCACGAAATTTAAATAACGCTGTATATAACATTGAGCACTGTAAAGCAAGATTACAAGGATCTAAATATTTTACGTCTTTAGACGCCAGCAGTTGATTTTGGATGATACGCCCTTTGGCCGATAGAGGTTCTTGCACTTACCATTTGGTATAAATGCGGATCTTGAAATTTTTTATTCAGAAATGATAAAGTTTTTTATTGATATAAATGACTTTTTAATTCACTCATCCTCCATGGTGGAGCATACCAAAATCTTAGATATGGTTCTCCAGAGGGCAAAGGAAGGAGATATTACAAGGACGTAAGATATTACAAACAGAAGTTTAATTCTTGAATCATGTCTTTAGTCAGTACGCAGTTAGGCCTGATCAGGAGAAAATACAGTCCATAATGGATATGCCCAAGCCTTCTAACGTAAAGGAACTGCAAAGATTTTTAGAAAAGGTAAATTATCTAGGCTCTTTTATTGAAAATTTAGCTGCTAAAAACAAAAAGAAATTTTAAAAAAGGACATTCAATGGCACTGGTCATCAATTCATCAGCAGGAGTTCGAAAATCTCCAACGAGAGATAACGACATATCCGGTACTGACATATTTTGATCCTTATAAAAAGTTAACGTTAACTATTAACGCTTCTAAATTTGCACTTGGTGCTGCGTCAGTTTCATTAACAGAAGCACAAAGAAACTGTGCCCCAAATAGAAAAGGAACCTTTTGCTATTCTATTTGGCTGTATTAAGTTTCATCAATTTATATATGAACAAAAATTCACCGATCATAAACTCTTAGTTAGTCTATTCAATAAGCCGCTTTACAAGTTCCTGCATATCAACAACGATTTATGCTTAGGTTACAAAGCTATGATCTGTTAGTTGAATACAAACTAGGAAAATATTTGCAGATTGCAGACACATTATCAAGAGCTCCATTACAGGATACAGCACTGACTGACATGGACAAGGAGATACATATGTATGAGACATCAGAATTCCAACGCCAAACCGAAAATACTTCCACATGAAATTGTAGCCAAAATAGGTGCAGATTTATTTGAGTTTAAGAAAAAAACGTATCTACTGGTTATAGATTTTTACTTAAAGTACATTGAAATAGAAATGCTTAATTCAGGATATAACAGTTCGATAGCAGTTCTGAAATTTAAATCTATTTTTGCTAGACATGGAATATCGTTTACAGTAATAACAGACTCCGTTCAGTTCAAAGGAAAAAAAAATTAGGGAATTAATCACGTAACATCATGCCCATATCTAGCAAGATCTAATGATATAGCTGAGAGTTCTGTTCAGACAATACAAAAATTGTTGTTAAAGGCAACCATTTCACGAAATTTATAGAAGGAGCTATTAGAACAAAGTGTGAAGAAACTAAATGAACTAAACAGTATCCATATTTCTATAACGAGTTTATCAACAAAGAAATTCAGGACCTTTTGCATAATGAACTAATTCAGCCAAGTAGAAACCCCTACAACAGTCCCATATGGACAGACCTTAAGAAAGGGAGGCCAAAAAGAGGCATGATTGTAGATTTGCAAAAATTAAATTCGTATACTATTACTGATAGATATTAGATACCTGATGTCAATATGACACTTCAGAAATCAGACAAGGCCAGGGGTTTTACAACTTTAGATTTGAAATCGGGATTTCACCAAATTTACTAGAGGAAAGAAAATCGCGAAAAAAAAAGGTCTTTTCAATAAATGGTGCGGATGCAATTCTGATTTGCAGCCAAGACAACTTACAATCTGTTTTCTATCTTATGTACAATTTTTGTTTCAACAAGAAATTTATTTTTTTAAATGTCTGGCATCTTTGCAATGAGCAGTTGAAATATTTTGCGGTCGGCTTTATAATTTTCACAAAATAAATGAAAACAAATCTTAAACTTTGCTAATTAAGTTGTCAAATGTTTTAAGTAGTTGTGTTTTTTTTTTAAGATAAATAAAGAGACTCTATAATGAGTCTATGCATTGTCCATAAGCAATATTAAACATAAGTATTGGTAAAAGATATAAAATCTTCAATTAAACTCAAAATTTTTTTATATTAGTAAACCATATAAAAAGACAAACATAAAATTTTGCCTTAACCCCAGCAAACTTATATATACATACCGTAAATTATTATATAAATTGCATTACGTTGTTGTTGCTGCTGTTGTACACCTACCGTTGCAAAAACGTGGATTAAATCACTTACAAAGGCTTTACACGTAATCTTCATTATACACATTGCCTATATTGTTGTTGCTGTCGTGTTGCTGAATAATGCATCCCACTAAAAAAATTGGCTGCGCCTTGTCTTCCTGTGGGAAGAATAAAACTAAGTGCTAGGCAAGCTTTTCTTGTTGCTTGTGTCGAAAATGGTATCATGCCAATTGTTTTGGCATCTCTGCAGATCAAATACCCATATTGAACGAAGAAAAGGGTACACTAAATTATTTATGAATTGCTTGCAAAGAATCATTCCTCTGTGACGAGCTTAGGAAGAGTCTTGCAGATACTCAGACTAAATTTGACACTACTCTTTCTGAGGTGAAAATTGAACTGAATACTAAACTATCCAAACTTAAGAAGGATATTAATAATTGCAATAGAAGAATTAATATTGTTGATGAATCAACCAATAATAGAATAAAGTGTCTGAAGGACCGCAACGATATTTTGCAAAAGGTGCTGAATAGAAATGGTATTTTTATCAGTGGATTGCCGAAATACCAAAATGACTTCATTGACGTTGTCACTAAAATTTTCAACAACTTAAAGGTTGACGTAGACTCGCGCGATATCAACGGCTGCTTCTCTAAACATAAAATGTAACTGGTAAAACTGGAGCTGACATAGTAGCTGCATCGGAAACGTGTCTAAAACCACATTTCAGACGGTTTAGTAAGCATTCCAAACTACTATGTTAAACTAATGAATGCGAAGCTATGAGAGGTAGTGGTGTGGCTTTTTCTGTATGTACTTAATTGAGCGCGAAACAGAAAATCAAATCTTTTAGGTGTTGAATGTCTTTTTATTGAATTATCTTGTGTAAACTCAAAGGTCTTAATTGGTGATGTTGTCTATGCTTCACATGGCAATCTTGTGGCGTTAGATGATTTGTGTTGCCAATATTAATTTGATTGTACTCTGAGTGACTTTAATAATAATCTGCGCAATGTCTCTAAAGCAAGAGTTGTACAGGATTTATGTCAGTTACATAACAGTATACCCACTCATTTTGATCTTCAACATGACTCCACTTCGCTATTGGATTATTGTCTTATTACTGATTTGGGTTCTGTTCAATGTTCTGGACAGTTTTTAATTTTTTTTTTTTTAGTATTTAGTCCTATCCTTTATTTATATCTGTATTAATATACCAGTTGAGTCTACAGTTCAAGTATTGGAATTCAGAGATTATAACTGCATTAATTGAAATATCGTCCATGAAATAATTTCTGACTATAACTGGAATACTATGTATAATAATAGTAACGCTGACTTTTAACCGGTTAAACAATATAATCTTCTTAATAAAACTGTTCCTATTAAGCGAATTAGCTGTCCAATAAATAAGTTTTTTTTAGATATTTATGAAGTAAAATTCGCGAGTACTATGAGAGATCTATCCTTCAAGGCGTATAGGGAAAATATGAATGAGTCTAATTGGAAAATTTACTGCCGGCATAGAAATACAGTCAAAAATATTCATGAAAATTTAAAACAAAGTTTTGGGAATCTAAGTTTAGTAATTGTAATAGCAGAGATATTTGGAAAATTATAAACAAAAAAAGTTGGGAACGGATTAAATTGCGTCTACGCTCATAATCCTGAATCTTTTATTCAACATTTTATCTCCTCCCAAGTTGATAAAGGCTGTGCTTCTCCGTGCTTTGATGGAATGTTACGCGATGGTTTCAACTTCAGATGTATTAACAAAATGAAATTCTTGCTAAAGTGAAATCAAATACGCTAGGTTATGACAATATTCCGTGAAAATTTATAAAAACCGTTTATCCCTACATTAACAAATTACTTTTAATAAGGTTCCATTTGTAGAAAGTATGAAATGTTTAGAAGTGTCACTGGACAATAATATGTCATTTGATAATAACATATCAAATGTTACTGCCAGGGTCAACAATGTTTTAAGATCATTATACAGTCTTAATATTTACTTGCCTCTCAAAATAAAACTTAACTTAGCACACGTATTACTTATGACACATATTCTGTATTCCATTAAAATTTACAGTGGATGTACATCATCTAATTTTAGTCGCTTAAGATTGGTATTTAATCGCATAAGATATAATTTTAGACTTAAATGTATCATGTATTAAATTTTGCTAAAATCTTTTTAAAATGTTCTTTCCAGGATTACATAAAAATAAGAATCTAATGCAATTTGTACCGTATTACTCAAGTGAGAGTATGTAGACTATATAATAATCTTCCTACTGACCTGGAAGCTTTGTTAACTCTATCGCAAGTTTTAAACGCAGGCTGTACAATTTTTACACCTAACTTTTTTTATAAAAAATTATATAAGTTTTATGGTATATCATTTATTTTCCACAAAGGGTTATATAAATATAAATATTAGGTTCGGTCAATTTTTTTCTCGACAAAGCGGTTGTAAAAATCGTAATCTGCGATGAATTCTAAGAAAATTTTCCAAAGAAACCATGTGTCTAAAATCAAAATCGAACTTCCGATTTTAAACGAGAAAGTTTTGTTTTCATATGCTTTTTTGGTTCTAAATATGTTAAAATTTAATGCAATTGTTCTTAATCGCGGTCCGTGTACAAGATGGTTTGATACTCCTAATTATCTACAATGTGCGCAGATTTGGTGTGTCAGACATAGTGGCTGCGTGTTTACCTACTGCACTTTTAAAGATATAGGTTTTAAAGACGAAAATAGAGAAGTTGTTTTAATGGATAACTGTAAAGTAGCGCGAGAGAAAAAAAATCAGGGATTCTGTGCGAGAAAAAGAAACAAGAGCTTCTAGCCTGCTGGCATTCGCTTTTGTTTGCAGAAAAGATAAGTCCATGAAAATGGAGAATATTAACAATAAACTTCACCCAAGGATGGTTAAAGAATCACATATCGTGGTTGTGCGGACCTAAGCTGAGCTATTGGGTCATTTAATACTCGATGCTCAGGACGCTGGTACAAAACAATTGCAGCTATATGACTTTTTTGTAGAAAAGAACTTAGCTCCTACCGATCGGGTTGGAATTTGCTTTGACAGTGAAGTGGCCAATACTGGCACTGGAACCGGTATATTGCGACGATTTGAAGTAACGTTAAACAAGTTATTGCACTAGTTTGTTTGCTTGTTACATATTAATGAGTTACCTTTACGACACCTATTTGCCGCTCTGGAAAAATATATCACAAGTGGTCCGTGAATAGGTACTAGAAATCTCACGAAATTAATGGGAACCTGTAAACAGATTCAGGTGAGCACAGAATTGGTAATTTAATATCTATATTTTTTATTCTAAACAGGAAACTTGTCTTTTTTAGGTTGTTTCCGACTTTGTAAGTATTTTGCAGAGAAAAAAACTTTCAACGGACGTTAAGTATTTTCATTCATAATTAATAATAATTAATTAAAGTTATAGCAGTTTTATTTAAAAACTTTAAATTAAACATATAACAATTGTTTTACAATTTTTTGTTGTTTTCTTCTCATTGATTCTACTGAATTATGTTGCTTACATTACTTCTAAGAAATATTGCAATATTTATTTTGAAAACATTAGTATTTCTTGCATTAATGTTTTTTATAAGCTAATTGGTGCTATTGAGGATAAATGTAATAAAAACCAAATTTGTTACATTTCTTAACCCCGACGTTTCGTCAATTTTTTATTGACTTTTCAGGGGATTTCGTCTGTATTTAATAAAATAATTATTAATAACATGTATATACAAAAAAAAAAGCAATCAGAACTTACAATAAATTAAGAAATATCACATTTAAAAATAAACAAGAAAAAGAATTGTACAAATGACAAACATTTAAACATTGCACTACTCATTTTAATATTATTGTTGTACTTTTTATATTTTTTATTTTAGTGCAACACTATATATAGCTTGCGCTTATTTTGTCAGTGTCTTCTTTGTGATTCATTGTTTTTGTAATTTTTTGTTGTATATGCAAGCTCTCAAGTATAAAACGTTTTTTCTCCACTTTCTCTTTGTCAAGTATTTTAATCGTATCAAAGCCAGCTGTGTGTCCTGTTTCTATGATGTGTTGAACTAGTGCAGTCGATCTTTTTCTTTTTTCGATGTCCATCTTGTGTTCGTTCATGTTATATATATATATATGCACAGCGCTTCATTTGGGGACACAAAAATTTTCAATTTTTTTGTACGAAATTATATAGTTTTAGAAAAAATATAGACCTAGAATCAGAAATTTCCTTATAATTCTTTTTAAGATCGGAGAAAAAGCGTTTACAATATATAGCGTTTTGTTTGAAGTCATTTATATACCTTGCGCTTTCTTTGGATCACTGTCCTCAACATTTACTGTATATACATACGAATTATTATTGCCAGATGTTCTATTTATTTTGGACTTCATTTCCGCCGGCGTAATCTTAATTTGCAAGGCATCGTAATTTTAATACTAATTGTATCAGTGCTGCCAAGAAGATTTTTAATAAATGTGTTTTATTATTCAAATTTGGCAATATATGCAAAAAAATTATTATATATACTAAACAAATTTTAGCAAAATGAAATGGTGATACAAATTATAAAATTACAACGAATAAAAAAACATACTTCATATGCGAGTTATTAATTTTGTGTTCACAATTTAAAAAAATCAACAAAATATTATAACACATCAGTATCCGGCAACGCTTAAATATATAAAAAGCACAGGACGGAAAATGCAATTTTAAACAAAAAATCTTAAATGAAAGATATAGCAACAACTACGATATAGCAACAGCTAATTTCGTAGTTATACGCTATATCCAGATCTAGTTAAGCGACAATACCGCAAAACAAGAGAGTTATACATAGGACGGACGTAAAATGCAATTGCAAAATTAAAAAACTACAGCAACTACTAGCTTCGGAATTATGGACGTCAATAGTTTTTGTTTTTATTAAAACATATCTAGTTTGCGTTTGATTCTTTAAAATAAAGAAAAGGAAAAGAGGTTAAATAAACAAATGCAGCTATTTTTTTAGAGTATATACTTTTATACTATACTTTTATAATACTTTTTATATTTAGAATATGCTATTTCCTGATGCATATACATATTTCATATAGGCAAACTCCAGATCAACTTTGCCGTTAATCTTCCAGGATAAAAATAAAAAAAATCAAATGAAAAAATTGGCTGAAACTTCTAGTTTCGAAGTTATATACCTCTATGGTTTCTTATATTCTATCGGCCGTCTTCGGATCTGCCTACCTAACCAATATACCAAGAAAAAGTTGTTATCTATAGGATATAAACTTGAGCAGTTGTTAAATGGCCATATGGATATGCTTTCCCCGCAGTAATACATTTAATTTTTAGTTTAGTTTAAAATAATAAATATTTCATGATATTCTCATAATAATATATTTTCATATTGACAGATTTGTTATATGTATATTGAGTGTGGCAGTAATAATTTCAGCAAAAAATTATAAATTCGCCTACGCTGCCACCTGGTAATTAATTTGCCTTAGTTACACCTGTTATTTCGCCGTGCATAAAATGATAAAAACCACGGTGAAATTATATTAGCTCAGTGGTTTTGCTTACTTTTTATTCTGAAAAGCTCAAAATGTATTTAAACATTATTGGAAACTTTTAAAGCTTCAAATTTTTGTAAAGATTAATTTTACCAATTAAATTGCAAGTTTGTTACTTTAAAGAATTCGGTCTTTTATTTTGTTCTGTTATTTTTAAGATACTTAGTCCAACAAGAAACAACAAAATCTCTTTGCATATACTTTACTTAATACCATTTGGTGCTTTAAATAAAGTTGTACCAATTGGCTTCTATTAGCAATACCTCATATTATATTATATTTTCATTTTTTTAAATTTTATTTTGTATAATTTAGTTTTTTCAAATTATTTGAAAACTATTTTTTTTTACAAATGCTTTTAAAATTTTGACAACGCTGAACATAGACATAAATCAGCTGGGCTGATGCCTGTTAATGAATTCGCTTTGATATAAAATTTTTACAAAGACTAACGGCCAGTTTTTGACTTCATATTTAAATACGCATTTTGTTAATTTCATTTAAATTTAAATAGTATTTAAATACAGTTTCAGTTTTTCAGCCATTTATGATCGTTCTCATTTAACTATGATAAAAATACGGCAGCATTACGAAATATCAACATAAATCTCCATTGTTTATGGAAAACAGCTGCTAACAAGTACAACGAATTGCAAATTTTGTGAAAAATAATTTAAATATATTAAAAAATGTCAGCGATACTCATGTATTCAGCACCTAAACTTATTAATTACTAACTTTTAAATTAATATTTTCATTAAAAAATGTGTGCAAAACATAAAATATTGTTCTATTAATGGCTAAATGTTTGTTTACTTTTGTTCAGTTTTGCGAAAAAACAACAAATGGACTTTAAATGCGCAAGATTGGTCATTTAAGTTTCATTTAAATGTGCATTGGAAAACTGAATTTTTTACTTAAATAGAACTTAAATATAAATGACATTTAAAAACAAAGTCAAAAACTGGCCTTAATTATATTGCAAGTTTGTTACTTAAAAGAATTCGTTCTTCTATTTTGTTCTGTTATTTTTAAGATATTCAGTCAAACAAGAAACAACAAAATCGCTTTTATACACTTTACATAATAACATTTGGTGCTTTTAATAAAGTTATACCAGTTGGCTTCTATTAGCAATACCTCATATTATATTTTATTTATTTATTTTATTTTTTTACTTATTAAAATTATTTAAAAACCTGTTTTTTACAAAAGCTTTTAAAGTTTTGAGAAGGCTGAACATAAAAACCAAGGCGAATCAATTACCAGGGGCAGCGTAGACAAATTCATAAATTTTCGTCGTGATAACTACTGTCAAAAAAGTACCAAGTAGGTATCGGTAAAAAAGTACTCTATTTACTTGAAGTTTATTATTTTATGTTATGTTATGCAACTTTTCATAGTGTATGTTTAAATACCAATTAACTTTAGTGTAAATTTTATAATTATTTTTCGGAGTATTTTAGAGTCAATTAAGACTACTTTTAATTTGCAAATCTTCTTTTTTGTTCTTTCAACGAGTTAACCGATAACGGTTTTTAAATGTTGTTTGCCACTTTTCACTTGATTATAAGTTTCTAACGAGTTTAAAATTCACTCGTATTATTTGTATCAACGCTACGAAAAAAAGGTAATCAGTATATATATTTTAATAAAGAACAATAAATCTTTCGATAATCTTGGAAATTATTATTTTTTTCCCATCGGTTATACGCCGAAACAATGTACCAAAAATGCTACGCTGTACAAGGAAAAATGGCAGTTCTTTAGAAAAAAAAATATGTTAACAAAATGAAGATATAAACAAAAGAAAAAATTAATGATGTGTAAATTTTTAATATAATGTAAAAAATATTTTGTAAACGTCCATTTTTTCGATATTTTATTAATGTGAATTATAACTAATGCAAAAAATACAGTGTAAATGAATTGAAATAGATTTTACAATTAAATCTAGCAGATTTCGGTGTTATGTAAATGAACTATTAATATCAATTATAAGCATTTTAGAAAACTATTTAGCACATATTACACTTTCAGCTTCATAACCGATATGTATGTATGTTAACAATATCCTTAAAATACAGAATATTAGGTCAGTTTCTTTACGCTATTTTGGAATCCCGTGGGATTCCAATTTGCACGAAAATTGTTTTCTTACTTCAAAATTGGGTAAATGAGAAATTGATAATTTGAGAGAATAAAGTTCTTCTTATTCATGCACGAAACAGCCCAAACTTTTTCTTCGTGCAAGTTATTTAAACTTGTGCAACAGCCTCAAAACACAAACAAAATACAAAATAAATAATTTCTTTTTGTTGATTTACTGAAATTTATTTTTTTATTAAAACAGTCAAAATTCTTTGAGTTTTCATTTTGTGTTTAAAATTTTAATTTTGTGTTCCCGTACTTTAATATAATTTTGTCTCTTTATAAGAGAAAACAATGCTTGCGCTCATTTTCACGAACCTTACCCAAAAAGTAAAGAAACAGACCTATTAAGAAAGTCTTGTTTTTTATTTATGAATGACTTATAAGTATGTATATTCTTTTTTAGAAAATTTTTAAACAATTCTAATGAAATGTTCTTGGTAGAGGAAACAAGACATATGTACATATATCATGTAAGAAGACGCACTTTGAAAATTTGTCTTGAGTTTGTTCATGCTTTTAAATAAATTTTATCTATAGGAGATAGGAGCCTTGTTGAATGATACGTAGTTTTTCTGTATTGGAGGCATTTTTTTCTTCGAACTGTGTACAAACAACAAAGTGTTGCAAAATTCGCCATTGTTCCAATGTTCTTCTGGCAACAGACTCAAAATAAAACCATCTAAATTTTAAATCAAACAAAAAGAGCCATATAACAAAAAAGGGTCCAAAAAGGATAAAATATCGTATATCAAAAAGTGGCATATTTAGTTCTTTTTAAAAAGGGGCACTGAAAAAGTCTCGATTCGAAAAAATAGCAATTAGGTACTTAGTTTATTTTTCTTTGCCTTAATATTATGAAATAGTTGACTGATACGAGTAGGTATCGATATATTTTGTTCGATATTGAGTACGTATCGATATTTTTCGATCGATACCGTATCGAGAAAAATTTCGATATCCTAGTGGTATCGTTCTATCCTAGGCTTGCCAGATGGCCTGGATTCGCCTGAATTTTCCAGTTTTTTATGTCTGGTCCAGTTTCCAGGAAAAATGCAATCAGTCCAGTTTTTTCATATTTTATATTCTTTTATAAGGAAATTAATATTTTGTACAGAAAAATTGCGTTCTAAATACAATGAAATTACAACTATATTTGCAAATGTTTAGATTTTTTCTTTTTCTAACTCCAATTATTACCATTTTACTTCTGCTGTCTGCGAAGGAGATTTAATAATTTGCCAAAAAAATATTCCAATCGATAAGATATGGTCCGTCTTTTTTCAAAAATGTGATAAAAATAAAGTACAAAATCTGTATAAATTGGTCTCATTCGTTTTTTCCATTCCAATAAGTAATGCTTTTTGCGAAAGGATCTTTAGTATTTTAAATAATTTATACTCTCAAGAGAGACATAGAATTTCTTTCGACTTAATAAAGGCTGAAATTTTAATAAGATTAAACTTTGATGAAAGTTGCAAAAATTTTCAAACTTTTTTGCATACTAATAAAGCAAAAGAGTTAGTAAATTCTGTAAATAAAAATTCAAAATATATGTGGCAAAAGATATATTCTATGTACCTATGTATAAATATGTACTTAATATAATATTAAATTGATATGTTAACGTGTTTTTTTCTTAATTTTTAATAAAATTTCACTTTTTGGAACAACAAGTGCATTTTAAACAGGTTCAGTTTTTTTTTCTAAAATCCAGGCGCAAATTTTACGTTTTTCAGTTTTCAGGCTTTTGGGATCTGGCAAGCCTATTCTATCCCTACACCTGGTAATTGATTCGCCTTTGTAAAAACAAATCCGCTGAGCTGGTGCCTGTTAATGTAATCATTTTAATTTAATATATAATTTCATGCTTTCTTTTTCTCAAGATGATAAAAACTTTGTAGGGTATTTTTTGTTTTGGCTAACTTTTTTCAGAGTTGCATGGAAAGTACACGTTTTTGTTTTTTTATGGCGTGTATAAGCGCAATGTTGTTTCCCTTTTTACATAAAAACATGTAAACAAACTGTGCAAGGTACATTTATTTTACTAGATAGTAGCGGCTCGGCAAAAATACAAAGTTAGTTACTTGGTAAAATAAATGCACCTTGCAAACTGTGACAAAAAATAACGCTTTCAAACTCGATTACAACTCGTTAATTTAATTTTAATGCAAAAGAATAAACTTAAAAGCTCACAGATAATAGAATTAAGTTTGGATAATACCACTTTTGATAATTACGAAATACAGGCGATACACATAAACCTAATAAGAGTAAAGGGTGTTTCACTAGTTGACGTGATTTGGCCAAACTGTTGAACAGTTTAAGAAAGACAATTGAAATTTACAAGGAGCTTTAGTGCTAAGTCCGCTTTGACAACAAGAATAAAATATTGATTTTTTCTATATGCTATAGTATCTAAAAAATTTTATAAAAATCTTTGAAAAAAATTATTGCTAACTTATTCAGAACCACACAGTACAAAAACTGAAACAGCAAGGACGAAAAAACGGCCAAACACTCGTACATACATTGATATAAGTATGTATGTACATATAATAACATTTATGATGGATTATAAAAATTGCATGACATCTTTATCCAAATTCATGCACTGCAGTATTAATTTATATTTTGATATTTTATTACTGATAGCTTTTAATTTGGTTAATAATAAGTGTTCTTTCTTTTTAACCGACTTCAAAATAAGAAGGAGGTTATCAATTCGACTGAATGTTGCTATTTTATGTTTGTGCCTGCAGAACTGAGTCATTATTTAACATATTTTGAAAATTTTTGGTGATATGATAGTTTATGCTTACAGATTGGTCCCGTTTTAAAAACAGTTCATAAAAATTAAAGGGTGTCCCCATACAACATACATATTTTTTACGTGTATGAACTGCAAAGGGCACTTTTGTGAAACTTAAAATGACTGGGTATTACCTTACCTCCCAATTGCAATAAGTTATATAAAAAATAAATCTAAAAATTAAAGAGTGTCCCATAATTAATGGAAATATACTTACATATATGGTCCTATCTTTTGAACCGTTTTAGACAAACGCTTGCAAATTGGACAGAATATCGATTGCTATGATCTTTATAGTAACAAGTATTAATATTAAAAATTAAAGGGTGCGCCAATAGTTCATTTAATTTGATGTATATGGCCATATTTTTGAACAGTTGTAGACAGACGCTTGAAATTTACAACGTACCTGTATTTCTAAGTCCGCTATAACAACAAATATAAAATTGGGATTTGGAGGTTAAAGGGTATCCCAATAGTTAATCTAATTTCAAGTATGTGGCCGAACTTTTGAACCATTATAGACAGAACGCTGAAACTTAAAACCTAACGTATTTCTAAGCGCGTTATATCAACGAGTTTCTAATTTGAATTTAGAAATTAAAGGGTGTCCCATATTTAATGTAGATTTACTTATATGGGCCTATCTGTTGAACCGTTATAGACAAATGCTTACAAATTGGAGAGAGTGTCGACTGCTACAGCCGGTATAGTAACAAGTATTATAATTTAAAATTATAAATAAAAGGGTGCCCCAATAGTTCATTAAATTTTAAACAGTTGTAGAGAAATTTTAAACAGTTGTAGAGAAATGATTTAAATTTACAAAAAACCTGTATTACTAACTCCGCTATAATAAAAAGTATAAAATTTGGATTTGGAAATAAACGGGTGTCCTAATAGTTGCTGTAATTTGTGTATGTGGCCAAACTTTTGAACCGGCTAAAATTTAAAAGGGACATGTTTTGCTAAGTCCGCTATAACATGAAGCTTACGATCTAAATTTAGAAATTAAAGGGTGTTTCCAAAATTAATGGAATTTGTTCTATATTGGCGTATTTTTTGAACCATTATATACAAACACTTGAATTTTAGTCAGAATGTACACAACTTTGTTTGGTATAATAAGAATTATAAAAATTTTAAATTATAAATTAAAGGGTATTACAATAGTATATAATCTGATGTATATAGTCAAACTGTTGAACCGTTATAGAAAGATGGTTAAGATTTGATTGCTAAGTCTACTAAAGCAGCAAGTACATAATTTGAATTTGGAAAATAAAGGGTGACCCTATAGTTGCTGTAATTTGATGTATATTGCCAAACTATTGAATAGTTGAACATGCACATATAGAATTTGGTGATATATGGGGTCCCTATAGTTAAAGTAATCAAAATTATGTGGCCAAAAATATGTGGCCATCCTCTTGAACCGTTATAGGCAAACAGATGAAATCTGTTTTGAAGTCGGTTTTTTTTCGCAAGAATTATTTAATATATTTTTTATTTGTTTTTATAGATATAAGTGAATTATAAATGTTTTTACTAACAATTTCAAATTGTACACATATTAAGTATATGTTTTGAAGTCGGTTTTTTTTGAAAGAATTTTTTTTCATATAGTACATTAAAAACGGTACGATTTAATCATCATGCCGTACATTTTTTATCATCCCAAAGAAACAACAATTTTCTTAGCAAATTTGTGCTAGTAAAGCATTCCGTTACTTTTTACATTTGGGAGAATAATTTTAAAAGTTTTTTTAACTCTCTCGTTGCTAGGTTTTGCTAGTAAACTTACTAAACAGACAATTAATAAATCGTAGAGTTCTTTAAAAAGGCTGTCACACACATCCATTTAGACATGTGCCCGGTCGTTCGTTTCAGTGACCTTTCTTTTTCGGTTAATTTTCAAAGACTGATTCGTTCGTTCAATTCGTTCAACCGGTCAATTTGAACGAAAGGAGCCGGTTAAATATCTGGCTCATTTTGTTCAATATTGTCATCCGTTCAATTTAACCCGTACACTATCGAACGAAAAGACCCGATTTAAATGACCGGATCATTCCGTTCACTTGATTGATTTGGTCAATTTAACCCGTTCGTTCGCGAACGACACAGCTCTACATACAGTTTTAATCCACACTTAATTTAAAACAGTCAAATTAATAATAGATGCTGCTATAAAAACAAAAACTTAACGTAATTGTCGCTAAAAACCGACCATACATTGAATTCGGCTTCAATTTATACTTCTACCATAATTTAATACTTTAAGTAAAGTATACCAGTTGGCTTATTTTATTTTTCCTTTTAAATTTTATTTTGTAAAATATCAATTTACTTAATTGTGCTTGATTCCTTCAAATAATAAATTTTCTTGCCAAAGTATTTTGTAAAATAAATATGTATTTTTTTATTTTTTTAATTTATTTGAAAACTATTTCTTTTACAAATGCTTTTAAAATTTTGATAACGCTGCACATAAATATAAACCAGCTGGGCTGATGCTTGTTAATGAATTCGCTTTGATTTAAAATATATTTTTATGCATGGTAACACCCCGTTTACATTTGACAATGCTGTCATGACAATTAAATAATAGGCATTAGTTGCCAAAAATGCTGACACTTGCTTCTGTAGTGCAGGCGTCCATACAATAATTATCACAGTCCATTATGAGAAAAAACCTCACGTTCACGGAAATTTCAAATAGCTTTAGCGTTTCTTTCTGCTATATTTTCATTCCTGTTGGTTTATGCAAAGAAAGTTTTAGTAATTAAAATGATAATTTAATACCAATTTCATTTGGTTAAAACAATTTTAATAAATTTGTCGGCATACGTCAAATCACTGTCTTATTTACTATCTTCAAAATATTCCAGACAGTATTTCAGACAATTGAAATGTATACATGTATTAAAGAAAAACTGTGCTAGTATTGTTATTGTTATAACAGCATAGTCTAAAATAATTCAGGTGGTCTCGATGGCGAATTCATTGATTTTCGCCGTAAATGCTAAATGTCAAACACTAAATTTAAAAAAAATTATACATATTTTTATATATCTCACATCTAGTTCAAAAGTGACACAATTCAAAATTTAATTAAATTGTTCATTATCTAGTGTATAAATATTAAACAAATAGAAAGAACTTTTTATATCAAATTCGGTATGGATTTTCAACTTAATAGTCTAAATTTTTCGTTTTTAAGCATTTTTATTCAGGTCAAAAACAATTTTTTTTCAATTTCTGAAAAGTTAAAATTTTGAGTTGTATCACTTTTTAACTAGGTGTGCGATATGGATTTTGGCATTTAGCATTTACAGCGAAATTAATGAATCGCGCCACGTTGTATTATTTCGCCATGGTTTCAAGCTTCTGTGTCGAGGAGAAGATAAAAAAACTTCGTAGTGATTTTTTTGTTTTGGCTAACTTTTCTCAGAGTTGCATGGAAAATACGTGTGAATACGTTTAGGTTTTTAGGGACTGTATGAGTGCAATCAAGATATATTTTTTTACTGAGACAAGAGTTGTTTGTATTTTCTCTTTTTTAATTTTGTTGTTTTTTTACTTTTGTTTACGAATTAAAAAAAAACACTAACAACAAGCATTTATGTTTAGAGCAATTAACTAGACTTGTGCCATTTAGTTCATTTTAGTGACCACTCATTTTAGTTCAAAGTTTAAAAATGAACTAGTTCAATTTTTAGTTCAATATGTCTTATTAGTTCGAATGATCTTTAAGTTCAAGGCGCCTTTAGTTCAAATGATCTCTCCCGGTTTTGTTCTCATCTTAACAAAAAAGTATTGCTACTGTTGCTTCTATTCTGTTAACATTCTATTTGACTTACAATTGCTGCAGCAATCTATCTATTTTAGAAGCAACACATTGATTAAGTGATAGCATAATAAAATTTATATTCATTTAATTTCTGATATATTCTATTATTTATATCAGCAATAAAGGCAAAGAGTAACTATCGTCTTAAATTTTATTTAAATTTGTTGTAGAGCCGCTACTAACTAGTAAAATAAGTGTACCTTGAGTGCAATGTGGTTTCCCTTTTTACAAAAAAAATGTAAGCAAACTGTAAAGGCTGGTTCACCGGCAAAAATTTTGTTCCGAAACATTTTTTTTTTAAATGTAGTTTCTCTCTCTCTCAAAAAATAAAATGTCAAACTACATATAAAAAAAAAATGTTTCGGAACAAAATTTTTGCCGGTGAACCAGCCTTAAAAGGTACATTTATTTTACTAGATGGTAGCAGCTCTGCAACAAATCAAAATTTGTAAGCACAGCATGGCTTTTTTGTTGCTTTGTCCGTTGGTAAAGCAGAAGGAGAAATAAAAAAACAAAATATAATTGCTATTAATATACCTGTTTGTTTTGTTTTGCAATGCTTGTTGTTAGTGTTTTTTAAAATTCGTAAAAAGACGTACTAAAATATAAACAAGTTTTGATATTTAAAACCACAAATTAGCTGGCCGGACGACAGTACCTAGTAAAATAAATGTACTTTGCAAACTGCGACGGAAAATATCACTTTTGCACTCGTTCACAACTCGTTAATTTAATTTTAATGCAAAAGAATACAATTAAAAGCTCCCAGATAATAGAAACAAATTTTGATACTTTTTGAGCCTACATGAAATTTTCAACAGCTCATGCAGACATGCAATTTTTGCTTCTTAAATTTTTTTAAATTCTCTTTCTGAATCGCGTTTGTTTCGGCACATTTAAATTTTGTTTCTGCAATTTTGGCCTTGATTTTTTAAATATTGTTTTTTATTAAAACGACGAATGAAAAAACAAAAGCAAGTGCATGAAACAGATAACCCGTTCTTGCCATATCTTTCCTCTCATCCATGATCTCAATAACTACGCATTAAAAGCTGTAAAGATGGACGTAGACGAAGTAATTTTGAAAAAACATGATTGAACTGATTATACTTAAAGGATTGTGAGAAAAGTTACCTACTACCCTAGCTTAGTTAAAGAAAAACAACAAAATAATACTTATTTATGGAGTTTAACAGTAGTGAACCAGCAAGAAATAATGAATTCACTGAAATCATTACTGTCAAACTTCATACATAAAAAATATATACAGTTTTTTATATATATATGGGGTTTGGCAGTAATAATTACAACAAAAAAAAAATGAGTTCGCCTACGCTGCCACCTCATAATTGGTCCGCCTTGGTTATACCCAAAGTATATTTATATTAAGTAGATGCAAGTCTACAACAAATACAACATTTCATGTATTATGTCAAAAAACAGTTCAGAGACGGCAAAGTGGGTAACATTTTAAAATTTTTCTAACTAAAAAATTAATATTAATTTTACTTATGGCGTTTTCTTTTCTGACAAAAATGTTGCATATGTTTAACACTTTTTACACCTTTGTGTTCTTTTCTAAAAAATGTTCGATAGTGTAAATTAAAAGTATGTTCTTTTGAAAATATATTGCACTAAAAAGTGTAAGATATGTTACATATTTCACACTCAATTTTATGTAAGGGTAAGTATGCTACACTTTTTTTTTTAGTAATTCTTACTCTTGATAAGAGATGTTTGCTTTTGTTGTTAAACCCAGTGTTATATTACTTTATGTTTGAAACGCTAATTAAACATTACAGACATGTAAAGGCAGTTAGAAAATTTCAATAACAGTTTTTGTTCTATTGTGGCTATAAAATGTGTAGCAATCTTTCGGGGTTTAGGCAACATGCAAAACATTTTATGTGATTGTTGGGTAATATAAAATAAACTTATATATTTGAGCGATTTTTTACAATTGAAGAGTTTTTCGTACAGTCTTTCAGATTACGAGCTATACCACGGTCGATTCGTAGTTTAGTCTCTTCTCGATCGTATATATATAAGCGAAAAAGTAAACTTATATACAGTATTGGGCAAAACCTAAGAAACGTTGTCCAATATTAGCTTCTGAGTCAAATTATGTTTAAACGAACATATTTCAATTCAATGTTTTAATGCAGTTTTATTAGTTTCTGTGTCATACAATATTACAAAAAAAAAATTGTAATTATCTCTCACCTAACGGTTCTTTTAGTACAACAACAAAAATTACTCAAAAATTCATTGGGCAAAACCTAAGAAACTTTTAATATTTTGTATAATAACCCTTATTTTTTATTACTGCGGCGCACCGACGCGGCATAGATTTGATTAAATTATTAATTATTTTTGGATCTATGCGTATCCATTCATCTTCCAGACACGAAAATAAATCGTCTCTGTTGGAGAATCGTTTCGATCCAACATTCCTCTTCAATATGGAAAATAAATTTTCGATTGGGTTCAAATCGGGCGATTGGGCCGGCCAATCAAGCAATTGAATCCCTTTCGATTGTATCCAGTCCTTTACCAACTTCGATGAGTGTTTCGGATCGTTATCATGTTGAAACACCCATCGAAGTGGCATATTCCACTCGGCATATGGCAACATCTTATTTTCTAAAATGTCCCTATACACAAATCTGTCCATTTTGGTAGAAATTCTGTGGAACGGCCCTAGACCATGACCTGAAAAACACGTCCACACCATCACATTGCCACCCCCATGCTTGACAGTTTTTTTACAATATCGGGGTTTAAGCCTTTCACCAGTATTGCGTCTCACACGACATATGCCATCCGAGTTGAACAAATTATATTTGCTTTCGTCGCTAAAGAGCACACTTTTCCACTTTTTAACTGGCCAATCAAGATATTTTTTTGCAAATTCGAGCCTAAAAAATCAGGCATTAATGGTTGACTTGTAAGCTTAAAAATACTTACCGTTTTTTGCGTGACGTTTTGTAAGAAGAGGTTTTTTGGAAGCTTTATAACTTTTCAATCCAGCCTCTCTCGCCCGTCTGCGGACTGTGCTGGCATCAACACTTAAGCCTTATTCTGACACAATTTTTTTTGACGAGATGAAGGGGTTTTTTTTATTATTTTCTTGATATTTCTATCATCACGAACTGATGTTTTACGAGGTCTTCCTCCAGGATTAATATTGAGTACAGTTCCTTTATCTTTATAAAGGTTTATCCATTTGGAAACCATTGATTTGCTTACTTTTAACAAATTTGCAATTTCAGCCTGAGATTTGCCTGCATTATAATGCGTTATAGCATTCAATTTAAATGCTTCACAATATTTTTTACGTTGCATTTTATTTTAATTTTAAATGCGAAATTTATTCGTTACACGCTTTTAAATGCATACTAGATCACTTTTTCATAAGAAATCATCGAAAAAAATAAGAAGTTACCGTTATCTTAAAAAAAACAAAATTATTGTACAAAAGCAAAAAGTTTCTTAGGTTTTGCCCAATGAATTTTTGAGTAATTTTTGTTGTTGTACTAAAAGAACCGTTAGGTGAGAGATAATTACAATTTATTTTTTTTGTAATATTGTATGACACAGAAACTAATAAAACTGCATTAAAACATTGAATTGAAATAAATTGTTTTGTATTTATCTGAGTTTGCTTTCTTTTCTTGCGTTTTTTTTTTTTTTTTTTTTTTTTTTTTTTGTTATTTTTAGAGAGTGGATGAGTGCAATGTGGTTTCCCTTTTTACTTAAGAAACTGTGCAAGGTACATTTATTTTATAAGATAGTAGCGGCTCTGCAACAAATACAAAGTTGCAAGAACAACATGGCTTTTGATTGTTGCTTTGTCCGTTGGAAAAAACAGAAGAGAAAAAAAAACAAAACATAATTGCTCTTAATACACAAGCCAAGGCGAATCAGTTAGCAGGTGGCAGCGTAGGCAAATTCATTTATTTTAGCCGTGAACACTACTGTCAAACTCCATATATAAAAAATCTGTGTATATTTTTTTTTTTTTATGAGAAGTTTGACAGTAGTTTTTACCAGCAGAAAATAATTAATTCGCCTACGCTGCCATCTGGTGATTGATTAACCTTGACACACGATAGAATTGTTGTGCAAATGCTTATTGGTGGTATAGTAAAACATTAACAACTTTTGACATTTTCAACTACATACCAGCTGGGCGGACTACACTACATAGTAAAATTAAATGCACCTTGCAAACTACGAAGAAAAATAGCACTTTTGAACCCGCTCACAACTCGATAATTTAATTTTAATGCAGAAGAATAAAATTAAAAGCTAACAGATGATAAAATCAAATTTAGATACTGCCACTTTTGATAATTACGAAATAAAGGTGCTACACATAAGCCTAATAAGAGTATCTTCTCATTTATAATTCGAAAACTATTTTTCGTGCATATCAAAATGCGAACCGATCGTGGTATAGCACGTTTCTTGAAAGACTGTACGAAAAAAGTTAATAAGCAGTAAACTTAAAATGAAAAAGTCGGTAAAATTTATAAGTTTATCTTTTCGCTTATATTTCGAAACTTGTTCCTCTCGAACGTATCAGGCTACATACGATCGATATACGATTAAAACACGAATTAATAGTAGACCAAAAGGGAGTTAACACTTATGCTAATCACTTTATTTATATTTGTTTACAGCAGCCATTTTTTTGTTTTCGTAAAAAAAAGAAAATTTCAGCCAACCAATTTATATTGAATTCTCCAAAATAAAAAAATCAGCGTCAAATTTTTTTATGAAGTTTGTCATATCCTGCAGCGGTGAAAATGTACAAATTCACCACTGCCACCACCATGGTTTCCTGGAATATATTTTTTTTTTTAATTTTGCTTTGTATAATTTAACCGCCTTTTGACATCTGAAGCCACCAAAGCAACAACAAAAGCCATGTAGTTTTTTATTAATGTGTTTGTTATCGCTTTCAAAACTCAAAATAAAAACCGTTTTCTTCGTCAGAAATTATTTTTAAATCGGAGTCCTTCATGGCGTATCATTAACAAGTGGACTCGGTGGCGAATTCATTAGTTTTCGCCGAAACACAAAATGTCAAACTCTATATATGTATAAAAAATAAGTATATTTTTTTTATGTATGGTGTTTTACTGTTTATGGCAACAAATAATGCTTTGTCTTGATTTAATTTAATTTTTTGTGAATTCGCATTGTTCTTTTGTTTTGAATTTTTTTAAAAGCTTGCTTTATTTTTTCAAGGCAAACTAAAATTTAATTCGCCTCAACCACCTGGTTGGTAATATGATAATAAACCTACAGTTTTTGACGCCGTTGAAACGAAAATTTCCTCCATGTCCCAAAACAAAGCGGAAAGCACATTAAAAATTCATGGTCAGTCCCCAATCTACACGAATGTCCGTAAATCCATCAGTATATATAAATAATATGATAATAAACCTGCAAAAATATTGTTGACGCCGGTTAAACTAACATTTTTAAAGGAAGTATGGTAACGATAAATCAAAAATTTTTTTCAAATTTATACAATGTCCTCAAATAGACATGTCCTCAAACAAAGCGCAACACATATAAAATTTCGGGGACAGTCCCCAAACTACACGAATGTTCTTAAATAAATCGGTATATAGAAAAAATGTCCTTAAATTAAGCGCCGTGGATATATATGTATATATATATATATATATATATATATATATATATATATATATATATATATATATATATATATATATATATATATATATATATGAGATCACAGTTTTGCTCTTCTGTTCCCTTACAAATAATTTCGTATACAATGTTGTTCTGTTGTAATTTATTAACTGGCGCTTACACGTTTGTAAATAATGTTTTAAGGATTTTGTTTAGTTTATACGCCAGACTAACTTTTTCTGTTTTTATTATTTTTGTTATGATTTTGTTGTCAGTGATCCCCGGAATGTACTGTAAACTGAAAAAAACTTTTTGTATCTTTAACCGTTGTGTTACTGGAATGTTGATTTTTGTTGTTTGTTATTTTATTATACGTAGATTCAATAAGTGATTTTATTAATTTTGTAGGGAAGCTGTTGTCCTGTAGTATTTGTATAATCCGTTTAATATTGTTATTGTGGAATTTATTGTCACTGATGCTCAAAACTCTACTTATTAGGTTTTTAGCGGTGTTTATAATTTGGTGTTTTGGTTGTGTTTAGTTAAAATTCATTATTTTACCAGAGGTTGTTTTTTTTCGTACCAGTCAAATATTATTTCGTTAATTTTCCTTATTAGTTTTGTATCCAAATATGTAAAAATTCCTTTTTCTTCTATTTCAATCGTAAACTGTAATTTATTGTGGTATCTATTTAGGGTTTTTAGAATTCTACTATAGCCAATATATCATCGACGTATTTAGCTATATATTTAATATATACATTTTTTTAGTCTGTAGTTCAGCTATAGCATCGTCAAGTAACTTGTCTAATATGATATCAGCAATCGTATTACTTCTTTCTATTTTAAAATATATAGGGAGCAAATTGTATAATTTTAAGGCCTTAAAGTAAAGATATCTCTGCATTGCTGTTGATATCACAATTTATAGCCTAAAGTTTTCTGCGTTTCTTAAATAATATGGTTGAACTCCTCGAACATATGTCAATTGATCAATTAAATAATCTGGAGCATTTTTCATCTTCATTTTATTAACAAAATTCAATGTATGAAACTATAGTCTTTGTTGTAATTCAGCCATTGAAGTGTGTCAAGCATCAGGCTTGTAGGCGTATATCTGTTGCATTTTAATATGGAACGCATAACTTTGTTTTGAAGTTTCTGTAGTTTTTCTGTGTTTTTGTGCAGCAAGTATATAATATTGTCGATCCAAATTCGAAGTGTGGTTCGATCATAGTATTGTACATATTTATTGCTGTAATTAACGATACTCTGTTTCGCACTCTTTTAAAAAAAAGCCAATTTTTTTTTTGCATATATATTCCACGTGTCGTTTAAAATTTAAATCTTTGTCGATTATAAACCCGATATATTTCATTTGCTTAACTTTTTTTTTTTGTTTCATTATTTGTTTTTAGCATTACGTTACTGTTGATGTTTATTTCCATTAATTTAGTTTTACTATCATTTAATTTTAGTTTATTCATTTTTAGCCATTTGTTTATGTTGATATCATGCATAACATTATATATACATTCGGCCTTATTACGATTGTCGAAAACGACATTCGAGAATAGTCGTAGTCGATGTCGATAGTTTGTTTTTTTGGGTATTATGTAAAATTTTCGACACTAAAATATTTTGTAATAGATCAAACCATAAAATTTTAATAAAAATTTTTGGAGTAGCATTTTAGGCGATAAATTAACACTTAAAAATAACAATTAAAAACAAAACGACTAGCTCTTAATTCAATTTAAAAACTTTTGTATTTCATTTGCAATTTTCATAAAAAATTCAAATTTATGATGTGTTTTTAAATAAAAAAATTTTCCATTTACAAAAATAAAATGTGCAGACAACAGTTTTTGTACGATTATACTGGTAAAATTTGGTGCTCTTACCCTTGTATCTCTTTCTTCTATACAAAATATCTTATTTTTATGAAAAAAATGTATTCTATATTGAAATCAAGGTTCTAAGGGACCTCCTTACAAAATTTTGTGCAAATCCATACAGTAGTTTTTACATGATGTGAACACAGACACAAAAAATTCCAAAAATAGGTGTTTTGTATTTGATATAGCGATTACTATTTACACCAATATCAAAATGTTTTAAAAAACATTCAATGTACAGAAATGACTCCGTTACAGTTTCATTATATTATAGATTAAAAAAAAACTTGAAATTAGTGTGGAATAAAACAAAGCGTCTTTCAGTTCTTCTAATTCAATTTTACGTTTTTTAATTCGATTTCTTCGGACGTAAGTTTTAGATGATGTTTTCTATGTTCTTCTTTTTTTAGTATCTTCCTTTGATATGTATCTTTTTCTATTAAATCTTTCAATTTCTTTTAACGTCTTCATAACATTAGTATAGAGTGTAATGAACGATTTAAAGGGTACACCTATTCATCTAAAAGCTTTTCTGTAGTAAGAGCCGAAATTACATTTCACTTCTCTTAAATGTGTGTAGTTGATTAAAAAAAAAATAATAATAATAAAATGTAGCCAAATCTTCCTTAATTATTTCGTTAGATATAATTCACAGTGATATATGCCTAACATGATCTTTTCTACCTTTTAATAACAACACAATTTTTTTTCTTACTAACATTGTTATAACATAAGTCGATAAATTTGTTTATGTTGTGTTCATGGTTACGCTTCGTATTTATTTACATAAACATAAAAAGAAAAGAAGAAAAACTATGAATGATTCGATTTAAAATAAGCAATGTTGGGTTATGCGGGTAAAATTAAGTACAAGTATTTTAAAGGAATTCGATTAATGGGTATTCTCATTTTTTTGGGGTACTCGTATACCCACATATATATAGTTTGTCTCGCAACTTTCTTGGTCGGAAAAAAACGTGCTACTTCCTTTTTCTGATATCATCTTCATTAAATGAACACGTTTTAAACAATTTTACTTTAAATTATTCTGCAATTTATTAAATCATCATTTTTGTAAAACGTTTTACTAACGTAGAATTCAACAAACTTTATCCATCAATACGGTAAAATATAAAAATTTCGTAATTATTTCAAATTTCTTTTAACTTGGTTAAATTTATTAGATCAGGGTATATTAAATTGGCACCTCATTTTGCCATCCATTTTTCACACTATTAAATCCATGGTAATAGTATTCTATTGGATGGGCGCCGTTGATGGGGAGCTAAGTTAAGCTCCGGGTGAAGCTGACTCACATATTGCTTAAATTGTTACCATTCTTCAGCAAGTCCGCTAACAGCATAACTATAAAACGTTTCTTCCCCAGAAAAGGAGTACTATTACTATACGATATCATTGTTTAAAGCGGCCACTTCTGTACACATCTAGTCATCTGGGAGGGAAGAATTACTAAAAATATCACACAATTCCAATTGCCCAACACTTTTCAAAAATACAACCTGTATCATATTAATAATTGTTACACGGAAAGTTCATTCATAATTGTGGCAGAGAATCATAGCACGAAGAATTGACCGAGTCACAAGCAAAAGCAATAACTAAAAACAAAGGAGTAAACCCAACAACAAAAAAAGAACAAAACAGTTTTAAACCAAAACTCAAGGGAGAAAAGACTATACTTTTTTTTAAGCATTAAGTCACATTAAAAATTAAAATAATCATATTACACACATTTCACTGAAAGTTTTCTAGAAAAAAAAAAAACAAATTTACTTTAGTTCTTATAAAAAAAAATCATTTCAAAGAAGTTCCAATTGTGTAAGAGCAAACTTAAAAATAATCAAAAAAATATAAGATCATAACTTTTACAGAATAATGCAAGGTAAAATTATAATCTATTTGTTTGTAACATTAATACGACGAGGATGATAAAAACCTAATTTAAAAGGAAATCAATCTCATTAGTTTTAGCTTAAATAACATCCAGTTCAACCGATGCAGTTCGCTGAGGCCTTATCGTACTTCTTCAAATGGTTGGTGAGTGTATATATTTCTTATTTTATAATTTTTATAGGTATTGTTTAAGAATAAAGGAACAAAAATAAAAAAAAAAATACTAAAGCAGAGAAAGAGAAGTGAATATTACGTCACTCGTATTTTAATAGTTATTAAAAAAATAAGAATAAGCATAAATTTTTGTTCTGCTTTTACTTCTTTATGATTTTATTTTGTTTTCTCTCAAGTTAAAGCTTGAGAGTGGGTAGTTTTTTTCCTTTATTCCTTTTCTTAAAAGTATTCGTAGATTTATTAAACCTAACAGTTCACTTAAAAGAAAGTGCAATTGGCACTTTTTGGCATTTATATTTATATACCTAGTAATATGTCTTTGATATGGATAACTTTAAACATGGTGTTTTTGAAATTAATTGTATTTTTAATAGATTTGCTTTGTTATACCAAAATGAATTTCTACAAGTAAATAGCCTGAATTTCTACTAAAATATGTAATTGTATAACGAAAGTAAATAGAGGAAAGTGTGTTTTATTTTATAAATGTGTAAGGATTGAAAATATGAATTATTAACCACAGGGTTTTCTTGTGTGGAACGGTAGACACGTTAGGTTGAGCTACGTTTGGGTTCCTAACAAAGGCATGTCGTGCTACTAGGAAATAGGTAGGTGAGGGTAACGAAGCACGAATCTCTTAACACCTATGAGATTAATAGGGTAAAATAGTCAGTAGTTTTGTTTGTTGTTAGTATCACTCTCGTGGAACCATAGTCGGGGCTTTGTTTTATTTTTTTTTTTCTATGGTTCATTTAGACTTGTTTAACGTAAGCTATAACTTAATCAGGGAGTCTATAAAAATACAACTGTAAACGTATTGAGACATCACAGAAAGAGACAAACTTTTTTAGAGTTCATCAAAATGCTTAGTTTTTAATATTTTTGCTGTAGGACTTTTTTCATATAAATAAAAGTGTATACTTTTATGGATTTTTAGATATTTGAGTGTCCTTTAATCGAATAGTCTAACCTATTAGTCAATGCGCTTTGTTTTTGTACGTTCTAAGAAATCTTCAAAAAAAATATTAAAAACTAAGAAAAAAAAAATTATGTAATCATTTTAATGGGACGAATTTAGTTACTACGTTATTTGCAATTTAATGTACTTAGGATAATGTTGATTGGCAAATGCTAGTCAACATCCAGTATTAAATAGTAGCGGAACAAAAAAAAAAATGTCTTTCTTTCACTTCAGTCTCATTTTATTTTTACTAATTTCCCTATAGCCCGGTTTGGTTAACCTATTATTGACTATAATCACCCTGGATTTTTTTTCTTTTCACCTAACATTTTGCCACCATACAAGAAATCACGATATATAAAATAAAATAATTATAATAATATTAAAAAAAAACCCTACATTTAAAGTTTTGTTTTTAAAAATAACGCTTATATTTTAAACTTTACTAACTAACTTTTATAAAACAAAAAAAAAAATTTAGAAAAAAGACGTCACAATGCCACTCGCCCATTCACCTAATCTTCCTGAGGAACAAACACAAGATCAGGCCCAAAATATACCTCAGACTTCTCCGTCAATTTCTCAGATGTTACCTCAGAATAATTCTTATGTACTTTGTTCCATCTATTCTGAAATAATGAACGAGAAAATAGCTTGCCTTATTATCGGGCGCTGCAATCATGCTTTTCACCGTGATTGCATTGAAAACCATTTATCGCAAGATGGGAAATGTCCGATTTGTTTATTGCCGTGTGATAACGCTGATTTACAAAAGATAACTTTTCCAATTAAACATTTTACGAGACCAAAAGGTAAACCTCGCGGTGCTATTGCAAAACAGTATAACACCCGAAGTTTTAATAGGAATCTTTTCCAAGAGTCGCAATTGCCATTAGTCGATATAACTTCGAGTAACACATCAGGGTTAAGAACTCCAGTATCTACTAATAATGCCCAAAGCTTACCCATAAATGCTAATTACCAGGGGTCAACAACTTTCCATCCACCAGTTGTAGATTACAGTGAAATAAACAGAATGATTGAGACTAATCTGAATAGAATGTTACAGAATTTGAATCTAAAATCAAATGTGGCAACTGGAAATCCCGCACAAGGCAATTTACCAACGGCAGGTTTGTTGCGTCAAAACCCGGACATAAACTCGCAATCGTATTATTGTAACAGTGCACATAACCCAGCTCAAATAACACCGATGAGATTAAACCAAAACTCGTTTTTGTCTACTCCGTCTAGTTTAACAACTGAAAAGATAACTTCTATTATTCAGAATTGGGGACTTAAATTTGATGGATCGTCAATCATTCCCGTTGAAGAATTTCTTTACCGATTGCGTGTGTTAACAAGTGAAAATTTTAATGGTGATTTTAATATTATTACAAAAAATCTGCATATTTTGCTTTCTGGAAAAGCAAGAGACTGGTTTTGGAAATACCACAAACAAGTGGAAATCATTGACTGGGGAATTTTTTGCGAAGCCATTAAGTCCCAGTACAAGGATTCAAAATCCCCATATGATATTCGCGAAGAAATTCGCAATCGCAAACAAAAACCAGGAGAGACTTTTGATATTTTTTTTGAAGCTGTTTCTAATATGGTAGATAGGTTGCCTACCCCATTATCAGAATTTGAACTGATAGAAATTCTCACAAGAAATCTAAGACCGGAAATTCGTCACGAATTGCTATATTTAGAAGTGTCGTCTCTTAGCCAGTTACGAAAAATCGTACAAAGAAGAGAAAGTTTTCTTAATGATGAATTCATTCGCAGAAATTTGGCTACGCGAAATCAAAACCATAGTTTTATGACACGAAGACAAATTTCTGAAATTGAAGCTAACATAGATCATCGCAGTAACGACCCAATGGTAACAACGGAATTTAGTGTTGCTGCGGCTCAACAGGGCGATTCCGTTCTGCGTTGTTGGAATTGCGATCAACCTGGTCATCATTGGGAAGACTGCCTTCACGATCGATCTATATTTTGTTACGGTTGCGGTTTAAAAGATACATACAAACCTCAGTGCCAAAGATGTCTGTCACGGAAATCAAAAAACTACAAACCACAGGTTCCTCTAAAGGAACAACAATAAGTAATCAAAATTCTCAGAAGTCTTTTAATAGTTTTAATGAATCCCAGGATGTTATCAATGCCTCAACAGATACACCAAATCACACCAAACCTGATAATCAACATGTAACTTATTGTAAAATTCTTAAAAGAGATTTATCTAAGTCCGAAAAACACTCAGATAATGATTGCTCTCAAATTATATACCCAAAACTTCCATATCACCAACGATGGCAGATGTATCTTTCAAAAAGAAATCAGATATTTTCAAATTGTTCAATTGATCAGGTTAAAACCAAACACCCAAAACGCTCAACACTGAGGCTACGAAAATTTTACAAAAATAAAAAATTTTGCTCTAAATTACTTGTATCAACAATTTTGAATGACTCAAATGACAAAAGATACTACGCAAAAGTTTCATTTTTATCATATAACGAATATGGCTTGCTTGACACGGGTGCAAGTATCAGTTGTATTGGAGCTGATCTTGCAAAAGAAAATTTTTCACAAAATATAAATTTTGTTAAATGTAGTTCACATGTTAAAACAGCGGATGGTAATTTACAACGAGTAGTAGGTTGGCTTAAGGTAGATATATGTTTTAAAGGCAGACATCGTTTGCTTAATTTATTTATAATACCTTCGTTATCGCAAAGGCTTATATTAGGAATTGATTTTTGGAAGGCCTTTGACTTAATTCCACACATAATCGAATCCATAGATCTTATTGATAATCCTGTAAATAAAATCGGTCCACTTGAACTACCTAATTTTACAGAGAAAAAAGATCATGTTTCGGAAGATGTTAAAACAGAAAAATTACAAAAAGAAGAAGAGCACTTTTATCCCCTTTCCGAAAATCAACGACAACAACTTGATATCATAATTTCGTTATTTCCTAACTTTGAAAAACAAGGATTAGGCAGAACTAATCTCATACAACATGAGATTGAAGTAGGGGATGCTAAACCTATAAAGCAGAGATACTATCCGGTGTCACCAGCGGTAGAAAAACTCATGTTTAAAGAGATCGATCGCATGTTGGATATGGGTGTAATAGAACCATCCACTTCGCCATGGAGCTCTCCCATGCGGCTGGTCATCAAGCCTCACAAAGTTCGTCTTTGCCTCGACGCTCGAAAGATAAACCTGGTGACTAAAAAGGATGCCTATCCTTTGCCTTCGATTGAAGGAATTTTTTCTCGTCTTCCAAAGGCAAGCTTAATCTCGAAGTTAGACCTTAAAGACGCCTACTGGCAAATTGGTTTGACAGAGGACTCAAAATTGATAACAGCTTTCACAGTGCCAGGTAGACCTCTTTACCAGTTTAAGGTTATGCCATTTGGACTGTGCAATGCACCCCAAACGATGTGCCGTCTTATGGATGATATTATTCCACCAGACTTAAAGCACAGCGTATTCGGGTACCTCGACGAGCTAATTATAGTATCGGAAAATTTTCAACAACATTTATTAGTCCTTGTTCGAATTGCAGAACAATTTCGAAAAGCCAATCTGACGCTTAATATATCAAAGAGTTTCTTTTGTGTAACCAGAGTAAAGTATCTCGGGTATGTGATTGGGGACGGTGGTATAACCACAGACCCCGAAAAAGTTAGTGCGATACGCAATTGGCCTATTCCGAAAAATCAAAGGCAGGTGAGAGGTTTTCTTAGCTTAGCTGGATGGTATAGGAGATTTATTGAAAATTTTTCAACATTAGTCTATCCTATAACCGAAACGTTATCAACTAAGACGAAATTTGTTTGGACTAAAGAAGCCCAATCTTCTTTTGAAAAAATCAAATCCTTGCTAAGTACTGTACCGGTTCTTGTAAATCCTGATTTTACAAAGAAATTCTATTTGCATTGCGATGCGAGTGACTTTGGAATTGGTGCCGTACTTATTCAATTAGATTCAGAAGGACAAGAACGACCGATAGCATATATGAGTAGGAAACTCAACTCTGCCCAAAGAAACTATAGCGTTACGGAACGTGAGTGCCTGGCGGCTGTAGAAGCAATTTATAAATTTAGATGCTACTTAGAAATGCAAGAATTTGAAGTGATAACGGATCACTCAAGCCTTGTCTGGCTCATGCGGCAAACAAATTTAAGCGGTAGATTGGCTCGATGGGTTCTGAAACTACAAGCTTTTAAGTTTAAAATTAGTCATCGTAAGGGAAAGGAACACGTCGTACCTGATGCTCTGTCGAGAATCCCTGAAAATGAAATTTCACAAATCGAGTTAGCATCTCCAGAAATCGATTTACACTCACCATTTTTTTCTAGTTCGGAATATGAAAACTTAAAAATAAAAATTCGTGAAGAGCAGGAAAAATATCCTGATATTAAAGTTGTTGATCGATATGTCTATATTCGAACGAATCATTATGATGGAGTAGTAGAGAATGAAATCAACTGTTGGAAGCTGTGGATTCCTAAAGGGTTAAGAAAAGACGTGATAATTCGATTTCATGAACCACCTACAGCATCTCACGGTGGTATCTTTTAAGGCGGAAATTTTTTTGGCCAGGAATGGTTCGTGATGTGCGTGACTTCATTCGCAGTTGTGATGTTTGCAAAGCAACAAAAGCTCCAAATTTTGTTTTAAGACCGGAAATGGGGGCACAAGCCGTTTCAGTAAGACCATTTCAAAGGCTTTATGTGGATTTGTTAGGGCCGTATCCTAGAAGTAAGGCGGGAAATATAGGTTTAATTATAGTGTTAGATCATTTTAGTAAATTTCATTGGTTACAACCTCTAAGGAAGTTTACGTCCATTGCCATTAAGGAATTCTTAGAAAAACAAATATTTCTTGTTTTTGGTGTACCCGAAACGATAATCAGTGACAACGGATCACAATTTAAAGCAAATGATCTGAACGCCTTTTTCACCACGTTAGGAATTAATCATGTCTTCACAGCTTTTTATTCACCTCAGGCTAATGCTTCCGAGCGTGTAAATCGCTCAATAATTTCGGGAATACGGGCATATTTAAAAGGTGATCACGCTAGGTGGGACGAAAATCTCAGCGAGATTAGTTGCTCATTACGCAATTCCTATCACCAAGCAATAAACATGTCCCCATACCATGCTTTGTTCGGATTTGATATGATAACCCACGGTACTTCTTACGCTGCACTAAAAAAATTAAATCTTTTAGACGAAAGTGGTTATAGATTAAGTCGGGATGACAGATTGCAACTTATAAGAAAAAACATTCAAAAGCATATTAAAACGGCATATGAGCGAAATTCCCATCAGTATAACCTTAGATCTAGACCGCAGTCATTTCAGGTTGGGCAAAATGTGTTTCGAAGAAATTTTGTACAGAGCAGCTTAGATAAAAAATTCAATGCTAAACTAGCCCCATTATTTATAAGGGCTAGAGTAAGAGAGAAATTGGGAAAACATTACTATGTGCTAGAAGATTTAAATGGCAAATTAGTAGGCACTTTTCATGGAAAAGACATCAGAGAATAATTTAATAAGCTAATTTAGATGATAACATGAAAAAAAAAACAAAGAAGGTATCTTTTACTTAAAAATAGTATTTACAAATAATAATTTATTTAGTTTTGTGGTAACACAGCAAAACCGTCATAAAATCGTTTTGTTTCTGACTAATATTATCAAGACAATAATATTATTCAGTTTTGTAATGAACGATTTAAAGGGTACACCTATTCATCTAAAAGCTTTTCTGTAGTAAGAGCCGAAATTACATTTCACTTCTCTTAAATGTGCGTAGTTGATTAAAAAAAAAATAATAATAAAATTTAGCCAAATCTTCACTAATTATTTCGTTAGATATAATTCACAGTGATATATGCCTAACATGATCTTTTCTACCTTTTAATAACAACACAATTTTTTTTCTTACTAACATTGTTATAACAAAGTCGATAAATTTGTTTATGTTGTGTTCATGGTTACGCTTCGTATTTATTTACATAAACATAAAAAGAAAAGAAGAAAAACTATGAATGATTCGATTTATAATAAGCAATGTTGGGTTATGCGGGTAAAATTAAGTACAAGTATTTTAAAGGAATTCGATTAATGGGTATTCTCATTTTTTTGGGGTACTCGTATACCCACATATATATAGTTTGTCTCGCAACTTTCTTGGTCGGAATAAAACGTGCTACTTCCTTTTTCCGATATCATCTTCATTAAATGAACACGTTTTAAACAATTTTACTTTAAATTATTCTGCAATTTATTAAATCATCATTTTTGTAAAACGTTTTACTAACGTAGAATTCAACAAACTTTATCCATCAATACGGTAAAATATAAAAATTTCGTAATTATTTCAAATTTCTTTTAACTTGGTTAAATTTATTAGATCAGGGTATATTAAATTGGCACCTCATTTTGCCATCCATTTTTCACACTATTAAATCCATGGTAATAGTATTCTATTGGATGGGCGCCATTGATGGGGAGCTAAGTTAAGCTCCGGGTGAAGCTGACTCTCATATTGCTTAAATTGTTACCATTCTTCAGCAAGTCCGCTAACAGCATAACTATAAAACGTTTCTTCCCCAGAAAAGGAGTACTATTACTATACGATATCATTGTTTAAAGCGGCCACTTCTGTGCGCATCTAGTCATCTGGGAGGGAAGAATTACTAAAAATATCACACAATTCCAATTGCCCAACACTTTTCAAAAAGTGTATCATATTAATAATTGTTACACGGAAAGTTCATTCATAATTGTGGCAGAGAATCATAGCACGAAGAATTGCCCGAGTCACAAGCAAAAGCAATAACTAAAAACAAAGGAGTAAACCCAACAAAAAAAAAAGGACAAAACAGTTTTAAACCAAAACTCAAGGGATAAAAGACTATACTTTTTTTTAAGCATTAAGTCACATTAAAAATTAAAATAATCATATTACACACATTTCACTGAAAGTTTTCTAGAAAAAAAAAAAACAAATTTACTTTAGTTCTTATAAAAAAAAAAAAAATCATTTCAAAGAAGTTTCAAAAAATAATCAAAAAAATATAAGATCATAACTTTTACAGAATAATGCAAGGTAAAATTATAATCTATTTGTTTGTAACATTAATACGACGAGGATGATAAAAACCTAATTTAAAAGGAAATCAATCTCATTAGTTTTAGCTTAAATAACATCCAGTTCAACTAGGGTTGCCAGACGGGCCTGATTTGGCCTGATTGTCAAGTTTTTTAATGCGCGTCAAGTGTCAAGTGAAAAAGTGATTTGTCAATGTTTTTTGTAAGTTAATTTTTTTTCTCAAATTTATTCTAGCTACATATGTAATAATACTTAAAAAAGTAAGTTTATATTTCTAAAAAACACATCGATAGAGCATATTTTTACTATCTATATTTCTTAAGATAGTACCTATATTTTTTTTAAATAACGCCTAAGTTTTCTCTAAAATATATAACGACTGAATTTTTATTCTTATATTGTTTTTTGTTTCTTTCACATTGTTTCTGTTATTTTTACCTTTAACGATATTTTTGTTTTTATTCTAATAATTTTTATGAAAAAAATAATAAAAAAAATTAAATAAAAACCAATAGTATGAGTGTTTTTATTTGTCAAGTTTTTTTTTCAAAATCAAGTTTTTTTTTGGGCAATGTCAAGCTTTTTGGCAAATTGGATCTGGCAAGCCTAAGTTCAACCGATGCAGTTCGCTGAGGCCTTATCGTACTTCTTCAAATGGTTGGTGAGTGTATATATTTTTTATTTTATAATTTTTATAGGTATTGTTTAAGAATAAAGGAACAAAAATAAAAAAAAAAAAATACTAAAGCAGAGAAAGAGAAGTGAATATTACGTCACTCGTATTTTAATAGTTATTAAAAAAATAAGAATAAGCATAAATTTTTGTTCTGCTTTTACTTCTTTATGATTTTATTTTGTTTTCTCTCAAGTTAAAGCTTGAGAGTGGGTAGTTTTTTTCCTTTATTCCTTTTCTTAAAAGTATTCGTAGATTTATTAAACCTAACAGTTCACTTAAAAGAAAGTGCAATTGGCACTTTTTGGCATTTATATTTATATACCTAGTAATATGTCTTTGATATGGATAACTTTAAACATGGTGTTTTTGAAATTAATTGTATTTTTAATAGATTTGCTTTGTTATACCAAAATGAATTTCTACAAGTAAATAGCCTGAATTTCTACTAAAATATGTAATTGTATAACGAAAGTAAATAGAGGAAAGTGTGTTTTATTTTATAAATGTGTAAGGATTGAAAATATGAATTATTAACCACAGAGTTTTCTTGTGTGGAACGGTAGACACGTTAGGTTGAGCTACGTTTAGGTTCCTAACGAAGGCATGTCGTGCTACTAGGAAATAGGTAGGTGAGAGTAAGGAAGCACGAATCTCTTAACACCTATGAGATTAATAGGGTAAAATAGTCAGTAGTTTTGTTTGTTGTTAGTATCACTCTCGTGGAACCATAGTCGGGGCTTTGTTTTATTTTTTTTTTCTATGGTTCATTTAGACTTGTTTAACGTAAGCTATAACTTAATCAGGGAGTCTATAAAAATACAACTGTAAACGTATTGAGACATCACAGAAAGAGACAAAAACCCCCCCCATTCCGGCTGATTGCTAGCAAATCAAAGGCTCCCGCGTCCTTTCTCGTTTTGTTCTAATGATGAACTTCTTAATTTTAAGGGGTCGAAAACCGAACTTTACATTTATTTGTTACGTTTCGTTGCAAGAGTTCTGTTTGAATGCTTAATTTTGTTGCTAATTTTTTCATTCTTCTTTAGCTTCAATTTTATTGACATTGGAACTTAGGCCTCTAGCTAAGTCTGATGTTCCTCCATAATCTCAACCAGCAGATTGAACTGCTTACGATTGTTATTTTTATACTTAAAATGAAAAAGAAAGAGTTTGGCTATGCAAAATCTTATATACCCTTCACCATCTAAATTTAGTGAAGTTGCTCCAATCAAAAAAGCAAATATTGGGGTGACAGAGAATTAAAAAAGGTTGTTCTGCATATATATAATTTTACATAAAAATACCATCGGCTCTTAATGACTTAAGCATTTTAAAAAAATTTTTGTATTTCCTTAAAGACCTCTTTAAAAGCTTTTAAATGATACCCATATTGATATTTTAAAAAATTTTAAAATTTCAGAGTCCTGTAACTCTGAAAATATGGGCGAGCGCCAATTTTTTAATTAATGTTTTTTTCTTATTCTTTAATTCGCTATCTCCTTATATATTTATTTTTTTGGTTGGAGTTACTTTATTATTCAAAATGACATGAAAAAATTAGATGTAGGCGTGGTGTTTTGCCTGCTGTCTCTAAGGACATGGACCCATCATGCCGATTTCTAATAGTAGCTGTTTCGACTCTATATCTGATTGATAGACTTATTTATTTTTTTTTTTTTTGCAAAGTTGATTTCAACACCAACACGGACAGACAGACGAAATTTACGGAAAAATTGTTTGTCGTGTACATAAATTTCAACGACAAAATTTTAACAAATTATCACTCGAATGCGACCAACGTAATACCGATTTTTGTAATAGATTTGTTTTTCCAGTAACATATTTAACGATAACAACGTGCGTAGTACCATTTTAAAAAAACGTAGGATTTTGGACACGAGAACGACAACCGTAATAAGGCTGATTGTATTTCGGTATCTCCTTCAGTATATATTAAAGTGTCATCAGCTTAAAAAATTACATCCCATTTATCTATAATATTCGGTATATCGTTATAATATATTAGAAAAAGTAATGCTACCCTGCCGCACCCTAAATTCGTTATCAATTTCTTCGCACTGTTTACTGTTGTTATTTCTTTCCGGTTTTTTTAATTAGATTTGAACCTCTCTTATTCATTTTCTCTAATGCCATACATATAAAGTTTTTTAATCAATAAATCTCTATCAATAGTCTCAAATGCCATTTTAAGGTCCAAGAAAACTGCCATTATCTTATTTGCATCTCGATACTTCCATTTATTAATAACATAATTAACTGGGATTTCACATGAGTATTTTTTGCGAAAACCAGATTAGTATTTATATATCAAATTATGTTGTTCCATATATTTCACAATTTTCTCTATGATTTTTTCACATTTAATTTTTTTGACACTTTTTCTATTGGCGTTATCATTGAATATTTCTAACTTTCAGGAAATATGCCAATTTAAACAGATTTATTTATAACTTGTAGTAGATTTTTACCAATAATGTTCCAGATTATTTTAAGTGATACTTTATTAAAGTCTGTATTGTTCTTTAGACATTTACAAATGCTTTTAAGTTCCATTATAGTTATTGTTTGAAATTTAAATCTAGAATATATCACAGGCATTTTATTTGTATATTGCACTTTTTCTATTGTATCTCTTATTGATTTAATACTCTTAACAAAATAATTATTAAATTGGTTAGCGATTTCATAGTTATCTTTTTACAATATATCATTAAATATCACATTTTTTATCACATTTGAATTTTTCTTAAGGACTAACAGCCATAAGCATAACAAAAAGTTGGCAAACCGTTGATCACTGCGCACAACGAGCGGCTAACTAGAATGCCGATTAGTCTTGGAAGATGGTTGGTACAAAGTTTATGCATAACATAATTTGGTCGGCCAACTAACCAGTCTTATATCAACTCTAAAATTATATAAAGCAGTACTGTGTATACAACCATTAATATAATAATAACCCTTGATTTTGAGATTTCTTTCTCTGCCGCATTTCAAACGAAAACTTTAAACTTAAAAAATAATAATCAAATGGAATAACAAACGAAACGATCGGTTAATTGGGACCAGGAAGAAAAGTAAGTAAAAAAAGTTCATGTTAATTCATAATATGTATATATTTTACAAATATATTTAAGAACTTGCTGTCCAAATTCGTATTTGAAAAGTTAGACGTAATGAAAATGCCAAAATAGACACAAACACCAATAAACAAAAATAGAAAGCTTGGAGTTGTGTCCATACTCTTTTTAATAAGGTTTCAATGAACTTTCGAAGTTTGGAGCAAATACAGAACCAGTGGCGGAAAACAAAATCTTTAGCAAAGACCAAAAACGCAGCTTATTTGAGAGAAAGGCTGCAAACGGTGAGGGTTCAGCACGTGAACCGCTGAGCAATATTGAAGGGAAGTTGATATCACGATTGCCAAAACATTTTGCAATAGACACCAACTTGATAGCAACTCTTCAAGTATTGATATTGACCCAGGGATTCATATAACTCAAGCGAAACCTATTATAGCAGATAAGGAAACTACAACGAGGAATTCGAGTGAAATAGGCAAGAAATGTTTAACGTAAAGAAAAAAGGGATTCAGACAGCGAAAATGCAAAGAGAATCAAATTACTGGATATAAGTATAAAACACAAAGAGCTTTAAAATAAAATTATGGAGGAAAACCATTTAATGGAAAAAAGAACTCTTAGAAGAGGAATCCAAAAAAGAACATGAGTTAGGGTTGAAAAAATTCAACTTGAAATTGGAAAGTTAAAGGGAGGTTATTTTTCATAACTTCTAGTTAAACATAATTTTTGATGTCATTGAAACTTTCACTATCCGAGCCACTTCCAAAAAAGTAGCCAAATGAGAAAAAGCCTTTTTTAATGTGTACCTTGTGTTAAAGTTCTTCTTTTAAACTTTTTGGGTTTTGCGCAGGGGTAAACAAAAATTTGGTACACTTTTAACCACCGTCCCTAAACAATCGTCCCATAAGCACGCCCCGCTCAAACTTTTTTTATTTTGCTTTCATTAAACATTCTCGAATCGTGTGTACTTCACAAATGACCTGAATATTTAAATTAAGAGTTTGACTTACATGTTTTTCATTTGTTGTTTTGAATAAAAAAATACCCGCACATTCAAAGAAAAGTATCCTTTTCGATTCACAAATAATTGTGCATCGTCTCCACCAACAGCTTGGATGCTAATGTGGGTGCAGTCAATAGCACCTATGACATTTTTAAATCCTGCAATTTTTTTAAATTTTTCCATTTCAAAAACTTTTTTTAGGTAATGTTGCAATTTTTACCAACGAATAAGACTTTCGGGTAAACGCCTGAGCAACCTTTACACAAATTCTGCTCATCGTTGATTGCGAAAACCCATGGAATTCTGCACAATCATCTTGTACATGATTCTTCCCCAACACCTTAGTGCTGCCAGAGCTTGTAGGAACGGCGAAATGCTACCACCATTTCTTTAAGGTCTGCCTGCTCTAACCAAATTAATTGTTTGCTATTTTTTTAAATCTATATTTTAGGCGTTGTTACGATTTTGATTTAAATGAGCTAAGTCGTTATTGATAATTAGCCTTATCCATTTATTTCATTTCTCAAATCAATAACTAAAACAAAAACGATTGCAAATTGGGTGTTTTAACTTAGTATCTCTCCCTTGTTTTCTACTATGTAAGAATAAACGTCATCACATACTGTATACACACAACACACTTACATAGCTAATTAAGGTGTTTTAAGTTATTTCAGAGAGTAAAAAAATCGCCTTCCGAAAACAACAGTTTAAACTTAATACTTATAGAATATTTGTTATCAAATGTTATCCTTTTGCATTGAGAAAAAATTAATATTTCCAATGTCATTGAAATATCATTGAAAAAAAAAAACTGCTGCCAAATTCTTTCCCCATCACACCTTTTCGAACAAATTATGTCACCTTCAGTCATTTGTATAATAAACGCTGTAGAGTAAAGAAGTGATCCTTCTGTGAAGGAAAATAAATAAAAAAAGGAGTGATAGTAGGAAAAGAAGTCTGCAATAGAAAAAAAAAATATAATTTAAATAAAAGGGCGATTCGCCATTAATGATTTAAAACCAAAAAACAAACAAAACAAAAAACTAAAAATTAGAAAACATCTAATTAAGGTAACAACAAACGATAAATTTTGGCTTTTCTGATCCCGTTTCTAACCCAGTAACTGGACATTCTTAACAGGCTTAGAATCTTCTTGGTCACATGGCATCTTTAAACCAGACTACAAGTTTCCAGCACATTTTCTTTAATATACGGACACATTCAGATTGTATGAATTTTCATAGGAAGCCTAAATTACACGTGGGTAAAGACTGTTCGATAACTCGTGCATCATCCAGTTACAATACTTGCCACATGCTGGTGCTCAAAGCCATTTGATTGTAACAAAAATTTGGTGACTCAGCCCACTTAGAATTAAATAAAATACTTGGCAATAACCCAAGCTTTGGTAATATTAATAAAAATAGAAATTCCATAACACAACACCATAAAAATAATAAAGTGAATTTTCCTATAATCTAACCCTTTTCTAATCATACAAGCAAACAAACAAAAAAAAAAAAATAAAAAAATAATAATAATAACCGTTTGAGTGCGGAAGAATTTTTTTACGTATATGCTAAAAGTGCGGAATGAAATGCGTAATTATTTTTTTTTTTTTTTTCTATTTCTCCGAATGGTGCCAGTTAGATATGTATTTTTCTCTAACAATCCTTTTGCAAGGTGTATGCTTGTGAAAAAATTATCTATGAATAAATAGTATCCTTTATTCAAGTAATTTCCGAGTGATAACAATTTCTCAACCACTACATATCCGAGACCATTCTTATTTATTTCATTTTTAAAAAATTTAGTAGTGCCGTAGATGGTGATACAATAGAAATTAATAATAAATGCAATAAATATAAATACAACTGTTCTCAATTAATACGAAAAGTATACTAACGAACAGCGGTGTGGTCACGCGTCTCCGCATTCTTGGCTGGACAAGAGAAGCGCGATCGCGCTCCTCCGCATTTTTAGCATATAACAAGCGAAGCGCGATAGCGCTTCGCCGCACTCAAACGGATAAAGACATTTTATAATATTACAGCCTTGCTTAGATAACCAAAAATATATATTTATATATCTATATATTAACACTTTTTCCAAATAATTAATAAATTTCATTGAATTAATTATATATAAAGAAGAAGATTATTTGGTAAAACTTTTTTTTACTTATGCTTTATAAATATAATGCCTTCGCTATATGTAACCATTTTTTTCTCTTATCTATTACTAACATTAATTATGAGTGTAAGTCAAGTCGTTTATAAAATTTTTTGTATCTTTTTTATATTACTTGCTTCTTTCTAATATTATCTTTTGAACAAATTTTAATTTTTTTTATTATTCATTCATGATTTTCATTTACAAAGAGCAGGAATTAGTTTGAACGAAACAATTACTACACACGCATTGAATGCTGGGCCCAACAAATCAATCGACGTGGATTTTTTTTCTCATTCATCAATTGTTCTTGTAAGTGACGATCATTCTTTAATAATATGTTAGTATAGTTATTAAATATGTACAGTAATTACCATTTTATTGATTATGAAGTAATCTATAAAAATTTGAATATATGTATATCTAAATGTAATAAAATAACTTTTTTTTTTGTATTTGGATTTAAAAAGACGAAATAATAATCGTTTGCTTGCTTGGGGAAGATAACCATGAGAAAGATAAGTATCAAGTGAAGAAATATTTTGATTTTTAAGGGACAGGCAGCAAATTATAGGGTAACAGGCCTGTCATAGGTGTTACAAGTGTTATCGGGTGGGAAAATTGTACCCCGCGAGGCTTTCCATCTAGCCGCAGCAATTTTATTTATCGTTCATGTCTTAATTAAAATTCCTTTGCATACTCTATAGGCATGAAGAGTATGTTATATGCTTACGCGCCATCAACGGGTTAAGAATCGTCATCGCCTTACGCAGAGCTACCGGGAAGACCTTTCATTCATGCCCCTTAACAATGTTGGGGTTGGCTATTTTCTGTGTATTTTCAATTTAAATTTTCGGTGAATAAGTCAGTGCGCGTAACATATATGGCGCCCAACGCAAAAGCCTTCAAAAGCTATTGTATCTTTTTCAAATTTTTTAACATTTTTTTTACACAAATTATTTTTTTGTGTGTGCTAAATTAATATTGGTCAAGATTTAAATGCCATGACTTCTTTCTTTAGTCGTATATTTTTCGAAAAAAAGAAACAAAAATTTTATTTAATCTATTTGCAAATATAAGAAATTATGGTAACCCAAGATTAAGTCTTATCTTGTGTAAATTAGTCCATGTTCTAGAAACTCAGCTTTGGTCTTGTTGCAATTTATAATACAATTGAAAATGTGTAATGCTGATAGAGTCCATTTAAATGCCCAATTTTAGGGCATTAAATGTAGCATATCAGTGGAATGCGGCACACAAATAAAAATTATAAAAAAAAGACATTCCACATTTTATTTAAGACATCTTTTTACCTTTAACTACAAAGTTTTTCTCATGGTTCCTCTAACCCATTATTTATATTATTATTATAAAGTCTAAAATCTAAATTTTTTTATTATAAAAACACCAGAGGGATTTCTTTCTTTCTTAATTTTTTAAGTTTTATGTAATTTATTATTATTGGTTACGCCCAATTTTTTTTTTACAATTTCTTTTTTGTCATTCGTTATGAATACTAGAAGCTCTGTACGAGGTAGTGCAAGTAAGTACGGTAGTCGCGGTGAAAGAGTAAGAAGTTCTTCCGCCTCTGCAAATAATATTTCAATTAATTTACAAGACCCTATCACCACGTCTAAACCAAAAGTGGTTCACTCACCCAAGGCCCGTGTAGCAACTTCAGAGTCTTTCGAAAGGGTTAAAAGCTCAAATAGCTTAAACTCGTTTACGGACGCTACTGAAGAGGCGACTGAACGCTCGCGGAGTTCTGGCTGTTTACCCACGTTCTCGCTTTTACCTGAATTTGAAGTGATGGCAAATCAGGAGCTTTCCCCGCTTGCCCAAGCCTTCGTTCCAGTGGACAGAAATAAGTCTGCTAGTGAACCCGCCGAAACAGCTAATCCCCGGCAAATGTCACGTACTAGCCAAGGTAATGATGCGCCTTTTATTTCGACCAATAATGACGTAAACCGTCAGGCAAGTGCACCTTTTGATGCTTTAGCTACTCTTATAGAAGAATCTATGAAAGCTACCCGAGAAGAGTTCAGGAGAGAACTAAATTCTTTAAGAGGCAGCATATTACAAATTGGCTGCGTAAGTCAGCCAAATGTTATTAGACCACAAGAGTCATTACCTAGTTTTTCAAACTCTAATACATTTAACTTGAACACAATTAGGTCATCTAATCTCCAAAACAATTTGTCTCAAAGCGTAGATAACAGCGTGAAGCTGGAAAATTGGAAAGTTACCTTCGACGGAATAGGATCAGTTTCGGATTTTCTTTTCAAAGTGGAAACACTTTGCGCTAGGTCAAGGTGCTCAGACCAGCACCTATTATCTAATTTTCACGTGCTTTTAGAAGGAAAAGCTGAGAACTGGTATTGGCTTTTTACTAGACAAAACAGTAACGTCACATACCCTTTGTTACGCCACGCAATTACAAAAGAATTTGGCCACCTTGAGTCTGACCACGATATACTTTTAAAAATGTCCTCACGCAAGCAACAGCTCAAGGAGTCGTATGATGATTTTCATTCTGTGATCGTGTCAATGAATATAAGACTTCAAAGTCCACTGCCAGATGTGACATTGATAGACATCATAAAAAAATATATAAACTCGAATTTAAAATTTCTGCTGTTCAATGCAGAGTCCCGAGATATTAATCAATTTCGTGATATAGCCCGAAAGGCTGAGAAAGTTATTAGAGAGACAAAATATCAAAATCCTGTAGGATTTTCTCGAAATGTGAGCGAAATCGATTCCTTGCAGTCCGCTACATTAGACACTGATTTTTCAGATCCTGAAATTGATGCCATTAATTTTGCTTCAAGAAAACAAAAGTATGACTACTCAAACATCCAATGTTGGAATTGTTGTTCTTACGGACATTCATATATTTACTGCGCAAATGAGATCAAAAAGCCATTTTGTTTCAAGTGTGGCAATAAGGGCGTGCTGACGCCAACATGTCCTAACAAGCATAATCAGGGAAACAGGAAAATGGGCGAAGTGTCTACCGGGGACACTCGTCCATCCCAAAAAACCCCGACTTCAATCTAAACTCAGAAATTTTTAATAATAGTCATACAATTTTGGAAAAATCAGATATTGTACAATTCAAAACAGTATCTACACAAACTAGCTTTCCTTTAAAAAAATTCAAACTAAATGCCCCCGCCTTAAAGAAACCAAGTTTAAAAATTATTAAATGTAGACTTCGGTACAAGAAGCGAAAATATTTCAAAAAAATTTTAGTATCGACTGTGATCCACGGTTCCGACGACAGACCCTTTGCTAAGGTAAAAGTGCTCAATGAATCCTTGGTTGGCCTGCTGGATTCGGGAGCGAATGTATCAGTTTTAGGAAAATTTTGCCTTAAGTTTTTGAAAAAGATAAATTTTCCGTTTCAAACTATGAAATCTTCAATTAAAACAGCAAGCAATTCTAAACAGGAAGTGATTGGCTTCTGTACCTTGCCGATATTCTTTAAGGGCGTGACCAGGAAAGTAGATTTTTATTTAGTTCCATCTCTGGAACAAGACGCGTACTTTGGGATAAATTTCTGGCGTGAATTTGCGCTTGCTCCAGACCTAGTTCCTTCGTATGCTTCTGAGTTGCTCTTTGAAAGAGATGAAGACAAAAATCTACACAATCTGTCTCTCGAAGAAATGCTGGAGCTTCAGCAGGTAATACAGGAGTACCCATCTTATGAGAAGCTCGGATTAGGATCCACAGATCTTTTAGAACATAACATAGATACAGGGGATGCAGTTCCAATCAAAAGTAGGCACTACCCATTGTCGCCACCAAGACAGGAGGAAGCTTATAGGGAAATTGAAAGGCTTTTAAGTATGGGGGTGATAGAAGAGTCCAATTCTCCCCGGTGCTGTCCCGCTATTCTAGTTAGGAAACCAGGAAAAGTAAAATTATGCATTGATTGCAGGAAACTGAACTCTGTTACGAAAAAGGACTCCTATCCGTTACCGCACATTAATGGTTTATTGAGTAGGCTGAAGGACACCTACTTTATAAGCGGATTAGATTTGAAAGATGCGTTTCTGCAGATAAAACTGACCGAATCATCGAAAGAGAAAACTGCATTTGCAGTCCCAGGAAAACCTTTATACCACTATAAATATATGCCATTTGGCCTCTGTAATGGACCGCAAACCATGAGTCGCCTCATTGATAAGGTTATTCCGTCGAGTTTAAGAGAAAATGTTTTTATTTATCTCGACGACTTACTTGTGTGTAGTCCGAATTTTTCTGCCCATATGAAACTCTTGTCTCAGGTTGCGCATTGTTTAAAAATAGCCAAATTAACTATTAATATTGCCAAGAGTAAGTTTTGCCAGAAGGAAATTAGATATTTGGGATACATAGTTGGCAATGGTTGCCTTAAAGTTGACCCTGAGAAAGTTCGTTCTATAGCTGAATTTCCTTTGCCCAAAACTGCAAAACAAGTACGAAGGTTTATTGGTATGACGAACTGGTATAGGTCGTTTATAAGCAACTTTTCAGATTTGGATGCCCCACTAACGGACTGTTTGCGGAAATCGCAAAAACAATTTTTTTTGACGGACACTGCAAGATCTTCTTTTGAGAGACTCAAATTGGCCCTCTCGTCAGCCCCTGTATTAGCTCAACCTAATTTCAAGAAAGAGTTTATCATACAGTGTGACGCATCCAAAGCTGGCGTTGGAGGTGTGTTACTCCAATACGACGAGTATGGTAATGAACACGCAATCTCCTACGTTTCCCAAAAAGTAAATAAGACGCAGAGTAACTTTACTGCCACAGAATTGGAGTGCTTGGCAGCAATAGTTTGCGTTAAAAAGTTTCGTCCTTATATTGAAGGCCTTCCTTTCCGCATTATAACGGATCACTCATCTCTAAGGTGGCTGATGTCGCAAAAGGATTTAAGCGGTCGGCTGGCCCGTTGGAGTCTTCAATTGCAGAGGTTCAATTTCATTATCGAACACAGAAAAAGGAAATTGAATGTTGTGCCCGACTGTCTTTCACGATTGGACGTTGAAGAAATTATAATGCCTGCTATAACAAATGAAATTGATTTGTCTTCAGAAGAATTCAAAAGCGAAGAGTATGAGAATCTTAAGCAAACCATAATTGAAAAAAAATGATTTATTACCCGACCTTCAGATTTTTGAAAACCTTGTATTTAAACGGGGAAAATGTAGACAGGGAGATGAGGAAAACAAAGAAGAAATGTGGCGCCTTTGGATCCCAAAATCCATTTCTAAGTTAATTATCAAAAATGCTCATGATTCTGATACTGCATGTCATGGCGGTTTTTCTAAAACCTTGTTCAGAATTCGCCAAAAATGCTTTTGGGCTACAATGGTTCAAGACGTAAGATCTTTTGTTAACAATTGCGAAGTATGTAAGTGCATTAAGTCTGTAAACAAGGTCTCAAGACCTTTAATGGGAACCCAAATTTTAACAAACAGACCATTTGAAAGGCTGTACTGCTATTTTCTTGGTCCATATCCACTGACGAAAGCAAAAAACTCTATGATTTTTATCTGCATAGATCATTTCACTAAGTTCCTTTTTCTCAAACCTCTTAAAACAGCTACATCTACCAACGTTATTCTTTTTTTGCAAACCGAAATTTTTCCAACATTCGGAGTACCAAGATTTCTTCACAGTGACAACGGCAAGCAATTCATTTCGAAAGAAATGAGGGATTTTTTTGAATTATACCAAATAGTACACGTTACAACCGGATTCTATGCGCCCGATTCTAATGCATCAGAGAGAGCAAATCGTGAAATTATCACTAAATTAAGATGCTTTCTAAGAGAACATAAAGAACATGGGAATTGGGATAAATTCATCCCCCGAATTTTATCAATTTTGAGAAGCGATTACCACTCAGCAATAAAATGTTCCCCTTATTATGCAGCTTTCGGTCAGAATATGGTTCTACACGGTTCAAGTTATGAAATATTAAACAAACTTGGTTGTTTGGCTGGCGAAGATTTTAGCATTTTAAACAACGACGATAAATTGAAGGCAGTAAGAGAGAAAATCAGGACCAATTTAAATATTGCACATGAGAAATCTACTAAGAATTACAACTTACGAAGTAGGCCCATAAATTTTCAAAAAGGTAAAATAGTTTATAGGAAAAACCACTTCCTAAGTAATACGACTAAACGTATAAATCGAAAATTTGCATTCAGTTCATTAAATGCAAAATTCGGAGAGAACCGGAAACAGTTTATACAGCATTGAAGATATGAACGGCAAATTCATCGGAAAATACCACTGCTCGGACCTTAGAACGTGAACTTCTGCCCGGCTTTTTGTGGGTCGTGCAACACGGCATATCTATAACTAAAACAAAAACGATTGCAAATTGGGTGTTTTAACTTAGTATCTCTCCCTTGTTTTCTACTATGCAAGAATAAACGTCATCACATACTGTATACACACAACACACTTACATAGCTAATTAAGGTGTTTTAAGTTATTTCAGAGAGTAAAAAAATCGCCTTCCGAAAACAACAGTTTAAACTTAATACTTATAGAATATTTGTTATCAAATGTTCTCCTTTTGCATTGAGAAAAAATTAATATTTCCAATGTCATTGAAATATCATTGAAAAACAAACTGCTGCCAAATTCTTTCCCCATCACACCTTTTCGAACAAATTATGTCACCTTCAGTCATTTGTATAATAAACGCTGTAGAGTAAAGAAGTGATCCTTCTGTGAAGGAAAATAAATAAAAAAAGGAGTGATAGTAGGAAAAGAAGTCTGCAATAGAAAAAAAAAATATAATTTAAATAAAAGGGCGATTCGCCATTAATGATTTAAAACCAAAAAACAAACAAAACAAAAAACTAAAAATTAGAAAACATCTAATTAAGGTAACAACAAACGATAAATTTTGGCTTTTCTGATCCCGTTTCTAACCCAGTAACTGGACATTCTTAACAGGCTTAGAATCTTCTTGGTCACATGGCATCTTTAAACCAGACTACAAGTTTCCAGCACATTTTCTTTAATATACGGACACATTCAGATTGTATGAATTTTCATAGGAAGCCTAAATTACACGTGGGTAAAGACTGTTCGATAACTCGTGCATCATCCAGTTACAATACTTGCCACATGCTGGTGCTCAAAGCCATTTGATTGTAACAAAAATTTGGTGGCCCACTTAGAATTAAATAAAATACTTGGCAATAACCCAAGCTTTGGTAATATTAATAAAAATAGAAATTCCATAACACAACACCATAAAAATAATAAAGTGAATTTTCCTATAATCTAACCCTTTTCTAATAATACAAGCAAACAAAAAAATAAAAAAATAATAATAATAAAGACATTTAATAATATTACAGCCTTGCTTAGGTAACCAAAAATATATACTTATATATCTATATATTAACACTTTTTCCAAATAATTAATAAATTTCATTGAATTAATTATATATAAAGAAGATTATTTGGTAAAACTTTTTTTTACTTATGCTTTATAAATATAATGCCTTAGCTATATGTAACCATTTTTTCCTCTTATCTATTACTAACATTAATTATGAGTGTAAGTCAAGTCGTTTATAAAATTTTTTTTCTTGTATCTTTTTTATATTACTTGCTTCTTTCTAATATTATCTTTTGAACAAATTTTTTATTATTCATTCATGATTTTCATTTACAAAGAGCAGGAATTAGTTGGAACGAAACAATTACTACACACGCATTGAATGCTGCGCCCAACAAATCAATCGACGTGGATTTTTTTTCTAATTCATCAATTGTTCTTGTAAGTGACGTTCATTCTTTAATAATATGTTAGTATAGTTATTAAATATGTACATACTTCATTATTTGGTTTAATTCCCATTTGTTCCCCTGTCCGAATTAAGAGAAAAAAAAGACGAGAGAAAAATTACAGTAATTACCATTTTATTGATTATGAAGTAATCTATAAAAATTTGAATATATGTATATCTAAATGTAATAAAATAACTTTTTTTTTTTGTATTTGGATTTAAAAAGATGAAATAATAATCGTTTGCTTGCTTGGGGAAGATAACCATGAGAAAGATAAGTATCAAGTGAAGAAATATTTTGATTTTTAAGGGACAGGCAGCAAATTATAGGGTAACAGGCCTGTCATAGGTGTTACAAGTGTTATCGGGTGGGAAAATTGTACCCCGCGAGGCTTTCCATCTAGCCGCAGCAATTTTATTTATCGTTCATGTCTTAATTAAAATTCCTTTGCATACTCTATAGGCATGAAGAGTATGTTATATGCTTACGCGCCATCAATGGGTTAAGAATCGTCATCGCCTTACGCAGAGCTACCGGGAAGACCTTTCATTCATGCCCCTTAACAATGTTGGGGTTGGCTATTTTCTGTTTATTTTCAATTTAAATTTTCGGTGAATAAGTCAGTGCGCGTAACAGCGTGTTTAAGTACAATTTGTTAGTTTATTTCATCAAGTTCCGGATTGATACATTTGTTCTCATCCTTGTTGGAAGGCCTTTTCAACGAGTAAACCGTTAACGGTACCTTAATATTGTTTTGCAACTATTAGATAAGTTTTGCGAGACATTTTATTATCTTAATCGTTGATCGGATACCAAACAAGCATAACGTGCTTCTCCACTGTGTATTTATCAATGTAAATTTTGAATTTAATAAAATATTAGAAATTTGTCTAACAAAAGTAATCAATCATTATTGTTTTATTGTTATATATCGAAAAACCATTTATCTTTTTTACGTCGGATATACGCCGAAACATTGGTCCAAACGAAGCGGATAAAACATACAAGAATCCAACGCTTTTTACAAGGAATCCTCTACGGGAACTTAGTAGCTAATTTCGCCTTTCTTCAATCAAAAGATAAATTCAGATTAGTAAAATTAATTTAGAAAAGAAGTGAATTCATTGTGTTAAAGCATAAAGAAAATAATTATATCTATAAACATACATACATACACACACGGGTGTACATATATGTACGTGTGTAAAATAAAATAAACAAGCAATTGGTTGTTGTGTACGACAAAAGTGCGGTATATTTTCGGAGAAATTAATTGTTAATTAACCCTCTAGTACCCAAATTTTTCGTCCGCATTTCACAACTTTCTAAATTTAAACGATCGTGTTAGCTACCCAAGATGCCACCATAAGTTAAAAATATGAGTTCAAAATATATAATAATATATTAAAAGCAATTTTTGGACTTCTCCGAATTAGACAAAATGCAAAAAAAAAAATAACGGTATTTGAAAGCGAATAAGTGAGCAACGAATTTAGCCCGTCTACAGGCGGTCTTGGGTACTAGAGGGTTAAAGAAATTTTTGCAAGAATACGTGTGTAAAATAGAATTAATATTATTTGAAAACACTCGCTTTATTAATTTATATCGTCGTATTTTTATATCACATTATATTTACAGTGAGATTTGTGCAAATTAATATGAGAGTTAACATTTTGTTTTGTTAGTATCTTTTTTTACTTATTTCACTGTTACTGTTACTGTTGGTTGAATTGACTTCTTTTGAGTTCGTTTAGTTAATTTGTTATTCAATTTTATTTCTTTTGTGAAATTATCGAAGCCTTCCTCCTTAAAAGTTAAAGCAAAATTAAATTTATTTCGAAATGTCGGGTAAATATTTTGTAAGTTTTACTCGTGCTTCAGATGCCATATTTAAATTTGAAGTGAATTTTAACAAAATTCGCCATGAAGATTATCAAGGCTATACTAGTGAGATATTGAGTCGTGAATTAGATAAGCTTTGGGAAAAGGTCAAAATAGAAAACGAGCAATGTTTAATTGATTTAGAAAATTTTTGAGGATTTGGTTGGTTGTATTTCTTGCCATAATCTACCTCTTCCACTATGTGATACCGGTATTTTTTATGGTGATTATCTTTCGTGGCCAAGCTTTGGGGATCTTTTTACATTATACTAACAATAGCCAACGGAGTATCAAATTTACCAAATCAGCCTCCAGAGTCGTCCCTACGAGAAGACAATCGTTCAAGCTATTGCCATTTGAGGTTTAATTCGATGCGTTAAAAACGACCCTCAGTTTTGTTGTTTTCCTCTCCGGCTTAATCACTGGCAAATAGCATGTACTCGTCACAAATAGCATGCACTCGTGCTTGATCATAGAAATTTACCCGTTGTAAGGGACCCAATTCTAAATAATCGTTTAACACATCATTATACATGCTCCTAATTTTAGGTTTATGAAAAACGGAAGCCTCTATCCTCATAAATTGCTTCATAGCGCTAGACCTTGATATGCCCAAATAAATTTCACGAGGAAATTCCTGCTTAAAAGGCAGCGAAACGATGTATCTACTAGTAGAATCCCGGATAGTGGTATTCTTATAAATCTCCTCGCAAATCTTGTCAGAAGAATTCATAACCTTTTTTGGTTTAAATTATCTTCTTGGGAAAAGGTAACGGCAGTCAAAAAACGTTAATAGAATTATTAACTGAAACTTCAATTGGACTTGTCAGAATCCATCCAAAAACAGTTTTCTGAGCCATTAGAGATCCAAAAATGTCTTTGCGAACTTCGCCAAGAATTATTTTTAGGTACAAATTAGCACCAAGCAAAAGATCAATTAGCCTGCACTTGTAAGTTTTAATCGGCCAATTGAATGCCAGAGAATTCACACCTAATATCTGGAGGACAATTAAATGTAAGTAAATTATTCTAAATTGATGGTAAAACAAGTGCAAAAGCTTCTAATTCAATTCTTTTACTCACTGGAGAACCAACTCTAATTGTGCAAATTTTTTATTAACTTCGGAAATCTTTACATTCGTAGAATGTGACGGAATTCGTAATTGATTTCGCAAATGTTCTAAAATAAATGAAGCTTCTGAAGCTCAAGAGGACTGGGAAAGAGGCTAAGGAAATCGTTTCGAAGTGTCCGTTAACTAATGCTGGGTTTGATATCGCTTGGAAAAATTAAAAAGACACATATGAGAATCCGCGAATGTTGGTTAATAATCAACTAAAGTCTTTTTAGCCTAAAGACTATGAAAATGGAAACTAGTTCGGGCCTAAAAAATTTACAACGCGGTATTAACAGTTTTTTAACTGCTATGTCGGTTTACGAAACAGATACTCATAATTGGCATCCAATTACTGATTTTATTTGCCTTCAACGATTGCCAAATCAGTCACAGTTTGGGAGCAAAGTATAAGGGACAAAACTGCTTTGTCGCTTTGAAAGGACTTAGATATCTTCTTAGCAGAACGAAGTCAAACTTTAGATTGTATACGCGATCTCACAAGTTTGGAAAAAGAAAAAAAATTTTGAACGTAAAGTTAGGTCCCATATGTCTAATACAGCTTCTTCTAATTACTGTGATTTATGTCAAAAGTAATCGCATTTGCTTCGATTTTGTAGTCGGTTTAAACAATTGTCAATATGTGAGCGTTTTTCTACCGTAAAAAGATTTCATTGCTGCGTTAACTGCTTATTGAAATTCCATGAAGTCAAAGATTGCAAAAGTTAACATAATTGCTTTATTTGTAATCAGAGACATCACACCTTACTTCATCGCAATTCGCCAACTGCAAATCCCGTCAATAATAATAATAACAATAGAAATAATAATAATGATAATAATTTAAGTGCTAGACAGAGTGTAAACGCTGAGCAAATGGAACCACAATTGATATCGACGTCAGCCATCACCCGTGCTAACTTGAATCGTCAAGTTTTTCACATATCACAGAATATGTGATATGCTATGGTTTCCGTTCTTTGTCGTGATACTACGTATTCGGCAAGGATCTTAATTGACCAAGCTTCAGAAGCTTCATTTATTTTAGAACATTTGCGAAATCAATTACGAATTCCGTCACATTCTACGAATGCAAAGATTTCCGAAGTTAATAAAGAAGCTTCATTGACTTCACAGAAAATTTGCACAATTAGAGTGGATTCTCCAGTGAGTAAAAGAATTGAGTTAGAAGCTTTTGCACTTGTTTTACCATCAATTTAGAGTAATTTACCTACATTTAATTGTCCTTCAGATATTAGGTGTGAATTCTCTGGCATTCAATTGGCCGATTAAAACTTTTACAAGTGCAGGCCAATTGATCTTTTGCTTGGTGCTAATTTGTACCCAAAAATAATTCTTGGCGAAGTTCGCAAAGATATTTTTGGATCTCTAATGGCTCAGAAAACTGTTTTTGGATGGATTCTGACAAGTCCAATTGAAGTTTCAGTTAATAATTCTATTAACAGTTTTTTGACTGCCGTTACCTTTTCCCAAGAAGATAATTTAAACCAAAAAAGGTTATGACTTCTTCTGACAAGATTTGCGAGGAGATTTATAAGAATACCACTATCCGGGATTCTACTAGTAGATACATCGATTCGCTGCCTTTTAAGCCTGAATTTCCTCGTAAAATTAATTTGGGCATATCAAGGTCTAGCGCTTTGAAGCAATTTATGAGGATAGAGGCTTCCCTTTTTCATAAACCTAAAACTAGGAGCATGTATGATGATGTGTTAAACGATTATTTAGAATTGGGTCCCTAACAACGGGTAAATTTCTATGATCAAGCTGTCACGAGTGCATGCTATTTGTGACGAGTACACGCTATTTGCCAGTGATTAAGCCGGAGAAGAAAACAACAAAACTGAGGGTCGTTTTTAACGCATCGAATTAAACCTCAAATGGCAATAGCTTGAACGATTGTCTTCTCGTAGGGCCTACTCTGGAGGCTGATTTGGTAAATTTGATAATCCGTTGGCGATTATTCGAGTTTGTGTTTAATTGTGATATCTCAAAAAAGTATAGGCAGGTCCATTCTTCTCATACCCCTTTTCAGAGAATCCTTTATACGTCGACAACCGATCATCAAATGATTGATTATGAGTGACAGACAGTAACTTTTGGATTAAATTGCGCACCTTAGCTAGCAATTAGGACTTTGCTGCAATTGGCTGACGCTTCTGAGGATGAAGTTGCCCTAGCGTCAAAAATTTTAAGGAAAGGTATGTACGTCAATGATATTTTGACTAGATCGCATGAGATCTCAAGTGCTATGCTGGCAAGGGATCAGTTTACTGCTGCATTGTTATATGCGGGTTTCGAGCTAAGGAAGTGGACATCGAATGAGAGATCTATTTTGAGTGGATTACCTTCAAATCACTTGGCGGATGCAAAGGTTTTGACGTTTGAAGAGCCTAGTAGTTCCAAAACTTGAGGGATTTTGTGGAATGCTCAATTATATCCCTGCAGAAAATATTGGGCAATGTGGTCCATTGTAACTGAAATGGACTAGCTACAACATGGTCCTATGTAATGCAGTCATGGACCATGTTATTTTCCAACAAGAGGAGTTTGTTGTTAAACGAAAAGTGTTCGATTGCAAATTGGGTGTTTTAACTTAGTATCTCTCCCTTGTTTTCTACTATGCAAGAATAAACGTCATCACATACTGTATACACACAACACACTTACATAGCTAATTAAGGTGTTTTAAGTTATTTCAGAGAGTAAAAAAATCGCCTTCCGAAAACAACAGTTTAAACTTAATACTTATAGAATATTTGTTATCAAATGTTCTCCTTTTGCATTGAGAAAAAATTAATATTTCCAATGTCATTGAAATATCATTGAAAAACAAACTGCTGCCAAATTCTTTCCCCATCACACCTTTTCGAACAAATTATGTCACCTTCAGTCATTTGTATAATAAACGCTGTAGAGTAAAGAAGTGATCCTTCTGTGAAGGAAAATAAATAAAAAAAGGAGTGATAGTAGGAAAAGAAGTCTGCAATAGAAAAAAAAAATATAATTTAAATAAAAGGGCGATTCGCCATTAATGATTTAAAACCAAAAAACAAACAAAACAAAAAACTAAAAATTAGAAAACATCTAATTAAGGTAACAACAAACGATAAATTTTGGCTTTTCTGATCCCGTTTCTAACCCAGTAACTGGACATTCTTAACAGGCTTAGAATCTTCTTGGTCACATGGCATCTTTAAACCAGACTACAAGTTTCCAGCACATTTTCTTTAATATACGGACACATTCAGATTGTATGAATTTTCATAGGAAGCCTAAATTACACGTGGGTAAAGACTGTTCGATAACTCGTGCATCATCCAGTTACAATACTTGCCACATGCTGGTGCTCAAAGCCATTTGATTGTAACAAAAATTTGGTGGCCCACTTAGAATTAAATAAAATACTTGGCAATAACCCAAGCTTTGGTAATATTAATAAAAATAGAAATTCCATAACACAACACCATAAAAATAATAAAGTGAATTTTCCTATAATCTAACCCTTTTCTAATAATACAAGCAAACAAAAAAATAAAAAAATAATAATAATAAAGACATTTAATAATATTACAGCCTTGCTTAGGTAACCAAAAATATATACTTATATATCTATATATTAACACTTTTTCCAAATAATTAATAAATTTCATTGAATTAATTATATATAAAGAAGATTATTTGGTAAAACTTTTTTTTACTTATGCTTTATAAATATAATGCCTTAGCTATATGTAACCATTTTTTCCTCTTATCTATTACTAACATTAATTATGAGTGTAAGTCAAGTCGTTTATAAAATTTTTTTTCTTGTATCTTTTTTATATTACTTGCTTCTTTCTAATATTATCTTTTGAACAAATTTTTTATTATTCATTCATGATTTTCATTTACAAAGAGCAGGAATTAGTTGGAACGAAACAATTACTACACACGCATTGAATGCTGCGCCCAACAAATCAATCGACGTGGATTTTTTTTCTAATTCATCAATTGTTCTTGTAAGTGACGTTCATTCTTTAATAATATGTTAGTATAGTTATTAAATATGTACATACTTCATTATTTGGTTTAATTCCCATTTGTTCCCCTGTCCGAATTAAGAGAAAAAAAAGACGAGAGAAAAATTACAGTAATTACCATTTTATTGATTATGAAGTAATCTATAAAAATTTGAATATATGTATATCTAAATGTAATAAAATAACTTTTTTTTTTTGTATTTGGATTTAAAAAGATGAAATAATAATCGTTTGCTTGCTTGGGGAAGATAACCATGAGAAAGATAAGTATCAAGTGAAGAAATATTTTGATTTTTAAGGGACAGGCAGCAAATTATAGGGTAACAGGCCTGTCATAGGTGTTACAAGTGTTATCGGGTGGGAAAATTGTACCCCGCGAGGCTTTCCATCTAGCCGCAGCAATTTTATTTATCGTTCATGTCTTAATTAAAATTCCTTTGCATACTCTATAGGCATGAAGAGTATGTTATATGCTTACGCGCCATCAATGGGTTAAGAATCGTCATCGCCTTACGCAGAGCTACCGGGAAGACCTTTCATTCATGCCCCTTAACAATGTTGGGGTTGGCTATTTTCTGTTTATTTTCAATTTAAATTTTCGGTGAATAAGTCAGTGCGCGTAACAGCGTGTTTAAGTACAATTTGTTAGTTTATTTCATCAAGTTCCGGATTGATACATTTGTTCTCATCCTTGTTGGAAGGCCTTTTCAACGAGTAAACCGTTAACGGTACCTTAATATTGTTTTGCAACTATTAGATAAGTTTTGCGAGACATTTTATTATCTTAATCGTTGATCGGATACCAAACAAGCATAACGTGCTTCTCCACTGTGTATTTATCAATGTAAATTTTGAATTTAATAAAATATTAGAAATTTGTCTAACAAAAGTAATCAATCATTATTGTTTTATTGTTATATATCGAAAAACCATTTATCTTTTTTACGTCGGATATACGCCGAAACATTGGTCCAAACGAAGCGGATAAAACATACAAGAATCCAACGCTTTTTACAAGGAATCCTCTACGGGAACTTAGTAGCTAATTTCGCCTTTCTTCAATCAAAAGATAAATTCAGATTAGTAAAATTAATTTAGAAAAGAAGTGAATTCATTGTGTTAAAGCATAAAGAAAATAATTATATCTATAAACATACATACATACACACACGGGTGTACATATATGTACGTGTGTAAAATAAAATAAACAAGCAATTGGTTGTTGTGTACGACAAAAGTGCGGTATATTTTCGGAGAAATTAATTGTTAATTAACCCTCTAGTACCCAAATTTTTCGTCCGCATTTCACAACTTTCTAAATTTAAACGATCGTGTTAGCTACCCAAGATGCCACCATAAGTTAAAAATATGAGTTCAAAATATATAATAATATATTAAAAGCAATTTTTGGACTTCTCCGAATTAGACAAAATGCAAAAAAAAAAATAACGGTATTTGAAAGCGAATAAGTGAGCAACGAATTTAGCCCGTCTACAGGCGGTCTTGGGTACTAGAGGGTTAAAGAAATTTTTGCAAGAATACGTGTGTAAAATAGAATTAATATTATTTGAAAACACTCGCTTTATTAATTTATATCGTCGTATTTTTATATCACATTATATTTACAGTGAGATTTGTGCAAATTAATATGAGAGTTAACATTTTGTTTTGTTAGTATCTTTTTTTACTTATTTCACTGTTACTGTTACTGTTGGTTGAATTGACTTCTTTTGAGTTCGTTTAGTTAATTTGTTATTCAATTTTATTTCTTTTGTGAAATTATCGAAGCCTTCCTCCTTAAAAGTTAAAGCAAAATTAAATTTATTTCGAAATGTCGGGTAAATATTTTGTAAGTTTTACTCGTGCTTCAGATGCCATATTTAAATTTGAAGTGAATTTTAACAAAATTCGCCATGAAGATTATCAAGGCTATACTAGTGAGATATTGAGTCGTGAATTAGATAAGCTTTGGGAAAAGGTCAAAATAGAAAACGAGCAATGTTTAATTGATTTAGAAAATTTTTGAGGATTTGGTTGGTTGTATTTCTTGCCATAATCTACCTCTTCCACTATGTGATACCGGTATTTTTTATGGTGATTATCTTTCGTGGCCAAGCTTTGGGGATCTTTTTACATTATACTAACAATAGCCAACGGAGTATCAAATTTACCAAATCAGCCTCCAGAGTCGTCCCTACGAGAAGACAATCGTTCAAGCTATTGCCATTTGAGGTTTAATTCGATGCGTTAAAAACGACCCTCAGTTTTGTTGTTTTCCTCTCCGGCTTAATCACTGGCAAATAGCATGTACTCGTCACAAATAGCATGCACTCGTGCTTGATCATAGAAATTTACCCGTTGTAAGGGACCCAATTCTAAATAATCGTTTAACACATCATTATACATGCTCCTAATTTTAGGTTTATGAAAAACGGAAGCCTCTATCCTCATAAATTGCTTCATAGCGCTAGACCTTGATATGCCCAAATAAATTTCACGAGGAAATTCCTGCTTAAAAGGCAGCGAAACGATGTATCTACTAGTAGAATCCCGGATAGTGGTATTCTTATAAATCTCCTCGCAAATCTTGTCAGAAGAATTCATAACCTTTTTTGGTTTAAATTATCTTCTTGGGAAAAGGTAACGGCAGTCAAAAAACGTTAATAGAATTATTAACTGAAACTTCAATTGGACTTGTCAGAATCCATCCAAAAACAGTTTTCTGAGCCATTAGAGATCCAAAAATGTCTTTGCGAACTTCGCCAAGAATTATTTTTAGGTACAAATTAGCACCAAGCAAAAGATCAATTAGCCTGCACTTGTAAGTTTTAATCGGCCAATTGAATGCCAGAGAATTCACACCTAATATCTGGAGGACAATTAAATGTAAGTAAATTATTCTAAATTGATGGTAAAACAAGTGCAAAAGCTTCTAATTCAATTCTTTTACTCACTGGAGAACCAACTCTAATTGTGCAAATTTTTTATTAACTTCGGAAATCTTTACATTCGTAGAATGTGACGGAATTCGTAATTGATTTCGCAAATGTTCTAAAATAAATGAAGCTTCTGAAGCTCAAGAGGACTGGGAAAGAGGCTAAGGAAATCGTTTCGAAGTGTCCGTTAACTAATGCTGGGTTTGATATCGCTTGGAAAAATTAAAAAGACACATATGAGAATCCGCGAATGTTGGTTAATAATCAACTAAAGTCTTTTTAGCCTAAAGACTATGAAAATGGAAACTAGTTCGGGCCTAAAAAATTTACAACGCGGTATTAACAGTTTTTTAACTGCTATGTCGGTTTACGAAACAGATACTCATAATTGGCATCCAATTACTGATTTTATTTGCCTTCAACGATTGCCAAATCAGTCACAGTTTGGGAGCAAAGTATAAGGGACAAAACTGCTTTGTCGCTTTGAAAGGACTTAGATATCTTCTTAGCAGAACGAAGTCAAACTTTAGATTGTATACGCGATCTCACAAGTTTGGAAAAAGAAAAAAAATTTTGAACGTAAAGTTAGGTCCCATATGTCTAATACAGCTTCTTCTAATTACTGTGATTTATGTCAAAAGTAATCGCATTTGCTTCGATTTTGTAGTCGGTTTAAACAATTGTCAATATGTGAGCGTTTTTCTACCGTAAAAAGATTTCATTGCTGCGTTAACTGCTTATTGAAATTCCATGAAGTCAAAGATTGCAAAAGTTAACATAATTGCTTTATTTGTAATCAGAGACATCACACCTTACTTCATCGCAATTCGCCAACTGCAAATCCCGTCAATAATAATAATAACAATAGAAATAATAATAATGATAATAATTTAAGTGCTAGACAGAGTGTAAACGCTGAGCAAATGGAACCACAATTGATATCGACGTCAGCCATCACCCGTGCTAACTTGAATCGTCAAGTTTTTCACATATCACAGAATATGTGATATGCTATGGTTTCCGTTCTTTGTCGTGATACTACGTATTCGGCAAGGATCTTAATTGACCAAGCTTCAGAAGCTTCATTTATTTTAGAACATTTGCGAAATCAATTACGAATTCCGTCACATTCTACGAATGCAAAGATTTCCGAAGTTAATAAAGAAGCTTCATTGACTTCACAGAAAATTTGCACAATTAGAGTGGATTCTCCAGTGAGTAAAAGAATTGAGTTAGAAGCTTTTGCACTTGTTTTACCATCAATTTAGAGTAATTTACCTACATTTAATTGTCCTTCAGATATTAGGTGTGAATTCTCTGGCATTCAATTGGCCGATTAAAACTTTTACAAGTGCAGGCCAATTGATCTTTTGCTTGGTGCTAATTTGTACCCAAAAATAATTCTTGGCGAAGTTCGCAAAGATATTTTTGGATCTCTAATGGCTCAGAAAACTGTTTTTGGATGGATTCTGACAAGTCCAATTGAAGTTTCAGTTAATAATTCTATTAACAGTTTTTTGACTGCCGTTACCTTTTCCCAAGAAGATAATTTAAACCAAAAAAGGTTATGACTTCTTCTGACAAGATTTGCGAGGAGATTTATAAGAATACCACTATCCGGGATTCTACTAGTAGATACATCGATTCGCTGCCTTTTAAGCCTGAATTTCCTCGTAAAATTAATTTGGGCATATCAAGGTCTAGCGCTTTGAAGCAATTTATGAGGATAGAGGCTTCCCTTTTTCATAAACCTAAAACTAGGAGCATGTATGATGATGTGTTAAACGATTATTTAGAATTGGGTCCCTAACAACGGGTAAATTTCTATGATCAAGCTGTCACGAGTGCATGCTATTTGTGACGAGTACACGCTATTTGCCAGTGATTAAGCCGGAGAAGAAAACAACAAAACTGAGGGTCGTTTTTAACGCATCGAATTAAACCTCAAATGGCAATAGCTTGAACGATTGTCTTCTCGTAGGGCCTACTCTGGAGGCTGATTTGGTAAATTTGATAATCCGTTGGCGATTATTCGAGTTTGTGTTTAATTGTGATATCTCAAAAAAGTATAGGCAGGTCCATTCTTCTCATACCCCTTTTCAGAGAATCCTTTATACGTCGACAACCGATCATCAAATGATTGATTATGAGTGACAGACAGTAACTTTTGGATTAAATTGCGCACCTTAGCTAGCAATTAGGACTTTGCTGCAATTGGCTGACGCTTCTGAGGATGAAGTTGCCCTAGCGTCAAAAATTTTAAGGAAAGGTATGTACGTCAATGATATTTTGACTAGATCGCATGAGATCTCAAGTGCTATGCTGGCAAGGGATCAGTTTACTGCTGCATTGTTATATGCGGGTTTCGAGCTAAGGAAGTGGACATCGAATGAGAGATCTATTTTGAGTGGATTACCTTCAAATCACTTGGCGGATGCAAAGGTTTTGACGTTTGAAGAGCCTAGTAGTTCCAAAACTTGAGGGATTTTGTGGAATGCTCAATTATATCCCTGCAGAAAATATTGGGCAATGTGGTCCATTGTAACTGAAATGGACTAGCTACAACATGGTCCTATGTAATGCAGTCATGGACCATGTTATTTTCCAACAAGAGGAGTTTGTTGTTAAACGAAAAGTGTTCGCGTTTTGACGATTGCATAAAGTGTTGCCAAGAGCTGCACAAACCCTAGGGGGAGTTCCATCGTGTAGTGACAAGGAGTAGTTTTAAAACCACTCTCATGTAATGCAAAGCTGGGTAATATGGTCCATATGTTTTCTCTATACACTTCGGTTACCTTTGGACTAGTCCTAGTCCCTTATGGAATATAAATTACATGCGTGTGTGGACTAGTCACGTTATCTTCAGGGATAAGTTCTTTTTCAAAGTTTGTCCTCTGCGGGTTAAATCAGGATATACAAAAAGGCAAGTATTATCAACTATAGCTAAGTTTTTTGATCCAGTTGTTTGGTTAAGCCCCGTAATTGTCATAGCGAAGATAATTATGCAACGCACTTGGTTTGATAATATCGGTTGGGATGACGTATTAACACCTTCTACGGAAAAAGAATGTTTAAAATTTGTTGAATTGTTCTCCAAGTTAACTTCATTCAAGTGCCAAGATGGGTAAACTATTACAAAAACTCCACTGCCGAACTTCATATTTTTTCAGATGCCTCGGGTAATTTATATCCGAACTGAGTCATCAAATGGGGAAATTCATGCTCATTTATTATCCTCTAAGACAAAAGTAGCACAACTTAAATCAGTTTCGTTACCTCGCCTTGAATTATGCCGAGTAGTTTTGGCATCAAAATTGTTAAAGAATATACTTAGGGAAAATGAAATCGCTATTGGGCGTGTATATTGTTGGACAGATTCCACGATTATGCTGGCATGGGTTCGAAAACCTCCTTGTTCTTGGACCACCTTTGCCGCAAATAGGGTTTGTCGCATTCAGGAGAATACTGGAACCCCCAATTGGTTTCATGTTCGTTCAGAGGATATTCCTACCGACCTGGGCAGCCGGGGGGTGGATCCGCTCACTTTGTCGAAAAGTGAACTCTGGTGGCACGGCCCAACATGGTTAAAGCAAAACAAAAACCGTTGGTATACACCAACTTTAGGAAATCTCGATACTGATGTAGAATTCAAGTTTCAAAATTCGAGAACATCTTAGAAAGGTTCTCATCACTGGACAGGGCTAATTATGAGAATAATTTCGTGTCTAGTGATGAGCTTAAAATGGTAAAGGTACGCTTATGTGTTCTTGCTCAGAAGAGCTATTACGCTGAGGAGTATAAGAATCTTTTGGATAAGAAGCCCTTGTCGCCGAAAATTTCTCTAGTAAATCCCTTTAAATCCCTTTCTTGACTAATAAGGATTGATGCGAATTAATGAACGACTTGTAAAATCACCTTCACTGTCGCATCGTGAACAGTATCCTCTTATTCTACCATATGACTGTCGTTTCGCGAAACTTATGGCAGAGTTTATACACTTGATGTCAATTCACAGTGGAAACCAATTAATCTTGCGGATATACCGTTGTGATTTGGATACCACGATTGCGGAATTTGGTTCGCACGGTAATTCGACAATGGAAACGTTCTTGCAGTCAAATAATGGCTGCCCTTCCTCCAGAACGCACTACTCTTAATAGGCCGTTTACAGCCACCGGGGTTGATTTCGCTTTAAATCATAATGGCAAATCGTGTCGAATTACTAAAGAGTATGTTTGTATCTTTGTATACTTTTCTACGAAAGCGATACACTTAGAAGCTGCATCTGACTTATCGACTGATACGTTGTTAGCGGCCTTCAACCGATTTATTTCAAGAAGAGGTTGTTCTAAGACATCCAAGCGAATTTTGTTGGCGCTTCGAACGAAATTTCAAGGGACTTTTAAACTTTTTTAAAAGAATGTCAGGCTAGAATGTGTCCCACTTTTAGCCATACAGGCTTAACATGGCGTTTTATACCGGATGGAGCACCTCATATGGGCGGCCTTTGGGAAGCTGTCTAAATTCTCGCCCCTTATGTCCTATTCCTGATAATCCTTTTTAATTGGGTCGGCCATTTTGGCACCGCGGGAACCGACGATATATGACAATCCTATTAGTATAGTTTATTGATATCGTAAAGTAAAAGCTTTAATGCATTAATTTTGTAAAAGATGGAAAGAGGAGTATCTCGTAGGTTTACACAAACGACAGTCTTATTAGTATAGTTTATCGATATCGTAAAGTAAAGGCTTTGATGCATTAATTTTGTAAAAGATGGAAAGAGAAGTATCTCGTTGGTTTACACAAACGTTACAAATGGCAACATCCCCAAAGGGAAGTCGCAGTAAATAGCCTGGTAGTAATAAAAAATTAAGAATTACCGGCAACATCGTGGAAGTTAGGAATAGTGGCAAAGATTTATACTGGTACTGACGGCCACGTTCGTATTGCCGATATTCGCACACAAAACGGGATAATTAATCGTCGAATATATTCTTTAATTTTTATTTCTCCTTCCTCTACATTTTTTGTGAAATGTGTTTTAGTTAATATTATAACTTCTGAGTTTTGTTCATTAGCAACTTTTTCCAGTTGATTGTAGTTGTTAATTAACCCACATATGTTTGTGTAGATACCTTTAATTTGCTGTGATTGTTCAACAATTAAACCTAGTCTTTTCTTTTTTATAAGGACATTCTTTGTTTGATGAGACATGATTTTCTCATCATCTTATTTGCCCTAACACAGTTAACACATTTATTAATAATATCCTTTTTGCAATCTTAAGATTTGTGGTTTCCATGGCATTTATAACAAGTTTCTTCATTTTTACAATCAACCGCCTTGTGGTTATATCCTTGACATTTAAAGCATTGTAGTATATCTGTTCCATCAAATATTCGACATTTTTCCCACCGAATATTTAATTTTTGTGTTGCCTTTATTTTTAAGTACGTTTCTTTGTCTACTGTATTTTCTTGTTGTAAATTGTTCTATTAAAACTTTCAAACTTATAGGATTTTACTATTTTTATATCATTGTCTTTCAATTGTTGATTTTGTGTCTTTTTTTATAAGATCTTCATCTGTGTATTTAAATGGCATATTTATTATTATCGACATATCATTTTCTGCTGGAGCCCTTGTATCAATCATACTTTTCACTTATTTTGTTTTCTATTGCATTCTTAATTTTTTCTCTCTCATTATCATTCTCACTTTGAATTACGATTATTCCATTTCTTCTGTTTTCAACATTAGTAATTTTAAGATCAATTGGATCTACCTTATTGTTTAAGTCTTCTTTGGTTAGTTCTATGTTTTGTTTTTCTCATGGTTTTATTGTTAGGGGAAAATGTTTTTACGTCTGGTAATACCGAGTTTTTTTACTGTTTCAGCGAAAGACAGGTTTTGTTTATCATTTGTTTCTTTTATTACTTTTTTAATTTCATCACACATCTTTACATTGTTTTTTTCTATTTTGTTATACATATCATTGTTTTTTGTTTCAAAAGTTTTAACGATGCCGTAAAGTTTTTAAACCTCTTTAACATTTTTTCATATATTTTTGTGCGTTATCTATTTTCTTAACTCGGTCTTCGTATCTTTTTTTAATTGCTTCCAATAGTTGCTTAATTTAATTTTCTTTTTGCTTTAGTGACACTTGAAATTCGGTTTTATATTGTGCCAAGTTTGTTTTGTTTTTGTTGACACCATCTTTGATTTCCTTTAAAACCAAATCTACATTTTGAATATATTGGACACAATCATCACACATAAATCTTACAAATGATTTAGTTTCCAAAATTTTCAAGAAATATTGGTCAAGGCCTAAACATTTATCAGCACAATGATAAACCTTGCCACATACTCCTGCGCATAATATGCCTGTTTCGCCACGGATTGTTCTTCTACATTTATGGCATTCAGCCATTGTAAAATCTCAAATTTTTATTTGTATTTTTTTTTTTAAGAAAAACTTTGTTTTGTTTTAATCTTTTATTTATTAAAAAGGATATTTCACTTATCTGAAAGTTTTTATAGTCTTTTTGCTAATTTTAAACCAATAAATATTTTATTTTTCACAAATTTACGGAGCTCGTTTTATGTTTTGACAGTTTTCTCGTTAGTGGCTCCTGTCCAAAAGGTTTGGGCAACATCAAACCTGGGCCTATCGTTGTTTCCCGCTGGTCAACCAATATGTAACTACAAATTCACCAATGCGAATAAAATAAGGTTGCCTTGCTGTCGTCAAAATAAATATTCTCATATAAACACATGTATTCTATTTTTGACATTTTACAGTCGGTAGCTGCTGTGTCGAATGTCTTAACTTAAGCTTATTAAAAAATTCAAATTGACCCCCTCTAATAAATATGTATTTTTTAAGTATTATCAGTTAACAGTAATTTTAAATAAGCTTATCATCTCATTGCTACATTTACTAAATATATGTAAGTAAAAAAAATAAATAAAATAATAAAAAAAAATTAAAATTAAGATTTACTAATGTTAACCACATATGCCCCCATGGGCCCGGTTAATGTATAAATATATGTAAGTAAATAAATAAAATAACAAAAAAAATTAAAATTTGCCTTTATCTACTTACATAGTTAAACAAGTATGTTTAATTTAATTAAAATAAAGAATAAACTGTGGTTATTTTGTGTTCAACACAAGTTGTGCGTCATTTATTTTGTCGATAGACTTTACAAAAATTATAGTCGCTTATTTAACGATTTGAAAGAGTTTGCAGGTTATTGCTTTGCAGTGTCTATATGAGTGGCATCGTACAACACCTACAATGCACAAGATTTTATACCGGTCTTTGAAGAAACAGAAGAGGAAGAACAAAGCCACTCATCACCAATGATGGCCATCGTCCGGGCGCAAGAATTATCTCTTCTATGGTATAACAAATACTCTATGGTATAACAAATACTCCCTCCCTGTCGACCTTGGTCCGATATATATAACATCAATAAACATATACAACACTATCATAAAACCACATTTTAAATATGGATCTGTTTCGAACAACAAATATCAAGGCTGCAAAAACTACAGAAGAAAGCAACGCGCACTATACTGGAATGCAACAGATTTGTACCGATTACATTAATGCTGAATACACTAAGATGGCTTAATGTGCGACAAAGATTAATGTTTAATACCCTAAATTTTATTCGGAAAATGAAAATGGGAGAAGCACACGAATATTTAACTAAGCAGCTAATATATGTTGGAGAAACCCAGCCATATAATTTGAGGAATGTATTTGATTTTAGACTGCAGCGAGCAAACACTAGTGCAATGCAAATATCATTGTGTTACAAGGGGCTGAATGTATATAATAAAATGCCGATCTATTTAAAGACTGAAAATAATACTAATGCGTTTAGAAGAAATATTGTAAATTTTTTTAGGAATAATAATAATGAGCTTAGCTTAAATATATAGGGATATAATTTATTGTTTAATGTTTTTGTAAAAGTATTTTAAATACTACAAAATAAATAAATAAAAAAAATACATAAATATATATATATATACATATATATATATATATATATATATATATATATATATATATATATATATATACATATATATATATATATATATATATATATATGTATATATATGTTTCAGTGGTACAGTTAAATAAAAAATATATTGTATTTTATGCTCCAAAAATGATGATTGCTCATCAACATAGAACATAAAATATATATCACGCCAGGAAATGCATGATGAATCCTGATGTGGAATCGTTACATCCGTCATCTCACAGAGGGGTATTTTGCCAATTTAGCGGACATTACGCCAAAAATTAGTTTTGACAAATATAATAATTTATATACGCAGCTGGACAGATAACAAAACTTTGAATCGTAAAGTGAATTTTCAGGTCTCGTATTTTTGTACAAGTAAAATACCAGTTAGACACTAGTTTGATCTTCTACAGATCATATATGTAATACATATTAGCGGAACTCATGCTTCGTAGCGAAGTGCTATTGCAAACCTTGCAGGTCTTGCAAACGTATTATACATGATACATTTTGCAACACCACATCAACAAAACATATAGAACAAAATTTGGTACACCGTAGTTGCAAACTTTTGCAACTGTTTTCAAGCAAGGATCGATGACTTTGTTTTTCCTGTTTCTTTAAGCAGTCAGACTGAATGTTATAGGCGCATGGACTAAAGATCATGGGGACATGCTAGCGTACTACGGATGACGGATGTCATTCCTGAACTTGTGGATTACTGCAACACAGAACCCTCCCTCACAAGGAGATTTCTCTTTGACCTCACGGAGCGCCACTCTCTTCCACCACGAACACTCTGTGTATACACGGATGACTCCAAGAGAGTGACAAGAGTTGGGGGTGGGGTATGCATTGAGGAATTTGGGATAAAGATGATTTTCAGACTCCCAAATGACTGCAGTGTTTTACAGGCGGAAATATCTGCTATTAGCAGAGCGGTGTGCTGGTTGAGGTACTATAACGTATCCAACAGGGATATTTTCATTTTACCGACAGCAAAGCCGTAATTACGTCCCTCAAAGATGTGTTCACGACATCTAACCTTGTCTCTAAATGCCTTAACGGGATGGCGGAGGCATTATCCTCTCTGCTTGCGGACAGCGCTGGTCTCTATGAACAGGCCCAGACCAGATGGTCTGAATCGACGTGTTCTACCACTAGAATAATCTTGCCCTCTGTGGATAAGTGCAGAAGTTATCAGGACGAGGAGAAGAATAGACAGTGGAATCCCTGTCAATGCCCCGCGCTGGGGTGTACACAGCTGAGATATCTCGGTCGACGGTACATATTGGCAATGGGTCCAGGTAGGATAAGTTCCTTCTTAAGGTATAGTGGGTGGCCTACCGGCGCACAACCGGACATCATGACTTATTCAGGGGGATGAGCGCACACATCGGTCGACTGGCCTCACTTGGCAGATTCTTCTCTGCATTTTTCTCTAATTTTCTCCGTTTTCTCATGCCCACGGTCTTTTCTATCTTTCCCTCTTTGTCTTTCTCATCTCTTCATCGCCATTTCTTTTTCTAATTCCTGCCTTAATCTTCTCTCTCCCTTCTAACAGCAGCTCAAAAGGACCAATCAATGGACCCAGGTGGGCTGTGGTGACACGACTGCCTGCCTGACCTAACCTAATAAAATCTTACGATTTACTAATCCAACTTTTAAATGATAAATTCATGTTTCTAAAAATCAGCTGTTACAATAAATTGGCTATATATACAATTAAAAAAGGGCGCTCACGCATCATTTCAAAAATCGTTTCAAATAGGCCAGACTTGCAGATATTCTACGAAGAGTGAGTTCCGCTTTAAACATTATGGCCTGTTAATATTTATTTGGAAGCAAACAAGAACAAGTAAATTTATTTTTAAAGTTTTATTTAAGTTAAAAGTATACACATACATTTCTACATCTTACCTGTGTGTCCCTTGAAGGTCGTTATTAGCTGTGAACCCTGTTCATCACAGCGAAGCATTGTGATTTGACCTGCGTAATCACCAATAAATGCATATTTTGATAAGGCATCAAATCTTATTGGAGATTGAAAGAACAAACTAATTTTTTAATCGTTAAAAAAAACTATAAATAACTTACTGCAATGCACTGCATGGAGTCTCGAAGTTATATGTTCCTACGCGTCGTGCAGTTTTCGTGCAATGGTATACAAATAGTTTATCTTTACTACATGACAATATCCAATTATGAGCATTAGAATTGACAACAGATACTACGCGAGCCTGGTGGGCTAAATAGTCACGAGCAAACGATAGTTTGTTACAATCCTCCGACAAAATATATTCTGTAATAGTACCGTTCTCCTGCCCAACATACAACTCTCTCGTTTCCTTGACGTAATAAACACAAGCACATCCTGACGGCATATATTGGCAGATACTCGGCCAGTATTGACCCGAATCGCGTTTGAGCCAAACACGAATAGTTCTTATTGGGAAAGAGGTTTTTTTTATATAAGATTAATATCATACAAGATAATCTGCAGTATCTATTAAGTTAACTAAAAACTGAATGGGACCTTACTTATCGTCTGACACACTAATAACACCATTTTCACCCGGTACTAATATCGCGGCATTAATGTCGTCACTGCTCCCTTCTAATTTACTTAATAACTCTGGTTTCGTTGTACTAAAACGCTCATTTCTTTTTGGAGAAGGTTTAATTTCTGCTGCCATACCACAACTTCAATATTAGTTAGATATGTTTCACAGAAATATTTCTCAATTTTGTGGGGAGTAAAACACAAAGACCTGCGCCGAGAAGTTTTAGTCGACGGCGGCTGTTAGCCGGCTGTTAGGCAAGTTTTATCAGCTAGCTTGTTTTACGGCTCATACGAATAGTAAGCTATTATGAACCTTACAAAGTTTATTTAAATGCTAAAGGCCCAACCAAGGCAGATTTATTTTACTAGGTAATAGCGGCTCTACAACAAATACAACATTGACAAAAACAACATGCATTTTTATTGTTGTTTTGTGGGTTGGAAACGTCACAAACACAAAGAAAAATAAAAGATAATCGCTCTCAATACACATGCATGCTTTGTCTCGCAAACGCTTGTTGTTAGTGTTTTTTTGAAATTCGTAAACAAACAAAGGAAAATACGAAAACTTTTGACATTTCCAACTACAAACCAGCTGGGCGGACGACACTACCTAGTAAAATAAATCTGCCTTGGGCCCAACCAAAGTATATCTATAACAAGTACATGCAGGAGTTCAGCTGATAGTTTTATTGGTATGCGTGTTTATCATGTTTTGTGTCAAAATTTGTTTACATTTATTTTAATTTTTATTTTGCTATACATTTCCTTGTTTTTCACGTGTTTCTTTTAATTTTTATTATGTTCTATCAAGTTGCATTGAACATCCTTTTATTGAATTCTTGTTTAAATTGACATTGACATAGTCATTAAAAAGTCATTCGCTTGCCTTTTTTATAATAATTAAGGAAATTTCTTGCTTGGCAGATATTCAATCATCGATTAAAAAACAAAATGTCTCACATACTTAACTAATAGTGGCAAAACAATATTTAAGTACCGTTAACGGTTTACTCGTTGAAAAGAACAAAAAGGCCTTCCAACAAGGATGAGAAAAAATTTATCAATCCGACACATAGAGAAACTAACAATTTGTGCTTAAACATTGCCGGCCACCTTGCAACGATAAGGGATGTTGCAAACAAGCACATACGTTTCAATAAATGAGCCAGTAAGGACTCCTTTTAAGTAAAAATAGTAAATTTTTTTTATTGAGTCATGAAGGACTCCTTTTCAAATAACAGTTTTTTTTTTATTTAATTTTAAATGAGCCATTAAGGACTCCTGATGAAAAAAATTTATGTAATGAGCCATTAAGGACTCCTGTTGATTTTATTTTGTTGAATTGATTCTTTAAGGACTGCTGTGAACTGTATTACGAGTTTAAAACGGCGATAACCCCGAAATAACCCATCCGAAGATAGTGTATTGCGCCAATGGCAGCCCAGGACTGGCGTGGATGCGACCTTTCATGATCAGTGGCATAACTTCAGGTCCTAAGACCAAGGCCACACTGCCCGAATGCTTAAAATTAGGGTTAGCTAGTTGAAACCCCTGAAAGGACTCTAAAATTGAGTCAGCAACAGATGCAGCCGGAGTTTTTATACCGTGCATCTGATGTAAGCGAGCCGTGATGTTAATTTTTTGCGCCGTATCATGAATTGACTCGACTTCGATTCGGCAATATTGCACACCGTCCACATTGAAAAGTGGTATTCGCAAACTTTTTGCAAAGCCCTTGCAAATGTAGCTACTTTGGCAGCACACATCTAATACGGCTCGTAACGGAAGCCGCGAACGACCCTGTCGTCTATTCAGCCGAAGTGTAGGCAAAAAGGAAACGGACTTACGTAGCGGTAAAATGGTTTGAAGCGTTACCGATTTCTGTTGTTTGGCTTTCACTCTTGCCGATGAAGTTTTATGCTCATGAAGCAAAGAATTGTGGGTTTGTTTTCAATGCCACACTCTTGCAATTTTTGCCAACATGCCCACTCGAAAAGCAGCGAAAACAAATTCTATGTACCGCCACCATTCGAAGTCTGCGCTCTAGGCTCATGTCCCTAAACTTATAACAAAATCGCAGTGGGTGATTTTTCCCACAAATCGGACATTTCAATCCTCCATGACTTACGTTAGTGTGTGGAATGGCAGGGCTTGAATCTGCGTCATGAGCCTGCACCACAGCCTTCAAGGTGAGGACCTCAGTTTCTTCGATTGCTGGGTAATTTTGGGGTGGATCGGAAGCAGTTTCCCGATTTGTATTGGACACAGAAGGTGCCACTGTCAAAGGCTCTTCAATGCCTGTAGATGTCATCTTGATGGAGGGATCGACTGGAACAGCATCAAAAATTGGTGCCGGATCGCTGGTTTCCATAGCCTCTTCGTAATCAAGCAAACCATCATCAAAAAAATCGGCTTGCAGGGCATTCTGGTTCGAGTCCATGACGCTAGGAAAGGAAAGGTTAGTATATATAAAATTGATCAAAAAAGTGAAGCTAAAACTATTATTCGTTCAATACAACAAGTTTGGTTATTGGACGATTTATTATCCCGTTTTGTGTGCGAATATCGGCAACACGAACATGGCCGTCAGTACCAGTATAAATCTTTGCCACTATTCCTAACTTCCACGATGTTGCCGGTAATTGTTCATTTTTTATTACTACCAGGTCATTTACTGCAACTTCCCTTTGGGGATGTTGCCATTTGTAACGCTTATGTAAACCTACGAGATACTCCTCTTTCCATCTTTTACAAAATTCATGAATCAAAGCCTTTACTTTACGATATCAATTTACTATACTGATAGGACTGTCATATATCGTCGGTTCCGGCGGTGCCAAAATGACCGAACCAACCAAAAAATGTCCTGGTGTTAAGGCAATCGGTTCACTAGGATTATCAGGCATAGGACATAAGGGACGAGAATTTAGACAAGCTTCTATTCTAGCCAGAATTGTTGACAATTCTTCAAATGTGTAACGGCAAGATTGCACCTCTTTTCGAAAATGTAATTTAAAACTTTTTACTCCGGCTTCCCAAAGGCCGCCCATATGAGGAGCTCCAGCCGGAATAAAACGCCATGTCAAGCCCATGTGGCCAAAAGTGGAACACATTCTTGCCTGACATTCTTTTAAAAAGGTTCGAAAGTCCCTTGCAATTTCGTTTGAAGCGCTAACAAAATTCGTACCATTGTCGGAAAACATGGTCTTAGGACAACCTCTTCTGGAAATAAATCGGTTGAAGGCCGCTAAAAACGTATCAGTCGATAAGTCAGACGCAGCTTCTAAGTGTATCGCTTTCGTAGAAAAGCATACAAAGATACAAACGTACCCTTTCGTAATTCGACACGATTTGCCATTATGATTTTTTACATCAAAGGGTCCAGCGAAATCAACTCCAGTGGTTGTAAACGGCCGATCAAGGGTAGTGCGTTCTGGAGGAAGGGCAGCCATTATTTGACTGCAAGAACGCTGTCTATCAATTATACACCGCTTGCATCGTCGAATTACCGTGCGAACCAAATTCCGCGATCGTGGTATCCAATACTCACAACGGTATATCCGCAGCATTAATTGGTTTCCACCGTGAAGAGACATCAAGTGTATAATTTCTGCCATAAGTTTCGCGAAACGACAGTCATATGGTAGAATAATAGGATACTGTTCACGATACGACAGTGAAGGTGATTTAACAAGTCGCCCATTAATTCGCATCAATCCTAATTCGTCAAGAAAGGGATTTAAAGGTACTAAAAAACTTTTCGGCAACAAGGACTTCTTATCCAAAAGATTCCTATACTCTTCAGCGTAATAGACCCTCTGAGCAATAACCGCTAAGCGTACCTTTACCATTTTAAGCTCATCACTAGACACGAAAGCATCCCCATAGCTAAAGTGACTTTTATGGGCTGGGTGCGTTGAGTGAAAAAATTGAAAAATATAAGCAATGACCCGCATAGCCCTGTCCAGTGATGAGAACCTTTCTAAGATGCCCTCAAATTTCGAAAAGAATGATGCATGAACTTTTACGCTTCGATTTTCTATGTCAGTATCGAGATTTCCTAAAGTTGGTGTATGCCAACTGTAATTGTTCTGCCTTAACCATGTTGGGCCGTGCCACCAATTATGGTTTCCTGTATTCTCCTGAATGCGACAAACCCTATTTGCGACAAAGGTGGTATAAGAGCAAGGAGGTTTGCGCAGCCATGCCAGCACAATCGTGGAATCTGTCCAACAATAAACACGCCCAATAGCAATTTCAATTTCCCTAAGTATATTCTTTAACAATTCTGATGCCAAAACTGCTCCGCATAATTCAAGGCAAGGTAACGAAACTGAGTCTGAATTTCCCCATCTGGTGACTCAGTTCGGATATAAATTACCCCCGCGTATGCCTTTTCCGAGGCATCTGAAAAAACATGAAGTTCGGCAGTCGAGTTTTTGTAATAGTTCACCCATCTTGGCACTTGAATGAAGTTAACTTGGTGAAAAAATTCAACAAATTTTAACCATTCCTTTTCCGTAGAAGGTATCAACACATCATCCCAACCGATATTATCAAACCAAATGTGTTGCATAATTATTTTTGCCATGACAATTACCGGGCTTAACCAACCAACTGGATCAAAAAACCTAGCTATAGTTGATAATACCTCTCTTTTTGTATAGCCTGATTTAACCTGCAGAGGACACACTTTGAAAAAGAACTTATCTAATTGAGCATTCCACAAAATCCCCAAAGTTTTGGAACAACTAGACTCTTCAATCGTCAAAACCTATGCATCCACCAAGTGACCTGAAGGCAATCCACTCAAAATAGATCTCTCATTCGATATCCACTTCCTTAGCTCGAAACCCGCAGATAACAATGCCGCAGTCAACTGATCCCTGGCCAGCAAAGCACCTGAGATCTCATGCGACCCAGTCAAAACATCATCGACGTACATACCTTTCCTTAAAATTTCTGACGCTAGAGGAAATTCATCCTCACAATCATCAGCCAATTGCAGTAAAGTCCTAATTGCTAGATAAGGTGCGCAATTTAATCCAAAAGTTACTGTCTGTAACTCATAATCAATCATCTGATGCTCGGTTGTCGACCTATAAAGGATTCTCTGAAAAGGGGTATGAGAAGAATGCACCCGAATCTGCCTGTACATTTTCGAGATATCACAATTAAATACAAACTCGAATAATCATCAACGCAGTATCAAATTTACCAAATTAGCCTGCAAAGTAGGCCCTACGAGAAGACAATCGTTCAAGCTATTGCCATTGGAGGTTTTATTCGATGCGTTAAAAACGACCCTCAGTTTTGTGGTTTTCCTCTCTGGCTTAATCACTGGGTGATGTGGCAAATAACATGTACTCGTGACAGCTTGATCATAGAATCTTACCCGTTTAAGTGACCCAATTCTAAATAATCGTTTATCACGTCATCATACATGCTCCTAATTTCAGGATTACGAGAAAGGGAAGCCTCTATCCTTATAAATTGCTTCATAGCACTCGACCGGGATATGCCCAAATTAATCTCACGAGGAAATTCAGGCTTAAAAGGTAGCGAAACGATGTATCTACCAGCAGAATCCCGGATAGTGGTATTCTTATAAATCTCCTCGCAAATCTTGTCAGAAGGAGTCATAGCCTTCTTTTTTGGGGTTTCTTCTAATTCCCAAAATCTCAAAAGATTTTCATTTAAATAATCTTCTTCGGAAAGGGTAACGGCAGTCGAAAAAACGTTAATAGAATTATTAACTGAAGCTTCAATTGGACCTGTGAGAATCCATCCAAAAACAGTCTTCTAAGCCATTAGAGATCCAAAAATATTTTTGCGAACTTCGCCAAGAATTATTTTTGGGTACAAATCAGCGCCAAGCAAAAGATCAACTGGCCTGCTCTTGTAAAAGTTTGTATCGGCCAACTGAATGCCAGATAATTCACACCTAATATCAGAAGGACAATTAAATGTAGGTAAATTACCCGAAATTGATGGTAAAACAACTGCAAGTGTTTCTAATTCAGTTCCCTTACTCACTGGAGAACCCACTCTAATTGTGCAAATTTTCTTTGAAGTCGATGAAGCTTCTTTATTAACACCGGAAATCTTAACACTCGTAGAATGTGAAGGAATTCGTAATTGATTTCGCAATCGTTCTGAAATAAATGAAGCTTCTGAAGCTGGGTCAATTAAGGCCCGTGCCGGATACGTAGTATCATGACAAAGTAGAGATACCATAGCAGTCCCCAATAAAACAGACGAATTCTGTGATATGTGAAAAACTTGACGATTCAAGTTAGCACGAGTAGTGGCTGACGTCGATGGCAATTGTGGTTCCATTTGCACAGCATTTACACTCTGTCTAGCACTTAAATTGTTATCATTATTATTATTACCATTGTTATTATTATTATTAACAGAATTTTCCGTTGGCGAATTGCGATGAAGTAAGGTGTGATGTCTCTGATTACAAATGAAGCAATTATGTTCACTTTTGCCATCTTTGACTTCATGGGATTTTAATAAGCAGTTAACGCAGCAATGAAATTTTTTCACGGTAGAAAAACGCTCAGATATTTACAATTGTTTGAACCGACGACAAAATCGAAGCAAATGCGATTGCTTAGGACATAAAACACAGTAATTAGAAGAAGCTGTATTAGACATATGCGACTTAACTTTACGTTCAACAATTTTTTTCTCTGTTTCCAAACTTGTGAGATCGCGTATACAATCTAAAGTTTGAATTCGTTCTGCTAAGAAAATATCTAAGTCTTTCCAAAGCGACAAAGCAGTTTTGTCCTTAATACTTTGCTCCCAAAATGTGACTGTTTGATTTGGCAATCGTTGAAGGCAAATAAAAACAATAATTGGATCCCAATTATGAGTATCTATTTCATAAACCGACATAGCAGTTAAAAAACTATTAATACCGCGTTGTAAATTTTTTAGGCCCGAACTAGTTTCTTTTGTCATAGTCTCTAGGCTAAAAAGACTATTTAGTTGATTTTTAACCAACATTCGCGGATTCTCATTTGTGTCTTTTAAATTTTTCCACGCGACATCAAATCCAGCATTAGTTAACGGACACTTCGAAACGATCTCCTTTGCCTCTTTCCCAGTTCTCTTGACCAAATAACACAATCTTTCAATATCCGTCTCAGCAATATTGTTTATATATAAGGCTGTAAAAAGATCCCTAAAGGTTGGCCACGAAAGATAATCACCATAAAAGATATCGGTATCACATGGTGGAAGAGGTAGATTATGGCAAGAATTACCGCCAGCCGAATCTTCAAAACTTTTAAAACGTTTCGGTTCCGCCTTTGCCCCTAGTTCATCACGTTTCGTTTTGATCGCATTCATACACCGAACATATGCATTAAGGGTGCTTGCATATTTCCCTTCCGCGACTTCTAACACGCCCGATTTTACTTTCGGGGACGCTTCCAAATCAATTTAACATTGCTCGTATTCTATTTTGACCTTGTCCCAAAGCTTATCTAATTCACCACTCAATATCTCACTAGTATAGCAATGACAATCTTTATCACGAATTTTGTTAAAATTTACTTCAAATTTAAATATGGCATCTGAAGCACGAGTAAAACTTTCAAAATATTTTTCCGACATTTTGAAATAAATTTAATTTTGCTTTAAGTTTTAAGGAGGAAGGCTTTGTTAAATTCACAAAAGAAATAAAATTCAATAAAAAATTAACCAAATAAATTCAAAGGGAGTTAATTCGACTAACAGTAGGGTCACCAATGAAATAAGTACTTGTAGAAGAAGAATACTAACAAAATGTTAGCACCCGTACTAATTTACACAAATCTCACTGGATAAATAAAAATGAATCAAAATGTTAAGACAATTGAAATCACTGTAAATATAATGCGATATAAAAATACAATAATATAAATTAATAAAAACGAGTGTTTTCAAATAATATTGGGCCATAACCATAGACAAACGCTAAAGTCGGTTCTTTTTAAAAACAACTTAAATTTATCACCTGTTGTTAATTTCTTATTCAACTATAGTCAAAATTAAAGTTGGTTTTAAGTTGAACCAGCTTTAAATGGGTGTCAAGTAAAATTTGTAAAATATTTGCATACAATACAGCATAAAATGTAAGCAAGTGGCATCCCTAAACAGCTGACACCTTATTAGGAGGCAAAACATTTAAACAGAAAGCCGAACAAATTTGTGTTGAAAGTTTTTGCAATAAATCAGCAGAATTGAAGTATAGTTGTCAATGGAAAATCCGGGAAAAGTAAGTTTCATGTTCATTTTAATTATATTAGTTTTATACACTAGTGCTTTGAAATGTATTGACAGCATGAAAAGAAAAGGGAACGGGAGGCTAATTGGAGCACAAGTGAAAAAGTGTATCAACATGCACTTAGAAATAGTAGAAAATAAAGGCAACGATGCTTCAATGATCAGCAAAAAGAAGAATGCATGGAGATCTATAAAGGAAAATATGGCTTCAGCAGGTTATTATCGCGACATAGCAAAACTTAAGTCTCAATGGGTTCGCATGAAGATGAGCGCAAGAAAAGCTGTTGCAAGTGTGAAACGTGCCACTGTTGCTACAGGAAATTCAGTGGTTGTACCAGAAATAAGTGCTGAAAATGATTTAGTACAATGTATGATTTCACATGAATTCATAGAAGATGATATTTTAATCGATAGTAACTGTGTGGATATGTTTGACCATGTTGAAAGCCCAATATCTTGCGAATTCTTAGATTGTGAATTGCTGTATGATAAAACTTGTAGCGAAGAATCATCAAAAAATGCACAAAGCCCACAAGCCTGCATTGTTAAAAATTATTTTAAAAGCAAATACCCTACTACTACACCACAGCAAAGCTCCTATGCTAAACGAAAAATAAAAACAGATTCCTCGTCTTCCGCAGTCAAACGCCTTAAGAACCTTCCGAAAACACCATCAAAAAACGATATTATTTTAGAAAGGCAGCGACAAATAACAAAAGAATCTCTATACTCTGAGGAAATTAGCAATTTAAGAAAAAAACAATTGATTGCTGAAATTGAACATATGGCACTTATGCACAAATCGCAACAAATTCAGCAAGAAGAACTTCACTCCCTTAAATTACAGCAGCTTCAAATGCAAATCAAATATGACGAAGAAATACATAAGTTAAAAGTTGAGCACTTACGAAAAAAGTGCAATGAATGAATTACACTTAATATGTGCACAGAACTACTAACCTTTCCAAAAATTACAAATTGTTTTTTCCAACCTAAAAACTTTTTATCTTTTACATAGCATATGCATAGAATATTCTTATAAAACAAAAAAGCTGAGGTACAAATTTTTTTATTTTTTTTTTTTTAAAGTTTAAAAAATTAGTTTGGTTTTATAGTGAATAACATTGTTACATTTTTATTTGTTTTCTTTTTTTTTTTAATTTTGAAAAAGTTAAAAATGAACATGTTTCGTTTTTATAGCGATTAACATTAAATATGTACATACATTAACCATTAATAAGTCGTACATTCATAAAAAAATGTATTTAAATAATTTTTTTAAGAAAATTTGGACAGGAAATTTGAGTTGACATTTATTTCAAATTCATGTTAATGTTTATGAATATGGCTCTAAATACATATGTACATAATCGTGTTTGATCTCAGTTTTTGTTCAATTAAGTTTTTTTTTTTTGTTTGATGGTCAAAGTTTCTTTTTAATGTTATTAATACTTTTCTTCAAAAAGATCTTAAACTGTAATGATACAATTCGACAGTGAGTGAATAACATTAACTTCTTATTGGATTACATTTTTGTTTATTTTTTTTGTATTTTTTAAAAAGTTTAAATTAACTTGTTTCATTTCTGTAGTGAATAACATTAACTTTCCGTTTAACTATTTTTTATTGTTTCTTTTTAACTTTACTTAGAAAGTTTATCTACGTACATATATATGTATAACGAGAATGTTCATTTATTTTTTACACTTGCAAAAAAAATTTTATAACATAACCAAAATTTTATATACGTAAGTAATAATAAACTTTTTCTGTTTTAATAACCGCTTTAATTTATAAAATAGGATTTATTTTTATGTAGTTCGTAATTAAATTTTAAAATTAAAAATTCTTGAAAGAAAATGTCTGAAGTATATAAATTTAATTCTTTTTTTTTAATTTTAACTTTGCCATGAAAATAATTACTTAAATAAATTCAAATAAATACACAAATATACATATGAATCAAAAATCGTTTGTTTTTATTTATGGACGAGTTTTATAATCTTGTAAAGTTTGAATCAAATAATACAGAATAATAATAATACATTAAAATTTTATATGAAACATTTAAAAATGTTTCTTGAAAATAATTTTCTACATTAATATGGTTTTGGGAAACATATTTGTGTAATTTTCTTTGTGACTGTCCCTAGAAATATGCATTTACAAAAGCTGTTCGGAATGCATTTGCGGAATTTGTTGTTATAGCACTACCGCTGGATAAATTACTACATAAATTCATATTGAAATTTGCTGCGCGTGGTTGAGCAGATGGGCAATCATACAAAACTGAAAAAAGTAAACATTATTAGATATACGTATGTACATATGTATATTCGCATTCATAAGTTACTAAGTACTTTACATTTTGAATAAGGTTTAGTAAGATTGCTGAGTAATTAAGGTAAGTAAATAAAATTATAATACGGTTAAATATGGTTAAAGAGAAGATTGTGAACAATTTTGAGTATAGACGAACAAGGGAGCACTTCGAACAAGTGCGAAATGTACATACCGTCACCTAAAACCCAAAAAACCGTATTGGCATTTTTGTTTTTTACAGGAAAACCAAGACTATGATTTTCGTTAATAAAAACGACATTCTTCAAGATTTCTGATTTTCCTATACTTACATGAAGAATTCCGTTCCTTAGCAATGTTGTGGAGCACAGCCACTGAAACTACAACATTTTTGGCCGTATCCAGATCAACGCGTAGTCTTTCGAAAATGGATCGGAACTTAGATTTGAGTTGTCCATTTAAGCATTCAATTTTGCTCCTAGTTGCGATATGACATTTATTGTAGCTGTAAGTCAAATCGGAATGCATATGTATGTATGAAAAACTAAAAGGTTAAATAATATAAATTACCCACTTTTCTTCCTTGGCCGTAGAAGGATTCCTAATTGGAGTTAATAATATCGTTGACAGGGGATACCCCGCATCACCCAAGAGCACACCGTTATGATAACGTTTGTTTAATTCCAATTTTGCTTTCAGTTTGCATTCGCACCATATTCGTGAATCGTGCTTTGAGCCACGAGATCTTGCCACTATATCTGTTATCTTGCAGTCTGCGTCGCACACAATCTTATATATAAAAATATGAGCATTTATATACATATATGTATATGCATAGCATAGATTAAAAAAAATTCTGCCGACTCACCTGGACATTTAATGAATAATAACCTTTTCTGTTGATATAATGTCCTGCCAAATCACGACCAACTTTCTTTGCCGGACACTTAATTCGTACGTGAGTACAGTCGATTGCACCAACTACGTTTGGGAATCGCGCCAACTGGTAAAATTGGGATTTCACTTCTACGATTTCAGCATTGCAGGGAAATTTTATAAAATTCGGAAGCAATAATGCGATTTGTTTCGCAACTTTTTTGATTATTCTGCCAACAGTCTGCTGAGACATCCCATGAAGATCAGCTGTAAAAAAATTATTTCAAATGGGGTGTGCAACGGAATTTTTGGTTATTTCTTGACTACATTTTTTAAGCTGGTAGCCACTACACTTACCAATGTCACTTTGGTGTGCATTTCGTCCCAGAAACCGCAATATTGTTAAAACCTGCAAATCTTTACTTATTGGCAATCCTCTATTGTTTTTGCTTTCCTCAATGTCCAACAGACTGATTAAAAACCGAGTTGCAACTTTATCCAGTCTATAGCGCGAAAAAAATTCCTCATCACTTAGTTCGAAAGGACTAAACCTTTCTTTGTACTTTTTAGGTTTTCTTTCCACCCGCAAATCATCAATCATTTGGAAATCAATATCAATGTCTTCCATTGTACACATTTCCTGTTTATTTTTTAATAATTTAAACGCAACAGAATTCACTACAAATGTTTTGTTTTGATTTTTTTTCACTTTTAAATGTTTTTTCATTTGGCGGTAAACAGCTGATTCATTTAGAGTGATGCTAATTTATTTAAAAACAACTTTTGCTGTGTTTAACTTTAAAGCCGACTTTTGGCAGTAAAGTCGGCTTTTACTTGTTTATAGTAGGCAAGAAGCTCACTTTTAATTAAAAGTGACTTTATATTTCTTAAAGCATACTTTTTTGATGACTATGGTTATGGCCCATTAATTTTATTTTACACCCGTATTCTTGCAAAAATTTCTTTAATTTACAATTAATTTCTCGGAAAGTACACCGCACTGTATAAAATTTTATTCACGCACTATCGATATTAACTCTTAATTTTTCTTTTTTCCAAATTTATATTTAATTAATTTATTTATTCAGTTTATATTTATTTAATTTCTATTAAATCTGAGACTGTCCGTCCACTCAGCTTTGATAAAATCGGTACTGACAATAAATGCAGGCGATCATACACAATTAACGCACTGTTTTATCCTCTGTCGTACACAATAACCAAATTCTTGTTTATTTTACACACATACATGTATGTACACCCGAGTGTATGTATGTATGTTTATAAATATAATAATCTTCTTTATGTTTTAACACAATTCACTTCTTTTCTAAACCAATTTTACTAACCTGAATTTATCCTTTGATTGAAGAAAGGTGAAATTTGATTTTAAGTTCCAGTAGAGGATTCCTTGAATGTTCTTTTATCCGGCTCGAAGAACCAATGTTTCGGCGTATATCCGACGTACAAAAAAAGCAATGTATATAAAATGAAACAACAAGGATTAATTTACTTTTAAATTAAATTTCTAATATTTTATTCAAATTTCAAATTTACCTTTTATATGGAGTTTTTACAAAAGCACGTAATGCTTGGCAGATATTCAATCATCGATTAAAAAACCAAATGTCTCACAAACTTAACTAATAGTGGCAAAACAATATTTAAGTACCGTTAACGGTTTACTCGTTGAAAAGAACAAAAAAGCCTTCCAACAAGGATGAGAAAAAATGTATCAATCCGACACTTAGAGAAACTAACAATTTGTACTTAAACATTTTTAGTTAGAAAAATGATAATATGTTACCCAATTTACCGTCTCTGAACTGTTTTTGACATAATACATGATTTTACACAAACAAAATGCCTGTAGTTGTTCTAATGTTGTATTTGTTGTAGACTTGCGTGTACTTAATATAAATAAACTTTGGGTCCAACTATAATGTGCATAAAATAACTTAAGCAAGTTTTGTTTTCTAATTTTTTTTAAGCACTAGGTCAGTTTATAAATAATAACAAATGTTTATTTATATTTTCAATATTTCGCCACACCTTTGGGTGGCATCATCAGGAAACAGGAAACAAAAAATTAAATTTTCTTTTTTTTAAATAACAAATTTAAAATGAAATTATTTTTTCAAACAAAAACAGAAAAATCAAAAACCAAACGACAAAAAAATCAAATATTTAAAATTTACATTCTTATAAATTTAAAACTCAAAAAACATTCAAGTAAAATAACTCAAAAATTTTAAACATTTACATTCTTATAAAAATTTAAAAACAGAAAACATTTAAATTATTTAAAAATGTTAAAAAACTTAATTCAAATACATTAACATAAACTTTCACGATAGAAATGTTACAAGCAATCATATACTCTCAAACGTTTATTATTTTTTATGCACTAAATGTCTATAACATTGCGCAACATTATCAGTATCAGCCTTAAAGTTTATTCTTTTTGTTGCTGGTATTTTAATTATTTGTAACATCTCTAACATATACCGACGCTTATAATTATTTTCTATATTTAAAACAGATGCATCTTCAAAGTTAGGATTATGATTAAATCTGGCACAATGGGAAGATAATGCAGTTTTTTGTGAATTATTAACGTCCCTGTATCTTTGATCAGACTTATGTCCAGCTATTCTAGTTTTTAGTTTATTTTTTGTCGTACCTACATATTCCTTATTGCAATTCTCACTATCATTACCATTACAAGGTATTTGGTAAACTACATTTGACATGTCCCATTTTTTAATCTTATCTTTTGTTTTACTAAATAATCTATTTAAAGTATTATTGCCGTATTCACAAGCTCTGCTAAGGTGTAGGTAGTATTGCATACTACCTTTCGTTTACTTTTTTGTGAACAACCATTGTATCAATATGCCATTGTACATTGTACTTCATACGTCAAAAACTAAATAAGAAGAAGAAAAGTGCTATTCATCATTTGTTATTTATAAGCCAAATGGGGGAGAAAACAGAAAAAAGTAAATTAATAAATTTTTTTGTGTGAAAAATATAGTTTCGATATATTAATGGTTGACTCAAGTAAGTTATAACCGTTTTCCTTATTTTGTTTACATATTTTAAATGAAAAAAAGTAATACAGGTGATGAATAAGATGAGGATGAAATTCAAGACATTTTTAGGATGAACTTAATGTACCTGCTCTCCAGTCGCAGAAGTATACATTTAGGGCTACCAAGATCATCATTATGGCATAATCGAGTTTTAAGATATTTTGATGAAAACAGATTTCTTCATATGATACGACTACGGCCAGAGGAATTTGCCTATATATTCAACCTTATAAAAAATGACCATGTTTTTCACAGAATTGGCGAAAGGCTCCAACTACGCATTGACTTGCAGCTTAAAATTATACTTTACTGCTTGAGATCTTCAGGAAATGGTGCTTGTGTTCGTAAGGTAGCTTCTCTTTTTGGTATAGGTGATGGCGGTACCATACAAAATATTAGAAATCGAATCATTAAAGCAATATTAAATCTTACAAAACAGTTTTTATATTGGCAGAGAACAAACCTTAAGACATCTTTCCAATATACCCACTCCTACTATATACAACAGAAATGACTTATTCCAATTTCTTATAAATCAGTCCAATCAATAAATTAAATAAATAAAACTAATAAAAATATATTTTAATTCAATTTAATATAATATAATTCACACATGAACACAAAAATAATAATTCATTTAAACATAAAACATTTAAACAAATACAACGTTTGAAAAACATACGAAAAAAAGTACTAAGTGTTGTATCGCATGTTTGCATGAAAATTACCAACAACACAGCTAGCACCGTTGTATTTTGTTAGCAATTAGCACGTACTAGGGGGCTTGTGAATAGGGCATATAAGTTTTGTATGCCATTTTATATTTATCCCCATCAAAAATTTTTGATTTTTCAATCCTTTCTGCTATTTCTGGTACATAAATTAAAGACTTATAAACTTTAGTTTCTGTAACATCTCTTGTATTATTTGCTCTTCTAAACCTTAACTGTTTAAACAAACAATTTATCACTCTCATTGGAAAATTATTATCAATTAATATCTTTTTAACTTTATCTTTATTGCTTTTGTGAAATTCCTTATCACTTAGCTTAAGTACTTTTTCTACCAAATTTTTTCCCGTATTAATAATTATTCTTTTGTTATGCTTTGAATAATAATTAATAATTCTCCCGGAAGCTGTTGGCTTTTGGTACCAATCCATTTTTAGTTTATTCCCTCTCCTTATTACTAACGTATCTAAATAGGGTAATTTAAAATCATTTTCTATTTCTATTGTAAATTTTATACAACTATTGAAACTATTAAATGTTTCCAACATATTTTCAATACCAGATGCAGAAATAATACAAAACAAATCATCCACATATTTTGTCATTATTCTTGGTTTTATACTAATTTCATTAATGCACGTGTCTAATAATTTCTCCATAATAATATCTGCCACAACTGGGGAAGCTGGAGATCCCATTGGAAGTCCTTTTTGTTGCAAATATATATTATCATTATATTGAAAGTATCTGTTATCTTCAATACAAAATTTTAAAATTCGTAAAAATAAACCTTTTTCCATTCTAGTATATTCCTGTATTACGTTCCATTTTTCTTCAATAATATTCACTGCCAAATCAACAGGTATACTTGGAAATAATGAGACTACATCAAAAGATACTAATTTTTCATCATTTAGAACATTTATGTTCCTTATCCTTTCTTTAAATTCAAACGAATTTTTAACATTATATTTTGAATTTTCTGTAATCTTTTTTAAAATCATTGTAAGATACAGGGACGTTAATAATTCACAAAAAACTGCATTATCTTCCCATTGTGCCAGATTTAATCATAATCCTAACTTTGAAGATGCATCTGTTTTAAATATAGAAAATAATTATAAGCGTCGGTATATGTTAGAGATGTTACAAATAATTAAAATACCAGCAACAAAAAGAATAAACTTTAAGGCTGATACTGATAATGTTGCGCAATGTTATAGACATTTAGTGCATAAAAAATAATAAACGTTTGAGAGTATATGATTGCTTGTAACATTTCTATCGTGAAAGTTTATGTTAATGTATTTGAATTAAGTTTTTTAACATTTTTAAATAATTTAAATGTTTTCTGTTTTTTAAATTTTTATAAGAATGTAAATGTTTAAAATTTTTGAGTTATTTTACTTGAATGTTTTTTGAGTTTTAAATTTATAAGAATGTAAATTTTAAATATTTGAGTTTTTTGTCGTTTGGTTTTTGATTTTTCTGTTTTTGTTTGAAAAAATAATTTCATTTTAAATTTGTTATTTAAAAAAAAGAAAATTTAATTTTTTGTTTCCTGTTTCCTGATGATGCCACCCAAAAGTGTGGCGAAATATTGAAAATATAAATAAACATTTGTTATTATTTATAAACTGACCTAGTGCTTAAAAAATTAGAAAACAAAAATTAACTAAAAAAGGTCAAAAAAACATTCATATATAACTTAAGCAAGTTTATACAACTGTGAATATACATTAAATTATATGTGGTAAACTATAATTTTCATAAGATAACTATACGTCAAGTTTCGTTAAATTTCATTTCTTTATGCAAGGTACGAAACTAATCGCATTTTTCCTACGGAAGCAGCTGATTGTGCTTTGTGTTATATATTAATAAGGCAAAATTGTAATTAAGACCCATAGTGTTATATTTTTTTGTTTTTAATTAATAGAAAATAAAAGAAAATTTTTGTTTCTGGCCAATTTTTAACAAATATAATAAATTAATATTAAATTTTTATCTACTTATACACACATATGTATACGATACAAGTGATGAACATCGTTGCATTTTTTAGTACGGACGGCCACAAACAAAACAGAAAATAACATGTAATCCTTTGTTTTACTTTTTTTAGAACGCTAACCAAAATATGTAAATTTGTATGTGAATGTTATTCATTTATAAAATATCTTCTTTCAAGCCTTTTCGTTTTAAAATTTTGTTAATTTATATAGAAATTATTTTTTGCAAAAGTAAATGTGAAACTGTGGCAAATAAGTTACTAAATTTATGTAAGTACATTGTAGCCACATAAATTTCTGTAATAATTTACCTAAGCATTTGACAGGCTTTTCGTTGGATTTTTGACATAAGCTAAAGCTAGCTTATCCACATTATAGTTGGGCTTTAACAGTTCCAACGACTTCGTCAGCATGTCATTTCTAATTTAAGTATTCAAATTTAGAAAAATGTATTATTAAATATTAATTAAAAAGAGCGGCAAATGTTTTAAGTCCCAACTATAATGTGCATAAAATAACTTAAGCAAACTTAAACAACTGTGCAAAGATAACTTTTCGTCAAGTTTCGTTAAATAACATTTCTTTAAGCAAGGTACAAAACTGATCACACATTTCGTACGGAAAAGGTTGATGGTGCTTTGTGTTAAAGTCATTATAGTCACCAAAAATTCCTTTAATATAGTACCTAAGCATTTGACAGGCTTTTCGTTGGATTTTTGACATAAGCCGGTTTTGCCAAAACGGCGGTTTTCCCGCTAGAACTACTAGTTTTTTGCTATTAAAAGCGGGAAGTTAGAAAAAAACCGTTAATTGGTTTTTTCAGCTAGGAGAATTTTAGTTGGCGGCTTTTTAGCGTTTTTTAAGCAACAAAAAGTTTTGTTTGTTACAAAGTACGCTTAACTATGTATTTGTAACTTTTTTATACAAATACATATATAGATTATCCGTCTCTGCTTTGCTTTCTTTTACTGTTAAATTTAGTTTAGTGAAGAAACTCCAATAAAAAAAACAAATATTCGGGTGACAGAGAATTAAAAAATAAAAAATGGTACTGCGCTAAGTGGTTTTTTCAGCTGGGAAAAGTTTTACTTTACGGATTTTTAGCGGTTTTGTAAGCTTTCAAGAAATTTACACATACTGCTTGTTAAAATTCACAAAAATTGAAAGCTGTGACGTAGGCTGCACGCAATTTCAAAGCAAGTTTTTAAGCAAGATGTTTTAAAGGAAACAAAAAAAATTTGAAGGAAAAAACTTCATTCAGCTGTTCTCTTGAATGAAATTTGAAAGACTTAATTGAACGAAAATTTGAAAGCAAATTCCCAACAAATTTTTAAAGTGAGAGGGTATTAGTAAAAAAATGAGAGAAATTTTAAAAATTGGATGAAAACTTGATCGTCTGACACCCTAGTAAATATATAGATTATCCGTCTCTGCCTTGATTTTTTTAACTCTTAAAACAGTTAATCTGAAGGTAAATAACAAAATATATTTTAATTGGGCCATAAAAACTTTTTTTTAACTGATGGAAACTGTAATTTCAGATTACCAGAAAATTGGGACATTTAAGAAAAAAATGATGAACTATCAGTATATAACGTATTTATAACAAAAAACAAGAGGATATCAATATTTGGAACAACTGGGTTATAGCCCGGAAAGAATCGAAACAATTTTAAATCAGCTTAATAATATAAATGCTATAAAGTGGAATAATCTAACAGATACTAAATCTTCTTAATACGAAGCTTTTGAATATCAAAATTCGGCTGGAAATAAAATTTCAAAGAGCAAACTAAGTTTGCCTTGCGATTATTGTGCATGTCTTGGTCTAATGCGGAAGTGGAACGAGTTTTTAGTCAATTAATAGAGCTAAATCAAAGATCAGGAATCTATTGCAAACCAATATTGTAAATTCTATTTTATCCGTTAAATATGTCAATTCCGCAAGTATATAAAAATAGTATAGTATAGCGATGAACTTTTGCCTTACTTTCAAATATGATAGACGTATCAGCAAGTAACTCAAAAAAATTTCAGACACAGGCTTTATCTAGTAGAGTTGGCAGATAAAGGAGCATGTTGTGTAAAGCTGGATTCACCCATTCAATTGTTTCGGAACAAAAATTTTAGTTTTTTTAAAGTTTGTTCTGAAACTATTCATCCACTTCGAACAATTTTTCTGGAAAAACAAAGCTACCATATGAAACATATGTGTAAGCGAGATATGTTACTTTACAAGCAGGCAGCACTGTGACAGAAGTTTGAAATCACAGAATTCCGCTTTTTGCGTTTTTGTGTCACAGACATAGTTTTGGTTTTGTTATAAATAAATTCTAAATTAAAAAATATATTTTTTTTGCTTGAAAGATTTTTATCACTTTTTTCAGTTTACACCAATTTCTTTTTTTCACTTTTTAAGAAATTGTTTACTACAAATTTGTTAAAAATTTTAAAGAAAAAATTATTCAGAAAAGAAGTCAGTCTGGTTGCTTGGCAGTTTTACTTTTTAAATTTGCAAGCAGTTTTCTGCTCTCTCTCTCAAAAAGAAACACGTCAAACTACATATAAAAAAATGTGTGAATCCACCTTAAGGGAAAGTTGTTCAACTTGGACTATCGGCAAGAAATCTTAAAATATAAGGAACAAAATATTAAGGAACAAATTGATCGCACAGGTGCCTCGCAATGTTCTATACATAATAGTACAAATTCGCCATTGTCCAGTAATTAACCAAATAAACGACAACGGTGTTGCACACATATTCTTTAGTTAATATACATTAGTATGAAAAATACAATTATTGGTCTCCGTCGGCATAACAAATACTGCATTGATTACAAGGTTCCGGAGATAAGCAAAATCTTAACTAGAGATGGACAATTATTGCTATATTCATAAAATAATATAAGTTTATTTTATGAATAGGGCAGCTAGTATTAAAAAACAGTAGTAAAAAATAAATTGCTTATAAAATTGTTTAGCGGTTTATGCTAGAGTTTTTTTTGGCTGTTTCTTTAGTAAATTGACGACCGCTATTGAACATGAGAGAAAAAGGCACGTTTTTGTTGAAACTAAAGAGATAGCAAGGCATGTTCCGAATTTCACTTCAAATTTTCAAAGCATTGTAGTTATAAAATTAAGTTTTACAAAAAGAATGCTTTGAAAAATACAAAAGTGAAAATTTCGTGTGGAATTCAGAACATGCCAGAGTGTTAGGTATTTTTTCCATAAATGGTGGTGGGTCTAGGTAATTACAAACTAAAAAGACCCACAGATGGTCAGACTTACCTATTAAATAATAAAAGACGGAAATATTAAACTATATACAAACAATAAATATCACAGAAATCAAGCAATCTACTTGTAGAATGCCATTAAAATGGACATTACAACAAGTACCTAACACTATCTCTTCCGTACTAATAGAAACGTGGCTTGAAAAAAAATTGATATGTCAATCGATCATATAAGTGTAGCATCAAAAGAGGTGCTATTAAATGTTTTATTTATTTATTTTTTTTATTATTATTATTTTATAATACATTGGTATGCATTAAGCTTCCTAATATTATAAATTGAGATTAAATCTTACATAAACATTTTTTTCTAAATATATTTTTATTTTTCATATTATTTGGTAGTGTATAATACAGTTTTGTAAAATATCGATCTCTGCATTTGTGCTGACAAACCCCTGTTTATTCAAAAATAGTTTACAGTTTTCAGTCCGTACGGTTGGCTTTCTACTAAATATCTTATTTGCTCACAAAGGTAACTCGGTGCATTGACTTGTTTAATTTTTTTTTTATAAATCTGAGCTTGTTGAATTGAAGTCTTTGTTTCATGTTAAACCATTTCGTATTGCTTTATTTTGAAGTTTCTGCATTCTTGCTAAGTGGAGTGTTTTATTTTACTACATGTATATAATATAGCAGACCCGTACTCAAAGTTTGCTGAAGTTTTTGATATTTTGTTTGTGATTCTTCCGAGAAAATTTATTTATTACCGGCTTTTTTGCATTTGTGCTCAATATTTTCATTAAGTATTAGTTTTTTATCAATTATAAACACAACATATTTTGTATTCTCTACTTTTTCTATTACCGAATTATTTATTTCATTTATTATTATTATTATAATTGTTATTACCGACTTATTCAGCCATGTCACAGACCTCAATTCCGATCGAAAGTAGTTTCAATTCCGATGTTTGGTTTTTCAGAAAACGAAAAACGGAAAACTTCTTCGGTATGAAACCACTTTACGTTTGTTATATGGAATGGTATATTTAACCAACTCAAACTTAAAAAATACATATAAAGTTATTTTTTACTAACACAAATGCTCTTTTGTTACTTTATTATGGCGAAAATCAGCATATTAATCTTTTTTTAATAATAATTATAAAATCCCAATTTTTTGTTAATAAAAACTTCATTTTAATGCGGTTGTTGCCACATTATTTTTTTGTGCAAACCACTTTTTTCCTCATAATTTTCATAATGGCAATGTGAAGTAGAAAAGAAAAGAAAACAAAAATTTCAATATATAAAAATTATTCTGGTCAAAATGTGAGTATTGTAAATTTTTTATGTTGATATTTTTATTTAAACTATTATTATTAAAGGGGAAAGCATAGAAATCCTTTACAAGAAAATATAATCGTGGAATTTATGGAGTGCCATCAGGATATAGCCAGGGGCTATGTGAAGGGGGATAAAATTGTTGTTGAGTCCAATTGGGCAGAACTGACAAAGTAACTGAATTCATCTGGGCCACCAACCAAAGACTGCAATGGATGGAAAAAGACGTGGACAGACTGGAAAGTCTGCATAAAGAAAAGGATGTGCCACAACAAAAAAGAAAATGAAAAAACTGGTGGCGGCCTATTTAACAAATATATTTTAAGTGATGTTGAAGAATCAGTAGCTAGAGTGTCGGGACTACATAGAAGTGTTGAAGGCATAGCAGGTGCAAAATGTTTTGAAGAGGTAGATATCAGTGTTAGCTTTAGTGAATCTGACAAAGAAAACGAAGTGAATGTAACTCCGTTGACATCACATAAGGCAAAAAAAAAATTCTAATACAACAAGCAATGAAATTTCTAGTCAGAATTTTATTTTATTAGCGTTTGAACTTGTTTCAGGCACAACAACTCCTGATCCAAAGCGCCTTAGACCGAGTACACCACTTAATGTAAAGCCGGATTTAAACACCCTGTTAAAAGAGGAGAATAAACATTTAAAAAACATTTGCCAACTAATGGAAACCCAAAGAATTGATGTCGAAATAGAAAAGATTGTGCATTTAATGGAAGAGCAACGAGAAGAAATGAGAATTCAAAATCAGAAATTAGACAGGATGTGCAATATTTTAAAAAGCCATTACAAAACCAGGCAGTTATCCGACTTAGAAAGGCAAAAGAAGTTGTGCAAAAACACAAGTTAAAGTAAAGACAAATAAAATTGAGATTTTAAAGCTCAAAATATAAAAAGAAAAAATGAATCTTTAATCTTTACATTTACTTAAATCAGATCTCCTTCTAGTTTATATGTATGTATTTTTGTGGGTAATTGAACATAGCAGATCCCAGCAAACAAGTTCTTTTTGAAACTGAATGAATTAAAATTAATTTTAATAAATAAAAATTTTATTTAAAACATATTCATTTTATTTACCTCAATTCGGCCGCTAATCGTATGGCAACATTAAACATACTTCTTTGGGAAGTCTCTTCCAGATCATCTGTAATACCTTCTTCGTCATAAAATTCACTTGACGGTGGGGCTTCCTCCCAGTTAACGTTATATTCTCTGCATATACTATGCAGTGCACAGCAAACATTAATTATTTTAATGACCTTTTGGGGGTATACACTAAAGTACCTTGCAAGCATCGAAATCGGCTTTTTAAAACCCCAATTGTACACTCCACTATATTCCGTCCTGAAGCATGTTTTTTATTAAATTTGTGCTGTACTGTTCCAGCTGACACATCTTTGTATGGGGTAAGTAAAAATGGCTCCAATCCATAACCTGAAACACCAAGTTACCAGGAATTTAAGTCCCCATTTTTATACTCATTAAAAAAGTATTTTCGAGCACTACTCATGCTCCATATAAATGAGTCATGACAGGTCCCAGGCCTGCATGCATCCACAGTACGTACTTTCATTTTATAATCACAAATCTGAAATTGCAATTAGCAATATTAATAAGAAATAAGAAAACATATGTGTATCAGCAACATATAAATGTTAAACAAAATTCCTACAATCATAACATTGACGCTAAATGTTCCTTCTCTATTCAAAAAAAGGGATTCATCTTCAAATGGCTTCTTTATTTTTACATGTGTGCCATCAATGCATCCAATAATGCCTGGAATTTGGCAGTTTTGGAAAAAATAAGCTTTGGAATCCCGCTTTTCATCAGCTGTCATTCGCTGTTTTATCCACTGTGTACAAATTATGTTTTCTGCTGCTCTCTCCCAGACTTATGTGTACGTCCTTAGCTATAATATTTTGTAAATTTAGTAAAGGTTAAGTATGTATGAATTTAGTTTTTGTATAAAAAAGAAAGGTATATTAATGTACCTATTACTCCTTGAAATGCACCAGTTGCTAGGAACCGAAGTGTGGAAAATAATTGTATTATTGGTGGTATTGAGGAACTTGGAAGGTGTTGGCTTAGTTTATTCAACAACATCATGAAAGATTCCTTGTTAAGTCGGTAATAGCTAATAAAACTGAAATCAAAACTAACCTTGTACAAGAATTTTAGTTTACCAATGTACTAACACTGCATTTGGGTATGACAATGGATCAAAAGAATCTCTCAAAGATCGCCTCCGTAGTTTTTCAACATTGTGCGCATCACTCTGTTCTTCTATTAGAGCAATTACAGAAAGTCCTGGCATATGCTAATTTTTTAAGTTATTTTAATATTTTTTTTTCAATTTTGTTTTATACATATATACGTATAAACAAATGTTTTGATACGTCGTAACATTGCCATATAAAATTAATAAAGGGGATTTGTTCAAACTTTTTGAAATTTACAAAATCGAGCGGAATCTGAAGAAGCAAAAACTAATTCGTTCGGAATTGAAAGTACGGAATTGAAACCATTCCGATCGGAATTTGTGACATGTCTGATTATTTCGTTCGTAAAGATGTTAACTTCTAATATCTTTGTTTTGTTTCCATTAAGTTTATGTTTATTCATTTTTAACCAGTTTTGTATTTTATCCATGTTACATCTCATAATTCCCCTACATTCTTCTTCCCTGCTTGTAATGGTGTATATTAAAGTATCATCGGCGTATAGGACTATGTTACATCTTTTTAGTATATTTGGCAAATCATTATTATAAATGATAAACAGCAGTGCACCCAATATGGAGCCTTGTGGAACTCCAAAGTCATTCCTTATTTCCTCTGATACTAAATTATTTATCTTTGTTGTCTGTTTTCTGTTCTCCATGTATTATTTCAACTTCCTCTTATTCCATACATATATAGCTTTTCCAACATTACTTCCCTATCAATGGTTTCGAATGGTCTTTTGAAGTCAAGAAAAATCGTGATTAATTTCTCATAATTTCTATGTCTTTCCATTTACTAATGACGTAGCTATCAGTTGTCTCACAAGAGTGTTTTTACGGAAAACTGATTGGTATTTGGATAGAATATTATGTTCCTCTATATATCGGCTCTGTTCTGTAAACCGAATCGTTTTGAAAAACAAGCGATTTTCAAAACCGAAGAAATTACTATTTGGTGTTCTGCAAATCAATCGTTTTGGCATTATTCGAAATTAAGTTCGAAGTTTTACTTAAACGCCAAGTAAACAAATTTATTATTTTAAAGCAAGAATTGAAAATAAATAAATAATATAAATAAACTGTGATCGCCATATTAAAAATTTGCAGAAATTTTGTGATTTGGTGAAAAATTTGTTTTTAAATTAGATTTGTTAAAATTGAACTTTTATTGTTAATTTGTGTTTACAAAAGATACTTTGTATGTGCTTTTAAAACTTTTACCAAAAAAAGTGTTTTTTTTTCATGCACTTAATTTTCATTAATCTTGAGGCAGGAATATTAAGCAATTTAAGAGTGTTTTTAAAATAACTTTTTTATCATATAAAGTATATTAAAATGTTTTTAATTTAACTAAGATTAATAATAAAGACTTTAAATTTTTTATTCCAATGGTTCTTTACTTGTGTTTTCAGTAATTTTTAAGAATAAAATGGCATTCGATTTACTTTCGCCCAGGGGAGGAATCGTTACATCCGTGTTCGTATCGACAATCCTACGAAAAAAAATTACGTGATACGTTAATCGTATGAACTAAATGGCATTATGACATACGATTGTAGACGGATCGTAATTTTTTGAATGATTCACAATAGTTTTGAAATTAAAAAATTCTAGAGCTAAAGAAAGAGTATTCAGGCTAATCAGTTTTTCAAATTTTGTTGTTTCCTAAGGTCAAAACCGATTTTTTGCCTATAGCGCTCGATTCAAGGACTGCTGCTTCAATTAACACTTCTTCACTTGGCACCAGCAGCTTTTCTTCATAAAGGCCTCCTTCATTCTGGTTTTTAAATTAAAAAAAAAAATTTTCTTTGCTTGATACCTATTTTTGATCAGCCTTAAGCACAATTTTATAAATAAAAATTTTTCTTGCAAAAATATAAATTGCGAATTTCCTATTTTAAAATTTTAACATCATTAACTGGTGGTACTAGTGCGTTCATATACTTGGAAAGCTCATCCCATAGTCTGTCAGCAGTAGATTTTAATATGCCCAATTAGGAATCATGTTTATTGCCAAATTTTTGTGTTCATTCTTGAATCTTAGATTTAACTTATTGTAATAATAACTTTATCATAAACTAAAATTAAATTTGTTTAATTCGCACTTTTTTTCTAGCGAATTTGTTGCATTTTTCATCTTATTCGAACTAAGTTTTGTTAACGTATGACTGTAAAAAAATGTACGTTCATGTATACGATAACGTATGTTATAATCTGCGTTATTGTTAATCACCATCCGTTAACGTATGTCGTAATCCGAAAAACGTATTTTTACGATTCGTATTGTACGTTCACGGATGTAACGATTTCACCCCAGGTTTGTTTACTCGATTTTAAAACGAGTAAAATTATGCGATTTCGGTTTAGAGAACTCCAAGAAAATGTGAATTCGTTTTAAAACGATAAATTTACTCGGATTCGTTTTACAGAACAGGGCCGTATATCTCCAATTGACTTTTCATAACTGTTTCCAATGTCTTTTCCCAAATTTTTAAAGTGTTTATAGGTCGATATTCTTCGCGTTTCTTTGTATTTACAATTTTTCTAATGCTAACACCATTGGTTTTTTTCCAATTGTCTGGAAAACATCCAGTCTCCAACGATTTATATACTATTTTTAATAACACGCTGTCAATTGCATTCCAGTTATCCAATAGAATCTTATTTGATATTTTATCGTTATCATTCTTATTTCTCATTTTTTTTAATAAATTGTATATTCTTTCTACATTTTTTATCGATATACTATAATTAATTAAAAAGCTTATTAAATTATTAAAAAACTATATTTGATCTTTAAACAATTTATAGAAATTGTGCAAAATTTATTATTTATAAAAAAGTTATTTGATAGAATTTTGGGCTTAAATCTAGTTTATTGAATAAACTCTAACAAAAAAATCAAATACAGATATATGGTGACAGAGAACTAAAAAATTAAAGAAAAAATTAAGTGAAAAAATGGCGCTCGCCCATATTTTACGTATTATGGGCCTCTAAACCTTTCATAAAAATGTACGATTGTGCGCTATATATTTTAGGATATCATATCAATATGGGTATCACTTAGAAGCTTTTGAAGAGATCTTTCAGGAAATACAAACATTTTTTAAAATGCTTAACCCATTAAGAGCCGATGACATTTTTTTATTTAAATAGTACGTAGCATTAGTAAGCGAAGCTGGTATTTGTTTAAGTTATTGCCTTATTTTTTACTTTTCACATTTTTAGTCCAATAAAGTTATATATGTATACATTTACAAACTACTTTACTTATAGTGTATTATAAAAAAAAAAATAAAATAAAAAAATCGTTCGGCTCTTAATGAGTTGTCATTTTTAAACAATTTTACTATTTTCTGAAAGTTCTCTTCAAAAGCTCTTAAATAATACCCATATTGACCTGATGTCTTCCATAATATAGTGCACACACTTTCATGAAAAGTTCAATAGCCCATAATTCGGAAAATATGGGCGATCGCCAATGTTTTTACTAGACATTTTTTCTCATTTTTAAATTCTCACTCAGCCCAAATATTTTTTTTTTCTTTTTGATTGGACTTACTTCACTAGACCAGATTTTCCCATTTTTTTTTACCAAACGCACATCTCTAGCTAATTTCTTTTTTGTGTGGATGTTTCTTGGATTCGGCAAAAATGGATGAAAATAGTAAGATAATAAGGTAAGTATATTGTTTAGGAAATAAAACTATTTATTGTTTTGTGTACTTCAAAAAGATGAAATTTGTACACTAGATTGCCACTTCAGAAATGTTTTGCGTTTCAATTAAATTGTGAAATGAAATCAATCAGCTGTTATTTAAATATAATAGTTAGTTGGCATTTAGTTACAGCTTTACCTTGAATTAAGTGATAACTTTTTGTGCTGAAAGTAGCCAACTGTGAATAACTTAAATAGGTACTTAAAAAAGTTAACACTTAGGAATGTGTTTCAATATAATTATTTTTACGGTTTTCAATTTGTTTTTTATATATATTTTAGTGTTTTTATTAGTGTTTTCTGTTTTAGCTTGCAAATATCTCATTATTTTTTCTCTTTTCATTAACCTTAGTTCATCTGTAAACCAGTTATAAACACTTTTGTCATCACGAATCTGTTTCGTAAATGTGCATTTTTAGTGGTATTTTTCAAATATTCTTCAAACAGTTCTACATTTTCACTTATATCTCCGATGTCATCATATTTTATGTTATTAGGTAATTCTGCATTAAAAGTTTTTTTGTTATATTTAAATATTTCAATTATTTTCTGTCATTTTGTTATTCACATTTGGGATTTTTTCAGTTTTATTCACTAACGTATTAAAATTATTTGTTATTACATAGTCAATTATTGTTTTAGAATTTTCTGTTACACGCGTGCATACATTTACTAATTGCCTTAACCCGTTGTCATAGAGAATACTCTTAATTCTATTCTTATATGTGTAATTTTTATCCAATCTATATTAAAATCACCGGTTATTAAATTATCACAGTTTCTTAAGCAATAATCACAGATCTCCTCAATTACTTTTTCAAATACATTACAAAATTCAGATTCGCTATGAGAAGGTGGTCTATTATAAATTGCCCCAATTATATAGCTGTAGTTTCCAAATGTGGCGCTGCATAATAATATCCAGTACTTTATATTATCTACCTTTTCAACTATTTTAGTAATATTCCAATAAGTCTTGAAATATATTATGACACCTCCAGTTCAACTGGATGTAGATAACACATTGGTGTATTTATATCCTTGTAATTGTAATTCCTGCTCCTCATTTTCTTCAGTTACATGAGTTTCAGATAAAATAATAAGCTCAGGTCCTTCTTCTGCTGCAATAAAGTTGGTTATAATTATTAATAAGTCCTTATATATTTGTATACATTATGCTAATTTCCTTTAATTTATACTAACAGGCCAATATTTCTCATTTTGTTTTTCAATTTATTTTGATACACTGGGCATTCTCTATCATATGTAAAGTGATTTTTACCTAGTCCAATATTTAGTTTGCAGTTTACTTTTACGCAATTGATACATTTCATTATTTGGTCTTGGTTCTTACAATCTTAAGTAGTATGCTGTCCGTGGCATTTTAAACATACTTCCCTTGCCAAATGATTGTATCCTCGACATTTGAAACATTGCGTTATTTCTGTTACATCATAAACTCTACATCTTTCCCAACAAATATTTACTCTTACCTTCTTTTATAATTTTATTATATGATTCGCTGTCAACTTCTAATTTTACATTATATATTGTTTAATTTATTATTTTAACTTTATATCTCTCAATAAATTTCAAATTAGAGCCTGTTTAATTAGAATTCTGCTCAAAAGTCATGCCTTTAATTTTTATTCTATACTCTGCTGTATTAGGAACTTTGATTTTATAATATTCGGATATTTTATCTCGAATTTAGCTTTTAATTTTTTCCCGTTCTTTGCCATTTTCACTCTGTATCACGATTTTTCCGCTTCTCTTACTTATGGCGTTTGTTTTTTTTAAATCAACTGGACTAACTTTATTTAACTCTTGTATCATTTTATCCGCTAACTGTTTTTCCCTTGGTTTTACAATTCGGGGTACTTGTTTTCTCAGATCTGCATGATTGGTTCATGTCCTTCGAGGCAGCAGGCAAAACCCCACGCGTACCTCAAATTTTTTCATGTCATTGGAAAGAATAAAGTAACTTCCAAAAAAAAAAAAAAAAAGTAAATAAATATATGGGGCGATAGAGAATTAAAAAATAAGAAAAAAAAACAAGTGAGAAAATTGGCACTCGAGATCTTTAAGGAAATACTAAAAAATTTTTAAAAATGCCGAAGCCATTGAGAGCCGATGTTATTTCTATGTAAAATTATATATATGCAGTACCAATTTTTTTTATTTTTTAATTCTCTGTCACCCCAATATTTGCTTTTTTGATTGGAGTTACTTCACTAGACTAGATTTACATAGATGATGAAGGGTATATAAGATTCGGCATAGCCGAATATATTGTGCATTTAGTAACACAATAAAGGGTGTACATGAATCAACTGCAGTATCTCTCATTAACACAAAACTAAAGGGAAATGCAAGAAACTTAACTGATAATTCAAATACAATAACGGACAAAAAAACAGACTAACTAGCTCGGTCAAAAGTGAGTCAGTAAAAGTTCTAATTGCAAAAATAATGAATATTAAACAAAATAATAAAACTGCTAACACTTACTGCAGCGAAATAGAAAATTTGACTAAATCATTTCAGACAGGCCAAAACGTCGAAATAATGGGTCATCCGCCGTACAGCCCTGACTTAGCACCTAATGACTTCTTCTTGTTTCCGCACATCAAGAAAAAATGCGTGGTCAACGATTTTCGTCGCCAGAAGAAGCTGTTGAAGTGTTCAAAAACAATGTTTTAGAGGTGTCTCAATCGGAGTGGAAAAAGTGTTTCGACAACTGGTTTAATCGCATGCAAAAGTGTATAAATCATGCTGGAGAATACTTTGAAAAACAATAAAACCGTTTTTGATTATAAATATTCGCATTTTCACTATTAGGCCAGAAATATATAGAGCAGCCCTCGTATAACAATAAGTACAACAATAATAACAATAAGAATTACAGACAAACAGCCAGTTTACAGAACACAATCTGCCGTTTAGACGAACAAAAACGTTACCGTTTTCCATCTTTGGGTTTATAAAAGACGAATGTCATTTTCTTTTGTAAAAAACGTAACAAATGACAATTATTTCTGGTTTATGTATCGCGAATTGTATTGTCAGAAACGTCAAAACTGGGCGAAGGAAAAATACCATTCGTTTTAAAAATTTTACATACAAGTACATTATTACTTGTTTCCAAAATTAGTTGAAAAATATAATAAAATAAAAAATATGGAGTTTTCAGGAAAAAAAGGTAAATATGTACTTGTGTGTTATAAAATATGTGTTTTTTAAAAGAAAATTTGTATGCATTTGCCAGCAGCAAGATGAAAACGAGTCTACAGTTCCAGAAATGTGTGAACTATATGGAGGAATATCCTCATCTTGCCACAGGAACTCCCCAGTTTGGAAGCAGCCATGAAGCAAACATTGGAGACGGTTGCGAAAAAAAAAATAAATGCCTATGGACCATTAGCAAGAAACGCCAGTGAGTGGAAAGTATTTTTTTAAAGTGCATTATTAAAATTCCAGGCTTAAATCCAGTGTACGGGCACGGCTCCAATAGAAAATGTTTCCAATGGGGTGTAAAATGCAATTCTAAGCAAAAAATGTAAAGTGAAAAATTTAGAGCCAACCCCTAGTTCCGGAGTTACGGACCTTCAAAGTCTTTATGTTTATTATGGCATATATCGAGTATTTGATGGCAGAATGGGACAATATGGATATCATTGGAAAGGTAATTTAAGCGGCTGGGTAAATTATTTTACATTCAAATTCTTATTAATTGCTAGATTAAAAAAAAAATAAAAAATTAACAATTTCAAAGTTGCTTTATTTTAAATAATTGATATTGCACTTATATTTTTATAATTTCATTACCGTTTTTATAAGGAAAATTCAATACAATGAGTTAGTGAATTTTTTATTATAATGCAAGTTTGAATATAAATAAACATAATTTAATTAGTAAGTTTAGCTTTAAGTTTTATCTTCTTCTGTTAAGTAAAAATAAAATCTTAAATAAAAAAATAAAACATATAAACAATAAAATAGTATATTTCTTTCTGAAATAACTAAATAAAGTTATTTAACTCGCGTTTTAAAAGAATTTATTAAAGTATATGAAAGTTTGCCGGAATTAGGTCATATAAAAAAATGATGCTTTCAATAATAAAAATTTAAAACAAAAGCTTTTAGAAAAATGTTTGTTCTTTTCGTTTTCCTTCAATTTGACATAATGCTGTTGCAAACCATGCAACGTCAACTTTGCTTCATCATAATCACTTCCATGGGCTACAAGTCAAAAAATACATGGATTATTATGTAATTTAAATAATCATAATAATTAAAAAGATGTTTACGTGTTTATGTGTGAGATTGTGATTGATGACTGCGATGGGCAGTCATCTTGACGTGATGCAGAGGCTTAAGTGCAGTGATCCGTGCAGGCCGTGCTGGTAGGGATACGCATGCCAGAGGGGCTCATGGTGAGTACGAAACTAAGAACTGCCCCCCCCCCCTTCAGTGCCTGATAGCGTCTGTTTCCCCAATGGGGCTGCTATCAGCTACCCTGTACCGAATGTTTCCCCTTTCAATGAGACTGGGCATTCTGTCAGGGTACGTCCGTTTCTCTGGGTCAGCTAGATCCACGGTCCACTGTCCGAAATCCACGAGCGTCTGTTCACCATATTGGTGCGGCTTAGTGGTCTGCCTAGTCCATACTAGGCAGAGTCTAAAATACATGGCAGTATGTATAAAATGCAACAACCCTCCCCCCCATGAAATGAAAAAGAATAACAAATGCCCCAAGTATCCGGTCGGGGGCTTAATAATCTCCGGAGACCCTATTCCCGCGGTGGCGATTTCAGGCCGCGGTGAATCGAATGCTACTGTGATCCGGGCTAGTCAGGTTGGAACGCCAGGCCTGACTGGTCTGCAAACTACTGGTGTCACTGCAGGAGGAGACTCTGGGAAACCAGGGTCATCCAAACGCGTACAGCCTGCACAAAATGGTGCACAAAAAGGCAGCGAAGTACCTCTGGATTTCACTCCAAGCACTTCCAAAGCAGCCAAGGTCCGTGCCGCCAAGGCTAAAATCCCTGCTTCGGGCGCTGTAGGAACACAACAACGTTCCACAGCTAACCCAGTGCCGGTTGTGAGCAGTGGAACTGCGAACCAGATTTCGGGTTCCATTGTCTCACCTCCCCCTGCCAGTAAGGTAACTGCGAACAAGATTTCGGGTTCCCAAGCTGTGCCTCCAGCCGTAAAAGGCAAAACTATTCCCCCACGGCACGCCCCACCTGCCAGAAGGGCCTTTTTAAAACGGCGTGCTGCCGAGAAACGTGTGGATCAGCTGGGCAAAAAGCCATCTGAGTCCCTCACAAAAGAGGAATCCACCTCGTTGAAATGGGCGAGATTTTATCTGGCTGGCCTGCCAGAGCCCCCTTCTACATCTACGGATGTGCCTAAACGGCAAAGATCTGAGGAGGAGGCTCAAGCGCAGAGTCAGCAGCCCGCTACAAAGCGTCCAAAGCATAAGTCAATGGACAGGAGCTTTAGCGAGGTTGCAAAGGGCAACCTGATACGTGCCGTCATTGACAGGAATGACGCAGATGGTTCCATCTCCCACGCTAACTGGGAGGTAGTCCGCAAGAAGTTGATGGGAGTGTTCTGGAGGGTCATCAAAGACAACCCAGGACCCTTTCCTCAATGTGACGATGCAGGTTGGTTTCGGGGACGTGTCAAACTCATGGCATGCTCAAACGAGCGTTCGGCTATGCTGTTAAAGCAAGCCGTCGCTCTTTTGGAAGGCTTATGGGAAGGAGCGAAGCTTGACGTGGTACCTCTTGAAGAGATACCCCGCAGGCCTAGAGCCACGGCACGTATACCGGACGAACCTGCTGAACCCAAGGATATAATGGAGCTCATTCGGGGAGGAAATCCTGAACTACCAACCAGTGACTGGAAGGTAGCGAAGGTTTCTGAACCTGAAGGTGCATCCAGAAGGATTGTTGTCCTGCTGAGTCAGGAATCGTTAGCGCCGCTTCGGGAGAGACGGGGAAGGATCTACTACGGTTTCGAAACGATCCTTCTTCGTGTCTATCGAGGCGACGACAAGGGTAACCTGACCCCGGAGGGTGATGAACCTACACCGGAAAGTGTGGCAAATGATGAGACTGCCAGTCTGATCTCCGAGGAAGGCACCCTATCAAACTCTGAGTTTGTGGGTGAATTCTTCGAGGGAATGGACGAGGCAGTTGACGAGGACGCCCTCTTGGACTCGGACCAAGACGACGCCAACGTCACAATCGTATCCGCAAACAGGGATGGTGAAGGTGACTCAAGCAAACCTTCACCACTCTAAAGCAGCTTCCGCTGCACTACTTCTCCGCATCTCAGAGAGAGGGGAGGAGGTTGTATTTGCCCAAGAACCCTGGCTCCATCGGGGCAAGGTTTGCGGGCTTGGTGTTAGAGGCTTCAAGCTGCTATATATGAATGGTCCAGGTAAGATCAGATCATGCATAGTGGCTAAAAGCAATTTGAATATCTTCATTCTCTCTGATTACAGTGATGAAGATACGGTAGCAGCTGCCTGGGAGAAAAATGGCGGAACTGTTATAGTAGTCTCCAGCTATATGGCGCACGAATGCGAAGCACCACCGCCAATGCTTCGCAAAGTAGTCAAGATGGCAGCCACACGGAACCTGCCGGTTATTATCGGGGAGATGCCAATGCACACCATGTCGTGTGGGGCAGCTCGGATTCCAATGCAAGGGGTGAGTGTCTGTTTGATTTCATTCTTTGTAATAATTTAGACGTTGTAAACGTTGGGTCAGAACCCACTTTTGTTGTAGCGAATAGAAGGGAGGTTCGTGACGTTACGCTAGTTAGTACTAAGCATTCAGATTTGATTAGGGCATGAAGGGTCTCTAGTGACTGCTCGTTCTCTGATCATAGGTATATTGAATTCGATGTAGTGATTCGGGTATATGGGGTTACCCCCCGACGAAACAGAAGGAAAACGGATTGGGAGCGGCAACGGTCTCTCCTTTCCGATTTTCTTTCGAGTCCACCGAGAATAGAAAATCGGCGGGACATTGAAACCGCGGTGAATGCATTAACCAATGCGTTTGAGCGCGCGACTTCGAAATCTTGCAGATTAAATATCTGCCGTGGTAAGAGCAGACCACCTTGGTGGAACTCGGATATTGTGGAGGCACGGAAAGCATCCCGTAGGCTCTTCAATGAGGCTAAGAGATCAGGAAACTGGTCTGCTTATAAGTCCTCAGTGAATAGGTTCAAGAATATGGTAAGAAATGCGAAGCAAAGGTCTTGGAGATCCTTCTGCAGTGGAGTGGAGGGTTCCTCCGAGACGAGCAGACTTCGTAAGATTCTATCGGCAACGCCCATTGTCCCTAGTTGCATTAAGAAACCATGTGGGAATTGGACTCTGAGTGCACAAGAGACCCTTGAGGTTCTCATGGAGACTCACTTTCCGGGCTGTGCTCCCTTCAGGGGAGAAGACTCAGCCCCTTTTGACTGCCGGGCATCAGTTCCCTTTCCTATAAATAGGTAGGGACTTATGTGGGCCTTGGGTAGTTATGACCCGTTTAAATCAGCCGGTCCTGACGGCATTATACCGGCTGATTTGCAGCATAATGCGGATATTGTTATACCATGGTTAGTTCCGATATACACAGCATGTATTACATGGTCGTATATCCCTGAACCGTGGACTTTTTGCTCTGTTGTATTCATTCCCAAGGGAGGGAAGACTTCGCACTCTGAACCGAAGGACTTTAGACCTATAAGTCTATCCTCCTGCCTTTTGAAAACTCTGGAACGGATAATTGACCTTCACTTGAGAAGGACGATTAATACGGACCGACTCTCCGCCTCTCAACACGCGTATGTCAAGGGCAGATCTGCTGAGACGGCACTACACACGCTTGTGGGATGCATAGAGAAATCCCTAGAGCATAAAGAATATACATTGGTTGCCTTTCTAGACATAGAAGGGGCATTTAACAATGTGAAACCAGAGGCCATCACGGTGGCCCTGGAGGGACTGAACGTAAGTCGGTCGATTATAGGCTTTGTATGGAATCTACTGACAAATAGGGTCATTACTTCCAGCATGGGGATAGCTACCATACACAGGGTAGCTAAGCGAGGTACACCACAAGGGGGGGTATTATCTCCCCTTCTCTGGAACCTCGCCATGAACGCATTACTGACGGAAATGGACTGCAAGGGGTTCAGGACTGTGGCATATGCGGATGACGTTGCGGTTGCTGTATCGGGAAAATATCTCGACACGCTATCGCAACGTCTACAAACGGCGCTAGGCTGCGTCAGTAGGTGGTGTACTGAGAGTGGGCTTAGCGCGAACGCTCGGAAAACGGAGCTTGTGCTCTTCACGAGAAGAAACAAGATTCCGGCCTTTCCACTACCACTCCTTAATGGAGTGGAGCTTGGGTTGTCTGACAGAGCGAAGTATCTAGGTATCATCCTGGACTCCAAACTGTCGTGGACCCCAAATGTCCGCTTTAGGGCGGACAGGGCCTCAGTGGCTTTGTATGTGTGTAGGAGGGCCGTAGGCGGACACTGGGGTATTAACCCGAGGACGTCGTACTGGCTCTTTGACACGGTCATAAAACCCATACTCATGTACGGGGTTCTTGTATGGTGGCCCGCACTGGGCAAACTTGTGAACTGCAGTATGCTGAATAGAATATTGCGAACTTCGGCCTTGATGGTCTCCGGGGCAATGCGCACCACTCCATCGAAGGCCCTCTTTACGATGCTGCACTGGCTACCGGTCGATCTCATGGCCAAGCGGCTGGCTATGAACTCGGCGGTTAGACTGAATGCAGCGGCGACGTGGAAGTCAGGGGACTTTGGACATGCGACCATTTTAGGCTGCTCCTCGGCCATCCCTGACAACATCGATTATTGCACGCCCACCCCCATGTCTGATATTAGTTTCGGGGTGTCAACGTCGGGCACATCGAATATGCGTGGGGATGTGCTTGATGTTTACACTGACGGATCAAAGTCGGACACGGGGGTCGGGGGGGGGCGTCTTCATTCCTAGATTTCAAATCAGAATGAAGTTTAGGCTACGGGATCAGTGTAGCGTGGTACAGGCTGAGATTTCAGCCATCAGAAGGGCGGCTTGCTGGATGAGATACCACAGGATATACGGAGAGGATATCCGGATCTGTACTGACAGCAAGGCCGCGATTAACTCCTTATCGGGTGTCTATACGACATCCAGATTGGTACGTGAATGCCGGACATCTCTTAACGAGATGGCGAGACATTCCAACCTGGAACTGTTTTGGGTACCGGCTCACTCGGGCGTACCCGGGAATATAATTGCGGACGAACTCGCTAGATTGGGAACCCGGTTGGGAGACCGGGAGACAGATCCACTGGTAGGAGTCCCATTAAGCTGCTGTTGAGCTTTACTTCAGCAGGAACTCCTTAGAACTGCACAGTCTAGATGGTCTGAGGAGGTTACCTGCAGGGTCTCGAGGACATTGTGGCCTCAGTACGATAATAGGAGAACCGCAAATCTACTGAGGTTTCCTCGGGGGCAGCTGGGCACACTGGTGGGCGTGCTGACAGGGCACTGCGTCATTGGTGCTCACGCTAGGAGACTGAATCTTCCTCATCATGACTACTGTAGAAGTTGTCAAGATGAGGAGGAGGAGGAAACGGTGGAGCATCTGCTCTGCCACTGCCCGGCTCTTTCTGGGAATAGAGCGGCTACTTTTGGCAGTCCGAGACTGCATGGCCTTGCAGACTTATCCGTCTGCGATGTTTCTAGGATAAACTTGTTTATCCGGTCTTCAGGGTGGTTTGGATGTGGATCTTTTGATGGTGCCGTAGGGACCTCAATCTGATCTCTGCACATCCTGTTTCCAGGCAACACAATGGGACCTTTGGGACCCAAGTGAGTCGGTCTTTATTTTTGCCGACGGCCTGCACAACCTAACCTAACCTAACCTTCTTCATTGGATGTACTCCAACTTAAAATTAAACATTTTAATAGCTGAACTTATTCTTCATTCGCCAAACTGAAGTTAAGACATAAGACATGAAAAGTAACATAATACTGTTACTTTTAGCTATTAAAAGCACTGTATGCTAAATAGTTTTCTTCCACATTTACCTAGTTGTTCCAAGATTTTATCGCATACGTTAAGAGTAAAATGCTTCAAATGCTTTAAGTTTAACTTCTTATTGCGAATCAGGGCCAATATATGTTGTTCCAACATTTTATCGTATTCATCAAGAATAAAATGCTTCAAGTTTAACTCCTTATTGCGAAGCAGTGCCAATATACGTCCAGGTGTACCGACTACAATGTGAGGAGTACCATTCTTAAAACTTTCTTCATCCTTTTGTATGAACAAACCGCCGAAAAATACTTAAACCTAAATGAAAATAAGGAAAACTATCACAAAAAAAAGCTGGAGACACTTTAAAAGTATTATACATACATATAATTAGCACACTCACTTTAAAAATTATTATTTATTATTCAACTTTTTTACTTATTTATTGTGTACACTTTTTTTCACAATTTTGTTTAACAGATTGACTGATACTTTTGTTTTATTAAACTCAGTTGTTTCTTTTTAGGCGCCGAAGCAGGGTTACCATCATTTAAGACAAAAACAAAAAATTTATATGATAAAAAGTAAACAAAAAATATTAATTAACACATTGGCAATACTACGATTTGACATACCATTTATTTATACGAAACATAACGTAAGTTAAACGAAAAAACCGAAACGTGTTATATGGACGCTAATTATTACGTATTCGTCCATATGCCATCCGTTATCGTTTCGCTCGTGACGTGTTCTATAAACAAGCTGAAAGACTTAAAAACAGCCACAGAAACAGAAATTATGTTAAAGCAACAGAATAAATGAAATTGATTCGGAAAACCAGCATCTTCCCCTAAGACCAATTCAATAAATAACAAGGTATACCACTTGAACCTCAACTTATGTTTCATTGTTCAACTAAATGTAAGCAATACTTAAAGTCCAGTAACGCTACTAATTGACACAGGGCCGATATTTTACTATTGAAAATGACACATTTCGAGATAAATCAAATAAATACTAATAAAACCACAACATTAAGCGGAATAGGGCAGTCCATAGGAAGTATATTTTTCGATCTAAAATATAAAAACTTCTTTATACCACATAAATTTCAGGTAGTACAAAATGATTTTCCAATTCCATGCGATGGCATCATCGGCATGGATTTCATAAAAAAATATAATTGTATATTAGACTTTAATAACAGTATTCCACACCCAACAGAAATACCAATAAAAAATAATGGAGAGAATACAATCATACCCCCAATATCTGAATAATGAACTACTAAAGGTGCATTTAGACTGTGCTAATATTTGTGCAAAATCATAAAAATTTTGTTTGTCCAAGTGTAAACGTTATATCTGTGGTGTAAACAGTCGAATTTGTTAGCCACTAAATATTTTTCGACTGTTTGTTGGCTAAAAAAATCTTTGTTTGTGAATAAAGCTTTGCATAATGTAAAAACTTTGTCAGCACGTCGTTACAAATATTTGGCTCGATATTTTGTTTGTTCTCGCAATATTTTTGGCGAAACCAATAGCGACAAATAATTGTAGAAACGTGGGCTGCCAATAGTTATTTTTGACAGAGCTTAACATATAAAAAATGAAATAAATTGAAATGGCAATACTGGTGAATTCGTTTGACAGATTGCTAAGTAAAAAGTGCTTTTTTGTAATTCTTTATGATAAAGCACATTTTTCTGAAAGAAAATGGACAACATCAATTATTGAATCGCCACCATCTGCCAAAAAACCAAAAGGAAGAGGACGACGCACGAAAATATATTTAAATTGATCGGCGAAGTGGAATGCCATCCTTGCATTTGGAATGCATCAAGTGCTGACTACCATTAAAAACCCATGCGGGATAGCGATATGCTTAATGTTACAGCGGAGGAAGTTTTCACAAAACGGTCGAATTTGAAGATTCAGTACCGGGGCTACTTCAAAATCTGGACAAGGTGCAAACAATGCATCAAAGTGTAAATATTTCGACTCCATGGCTTTTGTTGGACGTGCGGAGGTTAGCCAGCAGCAACCAATAACAACAAATTTAGATATTTTATCTGAAAGCGAAGGTATCAAGTAATAGAAGTCATTTAAACCCATGCGCACGAAGTTTTTATGCAGCGAAGGTTCTTCAAAACTTATTTCCTTCAGAAGTTTTTTGCAACATCCTTCCATTTTACGACGCTGCACCCACGCTCGAACCCACATTTTTCTGGATGTTTTTTTTTCTATTTGCTGGGTTTTTGAAAGTGCCATAGCTCCAGCAGTTATTAATAATAAATCTTCAATATCACTGTCACTAAACATTTTAATTTTTCACGTTGCTTCACAAACACAAATTGATACTATTTAGCAGATGGATTTCATAAACATAACAACAACATTATTTAAAAGATGTTTGTTCATACACACCGGACAAATAAAATTATTTGTGCAGTGTAAAAGGGTATACAAATATTTGTACCAAACATGGCTGACACAAAATCTTCTGTTATTTGCGCAAATAAAATTCAAACAAATATTAGTGCAATCTAAACGCATGCCCAAATATTAGTCACAATACCATACTATTAGCCCAATCCATTATTTTATGTTTTTGGACAAATATTAGCATAGTCTAAACGAACTTTAATACAAGACCAAGAAACGAAACCACGAGTTTTTATTGCAAACACATTAGCTAAAACAAATAAAGCTTCTATTCATATACTTAATATTATTTATTTTCTTTTATCTTCTATGTTCACATTCAGCATCTTGGTTGAGCAAGTTTAATTTTCTTAATTTGTTGACGTTTTGTTTCATTTCAGTATTCATTGTAATTGTGGAAGTGATTTAACATTTGTTGTATACAATGGAAAATTGAAGAAAATTATAAAGATATACTTGAATTCACTAAGGGGAAAGTAACAAGTCTACGATTGAGCAAGAACTAACTACCATACATTGGGCTATAACACATTTCAGACCGAAGATATATGGTAAACATTTTCTTGTTCGCACTGATCACAGATCTGATCTTATTTGTTTTTTATGAAAAATTATAGTTTAAAATGATCAAAAATGAGATTTGATCTCGAAGAATATGATTTCACTGTTGAATACCTTAGGGAAAAAGATAACTATGTGTCAGACGCTTTATCGCGCATAACAATACATGATTTAAAATAAACGCATAATAAAATTTGTTCTATACTAAAGGTCACGACTAGATTGATGACAAATGAAGAAGAAAAAGAAAAGGATGGTAAAACATCTAATAAACAGCATAAATTTAAGAACAATAATAATAATAATGAGCCGAGTGTCGCGTAAAAAAATTAACTATTTTTAAATTAGTTATTAAAACGCGAAACAGTATTTTTTATGCATGGTTCTTTATTCACTTTAATTATAAGACTAAAAACTAAAATTACAATATGTAAGTAATTGAGCTACAAAATTATAAAATTGACCGTTAACACACGTAAAAAAATCATCAAAAATAACAAATGTAAATGCATTGCAAGTATTAATATTTAAACTTAACAAAAAGAACAATGTAACGAGTAAACAAAAAAAGGGATTAACAAACAAACGAAGTGATTAACAATAGTGATGGCACTTTCATCAGTGATGGGCAGGTGACTAAAAGTGATCTCCTCCAACACCGAGTATATATGCACCTTTAAACAACACTGAGGTCAGAAAATATTATATACTAAAGATTCCTCCTGGAAGATCTAACATCAAATGAGGAAAACTATAGATTAATGTTTTGTATACTTAAGGTTACTTTGACTTAGGACAATTTTTCTTTAGGCTCATGTAGCCGGTAAACATAATATTTATAAATTACAAGTGGCACCTAATGAGAAACTTTTCGAATTTATCTCTTATAATGAATTTAAAACTATGGGCAATAGAAAAATCGAAAGCAATTGACGTGATAAGAAGCAAAAATAACAGCTCTGAAGAAAATAATATTTTAATAATAGTAAAGAGTATTAAGAATATAAAACAGTTATTTAATTCTTTAAAACAAACAATTAATTAATCAGATAAAAATAAATATATAAACAATCGCCTAACAATGACTAAATGTAGCACATGCAAATCACTAATTAGAGGTGAAACAGGGATAAGATTCATTGGTGTATGCAGTAAAATACATCATTGCACAAAAAAATTTTCGGACATATTCAATCGAAGTGTTAGAAGCAAAAATTTTTGTGCGATTTATTTGTTAAGACTGTATGCAATATATAAGAAATGTAGATCTTGTATTGGGTAAAATTCAATATGGTGTCCGAATAAATAAACAAACCCTTAAAGAATACAAAAGAGAATTTGAGACATCTTTGAGACAGAACAAAAATGAGGAAATAGAAAAACGGTATGAACAAAGACTTAATATAATAGTTAATACTCAAAAAATTGTGAAAAAAATGTAGATGAAATTAAAAAACTTTACGGCACGATAAAAAAACATGAAAATAAAAACAATTAAATGTGTAATAACATAGAACAAGCTTATGTTAAAATGTGCAATGAGATGAAAAAGGTGATAAAAGAGGCAAATGTCAAACAAAATAAGCTAACATGCCTTGAAAAATAACGTAGCATAAAATTAGGTTCATTTGATATCTAAACCAAAAGAAAAACAAAAAATGGAATAAACAAAAGATGATTTAAATAAAAAAGTAGATCCGAAAAATTTTAATATTACAAACATTGAAAATCGAAAAAATAGAACATTAGTCACACAGAGTGAAAACATAGACGAAAAGGGAAAATACTAAGGGCCAGTTTCACATTGTCGCAATCGTTCGTTCGTTCGCATAATTACATTTAAAACAAAAACAATTTTTTAGAATTTGTTTTTGTTTTGAATGTAATTGTGCGAACGAACGAACGATTGCGACATCGTGAAACTGGCTCTAAGACTGCTATCGAAACGAAAATGAGCGAGAAATATGAAGAGAAAGTACCAAATGATATTGAAATGTCTGTGGTTATAAGGGATATTACATTTAAATACGAAGGTAGAGAAATTATAGAAAAACTAAGAAAACAAAACCAAATTTCAGAACATAGCAAAATTTAATTAATGAAAACATATGAAATTAAAAGAAATAACAAATCGGTTTTTAATGCGAAATTAAAAATTGACAACGAAACATACCCAAAAATATTAGCAGCACAGAGAGTAAATGTTGGATGGGAGAAATGTAGAGTCTTTGATGGTACGGAAATAATATAGTGTTTTAAATGCAGAGGTTTTAATTATAAAGCTGTGGATTGTAAAAATGAAAAAACATGTTTTAAGTGTCATGGAAAGCACAGATCAAAAGAATGTAATAAAGAACAAATCAATAAATGCATTAACTGTGTAAGATCGAATGATAAGTTAAATTTTGTCCTTGACGATAATAATATTACATCAAGCAAAGAGTGTCCTGTAAATTAAAGTAATTAAAAAAAGAAGTATGGGTTTATTCCATTAACAGTTAAAGACTATATATGGCATTTACACAAATATACAAGGTTTAACTAATGTTGGAGTTGTTTTGTAAACAAGAAAAACACTTTGATTTCTTTATTTTATAATTTTTATTTATTTATATAGCCTGCAGGGTCCCGCAGGAATTTCAGGCTATTATCTATATTAATTTTATTTATTTATAACCTTTCTTAAAAATAAATAATTTAGATAATTAAATTGCTGATTTGCTAAAGAGTCATATTTCAATAGTACATTAATTTTAAATTAACTTATAAACAAAGATTAACTAAATAAAGTGCTGACTGCCAAAAAGATTTATATTACATTAGTACACATTTATTAATTTTGATTAACTTATAACTATAGTTTAAAAATACGAGGGTGCCTCTCACCATCCCTCCCCACTTATCGGAAACTGCGTCCCTGCGCGTGGTGTTGATGTTGCTGCAGATGGAGAGGTAACGTTCGTATATGAAGGATGCGTCTTTTGCTGCTTATTTTAGGTGCCTTGTTTTGTGTTATGTAACCTTCTTTCCGGAAAACTAACTGGATTTGTATAAATTGGTGGGGCTATAGTTGTATATGATTTGTTTTTCTCAACTCGGAAAGCTTCAAAGCATAGCCGTACTTGAAATTTATTATTCTCCTTAGTTTCTTTTTCTGTTTGATGTATCAACTCCTGATCTTCTTTAATTGTTAAAAAGTCACGTCCTAAACGTTGCCGCTTCTTTTTCAATAATGCCTTTTTAGCCGTATGTGTAATACCCATGTTTTTAAATTCTGCAAAATAGCCAACATCTTGTGGCACCTTCAAATTATGTGGATCACATATATCATGATCATCTTTTCGTACAACCAACTTATGCAAATGTGGACAATCAATGTTGGTCCTTTATAGACAACCAATTCAACTTCGGGAAAAATTTTAGTACTTCTTTTATAGTCAATGTCATTCAAAGAACCATGTGTACCATGTATATCGGACTTGTATCGAAACGAAATTTTTCCACTGGCTGTTTTCTTATGCACAAACTTGCTTAATATTTCATCTGCGTATTCGGAGGTATTGTCATAAAGGTGGTGGTTGTGTTGCCTCTACTGCATTTTGAGTATTTAAACGAAGCTTTAATCACAATTCAGGAAAAAAATCGTAGATCGTGACCACAACAAGAACACTTCGTTGTAGATCATAAGGTGCTCTTCGGAAAAGGTTCAGTATCTGCTAATGATAAATTTAATTAAATAAAGTGAGGAAAATCATAATTGAGATTTTTAAACGTTTTTAATCCATTTTAGAAACAATAAAGCCCTCTAAGTTAAAATTTTTTCTGTTTGTTAATTTTATTGGACCTCTAGTGCCACGTTTCCGTATTTTTTATTGATTTGCTGCGTTGGGGCTGGACAAGATGAGTCCATGATGTTAGTTGAAACGTAAAGGTTTCGATTATTGTGTTGGAGAACACCACACGTAATCCCAGTTTATTTAAAAATTTTAGAACTAAAAAATACTAAAATTAGCAAAACCCACAGTTTTCCAGTAAAAGCCACTTTCATGTCACTTTTACAGAAATCAGTTTCATGCTAATTTTTCAACACCAACACAGATATCTCTGGAAACACTGCATAGATTTTCTCACAGCCTAGCTTATTTTGTTCGTCTAATATCCCTCTTTCAGAATGTGTAAGCTTAATTTTGAAATATATTACAGTTTTCAAGTAAAAGCCACTTTCATGCCACTTTCATGTCATTTTTACAGAAATCAGTTTCCTGATAACTTTTCAACACCAACGCAGATATCTCTGAAACCACTGCATAGATTTTCTTACAGCCTAGCGCATTTTGTTCGTCTAATATCCCTCTTTCAGAATGTGTAAGCTTAATTTAGAAATATGTTATAGTTTTCAAGTAAAAGCCACTTTCATGCCACTTTAGTGTCATTTTTACAGAAATCAGTTTCCTAATAACTTTTCAACACCAACGCAGATATCTCTGGAACCACTGCATAGATTTTCTTACAGCCTAGCTCATTTTGTTCGTTTAATATCCTTCTTTCAGAATGTGTAAGCTTAATTTAGAAATATATTACAGTTTTCAATTAAAAGCCACTTTCATGCCACTTTCATGTCATTTTTACAGAAATCAGTTTCCTGATAACTTTTCAACACCAACGCAGATATTTCTGGAACCAGTGCTTAGAGTTTCTTACAGTCTAGCGCATTTTGTTCGTCTGATATTCCTCTTTCAGTATGTGTAAGCCTAATTTAGAAATATATTACAGTTTTCAAGTAAAAGCCACTTTCATGCCACTTTCATGTCATTTTTACAGAAATCAGTTTCCTGACAACTTTTCAACACCAACGCAGATATCTCTGGAACCACTGCATAGAGTTTTTTATAGGCTAGCGCATTTTGTTTGTCTAATGTCCTTCTTTCAGAATGTGTAAGCTTAATTTAGAAATGTATTACAGTTTTCAGGTAAAAGCCATTTTCATGCCACTTTCATGTCATTTTTACAGAAATCAGTTTCCTGATAACTTTTCAACACCAACGTAGATATCTCTGGAACCAGTGCATAGAGTTTCTTACAGCCTAGCGCAGTTTGTTCGTCTGATATCCCTCTTTCAGAATGTGTAAGCTTAATTTAGAAATATATTACAGTTTTCAAGTAAAAGCCACTTTTATGTCATTTTTACAGAAATCAGTTTCCTGATAACTTTTCAGCACCAACGCAGATATCTCTAGAACCATTGCATAGATTTTCTTACAGCCTAGCGCATTTTTTTCGTCTAATATCCCTCTTTCAGAATGTGTAAGCTTAATTTAGAAATATATTACAGTTTTCCAGTAAAAGCCACTTTCATGTCATTTTTACAGAAATCAGTTTCCTGATAATTTTTCAACACCAACGCAGATATCTCTGGAACCATTGCATAGATTTTCTTACAGCCTAGCTTATTTTGTTCGTCTAATATCCCTCTTTCAGAATGTGTAAGCTTAATTTAGAAATATATTACAGTTTTCAAGTAAAAGCCACTCTCATGTAATTTTTACAGAAATCGGTTTCCTGATAACTTTTCAACACCAACGCAGATATCTCTGGAACCACTGCATAGATTTTCTTACAGCCTAGCGCATTTTGTTCGTCTAATATCCCTCTTTAAGAATGTGTAAGCTTAATTTAGAAATGTATTACAGTTTTCAAGTAAAAGCCAGTTTCATGCCACTTTCATGTCATTTTTACAGAAATCAGTTTCCTGATAACTTTTTAACACTAATGCAGATATCTCTGGAACCACTGCATAGAGTTTCTTACAGCCTTAAATTCTTAATTTAAAATTGTTTACAAAAAATTCTATTGATATTAAATTATTTACAATAATATATAAGGGTTTTGATATTTTAATGCTATTATTTAAACATAAAAAAACATTATTCTTCCTTTGTTTGCTACTCTTACAAAAAAAAATTTTTTTTTTCTTTTTTGCTACTTCTAAAACAACATAAAAAACTTATAAATATTTTGTATGTGTGACCCTTTATTTTGTTCATATAATTATTTTTTGTTGACAATTTCAATATTTTCCTATACATTAACCCTTCTGGTTTTCCCCCTTTTTTCACATATTCTCCTACCGTTATTTTTACTCATTTTCCTTAATGTTTCTTCACACTTTTTTTTCATTTTATAATTCCCTGCTTTTTTCCCCTTTCTGACAATACATTTTCATAATATTCATTTTCTCTCATGTTCGTTTATATTCTTCTATTATTTTCCTTATATGACCCAGTGGTGTTTTTCCTTCTTTCTATTTACTTATATATTTCATCCTTTATCGCCCTCATATCCCACTTTCGTCCCGTAGCTTTGGTTTCGAGCCAAAGCATCTAGGATCAGAAATTGGGTGGCTGATACACTTTGTACCGTATTATACGTTTTTTTTCTATATTACCTTTTTTTCTCTTTAATCTCATTAACCTTTGTTCAATTTCGCCTATTTGCTGCTACGCTTTTTATATTTTACCTCGAAATGTTTCTTCGCATACACCATGGCACTTGCCGTCAGTTGAAATCGTATCGAATTTTCGCACTAAGTTCAATGTTTCAGGCAAATTACCGATGGCGGTGTTGTATAGTAACTAAATCAGTGTTTTGTGAGTAACTTACTTTTACTTCCGCTTAAATCCTTTGTAGCTTTATTTTCGAGCCAAGATAACCAGAAAATATACGGAGTAACTGATACTCGTTAAACTCAACAGTAAAAAAAAAATCTTTGGAAAAAATTACCCTTTTTAATTATTCGCAATCTAACTCTTTGCACCCTGTCACCTTGTATATATTCTTTATTTTACTGGTTTTATCTTTTTATTGTGATAAACCTTATCGGAGTTCCCTTGTCGTATTCTTACATTGACAGGTGCGGGTACTCCCGTGACTTCATAGGGACCCAACCATATAGGTGAAAATTTATTTTTTCGCGCCTGGTTTTTTAGCCACACCATTTGTACGGTCTTAAACTGTCTAGTCTTTGTGCCCTTGTCATAATACTTTTTTGATTTTTCTTTTGCCCTAACCTGGTTCTGCCTCACCACTTCGTTGAATTTGGTATTTAAGGATTTTGCTGTAGTCATCTATGTTATAGAGAGGTAGTGGCTGCTTTTTTATCCTGACAGGTATTTCAAATTCGAATCCGTACAGTACCTTGTTGGGTGTTTGCTTAGTAGACGAATGTCTTGTGTTATTATGTACATGCATGGCATAATGCAGCCAATCATCCCAATTAGTTCCGTCAAGTTTCACAAAACTTCTTAAATACTCTGCAAGAGGTCTATGGGTCCTTACAAGAGATCCATTGGATTGAGGATGATATGGAGTTGTATATATGTTGTTTACTCCAAGGAATTTGCAAACTTCCTTGAACAATTTCGAATTGAAGTTGCTTCCATTATCTGTCACGAGAACTTTGGGGATGAAAAATCGAGCAATTATTTCTCTAAAGAACTGCCTTGCTACCGTTGCCGCTTCCATGTCTGGGATAGCTGCGCAAGCTAGGTATTTTGAAAATCGTCCAAAAAGGTTACCATATATTTGTTACCGCTTGATGATTCGGGTAAGGGCCCAACAATATCCATGAAAATTCTTTCAAAAGACATATTGGGGGTTGTGGTCAGGGTCATTGGCATCCTGTACATCCTCGAGGTTTTATTTTGCTGGCAAATCTTGCAGGAGGCTACATACTTTTTAATTTGACTTTGCATTCTAGCCCATTTGTATTGTGCCCTAATACGGAAATAAGTTTTTAGCGCACCTTGGTGGCTTCCCAATGGCGTGTCATGGAAGGTTGTAATTACCTTCTTTATATCTTCTGCATCTGTTAAATATGTGGTATTATCTTCTTCTTCATGATTTTTATTCGTCTCCACTGCACTTGCCCTATTCGGAGTTTCCACACCTCTTGATTGTGCTCTCGTTATTACACCTATGTTTACTTCTTCCGTTGGAAGGCAGCTGAGAGCGTCCGCATTTTGATTTGTCTTGCCTGGTTTGTAGCGAATCTCAAATCTACCTTCCTGATCCCTTAGGTTAGCTATACCTTTCAAGGGTTTGTGGTCAGTAAATACCGTGAAATATCTGCCGAGCAGATAAGGTAGAAACGTTTTTGTGGCCCATACAATGGCCAGCAACTCCCTCTCTATTGTGGAGTATCGTTTTTCGGTATCGCTTAATACTCTGCTAACGAAATAAATTGGTAGGTCACTTCCTGGCTCTCCTTGAGAAAGAATTGCTCCTAGAGCTCCATTACTGGCGTCTGTTGTCAAAATGAAAGACTTGCTAAAATCAGGATATTGGAGGGTTTGTCACAGCATCCTTCAACTTGTCTTTTGCTTCCTGGCACTCTTGTGTCCACTCTAATTTTGTCTCCTTTTTCAACATTTTGTTAGGAGGTAATGAAATTCGTGCCGAGTTTGGAATGAACTTTCTGTAGTAATTCATCAGCCCCAAAAATGCTTGTAGCTCCTTGATATTTTTAGGGGGTGGTAAATCTTTCACTGCCCTAGTCTTATTTGGGTCTTTTTCTGAGCACTGGTGGCCAAGATAGATAATTTATCTCTGCAGGAAATGACATTTTTCGGGGTGTAATTTAAGGTTGTATTTTCTCAAGCCCTCCAAAACTTTTGTTAAACGTGAATTATGGTCCACTAGGTTTCTGCCATATATAAGAATTTCGTCCAAATAAACAAAACAGTCATTTCCTTGTAGCCCGGTTAGTATTGAATTCATTATTCTTTGAAAAGTAGCTGGTGCACCCGTCAATCCGAAAGGCATACGGTTAAATTCATAGTGCCCTAAGTTAGTACTGAAGGCGGCTTTTTGCTTGTCATTAGGATCCATTAATACTTCATGGTATCCACTTGCTAAATCGAGAGTAGAGAAATAACTGCTGCACCCTAATTGGTCTAAAATCTCATCGATTCTTGGTATTGGGAAAACCTGTTTTACTGTCGCTTCGTGTTGTCCTGCTTTTTTAGGTACCAAAAGAACCGGGGAGTTCCATGGAGAATTGCTGGGTGTTATTACATTATCCTTGAGCATTTGGTCTACGAGTACCTGTCTGTTAATTTCAGTTCTGTGGACTTCTGGTAGTCTGTATTGTTTAATGTTTATTGTGGGTCGACTTGCTTCCGTGGGTATTTCATGTTTCAATACAGTAGTGTTGGAAAATATCGTCGTATGTTTTCAAAATGTTCTCGATTGAAAACCTTTATTCTGGGTTAAGACTTTGGCTTAGTTTCACCGTTTCCAAAAGTAGTTTTTCTTTTTTCAACCTTTCTCTAGAATCTATTATATTTATTGTTGCTAATGGCTTCATCTTATAGTCCCTGTAGCTTTCGTAGCTCAGGCTTATTTTTTCACTTATATTTATGGCCGTGTTATTCGTGTTCAGAATAGGTAAAAAAGGTGTTCCGGCTTTCACTGTTGTTAGAGTTGCACTCACGAAAGCACCTGTCAAAATTACTGACTTATTTATCACAATGTCACCATTAACGGAGTTTACTACAACTGATGCAATTGTTTGTGAACGCTCTTTGATAGAAAATTGTTCAGCTAAGTATATTTGTGATGATTTTCTTTCTGGGACAAGTGGAAGTAAAATCACTTCTTGTCCGTTTTTAAAAAATCTTAAATTTTTATTAATTGTGTCTGTCACTGATCTGTCCCACATCATATCTCTTCCTAGCAAACCATCTGCTAGAAGTTTGGTTCCTTCGGGCACCGCGTGCATTTGTAGTGAAAAATCTTCCAGGCCTTCGAACTGAGCAATTATTGTCCCCTTTGATGTTATATTTCCTCCGAAGGCTCCTAACAAACTCTTTTGATTTCGTTCATATATTTTGACGTAGGGTGCGAAAGCCTCTGCCCTCACTAATGTAGTGTCTGCTCCTGTATCTACCAGCAAAGACAGGCTTCTATTTACTGCTTCCCTGAAAGGAAGATTTATGAATGCATCGTTCTTTTGTTCTGTACGAAGTTTTTGCTCCTTTTGTGACTCTGATTTGAAAGTGAAAAAGTTTTTGCAGGTCTCTGGAACGTACGTGTGTATATTCTCACTCCAGTGTACTTTTTTGTTATTTTTAATTGTGGTGCTCCGTTTACATTTCTCCCCACCTGGCATGACCCTTGACATAGACCTCAATAACAACTTGTTTTTGTGGGCGCTCGTTTCTGCGTCTTCTGGTGTTTTAGATGCTAAAGTCTTCGAAAGTAAGTAAGAATTTCTGGCATCCGAGCCTCTTAGCTTTGGTTGGGCCGCCTTGAGTTTCCCGAATTATTTTGGTTGTTGGACACATTTCTATTGCTCCTATTGCTGATGTTTCTTCTTCCTCCACTTCTCTTAAACATATTGTCATGATAGTAATTTTTTGGGCACCTTGACGCAAAATTTCCAAGTCCATCACAATTGTAGCACCGTTGCTCTCTTCTATTCATGTCACCAAAACAATTATTGCCCTGATTTTGACTTGATGATTGCAATGAGTTTTGCGCTCTACCTCTACGGTCAGGGAGCTGAAGACTTCTATTAATATTATTGTTGGATTGTTCTTGGCGTCTTCCCTGATTAAAGTTAGTGTTGCTTTGCCATCTAAAACATTCGTTTAGCAAATGTCCCTGTTTATGGCAAAAATTGCAGAATTTTGGGGAACCCACAGAATTCCTTTGTGTGTAATCCACAGGCATTTAGTTGCTAACCGTTTGCTGTCTTAGTGAGAGTTGTCTAACTTCATTCACTAATTGTTGGACTGTTTCGTACAACGGTTCCTGGGCTTGCATTGTCATTACATTTGACAATCGCATGTTGGCGCCTAACAGATTTGTGCATCCTTTGTGATCTTCAATAATTCAGATAATTTGTCATTTTCATGCCCAATGAACGTGGATACCAATTTGGGGTCACGTAAGCCCCTTATATAACTTCTTACCGCTGACTGATTGCAGTGGTCCATCATAGATTTCCGATGCGATGCATCCTGCCATTGTGCAGCAATTAATTCTGTTGCGTCTATAAGAAGCCTTTCTAATCTTTCGCCAAATTCATACGCGCTTTCCGTCGATGCTTGCTTACTGCTAAATATTAACTCTTGTATTTCATTAAGGGTTTTGGCCTTTATAAATTTTTCACTGACAGCTAAACATAGGGCTTCTATTGTTCCGAAATCCTTGTTGTGCAAATATGAATAGGCGTTCCCAAAAAGTCTTTTTTATACATTTCAGCAGGTCGACTACACTACCTGCTTCCAAAAGTTTATCTTTCGCAATCATACAGCCTTCAATGAATTTATTTAATTCTGTCGTAAGCTCTGGGCCATCTGCACCGTAGAAAATTGGCACCATGTGTGATACATATTTCAAAAGTTCCGTAAAAGACGTCATATTGCTGGTTGAAATTTCTTCACTTATTCTGTCTGTAGTTTGTATATCTCTCGGCGATGGTGAGCGCCTCTTCAAAATTTCGTGTGCCGAAATTTATGCTGTCTATCCTTTCTGTCCTCTTCAAATCGTCGAATGTTTCTTTGTACTGTCCTAGCTCGCTAAATTTTTTAGATGTCGTCTCTGTTGTATAGCCTCTGCTCCCTGCCTTTTTTGCATTTATTATGATGCTCCGAGTTTTAGATATCAGGTCACGAGCCGTTTCTTTCTCCTCTATACGAGTATCCTTATTATTAATCTCCTCTGCCTGCTCGTTAGTAACCGTAGAAATGCCGTCTGTGTGTCCTATTGTTATACAAGGAACTCTGGAATCCTCTTCTGTCAATTCTTCCCTTATTGATGGAGTGGGTGACCTAGTCTTGTGTATAATGTCGAGTTCACGCTTTGCATTTCCTAAGGCTGTTTGTAATCTTTGTACGGTGTCGTCTTGTACGTCCATTTGCTGTTGTTGTTTCAGTTGTTTCTTAATTTTTCAACCAAGGATGCGTTTTCTTCTGCTGCCTGCTCTAATAAACTGTCCGTATAATTAATCTGTTCCCGTAATTTGCGGCTCTGTTTTTCTAAAAGTCCCTTTGTGACATCCAATTCTTCTATTCTTTTACAAAAATCTGCCGACTGGTTCTTATTAAGGTCTCCTACCAATTGTAGCATATAACCAACTTCCTCTAATTTTGTTAGTTTCTGGTGCCTATGTCTATGTCTTTCTGTAAATTCCTTTCCTTGTTTCAAACTATTTAATTCTGTCCATGCGAGAACTTGCAGACTGTCAACCGAATAGTTGTACTTATTGATCTTACATAGTAATTCGTCCGTCCTTGATTTCGGGTTGTCCATTTACAAGTCTGAAAATTTTAAAGGCATACTTACCAGCACCAAAAACATTTCCGCTATTGCCTTCAAAAGTAAAAAAAAAAAAAATTTTTTTTTAATGACGCACAATGTACTGATCGCGACGTTTAGTCCATACAAAATTGATATTTGCTTAATGTGGCTTAGGCCTGTGGCAGTTACTTTTCAATTCCACCACTTTGTATTTTGGTAAAGATCCCAAAGGCGTACTGGTATACAGATGCTTAATGACCCCTAGGAATTCACCTCTATACTTAGTGGTTTCTTTAAATTTTTCTTTGCCACCGACTTTACCGATTTTGTTCACAAGCAAAACAAATCGAATCAAAACTTCTCCCAATGTGGCCAAAGTAATTAGCAGTTTACAAATAATTCTACCAATTCACACTTCTTTGAAGACACTAAAGGCGTACTGGTATACGGATGCTTAATGACCCCTAATGCTTCACTTCCGTGTTAATTTGGTTTCCTAACTTTCGTTGCTATGAAATTATTGCCACATTCGGAAAGGATTCAAAATCAATCAAAATTCTATAACCAAATTTTATTCCTGGAGGGTCCCTTGGGAATCGCAGGATATTTATTCTTTTTTTACCGGCTGCGCCAAAATGTTGGAGTTGTTTTGTAAACAAGAAGAACACTTTGATTTCTTTATTTTATAATTTTTATTTATATAGCCTGCAGGGTCCCGTAGGAATTTCAGGCTATTATCTATATTAATTTTATTTATTTATAACCTGCAGGGTCCCGTAGGAATTTCAAGTTATAAGAGTTTGTTCTTACTTCTAGTTTACAACTCACTGTTTTAATAATTAATCATCACTATTTATACTAAATTCTTAACGCTAAAAATGCTGAAAAAACAGAAACAGCATTTCTTAAAAATAAATAATTTAGATAATTAAATTGCTGACTTGCTAAAGAGTCATATTTCAATAGTACATTAATTTTAAATTAACTTATAAACAAAGTTTAACTAAATAAAGTGCTGACTGCCGAAAAGATTTATATTACATTAGTACACATTTATTAATTTTAATACGATGGTGCCTCTCAACACTAACAACTCTAATCAGCTTGAGGCAATCGCTAGTACATGAAAACGGAAGACAGTCGAATTTTTTAAATATGATAAAAATAAATTCCAAAGAATAATTAGCCAAACACTTAAATTTGATTAAGGTTTAGAGTTAAACACTAATGTGTATAATTTTGAAGAAGCAATTAAAAATATTACGGAAAGGCTTGCAATTAGATTAAAAATGTATGGAAAAAGAATTAAAAACAAATGGTTCAATAGACAACTGCAAACACTTAAAACCGAAAAAGTGATAAAGTACAACATAGCCAAATATGAAAACACTTACGCAGCATGGTATAATTACAGAATAACAAGAAATAAATATAAAGTTAAACTTGAAAGTAAAAAAACATATATATGAACAAAAAAATTACTAATACCAAGAACCAAAGACAAATGTGGAATAACAAAAAAATTTAGTGCTAAAAAAACCCAAACCTGAGTTACAAATTTAACAATGTAGAATATAAGAACAATCATGAAATAGCAAACCAATTTAACTATTATTGTGTTAAAAGTATTGAAGAAATCAGAAATAATATAGAAAATGTGCAATATATTAATCATATAAATGTGAGAAATACTAAATTTAAATTTTGTTCAAGAAATATAACAGAATTAAAGAATACGTGTAAAAGCATCAAAAAGAAACCGTACTATAATAATGTTAATATTAATTTGATATTAGAAGATTGGAACTTAATTGATGATAAACTTTAAAATATCATTAATAAATCTCTAGGTACTAGAGTTTTTCCTAGAAGATAGAAGACTACTTGAAAACAAAATAATATTTTATCTAAATACCAATTAAGTTTTCGAAAAACATTTTGATGTGAAACAGCTACGTTATAAATAGGTGGAAAAAATTTGAAAAAAAAAATTATGGCAAATTTTCTAGACTTTAAACAGGCATTTGAAACCATAGATAGAGATTATTACTGCAAAAATTATTTTTTTACGGAATACAGAATAAAGAGTTAAATTGGTTTAAATCATACCTCAAAAACAGAATACATATAACGAAATTTAACAATATCAAATCTGCCACGTACCACAGGGGTCAATATTAGGTGCTCTATTATATACTATTTATATGAATGATAAGCCCAGTATAAATTAAAACTGCGAAGTAGTGTTATACTCGGATGCTACTCTTATATTTATTGAATCCGAATCAGACGAACAGTGTTACAGAAACTTAACACAAGAAAGTGTAAATTATTGGTTAAAAATTAGTAAACTTAAACTTAACGAAAATAAAACAAACATAATGAAAATAAATATGGACTAAAGTTCTGTTTTTAAAATTAATAATACGGTAATAAAAAAGGTCGAAAAAATTAAATACTTGGGATTTATAATAGACAAGAAAATTAATTTAAAAGAACACATAGACTATATATGCAAGAAAATAAGCAAAAAGATTGTATTCTTTAAATAATTTTATACAAAAAATTTTATAAATAATTTTTATAGCATATTTTATATTTGAATTTAATGTAACGTAAATGAACTAAATTAAAGAATGAATTGAATATAATAAATTAAAGAATGAATTGAATATAAAATAATTGTAATCCACACTATTCTGAATTAGATAAATTCGAAGATACAATTCGAAAATTACATGTAAATTTAAAACTAATTGCTACAATGTTAAGACTTAAATAACCTTTATTCATTAGCCATTTGCTCATCAAGGAAAGTGAACATAGGAAATTAAAAGCCAATTTGTAAGCTTTGTGAAACCTAATTTTGTTGTAAAACTAATAAAATTGTGCAATTAGATAAAATTAAATAATAAAATTAAATAATTTGCTACCTAATTAAAATAAACTATATTATTGGCTGTTTAAGTTCTATATCTAAAGCTATAATATTGGCTAACTAAAAACTTAACCCAGAATTGTCAATGTTGAACTTCTATTTAAATTAAATTTAACTGGATTGAATACAACCTATTTTTATGAACTATAATTAATTAAAATAAATTGTTCTAACTATTTAATATTGAAATCACTCACAAGTATTATTGGCGCATACACACAACACAAGGTGAGCTCACATACACACACACTCTTACTTAAGTCATACATTCCGATAATATAACCCTTTTATTTTTCTCAACTCAATACATAATCTCCTAACATATGTTTCTCGAGGGATATATATTTTACAGAAAATTTGGTATTATCTAATCTACAGTCAACTCAACCCTAAGAGCCCAAATTTCTTCATGGTCATTTCGAACCGTAAAAAACTCCCACTAAGAAGTAAAAGCATCCAGTAGACAACACTCATTTGATTCACCACAAAAAACAACAAGAAATGAGGTAAGAAAACTTCAAAATTACCACTTGAATAATATACCTATGTACATATGCATAACAAAAAACACAAGTAGTTTGCTGTCAACCGCGACATGTACAATTTTTGAAAACGATAAAAAAAATAGTAATAAATAAACGCGTCGCGGCAGTTAAATGTAAAAAACAAAATTTTTAACAAACAGAAATGTGTAACAAAATATATAATTATACATATACACAAAACAATTAAAAACTAACAAAAAAACTATCAAAGTGTTAAAAAACAGAAAAAAACTTAAGTAGGTACAAAATCAAAAAACAAAAATGCTACAACACTAGAAAATTGTGCGGAAAATAAATATTAACCATAAGTAAAAACGTAATTACATACTTTTACAAACATAAAAAAGGTGTTAAAATCTAAAAAATAGGTATAAAAAAAAGAAAATTCCGTTAAAACGAAAAAAAACCATTTAAAATTAAAAGTTACACATGCAAATTGCGTGCAAAAAAAAAAACAATCCGTTAAAAATCAAAAATAATTGTGGTCAAATTTTGTATGTATATTAAACAAAAACAATTTTAAAAGTTCCGTTCAAAAATCAAATATTATACATACATACATAAAAATTTACATACAAAGTGCAACGGAATTTAATCTACCCAGAAAAAAATAGGACATCCAAAGAGTAATCTTGGAGCGCTCCTTTGCAAGTAATGGATTACTCCATAAAACTCCGAAACTCATTGGATTTTTAACATAGCATGTCCGCAGACACGAGTTCTCCTTTTAAGCTCCTTATGGAGAACTCTCTTTGATCTTGAAAATAACGACAGAGGGAGTAATCGTTTTTGTCTCCCAAAAGAGCCTAAAGGGAGTAATCGTTTTTGTCTCCTAATAAACTTTCATATAAAATACAAATTTGGTTATTTTTTACAAAAACAAGAAAATATTCATTTATTTTTTAAATTTTTTTCAAAAATGTTATTTTTTTATTGTTACATTCGACGAAGTCGTAGTTTTTGACAATTAGGTCTGTCGGTAAACAGTTGCTTTACATTTACGAAATGCCACCTTGAAAGATTTTTCGTATTCCGGGTATGTTGGATACGTACCTTTAAGTGCTTCTGCAAGAAAATTTAGGAAAAGATAACACGTAATATATTATTTAAAACATGATATTAAAAATTCAGCTATTATCAAAATAAAAAATGTTAATCAATTTGTATTTGTTTATGGCTATCATATTTTTTGATCCATACCAATTTAATTTAAATAACATATTTTTGCCGATCATTTTGCGTAGTACTTTTTCAATTTTAATTTTGTCAAACCTCAGTTTAATATAAGAAATCTGAAATAAATTAAAATAAAAGAGAATTTTGAATACTTGTTTAACTGATTGCATTAAAAAAACAAGAAGGAGGCTCTATATATTTACCAGTTACACTAATCGAAGAGCTGGTTATAGTTTCCGGCGTAAAAATTGGCTGCGTTTGGAATATTTTCGCCTTGAAACTCATGGTTCATGAATCAAATATGAATCCGAATTGATCACTAGTTTTGTTCCAACTTATTTTTTTTTTATAAAATATTCTTTTACTGAATTTCAAAAATTATTTTACATAAAAACAATAAAACCAAAAACGAACTGATACATTCCCCATTGATCCATTTGGAGTATTAAGCGAGGCATAAACAATAAAACAATAAAAATTTCGATAGCTCGCTTATTACTCCAAATATATATATACTGGGTAGTAACTTCTATAATAGTGCAAATAGAAAACGGGATTGATCTCGAAGGTTCTGTATATTGAATGGAAGAAAATCCGTTACAAAACAAAGTTTTTTCTTACAAATTCAGTTACTTATACATACTTTGTCTCAATGTTTTCTTTTTCACTCTTTCATGGAAGTTAAAAAAATGCATATGAATACATAAATATATGTAAGTACATAGCACATAAACATTAAAAAATTCCAAAAGATCTTTAAGCAAGTAAACAAAACTTAATACAAAAATGTAAAAAGCAAATGAAACATAAAACAAATGTGTAAAAAGTTAATGCAAATGTAAGAATGTAAAAAGCTAATAATACAATTTAATATCGAAATAAAGGATCTATTTTTAATGTAAAATAAAAACAAAAACATTAAATTAAATACTAAAAACGGAATATAAAATATTAACAACAACAAACTACAAAGCAAATCAAATCAACTCAAACAATTATTAAAGGTCAGTACTTTAAATAAATATCACTAACAATAAACTAAATTTCTAAATTAATTTCTAAAAAATATTATAAAAATTTTCCTAAACTTAATAAATTAATTTTTAACAAAACATAAAAATATACATATAGATCGTTTGCTTTACATAAATTATTAATTTGTTTTACAAATACCAAACAAAACAAATCTAAAGGAAAGAACAAAATTATAAAAGTGAAACAGCAAAAAACGAAAGCTGTAAAGAAGAAGAACAAATGTGGTGAATTTTATTACTTTTGAGAATGGAAAGTAAACAAAAAGAAAACAAAATAAATAATTGTTAAATAGAACAAGCACAAGCAAAAAAACGTAAAAAAACTGTAACAAAACAAAATTAAAATTTAACACATGAAAATAAACAAACATATAAGTCAATTAGCGAGCGTAAACGTAATCTAACGTAAAACATAAAATTTAAATAGATCATTGCCTTATTAACCGTAAGAAACTTAGCATCATAAACGCAATTACTATCAAATTAAAGTACAATCACTTAGAGCATACATTTTTATTTTGGTTGTTGAAAATATTTTCTATAAATCATTTATTTAACACGGTATACATTATTACTCTTATCATTTTATTTAAATTTTACAAAACTTTATAAATGATTTCATAACAGTATAAAGATAGAAAAATAAATGAATTAATAAAAAGTAAATAAGAAGAACACAAAGTGAATCGGTATTAAAAAGAAAAATGTAAAATCTGTAACAAAACAAATTTAAAGTTTTAACACATGCAAGTAAACAAACTTGTGGGCTTATTACCCGACGTAAACGTAATTCAACGTAAAAACAAAACAAAAGTATAAATAACTTTCACAATTACGAGCGTATTAGCGTAACGTCCTAAACTAATTTAAATACTGCATCAAAGCGAATTTAAGGTAAAATTAATTTTTTTTAAACTAAATCTGCTTACTTAAATTATTACGCTCGAACATTTACAATTATGTCAAAATTATTGCACTAAAATATGTAAATAACGATAAATGCTGACCATATTTGAATAATATTTTCCTTTAACGTAAAAGGAATCTTAAAAACAATCGTTTTTCATAAATTTTTTAATCGCGTATTAATCTGCCGTTGCATTGTACCTGTACTGAAAAACCCTTATTCTAGTATTATCAATTTGCAACCTAATCTCTTATTAGTGGAATCACTTCTAAATTTATGGTAATAAGTATTAAATTTATGCGACACCTACTCTAAATACTTATTATTAACTTTTTCCTACTATACCATTTTTTACCTAGCTCAAACTCCACAACTCGTTATTCGAACCCAATCATTGCAATTGATAGTATAAAGGCAAAATGCAATCATCTTAAAAAATACATCGGAAAACGAAACATCCATTAAGCACGATATGTTTGATTTTAATTGCAATTACTTAATTTCATTTTGTTCAAACCTAACCGCATCTGATATCGAAGATCAAACGGATTCCATATTAGAAACAAAGTTAGAAGAACTAGGGAATAGGTGGCATAAATTGCAAACATCATTCGAGGCTCTTATGGTCTCCTCAAGTTCTGAAAATAACAAAGAATATAAAGAAAAGGCTAAAGTGACTTTTAATGCATGCTCTGAACAATATTATACATGCAAATCACAGATTTTAGACCTTCTTAAACTCTCTAGAACTACCGAACATCAAAGTGTCACACCTCAAGCAGGTTTTTCCCACAAATACTTCCGCTACAAAACAGAACCTTCAGTTACTCCTTTTTCCCAATTCCTGAGTCCCAAAATATAACAAAAAGGAAAATATTATCTGGCATTGCATCTATTTTCGATCCAGCCGGCTGGATAACTCCTATAGTAATCCGAGCCAAACTTCGAATGCAGCAGTTGTGGCTTGAAGGGCTCCAGTGGGATGACAACGTTACCTCCGATGCACTACAAAAATGGAACAAATTACTAGCAGACCTTTCCCAAATAGATGCAGTAAAAATTCCAAGATGGTTACAGTATAAACCCACAGATGTTATTCAGGTTCAAGGCTTCTCGGATGCATCTAAATCGGCATATTGTGCTACAGTATACTTACGGTGTCAAAATTATCTCAAGCCACATATTCGAACTTAATAGAAGCCAAAAGCAAAGTGGCCCCCTCACAATCCATATGCTTGCCCCGACTTAAACTTTGCGGTGCTGTACTTTTAACCAAATTAGTTAAATACATTGTAGAATCCCTTAACTTTTCTCAGTGTAAAATTTTTTTGTGGACAGACTCACCAATTGTTATCGGATGGCTATCCAAACCACCACTCACTATGCGGACGAAATTAAACAAATCTCAAATTCTCTGCAAATATCTCCTAAGAGCTCTCTTAAAACACTGAACCCAATATTAGACAGAAATGGTCTCCTAAGGTCTAATGGTCGCCTCTCAAATGCACCACTCACGTATAATGAACGCTATCCCATAATCTTACCAGGAAATTCAAGATTATGTCATCTCTATTTAGAACATTTTCACGTAATTCTTGCTCATGGTGAATGTAATCAAATGATGCGTATGGTACAAACAGAGTTCTTCATATCCCGATTAAAATCTCGTGTAAAAAAAATAATAAGACATTTCAAAACTTGCATAATATATAAACAAAAGCCGTGTTCTCAAATTATGGCCCCCTTGCAACCAGATAGATATACTCTATCTACTCCGTTTCAAACAACTGGTATGGACTTTGCTGGCCCATTCGATCTTAAAAGCTCTTCTCTAAAAAATGCACCTTCAACTAAAGGTTAGGTTAGTGTTTTCGTATGCTTCAGCACAAAGGCCATACACCTAGAAGCATGTTCTAATTTGTCCACAAAAGCATTTCGAGCCGCATTCTCTCGTTTCGTAGGGAGGCGGGGACTCCCTTACAGGATATACTCTGATAATGGTAGAAACTTCATCAGAGCAAGTCGACAGTTGAAAAGAGAATTTGACTCGTTCATTAAATCTGTTTCAGCAGACAAAACTTCAAAATATATTACTTACGGGTTCGAATGGATATTTATCCCACCTCATGCCCCACACATGGGAGGTTTGTGGGATGCAGCAGTAAAAAGTTTGAAATTTCACTTGGAACGGGTTACAATTTCATATAAATTTAATTTTGAAGAGTTTTCAACAATTTTATCTTAAATTGAGTTCTTAATTCAGCAATATCAGAGGATCACGCTGACTTATCGGCTCTTACGACGGGACACTTTATAAGAGGCTCCATAATTACGAGTTTTCCCGAGTAGATCATTCAACACATAGGACTTATAAACCGATGGAAAAGGCTAAGAGCAATACGATGAAAGGAAAACTATTTAAAATCCTTCCACAAACGCTACAAGTGGAAAACTACCTCGAGGGACTTGAGCGCAGGTGATTTGGTAGTCGTCATGGATGACTTACTTCCCCCATCCGAATGGCGCTTGGGAAGAATTGAGACCACTTTCACTAGCACAGACGACCATGTGCGCATTTCGAGCATTAAAACACCAACCGGACTTATTAAAAGACCGATCGTGAAACTCTGTTACTTGCCAGTTATTAATGAAAATGTGCCTTAGGCTCATGATTTCTCAGTTATTATATATTTTTTAAGAAAAATGTTAGCCCGTATAAACTAAGCTTATTTATTCACTAATCTAAATTTATTCCTTTCTTCTTTTTTCTACTTATTCTAATTGCTTACAGTTCCAAACACTCTCAACGCAAACATCATCCGACCAAACGCTATCCTGATCTGTATCAGTGTATGTTGTGCAAACACTTCCACTCAATCCGGTTTTGCAGACGATTCTCAAATATGAATGTAAAAGCGAGAAATCATGTTGTCAGTAAGCATAATTATTGCATCAATTGTTTGGATACTTGGATACTTACAAGAGATGCGGTAGCTATCATTAAACGCTCTTACATCCAGGAATTCGAAGCCGACTTAACAAAAAACGACCTTGGCGCAGCAGCTTTGTACACTCAACAAAAAACAGTCGTCAGATTTCAACAATTTCACGTAAAAGCAAACGTCAACGGACTCCAAAATCTAACAACGAAACTTCATCCAAGCATTCAGTTCTGGACCAGCGAATAATATCGGAAGCCATTAAGTCGTTGGCACAAGTCCTTTGCAGACAGCAAACCTGCTAAACCTTGGGGGCCGGGCTGTATCGAATCGAATGATTTTATACCAAAAATTTTTATAAATAATTTTTGTAAATTTGAATTTAACGTAACGTAAATGAACTAAATGAAAGAATTGAATATAAAATAATTGTAATCCACACTATTCTGAATTAGATAAATTCGAAGATACAATTCGAAAATTACATGTAAATTTAAAACTAATTGCTACAATGTTAAGATTTAAATAACCTGTATTTATTAGCCACTTGCTCATCAAGCAAAGTGAACATAGATAATTAAAAGCCAATTTTTAAACTTTGTGAAACCTAATTTTGTTGTAAAACTAATAAAATTATGTAATTATATTTTTAATTTAAATTATAAATAATTTGCTACCTAATTAAAATAAACTATATTATTGGCTGTTTAAATTCTATATCTAAAGCTATAATATTGGCTAACTAAAAACTTAACCCAGAATTATCAATGTTGAACTTCTATTTAACTTAAATTTAACTAGAATGAATACAACTTATTTCTTGTGAATTATAATTAATTAAAATAAAATGTTCTAACTATTCTATTATTGGCGCATACACACAACACAAGGTGAGCTCACATACACACACACTCTTACTTAAGTCATACATTCCGTTAATATAACCCTTTTATTTTTCTCAACTCAACACATAAATCTCCTAACATATATTTCTCGAGGTCTCGAAGAATATATATTTTAAAGAAAATTTGGTATTATTATTGGTATTGGTATTTGGTCCACTCAACCCTAAAAGCCTAAATTTCTTCAATAAGAAATAGGGTATCCATATTGACAGCGAGTAAAATATACGAGTATAATACCATAATAAAACCTTATTTTTAATTCGGTTCAAGCATAATATACACACAGAAAAAAGATTGGTTAAAATTCAGTTGATATGCTTAAAATTTAATTACTAATATAATTTTTTAATTTTTAATATAAATTATAATTTTGACTAATTTTTAACACTAAAAGCTAACATATGATATTTGCGTCCAAATGTTGGTTGTAAAAGCTCTTAAAAAAGTTATCGTTACCGATTTGTGTATTTACTAAAATCTATTGTATTAAATGGAAAATACAACCAAACTTATTCAGCAAATCACTACTGCATACCAAATTTTGGTAGTTAGAATCATAAAAATCAATTGTGTGTTTTAAAATCGGAAAATGTTTGACATAATAAAAATGAATTTGTACACATTATAAAAAAAATAATCAATATTTCAGTTTAAAAATACAAAGATACATATACTGTTAGTGGTGATAAGTTCTCCAATGTTGAAGAAAGGTAAGTCCAAAATCAATCCTACAAAGACATTTGTAAATCAAAAAAATTCTGAAATGTTAAATTCTGAAATGTTAATTTGAAGAAACTACATACATATGTATGTCGTATAGCAGGATCAGATGTAAAGGAAGGCCCTAAACATGAAATTTATAAAGTGTAATATTATTCCTGTAATTTATTTTTAAAATAAAAGTAAATATTAACATATTTTATTGTTTTATTTCAATCACAATAATACTTTATAGTCACCCAAGAATCATTTTTTTAAACAGTTGTAAGTGCCACATGCATTCAGTTATCACAACCGAATTCAATATAATACACACAACCGACAAAATTCGATTGGCAACGAATTCGGTTCTCAGAATGAATTTCTGTTCTCTGTGTATGCATGCACAAACTTACAAATAGAAATACTGCAAAAACTTCGAAACAGGGCTATGAGGTCAATAATAAAATGCAATAGGTTTACACCAATACAATTCATGCTGGACCCACTAAAATGGATAAATATAAAACAGAGGCTTCATCTTTATACTTTTACTTGTATCCATAAGATGAAAACAGGGAACGCACCAGAATATTTAACGGAGCAACTTAGATATGTAAGCGTAAGTCAACCATATAATCTTCGCAATGCAAATGATTTTAGAATACACAGGGCTATAAACAACACAACGATGATATGTCTACTATATAAAGGACTACAATTATTTAATTAGCTGCCACATTATATAAAGAATGAAAATAATATTAATATATTCAAAAGAAATTGTGTATTTTTTATTAAGAACACTACTCATCAGAGCTTTTGAAAAGAAACTGTAAAGAAAACTAATTTTATTATTGTAATTATAAAGTTTTTTGAATACTACTCTTAAAGTTAAGGTAGCGCTACTCAATAAGGTGACCCAAATTAATAATAAGAATGCCAAGGCAATTCTTGAGATTATGCCTATATATCACGATGATCCTATAGAAGGAGGACATTGTGGAATATATAGAACAATAGAAAAAATTAACATTTATTACTACTGAAAAAATATGTCAAAAGACATATCTAAATATGTAAAATCATGTCATAATTGTCAAAAAGCCAAAACTACTAATTATCTGAAAAGTCCAATGAATATTATTATAGATGCAATAGGACCATTCCAAAAATCATTTTAAGCAATTTTTGAAAATTTTATACTTACCTATGGTACAACGAAAACGTTCATTTCGGACATAGGAACTGAATATAAAAATTTTATACTAACAGAAATTTGTAATTTATCAAAAATTGGAAAACTAACTTCAACAGCTCACCATCATCAGACATTAAGAACAATAGAAAGAAGTCATAAAACTTTAATTGAATATGTACGATCCTGTATTCGAATAGACAAAACAGAATGGGGTGAGTGGTTAAAATACTTTAAGTATATTGTTACGACTCACAGTTCATAACTACTGTCCATATGAATTAGTTTTCTCACAGTTTCCAAACCAATTCAAACAATTTTTTTGAAATAGAGATAGAATTTCACTTTTATATAATATAAACAACTATGCCAAAGAGGCAAAATTTAGGTTAGAAGTAGCATATAAGAGGCCCCAAAAATTACTTAATAGAACTATAATTTAGCAAAAATTTAATTGTGATAAGGATAAAATAGATTACGAATTAAAGATAGGAGATTTAGTTTTACTTAGGAATCAATCAGGTCATAAAGTAGAACCAAGTTACAAAGGACCATATAAAATTAAAAGTGTAGATATAAGAAATAATTTAACAATAGCTGATAATATTATTATATCACAATAAATACAATTAAATTGATAATCCGGATAAGATATTATAAATTATTAATAGCAATAATATATATGTTATTCAAATAAACTTTTATAATGCTAACTTTTAAACCATACAATCCATATATATGTATGTCCATAAAACTAACTTTTTATGAACAATATTGAGAAAAGTAAAGTTGATTGCATTATCTTAAGCGTCTGCACGTACAAAAAGAGTCATATAACGCACCAACCAAGGCACATTATTATACTAGGTAGTGGCAGTGGATCAGCTGACTTTTTTGTTAACGTCAGATGTCGAATATTTTTTACACTTATTATTTTTTTCCTACAAAAAATTTTTTCTCATAGTGTGTGTTGTGGAAATATATTTAAAATTTTCATAACACAAAAAAGTTTCACACACCTTTTTATTTAAAATTGTAGGTCTCGCCTCCTCAATATTTTTACTCATTTTATATGTAAAAACCAAAAATGTGTATAAACACATTTTGTTAGCTTTTCGTGTTTTTCAGTTTGGTACAAAATGTGTTTATATACATTTTTGGTTCCTCTAGCTTAAATATATGCTGGATAATCATGTTAAGGTGGTTTTTTGAGAAACTAAATATGGACTTAAAATTGGCAAAAAAATCATAACGCATCAAGCTGTTCCTACAAAATTTTGAAGTTATATAGCTTAAAGTGTTTTTTATTAAATGGTGAAATAAAATTTAATTTTTTTTTTAACAAGTAAATTCCCGGAACGGGAAAAAAGACCCAAAAAATTGTTTTTTTTTTACAAAAAGCTACCAAGCCTTAAATATCCACGGGGCTGTCAAATCCTTTTTGTAGTATGTAGCCAAAATTCGGGGACTTAAAAACCCATTTATCTTTTTTTAATTGGTGTTTTACACTGCAAGGAATTTTACAATAATTTTAAAATTTTGTTCCAAAATTGGCAATGTTGGAAAGGGCTGGAGAGGGAACCGTTATAATTGTTGACCTAATTTATCTTTTATTCGCATTTGCTCTAGGTTGTCTTCAAAATGGTTTAAGCAAATTCTCTAGTACTGAATTAAATTTAAATTAGATAAGCAAAAAAAGAAAATCACCTTTTTGGTCAAAATCCTAAAAAAACCGTATTTTTTACATTTTCTCAATTCAGAGGCTAGTAACCTTATGTACTTTACAGAAACAAAAACAAAATACTTCTCTAGATTCTCAAAGGTAGTATATAAGACACGCATTTCTGTAAAATAATTTAATAATACAACCTGCTAAGGAGCTCTTACTAAAATCAAACAAAGTGTTTTAACTACGATTTTTACATTACAACACCCTTCACTTACATATATATTTACTGAAGTTACTCCAATCAAAAAAGCGAATCTATATACTTTAGCGATTATATATACATTAGCGCAAGGTAAACAAACAGGTAGTAAATTTCTACAACCATTAAAACCTCTGTGCCATTAGTCTGTTATTAATATTGATTTTTGATTTAATTTTAGAAAATACTTTTGGAATAATAAATGAAAAACTTATTTAATAACAGTAGGTGTGTTCATTTACTTTACTAGTAAAAATTTGCAACGAGAGAGTAATAAGAAATTTTCCAAAATTACTCTCAAAAATGTGAAAAAGTAAATGAACACTTTACTAGCTAAAATTTGCAAGTTAAAATAGTGTTGTAATGTATAGGTACATATGAGTACTCAATAACTACCCCTATACTTTTTGGAAAAATTATACATATATATATTATAAAAATGATGTGATTATGGTCATTTATATTCAGCATTGTCGTGATTGGCGTTTTTCGAGTACGGCTTGTTATAGAATAATGAAAAGTTTTGCAATTTTATTTAATCTAGTACCTAATGTAGTCGAAATACGCTATATACGATAAAGGTGATTAACTACTTTTTACTAAAATGAATGAATAAAATATCTATTTTTAATTAGTTCATACGTTATAATAGCCTGACTGCAAATAGAATTTTTATTTCAAATATCGGAAATAACGACAGAATAAGGTCGCAGAAATGTTTATGTCCAACTTTGTGATTTATTTTCCAAGCGATTTTCAAAAATGGTGTTTTTAATGCGTGGTAGAATAAGCCTGCGTTAATAGATATTATTATTGAGAATTTTTGTTCGCTATTGTCTAACGTTAATGCTCCGCATTTGCAATTGCTTCTAAACTATAATAATAAACAGCCGGCGAAAACCGGGTTAAATATATTTTTTAAAGAAAACAAATTTAAGCAATTTTCATTGTAAAAAAATGCTCCAAAACAAAATATCAAAAAGCAGTAGCAAAGTAATTTAATAAATATGTGTTAATTTAAATTTATTTCCCAATATATATTTGAACTAATTAAATTATTTGTCTGCTTAGTGTAAATTATCGAGTATATTTACAACACTAAGATTGTTTGCCGGAACATCCTTTGCCACTGATGTACTAGATGCTGTGTTGCTTAGTTCAATTTCATTAGACATCTTATTTTGCTCCTGTTGTTTCTAAGTTACACAAATATAAATTTATCTTTTTAATACTTTTTATCGCTTTAAAAGTTTACATTTACTTACAATTTCTTTAATTTTCCAAAATATTTCTTTTTTCAACTTAAATTTGAAATATTTTTTTGTAAACACAAACGCAAAACAGCTGTTTGAAAAATTATTGCTAGTAAAAATTTTACTTGTAAAAACTTGCAAGAATTTGTTTGTCTCTCAATTTTTTACGTTCTTTCGACGCTCTCTCGTTGCAAATTTTTTGGGTTAATGAACGCTTTCTAGTAACAATTGTTACAAATTTGTACAAATTTTTAGTAAATGAACACACCTAGTGATGTGCAATAAAATAGGGCCTCCTGATCCCCAACAATTTTACCCGTTATAAATCCCTCATTCAAAAAAGTACGCATAAAAGAGTTGTTCCACTTAATTTACACATTTTTTAAAAAATGTAATCCCGTTATGTTTAAAATAGCTTCTTCGTCATTAATCTTCATTTTATTACACAGGTATGCATGGGTTTTCCCCTCCGAACTTTATGCAGCATTTTGGATAGGTATTGACCACTAGGTTACGGAAAAAATTTCAGAAAAGTTCCATCACGTACAATTTCTGAGAAAATATGCTTTTTGTTTTTCTTGGAATCACGATATACTACCAGTAGTAAAGGGATATTCATAAGTTGTCAGTTTCTTTTACACGTTAAACTGTGAGGATATGTGGATATAGAACTAAAAAAATGATCGTTATCTCTTTCAATTTAGCTGTAGCATTGATTTGAATTTCCACAATGGGACAAAAATTTATATTATCAATCAAAATTTTGATCATGAATTAAAAAAAAACCCTACGTGCTAAAAAAAATGAAAATGTATTTTATGTAAAAAAAGATCCTTTTATCACCTCTTCTATCCTTAAAAAAGGAGCATAATCTAGATGTTTCTACGTCAACCATAAGAAGGCTTCTTATCAGAAATAATTTGAAGGCTAGAAGTAGTAGAAAGGTCCCATACCTAAGTAAAAATCACCTAAAGAAAAGATTAGCATTTCCCCAAAATCATGTACATTGGCCTGTAAGCAAATGGAGAAATATTCTATGGTCTGACGAAACGAAAGTTAATTTTTTTAATTCAGACAGAAGCAACCTTCCTGCACGAAGACCTCCCAACACCGAATTCTGGCCACAAAAACCATTAAACATGGAGGCGGAAACATAACGGTATGGGGATATTTTTCGTATCATGTTATTAGGCCTTTATTTCGCATTGAGGGTAGAATGGGTGCCGCTTATTATACAAATATTCTTAATGATACTATGATGCCTTATGCCGAATTGCAAATGCCGCTTCGATGGGTGTTTAACAAGACAATGACCCGCAAAACGTAAAAATGCGGCAAAAGACTGGTTTGAAGAACATAACGTCAAGGTTTTAAGCTACCTGGCGCAGTCCCCAGACTTAAATCCTATCGAAAACTTATGGCAAATAGTAAAACTGTTTCTTCGAGGAACAAAGCCATCCATAAAGACGAACTTTGGACTTTAATTCAGGATGCGTCGAAAAATCTTCCAAAAACTTGTGGACTCAATGCCAAAACGATGCTCAGACGTTATAAAAAATAAGAGTTATTCCACGAAATACTGAGCTAAAGAAATAATAATTAATGAGAAAAAAGCCAAAAAAAATATTTTAGGTAACTAAATTTGCTGCCTCTATTATTATGCACAGGCAGATCCTGGTGACTTGTAAAAATTTAATGGATAAATTTTTATTTAAGTTTTGAATTTCCACATTTGCTTAATTTTTGTATCCTTTTTTTAATAAGTAAACCGAAATATAAAAAATGAAATAATTTTAAAGTTTGTTGTACATTATTTTTAGTTTAAAAAATGCTAGATCAAGGTGGCTCTTTTTTATCGAACACCACTGTACATATTTTACCCACTTTTTCTTACATTCCAAAAATTTGCTACTTAATAACTTTTATCTGAAAGTTTTTCCGAAATAAATAGTTTAATTCGTATTTGGTTTTCCTACAATTAAGGGTAGTACTATATTGATGATCGAAATGGTTATGGGAGTGTTAATTAAAGCTGGAAACAAAATGTTTTCTGCATAACCCTTTTTAAACTTTTTTCTTAAGCTGCAATCCAAGGCCACAAAATGTACATCGGCGAGAAGAAAATAGACTTTTTAGCAAACTTTTCCAGTGTTTTCGCAAACTTTTTTCAGAGTTACATTAAAATAAAAACGAACTGTTGCAAAAAATTTTTTTTAGTGCGCTCACAAGTCTTTAATTTTTGTTGATTTTGCAAAAAAAAAAACAAAAATATTGAATTCGAAGTCACTTAATTCAGTGTGTTTGACAAACACGCTATTTAACGAGTATGATAGCAGGATGGCAAACACAAAACATCAAAAATTTTTTATTTTCATCCAGCGCCGCTGACAAACACGAAATTTACCCTATTGCACGAGTTTGATGGCTTGTCCTCAGGCCGTGCTCACAGGCGAAGTTTGATCGTCTAATAGCCGCTTTAGAGTTTGTTTTCTTCTCATGCGTAAAATGTACATATTTCTTTTACAGTGTTACATTAGGTCTGTTCCAGATACATACATCATCAAAAGCTTTTAAGTGATACCCATGTTGTTATTTTAAACAAGAGTATTATATTCGGCTATAACGAATCTTATATATCCTTCATTATATATATAAATCTAGTTTAGTGAAGTAACTCCCATCAATTAAAAAATAAGAAATAAAAATTAAGTAGTACATATATATAATTTTACATAAAAAACATCGGCTCTTAATGGGTTAAGCATTTTTAAAAAAATTAGTTTTTCCTTAAAGATCTCTTCAAAAGCTTAAAAATGATACCCATATTGATATTTATATATGAAGGACGTAGCGGTCCAGAAAGTGCAGCGTTTCATTCTGCTAGCGTCTAATCTTTGGAAAACGTCCGCATACATTTGTAAAATATTTTTTTTTTAATTTTAGAAGTTAATAATAAACGAACTAAGGCCAAAATAATTTCACTTCATTTATTTATAAAAATTTTAAAATTTTAGGGCGAAGGCCAATTTTTTCACTTGATGGTTTTTTCTAATTTTTTAATTCTCTATCACATCATATTATTATTATTTGATAGGAGCTACTTTATTGTTCCAAATGACATGAAAAAATTAGAGTTAGGCGTAGTGTTTTGCCTTCTGCTTCAAAGAACATGGATCTATCATGCTCATTTCCAATAGCACGTCTTTCGACACTATATCTGATCGATAGACATATTTATTTATTTTTTGTGAATAAAGTTTGTCCTCTATTAATTGGTACTAGTCGGTGTATGATATCACGAATAGCTTAGCTGTAACATTTAACAAACTATTTGTATAATTTTAAGCCATTCGTTAAATTTTCCGAGTTATGACTTCTAAACGTAAGTATTTCCGAAAATAATCTATATCAATATGGAATCACATTTTTGTTCTACATATATCAAGAGTTATTGAGTTAAGATTTTATAACTCAATAACTATCTCGATCAAGGACAAAGTATCTTACGTGCAGCACCTTTATTTTCATAATGGCGAAAGTGACAACCGGAAAATCTGATACTACAGCCTTTCAGCTTCTAAAAAAAACATCTATTGTTTTTAAATGTATGACAAATTGATGAATTCTTGTAACATTCAAAAACGCAATATTTTTTCAAAAGTTTGTTTACATTTCTCCATGTGTGTTTGTACTCGTATATACACTATTACCAACATCGCTGTTATTTGAAAGCTTTGTGTTTTTAATTAGCTAGAGTTTGCTGCGATATATCTTCTGAATGCAAGTTTTTCAGAAACTTATCCACACATATTATGGAAGGTATTTTCGATCTCTATTGATTAGTATTACCAACTGTTTAATACTAAGTAGAAGTAAACTTTAATTAGTTTAAAACTTTTCACCATTTTTTTTAGATTTTTTCGATTTTTTAAAGTTTGCTGCTTAATAACTTTTTTCGTACAGTCTTTCAGAAACAAGCTATACCACAATCGATTCGTACTTTTATCCCCTTCCGATCATCTATAGCGGTAAATGTGTACACAGAATAGTTTTCGAGATTTGAGCGAAAAACTAAACTTATATTTTTGAGCGATTTTTTCAATTTTTAAAGTTTGCCGCATAATAACTTTTTTCGTACAGTCTTTCAGAAAAGCTATACCACGATCGATTCGTATTTTTATCCTCTATCGATCGTATATAGCGGTATATGTGCACGCGGAATAGTTTTCGAGATATAAGAAAAAACTAAACTTATTAGTTTCAGCGATATTTTAAAATTTGAAAAGTTTGCCGCTTAATAACGTTTTTCGTACAGTCTTTCAGAAAACAAACTATACCAGGATCGATTCGTACTTTTATCCTCTTTCGATCGTATATAGTAAGGGGCTGCACAAGCATAAGAAAAACGTCTTATAAGCAATCACGTAAATTTCAAGTAGTGTGTGTATAGAACACTCTCATTTTCAAACACATACTTCCAAACACAAATGTTTTGCTTTGCCACCAAAATAGAGAACAAAAGTGTTTTAGAACAACATTGAAACAAAAAAAAACAGAACTAGAACAAAAATTATATAGAATATCAAAACTGAAGTAGAACATTCAAAACATGCTTGAAGTTTTTGATAGCAGAATTCGGCTAAAGAGAAATTTTAATATGAAAAATATCAAAATAAAACGTCATAGCTACAGTGTCGTCAACTCTAAAATTTGATGACGCACAAAATTTAAAATGTTAATTGAATTATTTTTTCCAAAAAATTTTAATATTTTTATATTAAATATACCTATAATAGTAAAATTGTCTTTTACATTTCAGGGTTATCAGAAAACGAATAGTAATAAAACTTAACAAAAATAAAAAACCTATTTGCCTGTATTCGATCAGAATAAGTAATATTTTTTTCATAAGTTCTATGCAAAAGTTTCTAAAAAGAGTTTAGCAATTAATAGGTAGTAAGGATTTAAAATTAATAACATGAATTAAATTCGATGTTTTTAAGTTAAATAAAAATATAGTTTCTTGGTTGGCTACGCGATTTTTTATTTATCTTAAAAACGAGTTCTGTTCAGTACTTATGCTAAATCTTAACTACTTTTCAAATTACAAAAATATCTTTTTAAATACTAATTTGTTACAAATAATATTTCCTTTGTCTTAATGGATATTTCGGAACAAAAATATAAAGAACATGTTTTGTACATATGCTTACAATATTTATGATATTTTTGATCTTTACAATATTTGTATATTTATGATATTTGTTTGACCCTTTTTATCTTATTACTTTGTTCAGTAGTTTAGATTATTTTACATGTTTAGTTAGGGTTGTTTAAGTGTGTTTACATAAATTGTTATTTATAATATGTCTTCTTACTAATTACCCTCTTATCACCTGTGGAAATTTACTTGTTATTTTAAAAGAATATTAGGGAAATAACATGTATATGTTTACTAGCATGTTTATGCATGAGCGTCGCTAACTCTCCCCTGGGTTAAAACGACAGCGTCCCGATCTCTAATACTTCTTTCAACTTGTTGATTGTAATAAATTCTAAAGTTTTGTTCTGTATGTTTTCTTTTATATATTAATACATGTATAAATATTTTGAGCCCATTATAGAATATTCCTGAAATTATAGCTATGAAAAATAGTGTATAAAAAGTTGAACGTATAGGGTGTTCCTCGTATGGAATGACTAATCTTTTTAATGAGTCGATATTATTAAATGCGTTTTTACGATCTGAGGTGAGGATGTTTATGATGTCAAAATCTTCATCATGTTTTGTGAGGAGAGCCTCTATGAGTCTGTCATGTATATTCGAGTAAGTATTGTTATCTATTCTAACTTTGTCAGTATATTTTACTAGAGTTATTCCTGTAGTAGTGATATTGTCAATTTGATGAGTTCCATCCAATAATATGATACCTTCGTCAATTTCCGTTATCGGATTATTATATTCTTGTGTGACCTCGCATTTACTATTTCTATTGTTGAGTAGTAGAAGTATACAGGTGTCTGTTTCATTATTTGTCCTACAAATGGTTTTTTTTAAATATTTCTTGCAAAGGTTTACTCTAACATAGTTTTTATCACATTGAGCGATTTGATTATCTGTTTTTATTTTTCCGTGCCTAAAACTTATAGGCGTAATTTTAAAAAGTTTACAATATCTATTGAGAATTGGGTATTTATAAATTGTTATAATTAAGACCTTCGTTCTTGCTATATGAATGTCTGCGTACTCCAAAATGTTTATTACAGGTACTGAGATTAATTCATGTTCTATTATTTTTCTTATGTCGTCTAAATTTAGGGACTTGGTTAAGTATACATTATTCTTTGCGGCATTAATTGTTCTAACTAATAGTAGGAGCTGTTCGTGAACTTGTTCGAGGATAATATGGTTTTCCAATGTGTTACCTTGTAATAACGGGCAGTCATCTTGACGTGATGCAGAGGCTTAAGTACAATGACCCATGTAGGCCGTGCTGGTAGGGACACCCATGCCAGAGGGGCTCATGGTGAGTGCGAAACTAAGAACTGCCCCCCACCCAATGCCTGATAGCGTCTGTTCCCCAATGGGGCGGCTATCAGCTACCCTGTACGAATGTTTGCCCTTTCAATGAGACTGGCCATTCTGTCAGGGTACGTCCGTTCTTCTGGGTCAGCTAGATCCACGGTACACTGTCCGAAACCCACCAGCGTCTGTTCACCATTGGTGCGGCTTGTTGGTCTGCCTAGTCCATACTTGGCAGCAGTTATAACCACATGGCAGTATGTATAAAATGCAACTTTTACCTACCCTAATGAAAAAGAAAAAATGCCCTAAGTATCCGGTCGGGGGCTTCATAATCTCCGGAGAACCTATTCCCGCGGTGACGATTTCAGGCTGCGGTGAATCGAAAGTTACTGAGATCCAGGCTTGTCAGGTTGGAACGCCAGGCCTGACTGGTCTGCAAGTTACTGGCGTCACCAAAAATGCAGGAGGAGACTCTGGGGAACCGGGGTCATCCAAATGCGAACTAAATGCACGAAATAGTGCACAAAAAGGCAGCGAAGTGCCTCTGGATTTCACTCCAAGCACTTCCAAAGCAGCCAAGGTCCGTGCCGCTAAGGCTAAAGCCCCTGTTTCGGGCGCTGTGGGAACACAGCAAGGTTCCACAGCCAACCCAGTGCCGGCTGTGAGCAGCGGAACTGCGAACCAGATTTCGGGTTCCAATGTCCCACCTCCCCCCGCCAGCAAGGTAACTGCGAACAAGATTTCGGGTTCCCAAGCTGTGCCTCCAGCCGCAAAAGGCAAAACTATACCCCCACGGCACGCCCCACCTGCCAGAAGGGCCTTTTTGAAACGGCGTGCTGCCGAGAAATGTGTGGATCAGTTAGGCAAAAAGCCAGCTGAAACCCTTACGAAGGAGGAATCTACCTCATCAAAATGGGCAAGATTTTATCTGGCTGCCCTGCAAAAGCCCCCTTCTACATCTACGGATGTGCCTAAACGGCAAAGATCTGAGGAGGAGGCTCAAGCGCAGAGTCAGCAGCCCGCTACAAAGCGTCCAAAACATAAATCCATGGACAGAAGCTTCAGTGAGGTTGCAAAAGGCAACCTGGTACGCGCCGTCATTGATCGGAATGACGCGGATAGCTCCATCTCCCACGCTAACTGGGAGGTGGTACGCAAGAAGTTGATGGGAGTGTTCTGGAGGGTCATTAAAGACAACCCAGGTCCCTTCCCTCGATGCAGGTTGGTTTCGTGGACGTGCCAAACTCATGGCATGTTCAAACGAGCGTTCGGCTATGCTATTAAAGCAAGCCGTCGCTCTTTTGGAAGGCCTATGGGCAGGAGCGAAGCTTGACGTGGTACCTCTCGAAGAGATACCCCGCAGGCCTAGAGCCATGGCACGAATACCGGACGAACCTGCCGAACCTAAGGACATAATGGAGCTCATTCGGGGAGGAAATCCTGAACTACCAACCAATGATTGGAAAGTAGCAAAGGTTTCCGAACCTGAAGGGGCATCCAGACGGATCGTTGTCCTGCTGAGTCAGGAATCGCTGGCGCCGCTTCGGGAGAGACGAGGAAGGATCTATTACGGTTTCGAAACGATCCTTCTTCGTGTCTACCGAGGTTCTAGATATAGAAGGGGCTTTCAACAATGTGAAACCGGAGGCCATTACGATGGCCCTGGAGGGACTGAACGTAAATCAGTCGATAATAAACTTTATAAGGAATCTATTGACTAATAGGTTCATTACTTCCACTATGGGGCTAGCTACCATATACAGGGTAGCTAAGCGAGGTACACCACAGGGGGTGGGTATTATCTCCCCTTCTCTGGAACCTCGCCATGAACGCATTGCTGACAGAAATGGACTGCAAGGGGTTCAGGACTGTGGCATATGCGGATGACGTCGCGGTCGCAGTATCAGGAAAGTATACTGACACGCTATCGCAATGTCTGCAATCGGCGCTTGGTTGCGTCAGTAGGTGGTGTACCGAGAGCGGGCTTAGCGCGAACGCTCGGAAAACGGAGCTTGTGCTCTTCACGAGAAGAAACAAGATTCCAAATTTTCCGCTACCACTCCTAAATGAAGTGGAGCTTGGGTTATCTGACAGGGCAAAGTATCTGGGTGTCATCCTGGACTCAAAACTGTCGTGGACCCCCAATGTCCGGTTTCGAGCGGATAGGGCCTCAGTGGCTTTGTACGTGTGTAGAAAGGCCATGGGGCAGACACTGGGGCATAAATCCCAACACGTCGTACTGGCTCTTTAACACGGTCATAAAACCCATACTCATGTATGGGGTTCTTGTATGGTGAACTGCAGTATGCTGAATAGAATATTGCGAACTTCGGCCTTGATGGTCACCGGGGCAATGCGCACCACTCCATCGAAGGCCCTTTTTACGATGCTGCACTGGCTACCGGTCGATCTCATGGCCAAGCGGCTGGCTATGAACTCGGCGGTTAGACTAAATGCAGCGGCAACGTGGAAGTCAGGGGACTTTGGACATGCGACCATTTTAGGCTGCTCCTCGGTCATCCCTGACAACATCGATTATTGCACGCCCACCCCCATATCTGATATTGGTTTCGGGGTATCAACGTCGGGCACATCGAATATGCGTGGGCATGTGCTTGATGTTTATACTGACGGGTCAAAGTCGGACACGGGGGTCGGGGGGGGCGTCTTCATTCCTAGATTTCGAATCAGAATGAAGTTTAGGCTACGGGATCAGTGTAGCGTGGTACAGGCTGAGATTTCAGCCATCAGAAGGGCGGCTTGCTGGATGAGGTACTACAGGATATACGGAGAGGATATCCGGATCTGTACTGACAGCAAGGCTGCGATTAACTCCTTATCGGGTGTCTATACGACATCCTGATTGGTACGTGAATGCCGGACATCTCTTAACGAGATGGCGAGACATTCCAACCTGGAACTGTTTTGGGTACCGGCTCACTCGGGCGTACCCGGGAATATAATTGCGGACGAACTCGCCAGATTAGGAACCCGGTGAGAAGACCGGGAGACAGATCCACTGGTAGGAGTCCCATTAAGCTGCTGTAGAACTTTACTTCAGCAGGAACTCCTCAGAGCTGCACAGTCTAGATGGTCTGAGGAGGTTACCTGCAGGGTCTGGAGGACATTGTGGCCTCAGTACGATAATAGGAGAACCGCAAATCTACTGAAATTTCCTCGAGGGCAGCTGGGCATACTAGTGGCGGTGCTGACGGGGCACTGTGTCATTGGTACCCATGCTAGGAGATTGAATCTTCCGCATCATGACTACTGTAGAAGTTGTCAAGATGAAGAAGAGGAAGAAACGGTAGAGCATCTGCTCTGCCACTGCCCAGCTCTTTCTGAGAAGAGAGCGGCCATCTTCGGCAGTCCGAGACTGCATGGTCTTGCAGACTTATCTGTCTGCGACGTTGCTAGGATAAACTTGTTTATCCGGTCCTCGGGGTGGTTTGGATTGGGATCTTTGACGGTGCCGTAATGGCCTGGATCTGATCCCCTGCAAATCCTGTTTCCAGGCAACACAACGGGACCTTCGGGACCCAAGTGGGTCGGTCTTTATGCCGACGGCCTGTGCAACCTTACCTAACCTAACCTACCTTGTAGTGTATCAATTATTTTTTCGAACCTTCAGTTAATCAAACGTTGTTTCTCATTGTTATTTATGAGTGTATTTATTGCTTTTTCTATATTGATAAAATCATCGTGGTCTGGAATTCCTGTGACAAATTTGAAAGCTGATCCTAGGAAATTTAGGGATCTTGTGTTTCTTTTATGCTCGTTCAATTAATTTTCCAATATTTCAATTTTCTTTATTAAGAGTGTTTCATGGATATTGGCGTTATATTGATCTCGGATAATTTGTTTGTAAGACGTTAGTATCTTTGTTAAGTTAGGGACATGGAAGAGATATGTGTGTTCATCATATAGGAAAGCATCATCGGTCCTGGTTAGGACGTATTTTTGTCCGTTTAAGTTTTTAATTTCTACTTCTGCTTTGGTTTTTGACATGACCATTACGATAAATATCAGGTAGAGTATCATCTTTGTTGATTTTGTAGTTCTTAATGTTATCTTTGTGTACGATCATACCCCTCGTGGTTAAAACAGTGTCCTCGCGGTCTTCCTTCACAATGTACTTAATGTATCTGGCGTCTTTTTTCTTTCTCACACATTTTGATTTCACAAGAATTTGTTCATTTGGTTGGAAGGTTCGATGTTTAGTACCTTGATTTAGTCTTTCAAGTGTTTTTTTCTGATGCCTTTTTTAGTTTTTCATATATGGCTTTTTTGTCGTATTTTATTTTGTTAAATAAAATATCAACTGGTTTTGTCCTGTGACTGTGTGTATGGTGTTATTTATTTCTCTTATTGTTTTATATATTTCCTCAGCTATTGTTGTAACGTTTTGTATTTTAAATATTCTTGCTAGCTCGGAAATAATACTGTAGACGCGTTCTACTTGTCCATTTGATGTCGATCTGTAGACTGGTGTTTTTATCTTTTTTATGCCATATTTTATACACATCATATTTACTGCTGGTGTATTTAGACATTTTTCGTTATCAGTCATCAATCGTGTGCAGTTTGGATAGTTATTTGTGAGAATTTCTTCAATTTTCTCAGCCATGCGCTCTCTTGAGTCAATTTCCCTCAAAGTAACATAATTTGAGAATTTATCAATGGCGACTAGAAATGCTTTGTTGTCGTTGAAATATATGTCCATATGTATGTATTTGCCTGGTTCTGTTGGACTGTCGGAATCTCCTAATGGTTCTCTTGTTGGATTCCTCTTATATTTACCATATAGGCAAGGTGTGCACTTTTTGTTAAATGCTTTGCATTGTTGTTTAATTTCTGGCCAATAGTAATTTTCGAGTATCTCCTGTATGTTGTTTCTGTAGTCTCTGTGTGCTCTACGAGGGCTGCTCTATATATTTCTGGCTGAATAGTGAAAATGCGAATATTTATAATCAAAAATGGTTTTATTGTTTTTCAAAGTATTCTCCAGCATGATTTATACACTTTTGCATGCGCTCAAACCAGTTGTCGAAGCACTTTTTCCACTCCGATTGAGACACCTCTAAAACATGGTTTTTGAACACTTCAACAGCTTCTTCTGGCAACGAAAATCGTTGACCACGCATTTTTTTCTTGATGTGCGGAAACAAGAAGAAGTCATTAGGTGCCAAGTCAGGGCTGTACGGTGGATGACCCATTAATTCGACGTTTGGGCCGGTCAAAACGCTCTGGTTTGAGCCGATGCGTGAGAGTTCGCATTGTCATGGTGAACAATGATTCGTCTTCTCTTGTTGGTTTTTCGAATTTCTCCGATGACTTCAGGCAAACAAATTGTAGTGTACCACTCAGAAGTGACCGTCCTACGTTGCTCAAGCGGAACAGTCGCCACATGACTAGTTTTGCCGAAGAAACAGGCGACCATTTGCTTTGAAGTGCTTCTTCCACGAACAAGTTTCGTTAGATTTTGCTCGTCTTTGAAGACCCACACGGTCGATTGTTGTTTCGTTTCGGGCTCATACGCATAGATCCATGATTCGTCACCTGTGACGATCTTATAAACGTCTTTTGAAGCACCGCAATCGTATTTTTGTAACATTTCTTTGCACCATTCGACACGAGCCTTTTTTTGAGCGACTTTCAAATTATGCGGGATCCAACGAGAACAAACCTTTTTTACGGCCAGGTGTTCATGCATTATCGAATGTATGCTGGTGGAAGAAATGTCCAAGGATGTCTCTATCTCTCGGTATGTCGCCTGTCGATCTTGCATTATGAGTTCACGCACGGCATCAATGTTCTCTGGCACAATAGCCGTTTTTGGACGACCTTCACGGAATTCGTCTTTGAGCGAGCTTCGGCCACGATTAAATTCATTATATCAATTTTTCACAGTGCTATAGGATAGTGCTTCATCGCCATATAAAGATTTAAGTTCATCAATGCACTCTTGTCGTGATAATCCACATCGAAAATTGTGAAAAATGATGGCACGAAAATGTTCACGAGCTATTTCCATTTTTTTCTATATTAATTTTTTAAAGTCACTGTAAACAACACAAAAAATGGTCGTACGTCAAAACGTTTTGAGTACGATTATGCTCAAAAATGACAAACTTTCCCATGTCAGATTGCACTTGGCAGCACTCAGTGTTGCCAGGCCAGAAATATATATATGGCAGCCCTCGTATCGTGTATTTTTTTGACTATTTCAGATTGTTTTTCTTTCTTTCGAACATCAATAAGTTTATACCATTGAAAATGTTTGTTATAATAGGGCTTAGTGCATAGATTTTTTCTCTTGTGGTATATAATGCGGTCGTCTTATTTTGTTGTAGTATTTTTCTTAATTCAAGTATAAGGTTTTGCTCATTCGTAAAGTTTATCGTGTGTTCAACTCTATTTTGAAATATCGTACGAGTTCGTGTTTCATTTATTTTATTATTTGGTACAAGCTCGACTAGAATGCTGTATGCATTTAGTGGTTGTTTTACCTGTTTGATAGTTTCTGAAAATGAACTTTCGGCTGAGTGTACCGTTTCGATGGATGACGTGTTTATATGTTGTCTTGACAAGGCATTTTGATGTCCTGGCTTATATACTAGTTTTGCTCCAAAATCCTCTATTATGGCCTTCCATCGCTTTAGTTTTAGGTTTGGGTTTTTTCTGATATGGAGTGAGTTAGTGACTGATGATCTGTGTAGATAGTGAGGTCTGTTGTTCCGTATATGTAATTCCTACGTTTCCGTAATGCCCAAATTATTGCTAGTAATTCTTTCTCATTTGTGCTATAATTTTCTTCCGTTTTACTTAATCTTCTGCTAAGGAAAAATATTGACTTTTTTGTTTGGCTAAGTACGGCTCCAATAGCTATGTTGGATGCATCAGTAGTTAGTCCAAATAGTTTATCATAATTTGGTTGGAAGAGTTCAACCTGTTGTTTTAAACATTTTTTTAATTTTTTAAATGCTTGTATAGCAGCTTGGTCTAAATTGATTTTTGTTGTAGCACTTTTATTTTTTCCTATCCGTCCGTTGTCTCCTCGTAAGTGAACTGTAAGGGGCTTAGCTATGCTGGCGTATCCTTGTATAAATTTTCTATAATAACCTGTCATACCCAAAAATACTCTTAAGTCTTTGAGTGTTTCTGGTAAAGGATATTTTTCAATTGTTTCTACTTTTTCTGGATTTGTCGAAATTCTGTTATGTTTGATAATGTGACCTAAGTACTCTAACTCTGTTTGAAAAAACTTTGATTTTTCGTTTGATACCCTAAGTGTTGCCTGATTTAAAGCATTGAATATGATATTGATATGTTTCATATGTTCTTCTGGTGTTGAAGAATATATTAGTACATCATCAATGTAGACGTATGCAAACTTGCCAATATACTCCCTTAAGATATCACCAACACATCTTTGAAATACCATTTACACAGATTGCAGTTTTTTCTCTATCTTCTTCCTGACTTTTAACCTGATGGAATCCTGATTCTACATCTAAAGTTGTAAAATATTTGGCTTTTCCTAAGTTCTGTATCATCATGTTTACGTCAGGAATAATATATCTGTCTGTTATCGTATTTGAATTTAATTTTTGAAAATCAACCACCATACGACGTTTTGGTCGACCTGTTTCGTCTACGCATTTTTTTGGAACAGTCCAAATGGGTGAATTATATGGGCTATTACTACGTTGGATTATACCATCTTTTAATAACTTCCTAATTTCATTGTTTACGAAGTCGTTATCCGCTATGGGGTATGGGTACTGCTTCGTCCAAATGGGTTCGTCTGTTTTTGTCCTAATCGTGGCTTCAATCGTTGTAGTGAAGGGTAATGGTCCTATGCCATTGTTATCCTTCATCAACTTATCTATATCTTCTTTATATAATTCATTACCTATGGTATAGTTTATATTACCAATTTCTTTAGTTCTATTTATTGTAAATGTCATGTTTCTACTATCTATTGTTGCGTTTAGCATATTTACTCCCTTCCATCCTAATATCAAATCGGTTTTTCCCATGTTATCTAACTCAAAGAAATCTATGTTCCTGCCGAGAAATTTTAGTGTTTGTTTGATATTAACTAGTGACGTTCCATGCATTGAAATGACTTGCATAGGTTGTATTTTTGTAATGACTTTTTTTTGTTAAATTTGTTATTTGTTAAACAATAAAGAACTACGACATGGTTCAATACCGTCTGTCGGAAAAATTGGTTTATACATTTTTTGTTTTTAATGAAATTCAAAAATTAAATTCTCTTATTAGCATACTTCTGTACTTTAATGAAATTTTAAGAAAATTGAATAGGCTTAACCATTTAGTTTTATCACCTCCATTTAGTACTTGGATTATTTTAATATCATCTAGGATCAAACTACCAAAATGTCTTAATCTTAGAAAGTTAAACACCGGACATCTTCCAATGAAGTGGTATGTTGTCTCGTTTTCGCCAAGATTGCACATTGAACAAATTCTGTTGTTACCTTCTTTGTACTGATTTCCGTTCAACCACAAAATATCTCCTCGAGCTTTCATTATATAAGATATTTGCTCTTGGCTATACTTCTCATTACAATACGTTTGGCCTTTAGAGAAATCTAAATGTTTAAAAATTCTTTGTTGACTGTTTTGGTCATTTGTAATGTGTTTTTGGCTTATTGCAAGACTCATTGATTCTATGAGACTTCTACAGCTATTTTTCCAACTTATTTTACTCTGCTCTATATTGATGTGGTTTATATTGCATTCTTGCAAATTGTCCAACAAATCCTTATACCAGTACAATTTCTTTGCTATGACTATTATCGATAGTTTGTGGGGTAGCCTGCTTTCTTCGTAATCAAAAATTGTTTTTGAAATATATTGCAGGTGTAAACTATATGTGTAAAAGTGTCCTTCTATTTGTGCGGTTTCTAGGGCCATTACGTAATTTGGAGTGTTCTCTGGAAGACGTAGCACACGTTTAGTAAAAAACCGTTGAAGTTTATCAACGTCATCAAACAATGAGTAACCCCATATTTGTGCTCCATAACACTGTATGGATCTGCATACCGCGAGAAACATTTTCCACTTGGCTTTAAGTGATACTTCCTTTTTGCCAATAAAGTTTTTCCAAGTTGCATTAATACTGACTTTAGCTGCATCATTTTTGGTACCTATATGTTTTGTAAAAGACAACTTCGGGGTGAGTAAAATCCCTAGATATTTGTATTCTGAGACTATATTAACCTCCTCACCATTAAATGTCCACTTTTCTATAGATCTAGCTCGGCCACCTTTTTTAAAAACCATAATTTCAGACTTTGTAAGATTAACTTCCATACCCCATAAATGACAATATTCTTCCAGATTATGGATCATTTTTTGCAATATGTAAACATCATCAGCCACTATCACAATATCATCAGCGTACATTAAAACTCGGACATTTAAATTTTCATAAAACAAACCTCCTTTCAAAAATTCATGCATATCATTTAAATATAAGGCAAAAAGTAAAGGGTATAATAAACAACCTTGCTTAAATCCTGTTTTTGTATTAAAAAAGTCGGAAAGATTAGAACCTTCCCACACTGCAGATTTTGTGTTGTTGAAACGCACATTTGTCTTAGCTTGTATATTAATAATTTTCTTGGTACACGGTCAAAAGCGGCGTTAAAGTCTACGAAGAAAGCATACACTCTTCGGTTCTCTGAGAATTTTATATTGACTATTGATGATAGGTTATAAATACTATCAACTGTAGAATAGCCTTTCCGGAAACCCGCTTGGTACTCATTCAAGATGCTGTTCCGATTTGACCATGCTGTTAATCTTTCATTAATTATTCCCATCATTATTTTACCAGCACAATTCATAAAAGATATCCCTCTATAATTGTGGGGTTGGTTTACATCGCCTTTTTTATGAATAGGAAAAATAATGCTTCTCTGGAATGCCTCACAACTATCTTGACCATTAAGTATATTCGTATATGCTTTTGCGAGCTCGATTAAAAAAGTATTGCTGGCATTTTGGTAGAATTCATAAGGGATACGATCTTCTCCCGGTGCTTTATTTGGCTTAGATTTAGATAGTTGATCTTTTATTTCACAAAGCGATATATGTGTATCTAGTTCATAATCTTCTATTTGCTCTATTCACAAGCTCCCTAGTAAGTGCTAAGTGCTAACAAAATACAACGGTGCTAGCTGTGTTGTTGGTAATTTTCATGCAAACATGCGATACAACACTTACTACTTTTTTTCATATGTTTTTCAAACGTTGTATAGTGCCTTATTTTTTAATGTGATTTTTGTTTTATGTTTTTTTTATGTTTAAATGTTTTATGTTTAAATGAATTATTATTTTTGTGTTCATGTGTGAATTATATTAAATTAAATTGAATTAAAAGATATTTTTATTAGTTTTATTTATTTAATTTATTGATTTGACTGATTTATTATAAAGTAGAATAAGTCATTTCTGTTGTATTAGTAGGAGTGGGTATATTGGAAACAAATCTTAAGGTTTGTTCTCTGCCACCTTGTTATAAATAATATTTAATAATAATGTTATGAAGAATGCAGCAAGCCATTATCCAATCATTGTATCTTTTCTTATTTTGTGCTGATAGCATTCTAAACTTAAGTTCTTTTAAGCTTCCAAATTTTTCCTTCAGTAATATAACTTATTTTTCACACAAAAAATTCATTAATTTACTTTTTTTTGTTTTCTCCCCCATTTGGCTTACAAATAACATATGATGAATAGCACTTTTCTTCTTCTTATTCAGTTTTTGAAGTATGAAGTACAATGTACAATGGCACATTGATACAATGGTTGTTCACAAAGAAGTAAACAAAAGGTAGTATGCAATACTACCTACACCTTAGCAGAGCTTGTGAATACGGCAATTAAGTTTGGAGCATATAGTACATCCATTGTGTTAACTGTTGGATTCAGCAATAACTCAAAAAATTGTTTTAGAAATTCTACATTCACTTTACATTCAATATAGTTTTCTTGTTGCCTTATTTCTCTTGCTAAATACCACCATGTTTTACCGTCCTTTACCGGCCTTTCAATATACTTATAGTAATCACTTCGCTTGGTTTTACATAGGTTTTGATAGTAATATAGCTTTTCAGTGTACTTTTGTTTGTCATAACTAGTTTGAGATTTTCTAAATGCTTGTAGGGATTTCATCGCATTTTCTCTTGCTTTTCTACATTCTTTGTCAAACCATTTACATTTAGGAGCATGTTGATTTATGTAAATTTTCGGTGTTGTATAGGATTCTAAAATAAGGTTGTTTAAATCGTTAAGCTTTATTTCGGTATTTGTTGATTTAAGTGTTTGTAACTTACTATCCAGTTTTTGAACAAAATTTTGATTATTTTGCGACTTCCAATTTAGTTTTGGCAATAAACCCATTTTTTTCGTACCATTCAAAACATTATTAAATTTTATATTCAAAGTTATAGGTAAATGATCAGACCATATGTGATTTTCTACAACAAAGCTCTCGACTACATTTAGTAATTCAATTGAAGTTGCACATAAATCATTAACCGAATTACCTATATTGCTAACAAAAGTAAAATCGCCATCTTCATCACCCAGTGTTCTTCCATTCAAAATCACCAAACCATAGTTATTGTAAAACTCCAAGAACTTTCTGCCATATAAATTCGCTGTTTTATCTTTAGATCTTCTTAATTCTAAACCAGATGGAAAAGATGTTGCAATATAATCATTCAAAACTAGTTGTTGTTCTCCTATTCTTGCATTCATATCACCCATAATTATTAGGTTTTTTACATCATATTTTTCCAAGCATTCTCTAAAACTATTGAATTCATTTACCCAATTTAAGCCTCGTAGATATACAGGAATTATATTATATTCGAAGTAATTGCTTTTCAAAAATATAATATCAAAATATCCATAATTTCGGTACTCATGCTTCACTCCAAAGTTCAATAAATCCTTCTTGACACCACAAACATAACCACCTATACCCCTACCAAACCTGCTATTTCTCAAGGCTGGTTTCCAAAAAGTTTCAAATGTATTAAATCTGCTTTTAAATTTTTGTATATTTTTTTCTTCAATATGCGTTTCTAGCAAGATAAATACATCGTTTTGATCTACATATTCATAAAAATCCGGGTGATAAAACTTATTGGTTAGGCCATGGGCGTTGTATGATAATATTTTTAAATTTACTTTATTATTGAAACAATCTAAATTTTCTTTTTATTTTGTTTGTAAACAACTATGTTTTTAATAGTTTTTTGACTTAATATTGACCAAAATATCATTATAATCTACCTCAAAAGCTTGTGCTTTTTCACCATATATCTCCTTCAAGACTTCCCCTCCATTACTTTGGCCACACATTAGAATTTTACTATAGTTCCATCCAAAACTTTTTCCATCAATTATTAACTTGTCGTCTTTAACAATAATTCGTTTACTTTTATCCATCAACAAAATATCTTTTTTTAGCTGTAACATTATTTTTTTGTGCTCCTGCCGTTCCATACTTAATTCACGGTCAATATATATATACGTTCCAACAAGATTCTTAGTATGCTTAAATACCTCAGATACCATAGATGATAACTTCAGCTCAACCAATACCGTCATTTTCCCATTATTTTCAAAAATTTTTCTTGTTTGTTTAATATCCACTTTGTTTTCTATTTTAAGTACTTCTTTAAACAATTTCTTAACCGCACCATAGGGAGATTGCTGGCTTACCAAACCTCTGATTATTAACTTTTTCCTTGATAAGTCATTTTCAAGCTGTCTGATTCTTTTTTGAACACTCTCCTTATTATTCTTCAGCATTTGGATTTCATCCTGCATTTTTTTATTTTCTGTTGTCAATCTATTTACCTCCGTCTGTACCTCCTTTACGTTTTCAGTTATTTCCCTTAAATCATTTCGTGTGGGCATATTTTTTAACTTTTCATCCAAGACTGTAGACATTAATTTTATTAGCTTTTTTATGTAATTATGGGTTGCTCCGGTGTCTATTAATACATCATATGATATTTTGTTTTCATCGATCATGGTTATGTGGGGCAACCCGTTTTTTAGTTATAGATTCTTAACAACTAGTTTATTTACAGTACCTGGTTCTACCATGATGCTGCTAGTATCATCTTCAGTGGTGATGTTGTTATGTCTCATTAGTTTGTTCTGTTGGAAGTTTCCACTGGGCTCACGTTGTCGTTTCTATGGTTGATTGTTGTATTGATTGTTTGAGTTAAAGTATGTGGGTTGTCGCTGGATTGTGTTGCCGGGGCTCTGGTCGTGGTTGGAATTTGTTTATTTGTTGTTTTGTTGAGAACTGTTGCCGTGGTTGTTGGAAAAACTGTTGTTGAAAAATTGTTGCCGTGGTGGATACCTCTGAGTTGACTGGAACTGTTGTCTCTGTGCTTCGTGCGTGTTCTGCGGATGTTTAGATTCATATGACAGCTTCAAGTTCTGGTGTCTATTGTCATGCTCAATGGTGCGTACAATAGTGTATGCATGCTATAAATTTTTTGGAGCGTTTGCATATAATGTGGAATGTACAAACGTATTGTTAACTCCCGTTATAAATACTCTTCTTCTTCTAGGGTTTTTCTTCCCTGATAGCACCTTTTCATTTCCTCCTGCAAAACGTACAGGGGACGTGTATCTGCATAAGTGTAGTCGAGTCTATTTTTAATGGCATCAAAATTGAATATAGTGCCGCGGTTTGCCAAGACCTGTGCTGCTACTCTTTGTATTTTTGTCTTGACTATTTGTAATGCTTGTGAATAGATACTTGTGCCCTTGAGAGGCTCTATGCTATCCATCATACGAGATATATCCTTCCTCCATACTCGGTATTTTATGATTTCACCATCAAACATAGGGACTGATTTAAAAACTTTTAACTTGACTACATTGGGGTTTGTAATTCTTGTTTATATTGCTTCCAGTGGTGCGCGTCGAGGTTGGTTTATAAGAGTTTTTACTCCTACCTGTTGTATTTGATGTTTCAGTGCATTAACTTCCGTTGTATGTTGCTGGTTCATTGTCTGCATCATGGCTTGTAATGACGCCATTTGCTGTGTAAGCCATTCGATTTCTACGTTATTTGACATAGTCGTTTCTTCTATATGCTCTAAGGGGTGTAATTTAGGAAATATAGTTCTTTTTTTGACATCTATACACGACCTTATTATTGGGCTTTTTTTTTACTTTAAAAAATTATTCACATATGTAACCTTTTACTGAGTACTTTGTTTAAACTACATCCTTTTCTATGAGGAATTATTTATTTTTTCTTCCTTGCTGCGACAAGGATTCCGATGGTCCGTCTCGCTGAAACAACAAAGTATATGTTGCTCCTGGCAGGATCGCCAATTAAATTCTATGCTTTTAAGTTAAATAAAAATATAATTTCTTGGTCGGCAACGCGATTTTTTATTTATCTTAAAAATGAGTTCTGTTCAGTACTTATGCTAAATCTTAACTACTTTTCAAATTCCAAAAATATCTTTTTAAATACTAATTTGTTACAAATAATATTTCCTTTGTCTTAATGGATATTTCGGAACAAAAATATAAAGAACATGTTTTGTACATATGCTTACAATATTTATGATATTCTTTGATCTTTATAATATTTGTATATTTATGATATTTTATGATCTTTACAATATTTGTATATTTATGATATTTTATGATATTTTAAATATTTGTATATTTATGATATTTGTTTGACCCTTTTTATCTTATTCCTTTGTTCAGTAGTTTAGATTATTTTACATGTTTAGTTAGGGTTGTTTAAATGTGTTTACATAAATTGTTATTTATGATATGTCTTGTTACTAATTACCCTCTTATCATCTGTGGAAATTTACTTGTTATCTTAAAAGAATATTAGGGAAATAACATGTATATGTTTACTAGCATGTTTATGCATGAGCGTCGCTAACTCTCCCCTGGGTTAAAACGAGAGCGTCCCGATTTCTAATACTTCTTTCAACTTGTTGATTGTAATAAATTCTAAAGTTTTGTTCTATATGTTTTCTTTTATATATTAATACATATTTAAATATTTTGAGCCTAATATAGAATATTCCTGAAATTATAGCTATGAAAAATAGTGTATAAAAAGTTGAACGTATAGGGTGTTTCTCGAATGGAATGACTAATCTTTTTAATTAGTCGATATTATTAAATGCATTTTTACGATCTGAGGTGAGGATATTTATGATTTCAAAATCTTCGTCATGTTTTGTGTGGATAGCCTCTATGAGTCTGTCATGTATATTCTTGTAAGTATTGTTATCTATTCTAACTTTGTCAGTATATTTTACTAGAGTTATTCCTGTAGTATTGATATTGTCAATTTGATGAGTTCCATCCAATAATATGATACCTTCGTCAATTTCCGTTATCGGATTATTATATTCTTGTGTGACCTCGCATTTACTATTTCTGTTGTTGAGTAGTAGAAGTATACAGGTGTCTGTTTCATTATTTGTCCTACAAATGGTTTTTTTTAAATATTTCTTGCAAAGGTTTACTCTAACATAGTTTTTATCACATTGAGCGATTTGATTATCTGTTTTTATTTTTCCGTGCCTAAAACTTATAGGCGTAATTTTAAAAAGTTTACAATATCTATTGAGAATTGGGTATTTATAAATTGTTATAATTAAGTCCTTCGTTCTTGCTATATGAATGTCTGCGTACTCCAAAATGTTTATTACAGGTACTGAGATTAATTCATGTTCTATTATTTCTCTTATGTCGTCTAAATTTAGGGACTCGGTTAAGTATACATTATTCTTTGCGGCATTAATTGTTCTAACTAATAGTAGGAGCTGTTCGTGAACTTGTTCGAGGATACTATGGTTTTCCAATGTGTTACCTTGTAGTGTATCAATTATTTTTTCGAACCTTCAGTTAATCAAACGTTGTTTCTCATTGTTATTTATGAGTGTATTTATTGCTTTTTCTATATTGATAAAATCATCGTGGTCTGGAATTCCTGTGACAAATTTGAAAGCTGATCCTAGGAAATTTAGGGATCTTGTGTTTCTTTTATGCTCGTTCAATTAATTTTCCAATATTTCAATTTTCTTTATTAAGAGTGTTTCATGGATATTGGCGTTATATTGATCTCGGATAATTTGTTTGTAAGACATTAGTATCTTTGTTAAGTTAGGGACATGGAAGAGATATGTGTGTTCATCATATAGGAAAGCATCATCGGTCCTGGTTAGGACGTATTTTTGTCCGTTTAAGTTTTTAATTTCTACTTCTGCTTTGGTTTTTGACATGACCATTACGATAAATATCAGGTAGAGTATCATCTTTGTTGATTTTGTAGTTCTTAATGTTATCTTTGTGTACGATCATACCCCTCGTGGTTAAAACAGTGTCCTCGCGGTCTTCCTTCACAATGTACTTAATGTATCTGGCGTCTTTTTTCTTTCTCACACATTTTGATTTCACAAGAATTTGTTCATTTGGTTGGAAGGTTCGATGTTTAGTACCTTGATTTAGTCTTTCAAGTGTTTTTTTCTGATGCCTTTTTTAGTTTTTCATATATGGCTTTTTTGTCGTATTTTATTTTGTTAAATAAAATATCAACTGGTTTTGTCCTGTGACTGTGTGTATGGTGTTATTTATTTCTCTTATTGTTTTATATATTTCCTCAGCTATTGTTGTAACGTTTTGTATTTTAAATATTCTTGCTAGCTCGGAAATAATACTGTAGACGCGTTCTACTTGTCCATTTGATGTCGATCTGTAGACTGGTGTTTTTATCTTTTTTATGCCATATTTTATACACATCATATTTACTGCTGGTGTATTTAGACATTTTTCGTTATCAGTCATCAATCGTGTGCAGTTTGGATAGTTATTTGTAAGAATTTCTTCAATTTTCTCAGCCATGCGCTCTCTTGAGTCAATTTCCCTCAAAGTAACATAATTTGAGAATTTATCAATGGCGACTAGAAATGCTTTGTTGTCGTTGAAATATATGTCCATATGTATGTATTTGCCTGGTTCTGTTGGACTGTCGGAATCTCCTAATGGTTCTCTTGTTGGATTCCTCTTATATTTACCATATAGGCAAGGTGTGCACTTTTTGTTAAATGCTTTGCATTGTTGTTTAATTTCTGGCCAATAGTAATTTTCGAGTATCTCCTGTATGTTGTTTCTGTAGTCTCTGTGTGCTCTACGAGGGCTGCTCTATATATTTCTGGCTGAATAGTGAAAATGCGAATATTTATAATCAAAAATGGTTTTATTGTTTTTCAAAGTATTCTCCAGCATGATTTATACACTTTTGCATGCGCTCAATCCAGTTGTCGAAGCACTTTTTCCACTCCGATTGAGACACCTCTTAAACATGGTTTTTGAACACTTTAACAGCTTCTTCTGGCGACGAAAATCGTTGACCACGCATTTTTTTCTTGATGTGCGGACACAAGAAGAAGTCATTAGGTGCCAAGTCAGGACTGTACGGCGGATGAAACATTAATTCGACGTTTTGGCCGGCCAAAAACGCTCTGGTTTGAGCCGATGTGTGAGAGCTCGCATTGTCATGGTAAACAATGATTCGTCTTCTCTTATTGGTTTTTCGAATTTCTTCGATGACTTCAGGCAAACAAATTGTAGTGTACCAATCAGAAGTGACCGTCCTACGTTGCTCAAGCGGAACAGTCGCCACATGACCAGTTTTGCCGAAGAAACAGGCGACCATTTGCTTCGAAGTGCTTCTTCCACGAACAACTTTCGTTGGATTTTGCTCATCTTTGAGGACCCACACGGTCGATTGTTGTTTCGTTTCGGGCTCATACGCATAGATATATGATTCGTCACCTGTGACTATCTTATAAACGTCTTTTGAAGCACCGCAATCGTATTTTTGCAACATTTCTTTGCACAAATCGACACGAGCCTTTTTTTAAGCGACTTTCAAATTGTGCGGGATCCAACGAGAATAAACCTTTTTTACGGCCAGGTGTTCATTCAGTATCGAATGTATGCTGGTGGAAGAAATATCCAAGGATGTCTCTTTCTCTCGGTATGTCGCATGTCGATCTTGCATTATGAGTTCACGCACGGCATCAGTGTTCTCTGGCACAACAGCCGTTTTTGGACGACCTTAACGGAATTCGTCTTTGAGCGAGCTTCGGCCACGATTAAATTCATTATATCAATTTTTCACAGTGCTATAGGATAGTGCTTCATCGCCATATAAAGATTTAAGTTCATCAATGCACTCTTGTCGTGATAATCCACATCGAAAATTGTGAAAAATGATGGCACGAAAATGTTCACGAGCTATTTCCATTTTTTTCTATATTAATTTTTTAAAGTCACTGTAAACAACACAAAAAATGGTCGTACGTCAAAACGTTTTGAGTACGATTATGCTCAAAAATGACAAACTTTCCCATGTCAGATTGCACTTGGCAGCACTCAGTGTTGCCAGGCCAGAAATATATATATGGCAGCCCTCGTATCGTGTATTTTTTTGACTATTTCAGATTGTTTTTCTTTCTTTCGAACATCAATAAGTTTATACCATTGAAAATGTTTGTTATAATAGGGCTTAGTGCATAGATTTTTTCTCTTGTGGTATATAATGCGGTCGTCTTATTTTGTTGTAGTATTTTTCTTAATTCAAGTATAAGGTTTTGCTCATTCGTAAAGTTTATCGTGTGTTCAACTCTATTTTGAAATATCGTACGAGTTCGTGTTTCATTTATTTTATTATTTGGTACAAGCTCGACTAGAATGCTGTATGCATTTAGTGGTTGTTTTACCTGTTTGATAGTTTCTGAAAATGAACTTTCGGCTGAGTGTACCGTTTCGATGGATGACGTGTTTATATGTTGTCTTGACAAGGCATTTTGATGTCCTGGCTTATATACTAGTTTTGCTCCAAAATCCTCTATTATGGCCTTCCATCGCTTTAGTTTTAGGTTTGGGTTTTTTCTGATATGGAGTGAGTTAGTGACTGATGATCTGTGTAGATAGTGAGGTCTGTTGTTCCGTATATGTAATTCCTACGTTTCCGTAATGCCCAAATTATTGCTAGTAATTCTTTCTCATTTGTGCTATAATTTTCTTCCGTTTTACTTAATCTTCTGCTAAGGAAAAATATTGACTTTTTTGTTTGGCTAAGTACGGCTCCAATAGCTATGTTGGATGCATCAGTAGTTAGTCCAAATAGTTTATCATAATTTGGTTGGAAGAGTTCAACCTGTTGTTTTAAACATTTTTTTAATTTTTTAAATGCTTGTATAGCAGCTTGGTCTAAATTGATTTTTGTTGTAGCACTTTTATTTTTTCCTATCCGTCCGTTGTCTCCTCGTAAGTGAACTGTAAGGGGCTTAGCTATGCTGGCGTATCCTTGTATAAATTTTCTATAATAACCTGTCATACCCAAAAATACTCTTAAGTCTTTGAGTGTTTCTGGTAAAGGATATTTTTCAATTGTTTCTACTTTTTCTGGATTTGTCGAAATTCTGTTATGTTTGATAATGTGACCTAAGTACTCTAACTCTGTTTGAAAAAACTTTGATTTTTCGTTTGATACCCTAAGTGTTGCCTGATTTAAAGCATTGAATATGATATTGATATGTTTCATATGTTCTTCTGGTGTTGAAGAATATATTAGTACATCATCAATGTAGACGTATGCAAACTTGCCAATATACTCCCTTAAGATATCACCAACACATCTTTGAAATACCATTTACACAGATTGCAGTTTTTTCTCTATCTTCTTCCTGACTTTTAACCTGATGGAATCCTGATTCTACATCTAAAGTTGTAAAATATTTGGCTTTTCCTAAGTTCTGTATCATCATGTTTACGTCAGGAATAATATATCTGTCTGTTATCGTATTTGAATTTAATTTTTGAAAATCAACCACCATACGACGTTTTGGTCGACCTGTTTCGTCTACGCATTTTTTTGGAACAGTCCAAATGGGTGAATTATATGGGCTATTACTACGTTGGATTATACCATCTTTTAATAACTTCCTAATTTCATTGTTTACGAAGTCGTTATCCGCTATGGGGTATGGGTACTGCTTCGTCCAAATGGGTTCGTCTGTTTTTGTCCTAATCGTGGCTTCAATCGTTGTAGTGAAGGGTAATGGTCCTATGCCATTGTTATCCTTCATCAACTTATCTATATCTTCTTTATATAATTCATTACCTATGGTATAGTTTATATTACCAATTTCTTTAGTTCTATTTATTGTAAATGTCATGTTTCTACTATCTATTGTTGCGTTTAGCATATTTACTCCCTTCCATCCTAATATCAAATCGGTTTTTCCCATGTTATCTAACTCAAAGAAATCTATGTTCCTGCCGAGAAATTTTAGTGTTTGTTTGATATTAACTAGTGACGTTCCATGCATTGAAATGACTTGCATAGGTTGTATTTTTGTAATGACTTTTTTTTGTTAAATTTGTTATTTGTTAAACAATAAAGAACTACGACATGGTTCAATACCGTCTGTCGGAAAAATTGGTTTATACATTTTTTGTTTTTAATGAAATTCAAAAATTAAATTCTCTTATTAGCATACTTCTGTACTTTAATGAAATTTTAAGAAAATTGAATAGGCTTAACCATTTAGTTTTATCACCTCCATTTAGTACTTGGATTATTTTAATATCATCTAGGATCAAACTACCAAAATGTCTTAATCCTAGAAAGTTAAACACCGGACATCTTCCAATGAAGTGGTATGTTGTCTCGTTTTCGCCAAGATTGCACATTGAACAAATTCTGTTGTTACCTTCTTTGTACTGATTTCCGTTCAACCACAAAATATCTCCTCGAGCTTTCATTATATAAGATATTTGCTCTTGGCTATACTTCTCATTACAATACGTTTGGCCTTTAGAGAAATCTAAATGTTTAAAAATTCTTTGTTGACTGTTTTGGTCATTTGTAATGTGTTTTTGGCTTATTGCAAGACTCATTGATTCTATGAGACTTCTACAGCTATTTTTCCAACTTATTTTACTCTGCTCTATATTGATGTGGTTTATATTGCATTCTTGCAAATTGTCCAACAAATCCTTATACCAGTACAATTTCTTTGCTATGACTATTATCGATAGTTTGTGGGGTAGCCTGCTTTCTTCGTAATCAAAAATTGTTTTTGAAATATATTGCAGGTGTAAACTATATGTGTAAAAGTGTCCTTCTATTTGTGCGGTTTCTAGGGCCATTACGTAATTTGGAGTGTTCTCTGGAAGACGTAGCACACGTTTAGTAAAAAACCGTTGAAGTTTATCAACGTCATCAAACAATGAGTAACCCCATATTTGTGCTCCATAACACTGTATGGATCTGCATACCGCGAGAAACATTTTCCACTTGGCTTTAAGTGATACTTCCTTTTTGCCAATAAAGTTTTTCCAAGTTGCATTAATACTGACTTTAGCTGCATCATTTTTGGTACCTATATGTTTTGTAAAAGACAACTTCGGGGTGAGTAAAATCCCTAGATATTTGTATTCTGAGACTATATTAACCTCCTCACCATTAAATGTCCACTTTTCTATAGATCTAGCTCGGCCACCTTTTTTAAAAACCATAATTTCAGACTTTGTAAGATTAACTTCCATACCCCATAAATGACAATATTCTTCCAGATTATGGATCATTTTTTGCAATATGTAAACATCATCAGCCACTATCACAATATCATCAGCGTACATTAAAACTCGGACATTTAAATTTTCATAAAACAAACCTCCTTTCAAAAATTCATGCATATCATTTAAATATAAGGCAAAAAGTAAAGGGTATAATAAACAACCTTGCTTAAATCCTGTTTTTGTATTAAAAAAGTCGGAAAGATTAGAACCTTCCCACACTGCAGATTTTGTGTTGTTGAAACGCACATTTGTCTTAGCTTGTATATTAATAATTTTCTTGGTACACGGTCAAAAGCGGCGTTAAAGTCTACGAAGAAAGCATACACTCTTCGGTTCTCTGAGAATTTTATATTGACTATTGATGATAGGTTATAAATACTATCAACTGTAGAATAGCCTTTCCGGAAACCCGCTTGGTACTCATTCAAGATGCTGTTCCGATTTGACCATGCTGTTAATCTTTCATTAATTATTCCCATCATTATTTTACCAGCACAATTCATAAAAGATATCCCTCTATAATTGTGGGGTTGGTTTACATCGCCTTTTTTATGAATAGGAAAAATAATGCTTCTCTGGAATGCCTCACAACTATCTTGACCATTAAGTATATTCGTATATGCTTTTGCGAGCTCGATTAAAAAAGTATTGCTGGCATTTTGGTAGAATTCATAAGGGATACGATCTTCTCCCGGTGCTTTATTTGGCTTAGATTTAGATAGTTGATCTTTTATTTCACAAAGCGATATATGTGTATCTAGTTCATAATCTTCTATTTGCTCTATTCACAAGCTCCCTAGTAAGTGCTAAGTGCTAACAAAATACAACGGTGCTAGCTGTGTTGTTGGTAATTTTCATGCAAACATGCGATACAACACTTACTACTTTTTTTCATATGTTTTTCAAACGTTGTATAGTGCCTTATTTTTTAATGTGATTTTTGTTTTATGTTTTTTTTATGTTTAAATGTTTTATGTTTAAATGAATTATTATTTTTGTGTTCATGTGTGAATTATATTAAATTAAATTGAATTAAAAGATATTTTTATTAGTTTTATTTATTTAATTTATTGATTTGACTGATTTATTATAAAGTAGAATAAGTCATTTCTGTTGTATTAGTAGGAGTGGGTATATTGGAAACAAATCTTAAGGTTTGTTCTCTGCCACCTTGTTATAAATAATATTTAATAATAATGTTATGAAGAATGCAGCAAGCCATTATCCAATCATTGTATCTTTTCTTATTTTGTGCTGATAGCATTCTAAACTTAAGTTCTTTTAAGCTTCCAAATTTTTCCTTCAGTAATATAACTTATTTTTCACACAAAAAATTCATTAATTTACTTTTTTTTGTTTTCTCCCCCATTTGGCTTACAAATAACATATGATGAATAGCACTTTTCTTCTTCTTATTCAGTTTTTGAAGTATGAAGTACAATGTACAATGGCACATTGATACAATGGTTGTTCACAAAGAAGTAAACAAAAGGTAGTATGCAATACTACCTACACCTTAGCAGAGCTTGTGAATACGGCAATTAAGTTTGGAGCATATAGTACATCCATTGTGTTAACTGTTGGATTCAGCAATAACTCAAAAAATTGTTTTAGAAATTCTACATTCACTTTACATTCAATATAGTTTTCTTGTTGCCTTATTTCTCTTGCTAAATACCACCATGTTTTACCGTCCTTTACCGGCCTTTCAATATACTTATAGTAATCACTTCGCTTGGTTTTACATAGGTTTTGATAGTAATATAGCTTTTCAGTGTACTTTTGTTTGTCATAACTAGTTTGAGATTTTCTAAATGCTTGTAGGGATTTCATCGCATTTTCTCTTGCTTTTCTACATTCTTTGTCAAACCATTTACATTTAGGAGCATGTTGATTTATGTAAATTTTCGGTGTTGTATAGGATTCTAAAATAAGGTTGTTTAAATCGTTAAGCTTTATTTCGGTATTTGTTGATTTAAGTGTTTGTAACTTACTATCCAGTTTTTGAACAAAATTTTGATTATTTTGCGACTTCCAATTTAGTTTTGGCAATAAACCCATTTTTTTCGTACCATTCAAAACATTATTAAATTTTATATTCAAAGTTATAGGTAAATGATCAGACCATATGTGATTTTCTACAACAAAGCTCTCGACTACATTTAGTAATTCAATTGAAGTTGCACATAAATCATTAACCGAATTACCTATATTGCTAACAAAAGTAAAATCGCCATCTTCATCACCCAGTGTTCTTCCATTCAAAATCACCAAACCATAGTTATTGTAAAACTCCAAGAACTTTCTGCCATATAAATTCGCTGTTTTATCTTTAGATCTTCTTAATTCTAAACCAGATGGAAAAGATGTTGCAATATAATCATTCAAAACTAGTTGTTGTTCTCCTATTCTTGCATTCATATCACCCATAATTATTAGGTTTTTTACATCATATTTTTCCAAGCATTCTCTAAAACTATTGAATTCATTTACCCAATTTAAGCCTCGTAGATATACAGGAATTATATTATATTCGAAGTAATTGCTTTTCAAAAATATAATATCAAAATATCCATAATTTCGGTACTCATGCTTCACTCCAAAGTTCAATAAATCCTTCTTGACACCACAAACATAACCACCTATACCCCTACCAAACCTGCTATTTCTCAAGGCTGGTTTCCAAAAAGTTTCAAATGTATTAAATCTGCTTTTAAATTTTTGTATATTTTTTTCTTCAATATGCGTTTCTAGCAAGATAAATACATCGTTTTGATCTACATATTCATAAAAATCCGGGTGATAAAACTTATTGGTTAGGCCATGGGCGTTGTATGATAATATTTTTAAATTTACTTTATTATTGAAACAATCTAAATTTTCTTTTTATTTTGTTTGTAAACAACTATGTTTTTAATAGTTTTTTGACTTAATATTGACCAAAATATCATTATAATCTACCTCAAAAGCTTGTGCTTTTTCACCATATATCTCCTTCAAGACTTCCCCTCCATTACTTTGGCCACACATTAGAATTTTACTATAGTTCCATCCAAAACTTTTTCCATCAATTATTAACTTGTCGTCTTTAACAATAATTCGTTTACTTTTATCCATCAACAAAATATCTTTTTTTAGCTGTAACATTATTTTTTTGTGCTCCTGCCGTTCCATACTTAATTCACGGTCAATATATATATACGTTCCAACAAGATTCTTAGTATGCTTAAATACCTCAGATACCATAGATGATAACTTCAGCTCAACCAATACCGTCATTTTCCCATTATTTTCAAAAATTTTTCTTGTTTGTTTAATATCCACTTTGTTTTCTATTTTAAGTACTTCTTTAAACAATTTCTTAACCGCACCATAGGGAGATTGCTGGCTTACCAAACCTCTGATTATTAACTTTTTCCTTGATAAGTCATTTTCAAGCTGTCTGATTCTTTTTTGAACACTCTCCTTATTATTCTTCAGCATTTGGATTTCATCCTGCATTTTTTTATTTTCTGTTGTCAATCTATTTACCTCCGTCTGTACCTCCTTTACGTTTTCAGTTATTTCCCTTAAATCATTTCGTGTGGGCATATTTTTTAACTTTTCATCCAAGACTGTAGACATTAATTTTATTAGCTTTTTTATGTAATTATGGGTTGCTCCGGTGTCTATTAATACATCATATGATATTTTGTTTTCATCGATCATGGTTATGTGGGGCAACCCGTTTTTTAGTTATAGATTCTTAACAACTAGTTTATTTACAGTACCTGGTTCTACCATGATGCTGCTAGTATCATCTTCAGTGGTGATGTTGTTATGTCTCATTAGTTTGTTCTGTTGGAAGTTTCCACTGGGCTCACGTTGTCGTTTCTATGGTTGATTGTTGTATTGATTGTTTGAGTTAAAGTATGTGGGTTGTCGCTGGATTGTGTTGCCGGGGCTCTGGTCGTGGTTGGAATTTGTTTATTTGTTGTTTTGTTGAGAACTGTTGCCGTGGTTGTTGGAAAAACTGTTGTTGAAAAATTGTTGCCGTGGTGGATACCTCTGAGTTGACTGGAACTGTTGTCTCTGTGCTTCGTGCGTGTTCTGCGGATGTTTAGATTCATATGACAGCTTCAAGTTCTGGTGTCTATTGTCATGCTCAATGGTGCGTACAATAGTGTATGCATGCTATAAATTTTTTGGAGCGTTTGCATATAATGTGGAATGTACAAACGTATTGTTAACTCCCGTTATAAATACTCTTCTTCTTCTAGGGTTTTTCTTCCCTGATAGCACCTTTTCATTTCCTCCTGCAAAACGTACAGGGGACGTGTATCTGCATAAGTGTAGTCGAGTCTATTTTTAATGGCATCAAAATTGAATATAGTGCCGCGGTTTGCCAAGACCTGTGCTGCTACTCTTTGTATTTTTGTCTTGACTATTTGTAATGCTTGTGAATAGATACTTGTGCCCTTGAGAGGCTCTATGCTATCCATCATACGAGATGTATCCTTTCTCCATACTCGGTATTTTGTGATTTCACCATCAAATATAGGGACTGATTTAAAAACTTCTAACTTGACTTCATTGGGGTTTGTAATTCTTGCTTCTATTGCTTCCAGTGGTGCGCGTCGAGGTTGGTTTATAAGAGGGTTTACTCCTACCTGTTGTATTTGATGTTTCAGTGCATTAACTTCCGTTGTATGTTGCTGTATCATCGTCTGCATCATGGCTTGTAATGACGCCATTTGCTGTGTAAGCCATTCGATTTCTACGTTATTTGACATAGTCGTTTCTTCTATATGCTCTAAGGGACGTAATTTAGGAAATATAGTTCTTTTTTTGACATCTATACACGACCTTATTATTGGGCTTTTTTTTACTTTAAAAAATTATTCACATATGTAACCTTTTACTGAGTACTTTGTTTAAACTATATCCTCTTCTATGGAGAATTATTTATTTTTTCTTCTATGAAGATTTATATGTCCTTGCTGCGACAAGGATTCCGATGGTCCGTCTCGCTGAAACAACAAAGTATATGTTGCTCCTGGCAGGATCGCCAATTAAATTCTATGTTTTTAAGTTAAATAAAAATATAATTTCTTTGTCGGCTACGCGATTTTTTATTTTTTATTTATCTTAAAAATGAGTTCTGTTCAGTACTTATGTTAAATCTTAACTACTTTTAAAATTCCAAAAATATCTTTTTATATACTAATTTGTTACAAATAATATTTCCTTTGTCTTAATGGATATTTCGTAACAAAGATATAAAGAACATGTTTTGTACATATGCATACAATATTTATGATATTCTTTGATCTTTATAATATTTGTACATTTATGATATTTTATGATCTTTACAATATTTGTATATTTATGATATTTGTTTGACCCTTTTTATCTTATTCCTTTGTTCAGTAGTTTAAGTGTGTTTACATAAATTGTTGTTTATGATATGTCTAGTTACTAATTACCCTCTTATCATCTGTGGAAATTTACTTGTTATCTTAAAATAATATTAGGGAAATAACATGTATATGTTTATTAACATGTTTATGCATGAGCGTCGCTAACTCACGTGGTTCCGTATTTATCCTTTTCCAAAAATATTAAAAAAAAATTTTTTTTTATCAGAATTCCATATTTTCATATTAAAAACATAACAATAAAACAGCCTGTAATAAAAAAACATATTTGCATGTTTGCATATCATTTCTTTATATAAAAGTATTTTCTTTTAACAGCCTTAAGTCCCATTATTTAACAACACTGCTCTATTTTTGTGAGCATTTTTGTATGTATGTTTTAGTGCACTCGATGTTTCAACTATGATTTACCTTTTTTTACTCCTTTTCGCCTTTTGTTTTGATGTTCTACTTTGTTTTAAAACACTAGCACTAACAAAGCTGTAAAGAGAAACTTTTCAAATGGTGCTTGTTTATGATTTGTTTTATATTTATATTTACAATGAAATTCTGTGTTTGGAGTAGTGTACACAGTGTACAGTGTAGAACATGGAACTTTTAAAACATTTTGTGCAGCTCTTTAGTATATAGAGATATATGTGCACGTGGAATAGTTTCTGCGAAAAGTTTGCTGGCTTCTTACTTTTTTCGTACAGTCTTGCAAGAAACGAGATATACCACGATCGATTTGTATTTTAACAGTCTTATTCACAAAAATTTCTTATAGTAAGCCTAATGTGTACTTTAGTTATTAAACACTTTTTGTTTTATTAACCAGTAATAAGAATTTTTATTCACAAACGTTTACTAACGCAAAATTAACTATTAAACAGTTTTTATAGTATTGTAGTTTTATGCTGGCAACATCATTTCATATTATATGTAAATTTACGTTTAGTGATGCATACAACAACGAACCAGATACCTGAATAATGTTTATATAATTAAAAAAGAATAATTAAATCAGCAATAATAATATTTGATATAACTTAAATAATCATTATTTTATTATTATTTATTGTTTCGCATCAGAAAAAATTTTAAAGTAATATAAAAAATGGTGTTAAACCTTTTTTATACAAGGATTCACTGAAAAGTATCCAAATATCGAGCTTGGAATCACTGTTTGTTTATCACTATATTATTTTGTTTATTTATGATACAAATTTGTGAATTTTTTATTTATTATTTTATTTTTTAAATCAATAAAATACAATGCTTTAATTATGAAAGAAGAATTAATTAAATTATGATATTTTCTCTATTCTAAACATATTTTTTCAAAATATTTCAGCCTGTTTATAGAACACGTTAAAAGCTAAACGAAACCGGATGGCACATGGGCGAATATGTAGTGTTTAGAGTCTGTACAACACGTTCCGGTTTTTTCGTTTGACTTACGTTGTGTGTCGTATGAATATACGGCGAGTCAAATAACAATACTGCCAACATGTTAGTTAATATTTTTTCGTTACTTTTTTATATACAAAATTATTTTTTCTGCTATAAACGATGATAACCTGCTTCGAAGCTTCAAAAACAAAACAAAAATATATAACAAATACAATACAAAAAACTTTAAAAATTTTTAAATAACTATAAAATATTTGATGCAATGAATATAATGGGCAGTTTCTCAACAAAACCAATTTATTAATACAGAATTTTACTATGATCCCCAGTCCTTAGAAGAATACCAAAGTCGTCAAGGCGAACATCCGCAGGATAAACATAAACAGAAGTTATGTGACGAACAACTGGCAGCAACATGTAATGGATAGTACACGCATAACACCAGCAAGAAATCCAGATATGCGAATGTTTCGTAATAGCTATTTTTCGTTAAGCAACTAAATATTAGGATTAATTAATTTAATTTATTTAAATTTTATTATGTTAATTAAAAATCATATAATCATGTGTGCTACAAAATGTAAGATTTTCGTTTTATTCGAAGTTAATAAGAATTAGACATTAAAATTTTATTTGCAAGCGAAGTGTTTTGTTGTTAACAACGGAATTCCAATCAGACTTACATAATCTCATCTAAATTTCTGAAGCCTTCAGAAGTATTTATATTTATATTATATATATATATATATATATATATATATATATATATATATATATATATATATATATATATATATATATATATATATATATATATTTAAACATCACTACCTAAATAATGAAGATCATAAAGAACCTAAAAAAAAATAATTGACAAGTTAAAAAAAATTAAATGCAAATGTTATAAAAATTGTACCTCCATTTTAGTAGTAACTAGATGAACCCGGTGTGCTTCGCTACCACCCTCGTTATTAAATAAAATTAAAAGTATTGCGAAAATTTAATGACGATTGGTCCAGTAGTTAAGACTATATTACGATTTTTAATTTTTCTAAAAAGGGGCGGGGTCCCAACAACTTTTCTCCTGGTACGTATTCCTAATTATGCCAATACCATATGTACCAAATATCGTCGACGTAGGTAAAAAAATGCCCAAGATATGACGATATTAAATTTTGGGTTATATGGGCGAGGCCACGCTCCTTTGTCCACTCCCAACTTTATATAGTCAAGAATATCCTATTGCGAAAATTTAGTGGCGATTGGTCCAGTAGTTAAAACTATATTACGATTTTTAATTTTTCTAAAAAGGGGCGGGGTCCCACTCACTTTTCTCCTGGTACGTATTCCTAATTATGCCAATACCATATGTACCAAATATCGTCGACGTAGGTCAAAAAATGGCAAAAATATGGCGATTTAAATTTTTGGGTTATATGGGCGGTGCCACGCCCCTTTGTCCAATTAAAACTTCATATAGCCTATTATTCCTTCCAGAGTCACAGTAACATGCTGTGAAAATTTCAGGAAGGTCGGGTTTGGCCTCCGATAAAGCACAAATAAACATACAGACATTCATTTTTATATATATAGATGCTCCACGCTTGTATGCCACATAAATCACTATAATAGGAATCATTTTCATTTGTTAACCGCGCCAAACTGGAGGCTTCATTTAGCTAAATGAGGGTATTCATCCATGGACTTTACAAGTTTGTCGAATTTTGCAACCGTTGTCAGCTTTATGTTGGAAAATACGTATAGTTTTATTTTTTAAATAAATATTTTTATAGTGCAATATACAAAAATATTAAAATATTTACCTTTTTATTATTTTGCTTCAAAATCAATATTAATAAAAGAAACACGAAAAGCTTTTTTAATTCGTCTAATTTGGACACCAAATAAATTAATAAACGTGATACATAAACCAGAAAAAATCGTCAATTGTTACGTTTTTTCGTTTTTAAATGTGACATTCGCTTTTTAAAAACGCAAAAATGAAAAACGTTAACGTTTTTGCACGTGTTAAAGTAAAATTGTGTTCTATAAACATTCTGTTAATTGTTAATTTGATATTTATTACCTGGAAACGTATCGTTTTTTTTATTTATGTATAATCTTATATTTTAAGCTAATGAGGCCTGAATTAATCCATGTAAATAAAAAACAATTTTTATTACATTTTTCCCCAACGTTTCGTGAATTTTTTGTTCACTTTCTCAAGGGGTCGTCTATTTAATTAAAAAGAACAAAAATTTAACACAGTTACAATTAAAAACAATTACCGCGAAAATGTACAAAATATGTTTACTTACACTATGACAGTAGAGTTTACATTAATAAATTAAGGATTTTTGATTAAATTAACAATAAAAAGCAATATTAAACATGAATTAACAAACACAAAATTTAATTTAAACTGTTTCTTAAACTAATGCGAGTTTATAACTGGCGCTTAAATTGTCTGTGTCCTCTTTAATGTTCATTGTTTTGTTTATTTTTTGTTGTATTCTTAAGCTTTCTATGGTGTATCTCTTTTTCTCGTTTTTTTAATTACAATATTGTGCAAAACAAATAAAGTGATAACTAAATTTTTTGCATTTGGAAAACTAATTGTAAGTCCATCTAATAGACCACGAAAACGCTGCTTCGCAACCCCAAAATAATTTGGGCGTTATTGTATTTGATTTCATTTGCATTATGTAAACTTAAATGGTGTAAATAAATTCATACATATATGTAGTTGTAATATAAGTATACATGGAGTTACCTAACAAGCGTCCTCTTAAATCGCCATTTTTAAAACGTTGCTTGATAACTGACTTATTAAAAATTCGGCAATCATACGTACTGCGTCTCCATCTAGCCACTGAACATAAAATGTGTTTCGTAAGTACCTACAACTATTCGCCTAGCATACTTACCTTTCTTCGGCCCCAACAACGCATAGCCACCAAAACCTGTAACTTGGCTGAAGTTCCACAGCATCTTTTATCTAATTCAATCTCATCCTTGGCCATGTTTATAATTTTTGAGACGTTTCCTTTTTAAAACTATATCTTGAATTAAATAGATGGTTAGGTAATTGAAACGGATCACTTCTGCCATTAAAAGTTTTAGGACGTTTTGACATTTTGGGCAAGAGTATTTGCAATCATTTTCCATTTTATAAAATATTTGCATTTAGATATAAGTATATTTTAAAAACTTACCTATTGTAGAAATTAAATTTTTTATATTCGTGATATTTTTTTATTAATATTTTTCAAACTTTTTCACAAATTTTACGAGAAAAATGCTTTTCAAACAGAAATACCGACTTATTAAAGGTTTAAAGAAGGGTAACTGCTACATAAAATATTTAATTTATTAATGATTAATAACAGCGTAATAGTGCTATTAAGCATTTGTGAATAATACTTTAGCGATTTTTGCTTATTAACCTCTTATTAAGCAGTTTAAAATTTTTGTGAATAAGACTGTAAGCCTATATCGATTGGCGTTAGTCGCTATGAAACACGGCCAATAGTTTTGTTTTGATAACTAAAAAACTATCACAATTAATGACTACATGTTTTAGGTGTAGCTCTTTTATTTTTAAAATGCGAATGTGAAAACCTGGAAATCTGATTCTGCAAGCTTAGAGCTTTTTATTTAAAATTTTTATTTTAAAATCTATTAAAAATTGACGAATTGTGACCGTCTTTAAAAGGTCTTACTTTTTATCAAATTTTGTTTACATTTATGTTATGAACAACAATAATACGCCTTTTTTTACAACTCTGTAAAAAAATAACATTTCTCACAGTTTGTTATTTTCTCCTACATTTATACTAATTAAAAGTTTGTTTTTGTGCGTTGTACAAGAACACAGTTTGTTAGAAAATACGATTGCCATATATACTTATTCTAATAATGTCTGATTTTATTTGGAGTATTAAAAATGGGGATCTCGATCAAGTTCAAGTATTAATCCGTGAAAAGGTAAAGAAAATTAAATCGGAATATAGTTTAATGACATTTTTCCAAAAATTGTAAGGTGGTGTAAAATGCAGTTTATGATTAGAGATCCCATTCGTCGTGAAATTTTCGGCGGCTCAGGCGAATAGGACCGGCGGCGGCTTAAAGTCGGTTGGAGCCAACAAAGGAACAAATCTAGTTTATAGGTACCGCTCTAAAATAAAAAAGTTGCTTAGAGCCAGTTCACATTAAGGGCATTGTAGCTGACTTTTTTACTATTTTCTCTTTTGTAGAATCTCCGTCAGTCATTAAGCGTTTACATTATGACTCTTGGGCTTAAATCTAGTTTACGGGCACCGATCCAAAATAAAAAAAAAAAAGTTGCCTATAGGGTACAAAATGCAATTTTAAGCAAAAAATGTAAAGTTAAAAAAATATCGGCAACCCTTAGTTTCGGAGTTACGGCCCTCTAAAGTTTTTATATATAATATAGTATTAGTAGTTGATGGCGGAATGGGACAATATGAGTATCATTGGAAAGGGAATATAAGAGCCTGTTTATTGAAGCAGGAAAAAATTAAAAAATAAATAAAAAAAATCTGGTAAGGAAAAACCTTTAGAAAGCGAAGCCGCTATTTGTTATACCATAGAGGAGAAAGTTCTTGCGTCGGGCCGAAGGCCGGCTGCGCAGGAAACTCTTAGAAAGCGAAGCCGATGTTGGATATATCATAGAGGAAAAAATTGTTTCGGCTTAAATCTAGTTTACGGACGCAGCTTAAAAATTAAAAAAAAGTTACCTACCGGGTGTAAAGTTTAATTTTAAGCAAAAAATGTAAAGTGACAATTTTGGCGCTGACGCTTGGTTTCCGAGTTGTGGGCCTCTAAAGTTTGTATGGACAATATGGAATATATCGAGTATTTTGTGGTGAAATGGGGCAATATTGGTATTATTGAAAAGGTAATTTAAATATCTATTCAATTTAAAAGGAAAATATTAAAAAAATACAATAAAAACAGGTAACGATCAAAAAAAAACAGCTTTTTCCATATAAACATGGAGTACCTACATATATTAAATAAATTAGGCTTAGTGACAGTACTACATGAAAAAAATGAAAAAAGCTTTAATAAGCGAAGCCGGTGTTGGTCATACCATAGAGGAGAAAATCCTTGCGTCCGGCCTGAGGCCGGCTATGCGAAAAGTCTTTAGTAAGCGAAGCCGGTGTTGGTCATACCATAGAGGAGAAAATCCTTGCGCCCGGCCGAAGGCCCGCTATGCAAAAATTCTTTAGTAAGCGAAGCCGGTGTTGGTCATACCATAGAGGAGAAAATCCTTGCGCCCGGCCGAAGGCCGGCTATGCGAAAAGTCTTTAGTAAGCGAAGCCGGTGTTGGTCATACCATAGAGGAGAAAATCCTTGCGCCCGGCCAAAGGCCGGCTATGCAAAAATTCTTTAGTAAGCGAAGCCGATGTTGGTCATACCATAGAGGAGAACATCCTTGCGCCCGGCCGAAGGCCGGCTATGCAAAAATTCTTTAGTAAGCGAAGCCGGTGTTGGTCATACCATAGAGGAGAAAATCCTTGCACATAGCCGGAGTCCGGCTAAGTAAAAAGTCTTTATTAGTAAGCGAAGAAAATAAATATTTTAATACTATATGTATGATGCCTTCTGCATCTCATTTTGCCATAAATTCTTTAATGTAGGTATGCCATATTATACGTTGCTCCAAAACTAAGAGTTGCTCGGAAAATTAAAAAAAAAAACTTTTTATTATTTTTAATATTTTCCTTTTAAATTGAATAGATATTGAAATTACGTTTTTAATGATACCCATATTGCCCCATTACACCACAAAATACTCGATATATTCCATATTTTCCATACAAACTTTAGAGGCCCATAACTCGGAAACCAAGAGTCAGCGCCAAATTTGTCACTTTACATTTTTTGCTTAAAATTAAATTTTACACCCGGTAGGTAACTTTTTTTTAATTTTTAAGCTGCGTCCGTAAACTAGATTTGTTCTATTGTTTCGTCCGGCCGAAGGCCGGCTACGCAGAAAACCTTTAGAAAGCAAAGCCGCTGTTGGTTATACCATAGAGGAGAAAATTTTTTCGTTTTGAGTAAAGTTATGTTTATATGAAAAAAATAGTTTTGTTGGAGACTTACCTGATTTTATTTTTTTTTATTTTATTTTTTATTTTTACTTTTTTCCTATTTAATTGAATAGGCCCTTAAATTCCCTTTCCAATGATACACATATTGTCCCATTCTACCATCGAATACTCGATAGGTATATGCCTTATTAGATACAAAAACTTCGGAGGTCCGTAACTCCGAAACTAATGGCGTTTTCTTTTCTGACAAAAATGTTGCATATGTTTAACACTTTTTACACCTTTGTGTTCTTTTCTAAAAAATGTTCGATAGGGTAAATTAAAAGTAGGTTCTTTTGAAAATATGTTGCACGAAAAAGTGTAAGATATGTTACATATTTTACGCTCAATTTTATGTAAGGGTAGTATGCTACACTTTTTTTAGTAGTTCTTACTCTTGATAAGTGATGTTTGCTTTTGTTGCTAAACCCAGTGTTATATTACTTTATGTTTGAAAAGCTAATTAAACATTACTGACATGTACAGGAAGTTAGAAAAATTCAATAACAGTTTTTGTTCTATTGTGCTATAAAATGTGTATCATATTTTCGGGGTTAAGGCAACATGCAAAACATTTTATGTGATTGTTGGGTAACATTTATTTTCAGAAAAGAAAACGCCATAAGAGTTGCCGCCAATTTTTTCACTCAACATTTTTTGCTTAAAATTGCAATTTGCACCTCGTCGTCAACTTTTGTTTTATTTTGGAGCGGTGCCCGTAAACTAGATTTGTTCCCTCTTTTGTAGCAAGTGAGAGAATTTTATGATGTTTTATCAAACAATTTTTCAAGTGTTGCCATAAACTAAACGTATTAAAATTTCAACAATTTTTGAACAATATAGGAAAAAACAGCCATTTGGTAACACCGCTTAAGCAAAGAACTGCAAAAAACGAAAGAGAGAAACAGGAATGAGAGAAAAAATTAAAAAGAGTCTTGAACATTCACTTCGTGCTACTTTTGCTACCCCGTAAGCTTCTCTACACCTCTTGCCTATTAACTTCTGCATCATGACTTTTGTAGCTGATACAATGCCCTTAATGTAAGCTCCCTCATATTCATTTCGTGCTACTTTTGCTACCCCGTAAGCTTCTCTACACTTCTTGCCTAAAAACTTCTGCATCATGACGTTTGTAGCTGATACAATGCCCCAAATGTAAACTCCCTCTTACGGGGTGCAAAATGCAATTAAAAAAAATGTAAAGTGAAAAAATTGCCGGCATCCCGTAGTTTCGAAGTTTTTGCATCTAATGAAGCATATATCGAATATTCGATGGTAGAATAGGACAATATGGATATCATTGGAAAGGGAATTTAAGGGCCTATTGAACTAAATAGAAAAAAAGTAAAAATAAAATAAAAAAATTAGGTAAGGCTCCAAAAAACGATTTTTTCCATATAAACATTACTTTACTCAAAAACGAAAGAATTTTGGTATAATTAACAGCGGCTTCGATTTCTAAAGGTATGGAAAGGATTTTCTCCTCTAGGGTATAACCAACAGCGGCTTCGCTCTCTGAAGGTTTCCTGCGTAGCCGTCCTTCAGCCGGGCGCAAAGATTTTCTCCTCTGTGGTGTAACCAACACCGGCTTCGCTTTCTAAAGGTTTAATGCATAGCCGGCTTTGGCCGGGCGAAAGAATTTTCTCCTTTATGGTATAACCAACAGCGGCTTCGCTTTCTAAAGGCTTCCTGCGTAGCCGGCCAATATATTAAAATCGTGACGAAACACTATAGCTTTTGAAAAATAATTCTAATCACCTTAACAAATCCACCATAAAATACTCGTTATATAGCACATTATACATAAAAACTTTCGAGGTTCGTAACTCGGAAACAAAGTATTTCCCCAGATATTACTGTTTACATTTTTACTTAAAATTACATTTTACAACTTTATAAAACTTTTTTCCTGAAGTATTTCGAATAACTTAATTTATTTAAAAAAAAATGTTTTTCTTTACCAGATTTTTTTATAATTATTATTATTTTTTAATAATTTTTACCTTTATTGTCCCATTCCGCCATCAACTACTCGATGTATGCCATATTAAATATAAAATCTTCGGAGGGCCCTAACTCCGAAACTAAGGGTTGCCGCTAAATTTTTTACTTAACATTTTTTATTAAAATTGCATTTTGCACCCTGTAAGCAACTTTTTTATTTTGGAGCGTTGCCCGTAAACTAGATTTAAGCCAAAAATAGTATAAATTATAATTATATCAAAACTATCAACGGTATGTTGAGTCTCGAAAAGAATTTTCGTTAGTTCATCTTGCTCCTTTAGATTTTGCAGTATTCTTCAGAGCTGTACTTAACATACGGTTTATAATTAATGGGTTAAAATGCTTAGTATTTCCTTCAAATTTAAATATGTTACGTACATACGACATATACTCTAATTGTTGAAGAGAAAACTAAAATACTTAAGCATGATATAAAAATAGAAGGTAGTTCCACTTTCTTTTTTTGTCGCCATATTAACGTTCTGACGTTTGCGGGAATAATGAAAATTTCTGTTTTGTTTTTTTTTTCCTCTTATATGAAATTTTTAAAGAAAAGAAATAATATAAAAATTAAAAACAAATTTTATTAAATAAACAAGACAAAATAAAAAATTTTAATACACAAATTTAACAAAAGAATATGATAAGTTGCCTTTTCTCTGACTGCATCAGTAAAAGACGTTTCTGCAAGAATTCTGTAAGATTTTTCAAACTTCGAACAATTCGATTTGCCAAATACATCTTTAGTGTGTTCGTTGTATTTTGAAAAAGATTACATTTTTTGGACAATAAATATGTACGAATTAAAAAAGTGCTTTTCCGAACTACGGAAGGCATAATATGAATAGATAGATAGATAGTGATAGATTTTCAAGATAACTTAATCGAGTTTTTAAATATAGACAAAACGTTAAGCCACGAAATATATGAAATAGTTAGTAAAATACCGGTTGGTGAAGAATAACAAATGGAGGTAAATTAATTATATTGTTTTCAGCTAATTTTCATTTTATAACTAGCTAAAGGAGCAACCAGAAACCGAAAAAGTTTTGAAGCATGTAAAGCTTTTGAATAAAATAGAATATGATGGAGTTGAAAACTTTTAGGGATATACATATTATTTCAAAAATGCGGTTAAAGGAATTGGGTTTTCAAGCCTTTAAGGTAAGCGGTCAAAATTATACATACGTGAACGTTTTATCTGAGAGTGGCCTTTATAAGCCAAACAAGAAATTTATGGGATAAATAGAAAAACTATATTTAACTTTATTAAAATTAATGGCACTGACTTTTTTACTGGCCCCCATATGCAAAATTTGTGGTGGAAGAAAATTTTTTTGTATTCGTTTTTAAACAGAAATATGTATGTAAAATTGTATAAAAGACGAAAAAACTGTTAATAAAACTTATTATTCTATTGTCATTTTAAATAAATCTCCCTTATTCTGTTTGACGTCGTCAACATCCTCGTCAGTTTTGAAACAACATCAGCTTAACACAACATCAATACTAATTTGGTATCCCCTAACAAACTAATGACAACGTTGACTGTTTATCGATAATATAAAAAAGTAAAATACACATATCTAATATTTGCGTCACTTGATTCAATTTGTTTTCTATTGTGTTAAGTGTTGTGGAAAATTCAAATTTTGTAAAAAAAAAATACCTATAAACAATAAAATAAGCAAAACTATTACAAACAATTAAAATAGTCTAGTTAAAGGTAGGATTTTGTCTACCTGATAAATAGCTTTGTATTATTAAAACTTTCAATTTTTATATTTTTTATTATTAATAATAATATTTAATGGATAAAACATAATAAGCGAAGTTTTTATAATGCAAATCCATTTATCTGTCCGACAAAATCCTGCCTTTACTAACCTTTTTTTCATTGGGATGGATTTTTTCTTACTCTTCCACTAATTTTTTAAATTGGTAGGAGTTGGTAATTTTAGTTTTTAGTTTTTTTAAGAATATTCACTTATATGAGCCTATCTTCTGAACCGTTGTAGACAAGCGCTTGCAAATTGGACAGAATGTCGATTGCTTGGCGGTTATAGTAACAAGTATTAATATTAAAAATTATAAATTAAAGGGTGCGCCAATAGTTCATTTAATTTGATGTATTTAGCCATACTTTTTAACAGTATGAGACAGACTCTTGGAATTTACATCGAACCTGTATTGGTAAGTCCGCTATAACAACAAGTATAAAATATGGATTTAGAAGTTAAAGGGTGTTCCAATAGTTGATGTAATTTCAAGTATGTGGCCGTACTTTTGAACCGTTATAGACAGAACGCTGAAACTTAAAAGGGACCTGAATTTCTAAGTCCGCTATATTAACGAGTTTATAATTTGAATTTAGAAATTAAAGGGTGTCCCATAATAACTGTAGATTTACTTATATAGGCCTATCTTTTAAACCCTTAAAGACAAGCGCTTGTAAATTTGACGCACTGTCGATAGCTAATGCCGTTATAGTAACAGCTTATAATAATTAAAATTATAAATTAAAGGTTGCACCAATAGTTCATTTAATTTGGTATATGGCCATACTTTTAAACAGTTGTAGACAGAAGATTGAAATTTATAAAGAACCTGTATCTCCTGTAACTCCTCTATAATAACAAGTATAAAATTTGGATTTGGAAATAAACGGGTGTCCTAATAGTTGATATAATATGGTGTATGTGGCCCGACTTTTGAACCATTATAGACAGCTGTAATTTACAAGGGACATGTTTTGCTAAGTCCGATATAACAAGAAGCTTATAATTTGAATTTAGAAAGTAAATTAATGTAATTTGTTCTATATGGCCGAATTTTTTGAACCGTTGTATACAAACACCTTAATTTTAAACAGAATGTCCCAGAATTGATGTACATTTACTTATATTAGCCTATCTTTTGAACCGTTATAGACAAACGTTTGCAAATTGGACAGAATCTCGATTGCTATGGCCGTTATAGTAACAAGTATTAATATTACAAATTTTAAATTAATAGTTCATTAACTTTGATGTATATGGCCATACTTTTGAACAGTTGTACACAGACGCACAGAATAATTAAAATTATAAATTAAAGGTTGCACTAATAGTTCATTTAATTTGGTATATGGCCATACTTTTAAACAGTTGAAAACAGAAGATTGAAATTTACAAAGAACCTGTATTACTAACTCCTCTATAACAACAAGTATAAAATTTGGATTTGGAAATAAACGGGTGTCCCAATAGTTGATATAATATGGTGTATGTGGCCCGACTTTTGAACCATTATAGACAGCTGTAATTAACAAGGGACATGTTTTGCTAAGTCCGATATAACAAGAAGCTTATAATTTGAATTTAGAAAGTAAATTAATGTAATTTGTTCTATATGGCCGTATTTTTTGAACCGTTGCACAGAGGAGTATTTGACCCAAAAAGTTGGCCAAAATTATTAAGCGTGGTTTTTGTTTTAAAAGTTTAACTTTTTTGAAAAAAAAAAGTAGTGGCAGATTATTATTGGGTTAGTGTTATTTTTGAAGTGCTTATTTCTGGCCTCGGCAGTTTCTTCTGGCAATTGTCCAATGGGCAAGTTTGCTTGCTTTATTTCAGTACCGCCATGAATTAGAATTTTGTGCATCGTTGGACTCATGGGATGCCAAAATTGTAGAGCTGCACATACATTTCAGCTGTGTTGAGTTCATATTCATCAAATTTTTCAATATTAACCCTTTCGGGACTACTGGGATAATACGTCCCAGCAATTTTCAAACTGTCTTTTTTCTTTATTTTCAACCCAATCGCCAGGGAGGTAGAACTGCCAAACGTCCAAAAACGGATAGCTTCAATATTGGAGACCACTTGCCAGTAGAGCAAGAGAAGCGTTGTCGCTGTGTCCGCTGTTCTTCACTTGGCATAGAAAAGCGAACAAAGATGATATGCTCAGATTGTAACAACGCCTAATGTTAAAAGTGTTTTGGGCCATTCCACAAATAAATACCTAATTACATTCCTAAAATGTTAAAAATAAATGTAAACTTTTATCTCAATAATATATAATATATATATAATAATAATAATATATAATATATATATAATAATAATATATAATATAATATATATATTTTAGTTGTCTTTTTAATTTCGAATCGCTCTTCGAGAACACTGATTGTGATTTTATGCCCGATGAAAACACTTGTTGGGATTATATGTCCCAGGATAAAAGGACGAATTTAAAATTTTTAAGTATGGAGAACATAATACTTTTAACATACCTTTTAGAATATGAAAAAAATTTTACCATACATAATTTGGTTTGCAAAATAAAACTCCGTCCCGAAAGGGTTAATGCGGTGCCCGCTAGTTATGGTTTCCAACATTACATTCCGGCGTTTGATTAGTTCTTCATTTATGCCAGTAATTTTTGAAACAGTTGCTGGATCCGAAAAAAATCTTCTTGATGCGTTGCCATCATTAGTGTTACCATATCCTGGTTTCGGAATATCTACAAGTAGCCCTATCTCTTCTTTAAGCCACTTCTGGATGATTATCTTTCTTTCTTTAACAAGTGCTTTATCTGCATTGCTCCTTACTTGCCACTTTTGAAGTGTCAGTTTATATGAAAGATGAAGCATCGGTTCTAAAAAGCGTATGCGTGCGTGTAAAGTTGATAACCCAAAAATTCAAAGCATCAGGGTTTTCAGGAAGATTTTTTCGCAGTGTGTTGAAGTCTTTTGAAGTTTGTCCGCAAATGTAACACCTCATTGTGGATTTTGTGTCCGTTAAAGCATTGCAGACTTTTGCATCGACCGTTGTAAACAGCATCGTGTGTTTAATTTGTGCAATATTTCCATTACATGGTACTTCACTTTTCTTTTACAATTGAATTTGGTTATTTATGTATTCTATTTCATGCTTTGTGATATCAGTAGTTTTATGCACAAAACGGATTCGGATTGGTCTACACAACCTATTTGAGGATCGTGTTGGGTTTCGCCATATCGTTTTTATTTTTCCATTAGCTATTGTGATTAATTTAATTGGCACACAATTACTTTGAAATATATTAGCATCACTATCGTTTTCATTTTCGAATTTTTGCTCACAAGATGATCGGTGCGAATCAGCCCCATTTGCTTATAAGTTTCTGAAACTGAAGTTCATTATAATCCAACTGCTGTAATACATCATCGAGGTGTGTACATAAGCGTGTTGCCTATGAACGATTTGATTGAATTTTGTTCTCTATCGATCTGCGTAATTTGTTCTTAGGATTTCATCAAATTAATTTTTGCCTTTTTGGCCAACTTTTTGGGTCAAATACTCCTTTGTGCGTTGTATACAAACACCTTAATTTTAAACCGAATGTCCACTCCTTTATTTGCTATAATAAGAAGTATAAAAATGTTATATTATAAATTAAATAGTTGATATAATCGAATGTATATGGGCAAGGTTAGGTTGCACAGGCCGTCGGCATAAAAGACCGACCCACTTGGGTCCCAAAGGTCCCGTTGTGTTACCTGGAAACAGGATTTGAAGGGGATCAGATCCAGGCCGCTACGGCACCATCAAAGATCCCAATCCAAACCACCCCGAGGACCGGATAAACAAGTTTATCCTAGCAACGTCGCAGACAGATAAGTCTGCAAGACCATGCAGTCTCGGACTGCCGAAGATCGCCGTTATATTCGCAGAAAGAGCTGGGCAGTGGCAGAGCAGATGCTCTACCGTTTCTTCCTCTTCCTCATCTTAACAACTTCTACAGTAGTCATGATGCGGAAGATTCAATCTCCTAGCATGGGTACCAATGACACAGTGCCCCGTCAGCACCGCCACCAGTATGCCCAGCTGCCCCCGAGGAAACCTCAGTAGATTTGCGGTTCTCCTACTATCGTACTGCGGCCACAATGTCCTCGAGACCCTGCAGGTAACCGCCTCAGACCATCTAGACTGTGCAGCTCTGAGGAGTTCCTGCTGAAGTAAAGCTCTACAGCAGCTTATTGGGACTACTACCAGTGGATCTGTGTCCCGGTCTCCCAACCGGGTTCCCAATCTGGCGAGTTCACCCGCAATTACCGCCGTGTCCGACTTTGACCCGTCAGTATAAACATCAAGCACATCCCCACGTATATTCGATGTGCCCGACGTTGATACCACGAAACCAATGTCAGACATGGGGGTGGGCGTGCAATAATCGATGTTGTCAGGGATGGCCGAGGAGCAGCCTAAAATGGTCGCATGTCCAAAGTCCCCTGACCTCCACGTCACCGCTGCATTTAGTCTAACCGCCGAGTTCATAGCCAGCTGTTTGGCCATGAGATCGACCGGTAGCCAGTGCAGCATCGCAAAAAGGGCCTTCGATGGAGTGGTGCGCATTGCCCCGGTGACCATCAAGGCCGAAGTGCGCAATATCCTATTCAGCATACTGCAGTTCACCAGTTTGCCCAGTGCGGGCCACTATACAAGAACCCCATACATGAGTATGGGTTTTATGACCGTGTTAAAGAGCCAGTACGACGTGTTGGGATTTATGCCCCAGTGTCTGCCCATGCCTTTCTACACACATACAAAGCCACTGAGGCCCTATCCGCCCGAAACCGGACATTGGGGGTCCACGACAGTTTTGAGTCCAGGATGACACCCAGATACTTTGCCCTGTCAGATAACCCAAGCTCCACTCCATTTAGGAGTGGTAGCGGAAAATTTGGAATCTTGTTTCTTGTCGTGAAGAGCACAAGCTCCGTTTTCCGAGCGATCGCGCTAAGCCCGCTCTCGGTACACCACCTACTGACGCAACCAAGCGTCGATTGCAGAAATTGCGATAGCGTGTCAGGATACTTTCCTGACACTGCGACCGCGACGTCATCTGCATATGCCACAGTCCTGAACCCCTTGCAGTCCATTTCTGTCAGCAATGCGTTCATGGCGAGGTTCCAGAGAAGGGGAGATAATACCCCCCTGTGGTGTACCTCGCTTAGCTACCCTGTATATGGTAGCTAGCCCCATACTGGAAGTAATGACCCTATTAGTCAATAGATTCCTTATAAAGCTTATTATCGACTGATTTACGTTCAGTCCCTCCAGGGCCATCGTAATGGCCTCCGGTTTCACATTGTTGAAAGCCCCTTCTATATCTAGAAAGGCAACCAATGCATATTCCTTATGCTCTAGGGATTTTTCTATAAACCCCACAAGCGTGTGTAGTGCCGTCTCAACAGATCTGCCACTGACGTACGCATGTTGAGAGGCGGAGAGTCGGTCCGGATTAATCGTCCTCCTCAAGTGGAGGTCAATTATCCGTTCCAGAGTCTTCAAGAGGAAGGAGGATAGACTTATAGGTCTAAAGTCCTTCGGTTCAGTGTGCAAGGTCTTCCCCCCCTTGGGAATGAAGACCACAAATGTATATGGGCAAACTGTTGAACCGTTGCAGACAGATGGTTGAAATTTACACAGAACCTGATTGCTAAATCTACTACAACAGCAAGTATATAATTTGAATTTGGAAATTAAAGAGTGACCCTATAGTTGCTGCAATTTGATGTATATTTGCAAACTATTGAATAGTTGAAAAAGTATAAAGTTTGGAGATAAAGTGTGTCCCAATAGTTAATGTAACCTAATTTATGTGGCCATACACTTGAGCTGTTATAGGCAGACAGATGAAATCTGTTTTGAAGTCGGTTTTTTTTCGCAAGAATTATTTATTTTCAATATCTCGCTGCCATATTTGATGGCGTAGTAAGTAATATTTTAATAACATTTTATTTATAGTTTACTCACACATAACATTTAAGCCTATAGCTTAAGGATCATCCTTACAAACTTTCCGTATGACCTTCTAGCGAAATGTAATTGGGATGTAAGGTAGGATATGCAAGGCCTTGCTAAATAATAAGTTGCTGCGAGTTATGCTGCGAGTAATGTATATACTGTTAGCGTCAAAAGAAAGTGTACAACCATTTTTTATTCTATGGAAGTGTTTATTTAATGCAAATTCTGAAACTGTACACTTTCTTTTGACGCACTAAATATGGACTATCTTTAGTTTTAGTTTTGGTTTTGCTGTTTTTGTTATTGTTGAAGTATTTTGATTCTTTATTTACATATTGTAGGAGCATTGTAAATTTTTTATTTTTTTTTTTATTTTTGGGAGCGTTATACAATATTTTGTAAATAACAGTGTAAAGTTGAAAAAACGTAAATATTTCAATGCCGAAATAAACACTTTTATAGAATAAAACATTGTATACACTTTCTTTTGACGCTGATTTTATAAATCAGTCAAACATTTATTTGTTCATATACATGCATATTAAATTATTTTTATACACCTTTAAGCTGAAAGTCCATACAACGCGTTCTATGCGTACACGCTTTTTACGCTTTTCATACTTTTAACGCTTTCTACACTCTCTACAACGTCAAGTTACATACAGCGCTTTTTATACGCCAAGTTTTTGTTTTGATCAGCTGTAGTGTAAATATTTTTATCTAAAGAAATCATTTTTGGAAAAATGGAAACTGTAATGTTTAAAGAATTTATGGTATATATTGAGTTTATGCACATAATATTTTGTGTAACAAGGACCTATGAAAATCTTCCAAAGAAAAGGGAACGGGTTTTGCATTTTTGTGAAAAACTTTATAAAATAAATAAACACATTAGGGATGAAACTCAGTACGTAAAAGTAATCGATAGTACAGACACTAGTCTTGTTGATGAAAGAGTTGTTGTAAATTATTAATATTAACGTATTTTTTCTGAATTTATTGTTAAACTTTACTAAAAAAGGTTTTTTTTTATTAAAAAGGCTTTTTAAAACAAAAAAGCAGAAAAAAGTAATCATTAACACAACAATATTTATCGAGACCATTGATAATAAAATATAATTTACCATCCTTAGCTATCAGACAGAGCTGAATAAATATGGACTATTTTTAGTTTTGGTTTTGCTGTTTTTGTTATTGTTGAAGTATTTTGATTCTTTATTTACATATTGTAGGAGCATTGTAAATATTTTATTTTATTTTTAGGAGCGTTGTACATTGTTTTGTAAATAACAGTGTAAAGTTGAACGTTAATATTTCAATGCCGAAATAAACACTTTTATAGAATAAAACATTGTATACACCCTTAAGCTGAAAGTCCATACAACGCTTCATGACGCTTGCGAAGCGTAGAAAAGTAGAAAGTAAATGAACTTCTTGCGTTCTACGCGTTCATGCTTTCTACGCTTTGTGCTGTGTAACTTGTCATATATATTTAGATTGATTCTACTTTCTTAACAGACGCGTATAAAGCGTGTACTCATAGAACGCTTTGTATGGACTTTCAGCTTTATTTACGTTCTCGCAATCAATTACGCTCAGATCGATTAAAGCTATTCTGTCAGAAAACTAAGAACGAAAAGAAGTGTCGAAGCGTTCATATGTACGTGAGTAGGAGGGATTTTCGAGATGGTTGACAAATTGTGAGTCTTTTGCTTAATATACAAATGTATGTGGGAAATTAATAGATTTCAAAACAGGTCCGCCTCAATAAAGAAGCGTTTAAATATGTGTTAGCCCCTTTTGTTCCATACCCGAGTTACGTCCGAAACCGCTAGTTTCTTTTATATATACTTTCAAACTTAATGAAACTAATAATAACTGCTGGTAATGCGTAGGAAAACATAGTTTTAAGTTACATTTAAATTTTCATTCCCACACTTACAAGACAGCAACGACAGCAAAATTCTTGTCGTTGCTTATCTTAAGTTCGCTTTTAAGTAAAAATAACTTTTAGTCTTAAGATTCGTTTTTTGGAAAAAACAACAAAAACTTAAAAAAAAAGTTGTTTTACAATTACATATGAAATTGGCGCAGTCGGGAAAATATTAAATTTAAGATTTAATTAATTCTTGCGAAAAAAAAACGTCTTCAAAACAGATTTCATCTGTCTGCCTATAACAGGTCTTTTGTATGGCCACATAAATTAGGTTACACTAGCTTTGGGACACACTTATATCTTCAAATTTTATACTTTTTCAACTGTTCAATAGTTTGGCAATATACATCAAATTGCAGCAACTATAGGGTCACTTTTTAATTTCCAAATTCAAAGTATATACTTGCTCTTGCAGTAGATTTAGCAATCTGGTTCTGTGTAAATTTCAACCGTCTGTCTGTAACGGTTCAACAGTTTGCCCATATACATATGATTATATCAACTATTTAATTTATAATATAACATTTTTATACTTCTTATTATACCAAATAAAGTAGTGGATATTCTGCCTACAATTAAGGTGTTTGTATACAAAGGTTCAAAAAATACGGCCATGTAGAAAAAATAACATTAGTTTTGGGAACACCATTTAATTTCTAAATTTAAATAATAAGCTTTTTGTTATAGCGGACTTAGCTGTCGGTCTATAACGGTTCAAAAGTCCGGCCAAATACACCATATTATATCAACTATTGCGACACACGTTTATTTCCAAATCTAAATTTTATACTTGTTGTTTTGGAGGAGTAAGTAATACAGGTTCTTTGTAAATTTCAATCGTTTGTCTACAACTGTTTAATAGTATGGCCATATACCAAATTAAATGAACTATTTATAATTTTAAATATTATCAGCTGTTATTATAACGGCCATAGCAATCGACATTGCGTCAAATTTACAAGCGTTTGTCTATAACGGTTCAAAAGATAGGCCTATATAACTAAATCTACAGTAATTATGGGACACCCTTTGATTTATAAATTCAAATTAAAAACTCGTTGATATAGCGGACTTTGAAATACAGGTCCCTTTTAAGTTTCAGTGTTCTGTCTATAAGTTCAAAAGTACGGCCATTTACTTGAAACACCTGTTAACTTCCAAATCCATATTTTATACTTGTTGTTATAGCGGACTTACCTATACAGGTTCTTTGTAAATTCCAAGCGTCTATCTATAACTGTTAAATAGTGTGGCAATATTCATCAAATTAAATGAACTATTGGCGCACCCTTTAATTTATAATTCTTAGTATAAATACTTATTACTATAACGGCCATAGCAATCGACATTCTGCAAGCGTTTGTCTATAACGGTTCAAAAGATAGGCCCGTATAAGTAAATTTACATCAATTATTGGGGCACCCTTTAATTTTTAGATTTATTTTTGTATTATTTTTTGTTTTTGAGAGCTATAGTAATACGCAGTCATTTAAAATTCATAATACACGTAAAAAATATGTATGTTGGATGGGGACACCCTTTAATTTTTAAGATTATGAACAGTTTTTTAAACGGGACCAATCTGTAAGCATTATCTAGCATGTTACCAAAAATTTTCAAAATCGAATCAGAAATGACTGAGTTCTGGAGGCACAAATATAAAAAAGCAATTGGGTTGATTCCGCCAGTATATAATAAACTGTTGTTATAATTTTCGGTAATAACCGTCGTCACTGGCTGTGTACTTTGGATGTTCGGCGAGCGCTTTCGATGTGATAACATCATTTTCAAGCCGCGTTTTTGTTAAAACTGAAGAGATAGTGTGAAAAATAGATAGTGGAAAGAATAAAAGGTGGTGGGTTTAGGTAATTTTTGTCCGTTTAAATAGTATTATGCAGGTAGATTGCCTGATATCTGTCTTGTTTATTGGGGTATATAGTTAATATTTGGGTCTTTTGTTATTGGATAGGTAAGTGTGACCGTCTGTGGGTGTTTTTCGTTTGTAAGAGTGTTTTAGTAATTTTAGTGGTGTAAAAATCGTGTCAGAGGTTGTGTTTACCTGTTCGTTAATAATGTCTCTGTTAAACGTTCGTGTTTTGTAAATTTCCATGTTTTCAAGAATGTCTAGTCTTCGTCCTTTTTTACTTGGGTGTAATACTGTCATACATTCATCTATTTCCTTTGGTTCGTGTCCATGTGTGTTAAGGTGTTTTGCGAAATTAGAGTCTTCCCTTTTCCTTTTGTATGATCGTATGTGTTCTGTAAACCTTGTTTTTAATGTTCGTCCAGTTTGTCCGATGTATGTATGGTTGCAAGTACAAGTAAGTCTGTATACTCCGCTGGTGCTAAATTTATCCGTTGTTTCTATTGATGTCTTGAGATTGTTACGTAGAGTGTTGCTCGTTTTTAATGTTGTGTGTAAACCTTCTTTTCGGAAAAGGTTGGTTAATCTATATATTTCTGGTCCTGTGTAAGTAAAGATGTGTCGTCGTGTTGTGTCGATAGTTTCCTTGTCTTCTTTCTTCTTGTTTTTGTTGTTGTATTGTCTGAGTAGTTTGTCGATGGTTGTTTGGTTGTAACCGTTATTTTTAGCTATAGTGTAAATTGTATCGAGTTCTTTGTTGTATTTATCTGGAGCGAGTGGGACTATTTTAAGTCTGTGAATCATGTGTCTAAACGCTGCGAGTTTATGTTGAGTAGGATGGTTTGAGGAGCTGTGGATAGTTGTGTCTGTCATGGTTGGTTTTCTATAAATGTCAAAGTTTAGGGTATCAATTCCTCGTATTATTGATATGTCAAGATAATGTAAAGTTCTGTTTTGCTCTTTTTCCATTGTGTATATGATTTTGTTGTGTATTATGTTTAAGTCTATAAGAATTTGTTCGGCGTTGTCTCTTTCTAGGATGCATATAATGTCGTCTACGTATCTGTAGTAATGGGTTATTTTATGTTTTTCCATCAGTTTTTTGATGTGTAGTTGTTCTAAGTGTTGCATGAAAATCTCTGTGAAGATTGCGGATGTTGGGTTTCCCATGCCGAGTCCATCAGGTAGTTTATAGAATTTATTGTTGAATCTAAAGTAGTTTTGTTTTAATATCGTCTTTGCAATATCCATTATTTCGTTGATATATTGATTGTCGTATATGTTGGAAAGTATGTTACGTAGGATAGTCAAAGTTTCGTGTGTGGGTATTGATGTATATAGATCCTTTATGTCGAAGGAAACGAGTCTCGTATTATCAGTGATTTTGATGTTCTTGATTTTGTTTATGAGGTCTTGTGTATTTCGTAACATGTATGTGTTCTGCAAATTTATTTTCTCTTTTAAGAATGTGGCAAGGTGTTTGGCCAAGTTATATGCAGGCGCAGGTTTGTAATTTACTACAGGTCTGATTGGAATATTTTCTTTATGAATTTTGGGTTGTGCTCTGAGTGTAGGGGGTCCTGGGTTCATGTTCATGAATATGTATAACTTTCCGTCAGTGAACGTTTTGCAGCGTTTTAGTAGGCTTCGTATTTCCTTTTGGAATGAATCGGTTGGGTCATTCTTGAATTTTGTGCATTTTACTTGCTGAATGAATTGTTGTGTTTTCTCTATATAGTCTTTTTTGTGCATTATTACAGTTGTGTTCCCCTTGTCTGCTTTAGTAAGTAATAGATTATTATTCCGAAGTTTTGCTTTTATCCGTCTAGTAGTTTTTTGTTCGTCAGGATTAGTTTTAGATGAAGTGTGTTCTCTTATTGTTTTTTCAAGTACATCGGCTATCTTGTGTCTCATGTGTTCTTGTCGGTCAGTTGGTAAGTGTGTAATAGTAGCTTCGGCGTCTACGATTTGGGTTTTAATTGTTTTTTCTATTTTGTCAAAAGGTAGATTATGTTTTAGTCCCTTCTCTATTAGTTTTGTTTCATTGTCGCTGAATTCTATGTTTGTCAGGTTTTTCACTCGTGGGTAAAATTCTGAGTTTGTACGTTTTTCAGTCTGTTTTGCGAGTTTTGTAAATTTTCTTTCCATCCGCTTGTATTTGTCAGTCATCTGATTTTGTATCCTTTCATGTAAGTTGTGTAAAAATGTGGGAAATAAATGGTAAAGATTATGTCTTGTTAATAAGTCTGTTACTTTTAAGTGAAGATGATAAGTTTCCTTATTGAGTTTGTCTTTTTTAATGTAAAGTGAGCGTATTTCAGTCTTTATCCATGTCAGTTGGGCTACACGCTTTGCGCGTTGGGAAGCGTACGTTTGGTTCGTAATGTTAATAGTTATGTATCGTGGAGTAATGTTGTTTTTAAGACATTGTTTGTTGAATCGTATGTTTGCTATTGTCTTGTGTAGTTGTAGTGTCTTGTTAGTGAGTCTAGTTAATAGTACCTTAGCTTGACTAGCTGTATCCGGTATTAAATTAATTGGGTTGATTCCGCCAGTATATAATAAACTGTTGTTATAATTTTCGGTAATAACCGTCGTCACTGGCTGTGTACTTTGGATGTTCGGCGAGCGCTTTCGATGTGATAACATCATTTTCAAGCCGCGTGTTTATTAAAACTGAAGAGATAGTGTTAAAATAGATAGTGTTAAGAATAAAAGGTGGTGGGTTTAGGTAATTTTTGTCCGTTTAAATAGTATTATGCAGGTAGATTCCCTGATATCTGTCTTGTTTATTGGGGTAAATAGTTAATATTTGGGTCTTTTATTATTGGATAGGTATGTGTGACCGTTTGTGGGTGTTTTTCGTTTGTAAGAGTGTTTTAGTAATTTTAGTGGTGTAAAAATCGTGTCAGAGGTTGTGTTTACCTGTTCGTTAATAATGTCTCTGTTAAACGTTCGTGTTTTGTAAATTTCCATGTTTTCAAGAATGTCTAGTCTTCGTCCTTTTTTACTTGGGTGTAATACTGTCATACATTCATCTATTTCCTTTGGTTCGTGTCCATGTGTGTAAAGGTGTTTTGCGAAATTGGAGTCTTCCCTTTCCCTTTTGTATGATCGTATGTGTTCTGTAAACCTTGTTTTTAATGTTCGTCCAGTTTTTCTATTGATGTCTTGAGATTGTTACGTAGAGTGTTGCTCGTTTTTAATGTTCTTTTCGGAAAAGGTTAGTTAATCTATATATTTCTGGTCCTGTGTAAGTAAAGATGTGTCGTCGTGTTGTGTCGATTGTTTCCTTGTCTTCTTTCTTCTTGTTTTTGTTGTTGTATTGTCTGAGTAGTTTGTCGATGGTTGTGTGGTTGTAACCGTTATTTTTAGCTATAGTGTAAATAGTATCGAGTTCTTTGTTGTATTTATCTGGAGCGAGTGGGACTATTTTAAGTCTGTGAATCATGTGTCTAAACGCTGCGAGTTTATGTTGAGTAGGATGGTTTGAGGAGCTGTGGATAGTTGTGTCTGTCATGGTTGGTTTTCTATAAATGTCAAAGTTTAAGGTATCAATCCCTCGTATTATTGATATGTCAAGATAATGTAAAGTTCTGTTTTGCTCTTTTTCAATTGTGTATGTGATTTTGTTGTGTATTATGTTTAAGTCTATAAGAATTTGTTCGACGTTGTCTCTTTCTAGGATGCATATAATGTCGTATCTGTAGTAATGGGTTATTTTATGTTTTTCCATCAGTTTTTTGATGTGTAGTTGTTCCAAGTGTTGCATGAAAATCTCTGTGAAGATTGCGGATGTTGGGTTTCCCATGCCGAGTCCATCAGGTAGTTTATAGAAGTTATTGTTGAATCTAAAGTAGTTTTGTTTTAATATCGTCTTTGTAATATCCATTATTTCGTTGATATATTGATTGTCGTATATGTTGGAAAGTGTGTTACGCAGGATAGTCAAAGTTTCGTATGTGGGTATTGATGTATATAGATCCTTTATGTCGAAGGAAACGAGTCTCGTATTATCAGTGATTTTGATGTCCTTAATTTTGTTTATGAGGTCTTGTGTATTTCGTAACATGTATGTGTTCTGCAAATTTATTTTCTCTTTTAAGAATGTGGCAAGGTGTTTGTTATGTGCGACTCAACGAAGGCGAATTGTTTTAATAGATTCTGCATTGATACTGTATAAAACCTTAACCAACAAATTGATGTTTATCCAGATGATGCATTTAACTTTTTTCGTACTCTTTTTCCCTTACAACTTCGTTTTATCTTAATTTATATAGTTGCTGGTGATTTAGAAGATGTTATATTAAATTTAATAGAAAACAAAAGTTTTGGCAATGATAATATAACAGCTACGCTTGTTAACAAATGTGTTCTGAAATTTATTGTTTTGTAAACACAACACTTTTAAAATTTTAGTATATAACAATTTCTTAATCATTCCAGAAGTATGTGGGTGTTTTCTCGAGTTTTAGATCCCTTTTTACTCTCATTTTTAGCTAAGCACTCAACACAGCAGCGCAAAGCTCCAGACGTGGCAAGGTTTGCCGTTTTAACGGTGCTATGCGTGATTTTGCACAAAGTAGCCGCACTGGCACTTGCCCGTCCAATATTATTGATCGAATATAAATGGCCGCTCCATATGCCTTCTCTGAGGCGTCAGCGAATGTATGAATCTGTAAACTTGAAGGTACATGTCCTTCAAAGACATGTCGTGAAAGTTTAAGATTGCTTACTTCTTCTAATTCATTGCGGAAGGTCATCCATCGCGTATGAAGTTCAGCTGGTAGTGCCTCGTCCCACGCCAATTTTGCTTGCCACAGCTCTTGAATAAATATTTTCGCAGTGACGATGATTGGTGCTAATATCCCTAAAGGGTCGAATATTCTGGCTAAATCTGAGCAAATTGTTCGCTTTGTGATACGTTTCGTCTCTCCAACACACACTTTTACACAAAATTTGTCCTGCCTTGGCATCCATGTTAAGCCCAGCGTTTTTACTGCTTGACTATTTTTGAAGTCAATATCAACTTCCGATTCTTCTTTTTCTGCAACATTTTGAAGTAGTTGGGGATGGTTTGCGCTACACTTCTGTAATTTGAGGCCATGTTTTTTAAAGATATAAATTAGCTCTCGTTGAATTGTCAGTGCTGTGTTTAGGCTGTCAGCTCCTCCGATTACGTCATCTACGTAAAAGTTTTCCAGAAGAAAATGAGCTCCGTATGGATACAATGACATGTATTTTTTGCCTATTGTTTCCAAACATTTTGTAGCCAAATATGGTGCAGCTCGCATTCCATATGTAATTGTATTTAATTGATAATATGTTATTGGCTTGTCTGGACTCGTTCTCCAGATGATGATTTGAAATCTTCTATCTTCTTCTTATCTAAGTAAAATAGAGAAAAGTTCGCCTTGCACTGTGTCCCCAATGTGCATTAGGTCGTTTAATGATAAGCCAGATGACGTTTTAGAAGATGCATCAAACACCACTCGTAATTTAGTTGTTGAACTCTCTGGTTTTTATATACAGTGGTGAGGAATGAAGTAGTTCGGTTTAGCTATTCTATTTATATCTATTGGGGTCATGTGTCCCAATGCCTCGTATTCTGCCAAGAAAGCGGTGTATTGGCCTTTGATTTCTGGAGACTTTGACAATCGACGTTCTAATGCCAGAATTCGGTTGAAAGCTATACTGTGTGATTCACCAAGCGCATCAGTTTTTTCGCAGAACGAAAGTCTTACCATGAATCTTCCATCATCACCCATGATGTGTGTTTGTGTGAAATGGTCTTCGCACTGTCTTTCTGTAGTAGACAAACTTTTGTCTGTTGCGCTTATGTGGTCTAACTCCCAGAGTTGAGCAATAGCTTCCTCTAAGCTAGCCTCATTGTCGGTGCATACTCCACAGGCTGGAGTAGATGAGTGATCTTCATCAAACCTGCCTGCGATGACCCAACCTAGCACGGTATTTTGTAAAGTAGGCAACTTACTGCACAATTTTATCTGCCCAATTGACAATAATTAGTGAAAAAATTCTGCTCCCAACAAAACATCAATTTTGTCAGGACGATAAAATTTGGGGTCTGCAAGCGTAATGTTTTTGCTTGTGACGGTTGTGGTGAAATAATATGGGGTAGAACGCGTGGTGAAGTTGTTGATTCGTGAATGTAAAGCGACGTTTACTCGCTGTTTTATTTGAGTGTTGCTAGACGCAATTCCATTTATCAAGATTGAAGTTGCCTTAGGATGAATTCCCAAGCGTTTGACTAAACGCTCGCTGACAAAATTCAATTGTGATCCTGAATCTAGAATAGCTCTACAATTGACCTCTGTTCCATTTGCCTCCAAGGTGACTATTGCAGTGCTCAGGAGGATGTAGCCATTGGCTCTTGACTGTTTATATGCAGTGAATGTTGCGGCCTTCTGGCTGTCTTTTTTTGTTTTCGGCACACCTGATTCTTCGTCTACCTTATTCTATAAACACAATCATGTCTACCGACCATTAACTACAAGATGTCAAAAATATAATACATGCGTGCTTATAGAATAATTCTTTTATCCGCTACACGACTACCGACTACACGGCTACTTTTGTAGCCCGTAGCCAACTTAGGCTAATTTCTATTTTTCTTGGCTACAAAAAACAGATTAATGCTGCCAATACAATAAATGCCTGAAATGGTGGTTTTAAAAACGCAATACATTAAATATCGCTATTAAAAACGCGAAAAACGTTTATATTGGCACCATTGAAAAATAATAATCATCTGTTCATTTGTTTACATTTTTCATTTACTTTTTGTTTGTGAAATTTTCCATTTAGTTCTTTTTTCATCAATTTCTAATTTGTTTCATTTATATTTATTTTGTTGTGTTTTTTATTGAAATTGGTAAGTATATAATAGTCATTTTTACTGTTTATATGTATTTATTATATTGTTTAATGTAAATGTTTAGTTCAATTTACATGCAAATATGGACGTGGACACTTCATACACTGAAGTCTTTGTTTCCACTATTTTAGCAATAGTACTTATAAAGTTAATTAAATTTTCTTGAGACATTTAAATTTTTTTTTACACAAATTCACTTAAAAAAATTAAGTTTGTTTTGTTTTGGTTAACTTTAATACATATGTCAAAACAGATGTTTATTTTTATAAGTAGTGGTCGATGGTCGTTAAAAGAATTAAGTAGCTGGTGGCTTGGCTATTTTTGCAGCCAGCTACTTTTGTAGTCGGTAGTCCATAGCCTTTGATTGTGTTTATAGCATTAATGCGGTTGATGTTGTTTGTATTCTGAGTTTCAAGTTGCAGATGTAGGAGTGTATTGTGTTTTTATTGCATTTTATGCAGCTTCTTGATGTGCAAGCTTTGGCACTGTGACCGGGTTTTAAACAGTTGACACAATATTTCTGCTTTTGGATGAACTGAAGACGTTCTACTGTTCATAACTGAAGAAACCTTTTACATGCAAACAAAGGGTGTTTTCCATTTTTACACATGGTACATCATCCAATGCCTTTACTTTCAGATGTAACTGACGTGCACACCTTAGCCGTGAATTCAGGTGATTTTTTTATTGTATCCATTGACTGGAAATGCCTTTCCAAAAAGTCCAAAAAATCCTTGATTGTGGGAACCTCTCGTGGCTGTGACAGTAGTTGTTCGTATCGAAGGCGGGTGGCTTGATCCAGCCGTTTCAGCAGTAGATGCAGCAATAGCGGGTCCCACGTTGTAGTGTCTATTTTTAAGTTTTTGAGTGCTAACAGACACTCCTGTGTTTTGTCATGCAGTATCTTATAGTTGTCGTTTACTGTTCTAGCTGGTTCAACCAGCTCTTGAACCAACTTGTTAATCAACAGTCTTTTATTGTTATAGCGGTCTACTATCATCGCCCATGCGGCGTCGAAATTTTCTTCCGTGGCGGAAAAGTGTTTTATAAGCGTTGCAGCCTCTCCTACCAAATGTGTTTTAAGATACCATATTTTGTGTACCTTGGGAATTTGTTGGCATATGATCAGTGACGAAAATAAATCGTAAAATTCTTGCCACTTCATATAGTTGCCATCAAATTTTGGTAGTGTAATTTTAGGTATTGGAAACGATTCCGACTGAGTGTGTGGTTGTGGCATTGCTGATTCGCAGGAAGTGAAGCTCTTCGATGTTTTGCCATAATTTTGAAGCAATTTGCATTTCTTGATACGTGAGACCTTCTTTCAATAGTCTTTCTAACGAAACCATCATTGCTGCTTGCCTCCGCATTAATTTCACTAGTTCACCTGACTCTGCTGCTACTTTTGAGGTTTTTGTATCAAGGGATTTACCTGCTCCTGTAGCTGAAGGCCTCTTGGTTGAGGTTTGTGATACATTAAGAATTGATGACTCAAATATGTCCCGGTATTGATGAACAAGAGTTAATATAGCATTATAGTAGTCGTTGGTGAAATAATCATGGTCCAGTGGTGGATTTTCCAGCAAATGTATTTGGTTGTCATTCTCTTCTAATGCCGACCATTCTTCGTCCAGGGTTCTGACCCTTTCCTGAAAATAGCTGATGATTGGATCCTTCTTGAAATTGCGGATAAGAATCTCAATTCTTCCGCCGACATCCTTCTGTTGGTTGACGAGTTCTTCGAACAAGGCCATCGCTTGTCTGAGAAAATCACGTCGGGGTCACCAAAAATGTTAGTTTGACTCGTTTGTCAACTTTGGATTAACAACAACGGCACCTTGACTGAGTTGCTACAATATTAAATTTGTTGGTCAATTTCAGCACTTAAACTGAATTGACTGGTATATTTTTACTTTGTTGTTCAATTTCAGTACTTAAACTAAATTGAATGATATATTTTACTTAGTTGTTCAATTTCAGCACTTAAACTGAATTGAATGGAAATGAAAGACTGCAGGTGATTTATTCTTAAGATCAAAACAAAGGTTGATTTTATTATTTTAATTTTCAAGCTTATATACTAAAATTTTAAAAGTGTTGTGTTTACAAAACAATAAATTCCAGAACACATTTGTTAACAAGCGTAGCTGTTATATTATCATTGCCAAAACTTTTGTTTTCTATTAAATTTAATATAACATCTTCTAAATCACCAGCAACTATATAAATTAAGATAAAACGAAGTTGTAAGGGAAAAAGAGTACGAAAAAAGTTAAATGCATCATCTGGATAAACATCAATTTGTTGGTTAAGGTTTTATACAGTATCAATGCAGAATCTATTAAAACAATTCGCCTTCGTTGAGTCGCACATAACAAACACCTTGCCACATTCTTAAAAGAGAAAATAAATTTGCAGAACACATACATGTTACGAAATACACAAGACCTCATAAACAAAATTAAGGACATCAAAATCACTGATAATACGAGACTCGTTTCCTTCGACATAAAGGATCTATATACATCAATACCCACATACGAAACTTTGACTATCCTGCGTAACACACTTTCCAACATATACGACAATCAATATATCAACGAAATAATGGATATTACAAAGACGATATTAAAACAAAACTACTTTAGATTCAACAATAACTTCTATAAACTACCTGATGGACTCGGCATGGGAAACCCAACATCCGCAATCTTCACAGAGATTTTCAAGCAACACTTGGAACAACTACACATCAAAAAACTGATGGAAAAACATAAAATAACCCATTACTACAGATACGACATTATATGCATCCTAGAAAGAGACAACGTCGAACAAATTCTTATAGACTTAAACATAATACACAACAAAATCACATACACAATGGAAAAAGAGCAAAACAGAACTTTACATTATCTTGACATATCAATAATACGAGGGATTGATACCTTAAACTTTGACATTTATAGAAAACCAACCATGACAGACACAACTATCCACAGCTCCTCAAACCATCCTACTCAACATAAACTCGCAGCGTTTAGACACATGATTCACAGACTTAAAATAGTCCCACTCGCTCCAGATAAATACAACAAAGAACTCGATACTATTTACACTATAGCTAAAAATAACGGTTACAACCACACAACCATCGACAAACTACTCAGACAATACAACAACAAAAACAAGAAGAAAGAAGACAAGGAAACAATCGACACAACACGACGACACATCTTTACTTACACAGGACCAGAAATATATAGATTAACTAACCTTTTCCGAAAAGAACATTAAAAACGAGCAACACTCTACGTAACAATCTCAAGACATCAATAGAAAAACTGGACGAACATTAAAAACAAGGTTTACAGAACACATACGATCATACAAAAGGGAAAGGGAAGACTCCAATTTCGCAAAACACCTTTACACACATGGACACGAACCAAAGGAAATAGATGAATGTATGACAGTATTACACCCAAGTAAAAAAGGACGAAGACTAGACATTCTTGAAAACATGGAAATTTACAAAACACGAACGTTTAACAGAGACATTATTAACGAACAGGTAAACACAACCTCTGACACGATTTTTACACCACTAAAATTACTAAAACACTCTTACAAACGAAAAACACCCACAAACGGTCACACATACCTATCCAATAATAAAAGACCCAAATATTAACTATTTACCCCAATAAACAAGACAGATATCAGGGAATCTACCTGCATAATACTATTTAAACGGACAAAAATTACCTAAACCCACCACCTTTTATTCTTAACACTATCTATTTTAACACTATCTCTTCAGTTTTAATAAACACGCGGCTTGAAAATGATGTTATCACGTCGAAAACGCTCGCCGAACATCCAAAGTACACAGCCAGTGACGACGGTTATTACCGAAAATTATAACAAAAGTTTATTATATACTGGCGGAATCAACCCAATTAATTTAATACCGGATACAGCTAGTCAAGCTAAGGTACTATTAACTAGACTCACTAACAAGACACTACAACTACACAAGACAATAGCAAACATACGATTCAACAAACAATGTCTTAAAAACAACGTTACTCCACGATACATAACTATTAACATTACGAACCAAACGTACGCTTCCCAACGCGCAAAGCGTGTAGCCCAACTGACATGGATAAAGACTGAAATACGATCACTTTACATTAAAAAAGACAAACTCAATAAGGAAACTTATCATCTTCACCTAAAAGTAACAGACTTATTAACAAGACATAATCTTTACCTTTTTTTTTTTTTTTTTTAATTTTCACCCTGACCAGGATTCGAACCATTGATTTTATAAATTAATGAAATTTTACTTTATTTTCGGCTTTTTGGTTCTTTTTAATTAATTTTCTAAACATTTTTAGAAAGAAAAGTAAAAAATGTTTAGAAAATTAATTAAAAAGAACCAAAAAGCCGAAAATAAAGTAAAATTTCATTAATTTATAAAATCGATGGTTCGAATCCTGGTCAGGGTGAAAATTAAAAATTAAAAACAAACGCTAGGCACCGCGTATTTACATTCATACTTAACTCATAAAAGTTAATATGATACTGAAACAGTGTCTATAATGTTGTGAGCAAACAAGTATGAATAATTAAAAATAAAAAAGTTGCATTTGTGACTATCAAATTGCTAGTACAAAAAAGCAACAACAAATGTACAAGACGAGTTACAAAGAGAATGACAAAGAAAAGCTTTAAGTTGTGTGTGAACTTCGTCTCACCAAATTAACATTAAGATTAGTTGGTTAAATAGATGATGTTTACGATGTACATAACATAAGGTAGATAGATGCAAAGAATGCTGATGAAGGATGTGGCGGTCCAGAAAATGCTGCATTTCATTCTGCTAGCGTCTAATTTTTCTTGTTTTCTTTGGAAAACGTCCGCATACATTTGTAAATAATTTTTCTTTCTAAAAATGTTTAGAAAATTAATTGAAAAGAACCAAAAAGCCGAAAATAAAGTAAAATTTCATTAATTTACATGATCTTTACCATTTATTTCCCACATTTTTACACAACTTACATGAAAGGATACAAAATCAGATGACTGACAAATACAAGCGGATGGAAAGAAAATTTACAAAACTCACAAAACAGACTGAAAAACGTACAAACTCAGAATTTTACCCACGAGTGAAAAACCTGACAATCATGAATTCAGCGACAATTAAACAAAACTAATAGAGAAGGGACTAAAACATAATCTACCTTTTGACAAAATAGAAAAAACAATTGAAACCCAAATCGTAGACGCCGAAGCTACTATTACACACTTACCAACTGACCGACAAGAACACATGAGACACAAGATAGCCGATGTACTTGAAAAAACAATAAGAGAACACACTTCATCTAAAACTAATCCTGACGAACAAAAAACTACTACACAGATAAAAGCAAAACTTCGGAATAATAATCTATTACTTACTAAAGCAGACAAGGGGAACACAACTGTAATAATGGACAAGAAAGACTATATAGAGAAAACACAACAATTCATTCAACAAGCAAAATGCACAAAATTCAAGAACGACCCAACTGATTCATTCCAAAAGGAAATACGAAGCCTACTAAAACGCTGCAAAACGTTCACTGACGGAAAGTTATACATATACATATTCATGAACATGAACCCAGGACCCCCTACACTCAGAGCACAACCCAAAATTCATAAAGAAAATATTCCAATCAGATCTGTAGTAAATTACAAACCTGCGCCTGCATATAACTTGGCCAAACACCTTGCCACATTCTTAAAAGAGAAAATAAATTTGCAGAACACATACATGTTACGAAATACACAAGACCTCATAAACAAAATTAAGGACATCAAAATCACTGATAATACGAGACTCGTTTCCTTCGACATAAAGGATCTATATACATCAATACCCACATACGAAACTTTGACTATCCTGCGTAACACACTTTCCAACATATACGACAATCAATATATCAACGAAATAATGGATATTACAAAGACGATATTAAAACAAAACTACTTTAGATTCAACAATAACTTCTATAAACTACCTGATGGACTCGGCATGGGAAACCCAACATCCGCAATCTTCACAAAGATTTTCATGCAACACTTAGAACAACTACACATCAAAAAACTGATGGAAAAACATAAAATAACCCATTACTACAGATACGTAGACGACATTATATGCATCCTAGAAAGAGACAACGCCGAACAAATTCTTATAGACTTAAACATAATACACAACAAAATCACATACACAATGGAAAAAGAGCAAAACAGAACTTTACACTATCTTGACATATCAATAATACGAGGAATTGATACCTTAAACTTTGACATTTATAGAAAACCAACCATGACAGACACAACTATCCACAGCTCCTCAAACCATCCTACTCAACATAAACTCGCAGCGTTTAGACACATGATTCACAGACTTAAAATAGTCCCACTCGCTCCAGATAAATACAACAAAGAACTCGATACAATTTACACTATAGCTAAAAATAACGGTTACAACCACACAACCATCGACAAACTACTCAGACAATACAACAACAAAAACAAGAAGAAAGAAGACAAGGAAACTATCGACACAACACGACGACACATCTTTACTTACACAGGACCAGAAATATATAGATTAACCAACCTTTTCCGAAAAGAAGGTTTACACACAACATTAAAAACGAGCAACACTCTACGTAACAATCTCAAGACATCAATAGAAACAACGGATAAATTTAGCACCAGCGGAGTATACAGACTTACTTGTACTTGCAACCATACATACATCGGACAAACTGGACGAACATTAAAAACAAGGTTTACAGAACACATACGATCATACAAAAGGAAAAGGGAAGACTCTAATTTCGCAAAACACCTTAACACACATGGACACGAACCAAAGGAAATAGATGAATGTATGACAGTATTACACCCAAGTAAAAAAGGACGAAGACTAGACATTCTTGAAAACATGGAAATTTACAAAACACGAACGTTTAACAGAGACATTATTAACGAACAGGTAAACACAACCTCTGACACGATTTTTACACCACTAAAATTACTAAAACACTCTTACAAACGAAAAACACCCATAGACGGTCACACTTACCTATCCAATAACAAAAGACCCAAATATTAACTATATACCCCAATAAACAAGACAGATATCAGGCAATCTACCTGCATAATACTATTTAAACGGACAAAAATTACCTAAACCCACCACCTTTTATTCTTTCCACTATCTATTTTTCACACTATCTCTTCAGTTTTAACAAAAACGCGGCTTGAAAATGATGTTATCACATCGAAAGCGCTCGCCGAACATCCAAAGTACACAGCCAGTGACGACGGTTATTACCGAAAATTATAACAACAGTTTATTATATACTGGCGGAATCAACCCAATTAATTTAATACCGGATACAGCTAGTCAAGCTAAGGTACTATTAACTAGACTCACTAACAAGACACTACAACTACACAAGACAATAGCAAACATACGATTCAACAAACAATGTCTTAAAAACAACATTACTCCACGATACATAACTATTAACATTACGAACCAAACGTACGCTTCCCAACGCGCAAAGCGTGTAGCCCAACTGACATGGATAAAGACTGAAATACGCTCACTTTACATTAAAAAAGACAAACTCAATAAGGAAACTTATCATCTTCACTTAAAAGTAACAGACTTATTAACAAGACATAATCTTTACCATTTATTTCCCACATTTTTACACAACTTACATGAAAGGATACAAAATCAGATGACTGACAAATACAAGCGGATGGAAAGAAAATTTACAAAACTCACAAAACAGACTGAAAAATGTACAAACTCTTTTACTCACGAGTGAAAAACCTGACAAACATAGAATTCAGCGACAATGAAACAAAACTAATAGAGAAGGGACTAAAACATAATCTACCTTTTGACAAAATAGAAAAAACAATTGAAACCCAAATCGTAGACGCCGAAGCTACTATTACACACTTACCAACTGACCGACAAGAACACATGAGACACAAGATAGCCGATGTACTTGAAAAAACAATAAGAGAACACACTTCATCTAAAACTAATCCTGACGAACAAAAAACTACTAGACAGATAAAAGCAAAACTTCGGAATAATAATCTATTACTTACTAAAGCAGACAAGGGGAACACAACTGTAATAATGCACAAAAAAGACTATATAGAGAAAACACAACAATTCATTCAGCAAGTAAAATGCACAAAATTCAAGAATGACCCAACCGATTTATTCCAAAAGGAAATACGAAGCCTACTAAAACGCTGCAAAACGTTCACTGATGGAAAGTTATACATATTCATGAACATGAACCCAGGACCCCCTACACTCAGAGCACAACCCAAAATTCATAAAGAAAATATTCCAATCAGACCTGTAGTAAATTACAAACCTGCGCCTGCATATAACTTGGCCAAACACCTTGCCACATTCTTAAAAGAGAAAATAAATTTGCAGAACACATACATGTTACGAAATACACAAGACCTCATAAACAAAATTAAGGACATCAAAATCACTGATAATACGATACTCGTTTCCTTCGACATAAAGGATCTATATACATCAATACCCACACACGAAACTTTGACTATCCTACGTAACATACTTTCCAACATATACGACAATCAATATATCAACGAAATAATGGATATTGCAAAGACGATATTAAAACAAAACTACTTTAGATTCAACAATAAATTCTATAAACTACCTGATGGACTCGGCATGGGAAACCCAACATCCGCAATCTTCACAGAGATTTTCATGCAACACTTAGAACAACTACACATCAAAAAACTGATGAAAAAACATAAAATAACCCATTACTACAGATACGTAGACGACATTATATGCATCCTAGAAAGAGACAACGCCGAACAAATTCTTATAGACTTAAACATAATACACAACAAAATCACATACACAATGGAAAAAGAGCAAAACAGAACTTTACACTATCTTGACATATCAATAATACGAGGAATTGATACCTTAAACTTTGACATTTATAGAAAATCAACCATGACAGACACAACTATCCACAGCTCCTCAAACCATCCTACTCAACATAAACTCGCAGCGTTTAGACACATGATTCACAGACTTAAAATAGTCCCACTCGCTCCAGATAAATACAACATAGAACTCGATACAATTTACACTATAGCTAAAAATAACGGTTACAACCACACAACCATCGACAAACTACTCAGACAATACAACAACAAAAACAAGAAGAAAGAAGACAAGGAAACTATCGACACAACACGACGACACATCTTTACTTACACAGGACCAGAAATATATAGATTAACCAACCTTTTCCGAAAAGAAGGTTTACACACAACATTAAAAACGAGCAACACTCTACGTAACAATCTCAAGACATCAATAGAAACAACGGATAAATTTAGCACCAGCGGAGTATACAGACTTACTTGTACTTGCAACCATACATACATCGGACAAACTGGACGAACATTAAAAACAAGGTTTACAGAACACATACGATCATACAAAAGGAAAAGGGAAGACTCTAATTTCGCAAAACACCTTAACACACATGGACACGAACCAAAGGAAATAGATGAATGTATGACAGTATTACACCCAAGTAAAAAAGGACGAAGACTAGACATTCTTGAAAACATGGAAATTTACAAAACACGAACGTTTAACAGAGACATTATTAACGAACAGGTAAACACAACCTCTGACACGATTTTTACACCACTAAAATTACTAAAACACTCTTACAAACGAAAAACACCCACAGACGGTCACACTTACCTATCCAATAACAAAAGACACAAATATTAACTATATACCCCAATAAACAAGACAGATATCAGGCAATCTACCTGCATAATACTATTTAAACGGACAAAAATTACCTAAACCCACCACCTTTTATTTTTTACACTATCTATTTTTCACACTATCTCTTCAGTTTTAACAAAAACGCGGCTTGAAAATGATGTTATCACATCGAAAGCGCTCGCCGAACATCCAAAGTACACAGCCAGTGACGACGGTTATTACCGAAAATTATAACAACAATAAAAAAGCAACATTCTTTTTTTGAAATCGGTTAAAGATTGTTCAACAAAACAATCAGCTCGAAGCGGCGGCTATCCAACAATTGCAACATCAAGCACAGCAACGATTAGAACATCAAGTGCAACAGAAACAGTTTAATTTAAACATGACAGCCAAAGACATCATTGAGCAGTTCCGCCGTCTAAAGCCTCTTGACGAAAAACATATCTCTAGAACATTTATGCAGGCCGTGGAGGCAAACCTCTTCAAACGAAGCCCTTGTCAAATTTTGCAACGGGATAGTAGGAAACGAGAAGATCCTAGGTTATGCTGGTAAAAGAGTACGGGAGCTGCGGGATACTAACTGGGAGGAGATGAAAGCCAAGATAGCACATATAGGTGAACATGAGAATATGGCAGATATAATCAGTAAATATACAAAGCTAAAATTGTTAGATGGCACTAGAACCATCGCATTTGAGCATAGAAGTAGTTCTCAAACTAGACAGAGGACATTTATCAACAGGCAAAGCTTTACGCAGAACTTTAATACAGACATTCACCTCAGCAGAAAGTGGCACAATGTTGAACCAAACATTGTCTTCAGTCATAGGAATAATCTGAAATATAATGAGAAGCAAAATTACAATTGCCAAAAACAGAAGCCAAATAATAATTTCCAATGCCCTAATAGTAATGTGGTAAAAAATGAAGCAAGTAATAGTTTCCAGTATAAGCCATGTGAAAGTTACAATAGAAATAATTCTCAGCATCAATTCTTAAACATTACGGAAAAGACATAATTAACAGTAGAAACACAATACACCAATCGACTCCGTACATTCTCCAAACAAGAAATTCTTACAATAATGGACAACAACGCCAAACAAATTTTTGTAACCCGGAATCAGAACCGATGGATATCGGAAATTTGAAGAAAGAAGAAAATTACCAATAATAGTTGTGACAATTCGTAGTCAAAAAATTAAATGTCTAATAGACACAGGGTGCGAAACAAGTATAATTAAGCCAAATGCCATTGGTGGTTTATTTCAAAAACAAAAAATTTTTAAATAAATTTGGTACAAAACTTTAAACGGAATAAATCAAGTGACACATAAAATTATTATCCCAATACCTAGAGAGTTTAACATTTTAGGTACCATCTCTTGGAAGGTTATTCATTTTAATAGTAAAAATTATTCAGCCATAATTGGTCAACATTTTCTCATCGCTATTAAAGCTAAGATCGATGTAGAGAATAGATTCATTATCGTATTAGGTAACAATATTCCGTTTGGATATTACAACTCATACAATAACTAGGAAATTTGTTCACTTAAATACACCGATTTAAGGAATTTGAATTTGACACATTTGAATTCGGAAGAATACCAGTTACATGCAAAACTATTAAGTGATTATAGTGAATTATTTTATAAAGAAAATTTCCAATTCCAAAAAAGAATGGATATTTGGATAAATTGGGAAGAGCCCTTTACTTTTATTCTATTGATCTTGCAAAAGATTTTCATCAAATTTAGATGCATGAAGGCGACATAGAGAAGACTACATTTTTTACGCCTTTTGGCCACTTTGAATTCATAAGGATGCCGCTTGGCCTTAAAAATGCACCATTAAGAAATTTAAACTCCCGACGAAGCAAAAAAATATAAAGTCATTTTTGGAAATTACTAAATAATTCTAACCGAAACTAAGGAAATCGAAATGAAAATGATTTTTAATAAGAAACCACTTTTTATAGATATGCATGACCTTGACACTGGTGATGTTATCAACATACGAGGGATTCTATATATATTTCTGCCCTGGCAACACTGAGTGCTGCCAAGTGCAATCTGACATTTTCATTGGAAAGTTTGTCATTTTTAAGCATAATCGTGCTCAAAACGTTTTGTGTTGTTTACAGTGACTTGAAAAAATTAATATAAAAAAAATGGAATTAACTCGTGAACATTTTCGTGCCATCATTTTTCACAACTTTCGACGTAGATTATCACGACAAGAGTGCATTGATGAACTTAAATCTTTGTATGGCGATGAAGCACCATCCTATAGCACTGTGAAAAATTGGTATAATGAATTTAATCGTGGCCGAAGCTCGCTCAAAGACGAATTCTGTGAAGGTCGTCCAAAAACGGCTATTGTGCCTGGCCGTAAAAAAGGTTTGTTACCGTTGGATCCCACACAATTTGAAAGTCGCTCAAAAAAAGGCTCGTGTCGATTGGTGCAATCAAATGTTGCAAAAATTCGATTGCGGTGCTTCCAAAGACGAATCATGGATCTATGCGTATGAGCCCGAAACGAAACAACAATCGACCGTGTGGGTCTTCAAAGACGAGCAAAATCCAACGAAAGTTGCACTTTGAAGCAAATGGTCGCCTGTTTCTTCGGCAAAACTGGTCATGTGGCGACTGTTCCGCTTGAGCAACGTAGGACGGTCACTTCTAAGTGCTACACTACAATTTGTTTGCCTGAAGTCATCGGAGAAATTCGATAAACCAACAAGAGAAGACGAATCATTGTTCACCATGACAATGCGAGCTCTCACACATCGGCTCAAACCAGAGCGTTTTTGACCGGCCAAAACGTCGAATTAATGGGTCGTCCGCCGTACAGCCCTGACTTGGCACCTAATGAATTCTTCTTGTTTCCGCACATCAAGAAAAAAATGCGTGGTCAACGATTTTCGTCGCCAGAAGAAGCTGTTGAAGTGTTTAAAAACCATGTTTTAGAGGTGTTTCAATCGGAGTGGAAAAAGTGCTTCGACAACTGGTTTGAGCGCATGCAAAAGTGTATAAATCATGCTGGAGAATAGTTTGAAAAACAATAAAACCATTTTTGATTATAAATATTCGCATTTTCACTATTAGGCCAGAAATATATAGAGCAGCCCTCGTAGTCCAAAGACAAATTGGTAAAGGAAAGTTCGCAATATTTTCCGAGCTTAACGATCATCAGTTCAATAAATTACAAGAAATTTTAATAGACTCGTGTTCAGGTATTGAAGGAATGTCTTTTGTAAAATGTAGCTATTTTGTTGATGACATCGAAAACGAAAATCAGCTAAGGAAACAGATATCACTTTTTCATAAAAACGAAGTAGGTCATGCGTATGAGGGGATAAAAGAATTTTACAATAACACGGTGCACAGCACTAAAAAATATACTCTATATGATGTTATAATTGGTATTATAAATCATTAACTTATTAGAGGTTGGCTGGAAAATAAAAGAAAATCGTTATCCAGAAACTAAGCCGCAATAGGATATCCTATATGGAAAGAAGGAAAATAGGATTCATAAAAAATTATTAAAGCGTAGACACAAAGAGGAACCGAAATTCATTAAACGCAATTCGGAAAATATCCATGAATCCAATATTAAAATACCTTTTAAATTTTCAGATCATAATATAATATTTATAATGGAAATGATGATGCTTACAACCAAAATTGACGGTATACTTTAGATTAATCCAATTACGGAACAGTCGGGATATCCGCAGATAAAGCTTAGGAAGGTTGAGGTGATCAATCAAACTTCCACAATTTTACATTTAAGAGATACTAGAGAATTAAATAATATTGTTTATCAAGTCGAAAATAATATAAAAATTAAGATTTGTACAATAGGGAAATGATTCAGAAAGAGATTAGAATAATAAGATCCAAATTGAAATCAATTACACCAATGGAACATAGGAAAAAAAGGGCTATGGAGTTATGGATGATGACGACCGCCAGGATGTGATTGATAAAAATAATCACAATATTATAGAAAAAGTTAAAAAACAGATATTTATAAATACACATTTTAACGAATCAATCTAGACATTAAAATCGACTATAGAAGATGATAGAGAAAATATTAAAGGAAAGTTAGGTGATTTAAAAAATAGACACAATTAAATAATTCGAAGATTTCTGTGTACTGACCAAATGTTTAAACTTGAATACCTAAAAGACAAGATAGAACATATACAAGATAACATAGCATCCGTTAAAAATCATATTTTTCATTGAAGTATCCTGACGAAATAGATAAATTTGAAATTGACTTCTACTCGTATAAACTAAAATTTGTCAAAATTTACGTTTTAAACTGTAGAGATGGAATATTTATTCTGCAATACAAATTCCAAATAATTATACTCAAACTGATTTAAGAATGATTATACGTTTGATGAATGTAAATTACATGGATATAAATGAGCCCAATGGCTACGTTGTTAAAATTGAAAATAATGTTTTGAATTACGAAAATAATGTGTATCTTAAAAATCTAAGAGACAGTAAACACTGTAGCTTGGTAAATAACTCTAATTTTAAATATAATAAAATTGAAATTGAAGCAACTGAAGATGATATGATTTCAATAAAAAAATCTAATGACTTAGAAATTATAAAGGACTGTGACAGTAGGAAGCTAATAGTAAGTAAAAACTACCTTCAGACGTTCTATAACTGTAAAATAAAAATCAAAGATAAAATTTTCCAAAACAAAAAAACTGTTATTTAATGGCGTTTTCTTTTCTGACAAAAATGTTGCATATGTTTAACACTTTTTACACCTTTGTGTTCTTTTCTAAAAAATGTTCGATAGGGTAAATGAAAAGTATGTTTTTTTGAAAATATGTTGCACGAAAAAGTGTAAGATATGTTACATATTTTACCCTCAATTTTATGTAAGGGTAGTATGCTACACTTTTTTTTAGTAGTTTTTACTCTTGATAAGTGATGTTTGCTTTTGTTGCTAAACCCAGTGTTATATTACTCTATGTTATATATGAAAAGCTAATTAAACATTACAGACATGTAAAGGAAGTTAGAAAATTTCAATAACAGTTTTTGTTCTATTGTGCTATAAAATGTGTAGCATATTTTCGGGGTAAAGGCAACATGCAAAACATTTTATGTGATTGTTGGGTAACATTTATTTTCAGAAAAGAAAACGCCATAAGATAAGTATTTTTACCTCAACAATTTTTCACAATCTGATATAGTAGTACCAAACTTTACGCCAATAGACTTAAAAATTTTGAAAATATTAAGGAAATAAAGGAACTCAAATTTCATAAAATTGTATGTTATGGTCTTAACCAGCGTTGTCAACTTGGTGCGTTTCGCACCATTTTGGGTGTTTTTTCGAATTTTTTGTGCGAAAATTTTCCGAGTTGGTGCGTGGTGCGTTTGTTTTTTAATTTTGGTGCTTTTTTAATCTGTGGTGGCACCAAAGCAAATTTAACACAACATTTTTTTAGTGTGAAAAAAAAAATGTTTGTAAAAAAAAATACACCTGTTTTAATCATTTCATTTAAGACGTACCAAATCATAAGCACAAAATGAAACGGTATTGTTGTTGTTTTAATTTATTTTATTTTAAAAAAGAAACATTTCACTGTATGGAATATGCTATCCCTCTTAGATTTTCATAGTCATTGTTTTTGTAGTAAAGGCTGCTGTCGTATCTGGTGGTAAACAGCTTACCAAAAGCAGAGTTTTGTAGTGATCAGTTAATTTTTAACCGACTTCAAAAAAAGAAGGAAGGCTGAATGTTGCTTTTTTTATATTTGTGCCTGCAGAACTCAGTTCTTTCTGAACCGATTTTAAAAATTTGGTCCCGTTTAAAAAACAGTTCATAACCTTAAAAATTAAAGGGTGTCCCCATGCGTGTATTATGAACTGTAAAGGGCGATTCTTTAAAATATGAAATGACTGCGTATTATTATGGCTCCCAATAACAATATTGATGTAAATTTTTTTTCTTAGTTTTTCTTTTATTTCTCTTCTGCGTCGATCTGCAGAGAGAAGAGGAAGAGGGGTTTGTAGACGGTGAATGGAAAGGTTTCAATTCACTAAGGTGCGCTCGTCGCACATCGCTATTACGACAACTACTAATTTCCACGATAACGTGGGATATAAAGTTCTTCACAACGTAGGTGCCCAGGTATTTTGGGGCTAGCTTGGCCGTAAAACTGTCGCTGGCCCGCGATAGCGGATGTACGCGGACCAGAACTTGGTCACCTATGTTGGGCCGGCACGGCTGGCGTCGCAAGTTATAGTGTTGTTGTTGCTTCTTGGATGCCTTCTCCAGATTTCTCCTGACGAACTTGAAGATATCCGACAATTCCCCTGCTCTGTCTTTCAAGCTTAACTGGCTTGCTATAGTACCGATGGTTACTTCATCGTAAACCGTGCTGGGCAGGCGTGGCTCTCTACCCTGGGTAAGAAAAGCGGGGGTGTAGCTCGTGGACTCGGATGTGGCAGTATTGATAGCCAGCATGATTTCCGGTAACGTTTCGTCCCATGTATTGTGTTGTCTGGCCAACTGAGTGAGCATTGTCTTGATAGTTCGGTTGGTTTTTTCCACTGGGTTTTCCTGGGGGGTATAGTGTGCGGTGAATTGTTGTTTAATTCCCATCTCCCTAAGGTATCGACAAAAAATGTGGCCCGTGAACTGAGCGCCGTTTTCTGTGAGGACCATCTTCGGAATTCCATAACGTGCAATGATCCGCTCGCGCAATGCCTTAACGGCGCCTTCTGCAGTGGCATTTCGTAACGGCACGAGTTCACACCATCTCGAAAAGCTATCTAATAGTACTAACAACGTCGTATTGCCGTGCTTGGTTCGTGTCAATGGTCCCATGAAATCGGCGCAGACTAAGGACCATGGTTCGTCCGGTAAGCGAGTCAGCATCATACCGGCGGGAGCTTGCTGGTCGATTTTATACTTCTGACAGGCCTCACACCGTCGTACGTACCGGCTAATGTCCCGTGCATTGCCGGGCCAGTAATACCGCTGAGCGATCTTGTTAATAGTTTTGCGCACGCCGAGGTGACCGCCGGCCGCCTGGTCATGGTTCTCCTGGATCACTTGGACTCTCAACGGAGTGGCCACACATAGTTTCCTTGGCGTATCATCTTTATCGCGAGTCCGCCTGGTGGTATGGCGCTGTAGTTGCTGATATATTATGGTATAATCGGCAACTCTATCGGGATGGTCGTGTACTTCTTGCTTCATTTTCTTCATCCAGGGGCAACGCTCCTCTGCCCTGGATTCGATGATCGCGTTAATCGGGCGATTCAGCATGAAGTTTATCATCGCCCCATGAGAGGCTGGTAGGATTTACCCCGCTGTCCCTGCCTCCTGACTGCTGCCTTTCCCCACTGTGAGTACCGCACTTCATTGTCCGGTGATGTTCGCCACGCGTTATGTGCGTGGGATCGCTATTGTGGGGGATGCATTCGAGCTCCATGGCTAATTTCACGAGGTCGTCGAGGGTTGAAAAATCACGCCGCCGAATATACCATTGATAGTCGGGATGGGCGTTTCGAAAAATCTGCTCTAATTTCTGTGCGGGGCTCATATCGGTATGTCTCATTAAGCCTTGGATTGCCAACACGTAATCCCGCAAAGGTTCCCGCGGTCGCTGCACTTGTTTACGGACCTCGTCGTCAAACTCTTCGAAGTACCGCGGCGGTAGGAAAAATGTAGCCAGGTCATTTTTAAATTCTGACCACTGGCTCCATGATCGGGCGTTATTGCGGTACCAGAGCCTTGCCACGTAGCACTTCCCTCACGTCTACGTCGTACAGTACAGCCAGTTCCTCTATTCTCTCGAGGAAATCAAGGGGGTCCTTGCCGCCGTCGTATTTAAGGCCCCATTTCCGGATGGTATCCAGGTGATGCATACGGACGTCGTGCGGCGGGCGCTATGTGCCGGCGGCAGTTTTGTGTGGCAGCGAACCTTTAATTTTCGTTGGTGAGGCTGCGTCGCCCGTCATAGTTGGCGGTGGCAGCTGTAGGTGATCATAGGCTATGCCGGTGGTGAACAGCTTCTCATGGTCGGCTTGCAGTTCTAAAAGTCGCTGCTGTTGTGCCCCTGGATGATCTGCCGTGATGAACTTGGCGAACCTCTTTCGTAACTCGTCGACGGTGCCGTTCGTAGTTTGTTCGAAGGCGGCAAGGTAGGTAACGAGAGCTCTTCCTTCTTTAATGAATATTCCCAGGTGGTTCTGAGCATCTTGGCGGCCCTCTGTTGCTGTCGGCCGGTAGCATGCTGTCTTCGGTGCGTCAGCTGACTATCGGGCAGCCCGGTTTGCCGCTACGGGAATGGTTGCTGGTGGTCAGACTTCTCGCTGCTTGCTTCGTTGCAGTCACGGGTGTAACTGCGGTAGTCCGAAGGTGGACAAATTAGATTTGTCCCTGCTCGGACGCCAATGTGACGACACGTTTTCGCTGGTTGCTGGGGCAGAACTCAGCGGCGTCCAGGGTCGTCGTAAAACACGCATGCTTTATAGTATAATAACGTGTTTTATTCTGCTACACGTTTTAACAAAAACTACTTAATGACTTGCTACTGACCAAGGCTAAAGGGTGTGAGCGCCACTTACCGTCGGTAGCCGTTGTCGGTTAGCTGGTATGAGCGTGTATATCACTACTCGTACAGCTTGGGAAATACACAGGCGCGTTCATCGCAACCGATGTAAGCCCCAATATGACGGTCGACTAACAACAGACAAGTGACCACTCTCGGAGGAGTTGGTAATAAAGGCAAGCAATCACTACCACTTCCTTCTACTGCCTGAGTATGAGCAACAGTCTAGCGTGTATATCACTACTAAACTATCGGTCTTACCCAAAGGCCAGCCGGCAATCAACTGTCTTGATGCAGGCAGCTTGCTCGCCTTTTATACCCGTCGGCTGGCCACACATACAAGCAGGCTGTGATCGTGGTAGTGTTTGCTTGTAATTCTAAAAATACATTTGATTACACTACGTAGGCTAAATGGTTGGCCATCAACCAACGCTTGCTTGGTTGTTGTCGTGGGTGTTGTTGTAAATATCAAAAAAAGCAAACAGAAAGCCTGTTTGTGTTATAAAAACAATAAAACAGAAATACTTGTTTTTGATCGTCGCGACAACAACATAGCATAGGTAGACCGTTTGCTTAACATAGGAAAACAAACGCATTTTGAATACATATAAAATTAAAAAAACTTATAACAATAAGGGAATACAGAATTCAATGATAAAAATAAAATAATAAGGAATTTAGGTTCTAATATACTAGAGATAATGCGTATAATAGGGTACAATACTCTTCCACAGAAATGTGTACGTGGAAAGGAGCTTCGTGACTTTCACTGTCACAAGTTGTAGACAGACGCTTGAAATTTACAACGAACCTAAATTGCTGAGTCCGCTGTAACAACAAGTATAAAATTTGGATTTGGAAGTTAAAGGGTGTCCCAATAGTTTATGTAATTTCAAGTATGTGAACTAACTTTTGAACCGGTATAGACAGAATGCTGAAACTTAAAAGTGACCTGTATTGCCAAGCCCGCTATATCAACGAGTTATAATTTGAATTTAGAAATTAAAGGGTGTCCCATAATTGATGCAGATTTACTTATATGGGCCTATCTTTTGAACCGTTATAGACAAACGTTTGCAAATTTGACATTATGTCGAGATCCGGAAAGACTGCCTTCTAATTTTGAAATTTTACAAAAAAATTAACGTTTTAAATGTAAAAAATGTTTTATCTCATTGCTAAAATGATATCATGACATTAGCAGTACAATTTAAATCCGATATCAAAATATTGTCTAGTATTGAAAACGGTTGGCGAAATGTAGAAGTTGAGCGCTTTTTTAGTTCAATGAATTTATTTAAATCAAAGATACGTAACCGAATGTCTTTAAGTGCTGTTAACGCATTACTTCAAATTAAAAATGGATTAAAACAATAAAATTCTTGTTTTGAAGATTACGAAATTCCAGACAGTGTTAATTGCCGCATTAATAGTAATGATATTTACAAAACATCGGAATTTGAAATCAAATCTGTTTTATGGCCATTTGATAACAATAACGATGAAAGTATTAGTTTTTTAATTTGGAATAATTATTATAAAATTTTGATTTTTTTTTAATTAATGTACTAAAATGTATCAGCTTGCACAAATAAATGAATGCAAAAATACATAATATGTATGTGCAAATTTTTTTATTCTTCTTCTTTTTTATTGTTGAGTTTTTTGTTAAACTATGTATATTGTAAAAGTCTGTTTTTTGTTATATGTTTGCTGCCTTATTAAAATTTTTTTTTTTTTGCATTTATAAGCCTTAAAATAAATGAATTTTGTAAGGCAATTTTACTTATTAATTATGTATGTAATTCTACAGAAATATTTTTTTATGAATGACCGCTGAAAAAAATTTATTATCTAGTACAAATGAACACAAACATATTTGTTTAGTTTGTTATTTTTGTTAAGTTTTATTTTTTAATTTTGTTTGTTTGCAAAAGCCTTGAACCAAAGACAATAAATTTATAAAGATGTTGCACTTTGAACATTTAAAAAATCAAAAATTATGAGCAGTTTTATGGTAGCGGGGGTAAGAGATAAGAGGGAAAAAATTTCTGTGAGCGCAACTAAAACTCAAGAGAGCACAATATTCGTTTGTAAACAAGACAGATTTATACACACATGCGTTTAAAAATGTGTGTGGATGTTCATAAGAAATGTTTTGTTAAAGGAAAGTATTGAGAGATAAAAAACACATTTAACATATAGAAACGTACATACATACTTTCATATCTACATATAAACAAGAATGTGCTTCATAAAATTTTATTTCTGAATTTTATTTTTCCTACTTATTTAAAAATTGTTTATAAAATAAGCTTAAAAACGAAACTATATGACTGCTCTTGTAATTGTAGGGTAACAATATATTTTTATTTAAGTATTTTTAAAAATATGCATAATCGCACCGAACTAATCATACCCTAAATTACGTAGTAATTTTTTTAGCATTTAATCTTGTGGATACTTAATATGTTTTTTAAGAAATTTCAAACAATGGCACTTATTTATGTATATTATTTATTAAATTTTTTGTTAAGTTTACTTAACCTGCATATAGGTATAATATATATAAACCCCAATATGAATTTAATAGCTAAATTTATAAATTAGAATTGCCAAACAAAATAAATTACTGGCGCTTTAAAATTTAGACTTTCCCAGTACTTGTTCTTTACACTCATGTGTTTCCCATGAGCAATGCTTTCTTAGCAACATAAGTATAAGCAAATTCGAAACTTCCAACCTGTTTTTGTGACAAGAGTTATTCTCGTCAAACCAGACATAACAATTTTAGTACACTATACACATTGCTTCGTAATATATTTTTTATGTTTTTAGCTGCTGTTTTTACAAAATAGTATTTATAAGACCTTTATGCGTGTTTTTATAGTTCTTAGAACGGATATACATTTCCGATGTATATGTCAGAATTTGTCAAGGTTTAATTATATCTATTATTCTGCATTAATAAAAAAAATTAAACAATTAAAAAAAGAAAATCTTTGAAATATCGCATTTTTCGCAATTTTCCATATTTTACACCAAGAACTTTCTATTTTTCATTTGGAAAGCCATTAAGAAATAATTTCACCCAAAATTTCGTACAAAAAGATTAATTTTAATCTTTAAAATAGTATTATTCCGAACAAATTATTAAAATCACCGATTTTGATTATTGAAGGTAAAAGCACTTCTCGATGGCCATTTCGCTACCGTTTACTTAGCTCTTCAGGAAACTTCTCACAAACATTTTAAATAAACTAAAATTTTTTGTTCAAACAATAAAGTAAATACAAAAACAAAGTTTAAGCAAAAACAACAATTATCAACGCTGGGGGCAAATTACGGCATTCGATATCGATGAAAATTTACATTTAAATTCTATTGAAATTTCGATCGATATCGAGTGTCGTAATTTGCCACCTGATTATATTTTTCTTTATATACTCTATAAGGCTGACTTTTTTTCGGATCTTCTATCCATTTAAAAGATGATGAAAAAGAAAATTAAGAAAACAAATGAAATATCACAACACACCACGATAATTTATTTATGCCTTTTATATGGGCACTTGCAAGTTAATAATTAAAATTAAATTACAGGAATTTTAAATTAAATTTATTATCTTTAAAAAATATTGAGCTAATTATCCCGAACAAATTATTAAAATCACCAATTTTTTTTTTCAAATTTTCGACTTTTATGGAGGGATTTTCAAAAATTTTCTTCCGTAAAAACCTTCTACTTGAAAATACGAACAACTGGCAAAAAATGTTACAGAAATCGGCATTACTATACATTTTATGAATTACTATATAAAGTATATTCATATGGCCATTTCACTGCTGCTATTTTAGCTCATTAGTGGATTTAACCCAAATTTTGTATAGAAAACTTAAAAGTCTTATATCAAAAGCCAAATTGATTAAATAAGAACTCTATTGAATCAATAAAAGAAAAAGACAGCAACAAAAAGACAGTATACAAAAACACAGCAAACATTCAGTAACTAAAAAAGTAAAGTAAATTAAAATCGAAAAGGTTCCGAATAATAAATTTTCATATTGATAATAAATGAATTTATTATTCGGTGCAAATCGATGTTATTTCTTTTATACAACAACATACAAATACACAATCGGTAACATTGGTTTACGTTGGCTATTTTATAATGTATATATATACACATTCGTAAGCACGTATATACAAATGAATTAATGTGAGATGAGAGTAACAAGTTTGCTGAGAATAATAATCTCTCTTTGTGATTTTACTCTTAAAGTGGCAGTAGCAGTACGTCCATCGACAAAATATTCACTGGATGTAGAATGTACTGCAGTAAAACATCTTAGTATATTTATAGTCTTTGCTTGAACTTTAAGACTGCTTTATTGTTATATTTTCAATACAAAAAATTTATACTTTTTTTGAAAAATTAAAAAAAAAAGGTTTTAAATAAAAAATAAATTCTAGAACTTGGTGCGTTTTTTCTTAAATGGTGCTTTTTTTCTCTACTTTGGTGCGTTTTTAAATTTCAAAGTTGACAACGCTGGTCTTAACATAATATTTGTAATAGATGTAATAATCATTATCATTGTTGTTATGAAATTCAAAAACAATGCCACCACTATTGCTAATAAAGTGAATATTGAAAAAGACCCTAAAACAGATGATATAGAGTTAGAAAATATATGGCTTCAACTAAGAAATGGTAAAATGAAAAAAAAAAAAAACAAATATGTACTACACAAAACAAAAGTTGTTTAATTTATGTCATGAAAATGAATAATAAAAAAACCAGGAGAGTTTTGTACTGAGGGTGGAGGAGTTACGTACGAAACCGCTAGTTTCTTTTATATATAATTACAAACTTAATGAAACTAATAATAACTGCTAGTGAAGTGTAATGTAATATAGAAGTTTTAAATTACATTTAAATTTTCAAGAAATAACATATGGGCATGTTCTGTCATTCGCCAACTTTTGTTTTACATGTTCTGAAACACGCGGTTTGCTTGCGATTTGCGTGTTTTAAACTTATGTTCGAAAAACAAAAACATGATTTTGCGGTGCAAAACATAAACAAACAAAAGAAAATTACAACAAAACGCCAGCAGCTGCAAAGTAAACATATTAATTTTAATTTGTGTATTATTCTACTGTTGTATTAAAATTCAAAAGTTCACTTCAGTATGTGCTTGCGATTTTAAGGCACCAAATTTCTGGCGATCGTGAACTGCAGAACACCTTTCATGTGATTTCAACTCGCATCGCAAGTTTTAAGCGATTTGCGATTGTCAGAACATGCCTGATAATTAGGTAAAAATAGATAATAAAGTTAAAAACTTCAAATGTATCTTAAGAAATTACGAAAACAAAAAGTTTATATTAGCCATTTATGAAGAAACAGAACAAATAATTAAAGACAATTAAAAAACACAGTAATGATTGCAAACGCCGATCAAGCTAATAATACTTTAGTTTTATACAAAAAGCATAACAAAAATATAAAGACTACTGGAAGACAATACGATATTATTAGAGAGGATCCAACCATAAAACTTCAGAAAACAAATAACAAAATTATTACAGAACTTTTAAAAGGAAAACATATAACGAAATTTAAAAAAATAAAAAAGCATATCCATATAGCCATTAAGCTACTGCTCATTTAGTCGATTCAACTCAAATTTTGTATAGAAAATTCAAGAGTCTCAAGCTAAATTAATTAAATAAAAATTATATTCAAACATCAAAGTAAAAAGGAAACAAAAATTCGAAAACTTGTAGACATCAATACAGTAACCGTTGAGTAACCATTGGAAACCATTCATATGACGGTATCTAAAATGTAAAGAATTAGTCTGACTTCCACGTACGGCAGCTGTTTTATACCATCTTACTGCTGGTCCTGTAAATACCAGGGGCTTTCCTAGAGCTTAAATCAGCAGTTGATTTTACGATTTCACGAACATGAAACCTAAGTCATTGTTCGCAAGGACGCCTACATACTACAGGTAGGGATGAAACGATACGACTAAATACAAGTACATATTCGATACTTTCCTCTCGATACCAAGAACTTTTAGCGTCGCTCTTTACCATCGAGTACCAAGCAGTAAAAAAGTACTCGTATCGGTCAAAAATACTCGTTGCATACTGACTTGAAGTTTGCGATAGAAACATGTACATTTTGTTTTTGTACAAATAGATTTCGGAGGTTATAACTTTTGACACTCGAAGAAGGAAAAATCATAACAATCATCTGGGCTGTTAAGGCCACCTGTTGTTAATTCGCCTTGGAAATGTGCATAAATTTGTTATCTTGTATAGACTTTTTGGTAGTTTATTGTCGAAATATTGAGTCTAACTTTGTTTTACAAGTGCCAAGAGGGTATCTAAATGTTTAAAAAACTTCTTCAACTGCAGAAATATTTAATTTGAAATACAGAGTAACGGCATCATGAAATTGAAAATTGACAATAAACTTCGAATTTAGACATGTTTCGATCAAGCATTTCTATAAACAAGTTTTTTAAATAAAACAAAGAAACAAACAAAGAAAACAACTTTCTTGTAAAATTAACGTATCAGTTATATATATATATATATATATATATATATATATATATATATATATATATATATATATATATATATATATATATATATATATATATATATATATATATATATATATATATATATATATATATATATATATATATATATATATATATATATATATATATATATATATATATATATATATATATATATTTTTTTTTTTTTTTATTTTTTTTTTTTATATTTATTATATAAATATAAAAGAAACTTGACGCTGATTTTTTATGTATGGAGTTTGAAATATCCTCAAACGACTGCAATGAATAAATTCACCACTGCCACCACCTGGTACGACGCATTTTTTTGTCTTGTATCACCAAAAAAAAAAAAAATAAATAAATAAAATAAATATGTCAATCGAGCAGTTATAGCGTCGAAAGAGGTGCTATTGGAAATCAGCATGATCGGTCCATGTCCTGGAGACAGCGGGCAAAACACCACGCCAACCTCTAATTTTTCATATCATTTGGAACAATAAAGTAACTCCAATCAAAAAAAATAATATATGGGACGATAGAGAATTAAAAAATAAGAAAAAACATTAAGTGAAAAATTGACGCTCGCCCATATATTCCGAGTTACGGGGCTATGAAATTTTCTAATTTTTTACTCGGCCTTTTTAGGTGAATAAACAGGCTCTTCTTTTGTAATAATCAGGAATTATTTACTTGTAATATGTTTTGAATTAATAAATATCAATATGGGTATCATTTTAAAGCTTTAGAAGAGAGTTTTAAGGAAATATTAAAATGTTTTTAAAGTTCTTAACCAATTAAGAGCCTATGGCATTTTTATGTAAAATTATAGATATGTAGTACCAATTTTTTTATTCTCTGTCACCTTAATATTTATTTTTTTTTTATTGGAGTTACTTCACTAAACTAGATTTATGTAGATCGTGAAGGATATATAAGATTCGGCATAGCCGAATATAGTCCTCTTACTTGTTACTGATAAAATATTAATATTTTACTTTTAATGTCAATTATAAATATTTTAGAAAACTCTTCAACACATACTTTCGATAACCGATATGTATGTACATATGTTAAGAATATCCTTAAAGTACAAAATATTAAGAAAGTCTGTTTTTTATTTTTGAGTTACTTATAAGTATACTCTTTTTTAGAAAATTTTTAAACAATTCTAATAAATTATTTTTGGTGGAGGAAACAAGATATATATAATCTAAGAAGACGCACTTCGAAAATTTGTCTTGAATTTGTTCATGCTTTTAAGAATAAACTTCAAAAATTTTAACTAAATTTTATTTATAGGAGATAAACCTTATTGAATGATACGTAGTTCTTCTATATTGGAGGCCTTTTTTCTTCGAACTGTGTACAAACAAAGAAGTGCTGCAAAATTAACCATTGCTTCAATGTTCTTGCAACATACTCAAAATTCAACCATCTAAATTGAAAATCAAACAAAAAGTGCCATATAACAAAAAAGGGCCAAAAAAGGGTAAAATATATCAAAAAATGCCATAACGAATAATCCGATTGTATAGTTTCAGCGAGCTCTCCTATATATTGTTTTTATAAATTCTGTTCTAGATTCTAAAAATTTATTAAAACGTTCTTGTTCTCTTTTAGCCGATTTTTTAGTTTAGTATATATGTGTAATTGTCTTTGTCTTTGATATTTTTTTTTTCACTTACTAGATGCTCGACATCTCCGGAATAAATTGTAATAAAACCTCATTTATTTTCATTGGCAGAGAAATTGCTGGAGGGGAATAAACTGCTGAGATAACAAAGTTTCAAAGTCTTCGAGGTAGATACACATAGCCTGAAGTTAGACTTCTCTAAAATTGCGTAATAAGTAGTACTAAATTTGGGCATTAATTAGCGCCCACACGCCCTATTACGGGGGTCCTTTGTATCATACAATGTGTAGCCATTTATAACAAGCCTCGTATAGTTAAATAGGTCCTAGAAATCAGCATGACATCAATTTTTGTGGTTCACAAGAAAGTAAGTTAAGTTTTTGATTTTACGATATCAGCTCAAGAAACTTGTTGACTGGTTGGTTCAGCTAAAGGCAAATACTTGGGTTTTCAAAGTATGGTGTCTACTTTGCGGGAATAACTGGTTTTTGATATTGAAATTGCAAACAAGAAAACCTCTGTATTCAGCAGTGTGACTTCCACCGCAGTTATCTCATTTTCATCTTAACATTTTGGGGTGATGCAGCATGTTTTGCAAGATAAATGGAGTGATTAACCGTGTCAAAGGCCGTGGGTAGATCTAAGGCAGCGTTGACACGGATTCTGCTGATTAGGGCCATCAGCGATCTGGTTAGCTGTCACATTGAAAGCAGTAGTTTTGGTTAAGGATTCGCTGCAGCCATGTTGATGTGTGGCGAGCAAAAAGTGCTGGTTTAAGTTTGGCAATAGCAGCGTTTCTAAAACTTTTACTACGGATGATAAAAGGGAGATTAGGCAGTAAGATGCTGCCATTGTAGTGGGTTTTTTAGGTTTTCGTATTTGAATTTTTCGTGCAACCTTCCAGACATGACATATTGGCGAATCGAAAGTTGTAAAAGATACGTGCGATATTCGAGTGATACTGGGCCAAATTTTTTCAAAGAGATGCCATAGGAGAAATAGCTTAAGAGGGTTTTGACATGGAGGTAATATTTTCACGTCATCGAGAGTGAAGGAAATTGGCATCGAATCACGTTTCGGAATCTTGGTTCTCCGGATACGGATCTTCTAACCCTATTATACGCGGTGGGGTGTGCGACAAACTGCCGGTATAATGATTTTGAGAATTTTTTCGCACTGCGAGATTTTTTGCTGCAGTTTGAAGCAAATAGTAGACAAGAAGTTTTTCGAGCTACTGTGCATTTGTTAAGGTATTTAACTATTTGTTGCGGGAAGATTATTTTTCTCAACCCTCAACGGTTGAATTTCTTGTAAACGATCACGTTCTTGAGCTAAGCTGTTAAATATTTTGAATTCTTCATCCCTCCTGGCACATGTAGGATAGGGTAATTGAGCCAGTAGGCTCTTTTATAATTAACACAGATGCGCTTATAAGGTCAACGAAGTCACTTAGCTTCCCAGTAGCAACTACAATGAGAATGTGGTCAGAGTTAATTTCTGATTTCTATTTCAGTGTCATGCTCTTAACAGCTCATAACCTCTGGGTAGAGGTCAGGTACGGAAGGGATTGGTAGGACTGTCAGCTGATATTTCGTTCTATAATGAACGCCAGTCTTTACGAGGATGCCTATCCTAAACACCTCTGACAATGTTCTAATTCTCAGAGGCAAAGAGTACAACTACCAGTCAGCCTTGTTTCCCGGATAGCTGCTATGAGTATATTGTAATTGTACATACAGTCAAGGACTAAAGTCATCATACATACCCAAAATTTCATATATTCGCCAAACAAAAAGTGCAAAAAAAATTTGTGTACCAGGCATATTTAATTCCATTTTAATTATGAAACAAAAACAAACATTTTCATTCAACTCAAAAAATAACGATAAATACAGAACAAATAAATTATAAAGATGGACAAAAGTGTGCATACAATGTAGTCTCTTCTGTTTTAATCATAATTTGCAACCTGTAATTATTCAAATACGGTTAGTTTCTTGCAATCGAGATGGGCCTCCGTATCTGGTGAACTATATTTTTTGGTATTTTTGTATATATTATATATTTCAATTGTCAAGATGAGTAAGCGTAAAGAAATTGGCATCGATGTAAAAGATATTATTGTTCAAGAGCGTAAAATAGGAAAATCTTATCGCGAAATTAGCAAAAATTTTAAAATACCTTTTGCCACTGTCCAATACATAATCAAAAGTACAGAAAAACTGGTTCCGTAGAGATTAAGCCCAGATCTGGACGACCGAAGAAGCTCTCTAGGCGAGATGTCACTTTTATTTTAAGAGAAGTGGCAAGAAATCCGTGAATATCAGGGCCTAAACTAGCAGAAAATATCGAAAATATTACGGATTAGAAAGTTCATCCAAAAACGGTTTAAAGAACGTTACGAGCTAAAGGGTATGCAAGCAGAGTTCCCCGCAGAAAGGCTGTCATATCTGAAAATAATCGAAGACTGCCTTGAATTTGCAAAAACACACATTAACAAAGGCCCAGATTTTTGCAAAAAGGTATTGTTTACGAATAAAAGCAAGATTACCTTGTTTGGAAATGACGGGCGTGAAAAAGTTTGGGGAAAAAAATACAGCACTTGAGCGAAAGAATATTGTGCCCACAGTGAAACATAATGGTGGCAACGTAATGGTTTGGGGCGCCATTGCTGCATCTGGAGTTTGTCGGTTGGTGTTTATTGATGGTATTATGTACCGATACTATTATAAACAGCTTTTAGAATGCAATTTGCAGCCATCAGTTGATATGTTGGGTATTGGCCAGGGTTGGATCTTACAACAAGACAGTGATCCCAAACATACAGCGAACGTTGTGAGAGATTGGCTGATTTATCATGCACCAAGGCTGTTGAAATCGTCTCCACCTAAACGCAATTGAGCACGTTTGGGATATTTTAAAGCGGAAAATCGGTTATGTTAGTGTTACCAACAGAGAAACGTTAAAGGAAGCATTACAAAAGTGTTGGTCCGAAATTACTCCTGACATCACCGAAAATTGTGTCGCTTCAATGCCGAGACGTCTGCAGGCAGTGATTGATGTTAACGGTGGGCCAGCAAAAAAATTAATCTAAAACTAACTACTTTTTTGAAGTCAAAAACATTTTTTGTTATGTATGAACACTTTTGTCCATCTTTATAATTAGTTAATTCTGGATTTATCGTTATTTTTTGAGTTGAATGAAAATGTTGGTTTTTGCTTCATAATTAAAACGGAATTCAATATGTCTAGTACACAAAATTTTTGCAGTTTTTGTTTGGCGAATATATGAAATTTTGGGTATGTATGAAGACTTTAGTCCTTGACTGTATGCTTTGTGATGTCTTAAGACCATTATAATTTAATTGCATGATCTGAAATAATCTACTGGGACTAGTATTTCGTTTTAACTGCTGAACGGTTTTTTGTGGTAGTGTAATGTATTAAGGTAGTGTTGTTTTTATTGGTTGTGGCAGCGAAGGTGACTTGTAGTGGACGGTGATGCTGGCGGCTGTTGTGGTCGTTGCACAGAATGACGCTAAGAAATTAGCACTTTAATCCATGTGTGACCTTTAATTTTTTTAACACCTCATATGACATTTTGTATAACAATTGAACTGTACCTATGTTATACTTCTCCGAATTATCCTGTTGCATACTGAGCTAATACATTGATTATATTTATTGCAAGAGGAACAGTAGTGCTGCTCTTAGGCGGTTATGCCCCGACGTAACAGAAGAAAAATAGACTGGGAGCGGAAACGGTCCCTCCATCAAGATTTTCTTTCGAGTCCACCGATAATAGCAAATCGGCGGGACAATGAAATTGCAGTGAACGCATTAATTAATGCGTTTGAACGTGCTTCCCGTGCTTCTCAATGAGGTTAAGAGATCGGGTAACTAGTCGGCTTACAAATCCTCAGTGAATAGATTTAAAAACATAGTATGGAATAGATTTAAAAATATAGTAAAGAATGCGAAGAAATGGCCCTGGAGATCCCTTTGCAGTGGAGTAGAGGGTTCTTCAAAAACGAGTACACTTCAAGATCCTCTCGGCTTCGCGCATTGTCCTTAGTTTTATTAAGAAACCATGTGGCAATTGGACCTTGAGTGCACAGAAGACCCCAGAGGTTCTCATGAAAACTTATTTTCCAGGCTCTACTCATTTCAGGGGAGAAAGCTCAGCCATCCTTGACTGCCACGCATCAGTTCCCTTCCCTATAAATAGGGAAAGACTAATATGGGCTCTAAATAGTGTTGACCCGTTTAAATCAGCGGGTCTGGTTGGTGTTATATCAGCTGATCTTCAGCACAATGCGAACACTGTTATACCTTGGTTGATTCGGATATGCACAGCATGCATTGCATGGTCTTTTATCCCGGAACGGTGGACTTTTTGCTCCGTGGTCTTCATTCCCAAGGGTGGGAAGACTACTCATACTGTGCCGAAGGACTAGACCTACAAGTCTATCTTCCTTTTTCTTGAAAACATTGGAATGGAGAACTGACCTCCATTTGGGGACTGCAATATATCCGGATCTACTCTCCTCATTACAACATGCGTATATTAAGGGCAGATCCGTTGAGACGGCACTACACACGCTTGTGGGGTTTATATAGAAATCCTTCAAGCATTAGCAATATGGATTGGTTGCTTTGTAGATATAGAAGGGGTATTCAACAGTGTGAAACCAGAGGCCATTGCGATGGCCCTGGAGAGAGCTTTGTATGGAACCTTCTAACCAATAGCGTCATTACTTCCAGTATGGGGCAAGCTACCATGTATAGGGTAGCTAAGTGGGGTATACCACAAGGGGGTATTATCACCCTTTCTTTGGAACCTCGCCATTAACACATTGCTGACATATGCAGATGCATATGCAGTTGCAGTGTCAGGATCGGCGATGGGCTGTGTCAGTAGGTGGTGTACCGTGAGCGGGCTTAGCGAGAACGCTCGAAAGACGGAATGGAGTGGAGCTTGGGTTATCTGACATGCGAAGTGTCTGGGTATCATGCTAGACTCCAAACTGTCATCGAACCCTAATGCCCGATTTCGGACGGACAGGGCTCTTTATTAATGTAGAAAGGCTGTAGGCAGTAACAGGGGTGTCAACCCCGGCACGGTGATTAAACCCATACTAATGTATGGGGTTCTTGTTTGGTGGCCTGCACTGGCCTGCACGACTTTGAAGACATTATGGCCTCAGTATGAGAGGAGGAGCAGATCAGCAAATCTGCTAAGGTTTCCTCGAGGACAGCTGCGCATACTGGTGGATGTGCTGACAGGGCACTGTGTTATCGGTACCCATGCTAGGAGACTGAGTCTTGCACACCATGACTACTGTAGGAGTTGTCAGGATGAGGAATAATCGTTGGAGCATCTGCGCTGCCATTGTCCTGCTCTATCTGGGAACATCCGGTCTTCGGGGTGGTTTGGTGATGGATCGTGATGAAAACATAGGGACCTGAATTTATCCTTTGGTCATTCCTTTCCAACACAACGTACCATTTAGCACCTAATTAACTGGGTTTTCTATTGCCGACAGCCTGTGCAACCTAACCTAACCAAGGTTTGGACCCATTCGCAATGGACCCGATTGGCTAGTGAGACCTGAGCACCTTTTCAGGAGGCACCAGTTATTACAAACTGTGCATTAAATGATATGATGTTGCGCGTTATTCTATTGCGACACACTAAACAAAAGATCTGTGGACCAAAATTTGTCTCAATACCAGATATAATTAATAATATTCGTCGTTGAAAACGTAATCCGCTTGTTTCCCTTTCCTTAATATTAATGCTACTAACGAAGATTTTGGGCTTTATCCTCGATTTCCACTTGGGTTTTCCATTTTTGGACGTTATCTCTTGCTGATTTTGTTTTAATGCGAGTATGTTCGCAGCTAAAAGTTGATTCTCTTGCATTGAATTTTGTTTTGTAGTGTTCACTATAATCGATAATGACTTATTTTCATTGCTTTCATTACTAAAAATATTGGAGAGAACATAAACGGACGATTAACAGTCAAAAAAACCGTATTAAAAAAAACCGCCTTTTTTTTAATACGGTTTAAACTAATTTCCTTGGCATTATGCTTGTATATAGTATGTATATAAACCTCTGTTTATATGTTTTATGCCATCCAGAGAGTGTGCTGTAAATAAGTTATAAAATTCATTTTATTTTTAGTTTAAAGTAGGGTAAAATAATAATACAATTTCATATTTATTAAAAGTTACTTAAAGGCTAAATAGACCATTAAACATTTATGAACACTTTTTGTCGACTTTGCTTATTAAAGGCTTATTATGCTCTTAAAGTACGTTCAAAATTACTCCGTTAATACATAATTATTAAGTTATTGAATAGGTGAATGATTATTTTTATGATGATACCAACATTAAAAAATTGTAACAATGAGATTGTTTTAGAATGTTTAAAGTGTATTAAATACAATAAAATAAATAAAAATAATAAATAGATAATAATAATAAATCTTATTTCTTTGATAAACGACTTTTTTTGGACAGCTTGTATGTGGGTATGGTGTATTTTGGTCTCTTTGTTGACAGTTTTTTTGTATAGTTAAATAGGTCCTAGAAATCAGCATGACATCAATTTTTGTGGTTCACAAGAAAGTAAGTTAAGTTTTTGATTTTACGATATCAGCTCAAGAAACTTGTTGACTGGTTGGTTCAGCTAAAGGCAAATACTTGGGTTTTCAAAGTATGGTGTCTACTTTGCGGGAATAACTGGTTTTTGATATTGAAATTGCAAACAAGAAAACCTCTGTATTCAGCAGTGTGACTTCCACCGCAGTTATCTCATTTTCATCTTAACATTTTGGGGTGATGCAGCATGTTTTGCAAGATAAATGGAGTGATTAACCGTGTCAAAGGCCGTGGGTAGATCTAAGGCAGCGTTGACACGGATTCTGCTGATTAGGGCCATCAGCGATCTGGTTAGCTGTCACATTGAAAGCAGTAGTTTTGGTTAAGGACTCGCTGCAGCCATGTTGATGTGTGGCGAGCAAAAAGTGCTGGTTTAAGTTTGGCAATAGCAGCGTTTCTAAAACTTTTACTACGGATGATAAAAGGGAGATTAGGCAGTAAGATGCTGCCATTGTAGTGGGTTTTTTAGGTTTTCGTATTTGAATTTTTCGTGCAACCTTCCAGACATGACATATTGGCGAATCGAAAGTTGTAAAAGATACGTGCGATATTCGAGTGATACTGGGCCAAATTTTTTCAAAGAGATGCCATAGGAGAAATAGCTTAAGAGGGTTTTGACATGGAGGTAATATTTTCACGTCATCGAGAGTGAAGGAAATTGGCATCGAATCACGTTTCGGAATCTTGGTTCTCCGGATACGGATCTTCTAACCCTATTATACGCGGTGGGGTGTGCGACAAACTGCCGGTATAATGATTTTGAGAATTTTTTCGCACTGCGAGATTTTTTGCTGCAGTTTGAAGCAAATAGTAGACAAGAAGTTTTTCGAGCTACTGTGCATTTGTTAAGGTATTTAACTATTTGTTGCGGGAAGATTATTTTTCTCAACCCTCAACGGTTGAATTTCTTGTAAACGATCACGTTCTTGAGCTAAGCTGTTAAATATTTTGAATTCTTCATCCCTCCTGGCACATGTAGGATAGGGTAATTGAGCCAGTAGGCTCTTTTATAATTAACACAGATGCGCTTATAAGGTCAACGAAGTCACTTAGCTTCCCAGTAGCAACTACAATGAGAATGTGGTCAGAGTTAATTTCTGATTTCTATTTCAGTGTCATGCTCTTAACAGCTCATAACCTCTGGGTAGAGGTCAGGTACGGAAGGGATTGGTAGGACTGTCAGCTGATATTTCGTTCTATAATGAACGCCAGTCTTTACGAGGATGCCTATCCTAAACACCTCTGACAATGTTCTAATTCTCAGAGGCAAAGAGTACAACTACCAGTCAGCCTTGTTTCCCGGATAGCTGCTATGAGTATATTGTAATTGTACATACAGTCAAGGACTAAAGTCATCATACATACCCAAAATTTCATATATTCGCCAAACAAAAAGTGCAAAAAAAATTTGTGTACCAGGCATATTTAATTCCATTTTAATTATGAAACAAAAACAAACATTTTCATTCAACTCAAAAAATAACGATAAATACAGAACAAATAAATTATAAAGATGGACAAAAGTGTGCATACAATGTAGTCTCTTCTGTTTTAATCATAATTTGCAACCTGTAATTATTCAAATACGGTTAGTTTCTTGCAATCGAGATGGGCCTCCGTATCTGGTGAACTATATTTTTTGGTATTTTTGTATATATTATATATTTCAATTGTCAAGATGAGTAAGCGTAAAGAAATTGGCATCGATGTAAAAGATCTTATTGTTCAAGAGCGTAAAATAGGAAAATCTTATCGCGAAATTAGCAAAAATTTTAAAATACCTTTTGCCACTGTCCAATACATAATCAAAAGTACAGAAAAACTGGTTCCGTAGAGATTAAGCCCAGATCTGGACGACCGAAGAAGCTCTCTAGGCGAGATGTCACTTTTATTTTAAGAGAAGTGGCAAGAAATCCGTGAATATCAGGGCCTAAACTAGCAGAAAATATCGAAAATATTACGGATTAGAAAGTTCATCCAAAAACGGTTTAAAGAACGTTACGAGCTAAAGGGTATGCAAGCAGAGTTCCCCGCAGAAAGGCTGTCATATCTGAAAATAATCGAAGACTGCCTTGAATTTGCAAAAACACACATTAACAAAGGCCCAGATTTTTGCAAAAAGGTATTGTTTACGAATAAAAGCAAGATTACCTTGTTTGGAAATGACGGGCGTGAAAAAGTTTGGGGAAAAAAATACAGCACTTGAGCGAAAGAATATTGTGCCCACAGTGAAACATAATGGTGGCAACGTAATGGTTTGGGGCGCCATTGCTGCATCTGGAGTTTGTCGGTTGGTGTTTATTGATGGTATTATGTACCGATACTATTATAAACAGCTTTTAGAATGCAATTTGCAGCCATCAGTTGATATGTTGGGTATTGGCCAGGGTTGGATCTTACAACAAGACAGTGATCCCAAACATACAGCGAACGTTGTGAGAGATTGGCTGATTTATCATGCACCAAGGCTGTTGAAATCGCCTCCACCTAAACGCAATTGAGCACGTTTGGGATATTTTGAAGCGGAAAATCGGTTATGTTAGTGTTACCAACAGAGAAACGTTAAAGGAAGCATTACAAAAGTGTTGGTCCGAAATTACTCCTGACATCACCGAAAATTTTGTCGCTTCAATGCCGAGACGTCTGCAGGCAGTGATTGATGTTAACGGTGGGCCAGCAAAAAAATTAATCTAAAACTAACTACTTTTTGAAGTCAAAAACATTTTTTGTTATGTATGAACACTTTTGTCCATCTTTATAATTAGTTAATTCTGGATTTATCGCTATTTTTTGAGTTGAATGAAAATGTTGGTTTTTGCTTCATAATTAAAACGGAATTCAATATGTCTAGTACACAAAATTTTTGCAGGTTTTGTTTGCCGAATATATGAAATTTTGGGTATGTATGAAGACTTTAGTCCTTGACTGTATGCTTTGTCGACTTTGCTTATTAAAGGCTTATTATGCTCTTAAAGTACGTTCAAAATTACTCCGTTAATACATAATTATTAAGTTATTGAATAGGTGAATGATTATTTTTATGATGATACCAACATTAAAAAATTGTAACAATGAGATTGTTTTAGAATGTTTAAAGTGTATTAAATACAATAAAATAAATAAAAATAATAAATAGATAATAATAATAAATCTTATTTCTTTGATAAACGACTTTTTTTGGACAGCTTGTATGTGGGTATGGTGTATTTTGGTCTCTTTGTTGACAGTTTTTTTGTGGTTATATTGTATAACCCACGGGCTTGTTTGGTGATTATTGGTAAAAGGAGTATAGATAATTTAGAAAATAAAATACAAACTAGCTTTACAAATTTACAGTTTATATATAGAATATTAAATAAAAAGAAACAAAACGCTAGTTAAAAACTTCAGTCTCTTGATGCGTTCGGTTTAAAATAAAAAGGCGACATTACTTTCTAACAGAAAATGCACCTACCTTTAACATAAAATTAATTTCAAGTTGGAATCTTTTAAAACATTGCCAAATTAACTGTCATGTTACTTACTTAGATCAGAATGGTTTTATTTCCGTATTAAATATTCCGATCGGATTTGTTGAAGCTTTATTTTGTTAATTAAATGTGACAATATTGTTCTGATCAAAGTAACAAGGCTAATTTATAAATTAATTCAATATAAAATTCAATTTAAATGCTGCAAAAAACTAAATTTAAAGAAAGTAAATCCCACTTTCAACTTTAAAAGTGGGTTTATTCCTAAAAAAATTTTTGTTTTGTTTTCTGAAGAACCAATTTGCAGAGTTAATTCTACTTTCGAGACATGCCTGTAAGTTATTATAATAATTTATTAAAATATCAATGTTTTTATAAAAACATTGCTTTTTTATACAAATATATTTTGGTTAGAAATAAACCTATCTTTAAAATTCACGACGAACAAGCCTTAGATATAAATTTTTGTTGTGTTTTTAGTCTCTCTTAAAAAGATTGTGAATAAATTTACCATTTTCTTTATGTGTTTCCAATCTTTACAATAGCGTTTGAGATTTAATTGTGCTCTTAACTATTTTTTTAAACGAATGTAGCTGTACAGATCTCCAATAAAAACCAAAACTCTCTATAAATATTTCATGTACAAGAGCAACTTCGTCCAGTTGTATTAAAAGAATTGATATCAATATATATGAAACCTATGTGAAAAGTAATTTTTTAATGTAATTTTATTTATTTATTTTTTAAATATTTTAATGGCTATGAAGCCACTAACGTTCAATAAATAGTCATCTTATACTGCGTTTCCACTGACTTGAAATCAACTAGTTTTTAGAACAACATTTGCAGTGTTTTGTAAATTTGAAATTGTGACATAACACTGACATTTTTGCGTAAAAGCAAAAAAACTATGTAATTTTTTTAACTGTTTTTGTTAAATTATTTTTTGTTTTGTTTTTTTAATTACTTTTTTGTAAAAAAAAATATTATTGCTTTCAAAAACTTAAAAGTAATTGTCACTTTTTTTATAAAAACATCCAATGTGAATAGATACAACGGAATTAAACTTGAATATCCTAGACATAAATAACACAGTGTTGCAAAGGCAAAATTAGTTCAAAAAATACATTTTTGACATGATTTGAAATGAATCAAATGATTTAAGTGGTTTTGGTAGCATGAAAAATTTATGGAAGATCTTGCAGCAAAGCATTTGATTTGAGCAAATTACGTGTTTTGGAAACGCACTATATTTTATTAAACAAAGAAAAAAAGTTTCAGTGCGAGAAAACTATTTTGACCACATATGGCGCCTAACCCGATAATTCGTTGAGTTTCTAAGTCAGTGGATATAATGATATCTATGACGTTTCCATTGACATAATTTTGTCCAAAACAATTGATTTGCTCAAATCAAGTGCTTCGCTACTTGTCTAGAATATTCCAGTTCAACTCCGTTCTATCTATGCATATTGGATGTTTTTATCGAAAAAGTGACAATTACTTTTAAATTTTTTAAACCAATAATATTTTTTGTTACAAAAGAGTGTTTAAAAAATTTAAAAAGAAAAATATGTAAAACAAAAAATTTAACAATAAATACGATTTTTTACAAAATTTCACATGTTGTTTTTTACGCAAAAAGTGTCAGTGTTACGTCACAAGTTCGAATTTACAAATCATTTCAGCTCAATGGAATCACTTCGAAGTTTTTTTTTTTCTTAAAACTAGTTGATTTCAAGTCAGTGGAAACGCAGTATTACAATCCATGTTAGTCATGTTCATTATGATAGCTACAATGTTTTTTTATCTTTATTTTATAGTCTATAGATGTGAATTCTGAATTAAACGGGAGGTATCCTTTGCATTACGCTGCCGATTATGGTCAATATGATGTATTAGACTACCTGATAAGCATGGGTGCTAAAGTGAATGTAACAAATATATATATATATATCTATATACATAAATTTGTGTATACATATAAACTAAAATTTGATTTACTGCAGGTGACAGACAAACATAATATAACACCACTACTGGCAGCAATTTGGGAGGGTCACACGAAATGTGTCCAATTACTTCTAGAAAAAGGAGCAGATAAAGATGGTAAAGCCCCAGACGGAAGCAAATATTCAGAAGTAGCTGATAATGATGAAATACGAAATCTTCTGTCATAACTTAAGCAATTTTTTTTATAATTTTTGTAAAAATTATTCATTAATTATATTTATTCCGATAAATTTTATTTAGAAATAAAATTATGGCAATTCAAAAAATTGTGATTTTTAAAAAATTAAATATTTTTCGTAAATTTATTTGTCCACAAATCAAACGAGTTAAAAAACGAACCGGTTCTATACGAAGAAGGCATCTTCTATCTCGAAGCCTTGTAAAATAATTTTATGTCGGAAAAAAAATTAATATGCTGGAACTTTAAAGTACCACAGGCCAAGTTTTATAGATTACACCACATCACAATATGTTTGGATGTGAAATCATATTTAAAATTTGTTAATACTGTTTAACGTATCATTTCTTTATTATTACTTTTTTTAGTTCGACTTCACTCCCACTATTATGCCCATTTGTATCAGAATTTCCTTGGGTTGGTCTGTACTTAAAATATAACAGTTTCTTTCACGATGGTTATTGTGCAAATTTGCATATTGTAAATTTGTATGTAATAATAAATAAATAATAATGTGTAATATCACTTATAATTTTGTTTATATTTCTTCTTCTGTATTTGACATCCTCCAAATTTTAATCATTCGTCCCATTGGAAAATATACAACTAACTTATGTTAGACAATACTGCGCCGTCCACAAAAGTCATCGTCCTTCTTTATAAAGCGAAATTGCTTGACTTGTTAATTTTATAGAATAAATTATTTTTAATTTTTTCGCAAACAGGATTTGAATCATCGATCTTATAAATGAATGAAATTTTGACTTTATTTTCGTCTTTTTGGTTCTTTTTAATTTAATTTCTAAACATTTTTAGAAAGAAAAATTATTTATAAATGTATGCGGACGTTTTCCAAAGAAAAATTGGACGCTAGCATAATGAAATCCAGTATTTTCTGGACCGCCACATCCTTCATCAGCATTCTTTGTATCTATCTACCTTATGTTATGTACGTCGTAAACATCATCTATTTAACCAACTAATCTTAATGTTAATTTGGTGAGACCAAGTTCACACACAACTTAAAGCATTTCTCACGTAAACTTCTTAAGTCATCTTTCATTTACCATGTGTAAGTGTGAACCTAAAAATTTTAATATGTGTGAAGAAAATTTAAATATTTTTAGCTTTGCCACAAGCCTTTTAATTTCACAGAGCTCTGTTAGAAAGATAACATAGCCCTGTTAAAGGAATAAAAATGCGATCAAATGCATCGAAACTGTAAATTTTATGGAAACAACGAAATATGGCAAAATGATTGGGATTTGCTTGCGAGGTGTCCTTCTATAGTTCTCCGTTCGCGTGTTGGAACGGGTTTGGGCACTTATATTTTTTATATTTGTATTTCTCTAACGGATGAGCCCATTTTTATGGAAACAACAAAAGATGGCAAAATCGTAATAATATAGAATTGTGTGCGAGGTATTGTTCTTTGATTGTGCGCGCTTGGAATATTTAACAGCGCGAGTTGGAACGGTTTTTGTGCATTTTTAAACTTTTAAAATTTGAGTTTCTCTAGGGGATGAGCTCATTTTTATGGAAACAACAAACGACGGCAAAATCGTAATAATACAGAATTGTGTGCAAGGTATTCTTCTTTAATTGTCCATACTTCGAATTTTTAACAGCGCGAGTTGGAACGGGTTTTGGGCATTTTTAAACTTTTAAATTTTGAGTTTCTCTAAGGGATGAGCCCATTTTTATGGAAACAACAAAAGACGGCAAAATCGTAATAATACAGAGTTGTGTGCGACGTGTTCTTCTTTAATTGACCATACTTGGAATTTTTAACAGCGCGAGTTGGAACATAGGGTGACCACTCGGAGGCAAATATTTGACTCACTTTTTGGCAAATAAATATTTGTTCTTACAAAGCTTTTGTAAAAACAAACAGGAGCAAATAACAGCTCTATAATCAATATTGCCCAGTATTTAAACAAAATTATTATGTTTCGAAAAAGCTCGCTGAACGTTTTAAATTTATAAAATATAGTAAACAATTAAATTAAATTACAGACAATAGTAAATAAATGGCAATTTTTGGAAGAAAAGAGTAAATTAAAAAAGTTGTCGGCAACGCTTATTTTCGAGCGATATATTATCAAAGCTTTTTATATATAATTTGGTATATTTCGAAATTTTAGCTTCAGAACGGAGCAAGGCTTCAAAAGTTCATGTAAAACTGTTGTCGCTTTGGCGATTATTAAATTTCATTTTATAAATGTTTAGTTAAGTGTTGGTTTAAAATAAGTCGCATAAAATTATACATATTTATAACTCGGAAAATACGTATTGCCGCTGTTATTTACTTAACATTTGTTTCTTGAAATATTCATTTCTACAAAGTAAGTAATTTTTATTTTCATTTTGGAATGATATGCTAAACTAGACTGAAGCAAAACTATCTCTACTCTTATCGAGGGCAAGTAATCCTGCCGAAAGCTGTTAGTTCGTAAATTATAGAGGTTTACAATTGTAAACTATATACTGTTATATTTCTGCACATAAACCCATGGTCAGGTTGAGATGCATTTTGTTGTAAAATGCTTATAAATAACTTTTAAATGAAGTTTTATTTGACAACAAGAAGCATGCTTTCACTTTCTCGATTAATTTAAATTAAACAAGAATTCCGCACGCTTAAATTAACCCACCATAAATTAAACTTTAATTAAGGTTTTCAAAGTGCTCGCTCAGTTCGTCTCAGTCGGCTGTAAGCAGAACAAAAACAAAATTATTCTTCCGCCTCACTCAAATCATGAAAATAGAGCTAAGAGTCCGTTTTAAGCACCTAAATTAAAATTATTTTTGCATAACATTCGATTTGCAATTAACCGAGATTTGTTCTATAAGACCTAAGCTAAGAGCTTGTTTTTGCAATTAATGTAAACTGACTTTTTTTCATTATACATATGTACAGGCATGTTCTGACACTCGCATGTTTTTAAAATCGCAAGTGATTTCAAAAACGCCAACTTTTAATTTACATGTTCTGAAACTCACGCGTTTTGCTCTTTTTCAAACTTATGTTCGAAAAGAAAAACATATGATATTATGGTGCAAAACATAAATAAACAAAAGAAAATTACAAAAAATGCCTGCAGCTGCCTTGCTTAGTTTCATTTCTTAAAAAAAGAACGAATTAAAAAACGGACGCTTGGAGATTATAGGAATCCAAAGAATATTCCAATCCAATGTATATTTATTAATTTAAAAAAATAACAAAAGCAAAGAAATTTTTTGGCGACAAATAGATTTTCTATTAGTGATATTGCATTTAGCATCTTTGATGTTAAAAGGTTATGTACGTTGGAAGTAAAGGCCAGGATTCACTATCATACACAATCGTACGATTTAATCACACAAAAATCTGACAGAATTCTGTCCTACTTTAAAAATCGTTTCAAAATGGCGTTGTACGTGCCACACTGTTATACATAAAAGATGCAAAAAACATATGGTTTTAATATTTTATGTAAACAATTAATTCTTTTGCATAGGTACAAAAAAATTGTCATACCTCTTGTAAAAAAAAAATTAAGTAAATGTATACAAAAGAAGAAAAAGTAAAAATTTTGTCATCGGTGATGGTAATATGTAAAATTTTAAAATTAAAAAAAAAACAAGAAACAAAAGAACAAAAAGTTTTTGGTGCCGGCAGTGGTTGCTTCGAAGATACAGCGGGAAAGACTTCACAAACTTTGTTGATAACGAGCTACGGTTGGAGGACCCAGAATGTTTTAGGAATTTTAGTAGATTATCCAGGGAGAGTTTTGACAAACTCCTGGGCATTGTGAAGCCACACATCGAAAAGAAGGACACAGGAAGCCATTTCTCCGACTACACGGTTAGTACTTTACCACTTATGTATGTAAAAAAAACTTATTAGTTTTCCAGACTATTAAGATTCCTGGCCACTGGGAACTCATTTAAGGACTTATCCTATGGATTTAGAGTTTCTCGACAAGCTATTTCCTACATTGTTTCTGAAACTTTGGAATCAATTTATAGAACTCTTTCACCAAAGTATTTAAAGGTATGATTAAACAAATAAAAAGATGTTTTATGCTTTATAAATGCATTCATTGTATCAGTGCCTTTTATAATTTCATTATTCTCATTAAATATTATTTTTTTAAGGCGTGTCAATCAGCCAGTGAATGGATATCCGTTGCCAATGATTTTAAAAATATGTGGAATTTTCCAATGTGTCTTGGAGCTATAGGTAAATATAATGAGATTAATTTTTTATCGTAATAATTTTTATTTTACATTTCGTTAAAGATGGTAAGCATGTTGCCATAAAGGTTCTACCTACAGATGGGTCCTATTATTATAATTATAAAGGGTTTAACAGTATAATACTGTTGGCTGTAGTAGTTGCCAGGTATAAGTTTTTAATGGTCGATGTCGGTACCAATGGCAGAGCTAACGACGCCGCAGCTTTTAACACCTCGTCAATTGGAACTGCCATTAAAAACAATTCTTTAGATTTCCCTAATGATGATGTCCTTCCTGGAACAAATTCAAAGGTAAAAATCTGCAAAATTAAAAATCTTCCAAAAACAATCTGTTTTGAACTTTTCTGCAGGTTCCATATGTTTTCATTTCTGATGAAGCTTTTCGTTGAAGTTCGCGGGTCTTAAAACCATATAGTGACAGAAAACCAGATCAAAACAAAATATTTAACTACAGGTTATCCAGAGCTCGCCGTGTTGTGGAAAATGCGTTCGGAATTCTTTCGAATAGGTTTAAAATTTTCCAAAAACAAATAAACCTATCTCCAGAAAAAGCTTAAATTATAACACTGTCTTCCTGTGCCCTACACAACTTTCTGATATGTGAGGGGAAAGATATTACGCCATACGTGGAAGAGACATTCAAAATAACTTCACTTCAAAAAAGTCCAGGCAATAAAAGCGCAATTGAAGCTAAAGATGTAAGGGAGAAATTCTCTTTATTTTTTAACAATACTGACATACTACCTTGGAAAAATGAAGCAATCAAAAAATTCAATTTTTAAATTTAAGATATTGGTTTTATTACTTTTTTATTAAAAAACAGTCCTACTGTACAAATATTTTCAAATTTAATACATTAATGAAAATAAAAAAATGAAAATAAAAAAAACAGTCCTACTGTTATAACGTTATAATTTAATACTAACTTAACTAAAAATAATTTAGTTAATAAAAATAAAGTTATTAAAAACAGTCTTTTCAGTACTTTAAAAAAGTCACCTAGAATAAAAAATTTAACATTAATAAAAATAAGGTAACAAAACTCATTTGGTTTTATTAAAAAAAAAACAGTCCTACTGTTATAAGGTACACATGGCTTAATACTAAATACTAATAATTTAACTAAAAAATTTAATTCATATTCAATTCATTATGAATTGCATTACTAAAGAGATTATCTCTTCACTTAACTCATCCTTTAGTGCTTTATCTGTTATGTCAGACAGGTTCTCTTGCAAAAATAGGAGCAAGCTTTCATCATATCTAGATGATGCGAACGGTTGTGTTAAATTTTCCAAAAGTTCTTTTGCCTGCAAAAGAAGTTCGTCTTCAGGACCCATAACGGCAGAAGAATTTGTTTTCCTTTTTTTGGAAGACGAGGCAGGTGCATCGGACTCAGTTTCTTCAGAAAAGTCAGTAGATTCAAGATCTACGACCTGCGAAATTTCAAGTTTACATACATAACTACACACAAACTGATTTTATAATGCGAACATACATACCATAGGAATTGACGAAACGCCTTTCTTGGTATTCACGTATCCTTGTAAGAAATTTAGGTTTTCAAACCAATAAGCGGTTGGGATATAAATTTCTTCATACCCACAACCGCTTTTGTAACTTTCCTTAATTTTTCCTAATTCCCGGCAATACTGGGTCCGCAAATAATTTATTTTAGTCTGTAAAATATAAGTATAGAAAAAATGGGTTAGCTTCACGCTTACCTTTATTTCACTCGATGTAATATTTGGTATGTGGGTTTCTAAATCTATTGCCACTTTTTCCAAAGAGGCATTTCTTGCGTGTTTGTTATGGTACATATCGTTTTTTGGATCGTACAAACACTCGTGTTGCTCCCAAGCTTCAATTAAAGCTAAGACGGCACTTTTTGGCCATTCAATCTGAAAATAAATGAAACGTTTGGATGACTACAGTATTTTATATAAAATATAATTTAAAACAATACACTAACTTTTATTATTCTAGGATTATTCATTTTTTTGCACAATTCTTTTTTTTAACAATTCGTATGTGCCACACTATTATACAAAAAAGATGCAAAAACATATGGTTTTAATATTTTGTTGTTTTTTCTCCTCATCATCTTAAAAAAATCAACCCTGATCGCATAGAGAAAAATATTTTATGAATTATTTCAAAAGATTATAAAATCGTACAGATCTGTCAAAAACTCTGTCACACACATACAATTTTAGTCCACACTATCATACTTTTTAAGCACACATGATATTTTTGACAGATCGTACGACTGAGTATGATAGTGAATCCTGGCTTTAATCAGTACTTAAAAAGTGTTTTTGTTTATTTTGTTAATTATAACATGCACGTTCGGAACTCAATCATCCAAAAAGTAATTTTAATAATTTTTTAAAGGTCCCTTAACACTTGAATCGCACATTTAATAAGCACCGAATATTTTATAAGAACTGAAAATTAAAATAAACACATATTTTTTGACTACCGACTAATACTAGTATATTTTCGAACATCAATTAAAACAGCTGTTTCTATTAAATTGCCAGTACTCAAGAAAAAATTATATTCGTTTGACGGTAAGTTATAATGTTGCAATTTTTAACAACTATATACGAGTGTTTTTCCTCTATTTCTATTGGGACTTTGTGTCCCAATTAAAATTTTGCATATTTACAGTTAGATTCTTTGTGAAATTTATTTTTATTTAAATATATTATTTGTCTTCACTTATATAAAATAAGCCGCTGTAGTTTTAAAATTATAATTATTACTTTTAGAAAATTTAAGTAAAAAAAATAAAATATAAAAAACTTTTGTTAAGAATTGGAATCTAATTCCTATTTAGCATCATCCTCTTATTGTGCTCCTTCTTAAGAACACCTTTTGAAGCTTCTTTTATTTGCACTTTCTATTTATTAAAAATTTTCTTCTCACATCACCATTATGTGTAATAGTTATTTTCATTGTAATCTGTATACATAATACATGCGTTATTTATTTTATTGCCATCAGTGCCTGAAATCGCCAAATATTTGTAAGGAGCAAACAATACCACAGCTGATTTTTGGGAAATAAAATTATTTGCCAGCAAACAAAAATGCTTCTAATGAGGCCACTCGATGACAAATATTTTATTTATTTTTAGGCAAATATTTTTTTCTTACAAAGTTTTTGAAAGAACAAATAGAGGCAAATAACAGCTTTATGATTAATGTTTCCCAGTATTTACACTAAATTATTAAGTTTCGGAAAAACTCGCTACAAATAAAATTACAATTAATAGTGGATAAATTGCAATTTTTGGAAGAAAAGATAAATTATAAAAGTTTTTTTGACACATACTTTTCGAGTTATATATCAGCAAAGTATTTTATATATAATTTGGTATATTTCGACATTTATGCATATTTATGGTGCAAAGTTTCATGTAAAAAAGATGTGCACTGGGGATTCTTAAATGTTCTTAAATATATTTTTATGCGTTGCGGCTAAATTATTTACTCAAAATTTTTTTCTTGAAATATTTATTCCTACAACGTGAGTAACTTTTGTTTCATTTTGGAATTCTATGCTAAACTTTATTGAAGCAAAACTATCTTTACTTCTACCAAGGGCAAGTAATCCTTCCGTAAGATATTATTTCGAGAATTATTGAGGTGTGAAAATGTAAATTACATAGTGTTATATATTGCACATAAACCTATGATAACGTGGAGATGCATTTTGTTTAAACATGCTTATAAATAACTTTTAAATGAATTTGTATATGACAACAATCAACATGTTTTCACTTTAAGCATCAATATCAATTTATTTATATTAAAAAAGAATTTAGCACGCTTAAATTAAACTTAAATTAATATTTTCAAAGTGCCCGCGTATTTTAACTGCATGGAATGTCAAAATTGCTATCCATATGTAATTTGTTGTGTATGTCAAAATCTGTGTTTAACATACGGTTTACAATTATCGTGTTCAAACTTGCATATGTTACGTACGTACGACATAACTTCTGGTGGTTGAAAAGAAAACTAAAATGCTTAAAGCAGTGACTCGTCATTTTTTAGCAATAACTATTTGAAAACAACGATAAGCACAATACTACCTTTTCTTATTAGTATTTATATCAAAATTACTATATATTAACCCTTATCGGACGCGACTTTTCACACGTTTGATTCTCACCAGGTTGTAGTTATTTTTAACAAATATGAAAAAAAACAATAGTATGTTATTATACATTTATATTCATTTCTTTTCAGATTTGTTACAAATTATTTATTTTTTGTACAACTACTACATGTCTGAGTTTCTGATAATTATTTATATACTTGTAAGGTATGGTATTTTTTAAAAACAAATCTCATCAATAGACAGTATGTTTCGACATAATTCGCCTTGTCACTTCACACGTGCCATACGACCGTTGCAGAAAAGTACTGTTGTCACGTCAGAGGTGACTTACGACCGATAAGGGTTAAATTTACCATAATATAAAATTGCACTTAGGACGTATTTGTAATAAGAACATGTGACAAGCTGAAAACTGCACGTTCAAATCAGGTACTTGGCGTAGTTCGCATGAAGTACATGTTACAAACTTAAAATTAAGGTACTGGGCACATTTTTTCTTGTTTATTTTTATATTGAAGTTGTTAGTTGCCCTAAAAAACAATTAACATAGCCTTGCTTATTGTACACGCAAAATAATAATATGTGTGCAAGTGTTATTTTAAGTTGTAAAAAAGACAAAGATTTTAAAAATGTATATTGAAAAATAAATTATTGAAGCAAATTCGTTTATTCCACATTTTTCAACTTTTCGCGACCTGTAAGGGGCACACACGCCTTTATCTTTAAAAAACCCAGTACGCTGGAAAAATTTATGCCCCTATTACGGTTTACAACTCAACTCAGTTGAGTTGTAATTGGAACAACTCAACTTTCAAACAACACAACTCTCTTTCGGTATTATGAATTACAACTTATTTTAGTTGAAGTTGTTTCGGTGCTGCCAACATATAAATGTAAAATATGACAGATGCATTTATGACAAAAAAATTAAACAACAATTTGAATTTAAAATTATATAAAAGTGTGTGTTTTTTTTAATAAGTAATAAAATGGACAAAAGTACAGACATATTTTACAATGACGAAAGTACTGATAATGTTACTGATATGCTGCGGATACGAAAAAGTCTACGCGATCACTCAAATCCCTTGGAACTTCCAGCCGCCAAGTAAGAAAAGATTTAAGTGATATTTAAGCAGAATTTTAATATATGTATTTTTGTGTAGATTTACCAGTTACTTTGTCTTCTCTTTCAGAATTTTCCACTGACGGGGGAGTAATCTCAACCCCAAATAAACGGCCAGCAGGCGAGACTTGCTCTCGTATTTGTATGAGCTCCGCCACAGTTTCCTCCAATGGAGTTAAAGAAACTTCTTGTGAGGGGCCACCACCAGTTGCAAGGAAGTTGTTTCGGTTATTGGCAAGTTTTCTCTTTAAGTTTGCCTTGTAGTGTACCCAAACCTACAATAGTATTTAATTACTATTGAACTTTCATTGTATTGGTTTTATTTCATTATATCTACTTACATGTCCCCATTCCTGCGCTGTTCTTGATGGTGGTCCTAAGCTATTCAGCTCCAAGGCAAATTCCTCCCACAATTCTTTACTTTTATTTTAGGAAGATCCGAATTGTAGCTTGCCTCGACCAGTTTCGGGATACTTTTCCATTAATTCAACAAGCTTTTCAAACTGTTGTTTTGTAGTAACTTTATTTTTGCTATAAATTTATTAAAAATTAATAATAAATTTGTTAAAATTTTATAGTTAATATATAATTTTAAGATAATTTCAAAAATTTTACTCCCTGCTCTCCATTTTCAATAACAATGTGTTTAAAACAAATGCTAAACATCAGTTGTAATTTTTTTACGTTTTTTTCAACCACACCAGCACAGAGTTGTAATGCGTAATGCCACAAAAAAGTTGTAATATTCTAAAATTACAACCTTATTATTTTTGACAAGTTAAGTTGTAATTCACAATACCAAATAAAAAAATTTCAACTGAAATAAAGTTGAGTTGTAAACCGTAATAGGGGCATTAAACTCATATTTCTTACAAACTCACAAAAACTAATTATTTCCACAAAAAAATCTTCTTTCTGCTATTTGTTATACATTTCTACATTGGAACTGTCTTTTATGTACGTATAAACATATACAAATACAAATACTCGTCGTACAAAAAAAATGGACATGATTTTTGGAGTACAATTCCACTAAGAAAAAAAAAATTAATTATAAGATGGTAATAAGGGCAATAAGTCAAATTTCTATTTTTTTTACCATATGTACGTATAAACATATACAAATACTCGTCGTACAAAAAAAAAATGGACATAATTTTTGGAGTACAATTCCACTAAGAAAAAAAAATTAATTATAAGATGGTAATAAGGGCAATAAGTCAAATTTCTATTTTTTTTACCATAAAATAATTGGTGCTGAATTTAATTGAAAATGCAATTAGCTATGTAAATCTCCAAATACTAAATTTTATTATTTCTTTTGTATCATTTTCTTTTCTAATATTATAAGCACTATTTTTACACATTTTTTACTTTTTCAATATTTCGCCACACCGTCGGTAAGCATCTTCAGGAAACAAAAATATTAATAATTAGTTTTTACAAACATATTAAAAAAAGGTTCACGGCTTTCTGTTTTTTCTGTTGTTGTTGACATATTTATGGAAATGCCCAAATAATATTTTTTAGCCTACGTTTAATTTATATATATATATATATATATCTACAAAAGTTCAAAAAATATTTTATTTTCAGAAATCTAACTTTTATTTGAGCGAAAATTTTAAAAGTGGAAATTAAGTAAATAAAATAAATTAAAAATTAACACATGTCATACTACATAGAAAAATATCATACATATGTTATATATCATGGGGTTTACATGGTGTGCATTGACTTACATATGGAAAATCTGACATTCCATATGACTTGTACACGCCGTCTAAACACAGCATTAAAGAGACGAAAAAAGTCGGCTATGGGCAGAAGAAATACACTCAAGGCGTGGCAATAGAGCTAAGAGTCCTTAGTGATAATCTATTTTAAGCACCTCAATTATTCTTAAACAACTTTCGATTTGCAATTAAAAGAGATAAGCTCTAAAATGAAAGCTTATTTTTGCAATTAATTTTTTTTTTTCATTTTTCATTGTATATTCGTTTATAATTTAACAATTTATAAAAATTATAAACTAATAAAAACTATAAATCTGAAACATTTTAATTAAAGACACGGGAATATTTTTTTAATTTCTGCATCTTTTTAAAAGTCCCAAATTAAGTTTTTATTCTCTTCCTATATAATACCTTTCCTATACTTTGTACAAGAAGTAAATTCTCAGTTTTTAATATAAAAAGATCTTTAAATTTTCCAGTAGTAGCTTCAACGACATAAGCCATTAACCTTTTAATAGCATGTCTTGTTCCATTACACAAAAGGGGTTGATTAATATTGAGAAGCATAATAATAGTGGCTCCAACCTTCGATTGGAAATTATGCGGAGGCAATCCTGGTAAGTCCAACGAATTCAGAAATTCTGTTGGATAATTCACAACATCTTCTTCATATGTAACAGTATTCACATATAAACTTTGCAGAAAAAAATCGGTTCACGCATTCCCGAGAACATCAATTACTAACACATCCAACTTACATATATATATATATATATATATATATATATATATATATATATATATATATATATATATATATATATATATATATAATTGTAACCTAGCACAACAAGACATATATCTAATAAATGAAAGTATAAATAGAAATAAAAGTTTTAAAAATAATAATATAAAAAAAAACGAGCGAGAAGATGAATTAAAAAGAAGACTACAATAAATTGTGAAAAAGTTAAAATTATTAATAAAACACTATAACTCCTTTTTAAAAGCATTTGAATTGCCTAGATTTTGGAATTCCAGAGATTTGTGGTGTATATAAAAAAACTGTCGTGGTGACAAGAGGCTTTTAAGTCTTAGTTGAATAACTTGCCTTCCTCGATTTGATCTTGCAAATTAGATCCTACAAAACAAATATACTGGTGGCCTTGATGTAATAATTTTATGCAAAACCGAGACATTTAACTTTTAAAAGATTATTAAAACTAAGTTGAAATATCTGGTATGAATATAATGATATGTTGTCACGACGGCCTTTAAAAAATACATATATATCTAGCTATATTGTTATAAGCAACGTTGAGTTTTCGTTGATCATCACTGTCACAGTTCGCGAATATTTCACACTCATAAAAGTATAGGAATCAAACAAGTTTTTGAAAGTTTCATACGTATGACAAAAGGTGTTGAATCAATGAGACTTTACGCACAACAAAATTAATGTGATTAAACCAAGATAAACGTAAATTAAAGACAACACCACTGTTCGATTCTGTGTCCTTTAACCTTCATAAGGTCCTCAAATTTTACTTACGTTAACGTTCTTTGGGTCAAATTTGACCCAGTTAGAAAATTCGATATGAAAAAACTTGTTTTCTTTAATTAAGTTTGTTTTTAAAGTTAGTACTTTTTTTAGCTTTGTTTTGAATATTAAAGCTGCACGTTTTGTTTATTTATTACGAATTCATATATATATATATATATTTATTTTAAATAAAGAAAGTTGTGTTCTTGGCAAGGAATTTTGCTGTTTTATATAGAGCGTGGCAAACTACAATCCTAAATATTCCAAAAAATGACGACGTTTGGCAAAACAGGTTTCTTTCCAACCATTACTAGCCGATGTAAATAATATAAAAGCATTGAAAGCTGATATATCTAAAATGTTGCAAAATACAACTTGAGGCCATCCATTGGTTTTCCTTTTGCAAGTGCAACATGAACAACTTTATCCAGAGTATCAACTCCTCCTTTACATTTATTACAGTCTAGTATCATTTGCAGCTTATGTCCTCACGATTGCTTATTTCTGGACTATGATGCAAAGTGCTAAGAAGATTCATAGACTTATTTTTCTTTGGAATATATGAAACGAGAGTAGTGTCCTTAGTGAACCAAAAAAATGATGAAAATAACGGTCTTCCTCTAGTTGACAAAAGCTTAGGTGTCAATTCAATCCTTATTGTCAAATCTTATTACTCTAGAATGATTTTTGAATCTTCTCAATGGCATAATTGCTCTAAAAATTGGTATTCCTTTCTCAGAGTCCCATACACATTCTGTACTTTCATTATTTGATCTTTACACTCCAGCTAACAAAAGTGTACCCATAAAGGTGTCGTCAACTTCAGTCCAATCCATATCAAAAACACGTTTACTTTTATTATTGGTATATTTCAAAATAATGTTTATTACAGGTGGCGGGAAAAACAATTGAAAAGTGGAAATTTCTTCCCTTGTGATTATCGAACAAGAGAAGCGGGTGAGGTGTGGCTTCACGCTAATAATGTTCTTGCTCCGGAATCTTCCTTGACTATTTGTAAGAGGTTGTCTGAAATATCTTATTCCACGTACTTTTGTTGTCCTTGCTGCAGTTGTTGCTACATCAATTTCATTTCCACTAAAACTGTCAGTTGTCTCCGCGATTCTAAGTTATCTTCATATTCTGAACAAATCTCCTCTTCGTCCGATAGTGCATTTAGCAAATTTTCTATTTCACTAGTATTCATTTTCCGACAAGAAATACAGACTCGACACTTTATAACGTTGATACGTTAGATTAGTTCCGTGTTTATTATATGACTGAAAACAGTTTTGCATAAGAAAATAAGCTTTGCTTTTTACATGGGGACCCATTTTTCATACCAGTAATGTTCACCAAAAATGGAGAAAATAAAGGAGACAGATATATTGACTTTTAATTTTGGTGCAAAAAACATTTGCCATTTTTCTTTACAAATAAATTATTTTAACAAAACTGTGTAAAAACATAAAGATTTTGTTACGGGTAAAATTTGACCCGAAGGTCTTAAGTGCTAAAAACTGCATAATTTTTTTTTGGTACAATATTTTCTTATAAAAACCAAAAATAGTTATTAGTATTCAAAAATAAATAAAATTCATAAAATATCTAAAATCTAAGCCCCCTACTTTCGGAAAAAATACAATTTTCTTGCAAAATGGGTCAAATTTGACCCATTGCTGAATGAAGGTTAATGTTAAGTTCAGGTACGTTAAATTGTCTTTAGATTTAGACTTGGAAGGATTAATACGTAACCCATTTGCATTAGCTATCAATCCTGTCCAAATAAATATTAATTTTCGTTGAAGCTGAACTGATATTTTTAGTACTGGTACTCATGTAGAGCTACACGTCATCAGCGTACATATGGACTTTGGAGCTAATTACAAAATCAGGTAAATCGCTAATGTATAAACAGAATAACAGAGGTTCAAGTATTGAACCTTTAAGTACTCCTCTATTAACATTAAAAGTATTTGAAATCTTGTTATTTAGATGTATAAGATTACAAGCCGATATTGAAAAGTGAAATATCTTTTGAAGCTTGAGTTTTATAGTTTTATGAATTAAAGTGTCAAATGCCTTGTTGTGGTCTAGAAGTAGTAAAAAAGATAACATATTTAAATCTAAGTTGCTCTAATATCTTCAACCACATCCACAAGAGATGAAGTACAACTTCTAGATTTGATGTAACCCGGTTGAATATCAGATAGAAAATTGTTGTTCTCCACGTAGGTTTTCATTTGCTTTGCATTAAGGTTTTCCATAACTTAAGATAAGTAAGGTAGAATAAAAATATGCCTGAATTCACCTTTAGTTTTAGGGATAGACATTATTTCTGATACTTTCCATACATCAGGAAAGGTAGACTTAAGGAAAACTGTATTGAACAGATGAGTGTACCCTACGTACAAGGTAAGGTATTAAATTGTATATAATTATTTTTTTGACCTTTATAATTAATTTTCTCTTCTAATTTTTTAAGCACTAGGTCAGTTTAAAGCTTTAAAGAACTTAGGATCTAAGGCATCTGAACCAATTGCATTAGATTTTATTGATAATAAATAATCCAATCAGACTGATTAACCCAACGAAAACTGAAAGGGTTCTGTATAGAAACAAAGCAAATATCATCATAGAATTGTTAATTACAACTCATCGCAACCTAAGACACAAATAGTAAACACAAAACAAAAATTTCATTTACAGAATATTAAATATAAGTGATAAACAGTTTCATGAAAACAACATCCAACAAATAAGAAGAACACATAAAGAAAACAGCTTCGCTATAAACCTAATAAATTCTTTAATTAATGAAATATTATAAAATTAACGGCAATAGTAGAATTTCAAACTCTGTTGACGCTAATCAGAAAGAAGTTTACAGTGTACGAAACATTCCAGGTCTAACTGATCACAAAAACATCAGAAACACAATTAAAGACAAAAACATAAATTTTGTTTACAAACAAAATATCACATTAAACACAATATTCTCTAAAGTAAAAACCAAGATTGACAAACAACAAAAAAACAATGTTGTGTACGAAATCAAGTGCAAGGGAAATAACAACAATAATTGTAATATGATTTACATTGGCACTACTAAAAGCAGTTTGGAAGCAAGAATGAAAGAGCACAAGAACGTGATAGAGAAACAAAAACAAATAGCAGCTTTGGCGCAAAACTTATTAGAAGCTGGTCATACAGCTCATTTTGAACAAATTAAGATATTGAAATAAGAACACATTGAAAAGAAAAGGTACAATAGAGAAAGCTTGAGGATACAACAAAAAAGGGAATATGCAATGAAATTAAAAGAAGACACGGACAACATAAATGCAAATTATAGAGTACAAATTCATATGAACAAACTGTGATACTAAATTAAGTTGTGTTTTTGGTTTGTTTTTGTAACGTTTGTGTTATATGTTATGTATTCTCTAAGTTTTTTTCAGTGAAATATATATACACTAAAAATTTGTTTGTGTAAATAATTTTACTATAAGTTCTTTTAAATGTAAAAACTATTTTTGTAAATTTAATAACATAGTATATAATTTGAAAAATTAAATAGATATCCCCTTGAGAAAGTCAACAAATAATTGACGAAGCGTCAGGAAACAGGTCATATTGCACATATTATACAGTAATCGAAGATTTTCCTGAATAAAATAGATTTGATTTGATTCCTTTATTTAGGAAATTCATTTTTTTAACATTTTCTCAGGAAGCAAGAAGATCAGATTTACTGAATCAACAAAAGAATTTTGACGATTGTTACTTTGATATAAAAATGTTTACAAACAAAAACAAGTAAGAGTGCTATATTAGGCTATGCCGAAACGGCCTAATTTGTAGCCAGAACTTCATTAATTATCTGGTCGAGTGAGTATGTTATTGTCGTTGGTTCTCTTTTTATCACTGCAATTGTTAATATTATGATAAGAATTGTTGATCCGAAGAAGGAATAAGTGACTTTCCCGTGTATTTCTGTATTTGCCTGTAGGTTTTCAATTACTTTTATATCTTGGAATCTGTAGTTATTACGTTTTAGGAGTGTTATCTCGTTTTTGTTTGAAAGAGTTGTAATTTAATTATTTAAATAAAAAGTCGTTTCGACGAATATTCCATTGTCTCAATGTGTATTGTTTTCGTTAGTATTCCATCTGTTATTGATGGCAAATTTGCAGTTGGTAAATTAAATTACCGTTGTGCAATTAATTGTGCTTTGTTTGGTAATATTGTTGCAAATTGTTATATTTTGTTGTACTGGAGGATTGATAATGATAATAAAGTTAGGTTCTGGGTGAATAATGTCAGCGTTTTGTCCTATATCTCTTAAATGACAAGAAGTGATTTCGTTCCTATTTATTATATTTCTAATACAGTTTGTATTCAATTAAATTCTGTTTCATAATTATTTTTATAATAAAATAGATTTTCTATATGTTTACATATTTCTTTATAAAATATCAGATTATTTTCATTAATTAATGCATATTCTTCACTTATAATTTCTAAAGATTTATTGATTGGTATTGGAATAATATGATAAATCGTAAATTCTCTTTTAACATTATTATGATTTTTATGTTAAATATAATATTAGTATTATTATAATATGCGGTTGACTCAAGCTATTCCAATATGTGTTCAAGTGAGATTACATATAATTGATTTTTTGACATTTGTAATTAATTTTCTTTACTAATTTTTTAAGCACTAGGTCAGTTTATAAAAACAAGTATTGTTTGTTATTTTTTATTTTTTATTTTTTTCAATATCTCGTTTAATGGCCAATTTTTTTACTCACCAATAAAACCACGCAAGCTGTTTTGATTGCGGAGTCTTCAATGGAATTGTAGTATGATCTGAAATTATAATTATTAATTTCTTTTACTGATATTTATACTCTTTTTAAATTTTATTAAGAAACTAAATTTTTACCCCAATTTTGTTATACATTTTTTGGTTAATTAAATGAAAACATGTGTTTGCAATAGGTATGTGTAGCGGTTTCTTCCAACTCATTGCTTTCAGCGTTTTTGAATATTTTTTTATTCACTTAAACGAAAGCTGGAAGAAAATATGATAACTCACTTTTTTAAACGTCACTAGTGAGTTATCTGATTATTAATATTTTCAAAGTGCCCGCGTATTTTAACTGCATGGAATGTCAAAATTGCTATCCATATGTAATTTGTTGTGTATGTCAAAATCTGTGTTTAACATACGGTTAAAATTATCGTGTTCAAACTTGCATATGTTACGTACATACGACATAACTTCTGGTGGTTGAAAAGAAAACTAAAATGCTTAAAGCAGTGACTCGTCATTTTTTAGCAATAAGTATTTGAAAACAACGATAAGCACAATACTACCTTTTCTTATTAGTATTTATATCAAAATTACTATATATTAAATTTACCATAATATAAAATTGCACTTAGGACGTATTTGTAATAAGAACATGTGACAAGCTGAAAACTGCACGTTCAAATCAGGTACTTGGCGTAGTTCGCATGAAGTACATGTTACAAACTTAAAATTAAGGTACTGGGCACATTTTTTCTTGTTTATTTTTATATTGAAGTTGTTAGTTGCCCTAAAAAACAATTAACATAGCCTTGCTTATTGTACACGCAAAATAATAATATGTGTGCAAGTGTTATTTTAAGTTGTAAAAAAGACAAAGATTTTTAAAATGTATATTGAAAAATAAATTATTGAAGCAAATTCGTTTATTCCACATTTTTAAACTTTTCGCGACCTGTAAGGGGCACACACGCCTTTATCTTTAAAAAACCCAGTACGCTGGAAAAATTTATGCCCCTATTACGGTTTACAACTCAACTCAGTTGAGTTGTAATTGGAACAACTCAACTTTCAAACAACGCAACTCTCTTTCGGTATTATGAATTACAACTTATTTTAGTTGAAGTTGTTTCGGTGCTGCCAACATATAAATGTAAAATATGACAGATGCATTTATGACAAAAAAATTAAACAACAATTTGAATTTAAAATTATATAAAAGTGTGTGTTTTTTTTAATAAGTAATAAAATGGACAAAAGTACAGACATATTTTACAATGACGAAAGTACTGATAATGTTACTGATATGCTGCGGATACGAAAAAGTCTACGCGATCACTCAAATCCCTTGGAACTTCCAGCCGCCAAGTAAGAAAAGATTTAAGTGATATTTAAGCAGAATTTTAATATATGTATTTTTGTGAAGATTTACCAGTTACTTTGTCTTCTCTTTCAGAATTTTCCGCTGACGGGGGAGTAATCTCAACCCCAAATAAACGGCCAGCAGGCGAGACTTGCTCTCGTATTTGTATGAGCTCCGCCACAGTTTCCTCCAATGGAGTTAAAGAAACTTCTTGTGAGGGGCCACCACCAGTTGCAAGGAAGTTGTTTCGGTTATTGGCAAGTTTTCTCTTTAAGTTTGCCTTGTAGTGTACCCAAACCTACAATAGTATTTAATTACTATTGAACTTTCATTGTATTGGTTTTATTTCATTATATCTACTTACACGTCCCCATTCCTGCGCTGTTCTTGATGGTGGTCCTAAGCTATTCAGCTCCAAGGCAAATTCCTCCCACAATTCTTTACTTTTATTTTAGGAAGATCCGAATTGTAGCTTGCCTCGACCAGTTTCGGGATACTTTTCCATTAATTCAACAAGCTTTTCAAACTGTTGTTTTGTAGTAACTTTATTTTTGCTATAAATTTATTAAAAATTTATAATAAATTTTTTAAAATTTTATAGTTAATATATAATTTTAAGATAATTTCAAAAATTTTACTCCCTGCTCTCCATTTTCAATAACAATGTGTTTAAAACAAATGCTAAACATCAGTTGTAATTTTTTTACGTTTTTTTCAACCACACCAGCACAGAGTTGTAATGCGTAATGCCACAAAAAAGTTGTAATATTCTAAAATTACAACCTTATTATTTTTGACAAGTTAAGTTGTAATACACAATACCAAATAAAAAAATTTCAACTGAAATAAAGTTGAGTTGTAAACCGTAATAGGGGCATTAAACTCATATTTCTTACAAACTCACAAAAACTAATTATTTCCACAAAAAAATCTTCTTTCTGCTATTTGTTATACATTTCTACATTGGAACTGTCTTTTATGTACGTATAAACATATACAAATACAAATACTCGTCGTACAAAAAAATGGACATGATTTTTGGAGTACAATTCCACTAAGAAAAAAAAAAATTAATTATAAGATGGTAATAAGGGCAATAAGTCAAATTTCTATTTTTTTTACCATAAAATAATTGGTGCTGAATTTAATTGAAAATGCAATTAGCGATGTTAATCTCCAAATACTAAATTTTATTATTTCTTTTGTATCATTTTCTTTTCTTATAATAGCACTAGGTCAGTTTTTAAAACAAAAATATTGTTAATTATTTTTTACTTTTTCAATATTTCGCCACACCGTCGGTAAGCATCTTCAGGAAACAAAAATATTAATAATTAGTTTTTACAAACATATTAAAAAAAGGTTCACGGCTTTCTGTTTTTTCTGTTGTGGTTGACATATTTATGGAAATGCCCAAATAATATTTTTTAGCCTACGTTTAATTTATATATATATATATATATATATATCTACAAAAGTTCAAAAAATATTTTATTTTCAGAAATCTAACTTTTATTTGAGCGAAAATTTTAAAAGTGGAAATTAAGTAAATAAAATAAATTAAAAATTAACACATGTCATACTACATAGAAAAATATCATACATATGTTATATATCATGGGGTTTACATGGTGTGCATTGACTTACATATGGAAAATCTGACATTCCATATGACTTGTACACGCCGTCTAAACACAGCATTAAAGAGACGAAAAAAGTCGGCTATGGGCAGAAGAAATACACTCAAGGCGTGGCAACAGAGCTAAGAGTCCTTAGTGATAATCTATTTTAAGCACCTCAATTATTCTTAAACAACTTTCGATTTGCAATTAAAAGAGATAAGCTCTAAAATGAAAGCTTATTTTTGCAATTAATTTTTTTTTTCATTTTTCATTGTATATTCGTTTATAATTTAACAATTTATAAAAATTATAAACTAATAAAAACTATAAATCTGAAACATTATAATTAAAGACACGCGAATATTTTTTTAATTTCTGCATCTTTTTAAAAGTCCCAAATTAAGTTTTTATTCTCTTCCTATATAATACCTTTCCTATACTTTGTACAAGAAGTAAATTCTCAGTTTTTAATATAAAAAGGCCTTTAAATTTTCAAGTAGTAGCTTCAACGACATAAGCCATTAACCTTTTAATAGTATGTCTTGTACCATTACACAAAAGGGGTTGATTAATATTGCGAAGCATAATAATAGTGGCTCCAACTTTCGATTGGAAATTATGCGGAGGCAATCCTGGTAAGTCCAACGAATTCAGAAATTCTGTTGGATAATTCACAACATCTTCTTCATATGTAACAGTATTCACAGACTTGTATGGCACCGATTCGCCAGGAATCTTTGATTGTATAGCCATGTTTAATTCAATAACATCTTTGTTCTTTGCCGCTAAAATTGCTTTGTCACTGAAGCATGCATGCCATGTACATATATTGTTGTGCTATGTTAGGGAAAAAACATTCAATCAATTCCTCTTTTGACTGTACGAAATCATTTGGCAATGTTATCAATCCAGTGTCATCAACAGGCATTGCACCATTCCCAATTTTCAGCAATTGCTTATCAGCAGATGGTTCATTCTGCAACTAAACACGAACGTTGGTAGTGAGTTTCAATGTTTTAACCAATTTCTATAAATGTGAAGCATGCGTTAGTTTCATCAGCAGCTGTCGATCTAGGAATGACGGGCAGTGTTTGCCTAAAATCGCCTGGCTTATTGCGTAACTAAGCTTCAACAGATTTATTATTCGCCATAGTGCATTCATCCCAAATAATGATACCGCAAATTTTCAATAATTTTTCCGTTCCAGATGTTTTTAAAACGTTATATGTGGGAGTTTTATTAACTTGGTAATTCAATAGCAAATTTCAAAGTAGAATGTACTGTAGGACCACCATGTAATAAAGTGGCTGCAATACCAGAAGACGCCAATGCAATTGTATTTTGGGAACGTATCGTTGCCAACGACAATTACATTAAAGACTTTTTTCCGATGCCTCCTGGTGCATCCAGGAAATGAAATCTACCGACTTCAGCTTGAATAATAGTATCGAACCCCTTTTATGATTAGGTGATGGCATTCACAATTGTGAAAATACCTTATTAGTAATCGACAAACAGAAACCTTTAATACAAATTAAAACTCGAATTTAGTAAGGCGGAGCGACAACCGCTGCATCTGCAAGTGTTTGTTCCCAATAAATATAATTTTCCAACAAATTGAGCTGTTGATATGCTTGTTGGTAAGTCGTACACAAAACTCCATTGACTGTCCTTAACTGTCGAAATGATGTTGGCCCACGAACGTTTATTAACAGCAAACGTAAATAAAAGCACTCAGCATTATTTGAGTGAACAGTATTAATACCTCCCAAAGCATCACATGAATGTAAATTTTTATGTCTATCAACACGATTTCCATGCTTGCGCCGTTGGAAATCATTTTTTGATGCACTCCACGTAAAATACTTTGGCACTTCTGCATATAGTAACGTTCTGGCAATTAAATATTTTCAAGTATATCGAAATAAATACGATGTTCGCTAAAATGTCTATAACTCATGAACTCATACACATACAGAAACCTTTTAAACATAAAAACGTTGGTACTTAGGTCACCTTTCATATAAACTTTGCAGAAAAAAATCGGTTCACGCATTCCCGAGAACATCAATTACTAACACATCCAACTTACATATATATATATATATATATATATATATATATATATATATATATATATATATATATATATATATATGTAACCTAGCACAACAAGACATATATCTAATATATGAAAGTATAAATAGAAATAAAAGTTTTAAAAATAATAATATAAAAAAAAACGAGCTTGAAGATGAATTAAAAAGAAGACTATAATAAATTGTGAAAAAGTTAAAATTATTAATAAAACACTATAACTCCTTTTTAAAAGCATTTGCATTGCCTAGATTTTGGAATTCCAGAGATTTGTGGTGTATATAAAAAAACTGTCGTGGTGACAAGAGGCTTTTAAGTCTTAGTTGAATAACTTGCCTTCCTCGATTTGATCTTGCAAATTGGATCCTACAAAACAAATATACTGGTGGCCTTGATGTAATTATTTTATGCAAAACCGAGACATTTAACTTTTATAAGATTATTAAAACTAAGTTGAAATATCTGGTATGAATATAATGATATGTTGTCACGACGGCCTTTAAAAAATACATATATATCTAGCTATATTGTTATAAGCAACGTTGAGTTTTCGTTGATCATCACTGTCACAGTTCACACTCATAAAAGTATAGGAATCAAACAAGTTTTTGAAAGTTTCATACGTATGACAAAAGGTGTTGAATCAATGAGACTTTACCCACAACAAAATTAATGTGATTAAACCAAGATAAACGTAAATTAAAGACAACACCACTGTTCGATTCTGTGTCCTTTAACCTTCATAAGGTCCTCAAATTTTACTTACGTTAACGTTCTTTGGGTCAAATTTGACCCAGATAGAAAATTCGATACTTTAGTTAGTACTTCTTTTAGCTTTGTTTTGAATATTAAAGCTGCACGTTTTGTTCATTTATTACGAATTCATATATATATATTTATTTTAAATAAAGAAAGTTGTGTTCTTGGCAAGGAATTTTGCTGTTTTATATAGAGCGTGGCAAACTACAATCCTAAATATTCCAAAAAATGACGACGTTTGGCAAAACAGGTTTCTTTCCAACCATTACTAGCCGATGTAAATAATATAAAAGCATTGAAAGCTGATATATCTAAAATGTTGCAAAATACAACTTGAGGCCATCCATTAGTTTTCCTTTTGCAAGTGCAACATGAACAACTTTATCCAGAGTATCAACTCCTCCTTTACATTTATTACAGTCTAGTATCATTTGCAGCTTATGTCCTCACGATTGCTTATTTCTGGACTATGATGCAAAGTGCTAAGAAGATTCATAGACTTATTTTTCTTTGGAATATATGAAACGAGAGTAGTGTCCTTAGTGAACCAAAAAAATGATGAAAATAACGGTCTTCCTCTAGTTGACAAAAGCTTAGGTGTCAATTCAATCCTTATTGTCAAATCTTATTACTCTAGAATGATTTTTAAATCTTCTCAATGGCATAATTGCTCTAAAAATTGGTATTCCTTTCTCAGAGTCCCATACACATTCTGTACTTTCATTATTTGATCTTTACACTCCAGCTAACAAAAGTGTACCCATAAAGGTGTCGTCAACTTCAGTCCAATCCATATCAAAAACACGTTTACCTTTATTATTGGTATATTTCAAAATAATGTTTATTACAGGTGGCGGGAAAAACAATTGAAAAGTGGAAATTTCTTCCCTTGTGATTATCGAACAAGAGAAGCGGGTGAGGTGTGGCTTCACGCTAATAATGTTCTTGCTCCGGAATCTTCCTTGACTATTTGTAAGAGGTTGTCTGAAATATCTTATTCCACGTACTTTTGTTGTCCTTGCTGCAGTTGTTGCTACATCAATTTCATTTCCACTAAAACTGTCAGTTGTCTCCGCGATTCTAAGTTATCTTCATATTCTGAACAAATCTCCTCTTCGTCCGATAGTGCATTTAGCAAATTTTCTATTTCACTAGTATTCATTTTCCGACAAGAAATACAGACTCGACACTATAACGTTGATACGTTAGATTAGTTCCGTGTTTATTATATGACTGAAAACAGTTTTGCATAAGAAAATAAGCTTTGCTTTTTACATGGGGACCCATTTTTCATACCAGTAATGTTCACCAAAAATGGAGAAAATAAAGGAGACAGATATATTGACTTTTAATTTTGGTGCAAAAAACATTTGCCATTTTTCTTTACAAATAAATTATTTTAACAAAACTGTGTAAAAACATAAAGATTTTGTTACGGGTAAAATTTGACCCGAAGGTCTTAAGTGCTAAAAACTGCATAATTTTTTTTTGGTACAATATTTTCTTATAAAAACCAAAAATAGTTATTAGTATTCAAAAATAAATAAAATTCATAAAATATCTAAAATCTAAGCTCCCTACTTTCGGAAAAAATACAATTTTCTTGCAAAATGGGTCAAATTTGACCCATTGCTGAATGAAGGTTAATGTTAAGTTCAGGTACGTTAAATTGTCTTTAGATTTAGACTTGGAAGGATTAATACGTAACCCATTTGCATTAGCTATCAATCCTGTCCAAATAAATATTGATTTTCGTTGAAGCTGAACTGATATTTTTAGTACTGGTACTCATGTAGAGCTACACGTCATCAGCGTACATATGGACTTTGGAGCTAATTACAAGATCAGGTAAATTGCTAATGTATAAACAGAATAACAGAGATTCAAGTATTGAACCTTTAAGTACTCCTCTATTAACATTAAAAGTATTTGAAATCTTGTTATTTAGAGATATAAGATTACAAGCCGATATTGAAAAGTGAAATATCTTTTGAAGCTTGAGTTTTATAGTTTTATGAATTAAAGTGTCAAATGCCTTGTTGTGGTCTAGAAGTAGTAAAAAAGATAACATATTTAAATCTAAGTTGCTCTAATATCTTCAACCACATCCACAAGAGATGAAGTACAACTTCTAGATTTGATGTAACCCGGTTGAATATCAGATAGAAAATTGTTGTTCTCCACGTAGGTTTTCATTTGCTTTGCATTAAGGTTTTCCATAACTTAAGATAAGTAAGGTAGAATAAAAATATGCCTGAATTCACCTTTAGTTTTAGGGATAGACATTATTTCTGATACTTTCCATACATCAGGAAAGGTAGACTTAAGGAAAACTGTATTGAACAGATGAGTGTACCCTACGTACAAGGTAAGGTATTAAATTGTATATAATTATTTTTTTGACCTTTATAATTAATTTTCTCTTCTAATTTTTTAAGCACTAGGTCAGTTTAAAGCTTTAAAGAACTTAGGATCTAAGGCATCCGAACCAATTGCATTAGATTTTATTGATAATAAATAATCCAATCAGACTGATTAACCCAACGAAAACTGAAAGGGTTCTGTATAGAAACAAAGCAAATATCATCATAGAATTGTTAATTACAACTCATCACAACCTAAGACACAAATAGTAAACACAAAACAAAAATTTCATTTACAGAATATTAAATATAAGTGATAAACAGTTTCATGAAAACAACATCCAACAAATAAGAAGAACACTTAAAGAAAACAGCTTCGCTATAAACCTAAAAAATTCTTTAATTAATGAAATATTATAAAATTAACGGCAATAGTAGAATTTCAAACTCTGTTGACGCTAATCAGAAAGAAGTTTACAGTGTACGAAACATTCCAGGTCTAACTGATCACAAAAACATCAGAAACACAATTAAAGACAAAAACATAAATTTTGTTTACAAACAAAATATCACATTAAACACAATATTCTCTAAAGTAAAAACCAAGATTGACAAACAACAAAAAAACAATGTTGTGTACGAAATCAAGTGCAAGGGAAATAACAACAATAATTGTAATATGATTTACATTGGCACTACTAAAAGCAGTTTGGAAGCAAGAATGAAAGAGCACAAGAACGTGATAAAGAAACAAAAACAAATAGCAGCTTTGGCGCAAAACTTATTAGAAGCTGGTCATACAGCTCATTTTGAACAAATTAAGATATTGAAATAAGAACACATTGAAAACAAAAAGTACAATAGAGAAAGCTTGAGGATACAACAAAAAAGGGAATATGCAATGAAATTAAAAGAAGACACGGACAACATAAATGCAAATTATAGAGTACAAATTCATATGAGCAAACTGTGATACTAAATTAAGTTGTGTTTTTGGTTTGTTTTTGTAACGTTTGTTTTATATGTTATGTATTCTCTAAGTTTTTTTCAGTGAAATATATATACACTAAAAATTTGTTTGTGTAAATAATTTTACTATAAGTTCTTTTAAATGTAAAAACAATTTTTGTAAATTTAATAACATAGTATATAATTTGAAAAATTAAATAGATATCCCCTTGAGAAAGTCAGCAAATAATTGACGAAGCGTCAGGAAACAGGTCATATTGCACATATTATACAGTAATCGAAGATTTTCCTGAATAAAATAGATTTGATTTGATTCCTTTATTTAGGAAATTCATTTTTTTAACATTTTCTCAGGAAGCAAGAAGATCAGATTTACTGAATCAACAAAAGAATTTTGACGATTGTTACTTTGATATAAAAATGTTTACAAACAAAAACAAGTAAGAGTGCTATATTAGGCTATGCCGAAACGGCCTAATTTGTAGCCAGAACTTCATTAATTATCTGGTCGAGTGAGTATGTTATTGTCGTTGGTTCTCTTTTTATCACTGCAATTGTTAATATTATGATAAGAATTGTTGATCCGAAGAAGGAATAAGTGACTTTCCCGTGTATTTCTGTATTTGCCTGTAGGTTTTCAATTACTTTTATATCTTGGAATCTGTAGTTATTACGTTTTAGGAGTGTTATCTCGTTTTTGTTTGAAAGAGTTGTAATTTAATTATTTAAATAAAAAGTCGTTTCGACGAATATTCCATTGTCTCAATGTGTATTGTTTTCGTTAGTATTCCATCTGTTATTGATGGCAAATTTGCAGTTGGTAAATTAAATTACCGTTGTGCTATTAATTGTGCTTTGTTTGGTAATATTGTTGCAAATTGTTATATTTTGTTGTACTGGAGGATTGATAATGATAATAAAGTTAGGTTCTGGGTGAATAATGTCAGCGTTTTGTCCTATATCTCTTAAATGACAAGAAGTGATTTCGTTCCTATTTATTATATTTCTAATACAGTTTGTATTCAATTAAATTCTGTTTCATAATTATTTTTATAATAAAATAGATTTTCTATATGTTTACATATTTCTTTATAAAATATCAGATTATTTTCATTAATTAATGCATATTCTTCACTTATAATTTCTAAAGATTTATTGATTGGTATTGGAATAATATGATAAATCGTAAATTCTCTTTTAACATTATTATGATTTTTATGTTAAATATAATATTAGTATTATTATAATATGCGGTTGACTCAAGCTATTCCAATATGTGTTCAAATGAGATTACATATAATTGATTTTTTGACATTTGTAATTAATTTTCTTTACCAATTTTTTAAGCACTAGGTCAGTTTATAAATAAAAGTATTATTTGTTATTTTTTATTTTTTTTTTTCAATATTTCGTTTAATGGCCAATTTGTTTACTCACCAATAAAACCACGCAAGCTGTTTTGATTGCGGAGTCTTCAATGGAATTGTAGTACGATCTGAAATTATAAGGGAAAACAATATTTTTTAGTTGTTCTTATACATTGTAATATTATAAAAACATTTTATAATTTTTTTATTAATTTCTTTTACTGATATTTATACTCTTTTAAAATTTTATTAAGAAACTAAATTTTTACCCCAATTTTGTTATACATTTTTTGGTTAATTAAATGAAAACATGTGTTTGCAATAGGTATGTGTAGCGGTTTCTTCCAACTCATTGCTTTCAGCGTTTTTGAATATTTTTTTATTCACTTAAACGAAAGCTGGAAGAAAATATGATAACTCACTTTTTTAAACGTCACTAGTGAGTTATCTGATTATTAATATTTTCAAAGTGCCCGCGTATTTTAACTGCATGGAATGTCAAAATTGCTATCCATATGTAATTTGTTGTGTATGTCAAAATCTGTGTTTAACATACGGTTAAAATTATCGTGTTCAAACTTGCATATGTTACGTACATACGACATAACTTCTGGTGGTTGAAAAGAAAACTAAAATGCTTAAAGCAGTGACTCGTCATTTTTTAGCAATAACTAGTTGAAAACAACGATAAGCACAATACTACCTTTTCTTATTAGTATTTATATCAAAATTACTATATATTAAATTTTCCATAATATAAAATTGCACTTAGGACGTATTTGTAATAAGAACATGTGACAAGCTGAAAACTGCACGTTCAAATCAGGTACTTGGCGTAGTTCGCATGAAGTACATGTTACAAACTTAAAATTAAGGTACTGGGCACATTTTTTCTTGTTTATTTTTATATTGAAGTTGTTAGTTGCCCTGAAAAACAATTAACATAGCCTTGATTATTGTACACGCAAAATAATAATATGTGTGCAAGTGTTATTTTAAGTTGTAAAAAAGACAAAGATTTTAAAAATGTATATTGAAAAATAAATTATTGAAGCAAATTCGTTTATTCCACATTTTTCAACTTTTCGCGACCTGTACGAGGGCTGCTATATATATTTCTGGCCTGGCAACACTGAGTGCTGCCAAGTGCAATCTGACATTTCCGTTGGAAAGTTTGTCATTTTTAAGCATAATCGTACTCAAAACGTTTTGACGTGCGACCATTATTTGTGTTGTTTACAGTGACTTGAAAAAATTAATATAGAAAAAAATGGAATTAACTCGTGAACATTTTCGTGCCATAATTTTTCACAACTTTCGACGTGGATTATCACGACAAGAGTGCATTGATGAACTTAAATCTTTTTATGGCGATGAAGCACCTGATAGCACTGTGAAAAATTGCTATAATGAATTTAATCGTGGCCGAAGCTCGCTCAAAGACGAATTCCGTGAAGGTCGTCCAAAAACGGCTGTTGTGCCAGAGAACATTGATGCCGTGCATGAACTCATTATGCAAGATCGACATGCGACATACCGAGAGATAGAGACATCCTTGGACCTTTCTTCCACCAGCATACATTCGACACTGCATGAACACCTGGCCGTAAAAAAGGTTTGTTCTCGTTGGATCCCGCACAATTTGAAACTCGCTCAAAAAAAGGCTCGTGTCGATTGGTGCAAAGAAATGTTGCAAAAATACGATTGCGGTGCTTCAAAAGACGTTTATAAGATCGTCACAGGTGACGAATCATGGATCTATGCGTATGAGCCCGAAACGAAACAACAATCGACCGTGTGGGTCTTCAAAGGCGAGCAAAATCCAACGTTCGTGGAAGAAGCACTTCGAAGCAAATGGTCGCCTGTTTCTTCGGCAAAACTGGTCATGTGGCGACTGTTCCGCTTGAACAACGTAGGACGGTCACTTCTGAGTGGTACACTACAAATTGTTTGCCTAAAGTCATCGGAGAAATTCAAAAAACCAACAAGAGAAGACGAATCATTGTTCACCATGACAATTCAAGCTTTCACACATTGGCTTAAACCAGAGTGTTTTTGACCGGCCAAAAAGTACAGCCCTGACTTGGCGCCTAATGACTTCTTCTTGTTTCCGCACATAAAGAAAAAATGCGTGGTCAACGATTTTCGTCGCCAGAAGAAGCTGTTGAAGTGTTCAAAAACAATGTTTTAGAGGTGTCTCAATCGGAGTGGAAAAAGTGCTTCGACAACTGGTTTGAGCGCATGCAAAAGTGTATAAATCATGCTGGAGAATACTTTGAAAAACAATAGAAACATTTTTGATTATAAATACTCGCATTTTCACTATAAGGCCAGAAATATATAGAGCAGCCCTCGTAAGGGGCACACACGCCTTTATCTTTAAAAAACCCAGTACGCTGGAAAAATTTATGCCCCTATTACGGTTTACAACTCAACTCAGTTGAGTTGTAATTGGAACAACTCAACTTTCAAACAACACAACTCTCTTTCGGTATTATGAATTACAACTTATTTTAGTTGAAGTTGTTTCGGTGCTGCCAACATATAAATGTAAAATATGACAGATGAATACACAGCTGATGCATTTATGACAAAAAAATTAAACAACAATTTGAATTTAAAATTATATAAAAGTGTGTGTTTTTTTTAATAAGTAATAATATAAGAATAATAAGTAATATATAAGAAATATATATACATAATTCATAAGATGGAGAATTTATAAAAGAACAAACCGGTCTTAAAGAAAAATTCTCCTTGTGAATTTAAGGTAACCCACACAATCTAGGAGCTGTAGAAACATTTGTTTTAAGCTTATTTTTCTCTGAAATTATTATAACTAGGGCTGCGATTTCCATGCAAATGCATGTCTTTTATCGAAAGTCTATTAACGATATCGACCAATTATCTTTCCGAATCAATAAATTTGCGTTAAAATGGCATCGATTTGTTTTTACATATTTTTGCATATTTAGGCGAAAATGCATATTTTTGCATATTTTGGTGAAAATGCATATTTTTTGACATATTTTAAATTTATTAATACATATTTTTGCATAATTCGAAATTTTTACGTAATTTTTTAAAAAATGTCCAAATAAACAAAAAAATCAATTAACTCTTTTGGTTCTCTACTAAAAATATAACTTTATGTAAGTAAAAGACGCATATACTACATAACTTGATGTCGCATGCTAACACAATATTTGACATTCAATTTTCAAACACAAACATAAATGTATGTAATTTTTTTATTGTTTTGCAACGTATTTTTGAGAAAAACTAGATACTTATAATTTTTTTTTTTAATAAAATGTTTACATTGAAAACAATAGTTTAAATGATATTTGTCCATTAATTGTTAGATATTTAATTGTGAGTATATTTTACAGTTCATTAAGTATCTTTTGTTTTACAAGAATTTCTTTTTGCCGAAGATTAAGCCTTCAAAGTCTTCCATCCTAATGAAATACGTTAACAAATTTAATAATGTCTTTAAATTTGATGGTCATACACTTTATTGCAAAGTTTGCAATAAATCCTTGATTCACGAAAGAAAGTTTTTGATTGAGCAACACTTAAAAAGTCAATAATTTTTGCGAAAAAAGCCGACTTCAAAACAGATTTCATCAGTTCAAGTGTATGGCCACTTTATACCTTTTCAACTGTTCAATGGTTTGGCAATATACATCAAATTACAGCACCCTTTTACTTCCAAATTCAAATTATATACCTGCTGTTGTAGTAGATTTAGCAATCAGGTTCTGTGTAAATTTCAACCGTCTGTCTTTAACGGTTTAACAGTTTGCCCATATACATCAGATTATATCAACTATTTAATTTATAATATTTAATTTTTTATTTTATTTTTATACTTCATATTATACCAAATAAAGTAGTGGACATTCTGTCTAAAATAAGGTGTTTGTATACAACGGTTCAAAAAATACGGCCATATAGAACTAATTACATTAATTTTGAAAACACCCCTTTAATTTCTAAATTCAAATTATAAGCTTCTTGTTATAGCGGACTAAGCAAAACATGTCCCTTGAAAATTTCAGCTGTTAGGAGTTAGAAATACAGGTCCCTTTTAAATTTCAGCGTTCTGTCTATAACGGTGCAATTGAAATTACATTAACTATTGGAATACCCTTTAACTTCCAAATCCAAATTTTATACTTGTTGTTTTAGCGGACTTAGCAATACAGGTTCGTTGTAAATTTCAAGCCTCTGTCTACAACTGTTCAAGAGTATGGCCATATACATCAAATTTAATGAACTATTAGCGCACCCTTTAATTTATAATTTGTAATATTAATATTTTTTACTATAAGGGCCATAGCAATCGTCATTCTGTCCAATTTTCAAGCGTTTGTCTATAACGGTTCAAAAGATAGGCCCATATAAGTAAATTTACATCAATTATGGAGGCACCCTTTAATTTGTAGATTTATTTTTGTATAACTTTTTATTATTGGGGGCTATAGTAAGACGCAGTCATTTTAAATTTTACAGAATCGCCCTTTACAATTCATAATACACGTAAAAAATATGTGTGTTGTATATGGACACCCTTTAATTTTTAAGATTATAAACTGTTTTTAAAACGGGCCCAATCTGTAAGCATAGTCTATCATATTACCAAAACTTTTCAAAATCGGATCAGAAATGACTGAGTTCTGGAGGTACAAACATAAAAAAAGCCACATTCAGCCAAATTGTAGAACCTCCTTTTTTTGAAGTCGGTTAAAAACACAAGGAGCTGCTCGAGCGTGTTAAAGAAAAGTTTTCCCAATCGCTGCTTAAATATACAGAGACAACAAGTAAGTTTTGTGTAGACTTATGTGAAGCATTTATTTTCGCTGACATAACCTTAAACAAATTAAGTAACGAAAATTTAAGAAATTTCTTTAAAACATACATAAATGAGAGTATCCCTTGTCAGTCTACTATTAGAAAAAATTATTTAGACAAAATATATGGCTCCGAACTAGAAAAGATCTGTTCGTTCTTGAAAAGCAAATATTTATGTGTGTTTCGATGGACGAAACAACTGATATAGAAAGGCGTTACGTTTCAAATTTTATTGTCGGAGTTTTGGATAAAGATGAAGAAGTTTCCAAAAATAAATTTTTGCTTGACTTTATGGAATTGGAAAACGCCAACCCAGCTACGATAGCTCGTACTTTCCATGACTCAATAAATTTATTAGGTCAAGATTTTGACAAAAAGCAGATCCTTCTATTTTTAACCGATGCGGCACCTTATATGGTTAAGGCTGCCAATAGCCCAATAGCCTTTAAATACTTTACCCAAAACTGTTACATGATACCTGCTTGGCACATGGGTTACACCGCGTTGCAGAGGAAATTAGAAGCAAATTCGAAAATATTTACTTATTGGTTTCATACGGGAAAAAATATTTTTAAAGGCTTCTTCACGAGCTGCAATTTTTAAATAAATGTATCCCTTGGGTTCCCCGTCCACCACAGCCAGTATTAACAAAATGGGGAATCTGGCTAGAGATGCTGTAAAATACTATTCAAAAAACTTTGAGTAATTTAAGAATGTTATCGAAGAGCTTGTTGATACTAATTCATATGCAATTATAAAAGTAAAAAAAATATTAAATTTAAATAAGATCAAAAGTCAATTAGCATTTGTATCTTCCAACTACGAATATATTGGTGAGACAATACCTAAATTGGAGGGATTTAGTTTACTTAATACTCAAGTCAAATTAGTTGATAAGCAGAAAGTAAAATTAACAATGTGAAAGGAAGAGCAGCCCAACAAATTAAATTAAAAATCCAAAGCGTTTTGCAAAAAAAATTAAGGATTTACAAAAATAAAACAAATTTCAAATTATTAGAAAGTGAATATTCCCCAAACGAATTGGCTTCCTACAAGTATGCTCCAACAACTTCGTTTGACATTGAGAGATCATTTTCTATGTATAAAAGTTTTTTACGTCCGAACAGACAAAATTTTACTTTTGATAATATAAATAAGTATTTATTTGTTTATAAAAACAAAAATTTAAATAAGTTAGGTATTTAAATTTTAAAAACCATTTGTATGTTGTACCTTTAAATAACAATAGACTGAATATTTTATTATTAATAAAATTACAAAAAAAAATATTTTTTTTACTTCATATTTTTTATTTTTTTAGTGCATATTTTGGATTTTTTAGTGCATATTTTAAGCGCATATTTTCGATTTTTTAGTGCATTAAAATCTCAGCCCTAATTATAACTTTTTGTTTAAAAGTTCTTCAACCAAAACATTATTTATGTTCTGTATTTTTGTTGTTGGAACTTTATTTGCCAACTTATAATTGGTAATATGACCTACAATATTGTTAATTCCTAAAACATAATCACTTTTTTAAAGTTACTGTTGTGGTACCCTTATCTGCTTTTAAGATAAGTATATCCCTATTTCTTTTCAAAAAACTATCCGCCTTTTTTACGTTTTCTAACATAAATCTTTCCCATTTAGTTAATTTTATCTTATTTAAATGATTATCTATTATTGAAGTTAATTTCGTCCTAGCTATTTCCTGTTCTTCTTTTGTTTTTAATGTTTGTACCACAGATTAATAATCAGATAACTCACTAGTGACGTTTAAAAAAGTGAGTTATCATATTTTCTTCCAGCTTTCGTTTAAGTGAATAAAAAAATATTCAAAAACGCTGAAAGCAATGAGTTGGAAGAAACCGCTACACATACCTATTGCAAACACATGTTTTCATTTAATTAACCAAAAAATGTATAACAAAATTGGGGTAAAAATTTAGTTTCTTAATAAAATTTAAAAAAAGTATAAATATCAGTAAAAGAAATTAATAAAAAAATTATAAAATGTTTTTATAATATTACAATATTACAAGGCTCTGCAATCAAAACAGCTTTCGTGGTTTTATTGGTGAGTAAAAAAATTGGCCATTAAACGTGTTTATGCTAAATTTATTGTATTTTAGGACCCGGTCAATATAATTATAATACCTTCATACAACTAGACTAGACGTGGCCAGCCGTTACAACGTACGCGTCTTAATCATACAAAATGTCATTACAGCCTGCAGGGATGCGATTATATGTGTATAGAAGTAACGTTCCGAATGAAATAAAAATATACAGCAGTTCAGATGGGACTATAAAAATTTAATATACAAAAGTAATACAAAAGTATACAGCAAAAATGGAAGAAAAAATTTAATATTGGCGATTTGGTTTTTGCCAAAGTAAAAAGCTCTCCAGCATGGCCAGCTAAAATTACAAAGTACAACAACAAAAAATATAATGTATATTTCTATGGAACCGGTGAGACTGCCAATATTAAGGTGGAAGACCTCTTTCCTTATGTTGAAAACAAAGAAAAATTCGCCACAGACAAAAATATGAATAACTTTCGAGAAGCCATTGATCAAATAGAGGCTGCAGCCAATGGTGAAGATTCAGCGCCTATTGATTTGCCAAATGTAGCGCCTGAAGGTATAGATATTTCTCAAGCTGAAGAAGCTTTGGAAAGCTGTTCTAATATGCAACAAATTCAAGAAAATCTTTGGCCCCAACTCATCTACACACTTTTGGGAAGAATTCTGCAACCAAGTTCAAGCCTATAAGGAGAATACTAAGCTGTGTGTGAAAATGGTTATAAAATTTATATTTGTTTTCTTAAGATCATTGTGAATGTCTGCAATATTTTAATTTCTTTCACGCAACCTTCATCCTAAAACAGCGAGGGCGAGAAACAGGCTCTTAATCTACAGGTATTTGCGTGTTTATAAAAGTCTATCTGAGGTATGCTCTTATTATTTTTACATTGTCTTATACAGTGGGTTATCGAAATAACTCTGTAAACGGACAACTTCTTATTTTATTGTCCTACCTTAGTCTAACGTAGCCAAATTTTTTATTTTTGAATGACATAATTGTCTAATATTAGACCTAAATAACCGGTTTGAATGAGAGAGGGTATAAAACATATATAGATTCCAAATATGTGAATAAAAGTGAAAGTTTTAATCAATAAAAATAATACTTACTTTTATATTTCAAAAATTTCATATAAAGAAAAAAACATAGGCCCAAATTCATAGTTAAAATAAAGTATACTTTAAGGGAACTAAAGTAGGTTTTACTTTAGAGTCGACTCTAACTCATTCAAAACTACCTAAAGCTGTTTTTAACTAATTTTTCCAAAATTATTTTATTTGGTTTAAGAACACAATACTCCTGATCTAATTTTTATACCAAAGTGAACAAAATAAAAACAAGGTTACTTTTTTCAAATGTTTGTTTAGAAATTGTATGAAAACATTTATCAAATAAGAGTTGACACCCAGTGGAAGGCGTCTAAACTTAAAGTATACGTTATTCTTGACTATGAAAACAAAAAAGATAATAAGAGCTTTTTACTTTAGAGTATACTTTAGCAAGAGTCGACTTTATTCTATAACTATGAATATGGGCCATACAGTTTTTGTTATAATATTTTTTAACTTTAATGATAACTTTTACGGTTTTTATTTAAGTATATAATAAAAAAAGAAACAATTTATAATAAGCAAAATTTAATGTTTTATTTCACCAGTTTTAAAATAATTCCAGCTGTTGAAAATAAAAATTTAATTTAAACGGTTTATACTCCGTAACACAACCATGTTTATTACTTTTGTAAACACAAACTTTGATATCAACTTGAATTTTTTCATTTATTAAAAGAAAGCTTCAAAAACTAAACCACGCGCGTTTTTATTAAAGAGGTTAATTCAGTTTATTACTTTATCTCGAAGGGGGAACATCTGCGTGCGAGCAGATTTTCCTTTTTCAAAAAAGTGAGGTTATAATAAAAGACGTATCGCGCACGTTTTTTTCAACTAGCTTACTAAAATGCTATCGTGTTTAATAAATAAAATAAAATTAATATAATCATTTATACTATAATATCCTGTTCAGGATTTATCACTTCCTATACGAAGGTATAGGTCGATGCGCCGTTCCTGGAGAGACTAATTATATATTTCTGAAAATTTGAGGGATACCCTGGCGCTGTGGTTATGTACCCCTGCCATTTTTTAATTCAAATTTCAAAAAAAAAAAAAAAAGAGGTTAATTTTTCAAAATTTCATCAGGTTATGGGCCCAGTCTCAAAAAATGGAGCGGGCAATAGAAATTGAAAAATTAACGGGTAGGGAAAACTACCATAGCTGGAAATTTGCAGCGGAGTATGCGTTGAAGCTGCAGGGATTTTGGAAATCTATTTTAGGCACTGAGACAGATGCGGCGATTAAGGAAAAAGCAATGTCCAGATTGGTGCTCTGCATATCGTCAAGTTTATATATGCATATTCAGGATGTATCAACAGCCAAAGATATGTGGGAGAAGTTGAAAGCGTTGTACGATGATTCTGGTTTGACTAGACGCTGTGGGTTTTGAGAAAGCTAACCACTACACAGTTAGTAAACTGTACAGACATAAGTGAGTACATAGATACGATTATTGCTACGGCACAAAAATTGAACGAGAAAGGAATGAGCGTGGACATGAATGGGTTGGCAGTCTGTTACTTAGTAGTTTACCGGAACACTTTGCACCCATGATTATGGCTATTGACAGCAGTGGCATGACAATAATAGCTGATGCAATTAAGACTAAGCTGCTTCAAGATTTTGATAGCTATAATCGTTCATCAGTTCAAAGTATGTCTGCCGAGGCCGTAATGTTTAGCAAACGAAGAGCAAAAGGCAGCAACAATTTTAATAACAACAACAACAAGAAGAAGACTGTGACTTGTTATAGATGTAAAAAAGAAGGGCACATAGCAAAATATTGTAGAAACAAGGGATACTACAATCAAACAACAAATAATAGTGGAACAACTTTAACAGTGGCGTATAGTTCCAAATATAATTATAATAAAGATCATTGGCTGATCGATTCAGGAACCACCACTCATATGGTAAATTGCAAGCAGCAATTTAAGAATCTAAAATTGTTTTCATCTAATGAGACAGTCATGGTGGCTAACAAGAGTTGCTTGAAGGTAGTTGGAAAAGGTGACATTTTAATAAAATTGAACGTGGACAATAGAATGGTACAAGCTACTATTGAAGATGTTTTATATGTACCGGATCTATTAACAAATTTATTTCGGTAAGTCAGTTGGTAAAAAAGGGGTATGAAATTAAATTTACAACTGAAAGATGCACAGCAAGAAACAAAACGGAAATAATAGCTACTGGTAGTCTACATGAAGATGTTTTTAAGTTGGATTTGCATCCACCACAAGAAAATTTTGTGTGTATCACAAAAGAACTGTTACATAATCGCTTGGGTCATGCAATCAATTTTGATAAGCGACTGCTACAGGATTGCGATGAACACATTTTGAAAAACGAGAGATGTATTCCATGTTTATAAGGTAAGCAAGCAAATTTGCGTTACAAACAATCTACAAGTAAATCAGATGCTGTTCTTGGTTTAATACATGCGGACGTATGTGGTCCCATGGAGACCCCTTCCTTGGGATTTGGATTATATTTTCTTCTTTTTTTTGGACGATTATTCGAATAAAATTTTTATATACATTTTAAAGAATAAATCTGAAATTTCAGCCAGATTTAAGAATTTTAAGGAAATGGTGGAAAATCAAACCAACAGAAAAATAAAAATATTACGTTCGGATAATAGGCTAGAGTTCTGCAATAAGCATATGGAAATTATGTGTCAACAAAGTGGCATAGTTCATCAAAAATCAGCTCCCTACACCCCTCAGCAGAATGGGAAGGCTGAGCGCATGAATAGAACAATTGTTGAACAAGCGCGTACAATGATGTTTGATGCGGGGTTAGATAAAAAATTTTGGGCTGAAGCCATCAACACAGCGGCATATTTACTGAACAGAACACCATATGAGAAATTAAATGAGGAAATATGGAATGGTCGTGTTTGTAATTTATCACATTTAAAAGTTTTTGGCTGTATAGCGATGGTAATGATGCCGAAACAGGATAGAAGAAAATGGGACTCAAGATCAAGAAAATGTATAATGCTTGGTTATTGCGAAAATCAAAAGGCGTATCGATTATATGAACCTTTTTGCGGAATATGTATGTAAGCAGAAACGTGGTATTTTTGGAAGATAAAATGTTTTTTGCGCAGAATAACTCAATTGAAAATGCCCAGTTATCGAACGTTCCTGACAGTGGTTTGAATTTGGTGAGGATGGTATATACTGAAAATTCAAGTCATGATGCTGAGCATAATGAAACATTGCAGGATTTATCGAATAATGAATCTGCAGATAGTATTGAAGATTTGCAGGGTTTCACTTCAAGAGAACAGCACACCAGTAGATGAAGAATTAAGCAATGAACGAGTAGAACAACCACTGAGACGTTCATCAAGAATATCCCGTCCCACTAATATGGGAGATTATTTCACATACGCTGTTTTGGGTAACAAAGTAGAACCACAAAGTTATTTAGAGGCTATTAATGGCAATGAAAGCGAAAATTGGCAAAAGGCGATAGATGAAGAAATTAAATCATTAAATGGAAACCACACGTTGTAACATTATTGATGGTACGGGAAATGAAAGAAAATTGACAACAAAATGGGTTTTCAAAATGAAGTGTGACGAGAGTGGTGAAGTTGTGCGATACAAGGCTCGCCTGGTGGCACGAGGTTGTTCACAACGATCGGAAATAGACTACAATGAAACATATTCGCGAGTTATGCGTTATTCGTCTTTAAGATATTTATTATCGATAGCTGTTCAGTTCAGTTTTCAAATAAACCATCTGGATATCTGTACGGCATTTTTGCAGGGTGACCTGGAAGAAAATATTTATATAACAACGCCTGAAGGATTTGAAATTTCTAAGAATAAAGTACTTAAACTCAACAGACCTATTTATGGATTAAAACAATCATCGCGAATGTGGAACATAAAGCTGAGTGGAATTTTGAAAAATCTTGGTCTGGTACAGCTAAAAAGCGATCAATGCATCTACTTCAAGGTTGATAACGAAAGCATTTATGTCGACGACATATTGATTGAACATTTGAAATCGAAATTTAAGCTCAAAGATTTGGGTGAAGCAAAATTTTTTCTTGGGTTAAGAATAAATAGAACAGATGACGGTTTAACAATAGATCAAACAGCATACATTCAGAAGTTATTGGAGCGTTTCGAAATGTCAGCCTGTAATCCAATATCGACTCCGATGGACGTGAACTTTAATCTGAGTAGCATACAAAGTCCAAAAGACGACACTGAAAAATCTAAAATGGCTATATATCCTTATATAGAGCTCATGGCAGCTTGCATCACAGTTAACAACGCCTGACATATGCTATGCGGTCAATTTTTTGAGTCGTTTTAATTCTAACTATGGTACACAGCATTCGAAGGCTGCAAAGCGCATTTTAAGATATCTGAAGGCTACTATGATTTGGACCACAGAAAATTTGTTAGCGGTTTTCTTTTCATGAAGAATGGAGCACCTATTTGTTGGGGATCAAAGAAACAAGCTACTATAGCATTGTCAACCTGCGAGGCTGAATATATATCGTTGGCAACAGCTGTACAAGAAGCACTATAGTTGAAAACGTTTGATGAGGAAGTATTTGGTAAACAACTTGAACCCATTACGATATATTGTGACAACCATGCAGCAGTATTATTAGCAACAAATGGTTCTTACCATTCCAGAACGAAACATATAGATGTTCGTCATCATTTTGTAAGAGACTCTTTAGCTGATGGGAAAATATTATTGGAAAGAATCTCTTCTGATAAAATGCCAGCGGATGTTCTTACAAAACCATTAGTGAACCAGAAACTAACTCACTGTCTTTCTGGAATGAATATTGCATAAATATAAATTTTGGTGAGGATGTTGAAAATGAAAATTTAATTTAAACGGTTTATACTCCGTAACACAACCATGTTTATTACTTTTTATTACTTTTGTAAATACTAACTTTTATATCAACTTGAATTTTTTCATTTATTAAAAGAAAGCTTCAAAAACTAAACCACGCGCGTTTTTATTAAAGAAGTTAATTTTTCAAAATTTCATCACCAGCAATTATTGATTTTCATCTCAGCAATTAGCAATGCATCGCTACAATCTGTGTTAAAATATAAAAAGGAAGATTTTAATATACCTTTATTTTAATAAACATAATTTCATCGATCTACTTCCAGGTTTCAGTAATTAAAAACAGAAAAATAAAAATATTTGAAAACTGGAAGAGTTCGTTCTAATTTCATTTTTAACCACTGAATTCCAGTAGTTGATTTTTTTTTCGACCTTATCTGGTCTAGATCCGTCATGTTAAAAACAGCATCACCTCGTGAAGGGTGTGGCTCTTCATCACGCATGACGGTCTTGAGTAAGGGGAAGCTCCAAATGCTCGCTACACTTACTCCTGGATTTTTGGTTGACTTTTTCATACTATCCTCGATGCCACTATCACTATTTTAATACAAAGTTTTTAGTAATTTTTTACTTGCTTTAAGTAATATCTGTTTTGAACACTTGATTACCACACACACTTTCTGAAAAATTGAAATTTTATATGCTTGCTAAAACAAAAACCAATTGACTAAATTAAATAAGATTTTGTACATTGAAAAAGAACATACCTAGTTCCCCTATGTACAAAACCTGCCGGCAAACATTTAGCTGCTTAACGAAATTACAAATATAAACTTACTTGGCCGGGTTTTTCTGGAACTGGTCCAGTTTCTCCCCTTGGGAACAATCCATTATACAGTGCTGACTCCTAAAAACGAAATAATTTTATTAAAAACTAATTTGAATTAAAAAAATAACTTTGGTGAACTTACATCTTTCCTCTTATATTTCTTATTAATTTGTTGTGGTTGTTGATTTTCAACCCTTATATTTTATCACACACAAATGCACACCACCGAGTTTATACACACACTCGATTTTCTATTGAATAATTTATATTTAAATAAATAATTTGACGAAAAAACAATTTTTATTTTATTAATTTCTTTTACTGCCTGCACCCAATTTTCAATGCAAATTTTTGTAAATAAATAAAATGTCAAACTCCAGCTATAATCAGAAAGAGGTAGAAATATAAAAAAAGGCAAGAACTGTTACTATCCCTCTCTAACGAAAGCTGGAATTTGGCCATACTGAATTTTTCGTGTCTTATCTGGTTAATTATCTGTGGCTTGTACTAAATCCTCTTCGTCCGCTAACATTTGTAAAACTTAAAAAAATCTCATGTTTATGCCCTAATGAAAGAGTCCACTAAACTTCATCTGGAATATTTAAATTAATTAATTTACAAACCACTTTTTATTTAATTTAACACCTAACTTCCTTTTCTGTATTTTATTTACCTTAGTTTTTAAAGCTGCTCCTAATCTTTCTTAATCTTAATATTTTATTTCTTAAATCACCCTGCATCTTGAAAATATTAAGAATATTCTTCGTTGCATTTACAATAAATTTTGGAACAATTCCTGAATGACGACATCTAATTAAAAAGGTTATTGTGCATTGGGTTTTTTAACTTTATTCCTCAACGTTTTAAAACGATTAACAAGTCCTCTCATCTGCCGGTTTCTTTTAAAAAAATTATAACTCATGGTTATATTGTCTCTGCGTGCTGACTTTAAAATTGTATATAATTGTTTTTTTGATCTTTATAATTAATTTTCTTTACTAATTTTTTAAGGACTAGGTCAGTTTTTAAATAAAAATATTGTTTGTTATTTTCATTTATTTTTTCAATATTTCGCCACACCGTTGGGTGGCATCTTCAGGAAACAGGAAAGAAAAAATATCAATATTTAGATTTTCTTTCAAAAACAAAATTATTTTTAAAATATTATTTCAAACAAACTCAGCATATTGAAAAAACCAAACGACTAAAAGTTCAAATATTTAAACATATACATTCTCATAAATTTAAAATTTAAAAAAACATTTAAGACAAAAAACTCAAATATTTTAAACATTTACATTATCATACCCAGTTAGCATTTTTTTGAATTTTTGATCATATTCGAGTCTTTTTTTACTCTTCTACACGATTAAAATAATCGTTTATGCGCTCGTTTTAGAGTCGAAAATGATTGTCTTGTCGGTAGAAAATGGTATCCTAGCCGCGACTTTTCTGAACGAGTTCCTTATGACTCGCGTTTTTGACTCATTTTCGATACTGTTTTCAATCGTACTTATAATTAAATACGATACTTTTTCGAGTCAATTTTTGATCATATTACTAGCCGTATGCGGGTCTTCTTCGAACCATATTATAGGAACATTTCTAATTATATTTTCTCAAAATGAAACATTGCAAATAACGTTTTGCTTATTTTTTATTACACGCCGTCTTAAAGAGCCATTAATTTGTTTAAACATTGAACAATTTCATGAGCGCACATTTAAATGGCTTGTGTAGACCATCGTTGTCGATATCATGTCGTGTTCGAACACCGAGAAAACGAAGCATTAACATCGCCAAGTTTTTTCCACGCAGACAAACATGAACAAATGTTTGTAACCTATTCTGCTGACGTTTTGTTTATGTTCGAACCAATCAATTGCTCGTCAAGACGTAGTGTTACATTTTCTTAAAATTCAAATAATGAGTTTTAAAAAAGTTAAAAAAAAAATCATTTTACATTTGTGTCTCTATTTTCTTTACGCAGTGACATACTTATGTACAATGTGTTTTTACGAAAAAATAATGTATGTATTTCAATAATTTTTTCATCTTTACGCTCCGTTTAATATATCTCCAAAATAATTCTAAAAACAGTAGAATTTCAAGCATTTGCTTTTTGTACTTTTTGTTTTTTAAACTAGTCGCTTTCTTTGCGTTTGTCGGAAATATATTCGAGTCTCTTTTTAAACGCACAACTGATTAATCAGTTTTAAGTCATCTTGGGTAGTCTTAAAAGACTCACTTTTGTGGTTTTTGTAAAAACAATCTTCCAAATGCTAACTGGGTAAAATTTAAAAAACAGAAAACATTCAAAGTATTTAATTAATTAATTAAAATTAATTATTTTTTAAAAAACATAATACAAATACTTTTACATAATTTTTTTTTAAGAAACCGGCACATGAGAGGACTAGTTAATCGTTTTAAAACGTTGAGGGACAAATAACAAGAAAAACCCAATGCACAATAGCCTTTTTAATTTGATGTCGTCATTCAGGAATTGTTTAAACAAAATGTTATTATAATTTTAGAGAAAAAAAGTTTAAAAAAATGTTTCTAGCGCTCCTAGATTGTATGGGTTACCTAAAATTCACAAGGAGAATTTTCCTTTAAGACCGATTTGTTCTTTTATAAATTCTACATCTTATGAATTACGTAAATATATCTTAATGATATTAACAAAGATTACGGAGCAATCAAAATTTAATGTTAAAAATTCATTAGAATTTAAAGATAGGATAAAGAACATAAATGTTCAGAATTATGAAAAATTAGTATCTTTTGATGTATCATTATTTCCAAGTATACCTGTTGATTTAGCAGTGAATATAATAAAAGAAAAATGGAAGCTAATACCGAGATATACTGAAATGAAAAAATTTTTTTTTTTACGAATTTTAAAATTTTGTATAGAAGATAAAAGATACTTTCAATATAATAAAAGCATATATTTGCAACAAAAAAGACTTCCAATGGGATCTCCAGCTTCTCCAGTTGTGGCAGATATTGTTATGGAGAAATTATAAGACACGTGCATTGAAGAACTTAGTATTAAACCAAGAATAATGACGAAATATGTGGATTTGTTTTGCATTATTTCTGCATCTGGAATTGAAAATATGTTGGAAATATTTAATAATTTCCATATTTGTATAAAATTTACAGTATAAATAGAAAATGATTTCAAATTACCCTAGCTAGCAATAAGGAGAGGGAATAAACTAAAAATGGATTGTTATCAAAAGCCTACAGCTTCCGGGAGGATTATTAATTATTATTCTAAGAATAATTATTAATACGGGGAAAATTTTGACAAAAAAAAGTTCTTAAGTGATAAGGAATTTCACAAAAGAAATAAAGATAAAGTTAAAAAGATATTAATTGATAATATTTTCCAATGCAAGTAATAAATAGTTTGTTTAAACAGTTAAGGTACAGAAGAGCAAATAACACAAGGAATTACAGAAACAAAAGTTTACAAGTCTTTTATTTATGTATCAGAAATAGCAGAAAGGATAGAAAAATCAAAGATTTTTGATGCAGAGAAATATAAAATGGCATAAAAAACTTATAATACTTTAAATAGATTATTTAGTAAAACAAAAGACAAAATACAAAAATGGGACATGCCAAATGTAGCTTACAAAATACCTTATAATGGTAATGATAGTGAGAATTGTAATAAGTAATATGTAGTACAACAAAAAATAAACTAAAAACTAGAATAGCTGGACATAAGACTGATCAAACATACAGAGACGTTAATAATTCACAAAAAACAGAGACGTTAATAATTCACAAAAAACTGAATTTTCTTCCCATTGTGCTAGATTTTATCATTGTCCCAACTTTGAAGATACATCTGTTTTAAATATAGAAAATAATTATAAACGTCGGTATATGTTAGAGATGTTAGAAATAATTAAAGTACCATCAACAAAAAGAATTAACTTTAAGGCTGATACAGATAATGTTGCGCAATGTTATAGACATTTAGTGCATAAAAATAGTTAACATTTAAAAGTATCTAATTGTTTGTAACATTTCTATCGTGAAAATTTGTGTAAAAGTATTTGTATTAATTTTTTTTTTTTAAATAATTTGAATATTTTCTGTTTTTTTTAAATTTTATGAGAATGTAAAAGTTTAAAATATTTGAGTTTTTTGTCTTGAATGTTTTCTGAGTTTTAAATTTATGAGAATGTATGAGTTTTAATTTTTGAATATTTTGTCTTGACCCAGTTATCATTTTTCTAAATTATTGATCATATTTGAGTCTTTTTTGACTCTTGTTTGTTTTGTCGGAAGAAAATGGTACCCTAGCCGCGACTCTTCTGAACGAGTCCCTTATGACTCGCATTTCTGACTCATTTTCGAAACTGTTTTCATTCGTACTTATAATCAAATATTCGTATATGACTTTTTCGAGTCATATTACTAGGCGTATGCGACTCGTTTTTCTGTCATATTATACGGACATTTCTAATTGTCTTTTCACAAAGCTTAACATGGCAAATAACATTTTGCTTATTTTTTATTACATTCGATAGCGTGTTATTTATAATTTTAAAAACATTTTACTAAATTTGGAAAAAAAATTCATTTAAAAAAAATTTATACATTTGTGACTCTATTTTCTTTACGAATTGACATATTTCTATAAAAATTAAAAAATAAAATATTTGAATAATTTTTTTTTTTCATTTTTGCTTTTTGTTTTTTAAACAAGTCGGTTTCTTTGCGTTTGCCGGAATTATATTGGAGTCTCTTTTTAAACGCAGAACTGATTAATTAGTGTTAAATCATCTTGGGTAGCCGTAAAAGACTCACTTTGGTGATTTTTGTAAAAAAATATCTTCCAAATGCTAACTAGGAAATGCTTTTTTTAATTTTAAATTTATGACAATGTATATGTTTAAATATTTGAATTTTTTGTCGTTTGGTATTTTTAACGATGTGGCGAAATATTGAAAAAATAACAAACAATATTTTTATTTATAAACTGACCTATTGCTTGAAAAATTAGTAAAGAAAAGCAAATGAGATTACGTTAATTACATTTTTAATGTAAGTTCTACGTCTCTATTATAAGTTATGGAATGATATTTAGTTTGGATAATACTACTGCTTTCGCTTAATTGTTTATATGTTGTGTGAGTATATCGCCATTGTACGAGAGCTGCTCTATATATTTCTGGCCTAATAGTGAAAATGCGAATATTTATAATCAAAAATGGTTTTATTGTTTTTCAAAATATTCTCCAGCATGATTTATACACTTTTGCATGCGCTCAAACCTGTTGTCGAAGCACTTTTTCCACTCCGATTGAGACACCTCTAAAACATGGTTTTTGAACACTTCAACAGCTTCTTCTGGCGACGAAAATCGCTGACCACGCTTTTTTTCTTGATGTGCGGAAACAAGAAGAAGTCATTAGGCGCTAAGTGAGGGCTGTACGGTGGATGAGCGATTAATTCGACGTTTTGGCCGGTCAAAAACGCTCTGGTTTGAGCCAATGTGTGAAAGCTTGAATTGTCATGGTGAACAATGATTCGTCTTCTCTTGTTGGTTTTTTGAATTTCTCCGATGACTTTAGGCAAACAATTTGTAGTGTACCACTCAGAAGTGACCGTCCTACGTTGTTCAAGCGGAACAGTCGCCACATGACCAGTTTTGCCGAAGAAACAGGCGACCATTTGCTTCGAAGTGCTTCTTCCACGAACGTTGGATTTTGCTCGCCTTTGAAGACCCACACGGTCGATTGTTGTTTTGTTTCGGGCTCATACGCATAGATCCATGATTCGTCACCTGTGACGATCTTATAAACGTCTTTTGAAGCACCGCAATCGTATTTTTGCAACATTTCTTTGCACCAATCGACACGAGCCTTTTTTTGAGCGAGTTTCAAATTGTGCGGGATCCAACGAGAACAAACCTTTTTTACGGCCAGGTGTTCATGCAGTGTCGAATGTATGCTGGTGGAAGAAAGGTCCAAGGATGTCTCTATCTCTCGGTATGTCGCATGTCGATCTTGCATAATGAGTTCATGCACGGCATCAATGTTCTCTGGCACAACAGCCGTTTTTGGACGACCTTCACGGAATTCGTCTTTGAGCGAGCTTCGGCCACGATTAGATTCATTATACCAATTTTTCACAGTGCTATAGGATGGTGCTTCATCGCCATACAAAGATTTAAGTTCATCAATGCACTCTTGTCGTGATAATCCACGTCGAATGTTGTTTAAAATGATGGCACGAAAATGTTCACGAGTTAATTCCATTTTTTTATTATATTAATTTTTTCAAGTCACTGTTAACAACACAAATAATGGTCGTACGTCATAACGTTTTGAGTACGATTATGTTTAAAAATGACAAACTTTCCAATGGAAATGTCAGATTGCACTTCGCAGCACTCAGTGTTGCCAGGCTAGAAATATATATAGCAGCCCTCGTGGTTTATCTAATTTAGTTGTTGAATTTGTGTTGTATGGTTAAGTGAATTAAGTGTTGTATATTTTATTTATGGATTTTGAAATAATCACCCTTATTCTGCGTTTCGATTACGTTTCCGCATTCAGTTACGCTCGAATCGAAAATAGGTATTCTACAAAAAAACCTAATCGAAAGAAAAAGAAGAAGAGTATTTTCAAACCAGCTGCTTTGTTATGAAACGTATGAAATAGAAACATAAAAGATGAAAAAATTTTGTAAACATTGTAATTGTTAAACTATAAATACAATTTTATCAATAAACAGTGATAAATACATGTATTAGAACTAAATATTGTGGAAGCTATAATTAAATAAACTCATCAGTTAAGTGCGGAAAAAAAGAAAATAGCCAACAGACTAAAAGCAAACGTTATTTGTGGCCAAACTATTCCAGCGTGAGGAATCCTGAAGCGCCGGAGCGAAATTTTTATTTTCTACACATCATTTAAATTATTATTATTAAAATGTCATACTTTCTTTCCAGTTTTTTTTTGTGGCCCTATTGCGTTAAGTGCATTTTGAACTTCTTCCCAGAATGCCTAAACTTCTTATAATATCCAGACGCAATACATATCAGCCTTCGTTGCCATTATACTAACCTGCAATAAATTAAAAAAAGCTTTAAAACTACAAACTCACTTTTTATTAAATTTTTACACTTTTTTAACTACAAAAACAAAAATCGAAAAACTTTCCGCTAATAAGTAAACAACTTGAAAAAACGTAGCTACGATCGTAACGCAGAATACATACAATCGAAAAAGAAATCGAATTAATACGGGGAACGGAACGCAGAATACCAAAGTTGACAAACTGAGTAATTTTCGATCCGAATCGAAACGCAGAATAAGGGTGAATGTCTTGTTCTTTGTTTATATGTATAAGGTGCTTATAATCCGCTATTCTTCTAGCAATTCCTAGTTTGAGTGGGATGATCCCTTGAATTGGTGAAACGTCTATAATTTTAACATTTGCTTGTGCCAGTACAAATCTAAAAGAAAGTCGAGTTTGGGTTTTAGGTTTTTGGTCGTCTATTTATTTTGGATTTATGGAGTTTCTGATTGTCAAGTGTTAAGAGAGTTACTCTGTTGTTTTGTTTAACGATTCTTTTTGAGAACTCAGGAGTCATTTTGTTTCTTTTACATTCTTTTCTGTATATGTCGTCATTCTGTAAAAAGGTTTCGGGGTTTTCCCTAAGACTAAACTATAATGCAAAATACAAAATTAACTACCAACTGTTTTTTACATACATATATAATCATTTATAATACAAGAAAAAAATAATAATTTTAGTGTGAATAGAAAAAAATAAAATTTTTAAAACAAAATAAATATTCAATACTTAAAGATTGTTAAATTGATATATGGAAAACATTTATAATAATTTTTGCTTATGTATATACATGTTTTAAAGAAAACTATTGTTCTTATATAAAAAAAAAAACAGATAATATTAATTCTATTCACAAATTTATTTTTAATTGCGTACCAAAAATAAATTGGAACAGCAAGAGTGCACTATCGTCGTATTTGCTCTATGCAACTTCCAAGCATAAAGAAGTTTGGTGTGATGATTTCGGTGTCAGTAGTAGTTGCCCATGACTACCTCCAGCTTAAGCTGCCTAAAACCGCCGACACAATCGTATAGTTGGAAAGAAAAGGCCCAGCATCATCTACATATGTCGATTCAGGGTTCCTTACTGTCAAAGGGCCAACTACGAAAGTATGAAATTATCAACACTTGGCCCAGAGGTTTTGAAGTCCATACGTTGCATACATACACACATCCTGTTTTATATATATAAAAGAAAGAAGAAATTTTCAAAGTGAAGTGTAATTGTCGGACCCTTATCCTTATCCAATATTTTAACGTTTTTTTTTTTTTACTTATAAAAATTATTGATGAATCGAAAATATTTTGGCCTTAGTTCATTTATTTTTTAGTTTATACAAATCTTTTTAGAAAGAAAATTTATTTTACAAATGTATGCGGAAGTTATTCAAAGAAAACGCTACGTCCTTTATCAGCATTCTTCGCATCTATCTACCTTAGTTGTGTAACTATAAACATAATCTATTTTACCAACTAAGTTTGTAAATTAGAATACGAAGAGTATTCATATCAATATTAATTTGGTTGGACAAAATTTACACACGATTAATTTTAAAATTTTAATAATTTTAAAATTATGTAAATCAAATCACACGTAAAATTTTAAAGCACGGATAATGTGCATACATACATACGTACACTTTTAACATTATTCAACACGTCTAAATTAAATCACGAGCACTATTTGGAACTTTATAAAGTTTAAACAAAGACTACAAATATACTATGATGTTTTACTGCCGTACATTCTACAGCCAGTGCATATTTTGGTGACGGACGTACTGCTACTGCCACTTTAAGAGTAAAATCACAAAGAGAGATTATTATTCTCAGCAAACTTGTTATTCTCATCTCACATTAATTCATTTGTATATACATACGTGCAAACGAGTGTGTATATATTCACATTACCAAATAACCAACGTAAACCAATGTTACCGATTGTGTATTTGTATGGTATCAATATATGTTTTGTTGTATAAACGAAATAACATCGATTTACACCGAATATTAAATTCATTTATTATCAATATGAAAATTTATTATTCGGAACCTTTTCGATTTAAATTTACTTTACTTTTTGTTACTGAATGTTTGCTGTGTTTTTGTATAAAACATTAGGTCTGTTTGTTTACCCTACTTTGGGATCCCAATTTGCACGAAAATTTTTTTCTTACTTCAAAATTGGGTAATTGAGAGCGGTCTTGACAGGGTAACGTTCTTCTTCTTCTTGCACGAAACAGCTCAAACTTTTTCTTAGTGCAAGTAATTTAAATTTGTGCAACAGCCTTAAAACACAAACAAAATACAAAATAAATTATTATTTCTTTTTCTTGATTTATTGTAATTAATTTTTTTATTAAAACAGTCAACATACTTTAAGTTGTTATTTTGTGTTTAAAATTTAGATTTCGTGTTCCCGTACTTTTATATAATTTGGTCTCTTTATAAGAAAAAACAATGCTTACGAATTTTATCCAAAAAGTAAAGAAACAGACCTATTTTTGAGTTGTTACTGTCTTTTTGTATCATTGATTCAATGGATTTCTCATTTGGTCAATTTGGCTTTTGATATAACATTATCAAATTTTCTATACAAAATTTGGGTAAAATCTACTACAGTAGTGTAATGGCCATATGAATATACTTTTTACGCAGTAATACATTTAAATTTGTAGTTTTAAATAAAAATGTTTCATGAGAATATCATGCAATATTTACATTTGAAGGAATCAAGCACGATTAAAGTAAATTAAATTCATTTATTATCTAAATATAATTACTACATACATATAAATTAAATTCAATAATTATTAACATTAATTAATTTGTTTCAATAAACGTTAACATTTATTTTATTAACTTTTATCACTATTCTAAGAAGAATACTAGTTTAGTGTCTCAGTTATAGTGAAGCACTATGTTCTACTATAATATATAGTAGAAAAAAATTAAAATTATCACCTTAATAAATTGATATAAATGAAATTAGTGAAACGAGAGTCGAAGGTAATACCGGCAACAAAAAGAAATTGTCGTCTTTATAAGGTAGTAACTGTTGTTTGCCGCATTGCGCCAAATCGAAAAGAAGTGTTCCAAATGTAAAAATCTTTCGTTTTCTATATTTTGATAACATATTGCATAAAGCGTGGTTAAGAAAGTGTTACTTCGGCGAATATTTTTTTGAAAGATCACGTACTTTGTATATATGCATGCAATCTTCGTAACTATATAGATGAAACAAATTAAATATATCAATAATAAAATATTTTGCACAGCGGTCTTATACAAACAACTAGGGGTATATCATCCTTAGCTAGTGAAATGATACAGGAAAAATCCAAACTTAATTTATCTTTTAACTAGTCGATTTAATCAGGATCCATTAGAAAATGAGTTTTCATATGTGCGGGCCAAAAGTGGACATTGTAAAAATGTTTCTGAAACAAATAGTGGATGCGTACCAAGAAAACTAAGAATTTTTGATGCAAGTACCGACCGTTTGAACTCTACGAATGAACATACTTTAAGTAGATATTTCATTGGTTGCATAGCGCTACGATTATCTTGCTATTAAGGTAGAATAGTAGATAAATTAAACCTTCACATTTTTGACATATCCATCAGAAATGTATATCCATTCTAAGAACTATAAAACACACATAAATGTCTAATAAATACTATTTTTAAAAACAGAGTGGCTAAAAACATAAAAAAAATATTACGAAGCAGTGTGATAGTGTACTAAAATTATTATGTCTGGTTTGACGAAAATAACGCTTGCCACAAAAACAGGTTGGAAATTCCGAATTTGCTTAAACTTATGTTGCTAAGAAAGCATTGCTCATGGGAGACACATTAATGCAAAGTTTCGTTTTCCAATTTTAATTTATAAATATAGCTATCAACTTCATATTGAGGTTTATATACATATTAATCGGTATAGGCACATTGATTAAATAAACTTAACAAAAAATTTAATAATAATTCTTGCAAAAAAACCGACTTCAAAACAGATTTCATCTGTCTGCCTATAACAGTTCAAGAGTATGTCCACATAAACTATTGGGACAACCTTTGTAACGACACGTTGTACGCTGGTTGCTGGGATAGCGGCAGCGGAGTCCAGGGTCGTTGCATTTTTATTTGTCGTCCTAAGACGAAAAGGAAATGAAACAGTTCTTGTTTTGAAAACGTTATAACACTTCAAATCACGTTTTATTTTTCTTATTCTTAAGGCTACAGCGAAGGCTAATTAACGGTCGGGAACGAAGCCACCAATGCCAGTAGCGGTTGGAGTAAGCGGGCTGCGTTAAAATAGTCGGCGAAAGCGGCGAGAATCAGCCGATTAACCAAAACACACAGGCTATAGGGCCGACGGTAAATGATGCAGAAACCGAAACTGGCAGTTCCGCTAACGGGCAGCATGGCGTAGTTGGTGATATGACAAAAAGGCGACGCTGCTGGGCAGCAACAGCACAGGTAGCGGAAAACAGGCAGTGCAGGTAGCGATGGTACAGGTAGGGACAGTGCACGTAGCGATTGCGCAAGTTCCAACGGCGCAAAGAGCGACAGCGTAGGTAGCGATGGCGTAAGTACCGACAACACAAAAGGCGACGATACCGGGCAGCAACGGAACGGGTAGCGGCCAAACAGGCAGCACAGATAGCAATTGCGCACGGAGCGACAGCGCAGATAGGTATTGGCGCTACCAGACGGCAACGGCACGGATAGCGGCCAACCAGGCAGCGCAGACAGCGATTACGCAGGTAGCGGTCTAACAGGCAGCGGCGCTACCAGCCGGCAATAGCACGGGTAAGTGCAATGGCACGGATAGCGGCCAAACAGGAAGCGCAGACAGCGATATCCCAGATAGCTTTGGCGATGACGCAGCTAGCGACGTCGCAAATAAGGGTGGCGCACGTAGCGATGGCGCAAGTAGCGACAAGACAAAAGGCGAGGCTAACGGGCAGCAACGGCATGGGTAGCGATTAAACAAGCAGCGCGGATAGCGATGGCGCAGTTAGGGATGGCGCAATTAGATATGAAAAAGGCGGTGGCGCTACCAGGCGGCAATGGCATGGATAGCGGCAATAGCACGGATAGCGGCCAAACAGGAAGCGAAGACAGCGATGTCGCAGATAGCGGTAGCATTGACGCAGGTAGCGATGTCACAGTTAAAGGTGACGCACGTAGCGATGGCGCAAGTAGCGATAAGACATAAGGCGACGCTAACGCAGCAACGGCATGGGTAGCGGCCAAACAAGCAGCGCAGTTAGCGATGGCACAGGGAGCGACGGCGCAGATAGGGATGGCGCAGGTAGCGCTCAAACGCAGCAATGGCACGTATAGCGGCCAAACAGGCAGCGGCGCTACCAGGCGGCAATGGCACGGGTAGTGGCCAAATAGGCTGCGACACAACCGGGCGGCAATGGACGAGCAACGGCCAAACAAACAGCGCGAATAGCGCTGCCGCAGGTAGCGACGGCGCAGATAGGGGTGGTGCAGGTACCGGTCATAATTCCTCACCAGAATCAATCGCAGGGCTGAGCCAACACCGGTAGAAGTAACGATTCTGTGGGATTGTTCCTTTCAGCAATTTTCAACTTGAGCTGTAAGCAAGAAACAACTTTGGAAATTATACAATTCGTCACCAAATACTTCTAACTGGCAAGCAAGCCGCCTGCTGCTATATTTGTTCTGCCTTTTATACCTGATTCCATCGTACACACTGTAACGACACGTTCTACGCTGTACTGTCCTAGGACGGAAAGGAAATGAAACACTTCTTGTTCGAAAAACGTTATAAAACTTTACTTTGTGTTTTATTCTCCTAATTCTTAAGGCTATAGCGACGGCTAACTAACGGTCGGGAACAAAACCACCAATGAATGTTAATAGCGGTTGGAGTAAGCGAGCTGCGGAAAAATAGTCTGCAAAACCAACGGGCCTGGGGCCGGTGTTAAATGGCGCAGGGCGTGAAGCTGGCAGCTCTGCTAACGAAAAGCGTAGCGTAGTTGGTGACAGGGGAGAAGGCGACGCAAACGGCGATGCCGCAGGAAGCGCTTCAACAGCGATGGCGCAGGTAGCGCTTAAACACACAGCGACGCTACCGGGCGGCAATGGCACGGGCAGCGCCGCAAACTGCGATGGCACAGGTAGTGATTAACCACACGGCGACGCTACCGGACAGCAATGGCACGGGCAGCGGCGCAAACAGCGATGGCGCAGGTAGCGCTTCAACAGCGATGGCGCAGGTAGCGTTTCAGCAGCGATGGCACAGGTAGCGCTCAAACAGGCAGCGGCACAACTGGGCGGCAATGGCACAGGCGGCAGCCAAACAGGCAGCGCAGACAGCGATGACACACAGACGACGGTGACCCACTCAGCGGCGGAGCAGGTAGCTTACGTAGCGCGAGAAATATACTTAATACGCGCAGAGATTGCTGGGAGCTCTCGGCCACGTGACGTGATTCTAGGGAATTTACAATTCCTCTCCAGAATCAATCGCAGGGTCGAGGCAACACCGGTAGAAGTAACGCTTCTGTAGTGTTGTTCCTTCCAGCAATTTTCAACTCGAGCTGTTAGCAAGAAATAAATTGGGGAATTATACAATTCCTCACCAAACACTTCTTACCGGCAGGCAAGCTGGTTGCTAACTGATCGATTTTATCTTTTGTTCTGCCTTTTATACCCGTTTCATCGTACACATACAGTCACCCACACATGCAACTTGCTTGTGTATCTGACTCAATGACAGCTGTGATGTTTTTATTTACTTGACAGCTGACTGTTTTTGATAGCGCGGTCCGACTCATAGATGGCGACACGCATCTCCCGACCGTTAATTTCAAACAAGTACGTAAGTTAAATTAATTCCTAATAATAAACTTATAATACTACGAGGGCTGCTATATATATTTCTGGCCTGGCAACACTGAGTGCTGCCAAGTGCAATCTGATATTTCCATTGGAAAGTTTGTCATTTTTAAGCATAATCGTACTCAAAACGTTTTGACGTACGACCATTATTTGTGTTGTTAACAGTGGCTTGAAAAAATTAATATAGAAAAAAATGGAAGTAACTCGTGAACATTTTCGTGCCATCATATTTCACAACTTTCGACGTGGATTATCACGACAAGAGTGCATTGATGAACTTAAATCTTTGTATGGCGATGAAGCACCATCCTATAGCACTGTGAAAAATTGGTATAATGAATTTAATCGTGGCCGAAGCTCGCTCAAAGACAAATTCCGTGAAGGTCGTCCAAAAACGGCTATTGTGCCAGAGAACATTGATGCCGTGCGTGAACTCATAATGCAAGATCGACAGGCGACATACCGAGAGATAGAGACATCCTTGGACATTTCTTCCACCAGCATACATTCGATAATGCATGAACACCTGGCCGTAAAAAAGGTTTGTTCTCGTTGGATCCCGCATAATTTGAAAGTCGCTCAAAAAAAGGCTCGTGTCGAATGGTGCAAAGAAATGTTACAAAAATACGATTGCGGTGCTTCAAAAGACGTTTATAAGATCGTCACAGGTGACGAATCATGGATCTATGCGTATGAGCCCGAAACGAAACAACAATCGACCGTGTGGGTCTTCAAAGACGAGCAAAATCTAACGAAACTTGTTCGTGGAAGAAGCACTTCAAAGCAAATGGTCGCCTGTTTCTTCGGCAAAACTAGTCATGTGGCGACTGTTCCGCTTGAGCAACGTAGGACGGTCACTTCTGAGTGGTACACTACAATTTGTTTGCCTGAAGTCATCGGAGAAATTCGAAAAACCAACAAGAGAAGACGAATCATTGTTCACCATGACAATGCGAACTCTCACGCATCGGCTCAAACCAGAGCGTTTTGACCGGCCCAAACGTCGAATTAATGGGTCATCCACCGTACAGCCCTGACTTGGCACCTAATGACTTCTTCTTGTTTCCGCACATCAAGAAAAAAATGCGTGGTCAACGATTTTCGTTGCCAGAAGAAGCTGTTGAAGTGTTCAAAAACCATGTTTTAGAGGTGTCTCAATCGGAGTGGAAAAAGTGCTTCGACAACTGGTTTGAGCGCATGCAAAAGTGTATAAATCATGCTGGAGAATACTTTGAAAAACAATAAAACCATTTTTGATTATAAATATTCGCATTTTCACTATTAGGCCAGAAATATATAGGGCAGCCCTCGTAATATGTTTCACAAAAGAAATGCATAATTCATAGTAATAATTCATAATAATAATTCATGATAATAATTCATAATAACACAGTTGTTGTGGAGGTGAAAACGAAGGTCCTGACTTTCATCGTTACAACACACAGTCACCCACACATGCACCACTTTTGTGTGTCTAACTGAATGACAGCTGTGTTGTTTTATTTACTTAACAGCTGACTGCTTTTGATAGAGAGTTTCGCGACTCGTAGATGGCGACACGCATCTCCCGACCGTTATTTTAAAATACTTTATACTAAGTAGCGAATAACTTTACTTATTAAATAATTCATCAAAATTAAAATACTATAAAAACAACATAATAAATGGTATAAAATAAATACACTTCAATGTTGTTGTGTAGGCGAAGATAAATGTAATGATTTTGCCATTACACTGCCTCCCCCCATTCACGGCTTCTTGCTCTGGTCGTGCAGGGGTCTCCAATGTAGGCGGATCTGCAGTCTCTATAGGTGTAGTCGGGTTTGGATTCGGTGGTAAGGATCGCCCTGATGAAAATGTTGTGGAAGTTGATGACCCCGTCGAGGAGTCCGAGGACGATATTGAATTTGCTAGCAATGCTATTTCTTGGCTTACCATTTGGAACTTTTACCGGGCGTCGAGGAACGCAAATCGATGGTTACAAGTTTTTCCGATCCATCCGCAAAAAAAAAACTTTGATGTTTACCGGAATTCGCTTGATCGAATTGGACAAGCGGTGGATCAGCGTCGGGGAGATAGAACTTTTGGTAGCTCCCTCGTCGACGATCGTAGGGATGCGCTGTCCTTCTATTTGTACTACTGCTTTCAAGTTTTCGTCTAACCACTCTAAAGACGTTTGACCCTACTTCTCTCCGACGTGCCCGCCATCAGAATTTCTCTGTTTTGTCTGTTTTCCGTGCATCATTCGTTGAAACTCCCCTCTATATGGTTGTGAAGTGAACGAAATACCATCTAGCTCATCCGCTAGTTGAAGCAGCTCGGTAAGCGTTGTAAAATCCTTCCGCCGAATGTACCACTAGTAGTCGGGTTGGGAGTAACGGAATATCCTTTCGAGCTTTTGTTGCTCTGACATTTTAGTGGGCCGCATCAAATTTTGCAGTGCCAGCAGGTAGTTTTTAAAGGCCTCTTTAAGCCGTTGAGTGCGCTTTCGAGTTTCATCCCCCAGTTTCTCGAAATAGCGTGGCGTGAGGAAGAACTGTAAAAAATCTTCCTTGAACTGCCCCCACAATTTCCATTGTCGATTGTTGTATAGAAAACAAATTAGGGCTCGGTCATATAGTAATTCCGGCATTAGGTGGGACAGGCGATCCGTTTGCACGTGATACATATCGGCGAGCTCCTCAATTCGTTCTATGAAATCTAACGGGTCTTTACCTCCTGTATACTTCAAACCCCATTTCCTTACTATCTCGATCACGTCGACATGTCTATCGTCGCTGCGATATGATACCGGTGCTAGTAACGAGGGCACGCCCTTAGATTGATCGGCTGGCTCAGATCATTTATCGGTGGTCTCCGTACATTCAGTGTCAATTTTTAGGTTAGAGAACGCTGTTTGATGGAGCCCATCTTTCGCCGATGGTGGGATGTTAAGTATGGCTTCATGTCTGCTTTGCAGTAGTAAAAGCTCCCTCATATGTCCTTCCTCGTGTTTGACTGCGAGAAATTTCGCGAATCGTTTTCGAAAATTTTCGACGGTGCCAGCAAGGTCTTACTCATACTGGCTGCGGTATTTTACCAATTCCTCATTTCTAAGCGAGCAAGACCAAGACGTTCGCAACATCGTTGGTTGAAACAGGTGTGTATCTGCAGGCAGAAGCACTACGCAACTTTCATTCTATGTTCCGTTTCCTTTTTTAATTTTTTATTTGTCTATGGTTTGTTTTGTTTGTTTTTTTTTTACATAAGGCACTTAAAGAATCCCTGCTCGGACGCCAATGTAACGACACGTTCTACCATGGTTGCTGGGATAGGGCCGTTGCAGTTTTATTTGTCGTCCTAAGATGAAAAGGAAATAGTTCTTGTTTTGAAAACGTTATAACACTTCAAATCACGTTGTATTCTTCTTATTCTTAAGGCTACAGCGAAGGCTAATTAACGTTCGGGAACGAAGCCACCAATGACAGTAGTGGTTGAAGTAAGCGGGTTGAAGTAAGCGACTGCAGAAAGTGAAACTGGCACTTCTGCCAACGGACAACGTGGCGTAGTTGGTGATAGGACAAAATGGCGAGGCTACCGGGCAACAGCGGCACGGGCAGCGACCAAACAGGCAGCGTAGATAGCGCTGGCGTACGTGGCGTTTGCGCAGGTCGCGATCAAACAGGCGGCGGCGCTACCGAGCTCAATGGCACGGGTAGCGGCAAACAGGCAGTGCTGGCGCAGGTAGTGCTCTAACAGGCAGCGAACCGGGCGGCAATGGCACAGGCAGCGACCAAACCAGCAGCGCAGATAGCGCTGGCGTACGTGGCGATTGCGCAGGTCGCGATCAAACAGGCGGCGGAGCTACCGGGCGGCAATGATACGGGTAGCGGCTAAACAGACAGCGGTGACCCACAGGCGGCACACTCAGCGGCTGCGCTTCTATGCCGTTGTTCCTTCCACCAATTTTCAACTTCAGGTGTAAGCAAGAAATAAATTAGGGAATTATACAATTCCTCACCAAACACTTCTAACCACCAGGCAAGCTACTTGCTAGCTGTCTGATTTTACATTTTGTTCTGCCTTTTATACATGTGTTCATCGTACAGACACATTCACCCATACATGCACCTTGTTTGTGTGTCAGATTGAATGACAGCTGTGTTGCTTTGTTTACTTAAGAGCTGACTGCTATTGATAGAGAGTTTCGCGACTCGTAGATAGTGACACGCATCTTAACTTACTAAATAATACATCAAAATTAAAATACTAAAAAAATAACATAATAAATGGTACAAAATAAATACACTTCAATGTTTTTGTATAGGCGAAAACAAATGTAATGACTTTTGCCGTTACACCGTATATCTCCAAATTTTATAATTGTTCAAATGTTTATTAGTTTGGCAATATACATTAAATTACAGCAACTATAGGGCCACCTTGTTGTTGTAGGAGATTTAGTAATACAGGTTCTTTGTAAATTTCAATCGTCTTTCTACAACCATTTAAAAGTGTGGCCATATACATGAAATTAAATGAACTACTTGTTACTATATCGGCCATAGCAATCGACATTCTGTACAATTTACATGCGTCTATAAAGGTTCAAAAGATAAAGCGATACAAGTAAATCTACATCAATTATGGCAGACCCTTTAATTCTAAATTTAAGTTATAAACTCGTTGATATAGCAAGACAAGTCCCATTTCAGTTTCAGCGTTCTGTCTGTAACGGTTTAAGAGTTTGGTCACATACTTGAAATTACTTCAACTATTGAGACACCCTTTAATTTCCAAATCCAAATTTTATACTTGTTGTTATAGCGAACTTATCAATACAGTTTCGTTGTAAATTTCAAGTGTCTGTCTACAACTGTTAAAAAGTATGGCCATATAAATCAAATTAAGTGAACTATTGGCGCACCCTTTAATTTATAATTTGTAATATTAAAACATGTTACTAAAACGACCATAGCAATCGACATTCTGTCCAATTTGCAAGCATTTGTATAAAACGGTTCAAAAGTAAGGCCCATGTAAGTAAATCTTCATCAATTATGGGACACCCTTAAATTTCTAAATTCAAATTATAAACTCGTTGATATAGCGGGTTTGGCAATACAGGTCCCTTTTAAGTCTCAGCGTTCTGTCTATAACGGTTTAAAAGTTTGGTCACATACTTGAAATTACATCAACTATTGGGACCCCCTTTAACTTCCAAATCCAAATTTAATACTTGTTGTTATAGCGGACTTAGCAATTCAGGTTCGTTGTAAATTTCAAGCGTCTGTCTACAACTGTTAAAAAGTATGGCCATATCCATCAAATAAAATGAACTATAGGCGCACCCTTTAATTTATATTTCTTATTAATACTTGTTACTATAACGGCCATAGCAATCGACATTCTGTCCAATTTGCAAACATTTGTCTATAACGGTTCAAAAGATAGGCCCATATAAGTAAATTTACATCAATTATGGAGGCACCCTTTAATTTTCAGATTTATTTTTGTATAATTTTTTGTTATTGGGAGCCATAGTAATACGCAGTCATTTTAGTTTTATAGAATCGCCCTTTACAGATCATAATACACGTAAAAAATAGGTATGTTGTATGGGGACACCCTTACTACGTAATGTAGGCCATGATTATTTTTAAAAATACACAAGTAAAAATATATGTATATTTATTTATTTCCAAAAGAAAAGGATGCCGCAAGCCCATAGGGCCTAATTGGCTAATCTACAATACAAAAGCAATTTATGTTACTAATAAAATACAATGTGGGTAATTAATTAATATTTCTATATATGTATATTAATACCTGAAGTTTGTACACACCTATAAGTTTCTGGAAAGAACTATTTGAGATGATTTTCATTGAAGTAGCCTCTTAATTGGCAAATTTTTGCAACTTCCACAGTATAAAAACCACTAGCTATAATTATAATTATTTTAACGCAGGAAATTTATTACAAATTCAGTAAAAAAATACTTATAAAGTTCGATAAAGTGTGAGAAAATCTTTGCTCCTGATAAGGTATAACCGTATTCCATAATCTCACAATATTCACCCGAATTGATCTTGCCATTGTCAAAGAAACGTGTGTTGGACAAAGTAATGTATATGTTCTATTAGAGGTAACAAAGTTAAATTTACTAAGTAAATAGTTAGGTTTCCCATATTTCATAGTTTTATAAAAAAATATTACTCGTCTTAACTGAACATATTGAGTATAACTACAACGTAGTATATTGGCATAATACTCACTTACATGGTCACCCAAACGAAGTTTAAATATATAACGAATCACTTTGTTAAAAGCCGTTTTTAACCTATTCATGTTTAACACACTAGTGCATGAGTATACTTCAATTCCATAAATCAACAAAGGTACGCACAAAGACAAGGCGACCCCACGTCTGATTGGCAAAGGCAAGTAAAAAGCAACACTATAAAGTCTTCTTAACGTCCAAGATAGGCGAGAGATAACTAAATTTATGTGATTATTAAATGTTAACTTGTCATCTAATATAATACCAAGCGCTTTGTACTGAGGCACAATTTCCAACAATTCATCCTTAAGCACAATATTAAAAGCAATCGTATTTTTGGAGAAAATCATAACTTTGCATTTAGTAGGGCTTAATTGCAAAAAATTACGTTGTGACCAGGCAGCTAAGTGATCAAGCTCACAATTAATTCGTTCCACAGATTCGTGCAAAGTTAATGAATCAAATGCTGTTAGTAGCTGAATATCATCAGCATAAGTATACGCCTTAAAGAAAGATAATTCATTAAAAATATCGTTAACATATAAAAGAAATAATACGGGACCCAAGATGGAACCCTGAGGTCCCACTCGATTTGTTGAAAGCATACGAAAGACCTTTTGTTCAACTTGAACAAACTGACAACGTTCAGTCAGAAAAGAAAAAATGAGTTTACATGCGCTGGAGCTAAAACCAAAGAAACGGGAGAGTTTAGTTATCAAAAGTTTATGACTGATCGAGTCAAATGCCTTACAGTAATCTAAAAATATTACTAACTTTTTTCTTATCCAAATTTTCCCTAATGGACTCAGTGATATCTAAGATAACACCAGTAGTGCTATATCCATTTCTAAATCCTGACTGGTACGGGTGAATCATATTGCCCCTATTCAGATGCGACATCATTTGATCTTTTATAATAATCTCTAATGTCTTAGCACAGACCGACAATATGCTTATAGGGCAGAAATCGGAACAATTTCGAGGTGTCTTAATCTTTGGAATCGGTACTATTCTACCAACTTTCCAAATCTTAGGAATAACGGAAGTTGTCAAAACTTTGTTAATTATAAACGTTAAATGACGTAGTATGGCTGGAGCAATAAATTTTAAAAAACGAATATGTATACCATCAGCACCAACAGCCTCAGATTTAATACTAAAAAGTGCATTTAAGACATCATTGTCATTAACATTAGAAAAACTAAATCCTTTCGAACTTACTGTATAATCTGTGTCATCATCAGTAATGTCAGTCATGCAAGAAAATTGATTAAATTCATCTAAGGAAAAAGAACCTTGGATATCCGTCTGACCTAAGAAAACCCACAGTTTTTTTTACGCCACATTTGCCGCTGGTTACATCCTGAAAAAATTCTCATTCAGTAATTCCTACGATGTCTCCTTATTACAGCTTTTAACTTATTCCTAGCTCTACGGTAACTAGCAAAATTAGCGTCTGATCTATTCCGCCTATAAGTATGGTACGCTAAATCCCTAACACGCTTAACATAATATATGTCATTATTATTCATCCACTGGTTATCTTCTCTATTTCTTACAACTCTATGCAGTGGAACATTGTCTTCAAGCAAACGGTGTAAAATCAAGTTAAAGCTTCCAACACTTTCATCTACTGTCGAACTATCGTAGACTCCAGAGAAGTCCATGGATTCAAGCTGAGAAACGCAATGATCAAAATTTAGTTGTTTATAATCTCTATAGAAAAAGGTGTTTGTGTTATAGTTTGGGAAAAGGTTATATGAAATAAACATCGCAGCATGATATGAGTTTAGAGCAGGAATCTGAAATTGGCTTTTACTAGTAACTTGATCAATTTCAGAAACAAGGTAAAAATCTATTAGTGATGTAGACGGTTGATGCGGAGAGTAATGTGTAGGCAAGGAGTTATGCACCACATGTAAAGATAAACGTAGTTAAGGAACACTACAACCTCAAGGTTGTTAAAATAAAGATACAAACATAATTTAAGCTAAAGCAAGATCAAGCATGTTAAACTAAAACAAAGATACAAAACATACTTTAAGACACAAACATTAGCTGTAATAAAACAAAGATTATTTGTAATAAAACAAAACCAAGGTTATTTGTAATAACATGCTAAATTGTAATCGAAATAAAGATACAAACACTTTAGGACAAAGACATTCGTTTCAGGGAAATATCAAATGTAAACATATTCTAGAGATAAGAAAATATCAAACACATTTTTAGTAAACACAATTTATAAACAAACAACCCAAGAAAAGGGTATGTTAATAAAAATAAGATAATGAATGTACATTTTCTTAACTAACCCTAGTATAAGCAAACAGGTACTAAAACTCAACATTATATAAAAAGATTATTTTTAGACATGAGGGCAGTCTAAATTTAAAACGAGTCTCAATCGAACATCAGTATTAAACATAAGTGTAGTTTAGATTCATTTTTTAAAGGAATAAATAAAGAAAGCGCATAGCCGCTTAATAAATTAATTATTTTTTAAATCTAAAAAGAGAAATCTTTAACTGGTGATCCTGCCAGGAGGATAATATATTTTTATCGTTCTAACGAGCGGACCAAAGCATCCTTGTCGCAGCAAGGAAGAATCCTTCATAAGAAAAGGATCATTAAAAGAAAAAATATATATATAAAACTTTTTCATATAAGTAAAATTATTGCACATAGTGAAGAAAAAGTGTGGTGAAGATTATGAAAAGAATTAAAAAATTTAACATCTTTGACGAACAAAGAAATCTAGTTACTGAGGAAGAAATGACACAAGCCGACCTAAGTACAATGATCCAACAAATGGCTAGTTTGCAGATCATGCTACAAAATATTCAGGAAGAGAATAGAACGCTGAAAGAAAGATTCGATCAAATACCAATCAACCCAGGTATAGCACCACCAGCAACGGCTAGATTACAACCAGTGAACGTCTCATACACCACACCCGAGGAAATTAATCTGGACGTATTTAAAGCATTGCCAGTATTCGACGGCAATATCGCAAGATACCAAATTTGGTGGGAAGACGTATCGAGGCTTATGGAAGGTATCAGAATTCACCAAAACTGAAATAGATACGTGGAAGCCTTGTCAATAATAAAAACGAAGATACAAGGCGCAGCCGCAGACGTATTAACAAATCACAACACAATATTCAATTTCGATGCTATACGAAACAGACTAGATTATCAGGATGAAATGAAGAAATTAACACAAGGTAGACGCAACTTATTGGAATTTCACGATGAAATTAATAAAGCTCTCACCTTAATCACTTCCAAAATTGCCACGTCCCACAGTGGTCGAAATCATTGATCTGACGGCATTTAAGTCAAATTTTAAAACTTTAAAATCGATAAATGTTTGAGATTGTATCGATAACCGATACTCCACTGAGCAAATTTGCGTTTTTACATTTGTTTTGCTTTCAATATTCGCACAGCTGTTAGCTGTCAAATATAACATGAGTTGCAGCAAGTGCATTGAAAGAATTTGGCGCCAAATTGCTCAGTGCGTGGTTTTCGGCAATATTAAATCATTTGATTAATAATTTTATAAACTAAGGTTTTTATTTAAAGTACAAGGTATGTATTAACTAAAAAAAATATGTTTGTGATCTGTGATTATCTAGTTTAATAGAAATACGTTGTAGAAGTTAACATTGGTGTAGCAGATTTGAAGTGTTATATACTATAGTTTGGTGGAGTGCATCTTTTGGGATTCGATCGGATTCGGTCCAAATATGGTTTTGATTATTAATTTGGTTATTTGTTGTTGTGAAACGTCCAAAATGATCTGCCCGTTCTTGCCCGTTTATTGGTTAATTAATTTTTTAGGCATAATGAATGTTTCCAAACGCACACTTTTTTTGATTTGGCACAATGAAAACGTCCCTACTAAAAAATTTTTAGCTGTGGAGGCCCACGTATTTAATAATATTATAGACCAATCGCACTATAATGAGGAGCAGTGCCGAGAAATAAAAAAAAAATTGAGGAGCTTCATAAGCAAAGTAGTGGAAAAGTGGAAGAACTGCAACAGAACGTTATCGAATTTTGAAAAACATAATAAAGATTGGTTGGACAGTGAAGTTTTATTAGTTGGGGCGACAACTAGTAAAAATTTTGGAAGGCCTGTAAAAGAGTTCACTGCTTGTTCATCTAAAACACAAGTCAACAAAGTTTCACAGCTTGTAGAAAAAACTACATGCGATGAACTTGTTGTAGCGACGCGTGTTAGTTTACACAAAGCAGGAAAAAGAAATGCATCAGAAGTTGTATCCATGCTACATTCTGATTCCGAGGTTGCAGCAAAAATTAAAAAAACTATTGCTTCAGAAGCCAAAAATGCTATTGCATACAGTCCTGATGAAGCTTTGGCTCTTTACGTGGATGGGGATTTTACAAAGCACTCGTACAAATTGATCCAAGCTGGTGCAAAAGTAAGAAATGCAAACATATATCCACCATATGATGCATTGCTATTAGCAAAAAAGAAATGCTACCCTGTTGGAGTCGAAATTACCGATACGTCTGCTGAAGTGTCTCTACAGAGCTTGGTTGATCAAACAGCAACAAGAATCGTCGAATCAAAGAAGGAAGTTTTCGTCAGCCTCAATGAAGATGCTATTACAGCGATATACAAATGGGGATGTGATGGCAGTAGCGGACATTCAACTTACCGCCAAAGCTTTTCTGACCCTGAATCGAACAGGATCGATGAAAACTTATTTGCCGTATGCATTGTGCCACTGCAAGTGAAAATGGGAAGTGTCATTCTGTGGGAGAATTCTCGGCCTTCTTCAACGCGATTTTGTAGACCAATAAAATTGATTTACGCAAAAGAAACTTCTGAGTTGGTTAGTGCTGAAGTTGATAAAGTGAAACAGCAAATAACTGAAATTATTCCAACACAATTCGAGTCTTTTCAAATTAATCACCAATTTTACATGACAATGATCGATGGCAAAGTTTTTAGTATAATTTCAGAATCCTCGTCACAAACATGTGGAATTTGCGGAGCCACACCAAAAATTATGAATGACTTGAATGCCATTAATAATCTGCCGGTAAATAGAAATATGTATGAGTATGGCTTGTCAACACTACACGCTTGGATAAGGTGTTTTGAGTGCATTTTACATATTGCATACAGAATCCCAATAAAAAGGTGGCAAATTCGTAGCACTGACAAATCTGTTGTACAGCAAACTAAATTAGATATACAAGAAAAGTTAAGAAATGAAATGTCTTTATTAGTTGATATTCCTAAGCCCGGATCGGGAAATACTAATAACGGAAATACGGCTAGAAGATTTTTTCAACAACCAAAATTGGCAGCACTTTTAACTGGAGTCAGTGAGGACTTAATCAGTAGATTCAGCATTATTTTACGCACTATGGCTTGCGGGTACAAAATAAATACACATGCGTTCAAAACATTTTGCTGGCAAACAGCGGAAATATTTGTAAACAAATATTCATGGTTCTATATGCCATCTTCTGTACACAAAATATTAATTCACGGTGCTGAAATCATAAATAATGTCTCTCTTCCAATTGGCATGATGTCAGAAGAAGCACAGGAATCGCGGAATAAGGATTTGAGAAATTTAAGAGAGCATCATACACGAAAAAATTCAAGAAAAAACACAATGGAGGATTTAATGCATTCACTTCTTTTCTCATCTGATCCTCTCATATCCACGCTATCCAAACGACCTTCTAGCTACTCCCGGAACAACATCGAAATTGGAAGAGATGTACAAAATTTGCTTTCAGAGCCAATTGTACATGAAGACACTGTTGGTTCTGATACTTCTGATTCAGATTAAAAACAAATATATTATCTTTAAAAAATTTGTACTAATTATATTAACAACACTCAAAATAATATATCTGTAATTTAACAGAAATATTTCTAATTTGTTGGCTAGGTATCAGCAACTTTAACAAAAAAGCTCTGAAATAAATGAAAATTGTTTAGAGTTTAGTTTATTATGCATTTCATAGTCGAAATTAAGCATCAGGCTTTGTTTTTATTCATTTTCGAATTAAATGCCGCCAGATTCGGTATATCGACCACTGTGCGATGGAGTTTGGTTTTTCCAAATATAACTTGTTTTCACTGTGCTGGACGAAGGTTCCGAGTCCTCTAAGTTTTTTATCAATCGCAATGGTACAAATGACACCATGAACATATCTGTGTCAGAAATATCCTCACATAAAAATTGTTTATATTGTCTTTGTCCAGAAGACCCATCGCATCCCCATTTACAAAAAAGAGTTAAATTGCAGTTTCCATATATTTTCAACTCACTTACTTTAAGTGATTTTAGCAACCTTTCGGCTGTATGATCAAGTACAGCTTGCAGTTGTACCTGTGCCGAAATTGGTGTGATTTTGATAGATTCCTTTGGAGGATAACACTCCTTTTTAGCTGCAATTATGTGATGATATGACGGGTATAAATTTGAGCCTTTTTCGATCGCACGTAATCTGAGTTGAGTATACTGCTGTTTTGTTAACTTTAAATCCCGAAATAATGCAAGCGCTTCCTCATTTGTGAACTGTTTTTCCTGGTTTGGTGTCGGAATGCTTTTAAGGATCCGTTTTGTTCTCACCGGACTAGCAGAAATGACTTTTTCAATGATATCCACTTAAGTTAATTGTTTTGGTGATCGCCGCGGCGGTCCACGCGTCATAATGTATATCGCTGTGTTTATATGCTTTATTTCAAAAGCTGTTTATTTAGAGCTGGCAGCTGATCTATTTTTCGATTCTTTTCATTTATATCTTAAAAGGTTCATCCATTCAACTAACTTCGTCGGGGCCAGTCGGAAGCCGAGCTGAACTCGCGCCCAATATACCCCAACACCAGCGATCCCAAAGACATAGAAGCTCATCTGTTTGTAGGAGAAAGCCTTTGAGCGTAGCCCAGCGATTTTCTGGTAGAAGAGTCGGCCAAGATACCTAACTCGAGGAGATGGCAGCGTATTTCCGCACTCAAGAAGACGTTCTGGAGATTTCGGGGTTTTCGAGCGGCTAATTCATAAATAAGCGATGCTTCCTATTAATTAAAGACGCAAGGTCCTTCAATGGGCCCGGCATATTTGGCGAATTTCTTAAAAACTAAAATTTAATAACTGAAAAAATTTTGCAATGAATTGTTAAAAATATTAAAATTGTATAAATTCGAACTTCCCTACTGTTTTAAAAATTTGCGTAGGAAAGTAATAATTTTTACACCCTTAACCTCTTCTAGGATAATCTCTTATGTTGAGTTTCTATATTCTTAATTTTTAAAAAATAAAGTTTACTGTTCAACCGAATAATAACCAATTTTATAATTTTTTCGAAGCGGTATTTTAATTGATTTTTTATTTATTATCAGTTCTTTAAAGTTGTAAAAATCCTCACGAAACAATAACCATATTGATATTTAAAAAAATTATTATTGAGGTTTTTTTTGACCTCTTTGTTGTAAAGTTCCAAATAAAAAGAAGTTTTTCCAGCTCGAGGTCAGTTATTTAAATTTGTTCTTTATTTTGCCGATATTTCGCTACAATCTTTGAGTAGCATCATCAGGGCTTAATTTTCTAAAAATATTTGCCCATAGTTACAAACTAAACTCGACTCTTGCTAAAGTATACTCTAAAATAAAAGGCTCTTACTATCTTTTTTGCTTTCATATTCAAGAATAAAGTGTACTTTAAGTTTAGCCGCCTTCCACTGGGTGTTAACTGTAATTTAATAAATGTTTTCATACATTTTCTAAAAAAAACATTCGAGAAAAGCAACCTCGTTTTTATTTTGTTCACTTTGGTATAAAAATCAGATGGAGAGTATTGTGTTCTTAAACCAAATAAAATAATTTTGGAAAAATGAGTTAAAAACAGCTTTAGGCAGTTTTAAATTTAGAGTTGACTTTCTCGCCAAAAGTATATTTTAAATCCTCTATGAATGAGTTAGAGTTAACTCTAAAGTAAAACTAACTTAAGTTCCCTTAAAGTATACTTTATTTTAACTGTGAATTTGGGCCATTAAGTTGAACAATAACAAACATTAATACAATATAATTACAGTAACAAAATAAAAGTCTAAAAAATATATGGACAACAGTAAAAAAGTATAAGAACAGTCACAACTTTTAAGCTTACATTTGATTTTTACATAACACACACAAATAAACAAACAATAAAGTTTCCCAATCATCGTCAATTACTGCACTGAGTATTGGGGACAAGTGGGCACAATTCTCTGTATCAGCTTTGAAGTTTATTCTCTCCTTTATTGGTATATTAATAATGTGTAGCATTCACGTTTGTAATTATTCTCTTATATTTTTTATTGTTGTTCATATATATTTTAAACTTTTGTTTTGTTATTGTAATTATATTGTATTAATGTTTGTTATTGTTAAACATAATATTTTTAGAAAATTAAGCCCTGATGATGCTACTTAAATATTGTAGCGAAATATCGGCAAAATAAAGAACAAATTTAAATAACTGACCTCGAGCTGGAAAAATTTCTTTTTATTAAGAAATTTCTTTTTAAAAGAAATTTTAAATTTTAGAGCCCCGTAATACGGAAAATATGGGCGAGCGCTAATTTTTTCACGTGATATTTTTTTTTACTTTTTAATTCTCTATTGCCCCATATATTTATTTTTTTGATTGGAGTTACTTTATGGTTCCAAATGACATGAACAAATTAGACGTAGACGTGGTGTTTTACCTGCTGCCTCGAAGGACATCAACCAATCATGCTAATATCCAATAGAACCTGTTTCAACACTATATCTGATCTATTGACATATTCATTTTTTTTGTGTGAAATCAACACTAACACGGACGGACGTCGCTCAGCCGACTTCGCTATGCACAAGAAGTCAGAATATATATATTCTTTATGGGGTCGGAATGGATATGTAGAAAAACACACGGAATGAAAAACTTATATATCCCTTTTTCCACTTTTTGTAGTGAAGGGTATAATAAATAGTATTATTTGTAGTGGGGATTTTTGGGGATAGTTGAAATTGTTTTTGGCGATTTGTGGAAATTAAACTCTTCTAATTGGGAATACGACTCCAAAAAAATCTGGCAACCCTGGTTTTGAAAGCGATGATGTTGACTTTACTCTATTTAGAACTCCACTTCCTAAACGTATGAGATCAGAATCAGCATTATTATGAAAAATTGACCTTAAAGCTGTAGAAATTCAAATTTTTATTGAAAAAAGAATTTTAAAATGTTTAATAACCTTTAAGCAGTGACCAAAGAAAAACACAGTTTACAGACAAAAACGAAACTTTAATAAGAAGGGTCAACATTAGATTGGATAGAAGCGAATGAATGAAATGGATCCAGAAATGCTTTCATAAAGGGCGATTTTAAAACATCACATGGTTCGATGTTGTGAGAGAAATTTTTGAGATAAAGTATAGAAATACAAGAAAAATGGCAATATTAAGAACGGTGCACATGAATACAAGTCATTGTCAAAAGATACGTATTGTCATAGCTGTTCAAACCCTGTGCAATTCAGTTGCTGCTGCAGTCCAATCTGTTAATGAAAATTATCAGTTTACTCGAAGTTCTTTAGAAGTACCTTCTTCAACTTGTGCGTTTATAAAAAAGTTACTTTAATTGACTAAAAAGCACGCATTTTAATGAGTCCTAATCTCTGAAACGTGGCTTTAATAGTACAAATTGGCAAGTACTTCTAGAGCTGACCGCCTACATGAAAAAAATAACTTCAATCGACGGGTTAGTTCAAACCACGAAGGCTATCTTATCTTTATCAGCCGAACTTTTTTAAGAAAATAAAAATAGACAAGTAAACAAAACAAATTGAATAAGAAAATTATGACTTGCATTTCAAAAGACTGGTGTCAATTGATATGTGTCACTAGAATGCATAGAAAAATTAATACATGACATTGCATTTGTAATAAGTATAACCCTGGAGTTAATGTCGACGTCGTTGACGGCGTTTCAACGCCGAAAAAGTTGAAACAGATTGAACTTTTACGGCGTTTCAACGCGTTGAGATTAACTGCTCTCATACAATTTCATACGATTCAACTTTTTTTTTGACATTTGACGCCGTCAACGACGTCGACATTAACTCCAGGGTAATATAAGCAATTTTGTAAACAAATAATTTTAAGTACGGCAATCAGTTACCACGGAGTAGAAAAAAAAGAATAACATGAATAGGAGAAATAGAATAAGAAAACACAAAATAAAATAGTATAATTTAGTACCACAAAAGAAACACAACTACGTTACATGTTTCAACAGCAATCAAAGAGAACAGTGAAGACATTACATGGCGATGCTGCGGACAAAGCTGTAGACGTAATCCTGCAGACAAACCTATAGATGTAATCCTGTGGACATAACTATATTTTTCGCATATTTTTCTCCTCTCTCTATTTTACTTAATTCAAATAAATATATGGATGAAATAGAGACCACAACAAAAGAGATTGACCAACTTTTACAGAAGTGGGAAAGGTTGGTAGGAGAAAAGTACATACCACAGCCTATTGTCCCAGGTGAAAACGGGATCCCGAAATACACCGCAAGTCCGAAAAAAAATACTCCGATCAAGGTAGGTATTCCTATCTGCAGAACACTAAGATACCTAATGTAGAAACCCCTAAAAAGAAGGCAACATGGGCGATACAACAAAAGAAAAGAGGCGGGGAAGCAGTTAAGAGACGAAAACTGGTCGCTGAGGCTTACCGTAGGTTCCATTTAACCGGCAAAAAGGTAGAAAAATAAAAAAAAACTTAAATAAACCCCGGTCGATAAGGAAAACGACCTAGAGAATATTTTTTTTTATTATGTCAAATAGTTAATAAAATAAATATACATAATAGTAAAATTTACAGCCCAATTATAAATATTCCCCGGGAAATGAGTTCCCTGGTAGTTCATTTTCCCCGGGAAAGGGAATATCGAATTTTCGTAGTCAGTTGTTTTGCCTTCAGCTGTTGTTGTTTTGAGTTAAAACTTGCAATTCATTTTTATTAAAAACCAGTGTCGAGTGAAAAAATAATAATTTAAAATAAAATAAAATGTTTAGTGTAGCATTTAGTGTGGTAGCTGTAGCAGCAGAAGCTGAAGAACAGCAATATTTAATAAATGAGCAAAGAATTGCAAGGAGACAGTTGCGTAATGACGCAAATCCACTTGAGCTGCCACAAATTTTGTGAGTATAAAAGATGTTATTGTATATATTTATTTGTGCATTTTAGTTATGATTATACAATGCAGTTTCGAAAAATATTATAGGGTAAATAAGCCAGTCTTTAAATATCTGCTAGACGAGTTAACGTCGCACAGTCAGCCAGGAATGAAGTCGTTCGCAATATCGCCACTTGTGAAACTAAGTGCAGCTTTACGTTTCTTTGCCGAAGGTGGGTACCAAACAGCTATAGGGAAAGATTGCGAAATATCCATGGCCCAATGCAGTTTGAGCAAAGTTTTAGCAAAAGTCATAGACATATTTCAGGAGCAACTATACACAAAATGGATTACTTTCCCTAAAACACAGGACGAAAAGCGGAAAATTGCTTTGGCAATGTATGTTAAGCATGGCATTCCTAGTGTTATAGGATGTGTAGACGGGACTCATGTCCGTATTATTGCTCTCTGTAATAATAAATTTATACTATAACAAAAAGGGGTACTAAAGTTTAAATATTATGTTGGTAAATACTTTCAGAAACATCACTTGCTAATATTAAGTAAAAAATCGCAAATATTTACAGGTCTGCGATCATGAGCTCAGGATTTAATACGTTGATGCTTCCCATCATGGTGGGTGCCATGATTTATTTATTGGGAACTCCAGCGATTTGCGAACACATCTTTAGCAGCAATATATTAATGGGTGCAGCAATTATTGGCTCCTCGGTAAAGTTTAAGTGATAGTGAATTGTATTTATGGCTTAACTACTTATACATAATTATTATTAGGCGATGTAGGATACCCTTTGGAATCGTGGCTTATGACCCCCCACAGAACTCCAGAGGAGCGGGCGGTCGAAATGAGATTAAATGAGATTCATTCAAAATGCCGCAATGTGATTGAACGAACAAATGGCGTCATCAAAAATAGATGGCGATGCATTCTTGGCGCTAGATTTTTCCATCACTAGATTGTGCCGCTTTTGCTCTTTTATTTTCTCTTTCTTGGAATCACAAAGCCGGTCTACGGAACGGTATATTTTTTTGGAGTTTTGGTTCTGCTCCCTCATAACTTCTAACATATCCTTCTGAACACAGATTTGCTCTGCAAGAATATCGGTAGAGGATACCGAGCTGGCTGCTCAGTTGGAGCCCTTTTGAATTTTTTAGCTGGTGGCTGAGATAGACACTCCTTAAAGTTTTCACTTGAAGTAATAGCATCGTTGGTCACTATAATCTCCTAAAATATATCTTCGATATTATCTTCTGCTTGTTTGCTAGCATTTCAAGATGAACTGCCTAATCCAAATGTGCTTGCTACTCCTTCTATAGACCCCTTCATCTCTATTAAATTATAAATGGCCTGTTCCATTGTAGAAAACTTCTGCTCCATATTCGGGCCACCGCCCGTTCCTTTACAAGATTTAAGATTTTGGGCAGCCTTGTGCCGGACATATTTTTTTTTGATCAGACCACACCTATAGCATATTTTGCACTTTTATTATTCATGTACATAAGAAAAATATCATCAAGCATACCTTCCTCCACTCGAAAATATTTTTTGTTGGTAGTCCCATTGAATTTAGTTCCGACTCCAAATTATTGCAAAATCTAGTTTATTCCCCTTTGCTTCCTTTGTGCATTCCACGGGCAATGCCTGGGTGAGTTTGCATTTCATTTAAAAGCATCATTTTTTATACTTATATTATAAAAGAAAAATTAAAATACTTACATTTTTAGCACAACTCCCTTTCAATTTCTTGACGAAATAATTCTACAAATTTGCCCTCACATTTTCCCTTTAACTGACATTCATAATACCTCCTTTTTCTCCCGGGGAAGAGTTTCCCATTTTCGAAATTTGTTTAGAATAAGAGAAAAGGGAGAAGAGAAAACTTTCCCGGGGAGAATTTGTTTAGAATAAGAGAACAGCGAATAGCGGTTGACGCGTGGTATACCACTAATGATTTGCCTTGCATAGTTTCTAACAGATACATGTTATTACCTACGGGTCGAACAACTCTACATTTCTACATTTTTGCAAAGTCACTTAAGATAGTGTTTTGCTGATAGACCTCTTGGCCAGGCTTAAAGGTTACAATGCGTGCTCTTCTATAATATCTCTCAGCACTAGGCTTTTTTAAAGTTATCCTTTATTTGCTCTTTTAAAATATCCATTTTATCGTCACTAGTTCAAAAATCCGATGATCGGTAAGTGACTGCAGTTTTCTTCCCAATTTATACTCAACTCCACTCTTGTATATGTGATATCCGAAAAGCGCGAAGAACGGTGAATATCCTGTTGTCGCATCCACAGCATCGGATTAAAAGGGATCCCAATCTCGATGATCATTTGTTAGGTACGCTCTTATAGCTGACAGGACTGAATGGTTCACACGTTCGCTTGCATTGCTTTGGGGCGAGTATACAGCTTTTATAATGTTATTAAGTTTTTAAAGCTTTTTGATATAAAATGTGGCCCATTATCGCTATGTATAATTTCGGGAACTCCGGAAGTACAATTTCCACTTGCACTCTTCTTTATCTTGTTCAAATGCCATCTTTTTATAAAACATTCCATTTTCAACCCTTAAGTCTGGCAACTGTTCATTATTTTTTGCACGTTATCTATAAGCTCTAGATACTCATCACTGTCAAACTCTGTTGTCTCGAAATCAAACATATCCTCTACATTAATTTCCTCAACATTTCCGTTATTGGGTAATCTTGATAACATGTCAGCAACTATATAGTCAGAACCTTTCCTGTGTATAATTTCGAAATCAAAAGGTAATCTGCCAGTTAAGTCTTTAAGCGACATAAGCCATTTTAAACTAGCGTGATCTGTCACGATCATAAAGGGCATCATTTCTACGTAAGAGCGAAACCTTTTTACTGCCATGACAGCAGCCAAGCACTCCTTCTCTGTAGTTTTTGTGAGAAAAATGCTATCTGGTGTTTTTCGTTGCTTTCGTGGAGCTGATATAATACCGCACCTATCCCGTATTCACACGCATCGCATTGAATAAAAAATCGTTTAGAAAAGTAGGCATGTATAAAAACTGGAGCTGCGGTAAGTGCTTTTTTAAGACTTTCAAATACTGCTGTTATCTCTGGTGTCATTATGAACTTCTTAGATTTTTTTAAAATGTCAGTTAGAGGTGCTGATATTTAATAAAACGGCAATGCCACCCCTTTATTTTATTTCCCTTATTGCTTTTACCTTGTCGGGATCCGTTTTTAAAATTCCACCTCCTATTATGAAACCAAGGTAATTTAATTGTTGAAAACAAAATTGAGGCTTTTTTAGGCCAATAGTTAGGTTTGCGGCTTTAAGACATTCAGCTACTTCTTTCAACATGTTCGTTTTTTTGGTAGCTGTCTGATATAACTTAAAGATCGTCTAAATAGACAAACACATTTTCCTTTAACCTTTGTGGAACAACCTTGTCCATAAGGCGGCAAAGCCTTTGGGCAGCATTACACAATCCGAACGGCATTATCCGAAATTGATAGAGTGGACGACCCGATACAGTGAATGCGGTATATGGCTTGCTCTCGTCGTCTAACTCTATTTGCAAGAAAGCAAATTTAAGGTCAACACTGCTAATGAAGTAGGTCTCGTCTATCTTGCTTTAAATACAAAATCTACAATAGTTTTGCTATTGCTCCATTGACTTTCGCTTTCTTCTATTAAATTTAATTCTAGCATGTTGTCAATTTCTTTGTAAACATTTCTCGAACAGCCGGTGAAATTGGGTAGTACCTATCTTTTACTCGAATGGCCTCTTCAACTTGGGTGTGCACCCTAAACTATGTTTTTAAAAAGAAGGAAACAATCCTATGACTGCATTTAATTCCCTCTTTGTCATTATATTCAACGTTTACCGATGCCTTTCCTAACAATCTATGCTCTTGTCCACTTGCTGTAAAAATAATAGAGAAAATTGGTCTCATTTCTAAATTTAGTTTTTCTGTAAGCTCCCTGCAACCTTTTCCCAATATGCTTACAGAAGCCCCAGTATCAAGAATTCCGTTTATTATAACGCCGCGAATCTTAAACTGAGCATATGGTCTAGGATCTGTTGCTTCTCGATCAGCTGTTTTTATGGTCTCTACGACTTTTTTCCAATTTCTGAAGAAAGAAAGAGTTCTTTCTGCAAACTTTTATCTTAGCATTTTTACACGTTTTGACATCGCTGTTTTCTTCATGACTTTTGCAGTAAATATTTTATTTCTAACTTGCTCATAATTTCTTTTTCTCTCTTCTAGGGTATAAAAATGTCTTCGTTGGGGACTAAGCTTATTCAAATTTCTAGTTTCTTTTATTAAATCATATATTTTTAAATTTAAGTCGGGATGAACGATGGTCACACGCTTTTCCGTCGTTCCACGGAAAATTTCTGTTACGGCAATTGCAACAATGCGGAGCTATAATGTCCGGTTTTCCACATCTGAAACAAAAAACGGTGCTTTCATTTGACGGGCACTCTATAAAAACGTGTCCATTTTTGCGGCAGTTCCAGCAAATTAATGGGTTTTTGAATTCTGTACCGGTAAAATTGGTCATTCTGACAGCTGCTAACTCTTCGGGTTCGATGTCTTGTACGGCATCAGGCGCTATTACTTCTCCATGGAGTTCATTGATTTACCTTGGATATCGATTCAAAGTGGCCTGTTTTGGACTGGCATCTTTTCTCAAAAAGGGTTTTTTAGCGTCTAGACAGCTTATCCTTCAACTTCAACTGACGATACTGCCATTGGGTAAACAATTCTACCAATGATTTCTATAAGATTTTTTTTAATCATGTTTATCATTTCAGCCTCCGGCATGGATATACTTAGTCAGGGCCGAAGCTTAGTCATATTGAAAAAAAATGCACTAATAGACTCACCCAGTTATTGTCTTCTCTCTACCATATCCCTTATCAGCTCGAAACTAGAACGGGTTGATTGATACTGCTTGAAAAGTGTCAATGTTGGTGTAGCTCATATCCGACACGTATTAAGTCCGGATAAAGAGCCAGTACCACCTTTCGGCTGCAACTTTCACAAAGAGGTGAAAGTTATCAAGCACCTCCTTGCTAGAAACACCGTATTGACACTGGAGTCTTTCTAAGCGGAACACAAAATCTTAATTAGCCAGCACATTGTTGTCGCCATTAAACTCTAAGCCCCATTTATCAATACGAGGTCTGGAGTAAGTTTTTCCGCAGTCATCACCTTGAAGAGTTTCTGGAGGACTGGGAAAATGACCGTTGGTTTCAGATATCTGCATAGGATGCTGACCTTCGTTAGACGTTTCCGAGAAGTTTGGTAAGTTTGCGTCCATTACTTTTCGGTTCTCTTGCTGAGTTTTCTGTATTAGAACACTAAGTTTAGTAACTGTTGTTGTCAACTGCGACAATGTTGTTTTCATGTTGGTCACATGTGAGCTAATTCCCTGATCTACTACCGATTGAATTGCCTCTTGATCTATCGAATAACGCTCCCTAACTACTTGCCTGTTACATTTTCGCGATCTTATTGTAAGAGGACTTTCACTCATACCTTCACACAAAAATATACGGCGATTCTCTATACTTCGTCTTGAAAACTCGATTTAAAAAATTTGTATATCTAAAAACATAACTAACAATAACAACAAAAACAATAAGTACTAATTCTGCTGCATAACAAAAGGACTTCTATTAAATAAAATAAAATATTAAATATTAAAATATTAAATAATTCTTGCCAAAAAACCGACTTCAAAACAGACTTCATCTGTCTGCCTATAACGGTCCTAGAGTATGGCCAAATAAATAAGATTACATTAACTATTGGGACAACGTTATACAATTCAACAGTTTGGCAATATACATCAAATTACAGCAACTAAAGGGTCACCCTTTAATAGTAGTAGATTGTAGTAGATTTAGCAATCAGGTTCTGTGTAAAATTCAACTGTCTGTCTATAACGGTTCAACAGTTTGCCCATATACATCAGATTATATCAACTATTGTAAAACCCTTTAATTTATAATTTAAAATTTTTATACTTCTTATTATATCTAACAAAGTAGTGGACATTCTGTCTAAAATTCAGGTGTTTGTATTTAACGGTTCAATAAATATGACCATATGGAACAAATTACATTAATTTTGGCAACACCCTTTACTTTCTAAATTCAAATTGGAAGCTTCTTGTTATGGCGGATTTAGCAAAACAGCTTTCTTGTAAATTTCCGCTGTCTGTATATAGCGGTTCAAAAGTTGGGCCATATACACCAAATTACATTTACTATTGGGACACTCGTTTATTTAAATACAGAGTTAGTAAAACAAGTTCTTTGTAAATTTCAATCGTCTGTCTACAACTGTTTAAAAGAGTGGCCACATACATGATGAAATTAAATTAACTATTGTCGCACTCGTTTATTTATAATTTTAAATATTAATGCTTGTTACTGTAGCAGCCGTAGCAATCGACATTCTGTCCAATTTCAAAGCGTTTGTCTATAACGTTCAAAAGATAGGACCATATAAGTAAATCTACATCAACTATAGAAATGGGACACTCTTTAACCAAATCCAAATTTTATACTTGTTGTTATAGCGGAATTAGCAATTCAAGTTCGTTGTAAATTTCAAGCATCTGTCTACAACTGTTAAAAAGTATGGCTATATACATCAAATTAAATAAACTATTCGCGCACCCTCTAGTTTATAATATTTACTATTAAAATATTGCCATAGCAATCGACACTCTGTCCAATTTGCAAGCGTTGGTGTATAATGGTTCAAAAGAGCGGCCCAAGTAAGTAAATTTTCATCAATTATGGGGACACCCTTCAATTTTTAGATTTATTTTTGTATAACTTTTTGTTATTGGCAGCAATAGCAATACGCAGTCATTTTAAATTTTAAAGAATCGCTCTTTACAGTTCATAATACACGTAAAAAATATGTATGCTATAAGGGGACACCCTTTAATTTTTAAGATTATGAACTGTTTTTTAAACGGGACCAATCTGTAAGCATAATCCATCATATTAGCAAAAATTTTCAAAGTCTGTTCAGAAATGACTGAGTTCTGCAGGCACAAACATAAAAAAGCAACATTCAGTCGGATTGCATAACCTCCTTTTTTTTTTTATGTCGGTTAATAAAAGATAATTTAACAAAATAACATGAACACAAATCTAGAGATATTTAAACACTCAATCACATTAAATACGTAATTAAACTGTTATACTTTATTCGATTCAGGCAATGATGGACGGATGTAAAGGTCAAAGCGGTTAATTTAAAAAAAAAATTATTGCAATGTGGTGTTGAAGACAAATTTAAGTAAAGATCTAAGTATGATCTCTCGTACTACATTATGAGAGGCTACCCGCTGTTACCAAAATTTCAACTCTTATTTCGGAATGACTACTACAACTTGACTACAACGATAAAAACGGATCAAAATACATTTACAAAAAAAAATAATTCTTTAAAATATTGCTCCCCATCTTTGATAATTTCGTAAGATCATATCGACACATCATAATTTTAACCATATACATACAACTCAATTTCAAATCCTTTCTAATTTCTAGAGTGGATACACAAATGAATATTTATAATATCATCACAATGATTTCGGGCTATTGATTTAAGCTAGTGGGCTATTTGTACATGGTTAGATATTACCACATGTTATTTCCTATAGCTTAGGGTAATTTCATTGCTTCAAAGAATCACATTTAAAATTGGGCGCCATTTATGTTACGGACCGGTTGACCTGACGAGGTTTCCGTCTAGCTCAAAGGAATCATTCTCAGGTGTTCCCGATTCTTCCCGCCAGTCACGTATCCAAACACAAAAACAAAAATTCTCAAAAACAAACTAACTAACAGTAAAATCACCACATTACAAAATTTTATTTTACACAGAGATAGATGTTCTCTCCTTTTACGCCCTCCCAACCTAGCTACCTTATCCACAGGATTTTTATTAACGACCCAAATCCCACCTGACATTTTCCCCACTTACCTTTCCATCATTGCATGTACCTTCAATTGGATTAAGCCAACATGGTAAGTATCAAATATACTTTAAATACAAAACATTGTTTATTAAAAAAACTATATCTACAAATAAGTTACAAAACAAAATAAATTTTGAATACAAGTAATAATTGAGATATTAGATTATATTATATAAAAAGAAACTTATTTTTTAATACAAAATTTCTTATTGAATTTTTTTAATTTTTTCTTTTAGCTTTTGAATTTTAATTCTTAAATTTTTTTTAGAAAATATTAAAAGCCGCAGAAAAAACTGACTCTTTATTTGAATTTTCCATCTTCTTAGGGTTTAAGCTTAAACCTTTTCTATTTTCCCAAGGCTTTAATCTAATGTTCCCTTCACCTAAAGGAGCTCCATGAGGTTACGCAGTTTTGTCTGCCACTGTACAGACGGTTTAAATAAAATTTTTCGCGCTTCGCTTGAGCACTAAGTAAGCACAATATTTTCTTTGAACTTCCTTTTTTTTCCTTTTGGTTAATATTTATCCTTTAATATTTTCTGCTTTGTTTTCTTTTTTTATCACTTAAATAAACACCTCCTTTTTTTAGCTACAAAACTAGACAATTACTTATAAATAAGATGCAAAAAAAATATGCCAAACTACAAAACTTAACTTAAAATTATTAGAGGTTAAACTGAATTTATGATACACAGACACACTAGAATATTTTTTCTGTTTCACAATAAATGAAATTCTCAACTATCAAGTCTTTCACCCAGTTCTTATAGCTCGAATCGCGGCTTGTTTAATCATCTAGGAAATATTTAATTAAATTTTAGAGCTCTTATCTATGGCAGTATTTTTTGAACCGTTGTATACAAATACCTTAATGTTAGACAGAATGTTCACTACTTTTTTTGGGTATAATAAGAAGTATAAAAATATTATATTATAAAATAAATAGTTGATAAATTCTGATGTATATGGGCAAACTGTTGAACCGTTACAGACAGACGGCTGAAATTTACACAGAACCTGATTGCTAAATCTACTTCAACAGCAAGTATGTAATGCGAGTTTGGAAATTAAAGGATACCTCTATAGTTGCTGTAATGATGTTTATTGCCAGACTATTGAACAGTTGAAAAAGTATAAAGTTCGGAGATATAAGTGTGTCCCAATAGGTAATGTAACCTAATTTATGTGGCCATACACTTGAGCTGTTATAAGCAGACAGATGAAATCTGTTTTGAAGTCGGTTTTTTTTAAAAGAATTATTTTGTGAACATTTTTTTGTATTTCGGTTGCTATACAGCTTTTAGTGTAACGGTAATTTACGTTACAATATTGGTGCGATAGGACAAAATGGGTTAAGGCCATAAAGCGAAATATATTATCTGTTTTCGCCAGATTGTTTGACCCTCTTGGGCTTTTGTGTCCACTTGTAGTCGAAGCAAAAGTTTTTTTTTCAGGAACTTCGGTTCCAAAAATTGGACAGGGATGAATCGATCCCTATGAATCTTCATACGTCCTGGGACAAATTTAAGGGCAATTTGTCAAATATTGATATATTAAAGTTCCTCGGTATATTTTGACTTCTGCAGAATCTTGTCACCAAATTCCTGGATTTTTAGACGCATCAATCAGAGCGTACGGCTGTTGCAGTTATATTCGAAGTAGAGTCATCTGCTGACGGCAAAATCGAAAGTCGCTTCTTTGAAAACTAAGTCGCTATCGCGGCTTGAGCCATGCACCGCACAATAACCCAGCAAAAAATTTTTGAAAAGGTAATCGAGTGTGCAATAAAGCATTTTTGGCAGAAGTACTTCCCAACTAGATTGCCAACTAAATGATTTTAACAAGGCATGAGACTTTTATAATCAATTACTGAGAATGGATTACATTAATTATTGTAGGAAATAATGAGTACCATTAGTACGGTAGTCTCTTTTAACATAAAGAACTACTTCCATTACTACTTCCTTTTTTGGAAACTCGCTTACAAAACGTAACAAAATATGGCAATCACAAAAGTAAGTCATTATATGGCAAGTACTTTTTAAGGTAATGTCTAATTTTTTGCTGGGAATTAGCCAAGGGCTTAAGTTAGGACTATGTTAACATGCTATGTTGAAAGTGTTACCTTTTGGACGGACTCAGAAATAACACTACACACCCTTTCGACGTTCATAGCGAATCGTGTAGCAGAAATTCAGGCGTCATGTTTCATCAAAGAACAATCCTGCGGTCATCGTTTCAAGGGGTGTCGTGTTGATGATCTCAGTGACTCAATATGGTTCACGGGCCCGGTATTTTTGCTCAATGAGAGTAACGAGTGACCAGTTAATAACCATTTAAAGTTGAATGATGAACAATTGTCATTGGAGAAGAAAAAAGTAAACGTTTTTCTTACTGTTGAACAACCTAATTTTATTTTAGAGTTAGTTTATAAACATTCATCCTATTTAAAGTTGATTAGAGTGTTTTCGTATGTTTTAAGATTTGTTCATACATGTCGAAACAGAAAATTCAAATTTACCAATGTTAAGCCATCAGGAAAGGAAATGAATTGTTCATTTTTAAAAATAGTTGAAGTTATTCAGTCGCAGAAATTTTCCAGTGATATAAAAAATTTACGACAATCACAGGGCCTGCAGCCGAACTTGCAAAAACTAAATCCGTTTATTCATGAATTTGAGAAAGAAAATAGAAAATGCTCACTTAGTAGAGTGTTGCAGAGTAGGCGGGCGATTGCTAAATGCAGCAATTTCGTACAATGCGAAGTTTACCTTATTAATGCCTAAAAATGCCATTTTGTGGCCATCTACATCGTTATTTACATTTTTGAAAACTGCTATGCTGGAGCAAAAGCATTAGTTGCTCTTCTTCGATATAAAATTTGGCTTATAAATGCCAAAGAAGAATGCAGTCGAGTTGTACGTAAATGCATTCACTGTGTAATGTATAAACCGCAACTGATGAATCAAATAATGGGAAACTTGCCTGCAGACATACGATCATTTAAAATATGTGGCGTAGATTATTTCGGTCCGATTAATGCGACTTTAAAATTCACGGCGGTCCACGCGTCAAATTGTATATAGCTGTGTTTATATGCTTTATTTCAAAAGCTGTTTATTTAGAGCTGGCAACTGACCTATTTTTCGATTCTTTTCATTTATATCTTAAAAGCTTCATCCATTCAACCAACTTCGTCGGGGCCAGTCGGAAGCCGAGCTGAACTCGCGCCCAATATGCCCCAACACCAGCGATCCCAAAAACATAGAAGCTCATCTGTTTGTAGGAGAAAGCCTTCGAGCGTAGCCCAGCGATTTTCTGGTAGAAGAGTCGGCCAAGATACCTTACTCGAGGAGATGGCAGCGTATTTCCGCACTCAAGCAGACGTTCTGCAGATTTTGGAGTTTTTGAGCGGCTAATTCATAAATTAGCGATGCTTCCTATTAATTAAAGACGCAAGGTCCTTCAATGGGCCCGGCATATTTGGCGTATTTCTTAAAAACTAAAATTTAGTAAATAAAAAAATTTTTTAATGAATTGTTAAAAATATTAAAATTGTATAAATTCGAACTTCCCTACTGTTTTAAAAATTTGCGTAGGAAAGTAATAATTTTTACACCCTTAACCTCTTCTAGGATAATCTCTTATGTTGAGTTTGTATATTCTTAATTTTTAAAAAAAAAGTTTACTGTTTTCTCAATCATCAACCGAACAATAACCAATTTTATAATTTTTTTTGGAGCGGTATTTTTTATTTAATACTCGTATCAGTTCTTAAAAATTGTAAAAACCCTCTCGAAACAATAACCATATTGATATTTAAAACAAATTATTATTGATTTTTTTTCGAGCTGTTTGTTGTAAAGTTCCAAATAAATAGAAATGTTTCCAGCTCGAGGTCAGTTATATAAATTTGTTCTTTATTTTGCCGATATTTCGCTACAATCTTTGAATAGCATCATCAGGGCTTAATTTTCTAAAAATATTGGCCCATATTCATAGTTACAAACCTAACTCGACTCTTGCTAAAGTATACTCTAAAATAAAAGGCTCTTAACATCTTTTTTACTTTCATAGTCAAGAATAAAGTGAACTTTAAGTTTAGCCGCCTTCCACTGGGTGTTAACTGAAAATTAAATAAATGTTTTCATACATTTTCTAAACAAACATTCGAAAAAAGCAACCTTGGCCCAAATTCATAGTTATAAACTAAAGTCGACTCTTGTTAAAGTATACTCTAAAATAAAAAGCTCTTACTATCTTTTTTGCTTTCATAGTCAAAAATAAAGTATACTTTAAGTTTAGCCACCTTCCACTGGCTACCGACTGTAATTTGATAAATGTTTTCATACAATTTCTAAACAAACATTACAAAAAAGTAACCTTGTGTTTATTTTGTTCACATGGTATAGAAATCAGATATAGAGTATTGTGTTCTTAAACCAAATAAAATAATTTTGGAAAAATGAGTTAAAAACAGCTTTGGATCGTTTTAAATTTAGAGTTGACTTTCTCGCCAAAAATATCTTTTAAATTGTCTATGAATGAATTAGAGTCGACTCTAAAATAAAACCGACTTTAGTTCCCTTAAAGTATACTTTATTTTAACTATGAATTTGGGCCATTAAGTTTAACAACAACAAACATTAATACAATTGCCGTATTCACAAGCTCTGCTAAGGTGTAGGTAGTATTGCATACTACCTTTTGTTTACTTCTTTGTGAACAACTAAATAAGAAGAAGAAAAGTGCTATTCATTATTTATAAGCTAAATGGGGGAGAAAACAGAAAAAAGTAAATTAATAAATTTTTTGTGTGAAAAATATAGTTTCGATATACAGTAGCCGCTCGTTTATATGAACTAATTCAAACAGAGCTTGTTCACTATATGGAGAAGTTCATTAAATCGAGAGAATATAAAATAAGTACATAATTCATATGATTTTTATTAAATTAAATTATTTTAAATAAGTTTTTTAACAATTAATGAACATGAAAAAAGTCGGTTATATTTTTTTGTACTTTTTTTGCTTCAAGAGATTTCTGTATTGCCTTGTCCCTGCATTTTCGCAATACCAAAATATCATTAGATATTTAGATATCAGATATATTATTTTCACTCCAAGCAATAACTTTATTGAATGCTTCGATTGCCTCTGTTGTACTAATATCAGCAGTTGTTACTATGCACTGGTCTTCGTCATCATCTTCAACTTCGCTATCTATATCTTCGGCACCAATGTCTTGATTCCACGTCTGAATCTCTTCTCGTGAAAGCTGTACTCCATTCGACAATTCTTTGACTAGATCGATGACTTCATTCATAGGTGCTTCAATATCGTTTTGATATTTTTCTTTTAAAATACTGAGTGGAATGTCCTCTTCCGTGTCATGTTCTTCCTCAAAACATAAAATATTCTTCCAACACTTTTGTATTGTGGATGCATCAACCTTATTCCATGCCAAACTTAGGTTTATAACTGCATCTTTTATGGTCAAATTCTTCAAAATGTTTGAAGCATTTTCAGCTGACACTATTGATGCTAGCAAAGCGGATCTATAGTACAGTTTCGTAATTCGGATAACATTTTGATCCATTGGCTGGATTAATGGCGTAACATTTGGTGGCATGTAAACAACGAATATGTCTCCATCCTCTGAACGCAATGATTGCGCGGGTGGATGACTTGGTGCATTGTCCAATAAAAGAATGGCTTTAGTAGGTAGGCCTTTTTGATTTAAATATTTAGTCACCTAAAATAGAATAAGAGATAAATGCTATAAACCACATTAACAAAAAGCTTTTTAAAATTACCTGTACAACAAATGAATCTTTAAACCACTTTTGGAAAATTGCTGCAGTCATCCATGCGTTTTTAGAATGGCTATAATCTACAGGTGGAGTAAAATTGTTGAAACATCTTGGATTTTTTGCCTTCCCTATCACCAGTGGTTTTACTTTGTGGTCTCCAGAAGCATTTGTACAGGCCAAGAATGTAAGACGTGCTTTTTCGGCTTTTCGTCCAGGTGCACTTTTTTCACTTCTTAAAACGTATGTTTTGTCTGGAAGCAGTTTCCAAAAAAGGCCAGTTTCATCTGCATTGTAAATTTGATCAGGTATTAAATTATGCTCTGCTATTAAAGAATGAAGTTCTTTTTTAAAAGGTTCTACAAACTCCGGATTGGACGATAATTTTTCGCCGGATATCTTTAAAAAACGTATACCAAATCGTCGCTTAAATTTCTGCAGCCACCCATCACTTGCAGTAAAAGAACTTTTTTCTTTCAATTGGTCGTTGAAATACTTTGCTTTTGCTTTGATTAATTCACCTGTAATGGGTAAATTTTTAATTCTTTGTTGATTGATCCAATGATATAGTTTCGCCTCCGCCAACGGCATTTCAGCTTTTCTCAATGTTTTTCTCTTAATTTTTCCATCACTTTTTACAGTCACTTCCAAAATCCGCTTTTTATTTTTTTTAATAGCACAAATTGTTGACTTGGCCACTTCATATCTATGTGCAAGAGAAGTAACGCTTGCACCTTTGTCCAAGCTTGTCAAAATGTCACTTTTTTCAGATAACGTTAACACCTTGCGCTTCATCTTCGATGCACTATGTAACAAACACTAATGACCACAAAAAGCTTTTTTGTATTCGTACGCACATGCTTGCTTATCTCGGGGAAAAACCGATTTTTAAAATGTAAGACAATCACTTAAAACTCAACACTCAAAACATTAACAAAATCAACACTTTAAAGCAACGTTGGCTAAATGGAGAGCGGTTTTTACTCAATCTTAAAATGTACAACAGCAATTTAAAGCGTAAATTATTGTTATTGCTACGCAAATTATGAAGAACGTACTTCCAATTTGACAAATATTTAAAAAAATTAACGGTTGAAAGTTGTTCACATAATAGAGATGGGTTGTGTTCACTCTTTAGAACCCCATGTGTTTACATTTTGTTGTTCACTATTCTGGATGTTCACTATTCTGGATGTTCATATAACCGAGCGGCTACTGTATTAATGGTTGACTCAAGTAAGTTATAACCGTTTTCCTTATTTTGTTTACATATTTTAAATGAAAAAAATTAATACAGGTGATGATGAAGATGAGGATGAAATTCAAGACATTTTTAGGATGAACCTAATGTACCTGCTCTCCAGTCGCAGAAGTATACATTTAGGGCTACCAAAATCATCATTATGGCATAATTGAGTTTTAAGATATTTTGATGAAAACAGACTTTTTCATATGATACGAATACGTCCAGAGGAATTTGCCTATATATTCAACCTTATAAAAAATTACGATGTTTTTCACACAATTGGCGAAAGGCTCGAACTACGCATTGACTTGCAGCTTAAAATTGTACTTTACTGCTTGAGATCTTCAGGAAATGGTGCTTGTGTTCGTAAGGTAGCATCTCTTTTTGGTATAGGTGATGGCGGTACCATACAAAATATTAGAAATCGAATCATTAAAGCAATATTAAATCTTATAGAACAGTTTTTATATTGGCAGAGAACAAACCTTAACATATGTTTCCAATATACCCACTCCTACTATATACAACAGAAATGACTTATTCCACTTTCTAATAAATCAGTCAAATCAATAAATTAAATAAATAAAACTAATAAAAATATCTTTTAATTCAATTTAATTTAATATAATTCACACATGAACACAAAAATAATAATTCATTTAAACATAAAACATTTAAACAAATACAACGTTTGAAAAACATATGAAAAAAAGTACTAAGTGTTGTATCGCATGTTTGCATGAAAATTACCAACAACACAGCTAGCACCGTTGTATTTTGTTAGCACTTAGCACGTACTAGGGGGCTTGTGAATAGGGCAAATATAATTACAATAACAAAACAAAAGTCTAAAAAATATATGGACAACAGTAAAAAAGTATAAGAACAGTCACAACTTTTAAGCTTACATTTGATTTTTACATAACACACACAAATGGACAAACAATAAAGTTTTCCAATCATCGTCAATATTGCACTGTTTTCTTATACTAATTATTAGAGATTGTTTCTATGTTTTTTATTTACTAAATGTCTATAGATTTGGGCACAATTCTCTGTATCAGCTTTATATTTTCTGCTTTTTTTTCTTTTTTTTTTATCACTTTAATAAACACCTCCTTTTTTAGCTACAAAACTAGACAATTACTTATTAATAAGATGCAAAAAAAATATGCCAAACTACAAAACTAAACTTAAAATTATTAGAGGTTAAACTGAATTTATGATACACAGACACACTAGTATATTGTTTCTGTTTCACAATAAATAAAATTCTTAACGATCAATTTTTTCAACCAGTTCTTATAGCTCGAATCACGGCTTGTTTAATCTTCTAGTAAATATTTAATTAAATGTTAGAGCTCTTATCTTTTCTACTCTTTGTGGTGATGAAATATTTTTGCTTTGAGCAGGATTATAAGACCAAAAAAAACTATTACCTATTAATTCCCGCTGTGTAGCTTAGGCACTGGATCCCCAAATCTATCCTCTTTCTTTTTATCTTCGGAGAAAATGGCCAGCTATAAGGGTAACAAAAAAAAAACACCTTTTTCGTTACATTTTCAATTTATCACAAACTTTCATTATTGTTTTATTAAAAAAAAACACACTTACGTTTTTCTTTTTGCAAAATTAAAAAAAAAACAAACTAAATACTAAAAAATTTAAAAAACTTCTTTCTCTTCACTTTTTTAAACAACTGGTTCACTCTTGTTTCTTTGCACCACTTATCATTTTTCCTTCTAACACACCCCTTTAAATACTTTTTAGTATTTGCCCCCTTTCCAATTAATTCCTATACTATTATCCCGCCTATCGCTCTAGTTAATATTTGCCAATATTTTTTTTCTACATCTAATAAATCTTATATACAAAAATGGTGCAAAAAATGTATAGTAATTCATAAAATGAGAACGACTAGACCGATTTCTGTAAATTTTTTTATTAGTTGTTCGTATTTTCGAGGAGAAGGTTTTACGGAAGAAAATTTTGAAAAATCCATCCGGAAGATTTGGAAAATTAGAAAAATCGAAAATTGTACGAAATTGTGTGAAATTATTCCTTAATGGCTTTCCAAATAAATTGTGTTGTTTTAATACTCTAAAGTTTGTCTGAAGACTTAAAATTGGAGCGAGGTAATCGCGCCTTTTGCTTATATGCCCCTTAAAACAAAAAAACTTGTTTCACATATTTAATTTCAGCGTCACCCAAATCATCTTTTTTATGAGAGACAGTCCACCTCCATATGTGGAATAGCATTTCGTTTTTACAGATAAAAGGGTACCCAAGATTAAAATTTGATGTATAAGTAAATAAAAGCATGCCAAATGTTGAAATTTTGGAAAATAACGTAATACTATCTAGTAATGAAAAGGCAAACTCGAATTTAGGTTCAGTTTTGCAGAAGTTAACTAAGGTTTTACGGGATAACCGAATATTTATAATAACGCTAGCGTAGAATGATAAAATATTTAAATATATACAAAGGAAGAAAAGTTAATTAAAATATGCATGCAGAACAAGAATAAAAATAGGCAGATACCTATAGAAATTATATTGTTTAAACAAACAAAAAGAATAATAAAAAAGGATAGAAAAAAAGAAATTACAAGAGATTATCATGAAACTCCAGGTAGTATTGAAAGAAAAACCCTACAAACATTAAATTTTAACTTATTTTCTATTAAATTAAATAACAAAAACTGCAAAAAAAGGGCCCATAAAAAATCGCTGAAGAATATTTTTTTGACGTTTTAAAAACTTCTTTTTCACGTAGACTCTTAGTGATGTGGCCCTCATCTGCCCACCAATGCGTATGCATAAAATTGTAGGTTTTTTATTCCTCTTTAAATTAAAAAATATTGCGGCCGCGGGTTTTTCCATATTTTCGCATATGGGTGTGATTTACAAAGTCATCCGATGAAAAATAGTGAATCGCATTGAGAAATTAATTTTTTTTTAATTTGTAGTTATTTAAACTTATTGCAATTTTATGGTATTTAATTTGCAGTTATGAATAGAGAGAAATATTTTTTAAGAAATTGTTGTTTTAAACTTTACATTGCAATTTTAAGGTATTTGACTTTCAGTTTAAGTCAAACTTACTCATTGCATTTGAAAAGTGTCAAAACAAAGGTCTAATTTTTTTCCTATAATTAATTGTTTTCGCGAGTGATAAAAGTTTCAAAAATATCAATATGAAAATTAAAATAGAAGGTTCATTCTCTCAGTGGAAAATTTCTAGAATGTATGTGCTTGATATTTGGAGTTCTACAGGTGGTAATTATCATTCGAAAGCAAACAAAATATTGCAAATTATGGACGAAAATTTTAATGCAGAAAAAATAAATTCGACCTTAGCAATTTAACAAAAGTTTTAAAAAGCCTTTGTAAGCGGATTGGTAAGCTTTGGACGAAAAATCATCGAAGCAAATTAATTATTTTGAAGGAACATAGAAAATGGTTTGAAAGTTTTGAAACTAGAAGCAAAATCCCTTAAAAAAGAACATCTTGCACCTAGCCAACAGTGTGGTCTTCCTGCTAAGGAATTTTAAAAGTGTTAAGATAGAACAAAGAGGCGTAAAATGTCTAAAATAAGTCAAGTTGATAATTCTTTAACCGAAGTTTTAAAAATCGCAACTTCCCCGACACACAATGTGGAGGATTACGGGGTTTTGGCTCTATTCGTTGAAACAAGACATACTAAGCGACAGTACATAACTATAAAAGATTTTGTGAATAAAAAAATATCTAAAAATTCCCAGGCTATAAAAGTATCTTGGCAGCTAAGAAAAATTGTTATCCAAGCACAGAACACATTACTGTTACAGACTCGAGTGCAGAGGTCGATCTACAAGTTCTCCTTGATCATACGGCTAATCGAATTGTGCAATTGCAAGATCAAGTTCTTGATGAAGCATTAGGCCCAGGAGAAAAACACTTAACACTGATTGGAAAATGGGCATTCGATGGCAGTTCTGGTCATAGCCAATTAAAACAGAATTCGAATAGGATTATGGATGACAGTTTCCTTTTTGTGACATCCTACGTTCCTCTTCAACTTATCACGGAAAACAAAAATGTCATTTGGAAAAACCAGCGCCCGTCATTCACTATTTATTGCAGGCCGTTGAGGTTTCAATTTAAAAAAAAACTTCGCAACTGTGTTAAAATAAGGAACGTTATCTTAAATCGAAAATTTTTGCACTTTCTCCCACCGAAATAAATAAAACAAAACAAAAATTACATAAAAAGCATTACATAAAAATTACAATTGTTGACGGTAAAGTTTGTAACGATCTAACGGAAACTTCTTCTGCAAAATGTCACATATGTGGTTCCTTACCTACAGAAATGAATGACATTGAAAAATGCTTCGAGAAAAAAGTAGATGAAGCTCGTTACGAATTCTGACTGACACCAACATACGATTTTTTGAGTACTTCATTCAATTATCGTACAAATAAGAGCTAAAAAATGGAAGACCAGTAAGAACGAAAAGTCATGTGTTTTGAAGAGAAAACAATTTATTCAACGACGATTTCGGGCCGAAGTGGGACTTTTGGTAGATAGGCCAAAAGCTGGTGGTTGCGGAAATTCGAATGATAGCAACACAGCGCGGAGATTTCTTTAAAAATGTAAACCTTTTATCAAAAATAACAAGAATCGATAAGGATATTTTGCAAGGATATGCCTCAATTCACCTAGCTATAAATTCTGGATTTCAAATTGATGCCGAAAAGCTTGAGGAATATGCTGTAGAGACAGCAAGAAAACTTGTGAAGGAGTATCCCTGGTACTACCTCCCTCCATCGGTACACAAAATTCTTGTCCATGGAGCTGAGGTAATCCAGCATGCACTAGTGTCAATAGGTTAATTATCGGAGGAAGCAGCTGAAGCGAAAAATAAGGATATAAAACAGTTGAGATTGCAACATCACGAAAAATATCGCGCATAGATCCAAATACAGATCTTTTAAATCGCCTCTTTTTAAGTTCAGATCCATTTTTTTTTTTTTTTTGGAGCCCGAAACTTACCAACAAAGAAAAGAAGTAGTTTAAGTCAATGAGTTTTAAATTTGCTAAATATTCGATATATATTACTACTATTTCACTTTATTGCCTTATATTACTTAATAGTACCCTATATTGTATTTGTTTAGCTTTTTAGTTTAGTTTTTTTCTGTGTATAATTCGAAGAATTAAAATGAAATAAAAATTTACAAAACTTGTTGAAAACAACCAAATTTTCATATTAAAATACTTTAATTCAAACATTTTTCAAACAGATCTATAAGCCAATTAACCCTTATAAGATCAAATGGTTACTGTGGCTACAGTTGTTAATATTTTTCATAAAAATTTGCCAACTTTAAGTTCTGACCTGAAAAATTTTAAAGACCCTAGCTTTTTTAGTTTTGGAGTTATTGATCTTTGGCCGCTTTTCCATATAAGGGAAACCACTGTGCATTGGTCCTTTTAAAGTAATAAACACAGAAAATGTAAGTGCCACTATTTTAAAAGATAGCAAACCAATAACAATTCACAAAAATAGATTAAAAATATTTTAAATATTATTAATTTATGTAATTTGTAACTTCATATATGTATGTACACAAAATTATATATATAAATAAAATACTTTCTTTTAAACGGTAGGGCATGTAATATAAACATGCATACACAAACATACATATATGAGAATAAAAACAAACCAAAATAAAAACAGAAAAGTTAACAAAAAATATGAATAAGAAAAGTATGACTTGCACTTCAAGTGACTGGTGTCAATTGATATGGGTCACTAGAATGCATGGTAAAATTAATATATGACATGCATTTGTAATAAAAATATAAGCAATTTTGTAAACAAATAACTTTAAGAAGGGCAATCAGTTAACACAGAGTAGAAAAAAAGAATAACATAGAATAGGAGAAATATAATAAGAAAACACAATATTAAAATAGTACATAAGCATGATACAAATACAAATAGTACATGATACAAAATAAAAATAAAAACAGTTGTTTTTATTTTCTCAAGAAAACTTCGGCAATTAAAGAAATTAAGAATCCTGTGGAAATTTAGTACCACAAAAGAAACAACTACATTACATGACTCAACAGCAATCAAAGAGAACAGTAAAGACCTTACATGGCGATCTTGCGGACAAACCTGTAGATGTAATCCTTCGGTCATAACTATATTTTTCACATATTTTTTTTCTCCCTCTATTTTACTTAATTCAAATAAATATATGGATGAAATAGAGACCACAAAACAAGATATTGACCAACTTTTACAAAAGTGGGAAAGGATGCTAGAAGAAAAGTACATACCACAGCCTATTGTCCCAGCTAAAAAAGAGGTCCCGAAATACGCCGCAAGACTGAAAAAAATATTCCGATCAAGGTAGGTATTCCTGTCTGCAGAAAACTAAGATACCTAATGTAGAAACCCCTAAAAAGAAGAAAATATGGGCGATACAACAAAAGAAAAGAGGCGGGAAAGCAGTTAAGAAACGAAAACTGGTCGCTGAGGCTTACCGAAGGTTCCATTTAACCGGCAACAAGGAAAAAAAAAAATCTAAAATCTTAGATAAAATCCGGTCAATAAAGAAAACGACATAGAGAATATTTTCTTTCTTTTTTATTATGTCAAATAGTTAACATAATAAATATAAATAATAGTAAAATTAAATAAAGAGTACATAGGGTTTCAATATAGTTACATTTCAACATAGGTGGATGGTTTTAAAAAGAAGCCATCATTTTAAATGAAAATAATAAAAGAGTTCTGTCAGTGACTCAAGATCATATGCAACAGATAATTTTGATCCTTCTAGTTTTACTGGTGTTAGGAAAACTAAACGAATATTATAAGGATTATATAAAGAAAAAAGCGCTCAAATCCAATAACACAGTAGAAAATGTTTAACATATGGATAGTTTACAAGAATTTGAAGAAGAGCCCCAATAGAAATTATACAAAATAATTATATAATAAATATTTTAAAAACAGTAGAGGAATTAAAATTCATTGGTGATTCGGGTACATGGGGTCACTCCCCGACGGAACACAAGGAAAACGGATTGGGAGCGTCAACGGTCCCTCCTTTCCGATTTTCTGTCGAGTCCACCGAGAATAGAAAATCGGCGGGACATTGAGATCGCGGTGGATGCATTAACCAATGCGTTTGAACGCGCGACTTCGGAATCTTGCAGAACGAACATCTGCCGAGGTAAGAGCAAACCACCCTGGTGGATCTCGGATATTGCGGAGGCACGAAAAGCCTCCCGTAGACTTTTCAATGAGGCTAAGAGATCAGAAAACAGGTCAGCTTATAAGTCCTCAGTGAACAGATTTAAGAACATGGTAAGAAATGCGAAGCAAAGGTCTTGGAGATCATTCTGCAGTGGAGTGGAGGGTTCTTCCGAGACGAGCAGACTTCGTAAGATTCTATCGGCAACGCTCATTGTCCCTAGTTTCATTAAGAAACCATGTGGCAATTGGACCTTGAGTGCACAGGAGACCCTAGAGGTTCTCATGGAAACTCACTTTCCGGGCTGTGCTCCTTCTAGGGGAGGAGACTCAGCCGCCCTTGACTGCCATGTATCAGTTCCCTTCCCTATAAATAGGGAAGGACTTATGTGGGCTCGTTTAAATCAGCGGGTCCTGATGGCATCATACCAGCTGATTTGCAGCATAATGCGGATATTGTTATACCATGGTCGATTCCGATATACACGGCATGCATTGCATGGTCGACTTTGGAACGGATAATTCACCTCCACTTGAGGAGGACGATTAATCAGGACCGACTTTCCGCCTCTCAACATGCGTATATCAGGGGCAGATCTGTTGAGACGGCAATAGACACGCTTGTGGGGTTTATAGAAAAATCCTTAGAGCATAAGGAATATGCATTGGTTGCATTTCTAGATATAGAAGGGGCCTTCAACAATGTGAAACCCGAGGCCATTACGATGGCCCTGGAGGGACTGAACATAAATCAGTCGATAATAAGCTTTGTATGAAATCTATTGACTAATAGGGTCATTACTTCCAGTATGGGGCTAGCTACCATATACAGGGTAGCTAAGCGAGGTACATCACAGGGAGGGGTATTATCTCCCCTTCTCTGGAATCTCACCATGAACGCGTTGCTGACACAAATGGACTGCAAGGGGTTCAGTACTGTGGCATATGCGGACGACGTTGCGGTTGCAGTGTCAGGAAAGTATCCTGACACGCTATCGCAATGTCTGCAATCGGCGCTTGGTTGCATCAGTAGGTAGTGTACCGAGAGCGGGCTTAGCGCGAACACTCGGAAAACGGAGCTTGTGCTCTTCACGAGAAGAAACAAGATTCCAACTTTTCCGCTACCACTCCTAAATGGAGTGGAGCATGGGTTGTCTGACAGGGCAAACTATCTGGTTATCATCCTGGACTCAAAACTGTCGTGGACCCCCAATGTCCGGTTTCGGGCGGATAGGGCCTCAGTGGCTTTGTATGTGTGTAGAAAGGCCATAGGCAGACACTGGGGCATCAATTCCAGCACGTCGTACTGGCTCTTTGACACGGTGATAAAACCCATACTAATGTATGGGGTTCTCGTATGGTGGCCCGGACTGAATAGGATACTACTCGGCCTTGATGTTCACCGGTGCAATGCGCACCACTCCGTCGAAGGCCCTTTTTACGATGCTGCACTGCTACGGGTCGATCTCATGGCCAAACAGCTAGCTATGAACTCGGCGGTTAGACTAAATGCAGCGGTGACGGTGGAGGTCAGGGGACTTTAGACATGCGGCCATTTTAGGCTGCTCCTCGGCTATTCCTGACAACATCGATTATTGCACGCCCACCCCTATGTCTGACATTGGTTTCGTGGTATCAACGTCGGACACATCGAATATGCGTGGAGATGTGCTTGATGTTTATACTGACAGGTCAAAGTCGGACACGGGGTCGGGGGGGGCATCTTCATCACTAGATTTCGGATCAGAATGAAGTTTAAGCTACGTGATCAATGTAGCGTGGTACAGGCTGAGATTTCAGCCTTTAGAAGGGCGGCTTGCTGGATGAGGTACCACAGGATATACGGAGAGGATATCCGGATCTGTACTGACAGCAAGACCGCGATTAACTCCTTATCAGGTGTCTATACGACATCCAGATTGGTTCGTGAATGCCGGACATCTCTTAACGAGATGGCGAGACATTCCAACCTGGAACTGTTTTGGGTACCGGCTCACTCGGGCATACCCGGAAATATAATCGCGGACGAACTCGCCAGACTGGGAACCCGGTTGGGAGACCGGGAGACAGATCCACTGGTGGGACTCCCATTAAGCTGCTGTAGAGCTTTACTTCAGCAGGAACTCCTCAGAGCTGCACTGTCTAGATGGTCTGAGGAGGTTACCTGCAGGGTCTCGAGGACACTGTGGAGAACCGCAAATCTACTGAGGTTTCCTCGGGGGCAGCTGGGCACACTGGTGGCGGTGCTGAAGGGTCACTGTGTCACTGGTACCCATGCTAGGAGATTTAATCTTCCGCATCATGACTACTGTAGAAGTTGTCAAGATGAGGAAGAGGAAGAAATGGTAGAGCATCTGCTCTGCCACTGCCCAGCTCTTTCTGAGAATAGAGCGGCCATCTTCGGCAGTCCGAGACTGCATGGTCTTGCAGACTTATCTGCCTGCGACGTTGCTAGGATGAACTTTTTTATCCGCTCCTCGGGGTGGTTTGGATTGGGATCTTTGATGGTGCCGTAGTGGCCCCAGCATATCCTGTTTCCAGGTGACACAACGGGACCTTTGGGACCCAAGTGGGTCGGTCTTTTGCGCCGACGGTCTGTGCAACCTAACCTAACCAAACCTAAAGAAATTAAAGAATTCATTGTATTGAAGAATGAAAGGAAAATTTTGAACTATTTGAAAAAAAAGAAGTTGAAACATGGCATCGTTTACCATTCTTGACGCGTCCAAAATAGTACCAGAGTTCAATGGTGACATCGGACAAATGAGTAACTTCATAGAGATAATAGAATTCTATGCTGAAACGCTAAAGGATAGTACAGCGGTTAGTAAGCTAATCAAATATATTCTAGCTACCAAATTAACAGGCAAAGTAAGTTAATTTCAGAAGAAACATCAAATTCTCTTGAAGCTTTCAAACGCATTCTTAGGAAAATATTTTCACCCAGGAAATCACTCTTTTCAGTTCATAATGAGTTATGGAAGCAGACACAAGGAAATAATTCGGTAACACAATTCGCCAACAAGATAAATCGCTGATAGCCTGTCTCAATGAATTACAGATCACAAAATTAGGTTCCCAAAGCAGAGAGACAGTCATTAAGATAAACGATCAAGTTGCGCTTAGTACCTTTAAAAATGGTTTGAATGAATCTTACAGAGCCACTGTTTTAGCTGCTAGACCCAAAAGAATAAACGAAGCAATCCAAATAGCTTCTGAAGTAGTGTCACATCCAAATTCTATAATGCATTTCAATAGGAATGGAAGATCTTTAAATAACAGAAAATCTCGCGATAATAATAACGGACTTTAACATTGATACTGACAACAGAAATGGTAGTTACAGCCAAGATAATCGTTAGAGGAATATGAATAGTTCGCATAGGAATAGTTTTCATAATAACAATTTCCTAAGAAATAACTAGAACAACAAACAGGGAAATAGAAATAATAGAAATAGAATTCAAAAAAGGGTATATGTTACTAAGGAACAGGGAAACGAAATGAACCCCTGCAATCCTCAAGAGTAAATTTGACAGAAGATGTAGGGGAATTAAAAAAATTTAAAGAATATACATTGAAAACCATACACTGATGCACCGCATTTTGTAACATTTAAAACGGATGAAGGAAATTTTATAAGACTTTTGATAGACACAGGTGTAGATATCATAATATGCAAAGAAAACACAAAATCGGCAACAATATTTTTATTGGTAACACAATGATTCCGAAATGTGGAACAAAACACATTTTGAATGCATCAAACGAGGAGGTACAAATATCACAATTGGATTTGCGAATAAAAGCCTTATCCCATTACAACATTCGGTATAAAAAAACAGAATTTACGGATAGTAAACAAAATTCTACGAGTAGATAGGAACAATTAATAAAATTGCTGAGTATAGATACAGTCGATTTAACAGCTACGAAAACAGTAGAAAAGATATGTAGATAATTTCAAGACATTTTTCATTTGGAAGGAGATCACCTAACAGCAAATAATTTCTACCAATAAAGGCTGCAAACTGTAGACGATACCCCAGTCTACACTCCAAATTATAGACTACCACAGTCACAGCAGGAAGAAATCAAAACAAAAGTCCATAAATTAATGAAAGAAGACTCAATTGAACCATCTGTCTGTCCTTATAATTCTGCAATACTTTTAGTTCCAAAGAAAAGTGATAAAAACGAAAAGAAATGGAGACTAGTTACCGACTACCGGCAGTTCAATAAGAAATTGGTTAACGACAATTTTCCGTTAACACAATTAGATGATGTGTTGGATAAGATTGGAAGAACAAAATATTTGTCAACATTGGATATGACAAGTTCTTTTCACCAAATAGAATTAGAACCCACATCCAGACCATTTACTGCATTCTCCACAAACAATGGACTCTATCAATTTAAAAGACTGCCTTTTGGTCTCAAAATATCTTCCAGCAGTTTTCAAGGGATGCTTACAACCGGACTAGATTCAAATGCTTGTATATACTTAGACGATATAACTGTTTTTGGATGTTTCTTGCAACACCATAATGATAACTTAACAAATGTTTTTCAAAAGTTAAGGAGTCACAACCTCAAATTATAATAAATAAATGCAATTTATTTGAAACCAGTAGTAGTTTATCTAGGACATCTTATCACGAATAAAGGAATAATGACTGACCCAAACAAGAGTAAGGCACTTGTAACCTACCCAATCCCGAAAAACGCAGATGACACAAGAAGGTTCGTAGCTTTCTACAATTATTAAAGACGTTTCGTTAAAAATTTTGCTCAAATAGCTAAACCTCTCAAAATATTACTAAAGAAGAACCAGAAATTAGTTTGGACAGAAAATTGCCAAAAGTCTTTCGAAATGTTAAAATCTATTGTAACGAATCCACCAATATTGCAATAAGCCGACTTTGATAAGAAAAAGAAGGAAATACCTATGACACAGATACTGTACACTTCTATATGTGGAATAGCATTTCGTTTTCACAGATAAAAGGGTACCCAAGATTAAAATTTGATGTATATAAAGTAAACAAAAGCATGCCAAATGTTGAAATTTTGGGAAATAACGTAACAGTATCTGGTAATGAAAAGGCATACTCGAATTTAGGTTCAGTTTTTCAGAAGTTAACTAAGGTTTTACGGGATAAAAATTATATTGCTTAAACAACCAGAAAGATTTATGAAAAAGGAAGGGAAAAATAAATTATAAGGGATTATCATGAAACTCCAGGTAGTATTGAAAGAAAACCCCTACAAACATTATATTTTAACTTATTTTCTACTAAATTAAATAACAAAAGCTGCAAAAATAAGAACCCATAAAAAATCGCTGAAGAATACTTTTTTAACGTTTTTAAAACACAGGTTTTTTAAAAACTTCTTTTTCACATAGACTTTTAGTGATGTGGCCCTCATCTGCCCACAATGCCTTATGCATAAAATTGTAGGTTTTTTATTCCTCTTTAAATTAAAAAATATTGTGGCCGCAAGTTTTTCCATATCTTCGCATATGGGTGTGATTTACATAGTGCCTTATGCATAAAATTGTAGGTTTTTTTATTTCTCTTTAAATTAAAAAATATTGTGCCCGCGAGTTTTTCCATATCTTCGCATATGGGTGTGATTTACATAGTCATCCGATGAAAAATAGTGAATCGCATTTTGTTTTCTACTATTTCTTTTTAAGAATATGAGTAAAGAGAAATTAATTTTTTTTAATTGTTGCTATTTTAAACTTTATATTATGAATAGAGAGAAACATTTTTTTAAACTTTATATTCAATTTTAAGGTATTTGACTTTCAGTTTAAGTGAAGCTTACTCATTGCATTTGAAAAGTGTCAAAAAAAGGTCAAATTTTAATTCCTATAATTAATTGTTTTCGCGAGTGATAAAAGCTTCAAAAATATCAATATGAAAATTAAAATAGAAGGTTTATTTTGTCAGTGCAAATTTTCTAGAATGTATGTGCTTGATATTTGGAGTTCTACAGGTGGTAATTATCATTCGAAAGCAAACAAAATATTTCAAATTATGGAGAGAAAATTTAATGCAGAAAAAAATAAATTCGACCTTAGCAATTGTACAAAAGTTCTAAAATGCTTTTGTAAGCGGATTGGTAAGCTTTGGACGAAAAATCATCGAAGCAAATTAATTATTTTGAAGGAACATAGAAAATGGTTTGAAAGTTTTGAAACTAGAAGAAAAATCCCTTGAAAAAGAACATCCTGCACCTAGCCAACAGTGTGGTCTTCCTGCTAAGGAATTCTTAAAGTGTTAAGATAGAACAAAGAGGCGTAAAATGTCTAAAATTAGTCAGGTTGATAATTCTTTAACCGAAGTTTTACAAAATCGCAACTTCCCCGACACACAATGTGGAGGATTACGGGGTTTTGGCTCTATTCGCTGAAACAAGACATACTAAGCGGCAGTACCTAACTATAAAAGATTTTGTGAATAAAAAAATATCTAAAAATTTTCTCCCAGGCTAGAAAAGTATCTAAGAAAACTTGTTATCCAATCCAAGCGCAGAACATATTACTTTTACAGAGTCGAGTGCAGAGGTCGATCTATCAAGTTCTTGATGAAGCATTAGGCACAGGAGAAAAACACTTAACACTGATTGGAAAATCGGGATTCGATGGCAGTTTTGGTCATAACCAATTAAAGCAGAATTCGAATAGGATTTTGGATGACAGTTCCCTCTTTGTGACATCCTACGTTCCTCTTCAACTTATCACGGAAAACAAAAATGTCATTTGGAAAAACCCGCGCCAGTCATTCACTATTTATTGCAGGCCGTTGAGGTTTCAATTTAAAAAAGAAACTTCGCAACTGTGTTAAAATAAGGAACGTTATTTTAAATCGAAAATTTTTGCGCTTTCTCCCACTGAAATAAAAGAAAACAAAAAAAAAAAATCCATATAAAGCATGACATAAAACTGACCATGGTTGACGGTAAAGTTTGTAACGATCCAACGGAAACTTCCTCTGCAAAATGTCACATATGTGGTGCCTTACCTACAGCAATGAATGACATTTAAAAATGCCTCGAGAAAAAAGTAGATGAAGCTCGTTACGAATTCTGACTGTCACCATTACATGCCAAAATACGATTTTTTGAATACTTCATTCACTTATCGTATAAATTAGAGCTAAAAAATTAAAGACCAGTAAGAACGAAAAGTCATGTGTTTTGAAGAGAAAACAATTTATTCAACGACGATATCGGGCCGAAATGGGACTTTTGGTAGATAGGCCAAAAGCTGGTGATTGCGGAGATTTTTTCAAAATGTAAACCTTTTATCAAAAATAACAGGAATCGATAAGGATATTCTGCAAAGATATGCCTCAATTCACCTAGCCATAAATTCTGGATTTCAAATTGATGCCGAAAAGTTTGAAGAGTATCCCTCGTACTACCTCACTCCATCGGTACACAAAATCTTATCCATGGAGCTGTGGTAATCAAGCATGCGCTAGAGTCAATAGGTGAATTATCGGAGGAAGCAGCTGAAGCGAAAAATAAAGACATAAAACAGTTTAGATTGCAACATACAAGAAACATATCGCGCATAGATACAAAAACAGATCTTTTAAATCGCCTCTTTTTAAGTTCAGATCCATTTATTTCTGGAGCCCGAAACTTACCAACAGAGAAAAGAAGTAGTTTAAGTCAAGGAGTTTTAAATTTGCTTAATATTTAATATATATTACTACTATTTTACTTTATTGCCTTATATTACTTAATAGTACCCTATATTGCATTATTTAACTTTGTTTAACTTTTTAATTTAGTTTTTTTCTGTGTATAATTCGTAGAATTAAAATCAAATAAAACGTTACAAAACTTGTTTAAAAGAACCAAATTTTCATATTAAAATACTTCATTTCAAACATTTTTAAAACAGATCTATAAGCCAATTAACCCTTAAAAGATCAAATGGTTACCGTGGCTACAGTTGTCAATATTTCTTCGTAAAAATTTGCCAACTTTAAGTACTGACCTGAAAAATTTTGAAGACCCTAGCTTTTTTAGTTTTGTAGTTATTGATCTTTGGCCGCTTTTCCATTTAAGGGAAACCACTGTGCATTGGTCCTTTTAAAGTAATAAACACAGAAAATGTAAATGCCACTATTTTTAATGATAACAAACCAATAACAATTCACAAAAATAGACTGAAAATATTTTAAATATTATTAATTTATGTAATTTGTAACTTCATATATGTATGTTCACAAAAAAATATATATAAATAAAGTACTCTATATTTTTTTCTTTTAATCGGTAGGGTATGTAATATAAACATGCATACACAAACATACATACACGAAAATAAAAACAAACCAAAATAAAAAAGTAAACAAAACAAATATGAATAAGAAAAGGTGACTTGCACTTCAAGTGAGTGGTGTCAATTGATATGGGTCACTAGAAAGCATGGTAAAATTAATAAAAAAGAATAACATAGAATAGGAGAAATAGAATAAGAAAACACAAAATTGAAATAGTACATAAGCTGATACAAAATATAAATAAAGTTAGAAATAATTCCGACTCTGAAAACAGTTGTTCTTATTTTCTGAAGAAAACTTCGGCAATTAAATAAATTAAGAATCCTATGGGAATTTAGTACCACAAAAAAAACCACTACATTACATGACTCAACAGCAATCAAAGAGAACAGTAAAGACATTACATGGCGATCTTGCGGACAAACCTGTAGATGTAATCCTGCGGACATAACTATATTTTTCACATATTTTTTTTCTCCCTCTATTTTACTTAATTCAAATAAATATATGGATGAAATAGAGGCCACAAAACAAGATATTGACCAACTTTTACAAAAGTGGGAAAGGATGCTAGAAGAAAAGTACATACCACAGCCTATTGTCCCAGCTAAAAAAGAGGTCCCGAAATACGCCGCAAGACTGAAAAAAATATTCCGATCAAGGTAGGTATTCCTGTCTGCAGAAAACTAAGATACCTAATGTAGAAACCCCTAAAAAGAAGGCAATATGGGCGATACAACAAAAGACAAGAGGCGGGAAAGCAGTTAAGAAACGAAAACTGGTCGCTGAGGCTTACCGAAGGTTCTATTTAACCGGCAACAAGGAAGAAAAATCCAAAATCTTAGATAAAATCCGTTCAATAAAGAAAACGACATAAAGAGTATTTTCTTTCTTTTTTATTATGTCAAATAGTTAACATAATAAATATACATAATAGTAAAATTAAATAAAGAGTACATAGGGTTTCAATATAGTTACATTTCAACATGGGTGGATGGTTTTCAAAAGAAGCCATTATTGTAAATGAAAATAATAAAGGAGTTCTCTCAGTGACTCAAGATCATATGCAACAGATAATTTTGATCCTTCTAGTTTTACTGGTGTTAGGAAAACTAAACGAATATTATAAGGATTATATGAAGAAAAAATCGCTCAAATTCAATAACACAGTAGAAAATGTTTAACATATGGATAGATTAATAAGTATTTACAAGAATTTGACGAAGAGCCCCAATAGAAATTATACAAAAAATTATATAATAAATGTTTTGAAAACAGTAGAGGAATCAAAATTCCATGTATTAAAGAATGAGGGCTAAACCCTAGAAGACATTATTGAGAATGAAAGGAAAATTTTGAACTATTTGAAAAAAAAGAAGTTGAAAACATGGCGTCGTTTAGCATTCTTGACGCGTCCAAAATAGTACTAGAGTTCAATGGTGACATCGGACAAATGAGTAACTTCATAGGGATAATAGAATTCAATGCGGAAACGCTAAAGGATAGTACAGAGGTTAGTAAGCTGATCAAATATATTCTAGCTACCAAATTAACAGACAAAGTACGTTAATTTCAGAAGAAACACCAAATTCCTTGAAACTTTCAAACGCATTCTTAGGAAAATATTTTCACCCAGGAAATTACTATTTTTAGTTCATAATGAGTTATCGAAGCAGACACAAGGAAATAATTCGGTAACACAATTCGCCAACAAGATAAATCGCTGATACCCTGTCTCAATGAATTACAGATCACAAAATTAGGTTCCCAAAGCAGAGAGACAGTCATTAAGATAAACGATCAAGTTGCGCTTAGTACCTTGAAAAATGGTTTGAATGAACCTCACAGAGCCACTGTTTTGGCTGCTCGACCCAAAAGCCTAAATGAAGCAATCCAAATAGCTTCTGAAGTAGCGTCACATCCAAATTTTATAATGCATTTCAATAGGAATGGAAGATCTTTAAATAACAGAAAATCTCGCGATAATAATAACGGGTGACTTTAACATTGATACTTACAATAGAAATGGCAGTTACAGCCAAGATAATTATTAGAGGAATATGAATAGTTCGCATAGGAATAATTTCCATAATAACAATTTCCCAAGAAATAACTACAACTAGGGATAGAACAATACTACTAGGGTATCGATATTTTTACTCGATACAGTATCGATCGAAAAATATCGATACGTACTCAATATCGATCAAAAAGTATCGATACCTACTCGTATCGGTCGGCTATTTCATTAAATTAAGGCAAAGAAAAATAAAAATACATATCGCTGGTCTAACTTGGGTGTCAGACGATCAATTTTTCATTCAATTTTTAAAATTTCTCTCATTTTTTTTACCAATACAATCACACTTTAAAAATTTGCTGAGAATTTGCTTTCAAGTTTTCGTTCAATTGAGTGTTTTAAATAACATTCAAGAAAACAGCTGTTCGAAGTTTTTTCCTCTAAATAAATTTTATTTGTTTTCTTGACGAAACAGCTTTCATTTTTTGTGAATTTTGACAAGCAGTACGTGTAAATCTCTTGAAAGAGAATTGAACAAAAACTTGACCGTGTGACTGCACTGTAATGCAGCGTGACCGTTTTTGCTTCTAAAGTAACAAATTGCTATTTTTTCGAATTATTGACTCTTTAGTGCCCCCTTTTTAAAAAGAGCTAAATCTGCCACTTTTTGATATATTTTACCCTTTTTGGCACCTTTTTTGTTATATGGCACTTTCTGCTTGATTTTCAACTTAGATGGTTGTGTTTTGAGTCTGTTGCAAGAAGAACATTGGAGCAATTTTGAATTGTGCAACACTTTTTTGTTTGTACACAGTTAGAAGAAAAAAAAGCCTCCAATAAAGAAAAAACTACGTAACATTCAAGAAGGTTTCTCTTCTATAAATAAAAGTTAATTTAAATTTTTGTTGTTTATTCTTAAAAGCATGAACAAATTCAAGACAAATTTTCGAAGTGCGTTTTTTAGATCATATACATATATTTTGTTCCCTCCACCAAACACATTTTATTATAACTGTTTATAAATTTTCTAAATAAAAAAATACTTATATATTATTTTTCAGAAAATTCTCAAAAATAAAAAACATATATTTTCTTAATATTTGTACTTTAAGGATATTGTTGACATACATACATATCGGTTATGAAGCTGAAAGTGCAATATGTGCTGAAGAGTTTTCTAACATTTTTACAATTGATATTAAAAGCAAAACATTAATAATTTATCAATGCAGAATCTTATATACCCTTCGCCAACTACATAAATTTAGTTTAGTAAAATATTGAGGTGGCAGAGAATTAAAAAAAAAATTTGTACTGCATGTCTATAATTTTATATAAAACTGCCATCGGCTCTCAATGGATTAAGCGTTTTAAAATTCCCTTAAAACGCTTTTTAAAAGCTTAAAAATGATACCCATAATGATATTTAAAAAATTTGAATATTTCATAGCCCCGTAACTCGGAAAATATGGGCGAGCCGCAATTTTTTTACTTGATGTTTTTTTCTTTTTTTTATTCTCTATCGTCCCTTGTTCAAAAAATAGGCCCATATAAGTAAATCTACGTCAATTATGGGGGCACCCTTTAATTTTTAGATTTATTTTTGTATAACTTTCGGGAGCCATAGTAATATGTAGTCAATTTAAATTTTAAGATTATGGACCGTTTTTTAAACGGGACCAATCTGTAAGCATAATCTATCATATTACCAAAAATTTTTAAAATCGGTTCAGAAATGACTGAGTTCTGCAGACACAAAAAAAGCAAATAAAAAGCAACATTCAGTCGATTTGTATAACCTCCTTCTTTTTTTGAGTCGGTTTAAAATCAGAGGCGCCTCAAAAAAAGGCAATAAGACAAAAATCAAAATTGTTAAAAGTAAGTGAGATATGATATCGACAGCAACAAAAGTTTTAATAAAGAAAATATCGATGAATGAATATAAAATTAAAAGAGGAAAAACATTTCAAAATTGATTTTTAAATATAGACAGCATTGATTTTTGCACAAAACTTTAAACTGACTTGAACAAGACTGTTTTAAATATAACTGAAACATTAATTTTACGAGAAAGTTGTTTTCCATATTTATTTCTTCATCGACTTCCAGGAAACATGTATATTTTCAAAGCTTATTGTAAATTTTCAACTTCAAAATGCCATAACTCTGTATCTAAAATTAAATATACATATCTGCAGTTAAAAAACACAAGTTAGACTCAATATTTTCATAACAAAGTACCAAAAACTCAATTCAAGTTCTGAACTATTAATTTTTAACCGTTTCACCAAATATAATTAATTTATGCACATTTCCTAAAGACTGTAATGGAGTCACGTTCAATATTAACTTCAAGTTAATATGCAACGAGTATTTTTGACCAATACGAGCACTTTTTTACCAATACCTACTTGGTACTCGGTGGTAAAGTATCGATGCTAAAAGTACTTGGTATCGAGAGGAAAGTATCGATATTTACTTGTATTTACTCGTATCGTTTCATCCCTAACTACAACGACAAACAGAGAAATAGAAATAATAGAAATAGAATTCAAAAAAGGGTATATGTTACTAAGGAACAGGGAAACGAAATGAACCCCTGCAATCCTCAAGAGTAAATTTGACAGAAGATGTAGGGGAATTAAAAAAATTAAAGAATATACATTGAAAACCACACACTGATGCACCGCATTTTGTAACATTTAAAACGGATGAAGGAAATTTTATAAGACCTTTGATAGACACAGGTGCAGATATCTAAATATGCAAAGAAAACACAAAATCGGCAACGATATTTTTATTGGTAACACAATAATTCTGAAATGTGGAGCAAAACACATTTTGAATGTATCAAACGAGGAGGTACAAATACCAGAATTGGATTTGCGAATAAAAGCCTTATCCCATTACAACATTCGGTATAAAAAAACAGAATTTACGGATAGTAAACAAAATTCTACGAGTAGATAGGAACAATTAATAAAATTGCTGAGTATAGATACAGTCGATTTTACAGCTAGGAAAACAGTAGTAAAGATATGTAGATAATATCAAGACATTTTTCATTTGGAAGGAGATCACCTAACAGCAAATAATTTGTACCAATAAAGACTGCAAACTGTAGACGATACCCCAGTCTACACTCCAAATTATAGACTACCACAGTCACAGCAGGAAGAAATCAAAACAAAAGTCCATAAATTAATGGAAGAAGACTTAATTGAACCATCTGTCTGTCCTTATAATTCTGAAATACTTTTAGTTCCAAAGAAAAGTGATAAAAAGGAAAAGAAATGGAGACTAGTTACCGACTACCAGCAGTTGAATAAGAAATTGGTTAACGACAATTTTCCGTTAACACAATTAGATGATGTGTTGGATAAGATTGGAAGAACAAAATATTTGTCAACATTGGATATAACAAGTTCCTTTCACCAAATAGAATTAGAATCCACATCCAGACCATTTACTGCATTCTCCACAAACAATGGACTCTATCAATTTAAAAGACTGCCTTTTGGTCTCAAAATATCTTCCAGCAGTTTTCAAGGGATGCTAATAACCGGACTAGATTCAAATGCTTGTATATACTTAGACGATATAACTGTTTTTGGATGTTTCTTGCAACACCATAATGATAATTTAACAAAGGTTTTTTAAAAGTTAAGTTGTAACAACCTCAAATTATAATAAATAAATGCAATTTATTTGAAACCAGAAGTAGTTTATTTAGGACATCTTTTCACGGATAAAGGGATAATGAATGACTTAAATAAGAGTAAGGCACTTGTAACCTACCCAATCCCGAAAAACGCAGACGACACAAGAAGGTTCGTAGCTTTCTACAATTATTAAAGACGTTTCGTTAAAAATTTTGCTCAAATAGTTAAACCTCTCAAAATATTACTAAAGAAGAACCAGAAATTTGTTTGGACAGAAAATTGCCAAAAGTCTTTCGAAATGTTAAAATCTATTGTAATGAATCCACCAATATTGCAATAAGCCGACTTTGATAAGAAAAAGAAGGAAATACCTATGACACAGATACTGTACACCTCTATATGTGGAATAGCATTTCGTTTTCACAGATAAAAGGGTACCCAAGATTAAAATTTGATGTATATAAAGTAAACAAAAGCATGCCAAATGTTGAAATTTTGGGAAATAACGTAACAGTATCTGGTAATGAAAAGGCATACTTGAATTTAGGTTCAGTTTTTCAGAAGTTAACTAAGGTTTTACGGGATAACCGAATATTTATAAAACTGCTAGCGAAGGATGATAAAATGTTTAAATATATACAAAGGAAGAAAAGTTAATTAAAATATATAGAAGCATGCAGAACATGAATAAAAATAGGCAGAGACCTATAAAAATTACATTGCTTAAACAACCAGAAAGATTTATGAAAAAGGATGGAAAAAAAGAAATTATAAGGGATTATCATGAAACTCCAGGTAGTATTGAAAGAAAAACCCTACAAACATTATATTTTAACTTATTTTCTACTAAATTAAATAACAAAAACTGCAAAAATAAGAACTCATAAAAAACCGCCGAAGAATACTTTTTTGACGTTTTTAAAACACAGGTTTTTTAAAAACTTCTTTTTCACGTAGACTTTTAGTGATGTGGCCCTCATCTGCCCACAATGCCTTATGCATAAAATTGTAGGTTTTTTATTCCTCTTTAAATTAGAAAATATTGTGGCCGCGAGTTTTTCCATATCTTCGCATATGGGTGTGATTTACATAGTGCCTTATGCATAAAATTGTAGGTTTTTTATTCCTCTTTAAATTAAAAAATATTGTGGCCGCGAGTTTTTCCATAACTTCGCATATGGGTGTGATTTACATAGCCATCCGATGGAAAATAGTGAATCTCATTTTGTTTTCTACTATTTCTTTTTAAGAATATGAGTAAAGAGAAATTAATTTTTTTTAATTGTTGTTATTTTAAACTATATAGTGCAATTTTATGGTATTTGATTTACAGTTATGAATAGAGAGAAACATATTTTATTAAAAATTGTTTTTTTAAACTTTATATTCAATTTTAAGGTATTTGACTTTCAGTTTAAGTGAAGCTTACTCATTGCATTTGAAAAGTGTCAAAACAAAGGTCAAATTTTAATTCCTATAATTAATTGTTTTCGCGAGTGATAAAAGTTTCAAAAATATCAATACGAAAATTAAAATAGAAGGTTTATTTTGTCAGTGCAAATTTTCTAGAATGTATGTGCTTGACATTTGGAGTTCTACAGGTGGTAATTATCATTCGAAAGCAAACAAAATATTTCAAATTATGGAGAAAAAATTTAATGCAGAAAAAACTAAATTCGACCTTAGCAATTTAACAAAAGTTCTAAAAAGCTTTTGTAAGCGGATTGGTAAGCTTTGGATGAAAAATCATCGAAGCAAATTAATTATTTTGAAGGAAGATAGAAAATGGTTTGAAAGTTTTGAAACTAGAAACAAAATCCCTTGAAAAATAACATCCTGCACCTAGCCAACAGCGTGGTCTTCCTGCTAAGGAATTTTTAAAGTGTTAAGGTAGAACAAAGAGGAGTAAAATGTCTAAAATTAGTCAAGTTGATAATTCTTTAACCGAAGTTTTACAAAATCGCAACTTCCCCGACACACAATGTGGAGGATTACGGGGTTTTGGCTCTATTCGTTGAAACAAGACATACTAAGCGACAGTACCTAACTATAAAAGATTTTGTGAATAAAAAAATATCTAAAAATTTTCTCCCAGGCTAGAAAAGTATCTAAGAAAACTTGTTATCCAAGCGCAAAACACATTACTTTTACAGAGTCGAGTGCAGAGGTCGATCTACAAGTTCTCCTTGATCATACGGCTAATCGAATTGTGCAATTGCAAGATCAAGTTCTTGATGAAGCATTAGGCCCAGGAGAAAAACACTTAACACTGATTGGAAAATCGGGATTCGATGGCAGTTCTGGTCATAACCAATTAAAGCAGAATTCGAATAGGATTTTAGATGACAGTTCCCTCTTTGTGACATCCTACGTTCCTCTTCAACTTGTCACGAAAAACAAAACTATCATTAGAAAAACCCGCGCCCGCCATCCACTCGTTATTGCAGGCCGTTGAGGTTTTAAATTAAAAAGAAACTTCGCAACTGTGTCAAAATAAGGACCGTTATTTTAAATCGAAAATTTTTGCACTTTCTCCCACTGAAATAAAAAAAAAAACAAAACAAAAATCCATATAAAGCATGACATAAAACTGACCATGGTTGACGGTAAAGTTTGTAACGATCCAACGGAAACTTCCTCTGCAAAATGTCACATATGTGGTGCCTTACCTACAGCAATGAATGACATTTAAAAATGCCTCGAGAAAAAAGTAGATGAAGCTCGTTACGAATTCTGACTGTCACCATTACATGCCAAAATACGATTTTTTGAATACTTCATTCACTTATCGTATAAATTAGAGCTAAAAAATGAAAGACCAGTAAGAACGAAAAGTCATGTGTTTTGAAGAGAAAACAATTTATTCAACGACGATATCGGGCCGAAATGAGACTTTTGGTAGATAGGCCAAAAGCTGGAGATTGCGGAGATTTTTTCAAAATGTAAACCTTTTATCAAAAATAACAGGAATCGATAAGGATATTCTGCAAAGATATGCCCCAATTCACCTAGCCATAAATTCTGGATTTCAAATTGATGCCGAAAAGTTTGAAGAATATGCTGTAGAGACAGCAAGAAAACTTGTGGAGGAGTATCCCTGGTACTACCTCACTCCATCGGTACACAAAATCTTATCCATTGAGCTGAGGTAATCAAACATGCACTAGTGTCAATAGGTGAATTATCGGAGGAAGCAGCTGAAGCGAAAAATAAAGACATAAAACAGTTTAGATTGCAACATACAAGAAACATATCGCGCATAGATACAAATACAGATCTTTTAAATCGCCTCTTTTTAAGTTCAGATCCATTTATTTCTGGAGCCCGAAACTTACCAACAGAGAAAAGAAGTAGTTTATGTCAAGGAGTTTTAAATTTGCTTAATATTTAATATATATTACTTATATTTTACTTTATTGCCTTATATTTTTTTTTTTTTTTTTTTTTTAACGAGAAGTAGCACTTCAGGCATCAATAAATACCTACTTTAGGAAAGGGATAGATGTGTAAGAATATAAGGGAACAAAAGGAGTGGGAACGAGTCAGTCGCGTTTGAGTTGTGGAGGTGAACGGTCAATTTCATGACCATACTTTTATTTATACTTTTTTTTAGAATGAAGTGAATTACTTTTTGTTTTTAATAAATAAAATTTACTTTGATTTAAATAAATAATAATGATTTTATAATTGACTCTTATAGTTCAGAAGTGGGATAAAACCACCCTAAACGTTTAAATAAAAGAAAAAACATAAAAAACGAAAAGTGGATGAGAAAACAATTTGTGTTTGAGTGTACGCGACAGTAAAAATGAAAAGAAATGAAAAGCATTGAAAAGAGGAACATTATAGGAACGAACGAAAGCAAAAAAATCTAATGAGTGAATCTAATGATCATTATTTAAATTAAATTAAGTTGTGCGCAACAACTAAACTGAAACGAAAAAAATTTTAAGATCTCTTAAGAGAAATGTAATGAAAAAGCGAACAAAAGCAAAAGATCTAATTTGTAAATGTAATGATCATTATTTAAATTAAATTAAGTTGTGCGTGACAACTAAAATGAAAAGAAAATTTCGAAGAATTTTGAGTAATTTGAAGCATTGATAAAAAGAAAAAAACGGAATGTTTTTTTGTTGTATATACAAATAAATAAAAAATTTGTGGAAATAAGAAATGTATGCAAAAATGCATATATATGTTTAACGTCTTGTGTACAGTAGTAACGAGAAAGCAAAAACGGGCAGAAACAACGAACAATATTGAAATTATCGGTATGTATGTATATGAATACTTGTTAAACGCTTAAAACAATAACTTTGTAACGAAAACGTATTAAAAGCTAACGGTTACTAATGCTCGGTACAGTGGTTCTAGAACGTAAAAAAATTAGAACGAAAACATAAACGATATAACGATTAATTGAATGTTAAATAATTGATATTTATGAAACGAAACGTATAGTGCTTTAATAAATTACCGAATGATTTATTAATTTAATGAAACTTTAAAGGAACAATATTGCTAAAGAGTGAAACTGTGAACGAAAGCAAATACAGTGTAACGTAACGGAACGTAACGTAACGGAACGTATTTTAACGGTTTAAAAAATAACGTATTTATTTAGTAACGATTTTTTTTTTAAACATTTTAACGATTTTATTTGAAAATGGCAATTGTGCGCATAGCAGACCTGAAAGTTGTAGATCTTAAAGATCTTTTACGTGAACGGAATTTGCCAACGGGTGGTTCTAAAGCCGAATTAGTCCAACGTTTGGAAGAGGCTACAGGATGCACCGAAATCGAATTCATTGACAAACAGGTGGATGAACAAGATGATGTGCGGGCACAAATCGATAATCTTCGGTCCATGTTACAAAGTGTCATGACTCTCGTGCAACAGCAAGCTACTGCTAATACACAATCGATAACAGGAACGCGCGGGGTTATTCCTCCAGATCGATCGTCGGTATCGCCACGAAATCGCGAATTTGAACGACGTAACGTGTTCAGTGTAAAAGAAATTTCCGAGACTCTTCCCGAACACGATCCAACAAAAGATTCGGTTTTTAGTATTGAACAATTTATTGCTCGGGTTGAGAAAGCAATGAGTGTCTACGATTGGGACGAAAAGTCGTTGATGTTGGCCGTGTACGGTAAATTGAAGGGCCCAGCTAAGTTATGGGTCGATGCGTCCTCGGAACTTTATGTGTCTTGGAGTGAATTTGCAGCTGCGCTAAGAGCAGAATTTGGTGTTGTATCCGATGAAGCAGATATACACTTCAAAATGTCAAATTCAACGCGGAAAACTGGTGAGTCTGTAAATGAATATTGTTTTAGAATGAGCGCTTTAGGTAAACGTTATCACCTGAGTGATTCTGCAATTATTAAGTATACCCGTGTGGGACTAAAACATCGCGAACTACAGGCCGCTATTGCGACAGTTCGTTTTCGGACGACAAAAGAAATGCGCGATACTCTTGAAGAATATTTTGCGAATATGGCAAGCTGTTCATCCAAAGCGAGACCAACAGAATTCCAAAAACGTAACGACTATGGAAATAAAAACGAAAACAAAACGTCAGAAGCCGTGGCTAAGCCAGCCAAACAAGAACGTAAGCCAATCGTGTGTTATAATTGTTCGGAGACAGGTCATATTTCTAGCGCATGCCCAAAGCCGCCAAAACGTCCTCGATGCAAAGATTGCCAACGCGTACACCCAAGAGGTTCACCAGAAAATTGCGGAAAATCCAATTTGCGGAATACGAACAGTGTGAAGAAGCATTTCACCGACAAGAAGATTCTTATTAACGACATCGAGATGTTCGCATTAATTGATACAGGTAGCGAATGTAGCATGATTAGAAGATCTAAAGCATTTGGAATCGACATCGTTAAGAGATCGTGTAACATTCGTATTAGTGGAGTATGTGGTGGTACGAGAATTTTGACCGAAGTAATGAAGGTGAAGCTTAAAATTGACGACGTTGAACTAGAGGTTGATTTGTTTATCGCTGATGACGACGTATTTTCATCCGACGTAATTATTGGTAACGACGTTTTTGCAGATAACAACGTACGCCTTATTTTTAATGACAGTGGTCAGCGATTTGAATATTTAAACGTAGCAAACACAATAGCTAACGATGAACCACGCGAAGAAACAACGAGTAAAATAACGGAAATCCAACATGGTGACATCGATAAAAATACAAAAGACAATTTAATAAGCTTAGTCGAAGAATATCGTAGTATTTTCGGTAATGAACTTAGTGAGCTCGGACTCACAGACGTAATAAAAATGGAGATAAAGTTAGATACAAATACGCCGGTCGTGACAAAACCGTATCGTCTCCCAGAAACGAAAAAAGATTCCGTTAGAAAAATGATAGATGGACTTTTAGCAAATGGCATTATCGTAAAGTCAAAATCGGAATACGCGAGCCCTATTGTGTTGGTTAAGAAGAAGAACGGTAACGATCGTCTTTGCGTTGATTATCGACGGTTAAATCAACATATGATTAAAGAAATTTTCCCTACCCCAAATATCGAAGAGCGGTTGCAAGAAGTCATGAAGTTCAAGTATTTCACGGTTTTGGATCTCAACAGTGGCTATTACCAAATACCGATCGAGGAGGCTAGTCAAAAGTTTACAGCGTTTGTTACTCCGGATGGTGCGTATGAGTTTAAGCGTATGCCATTTGGGCTTAAGAACGCACCTGCTGTGTTCCAGCGTCTAATGGCTATAATACGTGATAAAACGAATGATGGCGATGTTATCCACTATATGGATGATATCGTGGTGGGTAGCTACGATATGGAAGAGATGTTTGAAAAGTTGCGACGAGTCTTCATTGTACTACGTGAATTGAATTTAACGCTCAACGTAAAGAAATGCAAATTTTTCGAGCAAACGGTAGAGTTTCTGGGACATAAAATTCATAACGGTGCAATGAGTCCAGGTGCTGCAAAAACGAACGCAATTTTGGAATTTCCAACGCCATCTAACGTTAGAGAAGTACGGCAGTTTCTAGTCCTAAGCGGATATTTCCGTAAGTTTGTACCTGGCTATGCTTTAATTTCTGAGCCTTCACGTAAATTATTGAAAAAAGATATGCACTTTCATTGGAACGACGAACAGAACAAAGCTTTCTTAGCGCTAAAAACGAGCCTCACAACAATTCCGGTCATAGTTGGTTACAAGACTACAGCGGAGCATCAAATACACACCGACGCAAGTACAATAGATTTAGCAGGTGTTCTATTGCAACGAGAAGGCGACGATTGGAAGCCAGTAGCATTTTTCAGCCGATCAACTACAAACGATGAAAGAAATTATCACAGTTACGAGTTGGAAGCTCTAGCGGTTGTAGAGTCACTCGAACGTTTTCGTTATTACGTGTATGGTAAAAGTGTAACCGTCATCACTGATTGTAATGCTATCAAGACAACCATGCAGAAGAAAGAGTTGATACCGCGAATTGCCAGATGGTGGTTGCGAATTCAGGATTTCGACGTAAATATAGAGCATCGTTCCGGTCAGCGCATGCAGCACGTCGACGCCCTGAGTCGAGCACCATATGAAGAGCCACATGAATTGGATACGGCATCGATGCGAATTTCGAAAACAACAATAAGCGAAAATGATCTATTATTTTCTATGCAGTTGCAGGACGAGAAAATATGCGAAATCGTAGAAAAGGTAAAAGCAGGCGACAAAGAGATGTGCAACGAGTACGTGATAAGAGATGGCAGGTTATTTCGTAAGCAAAAGGACAAGTGTCTATGGGTTGTGCCAAAAGCCTTACGTTGGCGAGTAATACAAGGACAACACGATAATGCTGGACATTTAGGTGTAGAGAAAACATTACAGAGTCTTCAAAAGCATTTCTGGTTCCCCAGGATGCGAAACGTTGTTAAGTCGCATATTAAGTCTTGTGTAGAATGCGCCTACAATAAAGCCCAGGGAGGAAAACGTGAGGGTGAGTACCATTACGAAAACGTTAACCCAGTTCCCTTCCATGCCGTCCATATGGATCATTTGGGTCCATTTCCGAAGTCAGCGAGCCGCAACGAGCACCTCTTGGTCATCGTAGATGCTTTCACGAAGTACACGATATTGAAGGCGGTCAAGACAACAGCTACAAAACATGTCATTAGCGCCCTGAACGAGATGTGTGTGCATTTTGGTATGCCGACACGAATTATTACTGATCGTGGTACGTCGTTTACATCTAACGAATTCGAGCGATATTGCAAAGCCAACAATGTAAAGCATATTTTAAATGCTGTACGAACGCCACGAGCTAACGGACATGTAGAGCGTACTAATCGCACTATTCTAGGAATGCTCCTACCTTCAACCGAAGAAGATAAACGATGGGATGATCAACTGCGGCGCATACAGTGGTCACTCAACACCATGAAGAACAAAACAACGGGAAGAACACCACAAGAGCTATTATTTGGATTTGAGCCTAGAGATATTTTGCAAAATAAGTTAGTTCTTGCTCTCCAAAATAGTGAAACAACTGATGTCGATAGCCTACAAGAATTGCGTACGACTACAGCTCAGCGAATTGATGCACAACGTGAAGCAGCAAAGCAGCGGTATGACGGACATCATGCGAATCCAAAACACTATAAAACGGGTGATCTTGTTCTAGTAGAGAACGAGCCAGCAGCCACTGGTACCTCGAGAAAGTTGGAACCACTTTATAAAGGTCCTTTCTTAGTAACCGAAGTCCTTGATAAAGATCGCTATGTAATCGAAGACTTGCCTGGATCTAGTCGAACACAGCGACATTATCGCTCGATATATGCATCCGACAAGATTAAACCATGGTGTACACTACCAGAATATGATGATTACTCCAGTGACGATGAAGACGAAAACCACCGAATAAGCCAAGGTTCAATCGAGGTCGATTGATAGAAGGATGGCCGACTGTAAGAATATAAGGGAACAAAAGGAGTGGGAACGAGTCAGTCGCGTTTGAGTTGTGGAGGTGAACGGTCAATTTCATGACCATACTTTTATTTATACTTTTTTTTAGAATGAAGTGAATTACTTTTTGTTTTTAATAAATAAAATTTACTTTGATTTAAATAAATAATAATGATTTTATAATTGACTCTTATAGATGAGAGAGAAGAAAGGTAGTGAAAGGAGATAGATATAGCCATTTTATTAATTATTTTACTTCGCCGGCGAATATGCTATAGAGAAGTACCGACGAAGGAGGCTGCATTAATAGTAATAGTACCCTATATTGCATTATTTAACTTTTTAATTTAGTTTTTTTCTGTGTATAATTCGAAGAATTAAAATCAAATAAAAATTTACAAAACTTGTTTAAAACAACCAAATTTTCATATTAAAATACTTTATTTCAAACATTTTTAAAACAGATCTATAAGCCAATTAACCCTTTAAAGATCAAATGATTACTGTGGCTACAGTTGTCAATATTTCTTCGTAAAAATTTGCCAACTTTAAGTACTGACCTGAAAAATTTTGAAGACCCTAGCTTTTTTAGTTTTGTAGTTATTGATCTTTGGCCGCTTTACCATTTAAGTGAAACCACTGTGCATTGGTCCTTTTAAAGTTATAAACACAGAAAATGTAAATGCCACTATTTTAAATGATAACAAACCAATAACAATTCACAAAAAAAGACTAAAAATATTTTAAATATTATTAATTTATGTAATTTGTAACTTCATATATGTATGTACACAAAAAATATAAATAAATAATGTACTGTATATTTTTTTCTTTTAAACGGTTGGGCATGTAATATAAACATGCATACACAAACATACATACACGAAAATAAAAACAAACCAAAATAAAAAAGTAAACAAAACAAATATGAATAAGAAAAGTATGACTTGCACTTCAAGTGACTGGTGTCAATTGATATTGGTCACTAGAAAGCATGGTAAAATTAATATATGACATTGCATTTGTAATAAGAATAGAAGCAATTTTGTAAACAAATATCTTAAATAGGACAATCAGTTAACACAGAGTAGAAAAAAAAAGAATAACATAGAATAGGAGAAATAGAAAAAGAAAACACAAAATTAAAATAGTACATAAGCTGATACAAAATAAAATAAAGTTAGAAATAATTCCGACTTTAAAAACAGTTGTTCTTATTTTCTCAAGAAAACTTCGGCAATTAAATAAATTAAGAATCCTATGGGAATGTAGTACCACAAAAGAAACACAACTACATTACATGACTAAACAGCAATCAAAGAGAACAGTAAAGACATTACATGGCGATCCTGCGGACAAACCTGTAGATGTAATCCTGCGGACATAACTATATTTTTTACATATTTTTCTCCTCCCTCTATTTTACTTAATTCAAATAAATATATGGATGAAATAGAGACCACAAAACAAGATATTGACCAACTTTTACAGAAGTGGGAAAGGTTGCTAGAAGAAAAGTACATACCACAGCCTATTGTCCCAGCTAAAAAAGAGGTCCCGAAATACGCCGCAAGACTGAAAAAAATATTCCGATCAAGGTAGGTATTCCTATCTGCAGAAAACTAAGATACCTAATGTAGAAACCCCTAAAAAGAAGTCAATCTGGGCGATACAACAAAAGAAAAGAGGCGGGAAAGCAGTTAAGAAACGAAAACTTGTCGCTGAGGCGTACCGAAGGTTCGATTTAACCGGTTACAAGGAAGAAAAATCCAAAATCTTAGATAAAATCCGGTCAATAAAGAAAACGAAATAGAGAATATTTTCTTTCTTTTTTTATTATGTCAAATAGTTAACATAATAAATATAAATAATAGTAAAATTAAATAAAGAGGGTTTTAATATAGTTACATTTCAACATGGGTGGATGGTTTTCAAAAGAAGCCATCATTGTAAATGAAAATAATAAAGGAGTTCTGTCAGCGACTCAAGATCATTTGCAACAGATAACTTTGATCCTTCTAGTTTTACTGGTGTTAGGAAAACTAAACGAATATTATAAGGATTATATGAAGAAAACATCGCTCAAATTCAATAACACAGTAGAAAATGTTTAACATATGGATAGACTAATAAGTATTTACAAGAATTTGACGAAGAGCCCCAATAGAAATTATACAAAAAATTATATAATAAATGTTTTGAAAACAGTAGAGGAATCAAAATTCCATGTATTAAAGAATGAGGGCTAAACCCTAGAAGACATTATTGAGAATGAAAGGAAAATTTTGAACTATTTGAAAAAAAAGAAGTTGAAAACATGGCGTCTTTTAGCATTCTTGACGCGTCCAAAATAGTACCAGAGTTCAATGGTGACATCGGACAAATGAGTAACTTCATAGGGATAATAGAATCCCATGCTGAAACGCTAAAGGATAGTACAGAGGTTAGTAAGCTAATCAAATACATTCTAGCTACCAAATTAACAGACAAAGAAAGTTAATTTCAGAAGAAACAGCAAATTCTCTTGAAACTTTCAAACGCATTCTTAGGAAAATATTTTCACCCAGGAAATCACTATTTTTAGTTCATAATGAGTTATCGAAGCAGACACAAGGAAATAATTCGGTAACACAATTCGCCAACAAGATAAATCGCTGATACCCTGTCTCAATGAATTACAGATCACAAAATTAGGTTCCCAAAGCAGAGAGACAGTCATTAAGATAAACGATCAAGTTGCGCTTAGTACCTTGAAAAATGGTTTGAATGAACCTCACAGAGCCACTGTTTTGGCTGCTAGACCAAAAAGCCTAAATGAAGCAATTCAAATAGCTTCTGAAGTAGTGTCACATCCAAATTCTAAAATGCATTTCAATAGGAATGGAAAATCTTTAAATAACAGAAAATCTCGCGATAATAATAACGGATGATTTTAACATTGATACTTACAATAGAAATGGTAGTTACAGCCAAGATAATCATTAGAGGAATTTGAATAGTTCGCATAGGAGTAATTTTCATAATAACAATTTCCCAAGAAATAACTACAACAACAAACAGGGAAATAGAAATAATAGAAATAGAATTCAAAAAAGGGTATACGTTACTAAGAAACAGGGAAATGAAATGAACCCCTGCAATCCTCAAGAGTCAATTTGACAGAAGATGTAGGGGAATTAAAAAAATTGAAAGAACATTAAAAACCTACAATTCACACACTAATGCACCGCATTTTGTAACATTTAAAACGGATGAAGGAAATTTTATAAGACCTTTGATAGACAGAGGTGCAGATGTCTAAATATGCAAAGAAAACACAAAATCGGCAACAATATTTTTATTGGTAACACAATAATTCTGAAATGTAGAACAAAACACATTTTGAATGCATCAAACGAGGAGGTACAGATACCACAATTGGATTTGCGAATAAAAGCCTTATCCCATTACAACATTCGGTATAAAAAACAGAATTTACGGATAGTAAACAAAATTCTACGAGTAGATAGGAACAATTAATAAAATTGCTGAGTATAGATACAGTCGATTTTACAGCTAGGAAAACAGTAGTAAAGATATGTAGATAGTATCAAGACATTTTTCATTTGGAAGGAGATCACCTAACAGCAAATAATTTGTACCAATAAAGACTGCAAACTGTAGACGATACCCCAGTCTACACTCCAAATTATAGACGACCACAGTCACAGCAGGAAGAAATCAAAACAAAAGTCCATAAATTAATGGAAGAAGACTTAATTGAACCATCTGTCTGTCCTTATAATTCTGCAATACTTTTAGTTCCAAAGAAAATTGATAAAAACGAAAAGAAATGGTGACTAGTTACCGACTACCGTCAGTTGAATAAGAAATTGGTTAACGACAAATTTCCGTTAACACAATTGGATCATGTGTTGGATAAGATTGGAAGAACAAAATATTTGTGAGTATTGGATATGACAAGTTCTTTTCACCAAATAGAATTAGAACCCATATCCAGACCACTTACTGCATTCTCCACAAGCAATGGACCCTATTAATTTAAAAGACTGCCTTTTGGTCTCAAAATATCTTCCAACAGTTTTCAAGGGATGCTAACAACCGGACTAGATTCAACTGCTTTTATATACTTAGACGATATAACTGTTTTTGGATGTTCCCTGCAACACCATAATGATAATTTAACAAAGGTTTTTTAAAAGTTAAGTAGTAACAACCTCAAATTATAATAAATAAATGCAATTTATTTGAAACCAGAAGTAGTTTATTTAGGACATCTTATCACGGATAAAGGAATAATGACTGACCCAAATAAGAGTAAGGCACTTGTAACCTACCCAGGAGGTACAAATACCACATTTGGATTTGCATATAAAAGCCTTATCCCATTACAACATTCGGTATAAAAAAAACAGAATTTAGGGATAGTAAACAAAATTCTAGATAGGAAAATTTAATAAAATTGCTGAGTATAGATACAGTCGATTCTACAGCTAGGAAAACAGTAGAAAAGATATGTAGATAATTTCAAGAGATTTTTCGTTTGAAAGGAGATCACCTAACTGCAAATAATTTCTACCAGCAAAGACTGCAAACTGTAGACGATACCCTAGTCTACACTCCAAATTATAGACGACCACAGTCACAGCAGGAAGAAATCAAAACAAAAGTCCATAAATTAATGGAAGAAGACTTAATTGAATCATCTGTCTGTCCTTATAATTCTGCAATACTTTTAGTTCCAAAGAAAATTGATAAAAACGAAAAGAAATGGTGACTAGTTACCGACTACCGTCAGTTGAATAAGAAATTGGTTATCGACAAATTTCCGTTAACACAATTGGATCATGTGTTGGATAAGATTGGAAGAACAAAATATTTGTGAATATTGGATACGACAAGTTCTTTTCACCAAATAGAATTAGAACCCATATCCAGACCACTTACTGCATTCTCCACAAGCAATGGACCCTATTAATTTAAAAGACTGCCTTTTGGTCTCAAAATATCTTCCAACAGTTTTCAAGGGATGCTAACAACCGGACTAGATTCAACTGCTTTTATATACTTAGACGATATAACTGTTTTTGGATGTTCCCTTCAACACCATAATGATAATTTAACAAAGTTTTTTCAAAAGTTCAGTAGTAACAACCTCAAATTATAATAAATAAATGCAATTTATTTGCAACCAGAAAAAGTTTATTTAGGACATCTTATCACGGATAAAGGAATAATGACTGACCCAAATAAGAGTAAGGCACTTGTAACCTACCCAATCCCGAAAAACGCAGATGACACAAGAAGGTTCGTAGCTTTCTACAGTTATTAAAGACGTTTCGTTAAAAATTTTGCTCAAATAGCTAAACCTCTCAAAATATTACTAAAGAAGAACCAGAAATTTGTTTGGACAGAAAATTACCAAAAGTCTTTCGAAATGTTAAAATCCATCCTCACCACTGACGCATCAGACTTCACGTTAGAAGCAATAATTTCACAAGGTGAAATAAATAGTGATTTACCAATTTCATACGCATGCCGTTCTCTTAATAAGCATAAAACTAATAAGCCAGTAATAGAAAAAAACTCTTATCGGTAGAAAATTTAAAGTGGTGACTGACAATAGACCACTAGTATCATTGTTTACGCACAAAAACCCTTCGTACGGACTAGCGAGAATTAGACAAGGGCAGATAAATACGAATGCCGATGCATTATCAAGAATCAAAATGGATTCCAATCATTTAAAGGAGATGATGCGAAAACCGATAAATATATAGTGACTAGACATATGGCTGAGAATTTGAGAAGGAAAAGTAATAAAAGTAGTACTGCAACGATAGAAGATGAGAATGAAAAAGAAGGAAATACCTATGACACAGAGACTGTACACCTCTATATGTGGAATAGCATTTCGTTTTCACATATAAAAGGGTACCCAAGATTAAAATTTTATGTATATAAAGTAAATAAAAGCATGTCAAATGTTGAAATTTTGGGAAATAACGTCACAGTATCTGATAATGAAAAGGCATACTCAAATTTAAGTTCAGTTTTGCAGAAGTTAACTAAGGTTTTACGGGATATCGAATATTAATAATAACGCTAGCTAAGGATGATAGAATATTTAAATATATACAAAGATAGAAAAGTTAATTAAAATATATAGAAGCATGCAGAACAAGACAAAAATAGGCAGAGACCTATAGAAATTATATTGCTTAAGCAACCAGAAAGAATCATGAAAAAGGACAGACAAAAGGAATTATAAGGGATTATCATGAAACTCAATATGGGGGACACGCGGGAGTACGTAGAACATATGAAAAAATATGTATAAGATGGTTAAAGATTTTATCAGTCATTGCGAATCTTGTAAAAGAAATAAAATTATTAGACATACGAAGGCACCATTTCAGATTACTAACACACCTATAAAACCGTTTCAGGTAACATAACACAAGACGCCGTAGGTCCATTGAGAGTGTCAAACGGATATATTAACCGAGCAATATGAACTAACATTGACACATTCCCAATAGAAACTAAAGAAGCATCGGAAATAGGTGGAATATTAGTAGAGAAGTTTATATTAAAATATGGAAGTTTTAACATTATAAAGACATACAGAGGAACTGAATTTTCAAAGAATTTTTTAAAAATTTGTACACCCTTGAAAATCATACATGTAACTTCTACCGCGTACCATCACGAGACATAAGGTAGTATTGAAAGAAAAACCATACAAACAATAAATTTTAACTTATTTTTTACTTAATTAAATAACAAAAAATGCAAAAATAAGAGCCCATAAAAAATCGCTGAAGAATACTTTTTTGACGTTTTTAAAACACAGGTTTTTTTAAAACTTCTATTTCACGTAGACTGTTAGTGATGTGGCCCTCATCTGCCCACAACGCTTTATGCATAAAATTGTAGGTTTTTAATTCCTCTTTAAATTAAAAAATATTGCGGCCGCGGGTTTTTCCATATTTTCGCATATGGGTGTGATTTACATAGTCATCCGACGAAAAATTGTGAATCGCATTTTGTTTTGTACTATTTTTTTTTTAAGAATATGAGTAAAGTGAAATTAATTTTTGTTATTTTAAACTTTATATTGCAATTTTATGGTATTTGATTTGCAGTTATGAATGGAGAGAAACATTTTTTTAAGAAATTTTTGTTTTAACTTTATATTTCCATTTTAAGGTATTTGACTTTCAGTTTAAGTGAAGCATACTCATTGCATTTGAAAAGTGTCAAAACAAAGGTAAAATTGTATTTCTTATAATTAATTGTTTTCGCGATAGTAATAAAAGTTTCAAAAATATCAATATGGAAATTAAAATAGAAGATTTATTCTGTCAGTGCAAATTTCCTAGAATGTATGTGCTTGATATTTGAAGTTCTACAGGTGGTAATTATCATTCGAAAGCAAACAAAATATTTCAAATTAAGGACGAAAAATTTAATGCAGAAAAACCTAAATTCGACCTTAGCAATTTATCAAAAGTTTTTAAAAAGCCTTTGTAAACGGATTGGTAAGCTTTGGACGAAAAATCATCGAAGCAAATTAATTATTTTGAAGGAACATAAAAAATAGTTTAAAGGTTTTAAAACTAGAAGCACAATCCCTTGAAAAAGAACAACCTGCACCTAGCCAAAGCGTGGTCTTCCTGCTAAGAATTTTTTAAAGTATTAAGATAGAACAAAGAGGCGTAAAATGTCTAAAATTAGTCAAGTTGATAATTCTTTAACCGAAGTTTTACAAACAAGACGTTTTAAGCGACAGTACCTAACTATAAAAGATTTTGTGAATAAAAAAATATCTAAAAATTTTATCCCAGGCTAGAAAAGTATCTTGGCAGCTAAGAAAACTTGTTATCCAAGCACAGAACACATTACTTTTACAGAGTCGAGTGCAGAGGTCGATCTACAAGTTATCCTTGATCATACGGCTAATCGAATTGTGCAATTGCAAGATCAAGTTCTTGCTGAAGCATTAGACCCAGGAGAAAAACACTTAACACTGATTGGAAAATCGGGATTCGATAGCAGTTCTGGTCATAACCAATTAAAGCAGAATTCGAATAGGATTATGGATGACAGTTCCCTCTTTGTGACATCCTACGTTCCTCTTCAACTTGTCACGAAAAACAAAACTATCATATGAAAAACCCGCGCCCGTCATCCACTCGTTATTGCAGGCCGTTGAGGTTTTAATTTAAAAAAGAAACTTCGCAACTGTGTTAAAATAAGGACCGTTATTTTAAATCGAAAATTTTTGCACTTTCTCCCACTGAAATAAATAAAACAAAACAAAAATTACATATAAAGCATGACATAAAACTGACCGTGGTTGACGGTAAAGTTTGTAACGATCCAACGGAAACTCCTTCTGCAAAATGTTACATATGTGGTGCCTTACCTACAGAAATGAATGAAATTTAAAAATGCCTCGAGAAAAAAGTAGATGAAGCTCGTTACGAATTCTGACTGTCACCATTACATGCCAACATACGATTTTTTGAATACTTCATTCACTTATCGTATAAATTAGAGCTAAAAAATGGAAGACCAGTAAGAACGAAAAGTCATGTGTTTTGAAGAGAAAACAATTTATTCAACGACGATATCGGGCCGAAATGGAACTTTTGGTAGATAGGCCAAAAGCTGGTGATTGCGGAGATTTTTTCAAAATGTAAACTTTTTATCAAAAATAACAGGAATCGATAAGGATGTTCTGTAAAGATATGCCTCAATTCACCTAGCCATAAATTCCGGATTTCAAATTGATGCCGAAAAGTTTGAAGAATATGCTGTAGAGACAGCAAGAAAACTTGTGAAGGAGTATCCCTGGTACTACCTCACTCCATTGGTACACAAAATCTTATCCATGGAGCTAAGGTAATCAAGCATGCACTAGTGTCAATAGGTGAATTATCGGAGGAAGCAGCTGAAGCGAAAAATAAAGATATAAAACAGTTTAGATTGCAACAATCAAGAAAAATATCGCGCATAGATACAAATACAGATCTTTTAAATCGCCTCTTTTTAAGTTCAGATCCATTTATTTCTGGAGCCCGAAACTTACCAACAGAGAAAAGAAGTAGTGTTATACGTCGTTCTAATTTTTTTTTAAATTTCTTGTTCATCAAAAGCTGATATAAAAAAAACACAAATTCAAGTTTGGCATGGTGTAGCTAAAAGAATCCCGACTTTCTCGATCAGGTTGGTAAGTTTCTCGACCCGTGTCTTTGACGTATTAACACATATCTGAACTCTCCATGCCAAATAAAACCAAGAGTTCAGTTAAAATTTCTGATGGCATTTCTTTCCAGGACTATTGTTTACTTTACCCTACCACATTTCAAACACTTTACTGCATGTCTAGCTATTAATGACATGCGGCCATGTATTCCCACAACCACCTTTAACAGCATGGATGTCCTTAATTTTAGCTGTCCCTTACCTGTAATCACTCTCACTCGCTCATTCCTTTGGCCAGCCTAAATTCCTCTCAATAATAAAAAAATCTAGCAATTCATATCGTTTTTAGTCTATTGGCAATAAAGAAAAGAAAAAAATTCATTACAATTAAAAAGTGTTTTTTTTTTCTCTTATTTTAATTTTATTACAAGGGATGTAAACTATCTAATACTAACTCCAAAGGTATTACAATTAAGTGTTGTATATGCATATACTATATGATTTAAGAAAATAGTATAATTATTTAAAATAATTAAGTATTTAATTTAACACAGGGAAAAGCATTAATACAATATAATTTTAATACAATATAAATTTTAATATATAGTTCATTTATAATTTTAATAACATATATACGGATACATACTTATGTTAACGACGTTATCTATGTTGTTCGGTGTTGCCGTTGTTGACATTTTTCCTTTGTTGCGGCCGTAGTTCTGGCTGGTGTTGATTGTTGTCGGTTCTTCATTCGCTGCTATTGAAGTTCTCGATGTCATTTGTTGTTGTTGTTGTTGTTGTTGCACTTGTTTTGTAAGTTTTCGTTGTAGTTCTCATTAACAATTGTTTAAATTTTGAAATTTGTTGTTGTTAGTTTTGTAGAGTTTTAATTTGTATAGGTTGTATTTAATTAATTCAAAATTATTATTATTTCTTTATAATTTGTAGTTTTTCCATCACAAATAAAGCCATTTTGGAAATAACCATTTTTATTTTAAAGTTCTTTAGAGTCTCTTGGTTTTTTGTTTATCGAGATGCTGTTCTTTGATAATGTTCAGCACTTTTGTCAAATGCATTTATACGGCTTATTTATTAATCTGCTTGAAGTTATTTTCAATAATTATGGCACAGACTAATTAAACACCATTATTTTGGGTTAACTTCTATAAACTACCTGATGGACTCGGCATGGGAAACCCAACATCCGCAATCTTCACAGAGATTTTCATGCAACACTTAAAACAACTACACATCAAAAAAATGATGGAAAAACATAAAATAACCCATTACTACAGATACGTAGACGACATTATATGCATCCTAGAAAGAGACAACGCCGAACAAATTCTTATAGACTTAAACATAATACACAACAAAATCACATACACAATGGAAAAAGAGCAAAACAGAACTTTACATTATCTTGACATATCAATAATACGAGGAATTGATACCTTAAACTTTGACATTTATAGAAAACCAACCATGACAGACACAACTATCTACAGCTCCTCAAACCATCCTACTCAATATAAACTCGCAGCGTTTAGACACATGATTTACAGACTTAACCCCTTGTCGTTCGACGGTACTTATAAGTACCATAACACTAATGAGCTTACAAAATGAAAACGAAAAGTATTTTTGTTCCTATTACCTAAAGGTACTTTCACTATAATCTCTAACATAATATATTTTTTTATCTATTGGCAACCTCGCATATTCAGAATAACGGTAAGTTAAAATGTGTTTCTGCTGTACACGTGAGGTTTTATAATAGAGTTTTTAATTGCCTAAAAAGAACATATTATAGCTGTTCGTACTCCAAAAGTGTATTTTTATTAAAGAATAATTAGTTTTGTGCATCTAAAACTGTTTTTTTACATAAAAAGTTGATAGTTATCTATTTTCTTTAGAAATATTTGGAGAGGACTGGTAAGTACCGTTGGGCTGTGTGTGCTAGTTTTTGTTACTATTACATAGCAATTTTATAGTCTAATAGGATTATGGCTGGAATTCGTGGTAAACGTCTTGGCACAGATGAAATTAGGACAATTCTGGAATTAATTCCAGTTGATAATAACGATGATACTGATATTGAAATTGATGACGAAAATGACCCTGGTGATGACACATTGAATGATTATTTAGAGGAATTATTAGATGAAGATATTTCACCCAACAATGAAACAATGGACAATGAAAGTCATTCTGAGAATGATGAGAAAATATCCCGCAGCAGCGGGAAACAAAATAGAGATGCCGAGCCCAATCGCCGGTGGAAATCGAAATCCCATGAAACAACAACTACTGAATTCTCCCTACCGGAAGGACCTGTACAAGGTATATTTGATACTTACTCCTACTGAATATTTTCTTTTATTTATCGCCGATATAACTGAAAACATAATATTTCAATCAAATTTGTACGCCACCCAGCGAAGCAAAAATTTGAATTTAAAAAAAAGCGAGTTTTATGCATTTTTAGGGATAAACTTTTTTATGGGCTATCACAAACTTCCGAGTTGGAAAAACTATTGGAATACAAGCGATGATTTTTGTCTGCCTATAATTGGGAAAACAATGAGCCGAAATAGGTTCGACGAAATATTGAGTAATTTGCACGTAAGCGATAATTCCAAAATTTCTCAGGACAATAAAGACCCCCTCTTCAAACTTAGACCTATGATTGATGAGCTGAATTATAAGTTCAAACAGTTTTACCATGGCACAAGGCAACTTTCAGTTGATGATTCGATGATAGTGTTCAAAGGTCGTAGTGCAATGAAGCAGTATTGTCCAATGAAGCCAATAAAAAGAGGCTATAAAGTGTGGTGTCTAGCTGACCAGAAAGGTTATGTAAAAAAGTTTTCAGTATATCAAGGCAAGGACGAAGCTTTAGAGACAAAATATTCTGACTTTGGTCTTGGAGAACGAGTCGTATTGTCAATGACTAAAAATGAGTGGGGAAAAAACACAATTGTATTTTTTGATAATTACTTTACGTCTGTCCAGTTACTAGAGAAATTAAAAACAGAAGGAACTTTAGCATGTGGAACAATACCCCACAATAGAAAAGGAAATCCCAAAAATTTTTACATTGACAAAAAAATGAGCATAAGCTTTTTCAAGTGGATGGATAACAAACCAATATTCTTGGCATCAAACTTTCATGGAACTCAGCAAACAACTGTTTCTAGGAGAGACCGCAGTGGCAAGTTGAACGAAATAAACTGTCCTACTGTTGTCAGGGACTACAACTCGTTTATGGGCGGCGTTAATCACGCTGATCAGTTACGAAGTGCCTACGGTCTTGATCGTAAATCGAAAAAATGGTGGCACAGAATTTTTTGGGGTCTTTTAGAGATGACATTTATTAACTCTTATATAATATATTGTCAGTCCTCTGAAAAAGTATCCCTTTTGGAATTCAGGCGCTCTGTAGCTATGAGGTTGTTGACGCTAAAAAATCCAACCGTAAGCCGTAAAAGTCTCAAAGCAACATCCACGGATGGACAATATGTTCCAAGTTGTAAGAAACGCCGAGGAAAAACGGAATCAGTTTCGAAGGATGTACGTTTAGGAAACCTAGGAACACATTGGCCAACTTTTGTTGAAACACGAGGAAGGTGTGAATTGTGTAGCATAAATAAAATCCAATCGAAGCCCTATTCTAAATGTTCTCATTGTGGTGTTTATTTATGTTGTAATGACAAAAAAGAATTGTTTCGTCAAATATCATGGAATAAGTTTATAAGTTATAAAAAATACTTAACTACTCACTGAAGTATTGAAAAATATTAATAAAATTAAAAAAAATGTTCTGCTTGTTTTATTTAACTTTTGGCTCATGCTGGCCCGACAGTACTTAAAAGTACCAGGTCCACCTCTGGATCTAGCAGTTCGTCTAAAAATTTTAAATTTTGTAAATAGTTTTTTAGAGTCTTTAATTTCAATACTTCCTAAAAAAAATACAACTTTTTTAACAATTTCAAGCCTTGGTCCACAAGGGGTTAAAATAGTCCCACTCGCTCCAGATAAATACAACAAAGAACTCGATACAATTTACACTATAGCTAAAAATAACGGTTACAACCACTAAACCATCGACAAACTACTCAGACAATACAACAACAAAAACAAGAAGAAAGAAGACAAGGAAACAATCGACACAACACGACGACATATCTTTACTTACACAGGACCAGAAATATATAGATTAACCAACCTTTTCCGAAAAGAAGGTTTACACACAACATTAAAAACGAGCAACACTCTACGTAACAATCTCAAGACATCAATAGAAACAACGGATAAATTTAGCACCAGCGGAGTATACAGACTTACTTGTACTTGCAACCATACATACATCGGACAAACTGGACGAACATTAAAAACAAGGTTTACAGAACACGTACGATCATACAAAAGGAAAAGGGAAGACTCCAATTTCGCAAAACACCTTAACACACATGCACACGAACCAAAGGAAATAGATGAATGTATGACAGTATTACACCCAAGTAAAAAAGGACGAAGACTAGACATTCTTGAAAACATGGAAATTTACAAAACACGAACGTTTAACAGAGACATTATTAACGAACAGGTAAACACAACCTCTGACACGATTTTTACACCACACTCTTACAAACGAAAAACACCCACAGACGGTCACACTTACCTATCCAATAATAAAAGACCCAAATATTAACTATTTACCCCAATAAACAAGACAAATATCAGGGGATCTACCTGCATAATACTATTTAAACGGACAAAAATTACCTAAACCCACCACCTTTTATTCTTAACACTATCTATTTTTAACACTATCTCTTCAGTGTTAATAAAAACGCGGCTTGAAAATGATGTTATCACATCGAAAGCGCTCGCCGAACATCCGAAGTACACAGCCAGTGACGACGGTTATTACCGAAAATTATAACAACAGTTTATTTATTTAAAGTTACACTTATGACACAATTCTTTTGACTAATGTTTTGTGTTCACTATACTTTTGGTTTTTTTAATTTTCTTAAGACACTCATTTTCCGCCATGTGCACTTGCTCACGACTACTTGTTGACTCCTTCTATATTTTTTCAAACTAACCTTTTGTCCTACATTTATTCTTGCGTGTAATGCCAAGTGTCGTATTGTCATTGGTCAGTTACGTAACGGGATAATAGATCATGCCACTTTGCTCTATAAGAAGAAGCGCGATAACAAAAGGAATTGTGTAAATTCTTTTAACCAGTGTCGTATTATCGAATTTGAATTAGGGGGAAGCCTTGCCACACCAAACAATGGGAGGAAAAAAACCGTTAACTATTTATCGTCAAAAGATATATAATACAATTTTTAAAATGTGTTTTTTCCATTGCTGGAAACTGTAGAAACAATAACAACAAAATACCGTATGGGAAAAAAAAATCCATCCGTAACAGTAGTTTAAGGAGTAGTTCAAGGAGTTTTAAATTTGCTTAATATTTAATATATATTACTACTATTTTACTTTATTGCCTTATATTACTTAATAGTACCCTATATTGCATTATTTAACTTTGTTTAACTTTTTAATTTAGTTTTTTTCTGTGTATAATTCGAAGAATTAAAATCAAATAAAAATTTACAAAACTTGTTTAAAACAACCAAATTTTCATATTAAAATACTTTATTTCAAACATTTTTAAAACAGATCTATAAGCCAATTAACCCTTAAAAGATCAAATGATTACTGTGGCTACAGTTGTCAATATTTCTTCGTAAAAATTTGCCTACTTTAAGTACTGACCTGAAAAATTTTGAAGACCCTAGCTTCTTTAGTTTTGTAGTTATTGATCTTTGGCCGCTTTTCCATTTAAGGGAAACCACTGTGCATTGGTCCTTTTAAAGTTATAAACACAGAAAATGTAAATGCCACTATTTTAAATGATAACAAACCAATAACAATTCACAAAAATAGACTAAAAATATTTTAAATATTATTAATTTATGTAATTTGTAACTTCATATATGTATGTACACAAAAAAATATATATTAATAATGTACTGTATATTTTTTTCTTTTAAACGGTAGGGCATGTAATATAAACATGCGTACACAAACATACATACACGAAAATAAAAACAATCCAAAATAAAAAAGTAAACAAAACAAATATAAATAAGAAAAGTATGACTAGCACTTCAAGTGACTGGTGTCAATTGATATGGGTCACTAGAAAGCATGGTAAAATTAATATATGACATTGCATTTGTAATAAGAATAGAAGCAATTTTGTAAACAAATATCTTAAATAGGACAATCAGTTAACACAGAGTAGAAAAAAAAGAATAACATAGAATAGGAGAAATAGAATAAGAAAACACAAAATTAAAATAGTACATAAGTTGATACAAAATAAAATAAAGTTAGAAATAATTCCGACTCTAAAAATAGTTGTTCTTATTTTCTCAAGAAAACTTCGGCAATTAAATAAATTAAGAATCCTATGGGAATTTAGTACCACAAAAGAAACACAACTACATTACATGACTCAACAGCAAAAAGAAAACAGTAAAGACATTACATGGCGATCCTGCGGACAAACCTGTAGATGTTATCCTGCGGACATAACTATATTTTTCACATATTTTTCTCCTCCCTCTATTTTACTTAATTCAAATAAATATATGGATGAAGTAGAGACTAAAGACGTGCACTAGTATATCCAACAGTATGGCAAAAACAGATATATCATACACATAACAAGTAAAACAGATACAAAAAACGCATGAGTGTAGTTGATATTGTATGCTTTCGCTTGTGCGTACTCACACAATGGATATAAACACATACAGTTGTTTATGGTATTGCATAGAGTGAGCAAATTATCAGTTGTTTACTCTCAAATAACTGTTGTACCATGAGTATTTGGATATGAAACAGATATTTATGAAACAGATATTTTTGATACTTGTGTGCTGCTTATGATAGAGGCGAGAACTAGTATACAGTATTTTAACTTCGTAGTAATAACCCGAATTGTAATTATTATTGTTTAGCTTTAGTAATTAGTTTATATGATTTTAAATGTAAATTAGCAATATTTATAATATTAATGATAATTTTATTTTATAAAAACAAATGGGAAAATTAATAAATTGTTGTCAAGTTGCGCGTTGAGTTATACGGATAAATTTAATTCAATTAAGAAATTTTATTGTATGTTTATTTAAAAATATTAATTCCTCTTTGATAAAAACTAGTAAATAGTTAAAATTGATATATAAAAATAAGTTTATTACATACATCTGTACAAACATATGTACATAAAAATAGGAGTTCCAAAAATTTCAATAAAAAAAAAAATTAGGGAAAACATTTACATTTCTAGAATACACCCAGTAATAATTTTGTCCCTTTTACATATGTACGTATTAAATAACGCAATTTTTATTTTCTATGCACTTAGAAGAATATTATAGTTACATATGTTATTTGTGCATTAAAAATTTCTAAAATTTCTAACATTTACTAAAAAACCTCTTTTCTGCATTAAAGAAAAGTCCTACAGCTTTAATAAATAGAGAGTAAAAATTATTCGAAATTTAAAAATAATTGAAAAGTTTTAAAGAAAAAAAAATAAAAGAGTACAATGGACAAGCTCGTTGTAACTGCTTACCAAAGGATAGTCAGCTTAACAACGGTAAATATAAAATATAACAGTATAGTATATCTCTTACTAGTGTGCGTAAATAAGTGGCTGTCAATAATAAATAAACAATAAAATAAATTGTTTAAAAATGCAAGTTTCTTCCTATAAATAGGAGCAATTAATTAGATGGACTAACTCGTTGACACTTTTATAAATGCTTATGATGTTGTTAATATTTTCACTATTTTTACTAGCGGTAATTTTATGAAAAAGTTTGATCGATAATTAGTTAAATGGCTTTAAAAGATAGCATCATCTAACGTTGCTTCTTTTCTTTGTACACTAAGCATAATAAAGCAATATTTTAAAGTGACATTTTTATCATAAAAATCTGGTGAAATATGTACGTTTTAACATTAGGCACTATAAGAATATATTTAGTTTTCGAGTAAGTAATAAGATTTGCTAGTTGGGGTTTGAATTAAATTTAGATATCAGACATCAAGTTTTATTCCTATCTCGTTTAAATTTAATAAGTTATTAAAATTTTTGAATGCATATCCATCAACGAAGGGGTTAAGGTTGTAATTCCATTTCATTACCATCATTAAAACAATTGTAATTAAATTAATTCTTTTCCTATTTAATTATTTCAACTAATGCCAATGCAATTTTAATGGTAATAAAAATTTATTTTTGCTAAAAATGTTTAAATATTCATACTTCATTTTAAAATTTTAAAAATAATTTGGGTTCAAAAGGTATTTTAAAGCAAACTTAACATAAAAATATTTTTTAATTGATTTTAAATTATCAGGCTTTTCGTCTCTCTAAAAATAGAAACATGCATACATATATTTATTTAGTTATTGTATCCTTAGAACTGTTGTAATTGTTGGTAAAAGTGGTTAAAAAACATAAAAGTAATTTAAATACAATTATACGCATTAGATTCATAAATTTTTGTTAAAGAATTCTGTTTTGTATATTCAACTTCAATAAAACACAATAAAACAATTAAAAATATTGATCATGTTTAGAAACAATAATTTTATTTTTTAATTTTAATAAACCAATGCATATGTACGTATGAATGGATATTTATTTGCAGCACACAATAAGTACTTATGGTACAACCATCAATATCTGTTTATACCCGTTTGTGCAAAACATAGGAGAACAGATATGTTACTCTCATTCTCTCTTTACTCATTCGTATCCATCCAAAGAGAAAAGTAACAATATCAACTTATATCAGAAACATAAAAGTACTCATCTATACGCACTCATAAGAGTAGACACACAAAACTTGGTATAAACAGATATATCTGTGCACGTCTTTAATAGAGACCACAAAACAAGATATTGACCAACTTTTACAGAAGTGGGAAAGGTTGCTAGAAGAAAAGTACATACCACAGCCTATTGTCCCAGCTAAAAAAGAGGTCCCGAAATACGCCGCAAGACTGAAAAAAATATTCCGATCAAGGTAGGTATTCCTATCTGCAGAAAACTAAGATACCTAATGTAGAAACCCCTAAAAAGAAGGCAATATGGGCGATACGACAAAGAAAAGAGGAGGAAAAGCAGTTAATATACAAAAACTTGTCGCTGAGGCTTACCGAAGGTTCCATTTAACCGGCAACAAGGAAGAAAAATCCAAAATCTTAGATAAAATCCGGTCAATAAAGAAAACGAAATAGAGAATATTTTCTTTCTTTTTTTATTATGTCAAATAGTTAACATAATAAATATACATAATAGTAAAATTAAATAAAGAGTACATAGGGTTTCAATATAGTTACATTTCAACATGGGTGGATGGTTTTCAAAAGAAGCCATCATTGTAAATGAAAATAATATAGGAGTTCTGTCAGTGACTCAAGATCATATGCAACAGATAATTTTGATCCTTCTAGTTTTACTGGTGTTAGGAAAACTAAACGAATATTATAAGGATTATATGAAGAAAAAAGCGCTCAAATTCAATAACACAGTAGAAAATGTTTACCATATGGATAACAAGAATTTGAAGAAGAGCCCCAATAGAAATTATACAAAAAATTATATAATAAATGTTTTAAAAACAGTAGAGGAATCAAAATGAGGGTTAAACCTTAGAAGACATTATTGAGATTGAAAGGAAAATTTTGAACTATTTGAAAAAAAAAGAAGTTGAAAACATGGCGTCGTTAAGCATTCTTGACGCGTCCAAAATAGTACCAAAGTTCAATGGTGATATCGGACAAATGAGTAACTTGATAGGGATAATAGAATTCCATGCTGAAACGCTAAAGGATAGTACAGAGGTTAGTAAGCTAATCAAATACGATAGAGGTGTACAGTCTCTGTGTCATAGGTATTTCCTTCTTTTTCATTCTCATCTTCTATCGTTGCAGTACTACTTTTATTACTTTTCCTTCTCAAATTCTCAGCCATATGTCTAGTCACTATATATTTATCGGTTTTCGCATCATCTCCTTTAAATGATTGGAATCCATTTTGATTCTTGATAATGCATCGGCATTCGTATTTATCTGCCCTTGTCTAATTCTCGCTAGTCCGTACGAAGGGTTTTTGTGCGTAAACAATGATACTAGTGGTCTATTGTCAGTCACCACTTTGAATTTTCTACCGATAAGAGTTTTTTTCTATTACTGGCTTATTAGTTTTATGCTTATTAGGAGAACGGCATGCGTATGAAATTGGTAAATCACTATTTATTTCACTTTGTAAAAGTATTGCTTTTAACGTGAAATCTGATGCGTCAGTGGTGAGGATGGATTCCTTATCAAAGTCGGGGTATTGCAATATTGGTGGATTCGTTACAATAGATTTTAACATTTCGAAAGACTTTTGGCAATTTTCTGTCCAAACAAATTTCTGGTTCTTCTTTAGTAATATTTTGAGAGGTTTAGCTATTTGAGCAAAATTTTTAACGAAACGTCTTTAATAATTGTAGAAAGCTACGAACCTTCTTGTGTCATCTGCGTTTTTCGGGATTGGGTAGGTTACAAGTGCCTTACTCTTATTTGGGTCAGTCATTATTCCTTTATCCGTGATAAGATGTCCTAGATAAACTACTTCTGGTTTCAAATAAATTGCATTTATTTGTTATAATTTTAGGTTGTGACACCTTAACTTTTGAAAAACCTTTGTTAAGTTATCATTATGGTGTTGCAAGAAACATAAAAAAACAGTTATATCGTCTAAGTATATACAAGAATTTGAATCTAGTCCGGTTGTTAGCATCCCTTGAAAACTGTTAGAAGATATTTTGAGACCAAAAGGCAGTCTCTTAAATTGATAGAGTCCATTGTTTGTGGAGAATGCAGTAAGTGGTCTGGATGTGGGTTCTAATTCTATTTGGTGAAAAGAACTTGTCATATCCAATGTTGACAAATATTTTGTTCTTTCAATCTTATCCAACACATCATCTAATTGTGTTAACGGAAATTTGTCGTTAACCAATTTCTTATTCAACTGCCGCTAGTCGGTAACTAGTCTCCATTTCTTTTCGTTTTTATCACTTTTCTTTGGAACTAAAAGTATTGCAGAATTATAAGGACAGACAGATGGTTCAATTAAGTCTTCATCCATTAATTTCCATTAATTTTGATTAATTTTGATTTCTTCCTGCTGTGACTGTGGTAGTCTATAATTTGGAGTGTAGACTGGGGTATCGTCTACAGTTTGCAGTCTTTATTGGTAGAAATTATTTGCTGTGATCTCCTTCCAAATGAAAAATGTCTTGAAATTATCTACATATCTTTTCTACTGTTTTCCTAGCTGTAAAATCGACTGTATCTATACTCAGTAATTTTATTAATTTTTCCTATCTAGAATTTTGTTTACATTCTGTTTTTTTATACCGAATGTTGTAATGGGATAAGGCTTTTATTCGCAAATCCAATTGTGATATTTGTACCTCCTCGTTTGATGCATTGTTCCACATTTCAGAATTATTGTGTTACCAATAAAAATATTGTTGCCGATTTTGTGTTTTCTTTGCATATTTAGACATCTGCACCTGTGTTTATCAAAGGTCTTATAAAATTTCCTTCATCCGTTTTAAATGTTACAAAATGCGGTGCATCAGTGTGTGAATTGTAGGTTGTTAATGTATATTCTTTCAATTTTTTTAATTCCCCTACATCTTCTGTCAAATTTACTCTTGAGGATTGCAGGGGTTCATTTCATTTCCATGTTTCTTAGTAACATATACCCTTTTTTGAATTCTATTTCTATTATTTCCATTTGCCTGTTTGTTGTTGTAGTTATTTCTTGGGAAATTGTTATTATGAAAATTACTCCTATGCGAACTATTCAAATTCCTCTAATGATTATCTTGGCTGTAACTACCATTTCTATTGTAAGTATCAATGTTAAAGTCATCCGTTATTATTATCGCGAGATTTTCTGTTATTTAAAGATTTTCCATTCCTATTGAAATGCATTTTAGAATTTGGATGTGACACTACTTCAGAAGCTATTTGGATTGCTTCATTTAGAATTTTTGGTCTAGCAGCCAAAAGAGTGGCTCTGTGAGGTTCATTCAAACCATTTTTCAAGGTACTAAGCGCAACTTGATCGTTTATCTAAATGACTGTCTCTCTGCTTTGGGAACCTAATTTTGTGATCTGTAATTCATGGAGACAGGCTATCAGCGATTTATCTTGTTGGTGAATTGTGTTACCGAATTATTTCCTTGTGTCTGCTTCGATAACTCATTATGAACTGAAAATAGTGATTTCCTGGGTAAAAATATTTTCCTAAGAATGCGTTTGAAAGTTTCAAGAGAATTTGGTGTTTCTTCTGAAATTAACTTACTTTGTCTGTTAATTTGGTAGCTAGAATATATTTGATTAGCTTACTAACCTCTGTACTATCCTTTAGCGTTTCAGCATGGGATTCTATTATCCCTATGAAGTTACTCATTTGTCCGATGTCACCATTGAACTCTGGTACTATTTTGGACGCGTCAAGAATGCTAAAAGACGCCATGTTTTCAACTTCTTTTTTTTTCAAATAGTTAAAAATTTTCCTTTCAATCTCAATAATGTCTTCTAGGGTTTAGCCCTCATTCTTTAATACAATGAATTTTGATTCCTCTACCGTTTTTAAAACATTTATTATATAATTTTTTGTATAATTTCTATTGGGGCTCTTCTTCAAATTCTTGTTATCCATATGTTAAACATTTTCTACTGTGTTATTGAATTTGAGCGCTTTTTTCTTCATATAATCCTTATAATATTCGTTTAGTTTTCGTAACACCAGTAAAACTAGAAGGATCAAAATTATCTGTTGCATATGATCTTGAGTCACTGACGGAACTCCTTTATTATTTTTATTTACAATGATGGCTTCTTTTGAAAACCATCCACCCATGTTGAAATGTAACTATATTGAAACCCTATGTACTCTTTATTTAATTTTACTATTATGTATATTTATTGTGTTAACTATTTAACATAATAAAAAAAGAAAGAAAATATTCTCTATTTCGTTTTCTTTATTGACCGGATTTAATCTAAGATTTTGGATTTTTCTTGCCTGTTGCCGGTTAAATGGAACCTTCGGTAAGCTTTCCCGCCTCTTTTCTTTTGTTGTATCGCCCATATTGCCTTCTTTTTAGGGGTTTCTACATTAGGTATCTTAGTTTTATGCAGATAGGAATACCTACCTTAATCGGAATATTTTTTTCAGTTTTGCGGCGTATTTCGGGACCTCTTTTTTAGCTGGGACAATAGGCTGTGGTATGTACTTTTCTTCTAGCATCCTTTCCCACTTCTGTAAAAGTTGGTCAATATCTTGTTTTGTGGTCTCTATTTCATCCATATATTTATTTGAATTAAGTAAAATAGAGGGAGGAAAAAATATGTGAAAAATATAGTTATGTCCACAGGATTACATCTACAGGTTTGTCCGCAGGATCGCCATGTAATGTCTTTAGTGTTCTCTTTGATTGCTGTTGAGTCATGTAATGTAGTTGTGTTTCTTTTGTGGTACTAAATTCCCATAGGATTCTAAATTTATTTAATTGCCGAAGTTTTCTTGAGAAAATAAGAACAACTGCTTTTAGAGTCGGAATTATTTCTAACTTTATTTTATTTTGTATCAGCTTATGTACTATTTTAATTTTGTGTTTTCTGTTACAAAATGCGGTGCATCAGTGTGTGAATTGTAGGTTGTTAATGTATATTCTTTCAATTTTTTTAATTCCCCTACATCTTCTGTCAAATTTACTCTTGAGGATTGCAGGGGTTCATTTCATTTCCATGTTTCTTAGTAACATATACCCTTTTTTGAATTCTATTTCTATTATTTCCATTTGCCTGTTTGTTGTTGTAGTTATTTCTTGGGAAATTGTTATTATGAAAATTACTCCTATGCGAACTATTCAAATTCCTCTAATGATTATCTTGGCTGTAACTACCATTTCTATTGTAAGTATCAATGTTAAAGTCATCCGTTATTATTATCGCGAGATTTTCTGTTATTTAAAGATTTTCCATTCCTATTGAAATGCATTTTAGAATTTGGATGTGACACTACTTCAGAAGCTATTTGGATTGCTTCATTTAGAATTTTTGGTCTAGCAGCCAAAAGAGTGGCTCTGTGAGGTTCATTCAAACCATTTTTCAAGGTACTAAGCGCAACTTGATCGTTTATCTAAATGACTGTCTCTCTGCTTTGGGAACCTAATTTTGTGATCTGTAATTCATGGAGACAGGCTATCAGCGATTTATCTTGTTGGTGAATTGTGTTACCGAATTATTTCCTTGTGTCTGCTTCGATAACTCATTATGAACTGAAAATAGTGATTTCCTGGGTAAAAATATTTTCCTAAGAATGCGTTTGAAAGTTTCAAGAGAATTTGGTGTTTCTTCTGAAATTAACTTACTTTGTCTGTTAATTTGGTAGCTAGAATATATTTGATTAGCTTACTAACCTCTGTACTATCCTTTAGCGTTTCAGCATGGGATTCTATTATCCCTATGAAGTTACTCATTTGTCCGATGTCACCATTGAACTCTGGTACTATTTTGGACGCGTCAAGAATGCTAAAAGACGCCATGTTTTCAACTTCTTTTTTTTTTAAATAGTTAAAAATTTTCCTTTCAATCTCAATAATGTCTTCTAGGGTTTAGCCCTCATTCTTTAATACAATGAATTTTGATTCCTCTACCGTTTTTAAAACATTTATTATATAATTTTTTGTATAATTTCTATTGGGGCTCTTCTTCAAATTCTTGTTATCCATATGTTAAACATTTTCTACTGTGTTATTGAATTTGAGCGCTTTTTTCTTCATATAATCCTTATAATATTCGTTTAGTTTTCGTAACACCAGTAAAACTAGAAGGATCAAAATTATCTGTTGCATATGATCTTGAGTCACTGACGGAACTCCTTTATTATTTTTATTTACAATGATGGCTTCTTTTGAAAACCATCCACCCATGTTGAAATGTAACTATATTGAAACCCTATGTACTCTTTATTTAATTTTACTATTATGTATATTTATTGTGTTAACTATTTAACATAATAAAAAAAGAAAGAAAATATTCTCTATTTCGTTTTCTTTATTGACCGAATTTAATCTAAGATTTTGGATTTTTCTTCCCTGTTGCCGGTTAAATGGAACCTTCGGTAAGCTTTCCCGCCTCTTTTCTTTTGTTGTATCGCCCATATTGCCTTCTTTTTAGGGGTTTCTACATTAGGTATCTTAGTTTTATGCACATAGGAATACCTACCTTAATCGGAATATTTTTTTCAGTTTTGCGGCGTATTTCGGGACCTCTTTTTTAGCTGGGACAATAGGCTGTGGTATGTACTTTTCTTCTAGCATCCTTTCCCACTTCTGTAAAAGTTGGTCAATATCTTGTTTTGTGGTCTCTATTTCATCCATATATTTATTTGAATTAAGTAAAATAGAGGGAGGAAAAAATATGTGAAAAATATAGTTATGTCCACAGGATTACATCTACAGGTTTGTCCGCAGGATCGCCATGTAATGTCTTTAGTGTTCTCTTTGATTGCTGTTGAGTCATGTAATGTAGTTGTGTTTCTTTTGTGGTACTAAATTCCCATAGGATTCTAAATTTATTTAATTGCCGAAGTTTTCTTGAGAAAATAAGAACAACTGCTTTTAGAGTCGGAATTATTTCTAACTTTATTTTATTTTGTATCAGCTTATGTACTATTTTAATTTTGTGTTTTCTTATTCTATTTCTCCTATTCTATGTTATTCTTTTTTTTTCTACCCTGTGTTAACTGATTGTCCTATTTAAGATATTTGTTTACAAAATTGCTTCTATTCTTATTACAAATGCAATGTCATATATTAATTTTAACATGCTTTCTAGTGACCCATATCAATTGGCACCAGTCACTTGAAGTGCTAGTCATACTTTTCTTATTCATATTTGTTTTGTTTACTTTTTTATTTTGGTTTGTTTTTATTTTCGTGTATGTATGTTTGTGTTTGCATGTTTATATTACATGCCCTACCGTTTAAAAGAAAAAAATATACAGTACTTTATTTATATATATTTTTTTGTGTACATACATATATGAAGTTACAAATTACATAAATTAATAATATTTAAAATATTTTTAGTCAATTTTTTTGAATTGTTATTGGTTTGTTATCATTTAAAATAGTGGCATTTACATTTTATGTGTTTATTACTTTAAAAGGACCAAAGCACAGTGGTTTCCCTTAAATGGAAAAGCGGCCAAAGATCAATAACTACAAAACTAAAAAAAGCTAGGATATTCAAAATTTTTCAGGTCAGTACTTAAAGTTAGTAAATTTTTACGAAGAAATTTTGACAACTGTAGCCACAGTAATCATTTGATCTTTTAAGGGTTAATTGGCTTATAGATCTGTTTTAAAAATGTTTGAAATAAAGTATTTTAATATGAAAATTTGGTTGTTTTAAACAAGTTTTATAAATTTTTATTTGATTTTACTTCTTCGAATTATGCACAGAAAAGAACTAAATTAAAAAGTTAAACAAAGTTAAATAATGTAATATAGGGTACTATTAAGTAATATAAGGCAATAAAGTAAAATAGTAGTAATATATATTAAATATTAAGCAAATTTAAAACTCCTTGACTTAAACTACTTCTTTTTTCTGTTGGTAAGTTTCGGGCTCCAGAAATAAATGGATCTGAACTTAAAAAGATGCGAATTAAAAGATCCGTATTTGTGTCTATGCGCGATATTTTTCTTGTATGTTGCAATCTAAACTGTTTTATATCTTTATTTTTCGCTTCAGCTGCTTCCTCCGATAATTCACCTATTGACACTAGTGCATGCTTGATTACCTCAGCTCCATGGATAAGATTTTGTGTACCGATGGAGTGAGGTAGTACCAGGGATACTCCTTCACAAGTTTTCTTGCTGTCTCTACAGCATATTCTTCAAACTTTTCGGCATCAATTTGAAATCCAGAATTTATGGCTAGGTGAATTGAGGCATATCTTTACAGAACATCCTTATCGATTCCTGTTATTTTTGATAAAAAGTTTACATTTTGAAAAAATCTCCGCAATCACCAGCTTTTGGCCTATCTACCAAAAGTTCCATTTCGGCCCGATATCGTCGTTGAATAAATTGTTTTCTCTTCAAAACACATGACTTTTCGTTCTTACTGGCCTTCCATTTTTTATCTCTAATTTATACGATAAGTGAATGAAGTATTCAAAAAATCGTATGTTGGCATGTAATGGTGACAGTCAGAATTCGTAACGAGCTTCATCTACTTTTTTCTCGAGGCATTTTTAAATGTCATTCATTTCTGTAGGTAAGGCACCACATATGTAACATTTTGCAGAAGGAGTTTCCGTTGGATCGTTACAAACTTTACCGTCAACCATGGTCAGTTTTATGTCATGCTTTATATGTAATTTTTGTTTTGTTTTATTTATTTCCGTGGGAGAAAGTGCAAAAATTTTCGATTTAAAATAACGGTCCTTATTTTAACACAGTTGCGAAGTTTCTTTTTTAAATTAAAACCTCAACGGCCTGCAATAACGAGTGGATGACGGGCGCGGGTTTTTCATATGATAGTTTTGTTTTTCGTGACAAGTTGAAGAGGAACGTAGGATGTCACAAAGAGGGAACTGTCATCCATAATCCTATTCGAATTCTGCTTTAATTGGTTATGACCAGAACTGCCATCGAATCCCGATTTTCCAATCAGTGTTAAGTGTTTTTCTCCTGGGTCTAATGCTTTTGATAAATTGCTAAGGTCGAATTTAGTTTTTTCTGCATCAAATTTTTCCTCCTTAATTTGAAATATTTTGTTTGCTTTCGAATGACAATTACCACCTGTACTACTCCAAATATCAAGCACATACATTCTAGAAAATTTGCACTGACAGAATAAACTTTCTATTTTAATTTCCATATTGATATTTTTGAAACTTTTATCACTATCGCGAAAACAATTAATTATAAGAAATACAATTTGACCTTTGTTTTGACGCTTTTCAAATGCAATGAGTAAGCTTCACTTAAACTAAAAGTCAAATACCTTAAAATTGCAATATAAAGTTTAAAACAACAATTTTTTTTAATAAAATGTTTCTCTTTATTCATAACTGTAAATCAAATACCATAAAATTGCAATATAAATTTTAAAATAACAAAAATTAATTTCACTTTACTCATATTCTTAAAAAAAAAAAAATAGTACAAAACAAAATGCGATTCACAATCTTTCGTCGGATGACTATGTAAATCACACCCATATGCGAAAATATGGAAAACCCCGCGGCCACAATATTTTTTAATTTAAAGAGGAATAAAAAACCTACAATTTTATGCATAAGGCGTTGTGGGCAGATGAGGGCCACATCACTAAAAGTCTACATGAAATAGAAGTTTTAAAAAACCTGTGTATTAAAAACGTCAAAAAAGTATTCTTCAGCGATTTTTTATGGGCTCTTATTTTTGCAGTTTTTGTTATTTAACTAAGTAAAAAATAAGTTAAAATTTAATGTTTGTAGGGTTTTTCTTTCAATACTACCTAATGTCTCGTGATGGTACGCGGTAGAAGTTACATGTATAATTTTCATAAGTGTACAAATTTTTAAAAAGTTCATTGACAAATTCAGTTCCTCTGGCTGTCTTTATAATGTTAAAACTTCCATATTTTAATATAAACTTCTCTACTAATTCACCTATTTCCGATGCTTCTTTAGTTTCTATTGGGAATGTGTCAATGTTAGTTCATATTGCTCGGTTAATATATCCGTTTGACACTCAGTAGACCTACGGCGTCTTGTGTTATGTTACCTGAAACGGTCTTATAGGTGTATTAGTAATCTGAAATGGTGCCTTCGTATGTCTAATAATTTTATTTCTTTTACAAGATTCGCAATGACTGATAAAATGTTTAACCATCTTATACATATTTTTTCATATGTTCTACGTACTCCCGCGTGTCCGCCATATGGAGTTTCATGATAATCCCTTATAATTCCTTTTGTCTGTCCTTTTTCATAATTATTTCTGGTTGTTTAAACAATATAATTTCTATAGGTCTCTGCCTATTTTTATTCTTGTTCTGCATGCTTCTATATATTTTAATTAACTTTTCTTCCTTTGTATATATTTAAATATTTTATTATCCTTCGCTAGCGTTATTATTAATATTCGATATCCCATAAAACCTTAGTTAACTTCTGCAAAACTGAACTTACATTCGAGTATGCCTTTTTATTACCAGATACTGTGACGTTATTTCCCAAAATTTCAACATTTGGCATGCTTTTATTTACTTTATATACATAAAATTTTAATCTTGGGTACCCTTTTATATGTGAAAACGAAATGCTATTCCACATATAGAGGTATACAGTCTCTGTGTCATAGGTATTTCCTTCTTTTTCATTCTCATCTTCTATCGTTGCAGTACTACTTTTATTACTTTTCCTTCTCAAATTCTCAGCCATATGTCTAGTCATTATATTTATCGGTTTTGGCATCATCTCCTTCAAATGATTGGAATCCATTTTGATTCTTGATAATGCATCGGAATTAGTATTTATCTTCCCTTGTCTAATTCTCGTTAGTCCGGATGAAGGGTTTTTGTGCGTAGACAATGATACTAGTGGTCTATTGTCAGTCACCACTTTGAATTTTCTACCGATAAGACTTTTTTTCTATTACTGGCTTGTTAGTTTTATGCTTATTAAGAGAACGGCATGCGTATGAAATTGGTAAATCACTATTTATTTCACTTTGTAAAAGTATTGCTTTTAACGTGAAATCTGATGCGTCAGTGGTGAGGATGGATTCCTTATCAAAGTCGGGGTATTGCAATATTGGTGGATTCGTTACAATAGATTTTAACATTTCGAAAGACTTTTGGCAATATTCTGTCCAAACAAATTTCTGGTTCTTCTTTAGTAATATTTTGAGAGGTTTAGCTATTTGAGCAAAATTTTTAACGAAACGTCTTTAATAATTGTAGAAAGCTACGAACCTTCTTGTGACATCTGCGTTTTTCGGGATTGGGTAGGTTACAAGTGCCTTACTCTTATTTGGGTCAGTCATTATTCCTTTATCCGTGATAAGATGTCCTAAATAAACTACTTCTGGTTTCAAATAAATTGCATTTATTTATTATAATTTGAGGTTGTGACTCCTTAACTTTTGAAAAACATTTGTTAAGTTATCATTATGGTGTTGCAAGAAACATCCAAAAACAGTTATATCGTCTAAGTATATACAAGCATTTGAATCTAGTCCGGTTGTTAGCATCCCTTGAAAACTGTTGGAAGATATTTTGAGACCAAAAGGCAGTCTTTTAAATTGATAGAGTCCATTGTTTGTGGAGAATGCAGTAAGTGGTCTGGATGTGGGTTCTAATTCTATTTGGTGAAAAGAACTTGTCATATCCAATGTTGATAAAATATTTTGTTCTTCCAATCTTATCCAACACATCATCTAATTGTGTTAACGGAAAATTGTCGTTAATTTTCTTTTTCAACTTCTTCAATTTCTTATTCAACTGCCGGTAGTCGGTAACTAGTCTCCATTTCTTTTCGTTTTTATCACTTTTCTTTGGAACTAAAAGTATTGCAGAATTATAAGGACAGACAGATGGTTCAATTAAGTCTTCTTTCATTAATTTATGGACTTTTGTTTTGATTTCTTCCTGCTGTGACTGTGGTAGTCTATAATTTGGAGTGTAGACTGGGGTATCGTCTACAGTTTGCAGTCTTTATTGGTAGAAATTATTTGCTGTTAGGTGATCTCCTTCCAAATGAAAAATCTCTTGAAATTATCTACACATCTTTTCTACTGTTTTCCTAGCTGTAGAATCGACTGTATCTATACTCAGCAATTTTATTAAATTTTCCTATCTAGAATTTTGTTTACTATCTCTAAATTCTGTTTTTGTATACCGAATGTTGTAATGGGATAAGGCTTTTATTCGCAAATCCAATTGTGGTATCTGTACCTCCTCGTTTGATGCATTCAAAATGTGTTTTGTTCTACATTTCAGAATTATTGTGTTACCAATAAAAATATTGTTGCCGATTTTGTGTTTTTTTTGCATATTTAGACATCTGTACCTGTGTTTATCAAAGGTCTTATAAAATTTCCTTCATCCGTTTTAAATGTTACAAAATGCGGTGCATCAGTGTGTGAATTGTAGGTTTTTAATGTTCTTTAAATTTTTTTAATTCCCCTACATCTTCTGTCAAATTTACTCTTGAGGATTGCAGAGGTTCATTTCATTTCCCTGTTTCTTAGTAACATATACCCTTTTTTGAATTCTATTTCTATTATTTCTACTTCCCTGTTTGTTGTTGTAGTTATTTCTTGGGAAATTGTTATTATGAAAATTACTCCTATGCGAACTATTCAAATTCCTCTAATGATTATCTTGGCTGTAACTACCATTTCTATTGTAAGTATCAATGTTAAAGTCATCCGTTATTATCATCGCGAGATTTTCTGTTATTTAAAGATTTTCCATTCCTATTGAAAAGAATTTAAGAATTTGGATGAGACACTACTTCCGAAGCTATTTTGACTGCTTCATTTAGGCTTTTTGGTCTAGCAGCCAAAACAGTGGCTCTGTGAGGTTCATTCAAACCATTTTTCAAGGTACTAAGCGCAACTTGATCGTTTATCTTAATGACTGTCTCTCTGCTTTGGGAACCTAATTTTTTGATCTGTAATTCATTTAGACAGGGTATCAGCGATTTATCTTGTTGGCGAATTGTGTTACCGAATTATTTCCTTGTGTCTGCTTCGATAACTCGTTATAAACTGAAAATAGTGATTTCCTGGGTGAAAATACGAGACTCGAATTTAAGTTCAGTTTTGCAGAAGTTAACTAAGCTTTTACGGGATATCGAATATTAATAATAACGCTAGCGAAGGATGATAAAATATTTAAACATATACAAAGGAAGAAAAGTTAATTAAAATATATAGAAGCATGCAGAACAAGAATAAAAATAGGCAGAGACATATAGAAATTATATTGTTTAAACAACCAGAAAGAATTATGAAAAAGGACAGACAAAAGGAATTATAAGGGATTATCATGAAACTCCATATGGCGGACACGTGGGAGTACGTAGAACATATGAAAAAATATGTATAAGATGGTTAAAGATTTTATCAGTCATTGCGAATCTTGTAAAAGAAATAAAATTATTAGACATACGAAAGCACCATTTCAGATTACTAACATTACTAACTAACGGAAATAGGTGGAATATTAGTAGAGAAGTTTATAATAAAATATGGAAGTTTTAACATTATAAAGACAGACAGAGGAACTGAATTTTCAAAGAACTTTTTAAAAATTTGTACACTTATGAAAATTATACATGTAACTTCTACCGCGTACCATCACGAGACATTAGGTAGTATTGAAAGAAAAACCCTACAAACATTAAATTTTAACTTATTTTTTACTTAATTAAATAACAAAAACTGCAAAAATAAGAGCCCATAAAAAATCGCTGAAGAATACTTTTTTGACGTTTTTAAAACACAGGTTTTTTTAAATCTTCTATTTCACGTAGACTTTTAGTGATTTGGCCCTCATCTGCCCACAACGCTTTATGCATAAAATGGTAGGTTTTTAATTCCTCTTTAAATTAAAAAATATTGTGGCCGCGGGTTTTTCCATATCTTCGCATATGGGTGTGATTTACATAGTCATCCGACGAAAAATTGTGAATCGCATTTTGTTTTGTACTATTTTTTTTTTTTAAGAATATGAGTAAAGTGAAATTAATTTTTGTTATTTTAAACTTTATATTGCAATTTTATGGTATTTTATTTACAGTTATAATTGGAGAGAAACATTTTTTTAAGAAATTTATGTTTTAAACTTTATATTTCCATTTTAAGGTATTTGACTTTCAGTTTAAGTGAAGCATACTCATTGCATTTGAAAAGTGTCAAAACAAAGGTAAAATTGTATTTCTTATAATTAATTGTTTTCGCGATAGTAATAAAAGTTTCAAAAATATAAATATGGAAATTAAAATAGAAGATTTATTCTGTCAGTGCAAATTTCCTAGAATGTATGTGCTTGATATTTGGAGTTCTACAGGTAGTAATTATCATTCGAAAGCAAACAAAATATTTCAAATTAATGAGGAAAAATTTAATGCAGAAAAACCTAAATTCGACCTTAGCAATTTATCAAAAGTTTTTAAAAAGCCTTTGTAAACGGATTGGTAAGCTTTGGACGAAAAATCATCGAAGCAAATTAATTATTTTGAAGGAACATAAAAAATAGTTTAAAGGTTTTAAAACTAGAAGCACAATCCCTTGAAAAAGAACAACCTGCACCTAGCCAAAGCGTGGTCTTCCTGCTAAGAATTTTTTAAAGTATTAAGATAGAAAAAAGAGGCGTAAAATGTCTAAAATTAGTCAAGTTGATAATTCTTTAACCGAAGAAGTTTTACAAACAAGACGTTTTAAGCGACAGTACCTAACTATAAAAGATTTTGTGAATAAAAAATATCTAAAAATTTTATCCCAGGCTAGAAAAGTATCTCGGCAGCTAAGAAAACTTGTTATCCAAGCACAGAACACATTACTTTTACAGAGTCGAGTGCAGAGGTCAATCTACAAGTTATCCTTGATCATACGGCTAATCGAATTGTGCAATTGCAAGATCAAGTTCTTGCTGAAGCATTAGACCCAGGAGAAAAACACTTAACACTGGTTGGAAAATCGGGATTCGATGGCAGTTCTGGTCATAACCAATTAAAGCAGAATTCGAATAGGATTATGGATGACAGTTCCCTCTTTGTGACATCCTACGTTCCTCTTCAACTTGTCACGAAAAACAAAACTATCATATGAAAAACCCGCGCCCGTCATCCACTCGTTATTGCAGGCCGTTGAGGTTTTAATTTAAAAAAGAAACTTCGCAACTGTGTTAAAATAAGGACCGTTATTTTAAATCGAAAATTTTTGCACTTTCTCCCACTGAAATAAATAAAACAAAACAAAAATTACATATAAAGCATGACATAAAACTGACCATGGTTGACGGTAAAGTTTGTAACGATCCAACGGAAACTCCTTCTGCAAAATGTTACATATGTGGTGCCTTACCTACAGAAATGAATGACATTTAAAAATGCCTCGAGAAAAAAGTATGTGAAGCTCGTTACGAATTCTGACTGTCACCATTACATGCCAACATACGATTTTTTGAATACTTCATTCACTTATCGTATAAATTAGAGATAAAAAATGGAAGACCAGTAAGAACGAAAAGTCATGTGTTTTGAAGAGAAAAAAATTTATTCAACGACGATATCGGACCGAAATGGAACTTTTGGTAGATAGGCCAAAAGCTGGTGATTGCGGAGATTTTCTCAAAATGTAAACCTTTTATCAAAAATAACAGGAATCGATAAGGATGTTCTGTAAAGATATGCCTCAATTCACCTAGCCATAAATTCTGGATTTCAAATTGATGCCGAAAAGTTTGAAGACTATGCTGTAGAGACAGCAAGAAAACTTGTGAAGGAGTATCCCTGGTACTACCTCACTCCATCGGTACACAAAATCTTATCCATGGAGCTGAGGTAATCAAGCATGCACTAGTGTCAATAGGTGAATTATCGGAGGAAGCAGCTGAAGCGAAAAATAAAGATATAAAACAGTTTAGATTGCAACATACAAGAAAAATATCGCGCATAGATACAAATACGGATCTTTTAATTCGCATCTTTTTAAGTTCAGATCCATTTATTTCTGGAGCCCGAAACTTACCAACAGAAAAAAGAATTAGTTTAAGTCAAGGAGTTTTAAATTTGCTTAATATTTAATATATATTACTACTATTTTACTTTATTGCCTTATATTACTTAATAGTACCCTATATTACATTATTTAACTTTGTTTAACTTTTTAATTTAGTTCTTTTCTGTGCATAATTCGAAGAATTAAAATCAAATAAAAATTTACAAAACTTGTTTAAAACAACCAAATTTTCATATTAAAATACTTTATTTCAAACATTTTTAAAACAGATCTATAAGCCAATTAACCCTTAAAAGATCAAATGATTACTGTGGCTACAGTTGTCAAAATTTCTTCGTAAAAATTTACCAACTTTAAGTACTGACCTGAAAAATTTTGAATATCCTAGCTTTTTTAGTTTTGTAGTTATTGATCTTTGGCCGCTTTTCCATTTAAGGGAAACCACTGTGCTTTGGTCCTTTTAAAGTAATAAACACATAAAATGTAAATGCCACTATTTTAAATGATAACAAACCAATAACAATTCAAAAAAATTGACTAAAAATATTTTAAATATTATTAATTTATGTAATTTGTAACTTCATATATGTATGTACACAAAAAAATATATATAAATAAAGTACTGTATATTTTTTTCTTTTAAACGGTAGGGCATGTAATATAAACATGCAAACACAAACATACATACACGAAAATAAAAACAAACCAAAATAAAAAAGTAAACAAAACAAATATGAATAAGAAAAGTATGACTAGCACTTCAAGTGACTGGTGTCAATTGATATGGGTCACTAGAAAGCATGTTAAAATTAATATATGACATTGCATTTGTAATAAGAATAGAAGCAATTTTGTAAACAAATATCTTAAATAGGACAATCAGTTAACACAGAGTAGAAAAAAAAGAATAACATAGAATAGGAGAAATAGAATAAGAAAACACAAAATTAAAATAGTACATAAGCTGATACAAAATAAAATAAAGTTAGAAATAATTCCGACTCTAAAAACAGTTGTTCTTATTTTCTCAAGAAAACTTCAGCAATTAAATAAATTAAGAATCCTATGGGAATTTAGTACCACAAAAGAAACACAACTACATTACATGACTCAACAGCAATCAAAGAGAACACTAAAGACATTACATGGCGATCCTGCGGACAAACCTGTAGATGTAATCCTGTGGACATAACTATATTTTTCACATATTTTTTCCTCCCTCTATTTTACTTAATTCAAATAAATATATGGATGAAATAGAGACCACAAAACAAGATATTGACCAACTTTTACAGAAGTGGGAAAGGATGCTAGAAGAAAAGTACATACCACAGCCTATTGTCCCAGCTAAAAAAGAGGTCCCGAAATACGCCGCAAAACTGAAAAAAATATTCCGATTAAGGTAGGTATTCCTATCTGCATAAAACTAAGATACCTAATGTAGAAACCCCTAAAAAGAAGGCAATATGGGCGATACAACAAAAGAAAAGAGGCGGGAAAGCTTACCGAAGGTTCCATTTAACCGGCAACAGGGAAGAAAAATCCAAAATCTTAGATTAAATCCGGTCAATAAAGAAAACGAAATAGAGAATATTTTCTTTCTTTTTTTATTATGTTAAATAGTTAACACAATAAATATACATAATAGTAAAATTAAATAAAGAGTACATAGGGTTTCAATATAGTTACATTTCAACATGGGTGGATGGTTTTCAAAAGAAGCCATCATTGTAAATGAAAATAATAAAGGAGTTCCGTCAGTGACTCAAGATCATATGCAACAGATAATTTTGATCCTTCTAGTTTTACTGGTGTTAGGAAAACTAAACGAATATTATAAGGATTATATGAAGAAAAAAGCGCTCAAATTCAATAACACAGTAGAAAATGTTTAACATATGGATAACAAGAATTTGAAGAAGAGCCCCAATAGAAATTATACAAAAAATTATATAATAAATGTTTTAAAAACGGTAGAGGAATCAAAATTCATTGTATTAAAGAATGAGGGCTAAACCCTAGAAGACATTATTGAGATTGAAAGGAAAATTTTTAACTATTTGAAAAAAAAAGAAGTTGAAAACATGGCGTCTTTTAGCATTCTTGACGCGTCCAAAATAGTACCAGAGTTCAATGGTGACATCGGACAAATGATTTTCCAATCAGTGTTAAGTGTTTTTCTCCTGGGTCTAATGCTTTTGATAAATTGCTAAGGTCGAATTTAGTTTTTTCTGCATCAAATTTTTCCTCCTTAATTTGAAATATTTTGTTTGCTTTCGAATGACAATTACCACCTGTACTACTCCAAATATCAAGCACATACATTTTAGAAAATTTGCACTGACAGAATAAACTTTCTATTTTAATTTCCATATTGATATTTTTGAAACTTTTATCACTATCGCGAAAACAATTAATTATAAGAAATACAATTTGACCTTTGTTTTGACGCTTTTCAAATGCAATGAGTAAGCTTCACTTAAACTAAAAGTCAAATACCTTAAAATTGCAATATAAAGTTTAAAACAACAATTTTTTTTAATAAAATGTTTCTCTTTATTCATAACTGTAAATCAAATACCATAAAATTGCAATATAAATTTTAAAATAACAAAAATTAATTTCACTTTACTCATATTCTTAAAAAATAAAATAGTACAAAACAAAATGCGATTCACAATTTTTCGTCGGATGACTATGTAAATCACACCCATATGCGAAAATATGGAAAACCCCGCGGCCACAATATTTTTTAATTTAAAGAGGAATAAAAAACCTACAATTTTATGCATAAGGCGTTGTGGACAGATGAGGGCCACATCACTAAAAGTCTACATGAAATAGAAGTTTTAAAAAACCTGTGTATTAAAAACGTCAAAAAAGTATTCTTCAGCGATTTTTATGGGCTCTTATTTTTGCAGTTTTTGTTATTTAATTAAGTAAAAAATAAGTTAAAATTTAATGTTTGTAGGTTTTTTCTTTCAATACTACCTAATGTCTCGTGATGGTACGCGGTAGAAGTTACATGTATAATTTTCATAAGTGTACAAATTTTTAAAAAGTTCATTGACAAATTCAGTTCCTCTGGCTGTCTTTATAATGTTAAAACTTCCATATTTTAATATAAACTTCTCTACTAATTCACCTATTTCCGATGCTTCTTTAGTTTCTATTGGGAATGTGTCAATGTTAGTTCATATTGCTCGGTTAATATATCCGTTTGACACTCAATAGGCCTACGGCGTCTTGTGTTATGTTACCTGAAACGGTCTTATAGGTGTATTAGTAATCTGAAATGGTGCCTTCGTATGTCTAATAATTTTATTTCTTTTACAAGATTCGCAATGACTGATAAAATCTTTAACCATCTTATACATATTTTTTCATATGTTCTACGTACTCCCGCGTGTCCGCCATATGGAGTTTCATGATAATCCCTTATAATTCCTTTTGTCTGTCCTTTTTCATAATTATTTCTGGTTGTTTAAACAATATAATTTCTATAGGTCTCTGCCTATTTTTATTCTTGTTCTGCATGCTTCTATATATTTTAATTAACTTTTCTTCCTTTGTATATATTTAAATATTTTATTATCCTTCGCTAGCGTTATTATTAATATTCGATATCCCATAAAAGCTTAGTTAACTTCTGCAAAACTGAACTTACATTCGAGTATGCCTTTTTATTACCAGATACTGTGACGTTATTTCCCAAAATTTCAACATTTGGCATGCTTTTATTTACTTTATATAAATAAAATTTTAATCTTGGGTACCCTTTTATATGTGAAAACGAAATGCTATTCCACATATAGAGGTATACAGTCTCTGTGTCATAGGTATTTCCTTCTTTTTCATTCTCATCTTCTATCGTTGCAGTACTACTTTTATTACTTTTCATTCTCAAATTCTCAGCCATATGTCTAGTCATTATATTTATCGGTTTTGGCATCATCTCCTTCAAATGATTGGAATCCATTTTGATTCTTGATAATGCATCGGAATTAGTATTTATCTTCCCTTGTCTAATTCTCGTTAGTCCGGATGAAGGGTTTTTGTGCGTAGACAATGATACTAGTGGTCTATTGTCAGTCACCACTTTGAATTTTCTACCGATAAGACTTTTTTTCTATTACTGGCTTGTTAGTTTTATGCTTATTAAGAGAACGGCATGCGTATGAAATTGGTAAATCACTATTTATTTCACTTTGTAAAAGTATTGCTTTTAACGTGAAATGTGATGCGTCAGTGGTGAGGATGGATTCCTTATCAAAGTCGGGGTATTGCAATATTGGTGGATTCGTTACAATAGATTTTAACATTTCGAAAGACTTTTGGCAATTTTCTGTCCAAACAAATTTCTGGTTCTTCTTTAGTAATATTTTGAGAGGTTTAGCTATTTGAGCAAAATTTTTAACGAAACGTCTTTAATAATTGTAGAAAGCTACGAACCTTCTTGTGACATCTGCGTTTTTCGGGATTGGGTAGGTTACAAGTGCCTTACTCTTATTTGGGTCAGTCATTATTCCTTTATCCGTGATAAGATGTCCTAAATAAACTACTTCTGGTTTCAAATAAATTGCATTTATTTATTATAATTTGAGGTTGTGACTCCTTAACTTTTGAAAAACATTTGTTAAGTTATCATTATGGTGTTGCAAGAAACATCCAAAAACAGTTATATCGTCTAAGTATATACAAGCATTTGAATCTAGTCCGGTTGTTAGCATCCCTTGAAAACTGTTGGAAGATATTTTGAGACCAAAAGGCAGTCTTTTAAATTGATAGAGTCCATTGTTTGTGGAGAATGCAGTAAGTGGTCTGGATGTGGGTTCTAATTCTATTTGGTGAAAAGAACTTGTCATATCCAATGTTGACAAATATTTTGTTCTTCCAATCTTATCCAACACATCATCTAATTGTGTTAACGGAAATTTGTCGTTAACTTTCTTTTTCAACTTCTTCAATTTCTTATTCAGCTGCCGGTAGTCGGTAACTAGTCTCCATTTCTTTTCGTTTTTATCACTTTTCTTTGGAACTAAAAGTATTGCAGAATTATAAGGACAGACAGATGGTTCAATTAAGTCTTCTTTCATTAATTTATGGACTTTTGTTTTGATTTCTTCCTGCTGTGACTGTGGTAGTCTATAATTTGGAGTGTAGACTGTGGTATCGTCTACAGTTTGCAGTCTTTATTGGTAGAAATTATTTGCTGTTAGGTGATCTCCTTCCAAATGAAAAATCTCTTGAAATTATCTACACATCTTTTCTACTGTTTTCCTAGCTGTAGAATCGACTGTATCTATACTCAGCAATTTTATTAAATTTTCCTATCTAGAATTTTGTTTACTATCTCTAAATTCTGTTTTTGTATACCGAATGTTGTAATGGGATAAGGCTTTTATTCGCAAATCCAATTGTGGTATCTGTACCTCCTCGTTTGATGCATTCAAAATGTGTTTTGTTCTACATTTCAGAATTATTGTGTTACCAATAAAAATATTGTTGCCGATTTTGTGTTTTTTTTTGCATATTTAGACATCTGCACCTGTGTTTATCAAAGGTCTTATAAAATTTCCTTCATCCGTTTTAAATGTTACAAAATGCGGTGCATCAGTGTGTGAATTGTAGGTTTTTAATGTTCTTTAAATTTTTTTAATTCCCCTACATCTTCTGTCAAATTTACTCTTGAGGATTGCAGAGGTTCATTTTATTCCCTGTTTCTTAGTAACATATACCCTTTTTTGAATTCTATTTCTATTATTTCTACTTCCCTGTTTGTTGTTGTAGTTATTTCTTGGGAAATTGTTATTATGAAAATTACTCCTATGCGAACTATTCAAATTCCTCTAATGATTATCTTGGCTTTAACTACCATTTCTATTGTAAGTATCAATGTTAAGGTCATCCGTTATTATTATCGCGAGATTTTCTGTTATTTAAAGATTTTCCATTCCTATTGAAATGCATTGAAGAATTTGGATGAGACACTACTTCAGAAGCTATTTTGACTGCTTCATTTAGGCTTTTTGGTCTAGCAGCCAAAACAGTGGCTCTGTGAGGTTCATTCAAACCATTTTTCAAGGTACTAAGCGCAACTTGATCGTTTATCTTAATGACTGTCTCTCTGCTTTGGGAACCTAATTTTGTGATCTGTAATTCATTTAGACAGGGTATCAGCGATTTATCTTGTTGGCGAATTGTGTTACCGAATTATTTCCTTGTGTCTGCTTCGATAACTCGTTATAAACTGAAAATAGTGATTTCCTGGGTGAAAATACGCGACTCGAATTTAAGTTCAGTTTTGCAGAAGTTAACTAAGGTTTTACGGGATATCGAATATTAATAATAACGCTAGCGAAGGATGATAAAATATTTAAACATATACAAAGGAGGAAAAGTTAATTAAAATATATAGAAGCATGCAGAACAAGAATAAAAATAGGCAGAGACATATAGAAATTATATTGTTTAAACAACCAGAAAGAATTATGAAAAAGGACAGACAAAAGGAATTATAAGGGATTATCATGAAACTCCATATGGCGGACACGTGGGAGTACGTAGAACATATGAAAAAATATGTATAAGATGGTTAAAGATTTTATTAGTCATTGCGAATCTTGTAAAAGAAATAAAATTATTAGACATACGAAGGCACCATTTCAGATTACTAACATTACTAACTAACGGAAATAGGTGGAATATTAGTAGAGAAGTTTATATTAAAATATGGAAGTTTTAACATTATAAAGACAGACAGAGGAACTGAATTTTCAAAGAACTTTTTAAAAATTTGTACACTTATGAAAATTATACATGTAACTTCTACCGCGTACCATCACGAGACATTAGGTAGTATTGAAAGAAAAACCCTACAAACATTAAATTTTAACTTATTTTTTACTTAATTAAATAACAAAAACTGCAAAAATAAGAGCCCATAAAAAATCGCTGAAGAATACTTTTTTGACGTTTTTAAAACACAGGTTTTTTTAAATCTTCTATTTCACGTAGACTTTTAGTGATTTGGCCCTCATCTGCCCACAACGCTTTATGCATAAAATTGTAGGTTTTTAATTCCTCTTTAAATTAAAAAATATTGTGGCCGCGGGTTTTTCCATATCTTCGCATATGGGTGTGATTTACATAGTCATCCGACGAAAAATTGTGAATCGCATTTTGTTTTGTACTATTTTTTTTTTTAAGAATATGAGTAAAGTGAAATTAATTTTTGTTATTTTAAACTTTATATTGCAATTTTATGGTATTTTATTTACAGTTATAATTGGAGAGAAACATTTTTTTAAGAAATTTATGTTTTAAACTTAAGTGAAGCATACTCATTGCATTTGAAAAGTGTCAAAACAAAGGTAAAATTGTATTTCTTATAATTAATTGTTTTCGCGATAGTAATAAAAGTTTCAAAAATATAAATATGGAAATTAAAATAGAAGATTTATTCTGTCAGTGCAAATTTCCTAGAATGTATGTGCTTGATATTTGGAGTTCTACAGGTGGTAATTATCATTCGAAAGCAAACAAAATATTTCAAATTAATGAGGAAAAATTTAATGCAGAAAAACATAAATTCGACCTTAGCAATTTATCAAAAGTTTTTAAAAAGCCTTTGTAAACGGATTGGTAAGCTTTGGACGAAAAATCATCGAAGCAAATTAATTATTTTGAAGGAACATAAAAAATAGTTTAAAGGTTTTAAAACTAGAAGCACAATCCCTTGAAAAAGAACAACCTGCACCTAGCCAAAGCGTGGTCTTCCTGCTAAGAATTTTTTAAAGTATTAAGATAGAAAAAAGAGGCGTAAAATGTCTAAAATTAGTCAAGTTGATAATTCTTTAACCGAAGTTTTACAAACAAGACGTTTTAAGCGACAGTACCTAACTATAAAAGATTTTGTGAATAAAAAAATATCTAAAAATTTTATCCCAGGCTAGAAAAGTATCTCGGCAGCTAAGAAAACTTGTTATCCAAGCACAGAACACATTACTTTTACAGAGTCGAGTGCAGAGGTCGATCTACAAGTTATCCTTGATCATACGGCTAATCGAATTGTGCAATTGCAAGATCAAGTTCTTGCTGAAGCATTAGACCCAGGAGAAAAACACTTAACACTGATTGGAAAATCGGGATTCGATGGCAGTTCTGGTCATAACCAATTAAAGCAGAATTCGAATAGGATTATGGATGACAGTTCCCTCTTTGTGACATCCTACGTTCCTCTTCAACTTGTCACGAAAAACAAAACTATCATATGAAAAACCCGCGCCCGTCATCCACTCGTTATTGCAGGCCGTTGAGGTTTTAATTTAAAAAAGAAACTTCGCAACTGTGTTAAAATAAGGACCGTTATTTTAAATCGAAAATTTTTGCACTTTCTCCCACTGAAATAAATAAAACAAAACAAAAATTACATATAAAGCATGACATAAAACTGACCATGGTTGACGGTAAAGTTTGTAACGATCCAACGGAAACTCCTTCTGCAAAATGTTACATATGTGGTGCCTTACCTACAGAAATTAATGACATTTAAAAATGCCTCGAGAAAAAAGTATATGAAGCTCGTTACGAATTCTGACTGTCACCATTACATGCCAACATACGATTTTTTGAATACTTCATTCACTTATCGTATAAATTAGAGATAAAAAATGGAAGACCAGTAAGAACGAAAAGTCATGTGTTTTGAAGAGAAAAAAATTTATTCAACGACGATATCGGACCGAAATGGAACTTTTGGTAGATAGGCCAAAAGCTGGTGATTGCGGAGATTTTCTCAAAATGTAAACCTTTTATCAAAAATAACAGGAATCGATAAGGATGTTCTGTAAAGATATGCCTCAATTCACCTAGCCATAAATTCTGGATTTCAAATTGATGCCGAAAAGTTTGAAGAATATGCTGTAGAGACAGCAAGAAAACTTGTGAAGGAGTATCCCTGGTACTACCTCACTCCATCGGTACACAAAATCTTATCCATGGAGCTGAGGTAATCAAGCATGCACTAGTGTCAATAGGTGAATTATCGGAGGAAGCAGCTGAAGCGAAAAATAAAGATATAAAACAGTTTAGATTGCAACTGTTCGGTCACAAATAAATTATATTATTTAATAGTATAAATTTATTGATTTTAGTTAATCATTCTAGCATATCTAATTATAATTATAATTTTTCACATGAATTCATAGTTTTAAAATACTGTATCGGTTATTCAAGAATTCCCTTTTGTTGCTCTTTCTTCTTTTCTTATAATTTGTAACTGTTTTTATTTACTTGCAAAACTTAAGTTGTTAAAGAAGAATTATAATGTACACTTATTATTATCGTTTGAGCGTTTGGACAATAAAGTTGTGCCAACTAAAATTAAAGCCTTTTTTTGTTTGCTTTTTTATTTGTTTTAATCACACATAATTTTTGGCGACCGTGACAGGACTTGTTACAAGAATATTAAGAACATTTTAATAATTAGTAACAAGTTCCTAATAAAATTGGAAATTAATTTTAAATTAAAGGCATTTTATGCCCAACAAAAAATAATAGTAATTAAAACATTAAGGAAGCCCATACTAAAAATATCAAATCAAATTCAGGAACATCATCATCGTCATCGCTTGTAAACCAACAGCTTAGTTCACCACATAATCGTCGTCGCTACTGGAATTTTCATCATCGGTCTCTTCATCGTCTAGAACACACGCAATCATCATCATCGCCTTAACAACATCATCATCGCAGTCGTTACATTTGTATCAATCATCATTTCTTCGCTGCTGTGTAGATTAGTTACACACAATCATAAAAATCATCAACGTCATTTGCTAGTCGTCGCCCTCTGCCGCAGTTTTTGTTCATATACGCAGTAAGTTATCATTATTACCAAACAACAACATTCAACTCTTCGTCATTAAATCAAGTAAGTGAAATCATTTAAATTCTCTTTCGTTGTCGCTCACATTATTTGTTTTCTTCATACATACATACTCACATAACAATAAGTTAAAATTAGTGTTAGCATTTATACCAGTGTTGGGTCTTTTAACAACGTTCGGTACCTTTTTAACAACGTTTGGTCCTTTTTATAAAAACTTTTGGTGTTCATCATTAATCATTAGAAAATCAAAATTTTTTGCGATTTATTGGAATCTTTCTAAAATAATTTCGTGAAAACCGTGAGAACTACAAAAAACGGAAACATGAACAACGAGAAAACCGAAGCTGGAGCCAACACACTTGCTTCTTTAAAACAACAACGCTCAACCATGAAAAGGAATATAACGCAAGTGAAAACAAAAATCGAGAAAGACGGTGCCTCATCAGATTTTACGATTCTTGAATGCAGACTTCAGATACTGGAATCATATTTTAAGCAAGTTAGCCACATTCAGTCACAAATTGAGAAGTTAGACGAGTCCGATAATAATCGATCTGACATTGAAGAACTTTTTATTTCTGCTAAGGCACCATTGGTAAGTTTTATGAATAAAAACCGTACTTCTAGTGATGTCGAGCAAAGCTTTTTAAATGCAACCCAATCGTTAATACCACATCAACATCGTTTGCCTCAAATTAAATTACCCAAGTTCGACGGAAAGTACTCGGAATTTTCTCGGTTTTTTAGCACGTTTAATACATTGGTACATAACGAATCTAATATTCCTACAATAGATAAATTCAATTATCTTCTTGATTGTTTGTCGGGCCAAGCATTGGCACTTATAGCTCCCTTTCAAGTTATTGAAATGAATTACCAGAAGGCCTTAGACAGTCTTAAAGAGCGATATGATAATAAGTCCTTAATATTTATCGATCATATCAATTCACTGTTTTCAATATCACCTATGACTAAACCAAGTGCTTCTTCATTACGTTCAATTCTCGATAATGTTAATGCTCTACGCAGCTCTTTGCTCTCATTGGGTTCAGAACTAGATATAATGAACGCTTTCATCATACATATAGTTTTAGCGAAAATTGATGAAGAGTCAAAAAAGGTTTATGACGAAAAACAAGACTTTAAGTCCTTGCCATCATGGGATCAGTGCCTCGCAATTCTGGGCCGTCGTTGTCAATTTTTAGAAAGCCGTAACGCAGAAGTAGATTCATTTCAAGCTCGTGATAGCAGATCTAAGCAGGTGTCTAAACATACAGGGTCATCTCTTGTTGTGGCAAGCACACTTTGTGAGTATTGTAAATCTAAAGAACATTATGTTGGAAGCTGTTCCAGTTACCTTTCACTACCAACATCACGTCGCTTCGATTTCGTTAAAACCTCAAAACTATGTATAAACTGCCTTAGAAAAGGCCATTTAGTTTCCCAATGCCCCTCGAAATCTCGATGTCGCACTTGTAGAGTTTCACATCACACATCACTACATCATTCAAGCTTAAAACTAGCAAATAATTCACATACTTCTTCATATCAACACCATTCTCCTTTGAATTCATCATTTCAACACAACTCTTCTTCGCATTTGTCGGCTCAACACCCACATTCCTCATCGCTTCAACCTACATTTTTATCGTCGAACCAATCATCAGTGCCAACACAGGCTAACACAGCTTCATCTCATTTAACTAAATTTTCTTCATTTGCGACACGCAGCTGTCGGATTAATTTGCTCCCTACAGCTATAGTTTTTGTAAAAGATTCGTTTGGCAATTTTCAACCTTTTCGAGCTTTACTTGATTCTTGTTCAGAGGTCAATTTGATTACACAGGAAGCTGTTAGTCGTCTTCGTTTAAAGCAAAATAAAAAACCTCAAGAAATTTCTGGTATTTCTAATATTCGTACGCAACTAAAACATATTGTTACAGCTACAATTAAATCGCGTGTTTCTGAATTTGAATGGACATCATGTTTTTTGGTCACAAAATCAATTTCATCTCAACATCCATCTGAACAAATTCGAGTATCAAATTGGAGTGTCCCAATTGGTATTGAACTGGCAGACCCACAATTTCATGTATCTCAGCGAATCGATATTTTAATAAGTTCAGAAATTTTCTTTGAATTACTCCTCGAGGGCAAAATTTCTCTAGGAAGTGGACTACCCTGTCTCATAAATACGTCTCTAGGATGGGTTGTTGGAGGAAGTGTAAACGCTAAACGCCCTCGACGTTCATTATCATGTAATATTATTACAAAGAGCGAAAATTTGGATTCGCTGCTAAAATCGTTCTGGGAAATTGAAGAATTTAACCAACGTTCACCTATTTTTACTGAAGAAGAGCAACAGTGTGAAGAGCATTTTATACAAAATACTATATTTGATCCTAGTGGAAGAATCCAAGTTCGTTTGCCCATTAAGCCATCTATAAAGCAACTTGGTAGCTCAATAGAAACGGCTCGAAGGCGATTTTTCTATTTAGAAAAACGATTCTCAAAGGACGAAAACTTACGGAAAATGTATTCGGATTTCATGGACGAATATATTCAACTTAGTCATATGTCACCCATTAGTTTTGATGGCTTGAATTCTTTACATTATGTTATACCTCATCATCCTGTTTTTCGCCCTCTAAGTACCACTACAAAATTAAGAGTGGTCTTTGACGCCTCGTGTCGTACATTAACCAATATTTCATTGAATGAATCGTTAATGGTAGGCCCAACCATACAACAGGAGCTAATAATTACTCTTTTATCTTTTCGATTAAATAAATTAGCTCTGTCAGCTGACATTTGTAAAATGTACAGACAATTTTTAGTAGACAAAAGAGATCGTAACTTTCAGCTTATATTATGGAGAAAAAACATTGCTGATCCACTAATTCTATACAAATTGAATACTGTGACTTACGGCACATCAGCTGCGCCATTCCTTGCTGTAAGAAGTTTGTTTTTTATCGCAGATTTTTACAAAGATGAATTCCCTGTTGGCTCTGAAACCCTTAGGCAAGATTTATATGTCGACGATTTGCTGACGGGGGCAGACAATTTTAATGACCTGTCCACTAAGAAACATGAATTGATGGAAATTTTACACAAGGCCGGTATGGAATTGTCAAAGTGGAATTCCAATTGCCCAAATATTGCTCCTTGCGAGGGGGAAATGCATTTAAAAACAAACGACGAGTATATAACAAAGGCTCTTGGTATGTCATGGAAACCTAAGCATGACCTTTTTTGTTTTCGTTTTGATTTTCAAGCTATTGGAGTTCCAACAAAAAGAACAGTATTGTCAGCAGTAGCAAAAATTTTTGATGTCCTGGGTTTATTAAGTCCTATAGTCATTTCGTGCAAAATTTTAATTCAAGAAATGTGGAGGCAAAAAATAGATTGGGATGAGCCACTTAACGCACGTTTGTCAAATCGATGGAAACAAATCGAAAAGAGTCTTCCTGAAATTACAAAAATTGAATTACCTAGATTTGTAGGAACATCTCCACAGAAATTATTTGATATACATGGATTTGCTGATGCCTCTCAATTGGCATACGGTTGTTGTCTCTACATACGTGTGGCATATAAGGAAAACTTCAAATCAACTTTGCTCATAGCAAAATCAAAGGTAGCTCCAGTTGTTCATCAGTCCTTGCCTCGTTTGGAGTTATGCGCTGCCTTACTTTTAAGTCGAACTTGGGATAAAATAAAATCAAAATTTAGTCATCTTAACTATCGAATTTTCTTTTGGTCAGATTCAAAAATTGTGTTAAAATGGCTTGCAAATCACTCATCGTCTTATGTTTGCTTCGTCGCCAATCGTGTTTCGGAAATACAGAACATAACTCATAATATTTCATGGATGTACGTGCCTTCGAAACAAAACCCAGCAGATGTGGTTTCTAGAGGCTGTCTTGCAAATAATCTTGTAAATACAATATGGTTTTCTGGTCCTATATTTCTGTCAGAGTCAGAAGCAAGGTGGCCCAAAGACAACATTGAAAATGCAGAACTACCACAGCAAGAAATGAGGAAGGTTGTTCTCAAACTTACTATCATCACAGAATCAATCATTGATCAATTAATTTCTCAACATTCATCGTATCCTCGAATTCTTCGTATCATCGCTTATGTTCATCGTGTCTTCTACAAAATAAATCGAAATCAGGTTTTAACGTATGAGGAACTACAATCATCATTTTATAGAATTATACATCACATTCAACAAACAGCATATCAAGAAGAAACAGATTTGCTCAAAAAGGGAGAAGGTTTAAGGCCATGTCTTCAAAAGCTCACACCCTTTTTGGACAGGGTACAATGCGGCAGTTCAATATTAATTATCATTCGTGAAGGTGGGCGACTAGCAAATACATCATTGTCGTTTGAAACAAAATTTCCTGCGCTTCTACCAAAAGATCATCGATTTACAAAACTTTTCGTCGAATATCTTCATCGAAAACACCTACATGCTGGTCCCAAAGCACTTATGGGAATTCTTCGCGAGAAAGTCTGGATAGTTAATGCAAGAGAAGTTGTTAGAAAGGTTGTTCGGAACTGCGTGCATTGCTTCAAATACAATCCAAGATTACTGCAGCAAATTATGGGCGATCTTCCTGCAGATCGATTTAAGGCCCAACGTCCCTTCCTCATTTCGGGTATAGACTTTTGTGGTCCATTTTACACTTCTTATCGAATTCAGCGAAAACCCCCTTATAAAACTTATGTCGCAATTTTCGTTTGTTTCTCGTCCAAAGCCGTTCATATTGAATTAGTTTCAGATCTTTCAACTAATACATTTCTTTTATGTTTAAAAAGGTTCATTGGCCGACGAGGCATTCCGCAAAAGCTCTATTGCGATAACGCAACAAATTTTGTTGGAGCCAGCACTAAACTTCAAGAGTTTAAACAACGATTCTTCGAGGAGGCTAATACCAAGAAGCTTATGAATTTTAGCACTGAAACTGGTTTTAAATTTTCGTTCATCCCTCCTCGCTCTCCACACTTTGGTGGACTGTGGGAATCCGCCGTAAAATCGACAAAGCAGCTCCTAGTAAAAAACATGTCTCAAGCTGGCCTAACATATGAAGAGTTTCAAACAATCCTTGTCGAAGTTGAAGCTATACTAAATTCCCGACCACTGGCACCCAGATCTGATGATCCAAACGATGGTGAAGCGTTGACCCCTGCCCATTTACTAATTGGCTCATCTTTGTTGGCGCTTCCAGATGAAAATGTTAAAGACCACAGTAACATCACCTACCTGAAGAAATGGCAGCTTGTGACGTATCTCAAACAACAATTTTGGCTACAATGGGTCCGTGACTACGTTTTAAGTCTACAACAAAAATGCAAGTGGTTCAAGTCTAGAGAAAACGTGAAGGAAGGCGCTCTTGTCATCATCCATGAAGATAATATACCTCCACAACAGTGGCTCCTCGCTCGTATCGTGAAAGCAATTCCTGGTCGTGACGGCAGAGTCCGAGTTGTAGATGTTAAGACGACTAAAGGCATATTTCGACGCTCTATCCACAAAATTGCTCCCTTACCAATAGACGAAGCTGATTGAAAGTGGACTTTCAATGGGCCGGAGTATGTTCGGTCACAAATGTATTATATTATTTAATAGTATAAATTTATTGAATTTAGTTAATCATTCTAGCATATCTAATTATAATTATAATTTTTCACATGAATTCATAGTTTTAAAATACTGTATCGGTTATTCAAGAATTCCCTTTTGTTGCTCTTTCTTCTTTTCTTATAATTTGTAACTGTTTTTATTTACTTGCAAAACTTAAGTTGTTAAAGAAGAATTATAATGTACACTTATTATTATCGTTTGAGCGTTTGGACAATAAAGTTGTGCCAACTAAAATTAAAGCCTTTTTTTGTTTGCTTTTTTATTTGTTTTAATCACACAGCAACATACAAGAAAAATATCGCGCATAGATACAAATACGGATCTTTTAATTCGCATCTTTTTAAGTTCAGATCCATTTATTTCTGGAGCCCGAAACTTACCAACAGAAAAAAGAAGTAGTTTAAGTCAAGGAGTTTTAAATTTGCTTAATATTTAATATATATTACTACTATTTTACTTTATTGCCTTATATTACTTAATAGTACCCTATATTACATTATTTAACTTTGTTTAACTTTTTAATTTAGTTCTTTTCTGTGCATAATTCGAAGAATTAAAATCAAATAAAAATTTACAAAACTTGTTTAAAACAACCAAATTTTCATATTAAAATACTTTATTTCAAACATTTTTAAAACAGATCTATAAGCCAATTAACCCTTAAAAGATCAAATGATTACTGTGGCTACAGTTGTCAAAATTTCTTCGTAAAAATTTACCAACTTTAAGTACTGACCTGAAAAATTTTGAAAAACCTAGCTTTTTTAGTTTTGTAGTTATTGATCTTTGGCCGCTTTTCCATTTAAGGGAAACCACTGTGCTTTGGTCCTTTTAAAGTAATAAACACATAAAATGTAAATGCCACTATTTTAAATGATAACAAACCAATAACAATTCAAAAAAATTGACTAAAAATATTTTAAATATTATTAATTTATGTAATTTGTAACTTCATATATGTATGTACACAAAAAAATATATATAAATAAAGTACTGTATATTTTTTTCTTTTAAACGGTAGGGCATGTAATATAAACATGCAAACACAAACATACATACACGAAAATAAAAACAAACCAAAATAAAAAAGTAAACAAAACAAATATGAATAAGAAAAGTATGACTAGCACTTCAAGTGACTGGTGCCAATTGATATGGGTCACTAGAAAGCATGTTAAAATTAATATATGACATTGCATTTGTAATAAGAATAGAAGCAATTTTGTAAACAAATATCTTAAATAGGACAATCAGTTAACACAGAGTAGAAAAAAAAGAATAACATAGAATAGGAGAAATAGAATAAGAAAACACAAAATTAAAATAGTACATAAGCTGATACAAAATAAAATAAAGTTAGAAATAATTCCGACTCTAAAAACAGTTGTTCTTATTTTCTCAAGAAAACTTCGGCAATTAAATAAATTAAGAATCCTATGGGAATTTAGTACCACAAAAGAAACACAACTACATTACATGACTCAACAGCAATCAAAGAGAACACTAAAGACATTACATGGCGATCCTGCGGACAAACCTGTAGATGTAATCCTGTGGACATAACTATATTTTTCACATATTTTTTCCTCCCTCTATTTTACTTAATTCAAATAAATATATGGATGAAATAGAGACCACAAAACAAGATATTGACCAACTTTTACAGAAGTGGGAAAGGATGCTAGAAGAAAAGTACATACCACAGCCTATTGTCCCAGCTAAAAAAGAGGTCCCGAAATACGCCGCAAAACTGAAAAAAATATTCCGATTAAGGTAGGTATTCCTATCTGCATAAAACTAAGATACCTAATGTAGAAACCCCTAAAAAGAAGGCAATATGGGCGATACAACAAAAGAAAAGAGGCGGGAAAGCTTACCGAAGGTTCCATTTAACCGGCAACAGGCAAGAAAAATCCAAAATCTTAGATTAAATCCGGTCAATAAAGAAAACGAAATGGAGAATATTTTCTTTCTTTTTTTATTATGTTAAATAGTTAACACAATAAATATACATAATAGTAAAATTAAATAAAGAGTACATAGGGTTTCAATATAGTTACATTTCAACATGGGTGGATGGTTTTCAAAAGAAGCCATCATTGTAAATAAAAATAATAAAGGAGTTCCGTCAGTGACTCAAGATCATATGCAACAGATAATTTTGATCCTTCTAGTTTTACTGGTGTTACGAAAACTAAACGAATATTATAAGGATTATATGAAGAAAAAAGCGCTCAAATTCAATAACACAGTAGAAAATGTTTAACATATGGATAACAAGAATTTGAAGAAGAGCCCCAATAGAAATTATACAAAAAATTATATAATAAATGTTTTAAAAACGGTAGAGGAATCAAAATTCATTGTATTAAAGAATGAGGGCTAAACCCTAGAAGACATTATTGAGATTGAAAGGAAAATTTTTAACTATTTGAAAAAAAAAGAAGTTGAAAACATGGCGTCTTTTAGCATTCTTGACGCGTCCAAAATAGTACCAGAGTTCAATGGTGACATCGGACAAATGAGTAACTTCATAGGGATAATAGAATCCCATGCTGAAACGCTAAAGGATAGTACAGAGGTTAGTAAGCTAATCAAATATATTCTAGCTACCAAATTAACAGACAAAGTAAGTTAATTTCAGAAGAAACACCAAATTCTCTTGAAACTTTCAAACGCATTCTTAGGAAAATATTTTTACCCAGGAAATCACTATTTTCAGTTCATAATGAGTTATCGAAGCAGACACAAGGAAATAATTCGGTAACACAATTCACCAACAAGATAAATCGCTGATAGCCTGTCTCCATGAATTACAGATCACAAAATTAGGTTCCCAAAGCAGAGAGACAGTCATTTAGATAAACGATCAAGTTGCGCTTAGTACCTTGAAAAATGGTTTGAATGAACCTCACAGAGCCACTCTTTTGGCTGCTAGACCAAAAATTCTAAATGAAGCAATCCAAATAGCTTCTGAAGTAGTGTCACATCCAAATTCTAAAATGCATTTCAATAGGAATGGAAAATCTTTAAATAACAGAAAATCTCGCGATAATAATAACGGATGACTTTAACATTGATACTTACAATAGAAATGGTAGTTACAGCCAAGATAATCATTAGAGGAATTTGAATAGTTCGCATAGGAGTAATTTTCATAATAACAATTTCCCAAGAAATAACTACAACAACAAACAGGCAAATGGAAATAATAGAAATAGAATTCAAAAAAGGGTATATGTTACTAAGAAACATGGAAATGAAATGAACCCCTGCAATCCTCAAGAGTAAATTTGACAGAAGATGTAGGGGAATTAAAAAAATTGAAAGAATATACATTAACAACCTACAATTCACACACTGATGCACCGCATTTTGTAACATTAAAACGGATGAAGGAAATTTTATAAGACCTTTGATAAACACAGGTGCAGATGTCTAAATATGCAAAGAAAACACAAAATCGGCAACAATATTTTTATTGGTAACACAATAATTCTGAAATGTGGAACAATGCATCAAACGAGGAGGTACAAATATCACAATTGGATTTGCGAATAAAAGCCTTATCCCATTACAACATTCGGTATAAAAAAACAGAATGTAAACAAAATTCTAGATAGGAAAAATTAATAAAATTACTGAGTATAGATACAGTCGATTTTACAGCTAGGAAAACAGTAGAAAAGATATGTAGATAATTTCAAGACATTTTTCATTTGGAAGGAGATCACAGCAAATAATTTCTACCAATAAAGACTGCAAACTGTAGACGATACCCCAGTCTACACTCCAAATTATAGACTACCACAGTCACAGCAGGAAGAAATCAAAATTAATCAAAATTAATGGAAATTAATGGAAGAAGACTTAATTGAACCATCTGTCTGTCCTTATAATTCTGCAATACTTTTAGTTCCAAAGAAAAGTGATAAAAACGAAAAGAAATGGAGACTAGTTACCGACTAGCGGCAGTTGAATAAGAAATTGGTTAACGACAAATTTCCGTTAACACAATTAGATGATGTGTTGGATAAGATTGAAAGAACAAAATATTTGTCAACATTGGATATGACAAGTTCTTTTCACCAAATAGAATTAGAACCCACATCCAGACCACTTACTGCATTCTCCACAAACAATGGACTCTATCAATTTAAAAGACTGCCTTTTGGTCTCAAAATATCTTCCAACAGTTTTCAAGGGATGCTAACAACCGGACTAGATTCAAATTCTTGTATATACTTAGACGACATAACTGTTTTTTATGTTTCTTGCAACACCATAATGATAACTTAACAAAGGTTTTTCAAAAGTTAAGGTGTCACAACCTAAAATTATAACAAATAAATGCAATTTATTTGAAACCAGAAGTAGTTTATCTAGGACATCTTATCACGGATAAAGGAATAATGACTGACCCAAATAAGAGTAAGGCACTTGTAACCTACCCAATCCCGAAAAACGCAGATGTCACAAGAAGGTTCGTAGCTTTCTACAATTATTAAAGACGTTTCGTTAAAAATTTTGCTCAAATAGCTAAACCTCTCAAAATATTACTAAAGAAGAACCAGAAATTTGTTTGGACAGAAAATTGCCAAAAGTCTTTCGAAATGTTAAAATCTATTGTAACGAATCCACCAATATTGCAATACCCCGACTTTGATAAGGAATCCATCCTCACCACTGACGCATCAGATTTTACGTTAAAAGCAATACTTTTACAAAGTGAAATAAATAGTGATTTACCAATTTCATACGCATGCCGTTCTCTTAATAAGCATAAAACTAATAAGCCAGTAATAGAAAAAAACTCTTATCGGTAGAAAATTCAAAGTGGTGACTGACAATAGACCACTAGTATCATTGTCTACGCACAAAAACCCTTCATCCGGACTAACGAGAATTAGACAAGGGAAGATAAATACTAATTCCGATGCATTATCAAGAATCAAAATGGATTCCAATCATTTGAAGGAGATGATGCCAAAACCGATAAATATAATGACTAGACATATTGCTGAGAATTTGAGAAGGAACAGTAATAAAAGTAGTACTGCAACGATAGAAGATGAGAATGAAAAAGAAGGAAATACCTATGACACAGAGACTGTACACCTCTATATGTGGAATAGCATTTCGTTTTCACATATAAAAGGGTACCCAAGATTAAAATTTTATGTATATAAAGTAAATAAAAGCATGCCAAATGTTGAAATAACGTCACAGTATCTGGTAATAAAAAGGCATACTCGAATGTAAGTTCAGTTTTGCAGAAGTTAACTAAGGTTTTATGGGATATCGAATATTAATAATAACGCTAGCGAAGGATAATGAAATATTTAAATATATACAAAGGAAGAAAAGTTAATTAAAATATATAGAAGCATGCAGAACAAGAATAAAAATAGGCAGAGACCTATAGAAATTATATTGTTTAAACAACCAGAAATAATTATGAAAAAGGACAGACAAAAGGAATTATAAGGGATTATCATGAAACTCCATATGGCGGACACGCGGGAGTACGTAGAACATATGAAAAAATATGTATAAGATGGTTAAACATTTTATCAGTCATTGCGAATCTTGTAAAAGAAATAAAATTATTAGACATACGAAGGCACCATTTCAGATTACTAATACACCTATAAGACCGTTTCAGGTAACATAACACAAGACGCCGTAGGCCTATTGAGTGTCAAACGGATATATTAACTGAGCAATATGAACTAACATTGACATATTCCCAATAGAAACTAAAGAAGCATCGGAAATAGGTGAATTAGTAGAGAAGTTTATATTAAAATATGGAAGTTTTAACATTATAAAGACAGCCAGAGGAACTGAATTTGTCAATGAACTTTTTAAAAATTTGTACACTTATGAAAATTATACATGTAACTTCTACCGCGTACCATCACGAGACATTAGGTAGTATTGAAAGAAAAACCCTACAAACATTAAATTTTAACTTATTTTTTACTTAATTAAATAACAAAAACTGCAAAAATAAGAGCCCATAAAAAATCGCTGAAGAATATTTTTTGACGTTTTTAATACACAGGTTTTTTAAAACTTCTATTTCATGTAGACTTTTAGTGATGTGGCCCTCATCTGCCCACAACGCCTTATGCATAAAATTGTAGGTTTTTTATTCCTCTTTAAATTAAAAAATATTGTGGCCGCGGGGTTTTCCATATTTTCGCATATGGGTGTGATTTACATAGTCATCCGACGAAAAATTGTGAATCGCATTTTGTTTTGTACTATTTTTTTTTTTTAAGAATATGAGTAAAGTGAAATTAATTTTTGTTATTTTAAAATTTATATCGCAATTTTATGGTATTTGATTTACAGTTATGAATAAAGAGAAACATTTTATTAAAAAAAATTGTTGTTTTAAACTTTATATTGCAATTTTAAGGTATTTGACTTTTAGTTTAAGTGAAGCTTACTCATTGCATTTGAAAAGCGTCAAAACAAAGGTCAAATTGTATTTCTTATAATAAATTGTTTTCGTGATAGTGATAAAAGTTTCAAAAATATCAATATGGAAATTAAAATAGAAAGTTTATTCTGTCAGTGCAAATTTTCTAGAATGTATGTGCTTGATATTTGGAGTAGTACAGGTGGTAATTGTCATTCGAAAGCAAACAAAATATTTCAAATTAAGGAGGAAAAATTTGATGCAGAAAAAACTAAATTCCACCTTAGCAATTTAACAAAAGTTCTAAAAAGCCTTTGTAAGCGGATTGGTAAGCTTTGGACGAAAAATCATCGAAGCAAATTAATTATTTTGACGGAACATAAAAAATAGTTTAAAGGTTTTAAAACTAGAAGCAAAATCCCTTGAAAAAGAACACCCTGCACCTAGCCAAAGCGTGGTCTTCCTGCTAAGGATTTTTTAAAGTGTTAAGATAGAACAAAGAGGCGTAAAATGTCTAAAATTAGTCAAGTTGATAATTCTTTAACCGAAGTTTTACAAAACCGCAACTTTCCCGCGATACCCAATGTGGTTCTTTTCGTTGAAACAAGACTTACTAAGCGACAGTGCTAAACTATAAAAGATTTTGTGAATAAAAAAATATGTAAAAATTTCTCCCAGGCTATAAAGGGATCTTGGCAGCTAAGAAAACTTGTTATCCAAGCACAGAACACATTACTGTTACAGACTCGAGTACAGAGGTCGATCTACAAGTTCTCCTTGATGATACGGCTAATCGAATTGTGCAATTGCAAGCTCAAGTTCTTGATGAAGCATTAGGCCCAGGAGAAAAACACTTAAACTGATTGAAAAATCGGGATTCGATGGCTATACAATTAAAGCAGAATTCGAATAGTATCATGACAGTTCCCTCTTTGTGACATCCTACTGTCATTTGGAAAAACCGGCGCCCGTCATCCACTCGTTATTGCAGGCCGTTGAGGTTTTAATTTAAAAAAGAAACTTCGCAACTGTGTTCAAATAAGGAACGTTATTTTAAATCGAAAATTATTGCACTTTCTCCCACCGAAATAAATAAAACAAAACAAAAATTACATATAAAAATGACCTTGGTTGACGGTAAAGTTTGTAACGATCTAACGGAAACTTCTTCTGCAAAAATGTGACATTTGGTGCCTTACCTACAGAAATGAATGACATTGAAAAATGCCTCGAGAAAAAAGTAGATGAAGGTCGTTACGAATTCGGACCGTCACTATTACATGCCAACATACGATTTTTTTCGTACAAATTAGAGCTAAAATATGGAAGACCAGTAAGAACGAAAATTCATGTGTTTTGAAGAGAAAACAATTTATCGTCGTTGACGACGATTTCGAGCCGAAATGGGACTTTTGGAATCGATAAAGCTATTTTTAGATATGCCTCAATTCACCTAGCTATAAATTCTAGATTGCAAATTGATGCCGAAAAGTTTGAGGAATATGCTGTAGAGACAGCAAGAAAACTTGTGAAGGAGTATCCCTGGCACTACCTTCCTCCATCGGTACACAAAATTCTTATCCATGGAGCTGAGGTAATCAAGCATGCACTAGTGTCAATAGGTGCATTATCAGAGGAAGCAGCTGAAGCGAAAAATAAGGATATAAAATAGTTTAGATTGCAACATACACGAAAAATATCGCGCATAGATACAAATACAGATCTTTTAAATCACCTCTTTTTTAGTTCAGATAAATTTATTTCTGGAGCCCGAAACTTACCAACAAAGAAAAGAAGTAGTTTAAGTCAAGGATTCTTAAATTTGCTTAATATTTGATATATATTATTACTATTTTACTTTATTGCCTTATATTACTTAATATAGGGCAAATTGTATTATCTAACTTTGTTTAACTTTTTAATTTAGTTTTTTTCTGTGTATAATTCGAAGAATTAAAATTAAATAAAAATTTACAAAACTTGTTTAAAACAACCAAATTTTCATATTAAAATACTTTATTTCAAACATTGTTAAAACAGATCTATAAGCCAATAAACCCTTAAAAGATCAAATGGTTACTGTGGCTACAGTTGTTAATAAATTTTCATAAAAATTTGCCAACTTTAAGTTCTGACCTGAAAAATTTTGTTTTGGAGTTATTGATCTTTGGCCGCTTTTCCATTGTGCATTAGCCCTTTTAAAGTAATAAAAGCATTTTAAAAGATAACAAACCAATAACAATTCACAAAAATAGATTAAATAAATTTTAAATATTATTAATTTATGATTTTGTAACTTCATATATGTATGTACACAAAAAAATATATATACAAAATAAAATACTGTATATATTTATTCTTTTAAACGGTAGGGCATGTAATATAAACATGCATACACTAACATACATACATGAAAATAAAAACAAACCAAAATAAAAATAGAAAAGTAAACAAAACAAATATGTATAAGAAAAGTATGACTTGCACTTCAAGTGACTGGTGTTAATTGATATGGGTCACTAGAATGCGTGGTAAAATTAACATATGACATTGGATTTGTAATAAGAATATAAGCAATTTTGTAAACAAATAACTTTAAAGCTACCCATACACGACATGTTTTTTACATCTGACTTTTTAACTGTGTTTGTCATATGTAATTCTGCATGTGTGTCACAGAAGACTTTTAATATTTGGTCACAAACATTCATGTATAATTACGTCAGACATAATTATTATTTGCTTACAACAGCTGTTCAAATGATCTTTTTTCACTGTACAGATATCTAAGCCGTCCAGTTTCAAATTGGCTTGTAGTCGTCTTTAAATATTTATGCCTGCGTTACGGAATTACTGAAGACTTGTCAATTTTAATAATTTCATTTTACTCCAAATATGAACAAGATCAGTTTGCATTAAATAATGATACCACTGTTGCCGTTTGGTATAATTTTGTTATATTAGGCCAAATTTTCGTAAATTTTGGTACTGACACTAATAAAACTGAAAGAGTACTTGTTTCATTATTTGAGGTAAGAATCTCTTTTAAGATGTCAACCTTTCTTAATATATCAATTCCATTTTAATAACAAAGGTTACCTTGCAATGCATTTAAAATTCCATATAAAAAATTAGCTTAAAATAAGCAAAAAACAAACTTTGCTGCAGATCATTGATTCTTGCAAAAATTCTTTCCGACGGTAAAGTATTATGAACTGCATTTCGTACGGAAAACTAAGCATTCTGTGTAAACTTGCAAAAAAATTATTAGCAACTTGAGTTATTTCGCTTGAAAAATTTAACAATAATTTGAAGTTTTAAGCAAATAAGGCTCAAATTTGTCTTTAATAACAGTATTTTTATAATAGTTAGTGTAGTTAATTATATCGAAACTAAATCTTTCAACGAAAAAGTTAAAACGGATTTATTAAAAAATCGTACTTTAACTAATTTTATTGAATGTCGAGACCATGCACTTTTCCATACCGAAATATTAGTATGGAGTCCTAATTTAAATCCTCATGAATATCATCGGTATGAAATTTTTCTCATACGTTTTTTTGTTCTTTTTTTTCGATTTGTTCAGTAAATTAGTTTGTTGCCTTCTTATTTTTCCGGAAATATGGAATAAAATTATTTATTATATTTTGTATAATGTAACTTTTTCGAAGGAAAAGCGTAACTTTTTCTTGGCTTTCTCTAGCAACACTGAATGATACAGAATTTACATAATTGTTATCAAATACTTAAAAGAAAATTCAGATTTTGTTCATATGAAATATTACCATCAGCCGGCTAATGCTAACGCCAATGGTCAACCGCTTTTGATTGTTTTCACTTACCAGTTCAAAATGAACTGCCTTTGTCTCAGTTTTTTTGTAATACATCCATATCGGTCCAAAATAATCAACACCTGTATTAATGAATGGCATTTTTGCACAGTTGATCTTGCAATGGATTTCCCTTTGATCGGCCAAAACCGTTGTCTAACGATTCCTAGTAAGGCTTGTGGACTGCAGTGCTTGTTTTCTTCGTGGATTGATTTAAATAAAAGCTTAACTAATGCATCATTGTACGGAAGAATGATCGGATGTTTTGAATCGTAGGGTAGGGCTGACTCCTCCAATCGTCCTCCCAATAGCAAGATGCCTTTTTTATCAATAAATGGAGTTAAACTGAGAATTGGACTTGTTTTAGCGACTTCTTGATGTTTATTTAATTGCTTGATTTCATTCAAAAAATCATAACCTTGAATGGCACGTACAATAACTTTTAAGGCAGAATTAGCCGACCGTTGAAATCGTAAATGTAATGTAAATGTAGCTATACAGTAAATGTAGTTGTTCTTATAGAATCTGTAAAAACGTGTCATGCGTTTTTGACATAAGCAAAAAATAAAATAAAACTGTGTCGTGTTTTGTCTTATTTTGTTTTTATTTTTTGTGTGCTTTTAAATTACAATTGATACCGAAGATTTGTTTATTAGTTTAAACTTCTTGCGTTTATGTAAACTTTACATAAATAGAAAGAAATCTCATAAACGCAAAGTGAGAAGGTGGGGTGTTAGACCAATAAACAAAGATTATATTATTGCTGGATACAATAAAAAAGTTTTTCGAGCAATAAAAAAAGTGATGAGCAACAGTTCTTTAAACATACTCGCATGTCTCGTGATTTATTTGAATTACTTTTAAGTATAGTTCGTGATGAACTTATTAAGCCACGACAACGGATTAGACCAGAAAAACGACTTTCAATTACCTTGTTGTAAGTACATAAATGTGGTTTTTAATATATGTATGTAAATATATGCATGTAGTTTGTTTATGCATACATATATATCAACTGCTTTTAGGTATTTGAGACATGGATGCTCCCTACAGTAGATTGCTTGGAGCCACCAGCTTGGCAAATCGACCATCCGAGCGTGTGAGACATTGTGGCGTTTATTGTCACCAATATATTTAAGCGAGCCAACAACATCCCAGTTTCAAGACATTGAAAAAGATTTCAATGCTTTATTAAATATGCCAAACTGTGTGGGCGCTATAGACGGCAAGCATGTAGCCATAAAGTGCCCTCCAAATTCTGGATCTATGTTTTATAATTACAAACAATATTTTAGTTTGGTGCTTATGGGAGTATGTGACGCAAAATATACTTTTACGTCAGTCAGCATGGGGAACTATGGTAGTCAAAGTGATGCTGGTACATAAATATTATAATTAAATGAATAATTAATGTTGTATTGATTATTGTTCTTACAGGAATATTTCGCCTATCACCGTTTGGACAATCCGTAATTTCTGGCAAATAAGCCTTTAAATTCACAGTGTCAAGACACTTTTCCGCATTTTTTTTGTTTGAGATGCTGCCTTCCCTTTGAAAAGCAATTTAATGCGACCTTATCCTGGAACAAATTTGGACGCAAATAAAAGGGTTTTCAATTACATGCTTTCTCGAGCTCGTCGGGTCATTGAAAATTGTTTCGGGATACTGTTCGCACGTTGGAGAGTCCTTTTAACCACACTTGAGATGTCGCCGGACAATGTGGATACCATTGCGCAGTACTTCACAATTTTATCATGCTAAATGTAAAAATGTATGTAACATTAAAAAAAGTCAGTCTAAAACTAGAAACTATCTTAAAGGCTAAAACATCAACAATTTAAACAAAAAAATTTAATTCACTCGTATAAAAAAATCAGTCTAAAACTATAAACTATCTTAAAGGCTAAAACAAACAAAAGAATATAAAAAATAAAGTATTATAAACATGTATATTACTCATCGGGTTCCAGGCTCATTTGCATCACCAAGGAGGTTACCCTCTGCATTGCAATTTTTTGCTTTGTTTGGCTCATACCCCTATTGTTGATACAATGATTTTTCCAAAACAACTAAGTGCATCATCTTCCTTACTTTTTTCAGTTTTTTTTTTCACACATTTTTGTGAAAGCATCCAGGACTCTAGCAAAATATTGGTCATCCGTAATTTCTGCCTGTCTTTTTCTTTTAGACACTGCCGGTGTTGTTGGTGAAGGATATATTGCCGCCAATGGCGTATCTGTCAACACATGCGGCAATGGTGGAGACTCAGATACTGGTAACTGAGCAGGCAATGTGGAAGTCATAGGCATTGAGGAATCATTATATTCTTTAAAAATGTTGTATGAACATCTCATTCTGAAAATAAAATTGTAAGAAACATTTGGATTATAAAAATATATGTAAATGCATATTAATGTCATCACTTACGGTCTCGGAACAATATAGGGCGTTATAAATTCCATTGTTTGCATTAGGGGCCATTGCGATACAAACTTGGCTCCACTACCTGAAGGTTAATTTTCCTGCCTTTTCTCCTTCGCAAATCTGTCCCGGAAGCATGACCATCTCTTCTGGCACAATTCTTCTGCAATAATTTTATTTGATTTTTTGAAATTTAACAATATTATTTTTCTTACCTGGGTATTCCATTTCTATAGCAATCTGCTTCCAAATCATCTTTTTTTCTGAATTCTTATATCCTGTAGAATGTTTATGATAAAGGCATTCATTCGCCTGAACAAGGTTTATTAATTTTTCGTCGTCCATTATTTTTTTATTTTTCAGTTTATTAATAGATAAAAATTCAGCTGTTCAAACCAATGATGGTCACTTGTCAATTTTGTGTAAAAAGTACGTAAACATTTTAATCGTACTAAAAATTGTGTTGTATTGTAATAATGAAAAATATAACATTTGCATAAATTATACTCAGGCTAACAATTATACAAAACATTATATGTATATTATATTTAATTTAAAAAAAACTTTATAATTTATTTAAAATTTTATTGTGTATCATAAAATTTAACAACTAAAAGTTTAAATAAATAAGCACAAATAAGTACTTGAAAAGGGGTATTGTACTTTATTTCAATTAATGATAGTATTTACTATCACTGGTTACATCTGTCACGCAACCTCGTATTGAAATTCTATTTTCAGCAGGTCTAAACGTTACGGCTAAGTGACATTTCAGTCGGTTAAGCATTTGCATAGCTTTTGTATAACAAAAATGATCAGCTGACACGTCTACATTTCTACATTTACGGTTTGCTAAATGTACCTTTAGTGATGCGTCAAGTTCCTTTGTACTTAAAGCCTTCAGTTGCGACCTCGTTGAATATTTTTCGGATGTGTTTCTAACAAAGCGGAAGACATGTGATATTATTCGCTGTAGCTTCTTAAATGAACCCTTATGATTGATATCGTATATAAAACTGTAGTTGTCTGTAGTTATAAAACAATCGTTGAATTTTTCTTTCTTTCAGGATCAGAGGTAATTTGTAACTGTGGCCGATGAAACGCTTTTGGTCAACATTCTTGCCTTCCGTGTAAAAATAATGGTCCTAGAAACCATATGTGACTCTCTGAAAGTGCCTTTGCTGTCAAACCTCTTGAGAGAATGTCCGCTGGATTATCTTTAGATGAAACATGTCGCCATTGTTGTGGAAGGGTCAGTGTTTGAATCTCTGAGATCCTATTACGCACAAATGTATGAAAAGATGATGATTTCGATTGTATCCATGACAAGACAATCTAAATAAATTAATTAGCTACAATAAGAACAAATTCAAAATTAAACACAATTTAATAAATGCATGACTAACAATAATTTTGCAGTTCAACACCCGCTGCATTTACTTTAATGCGGAAATTATGAAAAGAATGACCTAATTATGATAATAATTGCAAGTGTTGCGATTTGATACATTTAGTAAAAAGTATGAAAAGAATGACCTAATTATTATGTTTAAATAATAATTGCAAGTGTTGCGATTTAGTTAAAATATTAAAATGCAGCGTTGAACAAATGATAAATCTAAATTATTACATAAAATAATAAGACAAATAACTTTAAATTAAGTACAATATATATGGATGAAATAGATACCACACAACAAAGATTGACCAACTTTTACAAAAGTGGGAAAGGTTGCTAGAAGAAAAGTACATACCACAGCCTTTTGTCCCAACTGAAAAAGAGGTCCCGAAATACGCCGCAAGACTGAAAAAAAAGATTCCGATCAAGGAATACCTAAAACGCCTGCAGAAAACTAAGATACCTAGTTTAGAAATCCCTAAGAAGGAGGCAACACTGGAGATACAACAAAATAAAAGAGGCGGCAAAGCAGTTAAGAGACGAAAACTGGTCGCTGAGGCTTATCGTGGGTTCCATTTAACCGACAAGAAGGAAGAGAAATCCAAAATCTTAGATAAAATCCGGTCAATAAAGAAAACGACATAGAGAATATTTTTTAAGTTTTTATTATGTCAAATAGTTAACATAATAAAATCACATAATAGTAAGATTAAATAAAGAGTACATAGGTTTTCAATATAGTTACATTTCAACATGGATAGATGGTTTTCAAAAGAAGCCATCATTGTAAATGAAAATATTAAAGGAGTTCTGTCAGTGACTCAAGATCATATGCAACATATAATTTTGATCCTTCTAGTTTTACTGGTGTTAGGAAAACTAAACGAATATTATAAGGATTATATGAAGTAAAAAGCGCTCAAATTCAATAACACAGTAGAAAATGTTTAACATATGGATAGATTAATAAGTATTTATAAGAATTTTTAAGAAAAGCCCCAATAGAAATTATACAAAAAATTATATAATAAATGTTTTAAAAACAGTAGAGGAATTAAAATTCATTGTAATAAAGATTGAGGGCTAAACGCTAGAAGACATAAATGAGATTGAAAGGAAAATTTTGAACTATTTGAAAAAAAATAAGTTGAAAACATGGCGTCGTTTAGATTCTTGACGCGTTCAAAATAGTACCAGAGTTCAATGGTGACATCAGACAAATAAGTTACTTCATAGGGATAATAGAATTCTATGCTGAAACGCTAAAGGATAGTACAGAGGATAGTAAGCTGATCAAATATATTCTAGCTACCAAATTAACAGACAAAGTACGTTAATTTCAGAAGAAACACCAAATTCTCTTGAAACTTTCAAACGCATTCTTAGGAAAATATTTGCACCCAGGAAATCACCATTTTTAGTTCATAATGAGTTATCGAAGCAGACACAAGGAAATAATTCGCCAACAAGCTAAATCGCTGGTAGCCTGTCTCAATGAATTACAGATCACAAAATTAGGTTCCCAAAGCAGAGAACCAGTCATTAAGATAAACGATCAAGTTGCGCTTAGTACCTTGAAAAATAGTTTGAATGAACCTCACAGAGCCACTGGTTTAGCTGCTCGACCCAAAAGTCTAAATGAAGCAATCCAAAAAGCTTCTGAAGTAGCGTCACATCCAAATTTTATAATGCATTTCAATAGAAATGGAAGATCTTTCAATAACAGAAAATCTCGCGATAATAATAACGGGTGACTTTAACATTGATACTTACAATAGAAATGGCAGTTACAACCAAGATAATCATTAGAGGAATATGAATAGTTCGCATAAGAGTAATTTCCATAATTACAATTTCCCAAGAAATAACTACAACAACAAACAGAGAAATATAAATAATAGAAATAGAATTCAAAAATGGTATATGTTACTAAGGAACAGGGAAACGAAATTAACACCTGCAATCCTCAAGAGTAAATTTGACAGAAGATGTAGGGGAATTAAAAAATTTAAAGAATATACATTGAAAACCACACACTGATGCACCGCATTTTGTAACATTTAAAACGGATGAAGGAAATTTTATAAGACTTTTGATAGACATAGGTGCAGATATTTAAATATGCAAATAAAGAAAAAAATCGGCAACAATATTTTTATTGCTAACACAATAATTCTGAAATGTGAAACAAAAGACATTTTGAATGCATCAAACGAGGAGGTACAAATATCACAATTGGATTTGCGTTTAAAAGCCTTATCCCATTACAACATTCGGTATAAAAAAACAGAATTTAGGGATAGTAAACAAAATTCTAGATAGGAAAAATTAATAAAATTGCTGAGTATAGATACAACCGATTCTACAGCTAGGAAAACAGTAGAAAAGATATGTAGATAATTTCAAGAGATTTTTCATTTGGAAGGAGATCACCTAACTGCAAATAATTTCTACCAACAAAGACTGCAAACTGTAGACGATACCCCAGTCTACACTCCAAATTATAGACGACCAAAGTCACAGCAGGAAGAAATCAAAACAAAAGTCCATAAATTAATGGAAGAAGTCTTAATTGAACCATCTGTCTATCCTTATAATTCTGCAGTACTTTTAGTTCCAAAGAAAAGTGATAAAAACGAAAAGAAATGGTGACTAGTTACCGACTACCGTCAGTTGAATAAGAAATTGGTTAACGACAAATATCCGTTAACACAATTGGATCATGTGTTGGATAAGATTGGAAGAACAAAATATTTGTCAACATTGGATATGACAAGTTCTTTTCACCAAATAGAATTAGAACCCATATCCAGACCACTTACTGCATTCTCCACAAACAATGGACCCTATTAATTTAAAAGACTGCCTTTTGGTCTCAAAATATCTTCCAACAGTTTTCAAGGGATGCAAACAACCGGACTAGATTCAACTGCTTTTATATACTAAGACGATATAACTGTTTTTGGATGTTCCCTGCAACACCATAATGATAATTTAACAAAGGTTTTTTAAAAGTTAAGTAGTAACAACCTTAAATTATAATAAATAAATGCTATTTATTTGAAACCAGAAGTAGTTTGTTTAGGACATCTTATCACGGATAAAGGAATAATGACTGACCCAAATAAGAGTAAGGCACTTGTAACCTACTCAATCCCGAAAAACGCAGATGTCACAAGAAGGTTCGTAGCTTTCTACAATTATTAAAGACGTTTCGTTAAAAATTTTGCTCAAATAGCGAAACCTCTCAAAATATTAATAAAGAAGAACCAGAAATTTGTTTGGACAGAAAATTGCCAAAAGTCTTTCGAAATGTTAAAATCTATTGTAACAAATCCACCAATATTGCAATACCCCGACTTTGATAAGGAATCCATCCTCACCACTGACGCATCAGATTTCGCGTTAGAAGCAATAATTTCACAATTTCATACGCATGCCGTAATCTTAATAAACATAAAACTCATAAACCGGTAATAAAAAAAGAACTTTTAGCGGTAGAAAATTCAAAGTGTTGACTGACCATAGACCACTAGAATTATTGTTTACCCACAAAAACTCTTCATTAAGACTAACGAGAATTAGACTAGATCTCATGTATTATGATTTCGAGATCATTTACAAACAAGGAAAGATAAATACTAATGCCGATGCATTATCAAGAATGAAAATGGATTCCAATGATTTAAAGGAGATGATGCCAAAATCGATAAATATAATAACTAGAAATATGACTGAGAATTTGAATAGGAAAAGTAATAAAAGTAGTACTACAACGATAGAAGATGAGAATGAAAAAGAAGAAAATACCTATGACACAGAGACTGTACACCTCTATATGTGGAATAGTATTTCGTTTTCACAGATAAAACGGTACCAAGATTAAAATTTGATGTAGATAAAGTAAATAAAAGCAAGCCAAATGTTGAAATTTTGGGAAATAACGTAACAGTATCTGGTAATGAAAACGCATACTCGAATTTAGGTTCAGTTTTGCAGAAGTTAACTAAGATCTTACGAGATAACCGAATATTTATAACAACGCTAGCGAAGGATGATAAAATAATTAAATATATAAAGAAAGAGAAGTTTATTAATATTAAATAATAGCATGTAGAACAAGAATAAAAATAGGCAGCGACCTATAGAAATTATATTGTTTAAACAACTAGAAAGAATTATGAAAAACGATACACAAAAAGAATTATAAGGGATTATCATGAAACTCCATATGGCGGACACGCGGGAGTACGTAGACCATATGGAAAAATATGTATAATATAGTTAAAGATTTAATCAGTCATTGCGAATCTTGTAAAAGAAATAAAATTAGTAGACACATGAAGCCACCATTTCAGATTACTAACACACCTACAAGATCATTTCAGGTAATACAATTAGACACCGTACGTCTATTAAGGATATCAAACGGATATATTAACCGAGCAATGTGAACTAACAAAGTACATTGACGCATTCCCAAAAGAAACTAAAGAAGCATCGGAAATAGGTAGAATATTAGTAAAGAGGTTTATATTAAAATATGCAAGTTTTCACATTATAAACTCAGACAGACAAACTGAATTTTTTAATGTACTTTTTAATAATTTGTACACTTATGAAAATTAAACATGTAACTTCTACCGCGTGCCATCACGTTAGGTAGTATTGAGTGAAATCATAGTCTTATATGTATACAGGCGTTATTTCACGAAGCAACACAATTGAGATGAATGGTTTCCATATTATACATTCGCGGTATAATACCACTTCACATACATCTACACATAATACATGGAAAATTAGCGTCAATGCCAACCAAACCCATGTCAGATGATAAATTTTACAATTATGAAGATTATTAACAAAATTAAAAATAAAATTAAAACATGCACATGAAATGACAAACAAAATCTTATTGAAATCAAAATAAAGCAAAAAATTACTAAAGATAAGAAATAAGAAATAATTCCGACTCTCAAAACAGTTTTTCTTATTTTCTCAAGAAAACTTCGGCAATTAACCCTTATCGGACGCGACTTTTCACACGTTTGATTCCCACCAGGTTGTAGTTATTTTTAACAAATATGAAAAAAAACAATAGTATGTTATTATACATTTATATTCATTTCTTTTCAGTTTTGTTACAAATTATTTATTTTTTGTACAACTACTACATGTCTGAGTTTCTGATAATTATTTATATACTTGTAAGGTATGGTATTTTTTGAAGCAATCTCCAACATGAAGAAATGGTTTTCTCTAGGAACTATAACTCTTCTTTTCTTAGAAAATAACGAAGCGTTATTGCTAAACTCATCACTAGAGCTAAAATCACTTTCAGAAATTTCTTTGATATTTATAATATTTTCTTTATTCATTTTATGGGCAAAAATTAAATTCAGACATTAAAAAAAAGAATTGAAAGTTTATTGCACAAGTTAAATGCTCTGCTGATAACGACAAACTGAAAAGATTCTTATGCTCAAACGGTAACGGTAAATACGTATTATCAAATGGTAACGGTAAATTGAAGAAATGAATGCATTTTAAAAACAAATCTCATCAATAGACAGTATGTTTCGACATAATTCGCCTTGTCACTTCACACGTGCCATACGACCGTTGCAGAAAAGTACTGTTGTCACGTCAGAGGTGACTTACGACCGATAAGGGTTAATTTTGCCATACCGTAGAGCCGACTAAGATTCTAAGGCTTTTAAATAAATTTAGTACCACAAAAGAAACACAACTACATTACATGACTCAACAGCAATGAAAGAGAACAGTAAATACATTACAATTCTTATTTACTGTTCATTTTAATGAGCCATTTTAACCAATACTCGTTAGAATACTTGTTTTAATATATACGTGCTAAGGGTGAACACTGCGAAAATCCCTGGTTAATGAATTTAATATCACAGTAATTAAGCTTTTTTCTTAAAAATAACTCAGTTTAGCACATGATCAAACTGTGTAAACGACGATGCGATATTTTTACCCATTAGGTTTCAAACAATTTTAGAAGATACTCAAGGGACTGGAAGTATATCCGAAAGTATTCACACTCCTGTAATTATTGTCGCAGATATATACGATGTAAATTTATTCTTCATTCTTAATGCAGATGCCGTTTATTTTACATTCGTCAATTTGCCAATAGCATAAACATCAAGTCGATATTTTGTTGGATACATAGAACAACGAATATCTTGCGTTAAACGTCGTATGTATATAATCAAAGCGAATTAACTTTATCAGGTAGCATCGTTGCGGCAGCTGACTATTTGTTTATTTTTTATGTGTAGAGCAGCTGTCAAAAGCGTATTATTTTATATTACAAAAGTTCTTTTTTTAATATTCTTTAAAATAGAATTGTTTCAAATGTCTTCAATTAATTTAAAAAATAAAGCTTACTGAGAACGTTAAAAAAGTGTAAGAAAAAGTGCAGTTATTAATTGTTTTGAAGTTAACCATACATTTAAGTGCCTGTTCTTCTTTTTAATGTTGTAGCGGCGCTGTCACCTGGTATAAATTCACCTTGATATAATTAAACCAGCGCAAATTTTGTAGTATTTTTAAGAAATGTTTGTTTATGCAAAAAATTATGAATAAGATTATTTTTTAAGTTTGTAAAATTCATATAAAAGTCTTCAAAAAATATTTCAAACGACAAATCAATGAAAAACAGAAAATTTTTTGCTTAAATCTAGTTTTCGGACGCAGCTTCAAAATTAAAAAAAAGTTTATTTTATTTTTCACTTTTTTACTATTTTTCCTTTTAAATTGAATAGATATTGAAATTACCTTTCCATATTGTCTTATTCCACCAAAAAATACTCCATATATTCCATATTGTACATACAAACTTTGGAGGCCCTTAACTCGGAAACCAAGGGTCAGCCCCAAATTTGTCACTTTACATTTTTTGCTTAAAATTAAATTTTTAGTAGGCAATTTTTTTTAATTTTTAAGCTGCGTCCGTAAACTAGATTTGTTTCAAAAATGTATTGTTTAGCAATGTGTCAATTGTACCAAAAATTCATTTTGGTTTGAGAAGAATAACGCATTATATAAACACAGGATGGAGATGCTATTTACTAGTCCCTATATTATTACGGAAATATTCTGTACGACAAACATATAAATACAAACCATCCAACATTGGAAAAGTTAACATTTTCAACTATTAAAATTGGTAAGTAAAATTAATAAAAAGTAAAAAAAAAGCGTTTTATTACAACTTCGTTTCACACAAGTCTGCATGCACATATTGTAAGTAAAAATGTAACTGAATTATCTAGAAAAAGGAAATCTCAATTCGGTGCGAATCGATATAGTTTCATTTGCACAACAATAATATACATTTTTTACCCTACAATAACACAATTGATAACATTTGTAATTATGTCAGTAAAAGTCATTGTAAAAATTTGTTATCACATATCTACCTTAAGCACTTTAAAAAAGTTGGTCTTGATATTTTGAACAAGTAACTCTGTTATTAATGTTCTTAGTAGATGTGGTACCTCTCACACAGAGTTAAAATTATCGTGTATCTAGAAACTCCCTTCTTAACGTGCCTAGCCCAACAAAATAATAGGCTTGGTTGAAATAGTAGCTGTGGCACCTCCGATATAAAATAAAAAATTATTATCGATATTATCGTGTACCTAGAAAACTTGAAATTCTAGCTTAATTGGAAGAGCGGATGTAGTTCGATTGTTTCTATTGAGATAGCTAGGGTATATATGTATATAAGATATAAAGACATAATTTTACCTGGTTAAAATTACATACTATAAAGAAATATTTTTATACATTTTCTGGATCGCTACATCCGTCATCAGCAATCTTCGCATTTATCTAACTAAAGTCACATTCTTATGATCTTTTGGTCGTCGAGCCAATTTTTTTAAGATACACTGAAAATATGCATATCATATTGAAATATGATATACGAAAAGATTTTTACTATTGAAAATTTTTTGGTATTTTTCAATGGCCCCTGTTTTATCAAACTTTAATGTAATGAAAAGAGGAGGCATGTATGTATTCGAGTCTTTTCGTGTTATACTTGATTTAAGAACGCATGTCCTGATCAATTTAACTAAGTGATACGTGTATCTTATGATGAATATATTACACAACCTTTGTTGTTATGGAAATAAAGCCACATTTTATTAATACAGTTCAAACGATATTGTTTGAATGTGCATATTTATTTTTATTTAAAAAAGCACTTCAGTAATTATTTAGCTTTTTTAATATACATATATTTTATAAAATTGGAATAAGATAGTTTATTGTTATAACATAGTTTGCTTAACAGTTTGATGACGGGCTTAGGCAAACATTTGAGAAAACAAATATGGATATTAAATATATTGCATTTTAAATAACGTTATAGTTTACAATTTAAGGTTTTCCGAAAGGTACCGTGCTCGGTGATAACTTAAAAAATAATAAAAACACTAATAGAAATGTTACATAATTTTAATGATTGTTGTTTACTTGACAAATAAACGGCTTTTTAAATATTATATTATTCGCTTGGAAAGTAAAAATTATTATTACTACAATTATTTTCCACTTTTATTTTTTTTTCGTAGAACTTAAAAGTAAATTTTATACCCTTCACCACAAAAAAATAATAAAATATGAATATCCGACCCCATAATTCTGACTTCTTATGCATAGCGAAATCGATTGAGCGATGTCCGTGTGTCCGTCCGTTTATCGAGGCAAACGTGATTTCACAAATAAAAATAAATATATCAATCGAGCAGATATGGTGTCGAAAGAGGTTCTTTTCGAAATCAGCATAATCGGTCAATGTCCTTCGAGGCAGCAGGCAAAACACCACTCCTACCTAAATTTTTTTTTTCATTTTAAAGCTTTTGAAGAGATCTAGTTATTAAACTGTTCTTGTGTGTGTGTGTTTTTTTTAACAAGTTTTATAAATGGTTTATTAAACGAAAAGTGTTCAATAACTATTGTAAACTTTAAACCTAAATTAGGAACCTCTTGTGAATTATACCGTTTATGTTTAACGTTTTATTGCATTATTTTATATTATTTAGCAGGTGGCGAAGACAAACAAATAGTATTTTTATATCGTTTAATTTCTATTAAATTACAGCTGGAATAATTAATAATTAGTTGCATACTGGATTGTAGTAGATCGAAGTTAATTTGAATGATATTATTAAAATATTTTCGGCAATTGTTTTTATTTTAAAAGCAAATAATAACAAAATATTGTTTTATACCTTCCTTGTATAGTTTGTTTGTATAGACATATTGCACCGATATCTAATAAATAATAAAAGTTCTCTAATAAAAAAGGAAAACACTGGCATTAAAATTCACTATCCAGAAAAATGCAATATAAACTTCAAACTTTTTTTAAAAAATGTTGTAAATCAGTGTAACCAAAAAGTGAACTTTTATTTTTCAAGTCAAAAAAAAAAACCAGAAAAATTTCAAATATTTTTCAAGCAAAAATAAAGACACAGAAAATACTTTTTAAGTTTAAGTGCTGTTTTTGAATTTCAGACGAACAATTCGTCTAGAAAACTTGTGTAGAAATAACTGAAACTATGAGTGCTTTTAAGTATATGAGCTGTTCCAAAGTAATTTATTTATTTATTTATTTTATTTATAATGAATGTTTTTCTAATGCAACAAGATCAATTATCTTATAAATTACAGCATTAGAATCAGATAAGTTACATACCGTTTACTGTTATAAAATTTTTTATGAATTTCTGTAATAACTACTTAACAAGTTTTTGAATCGCGCTGCGTTGCTAGTATGTTGAATATTTGGGGGGAGATGGTTCCAGAGGTAAATGGTATATATATAAAACTGGTGAAAAGAAGCACTCTTTCGGTATTTGAATGTTCGAATATTATTGTTTCTCGCTGACGATGTGAATACCAATTTGTTATAAAGAGAGTCAGGCTTTTTTGTAGTTATTATTTTATGCAAAAAAATAAGATTTTTAAGCTTCATGTAGTCATTGAGGTGCATGTCAAGTACATGTATTGAATATGGTGATATATGTTCAAATCTTTTCAAAGCAAAAACATATCGAACAATATTATTAAACGCTATGTTGAGCTTTCGTTTCAAAGTCATATTGCATCCAGCAAAAATCTCAGAGGCATATAAAAGAGAAGGAATTAAATATGTTTTGGCAATCATCATTCTTATCCTCATGGGTGTAAAGTGTTGAGTCTGCCATAGGGTTCTAATCTTCCCATAAATTTTGCCACATGCTTGATTAATGTGATCCGACCATGTCAGCGAGCTATTAAAAGTAACTCCCAAATTTTTGGCTGTATTTACCAATTGAATTTTTGTCCCATTAAGAGAAATATACAAATTCTCTCTTAGTGCCGTCGGTATTTTGCCAATTGTTAAACATTTAGACTTAATAGGATTTAGAAGTAGTCCATTTGCAGATGCCCATTGATAGATTCTATCTAGATCAATATTTATTTCATTAATGGCAGAATTTATAGCTGTTTTTGAACAGCTTAGATATAGCTGTACGTCATCAGCATACATTTGAATATTAGAGTATCTAACCTGCAAAGGAAGGTCATTTGCATACATTGAGTAAAAAAGTGGGCCAAGTATGGACCCCTGCGGAACACCTCGGGTTGTAAATAAGGGTGAAGAAACAATACCATCATTGACAACTATATGTGATCTACCAGTTAAATACGAAGATATTAATTTTGTTGCGGTTGTAGAAAATTTAAACATATTGTCAAGCTTCAATAACAACATTTGATGGTCAACAGTGTCAAATGCCTTGGAGTGATCAAGTAAGACCAAAAATGTTAACTTATTCTCATCTAGATTGCCACGTATGTTCTCAATCACCTCGGTTAATGCCGTAATGCAGCTGTGTTGAGGCCTAAAACCAAATTGACGGTCTGTTAGTAAATTATTGTCGAGTATGTGTTTATAAATTTGTTTATGAAGAATTCTCTCAAAAACTTTTGATATGTAGGGAAGGATAGATATTGGCCGGTAGTCACCATCACTTTTAGGCAATGCAATAATTTTCGCTGACTTCCACTCAATTGGAAAGGTGCTAGTTGTTAAAATCGTGTTGAAAATGTGATTGATATGACGTATTATATAAGGCAATATAAGTTTTATAAAACGAGGATGGATGTCGTCTAGGCCAACAGCATTAGACTTAATTTTTAGAAATCCTTCTATTGTGTCATTCAAACTAACATGTCGGAAGTGGAGATCGTTTATTGTAGATATATTGTTGTTGCCATCATAAAAATTAACATTTACCGGAGGTTGCGGAATATTAGCAAATTTCCTATTAACATCATTAACATCTAATGTAGCTGATTTGTAATTAGAATTGACAACTCCCATTTCACGAATCTGCCTCCATGTATGCTTAGTATTTACTGCATACTGAAATTTATTGCCGTAATATGATAACTTCTCCCGCCTGATAATTGTTACGACTTCTCTTCTCGCCTTGTGATATTCCTCAAGCAACTGTGGTGTTTTGTAACGTTTCCATCGAATAAAAAGTAGATCCCGATGTTCAATAGCCGATTTAGTCTCCGAGGAAAACCAGGGATTTATTCTTTTATTACATCTTTTTGTTCTGAGTGGGACGTGTTTATTAAATAGCTGATAGATAAGACCATTTAAATGTTGGACTTGTGCATCAACAGATGGTATATAGAATATATCGTCCCAGATAGCAGAAAAAAGGTCATTCATAAGTGACGGAATATCAATATTATTGAAATTACGATAACAAAATGATTTTTTATGACGTTGTATTCTGAAGTTATACGACAGAAATATAAGATCATGCCTTGAAAAAACTGGTGCTGTTAATTGGTCATAATGAGATATTTTGCAGCTATCAGAGACGAGGAAGAGATCTAATAGAGAGGCATTCGTCTTAGTGAAATGCGTTGGCATTGAATTATTAACAGGGTGAAGATTTAGCAAAGTCATTGTACAAAAATTTGAACTGGAATTGGTTAATAAATTGGCATTAAAATCTCCTGATATTATAATATTGGTATAGGCAACAGAAACTTGTTCTAACTCAGATAAGATGGTGTCCAATTTGATATTTTTATTTGGTCTGTAAACACTCCCAAGCAGCAATTTTTCACCATAAGATGAAAGCTCCACCAATATATATTCAACATCATTATACGCAGTGAAAGTTCTCAGTAGTTTACACGAAATATTGCTCTTAATATAAATAGCCACTCCACCAGCTTTTCCACACCTGTCACATCTAAACAATTTATATCCTCTTAATTCAACATGTTTGTCGTTGTGTGATTCATTAAACCACGTTTCTGAGATACATACGGCATCCACACCTGAATCTTCAAAAAGATAACGGAATTCATCAATTTTGCAGTATAGGCTTTGGGCATTGATGTGACAAACATTTAGTCCTAGGTGTTGTTTAGAAAGTATGCGAATAACGTTATAATTACCCTCCCTGGAACCAAGATGGTCAATCGTGAAATTGGACATAAGGAATATTAGATGCAACGCAAAGTAATAAAAACTTGTTAAATATTATAAGTGGACTGACATTGGTAAACTCAAATATTAATACAATGAAAAAATTATGTAAAGTCATTATGTTAACATATAGAAGCAATAAAGAATAATACAAATGGGATGATAAAATAATGAAAATTAGTGCAGTAATAAAAGTTAGTGTAATAATGTGTTTACTAATGAAAAAGCTGGTCTAGGTCTTCAATATATTCTATAAGGACAGCTTCATCAGTACTCCGCTTTCTGACATTGACCAGCCCTCTAAGAGTATAGGCAGAATGAATTTTACCATCTCTTTTTAACCGCAATGCAGACATCAAAATTTTATGGTTGTGAGGGGTTAAGTCTTCATTTATATAGATGGGTTGATCACTTTGCATTCCCACATGCTTCAGAGTCAGTTTAATTCGGTTTTCACGTTTGTGTCTTGCTATTGATTTAAGCAGGAAATTTTTGGCATAGGGTGATTGTAATTTGACCACTATAGCGTCTCCATTAGGTCTTTGGGAGTTATTTGATTTATATATTCTCCGCAGTCTGTATATGCTTTTCACTTGTGGAGCCACAATATTTAAATTTTGGCAGATGTTGTTAAAGCTAATGGAGAGGTCTTCATTTTCAACAAATGGAATACCGCTTATTCTAATACTGTCTGCCACCATTGTATTTTCTCTCGCCAGCCACTTCTTTTTAAGCTCGCAAATTTCAACCTTCATATTATCAACTTGCTCACATTTGACTTCAAGGCTTTTGACCCTCTCAGTTATATCACTAATAGCGTTTCTGAGGCTCTGAAACTCCGATTCCACCAATGATCGAATTCGCTGTTCACTTTCCGAAATGAGTGATTTGATATGATCGAAGTGGGTTTTTTCACTTTCTCGTATGGAATCTTTTATAAGTTGGGCAGTAAGGGATTCACTTTCCCTGATGAGCGCCACAAGAAAAGTCCTGTCCCCACTAGACAGACGAGGTGCCTTTAAACTATTGTCAGCAGGTGATACGGGTGATGAGTCTTTTAGCCGTTTACTTGCACTAAACTGGTCTTTTATTTTCGTTACGTTACGTGTTTCCATTTTGTTTTATAGTTTCTCTACTTTTATTTATAGTATTATCAGGAAAAATTTATTTCAAGATTGTTTTATAATTTTAGGTTCTATGTTTTGCTCAGTAGTGTAATTTTTGAATTTAACGGACAAGTTTATGTTCCACCAATAAAGTAAGTTCCACAAAAGCTTTATTTTGACAAGAGAATTAATTGATAAACAAAAGAAGTAATTATTTGGTTTTGTTTTGTTTATATTTATGTTTTGTTCTTATTTAACACTTTTGGCGCGACAAAATTAAGGTCTTATGTTATTGTAATTGTTCTGTAATGTTTTGCTTTTTTTTTCGTTTATATGATTTCAGTGTTTTGTTTAAAATTTTAAGCACAGAAACTTTGAGAAAGCAAAAATTTTACTCTATTGAAATTGTTTTTGTATATTTTACTTTATTTTGTTTTTGTTTTTGATTTGTAATGTTGTTTTGTAATTTGTATTTTATTTTGCTTTGTTATTGGTTTGTAATTTAAATCATTCAATCTACGGTTTACAAGCTTGAAACTGATTTTAATTTGTATTTCTTTCTTATATTGTTTTTATTTTATTAATTTTGTCTTATGTCTCAACAATTATTTTTATAATGAAAATTTTATTAATTTAGAAATTATTAATAAATTATTTGGAACAAGATAAACAAAATTTTCAAGAGAAATAAAAAACACTTCTGCGCGCAAAGAAGATCGTATTCGAGTACAAGTTTTCTGTTCGCGTGGAATCAAACAGCATCTCAATTATTTTTTGGCCAGTTTTTGACTTCATATCAGGGTTCAGATTAGCTCGCTCTTTTGCTCTTCTGCACTCTTTTTCAAGCTATGCGCAAAAGAGCGAGCAGAAAAAAAAGCCAATCGTTTATGCGCATTGCGCTTGCTCCTTTTTTTCATGCTCTGCTCTTTGAGCATTGGCATTGAGCCAAAAGAGCAGCTCTTCTGCTTGTACTCCTTTTGGAGTAACAGTGGTTCGTTTGCAAAATTAAAATAACTTCGTGGTTGGAAAAAAAGTACATGGAAAAATGAAAATAATTGCGTGTACGGACGGCAAAATAGTACATGTTAAGATAGACCAAATATAATAACATTTTTTCTTGTTATTATTATTGGGTTTTTAGTTAAAATTTAAGTCTACCATTGCAGTTTGTTTTCGATTATTGGTAAGTAGTGGAGTTCCTTGTAAATTTAAACTAGGGTTATATGAATAGCTCATTAATAAAAATGTGCAATAAATGGTGCTATAAGAAGTAAGGATTTAGGGTGATAATTTGCTTAGCTTTAACATTATTGCAATCATACCTACAGAAGGAATTTTTGATGTTTACTTGTAGGTATCATAAAATAATTATTTTTATTTGGGTTTTTTGTTTCTCCAATTGTTTTCTTGCTTTAAATTTGTATGTGTTATTTGTTGTTATGGTTTTTCAATACAGTAGATGTGCTTTGTTCATAATTTAGGTATGGAATGTTTAGTAGTACATTTGTTATTGTTTTATTACTATCATTATAGCTTGCTTTATTTATTTATTTATTTATTTATTTATTTTTTTTTTTGTTAAACGTTAAATTTGTTTTGCTTATGTTTAAGGTAGGGGATGTTTACTGGTGCATTTGTTATTGTTTTATTACTTCTTAATTGATTGTGTTTACGCGCATAGTGTGAACGTCTTGCATTATTGTTCAGCTGACGTTTCTACACAGTAGTCGTTAAGTTATTGGCGCATAATTGTTATGTACTTTATTTATATATACTCACTTACTTTTGTAAACCCGAAGCGTACGGTACGTACAATTTAAAGAAAAAACCCCCAAACAAAAAATTAAATAATAAAACCCCATTATAATGAAAAACTAATTCCCCGTTTTTTTTATTTTCAAATATTTTCGAGGAAATATTTCTAGGACAACATTTTTTGGTCCTTTCGAACCGGATAGAAACCCCCGAATCTAGAAATATTTTCAAGAAAATATTTTTTTTTCAGATTCCCCGTGGATTTTCGTCAATCCAGCCATTTTATTTTTTTTTATTTGCAAAACCCGTGGAAATAAGGTACGTTTTTTGTGCTTTTATTAAGTTTAAAAAATATATACAAGAGTGATTTGTGTTAAAAAAAAGGGAAAGAAAGATATCCAACAAGTGTAAAAAATCACAAAAACAAACATCTGTGTTTATTTTCATTTGCCGTCGGCAAAACACAACTGTGCTGTTGTTTGTGTTAATTCCCACCCTTAATTTACTTAAATCGCGTGTGGTCCAAAAAGTTAAAAAGAAGTGAAACAAAAGTGGTTAACTCACAGTAAACTATATTTAAAAGGTAAATTTATTCTTTTTTTAACTCTGTTATTACTTTTGTTTCAAAGTGATATTCATTTTTATATATAAAATTAAAAGTGTTTTTTTTTTGCTGTTTATTTGATTCGTGCTTATTTATTCTCTGTTAACTTCTCTGTTAACGAAAAGCTTTATTATTTATACATTTTTACCCAACTGTGCTAGTTACATTGAATACAGCACAAAAGAGAATAAAAATTAATAATTTTACTCGTTAGTTTACTTGTAAATTAAAACAGACGGACGACCGCGATTTAAATAAAATATTTTGGTGTGTTTTTAAAATTTTAAATAAAACAACAAAGAAATAAAGTCTATTTTTTTACTCAGTGATATTGTGAGAGTGATATTGTGTTTACAAAAACAACCCCCGTTTTTTTTTTTCATAGTCACTCAGTATATGCTGTTGGTTGTTTTTTTTTTTTCTCTTGTTTATATATTGTTACACCCAACAAACATTAGTGCTGCAAATTTATAATTTTACAAATAAACGGGCGAAAATCTTTTAATTTTGTGAAGTGAATATTTTTACTCTTTTAAATTATTTGTTTACTCTTATTTCCCAAATATAATAATTTTGTGCATTTTTAAACGATTTATAAATAAATAAAAATAATTAAACTGCATAATAATAATCGTTTAATGAAAGTGAGTACCCGTGTTTATTTGGCAGCAGTACTAATTAATTAATAAAGTGATTTTACATTGTTTTTTGCTTCTTATTTTTTATTTAACTCTTAAATTTCTTTTGAAAGTGCAAAATTTAAATTGCTACTCATTACAAAAAAAAACAACGTGTAAAATTACTTTGTTGTATATTTTTTATAATTGACTTTTACCCATTATATAATCGAACAAAACACATTTTTTTTCTTTTTTTTAATTTCTTAAAACCCATTTTTTTGAACTTTTGCTTTGAGATTTTGATCCATTTTGAAGATAGTGTTCATTTGTAATTAAAAATTTGTTTGATTTGCGAGTTTAGCCCTTATTACGTGATAGCTTCAGGCCATTTTTTAAATATTTCGTGGTAGATTCATTTATTTTACATTTGCTTGAGGATTGCTCGTTATCACCTAAGATCAAGAATGGACATGGCTGCTTAAATCCGAAATGCCGATCGTTTGGCTGAATTTGAGGCGCATATTGCCAGTATACCTCTGGCGGATCACCAAATTGGTTCGTTAAGTAGCCATGAGAAGGAAATAAATCGTTTATGGGAAGCTGTTTGGTCAATTTACGATTCATTGTTAGTTGAGGCAGATAAAGTGAAAGGAATTCAGATTGTAGAGATAAAGGCAAAATATATGGCATCTTATAGTACCTATACCCGTGGGATTTCGCTGATAACGGCTCAGCTAGACCGTTTAAAAACGGCTACTCAGGCAGTAAATTCAAATTACCTTGATATAATTAAACCAGCGCAAATTTTGTAGTATTTTTAAGAAATGTTTGTTTATGCAAAAAATTATGAATAAGATTATTTTTTAAGTTTGTAAAATTCATATAAAACTCTTCAAAAAAATATTTCAAACGACAAATCAATGAAAAACAGAAAATTTTTTGCTTAAATCTAGTTTCCGGACGCAGCTTAAAAATTAAAAAAAAAGTTTATTTTATTTTTCACTTTTTTACTATTTTTCCTTTTAAATTGAATAGATATTGAAATTACTTTTCCATATTGTCTTATTCCACCAAAAAATACTCTATATATTCCATATTGTACATACAAACTTTGGAGGCCCTTAACTCGGAAACCAAGGGTCAGCCCCAAATTTGTCACTTTACATTTTTTGCTTAAAATTAAATTTTTAGTAGGCAATTTTTTTTAATTTTTAAGCTGCGTCCGTAAACTAGATTTGTTTCAAAAATGTATTGTTTAGCAATGTGTCAATTGTACCAAAAATTCATTTTGGTTTGAGAAGAATAACGCATTATATAAACACAGGATGGAGATGCTATTTACTAGTCCCTATATTATTACGGAAATATTCTGTACGACAAACATATAAATACAAACCATCCAACATTGGAAAAGTTAACATTTTCAACTATTAAAATTGGTAAGTAAAATTAATAAAAAGTAAAAAAAAAGCGTTTTATTACAACTTCGTTTCACACAAGTCTGCATGCACATATTGTAAGTAAAAATGTAACTGAATTATCTAGAAAAAGGAAATCTCAATTCGGTGCGAATCGATATAGTTTCATTTGCACAACAATAATATACATTTTTTACCCTACAATAACACAATTGATAACATTTGTAATTATGTCAGTAAAAGTCATTGTAAAAATTTGTTATCACATATCTACCTTAAGCACTTTAAAAAAGTTGGTCTTGATATTTTGAACAAGTAACTCTGTTATTAATGTTCTTAGTAGATGTGGTACCTCTCACACAGAGTTAAAATTATCGTGTATCTAGAAACTCCCTTCTTAACGTGCCTAGCCCAACAAAATAATAGGCTTGGTTGAAATAGTAGCTGTGGCACCTCCGATATAAAATAAAAAATTATTATCGATATTATCGTGTACCTAGAAAACTTGAAATTCTAGCTTAATTGGAAGAGCGGATGTAGTTCGATTGTTTCTATTGAGATAGCTAGGGTATATATGTATATAAGATATAAAGACATAATTTTACCTGGTTAAAATTACATACTATAAAGAAATATTTTTATACATTTTCTGGATCGCTACATCCGTCATCAGCAATCTTCGCATTTATCTAACTAAAGTCACATTCTTATGATCTTTTGGTCGTCGAGCCAATTTTTTTAAGATACACTGAAAATATGCATATCATATTGAAATATGATATACGAAAAGATTTTTACTATTGAAAATTTTTTGGTATTTTTCAATGGCCCCTGTTTTATCAAACTTTAATGTAATGAAAAGAGGAGGCATGTATGTATTCGAGTCTTTTCGTGTTATACTTGATTTAAGAACGCATGTCCTGATCAATTTAACTAAGTGATACGTGTATCTTATGATGAATATATTACACAACCTTTGTTGTTATGGAAATAAAGCCACATTTTATTAATACAGTTCAAACGATATTGTTTGAATGTGCATATTTATTTTTATTTAAAAAAGCACTTCAGTAATTATTTAGCTTTTTTAATATACATATATTTTATAAAATTGGAATAAGATAGTTTATTGTTATAACATAGTTTGCTTAACAGTTTGATGACGGGCTTAGGCAAACATTTGAGAAAACAAATATGGATATTAAATATATTGCATTTTAAATAACGTTATAGTTTACAATTTAAGGTTTTCCGAAAGGTACCGTGCTCGGTGATAACTTAAAAAATAATAAAAACACTAATAGAAATGTTACATAATTTTAATGATTGTTGTTTACTTGACAAATAACTTGGAAAGTAAAAATTATTATTACTACAATTATTTTCCACTTTTATTTTTTTCGTAGAACTTAAAAGTAAATTTTATACCCTTCACCACAAAAAAATAATAAAATATGAATATCCGACCCCATAATTCTGACTTCTTATGCATAGCGAAATCGATTGAGCGATGTCCGTGTGTCCGTCCGTTTATCGAGGCAAACGTGATTTCACAAATAAAAATAAATATATCAATCGATCAGATATGGTGTTGAAAGAGGTTCTTTTCGAAATCAGCATAATCGGTCAATGTCCTTCGAGGCAGCAGGCAAAACACCACTCCTACCTAAATTTTTTTTTTCATTTTAAAGCTTTTGAAGAGATCTAGTTATTAAACTGTTCTTGTGTGTGTGTGTTTTTTTTAACAAGTTTTATAAATGGTTTATTAAACGAAAAGTGTTCAATAACTATTGTAAACTTTAAACCTAAATTAGGAACCTCTTGTGAATTATACCGTTTATGTTTAACGTTTTATTGCATTATTTTATATTATTTAGCAGGTGGCGAAGACAAACAAATAGTATTTTTATATCGTTTAATTTCTATTAAATTACAGCTGGAATAATTAATAATTAGTTGCATACTGGATTGTAGTAGATCGAAGTTAATTTGAATGATATTATTAAAATATTTTCGGCAATTGTTTTTATTTTAAAAGCAAATAATAACAAAATATTGTTTTATACCTTCCTTGTATAGTTTGTTTGTATAGACATATTGCACCGATATCTAATAAATAATAAAAGTTCTCTAATAAAAAAGGAAAACACTGGCATTAAAATTCACTATCCAGAAAAATGCAATATAAACTTCAAACTTTTTTTAAAAAATGTTGTAAATCAGTGTAACCAAAAAGTGAACTTTTATTTTTCAAGTCAAAAAAAAAAACCAGAAAAATTTCAAATATTTTTCAAGCAAAAATAAAGACACAGAAAATACTTTTTAAGTTTAAGTGCTGTTTTTGAATTTCAGACGAACAATTCGTCTAGAAAACTTGTGTAGAAATAACTGAAACTATGAGTGCTTTTTATACAAGTTTTCTGTTCGCGTGGAATAAAACAGCATCTCAATTATTTTTTGGCCAGTTTTTGACTTCATATCAGGGTTCAGATTGGCTCGCTCTTTTGCTCTTCTGCACTCTTTTTCAAGCTATGCGCAAAAGAGCGAGCAGAAAAAAAAGCCAATCGTTTATGCGCATTGCGCTTGCTCCTTTTTTTCATGCTCTGCTCTTTGAGCATTGGCATTGAGCCAAAAGAGCAGCTCTTCTGCTTGTACTCCTTTTGGAGTAACAGTGGTTCGTTTGCAAAATTAAAATAACTTCGTGGTTGGAAAAAAAGTACATGGAAAAATGAAAATAATTGCGTGTACGGACGGCAAAATAGTACATGTTAAGATAGACCAAATATAATAACATTTTTTCTTGTTATTATTATTGGGTTTTTAGTTAAAATTTAAGTCTACCATTGCAGTTTGTTTTCGATTATTGGTAAGTAGTGGAGTTCCTTGTAAATTTAAACTAGGGTTATATGAATAGCTCATTAATAAAAATGTGCAATAAATGGTGCTATAAGAAGTAAGGATTTAGGGTGATAATTTGCTTAGCTTTAACATTATTGCAATCATACCTACAGAAGGAATTTTTGATGTTTACTTGTAGGTATCATAAAATAATTATTTTTATTTGGGTTTTTTGTTTCTCCAATTGTTTTCTTGCTTTAAATTTGTATGTGTTATTTGTTGTTATGGTTTTTCAATACAGTAGATGTGCTTTGTTCATAATTTAGGTATGGAATGTTTAGTAGTACATTTGTTATTGTTTTATTACTATCATTATAGCTTGCTTTATTTATTTATTTATTTATTTATTTATTTTTTTTTTTGTTAAACGTTAAATTTGTTTTGCTTATGTTTAAGGTAGGGGATGTTTACTGGTGCATTTGTTATTGTTTTATTACTTCTTAATTGATTGTGTTTACGCGCATAGTGTGAACGTCTTGCATTATTGTTCAGCTGACGTTTCTACACAGTAGTCGTTAAGTTATTGGCGCATAATTGTTATGTACTTTATTTATATATACTCACTTACTTTTGTAAACCCGAAGCGTACGGTACGTACAATTTAAAGAAAAAACCCCCAAACAAAAAATTAAATAATAAAACCCCATTATAATGAAAAACTAATTCCCCGTTTTTTTTATTTTCAAATATTTTCGAGGAAATATTTCTAGGACAACATTTTTTGGTCCTTTCGAACCGGATAGAAACCCCCGAATCTAGAAATATTTTCAAGAAAATATTTTTTTTTCAGATTCCCCGTGGATTTTCGTCAATCCAGCCATTTTATTTTTTTTTATTTGCAAAACCCGTGGAAATAAGGTACGTTTTTTGTGCTTTTATTAAGTTTAAAAAATATATACAAGAGTGATTTGTGTTAAAAAAAAGGGAAAGAAAGATATCCAACAAGTGTAAAAAATCACAAAAACAAACATCTGTGTTTATTTTCATTTGCCGTCGGCAAAACACAACTGTGCTGTTGTTTGTGTTAATTCCCACCCTTAATTTACTTAAATCGCGTGTGGTCCAAAAAGTTAAAAAGAAGTGAAACAAAAGTGGTTAACTCACAGTAAACTATATTTAAAAGGTAAATTTATTCTTTTTTTAACTCTGTTATTACTTTTGTTTCAAAGTGATATTCATTTTTATATATAAAATTAAAAGTGTTTTTTTTTTGCTGTTTATTTGATTCGTGCTTATTTATTCTCTGTTAACTTCTCTGTTAACGAAAAGCTTTATTATTTATACATTTTTACCCAACTGTGCTAGTTACATTGAATACAGCACAAAAGAGAATAAAAATTAATAATTTTACTCGTTAGTTTACTTGTAAATTAAAACAGACGGACGACCGCGATTTAAATAAAATATTTTGGTGTGTTTTTAAAATTTTAAATAAAACAACAAAGAAATAAAGTCTATTTTTTTACTCAGTGATATTGTGAGAGTGATATTGTGTTTACAAAAACAACCCCCGTTTTTTTTTTTCATAGTCACTCAGTATATGCTGTTGGTTGTTTTTTTTTTTCTCTTGTTTATATATTGTTACACCCAACAAACATTAGTGCTGCAAATTTATAATTTTACAAATAAACGGGCGAAAATCTTTTAATTTTGTGAAGTGAATATTTTTACTCTTTTAAATTATTTGTTTACTCTTATTTCCCAAATATAATAATTTTGTGCATTTTTAAACGATTTATAAATAAATAAAAATAATTAAACTGCATAATAATAATCGTTTAATGAAAGTGAGTACCCGTGTTTATTTGGCAGCAGTACTAATTAATTAATAAAGTGATTTTACATTGTTTTTTGCTTCTTATTTTTTATTTAACTCTTAAATTTCTTTTGAAAGTGCAAAATTTAAATTGCTACTCATTACAAAAAAAAACAACGTGTAAAATTACTTTGTTGTATATTTTTTATAATTGACTTTTACCCATTATATAATCGAACAAAACACATTTTTTTTCTTTTTTTTAATTTCTTAAAACCCATTTTTTTGAACTTTTGCTTTGAGATTTTGATCCATTTTGAAGATAGTGTTCATTTGTAATTAAAAATTTGTTTGATTTGCGAGTTTAGCCCTTATTACGTGATAGCTTCAGGCCATTTTTTAAATATTTCGTGGTAGATTCATTTATTTTACATTTGCTTGAGGATTGCTCGTTATCACCTAAGATCAAGAATGGACATGGCTGCTTAAATCCGAAATGCCGATCGTTTGGCTGAATTTGAGGCGCATATTGCCAGTATACCTCTGGCGGATCACCAAATTGGTTCGTTAAGTAGCCATGAGAAGGAAATAAATCGTTTATGGGAAGCTGTTTGGTCAATTTACGATTCATTGTTAGTTGAGGCAGATAAAGTGAAAGGAATTCAGATTGTAGAGATAAAGGCAAAATATATGGCATCTTATAGTACCTATACCCGTGGGATTTCGCTGATAACGGCTCAGCTAGACCGTTTAAAAACGGCTACTCAGGCAGTAAGGTCAAATTACCTTGATATAATTAAACCAGCGCAAATTTTGTAGTATTTTTAAGAAATGTTTGTTTATGCAAAAAATTATGAATAAGATTATTTTTTAAGTTTGTAAAATTCATATAAAACTCTTCAAAAAAATATTTCAAACGACAAATCAATGAAAAACAGAAAATTTTTTGCTTAAATCTAGTTTCCGGACGCATCTTAAAAATTAAAAAAAAAGTTTATTTTATTTTTCACTTTTTTACTATTTTTCCTTTTAAATTGAATAGATATTGAAATTACTTTTCCATATTGTCTTATTCCACCAAAAAATACTCTATATATTCCATATTGTACATACAAACTTTGGAGGCCCTTAACTCGGAAACCAAGGGTCAGCCCCAAATTTGTCACTTTACATTTTTTGCTTAAAATTAAATTTTTAGTAGGCAATTTTTTTTAATTTTTAAGCTGCGTCCGTAAACTAGATTTGTTTCAAAAATGTATTGTTTAGCAATGTGTCAATTGTACCAAAAATTCATTTTGGTTTGAGAAGAATAACGCATTATATAAACACAGGATGGAGATGCTATTTACTAGTCCCTATATTATTACGGAAATATTCTGTACGACAAACATATAAATACAAACCATCCAACATTGGAAAAGTTAACATTTTCAACTATTAAAATTGGTAAGTAAAATTAATAAAAAGTAAAAAAAAAGCGTTTTATTACAACTTCGTTTCACACAAGTCTGCATGCACATATTGTAAGTAAAAATGTAACTGAATTATCTAGAAAAAGGAAATCTCAATTCGGTGCGAATCGATATAGTTTCATTTGCACAACAATAATATACATTTTTTACCCTACAATAACACAATTGATAACATTTGTAATTATGTCAGTAAAAGTCATTGTAAAAATTTGTTATCACATATCTACCTTAAGCACTTTAAAAAAGTTGGTCTTGATATTTTGAACAAGTAACTCTGTTATTAATGTTCTTAGTAGATGTGGTACCTCTCACACAGAGTTAAAATTATCGTGTATCTAGAAACTCCCTTCTTAACGTGCCTAGCCCAACAAAATAATAGGCTTGGTTGAAATAGTAGCTGTGGCACCTCCGATATAAAATAAAAAATTATTATCGATATTATCGTGTACCTAGAAAACTTGAAATTCTAGCTTAATTGGAAGAGCGGATGTAGTTCGATTGTTTCTATTGAGATAGCTAGGGTATATATGTATATAAGATATAAAGACATAATTTTACCTGGTTAAAATTACATACTATAAAGAAATATTTTTATACATTTTCTGGATCGCTACATCCGTCATCAGCAATCTTCGCATTTATCTAACTAAAGTCACATTCTTATGATCTTTTGGTCGTCGAGCCAATTTTTATAAGATACACTGAAAATATGCATATCATATTGAAATATGATATACGAAAAGATTTTTACTATTGAAAATTTTTTGGTATTTTTCAATGGCCCCTGTTTTATCAAACTTTAATGTAATGAAAAGAGGAGGCATGTATGTATTCGAGTCTTTTCGTGTTATACTTGATTTAAGAACGCATGTCCTGATCAATTTAACTAAGTGATACGTGTATCTTATGATGAATATATTACACAACCTTTGTTGTTATGGAAATAAAGCCACATTTTATTAATACAGTTCAAACGATATTGTTTGAATATGCATATTTATTATTATTTAAAAAAGCACTTCAGTAATTATTTAGCTTTTTTAATATACATATATTTTATAAAATTGGAATAAGATAGTTTATTGTTATAATTTTGCATAGTTTGCTTAACAGTTTGATGACGGGCTTAGGCAAACATTTGAGAAAACAAATATGGATGTTAAATATATTGCATTTTAAATAACGTTATAGTTTACAATTTAAGGTTTTCCGAAAGGTACCGTGCTCGGTGATAACTTAAAAAATAATAAAAACACTAATAGAAATGTTACATAATTTTAATGATTGTTGTTTACTTGACAAATAAACGGCTTTTTAAATATTATATTATTCGCTTGGAAAGTAAAAATTATTATTACTACAATTATTTTCCACTTTTATTTTTTTCGTAGAACTTAAAAGTAAATTTTATACCCTTCACCACAAAAAAATAATAAAATATGAATATCCGACCCCATAATTCTGACTTCTTATGCATAGCGAAATCGATTGAGCGATGTCCGTGTGTCCGTCCGTTTATCGAGGCAAACGTGATTTCACAAATAAAAATAAATATATCAATCGATCAGATATGGTGTCGAAAGAGGTTCTTTTCGAAATCAGCATAATCGGTCAATGTCCTTCGAGGCAGCAGGCAAAACACCACTCCTACCTAAATTTTTTTTTTTCATTTTAAAGCTTTTGAAGAGATCTAGTTATTAAACTGTTATTGTGTGTGTGTGTTTTTTTTAACAAGTTTTATAAATGGTTTATTAAACGAAAAGTGTTCAATAACTATTGTAAACTTTAAACCTAAATTAGGAACCTCTTGTGAATTATACCGTTTATGTTTAACGTTTTATTGCATTATTTTATATTATTTAGCAGGTGGCGAAGACAAATAAATAGTATTTTTATATCGTTTAATTTCTATTAAATTACAGCTGGAATAATTAATAATTAGTTGCATACTGGATTGTAGTAGATCGAAGTTAATTTGAATGATATTATTAAAATATTTTCGGCAATTGTTTTTATTTTAAAAGCAAATAATAACAAAATATTGTTTTATACCTTCCTTGTATAGTTTGTTTGTATAGACATATTGCACCGATATCTAATAAATAATAAAAGTTCTCTAATAAAAAAGGAAAACACTGGCATTAAAATTCACTATCCAGAAAAATGCAATATAAACTTCAAACTTTTTTTAAAAAATGTTGTAAATCAGTGTAACCAAAAAGTGAACTTTTATTTTTCAAGTAAAAAAAAAACCAGAAAAATTTCAAATATTTTTCAAGCAAAAATAAAGACACAGAAAATACTTTTTAAGTTTAAGTGCTGTTTTTGAATTTCAGACGAACAATTCGTCTAGAAAACTTGTGTAGAAATAACTGAAACTATGAGTGCTTTTTATACAAGTTTTCTGTTCGCGGGGAATAAAACAGCATCTCAATTATTTTTTGGCCAGTTTTTGACTTCATATCAGGGTTCAGATTGGCTCGCTCTTTTGCTCTTCTGCACTCTTTTTCAAGCTATGCGCAAAAGAGCGAGCAGAAAAAAAAGCCAATCGTTTATGCGCATTGCGCTTGCTCCTTTTTTTCATGCTCTGCTCTTTGAGCATTGGCATTGAGCCAAAAGAGCAGCTCTTCTGCTCGTACTCCTTTTGGAGTAACAGTGGTTCGTTTGCAAAATTAAAATAACTTCGTGGTTGGAAAAAAAGTACATGGAAAAATGAAAATAATTGCGTGTACGGACGGCAAAATAGTACATGTTAAGATAGACCAAATATAATAACATTTTTTCTTGTTATTATTATTGGGTTTTTAGTTAAAATTTAAGTCTACCATTGCAGTTTGTTTTCGATTATTGGTAAGTAGTGGAGTTCCTTGTAAATTTAAACTAGGGTTATATGAATAGCTCATTAATAAAAATGTGCAATAAATGGTGCTATAAGAAGTAAGGATTTAGGGTGATAATTTGCTTAGCTTTAACATTATTGCAATCATACCTACAGAAGGAATTTTTGATGTTTACTTGTAGGTATCATAAAATAATTATTTTCATTTGGGTTTTTTGTTTCTCCAATTGTTTTCTTGCTTTAAATTTGTATGTGTTATTTGTTGTTATGGTTTTTCAATACAGTAGATGTGCTTTGTTCATAATTTAGGTATGGAATGTTTAGTAGTACATTTGTTATTGTTTTATTACTATCATTATAGCTTGCTTTATTTATTTATTTATTTATTTATTTATTTTTTTTTTTGTTAAACGTTAAATTTGTTTTGCTTATGTTTAAGGTAGGGGATGTTTACTGGTGCATTTGTTATTGTTTTATTACTTCTTAATTGATTGTGTTTACGCGCATAGTGTGAACGTCTTGCATTATTGTTCAGCTGACGTTTCTACACAGTAGTCGTTAAGTTATTGGCGCATAATTGTTATGTACTTTATTTATATATACTCACTTACTTTTGTAAACCCGAAGCGTACGGTACGTACAATTTAAAGAAAAAACCCCCAAACAAAAAATTAAATAATAAAACCCCATTATAATGAAAAACTAATTCCCCGTTTTTTTTATTTTCAAATATTTTCGAGGAAATATTTCTAGGACAACATTTTTTGGTCCTTTCGAACCGGATAGAAACCCCCGAATCTAGAAATATTTTCAAGAAAATATTTTTATTTTCAGATTCCCCGTGGATTTTCGTCAATCCAGCCATTTTATTTTTTTTTTTTTATTTGCAAAACCCGTGGAAATAAGGTACGTTTTTTGTGCTTTTATTAAGTTTAAAAAATATATACAAGAGTGATTTGTGTTAAAAAAAAGGGAAAGAAAGATATCCAACAAGTGTAAAAAATCACAAAAACAAACATCTGTGTTTATTTTCATTTGCCGTCGGCAAAACACAACTGTGCTGTTGTTTGTGTTAATTCCCACCCTTAATTTACTTAAATCGCGTGTGGTCCAAAAAGTTAAAAAGAAGTGAAACAAAAGTGGTTAACTCACAGTAAACTATATTTAAAAGGTAAATTTATTCTTTTTTTAACTCTGTTATTACTTTTGTTTCAAAGTGATATTCATTTTTATATATAAAATTAAAAGTGTTTTTTTTTGCTGTTTATTTGATTCGTGCTTATTTATTCTCTGTTAACTCCTCTGTTAACAAAAAGCTTTATTATTTATACATTTTTACCCAACTGTACTAGTTACATTGAATACAGCACAAAAGAGAATAAAAATTAATAATTTTACTCGTTAGTTTACTTGTAAATTAAAACAGACGGACGACCGCGATTTAAATAAAATATTTTGGTGTGTTTTTAAAATTTTAAATAAAACAACAAAGAAATAAAGTCTATTTTTTTACTCAGTGATATTGTGAGAGTGATATTGTGTTTACAAAAACAACCCCCGTTTTTTTTTTCATAGTCACTCAGTATATGCTGTTGGTTGTTTTTTTTTTCTCTTGTTTATATATTGTTACACCCAACAAACATTAGTGCTGCAAATTTATAATTTTACAAATAAACGGGCGAAAATCTTTTAATTTTGTGAAGTGAATATTTTTACTCTTTTAAATTATTTGTTTACTCTTATTTCCCAAATATAATAATTTTGTGCATTTTTAAACGATTTATAAATAAATAAAAATAATTAAACTGCATAATAATAATCGTTTAATGAAAGTGAGTACCCGTGTTTATTTGGCAGCAGTATTAATTAATTAATTAAGTGATTTTACATTGTTTTTTGCTTCTTATTTTTTATTTAACTCTTAAATTTCTTTTGAAAGTGCAAAATTTAAATTGCTACTCATTACAAAAAAAAAAACAACGTGTAAAATTACTTTGTTGTATATTTTTTATAATTGACTTTTACCCATTATATAATCGAACAAAACACATTTTTTTTTTCTTTTTTTTAATTTCTTAAAACCCATTTTTTTGAACTTTTGCTTTGAGATTTTGATCCATTTTGAAGATAGTGTTCATTTGTAATTAAAAATTTGTTTGATTTGCGAGTTTAGCCCTTATTACGTGATAGCTTCAGGCCATTTTTTAAATATTTCGTGGTAGATTCATTTATTTTACATTTGCTTGAGGATTGCTCGTTATCACCTAAGATCAAGAATGGACATGGCTGCTTTAATCCGAAATGCCGATCGTTTGGCTGAATTTGAGGCGCATATTGCCAGTATACCTCTGGCGGATCACCAAATTGGTTCGTTAAGTAGCCATGAGAAGGAAATAAATCGTTTATGGGAAGCTGTTTGGTCAACTTACGATTCATTGTTAGTTGAGGCAGATAAAGTGAAAGGAATTCAGATTGTAGAGATAAAGGCAAAATATATAGCATCTTATAGTACCTATACCCGTTGGATTTCGCTGATAACGGCTCAGCTAGACCGTTTAAAAACGGCTACTCAGGCAGTAAGGTCAAATTACCTTGATATAATTAAACCAGCGCAAATTTTGTAGTATTTTTAAGAAATGTTTGTTTATGCAAAAAATTATGAATAAGATTATTTTTTAAGTTTGTAAAATTCATATAAAACTCTTCAAAAAAATATTTCAAACGACAAATCAATGAAAAACAGAAAATTTTTTGCTTAAATCTAGTTTCCGGACGCAGCTTAAAAATTAAAAAAAAAGTTTATTTTATTTTTCACTTTTTTACTATTTTTCCTTTTAAATTGAATAGATATTGAAATTACTTTTCCATATTGTCTTATTCCACCAAAAAATACTCTATATATTCCATATTGTACATACAAACTTTGGAGGCCCTTAACTCGGAAACCAAGGGTCAGCCCCAAATTTGTCACTTTACATTTTTTGCTTAAAATTAAATTTTTAGTAGGCAATTTTTTGTAATTTTTAAGCTGCGTCCGTAAACTAGATTTGTTTAAAAAATGTATTGTTTAGCAATGTGTCAATTGTACCAAAAATACAATATTTCATTTTGGTTTGAGAAGAATAACGCATTATATAAACACAGGATGGATATGCTATTTACTAGTCCCTATATTATTACGGAAATATTCTGTACGACAAACATATAAATACAAACCATCCAACATTGGAAAAGTTAACATTTTCAACTATTAAAATTGGTAAGTAAAATTAATAAAAAGTAAAAAAAAAGCGTTTTATTACAACTTCGTTTCACACAAGTCTGCATGCACATATTGTAAGTAAAAATGTAACTGAATTATCTAGAAAAAGGAAATCTCAATTCGGTGCGAATCGATATAGTTTCATTTGCACAACAATAATATACATTTTTTACCCTACAATAACACAATTGATAACATTTGTAATTATGTCAGTAAAAGTCATTGTAAAAATTTGTTATCACATATCTACCTTAAGCACTATAAAAAAGTTGGTCTTGATATTTTGAACAAGTAACTCTGTTATTAATGTTCTTAGTAGATGTGGTACCTCTCACACAGAGTTAAAATTATCGTGTATCTAGAAACTCCCTTCTTAACGTGCCTAGCCCAACAAAATAATAGGCTTGGTTGAAATAGTAGCTGTGGCACCTCCGATATAAAATAAAAAATTATTATCGATATTATCGTGTACCTAGAAAACTTGAAATTCTAGCTTAATTGGAAGAGCGGATGTAGTTCGATTGTTTCTATTGAGATAGCTAGGGTATATATGTATATAAGATATAAAGACATAATTTTACCTGGTTAAAATTACATACTATAAAGAAATATTTTTATACATTTTCTGGATCGCTACATCCGTCATCAGCAATCTTCTCATTTATCTAACTAAAGTCACATTCTTATGATCTTTTGGTCATCGAGCCAATTTTTTAAGATACACTGAAAATATGCATATCATATTGAAATATGATATACGAAAAGATTTTTACTATTGAAAATTTTTTGGTATTTTTCAATGGCCCCTATTTTATCAAACTTTAAGATTTAAGAACACATGTTAAATATATTGAATTTTAAATAACGTTATAGTTTACAATTTAAGGTTTTCCGAAAGGTACCGTGCTCGGTGATAACTTAAAAAATAATAAAAACACTAATAGAAATGTTACATAATTTTAATGATTGTTGTTTACTTGACAAATAAACGGCTTTTTAAATATTATATTATTCGCTTGGAAAGTAAAAATTATTATTACTACAATTATTTTCCACTTTTATTTTTTTTTCGTAGAACTTAAAAGTAAATTTTATACCCTTCACCACAAAAAAATAATAAAATATGAATATCCGACCCCATAATTCTGACTTCTTATGCATAGCGAAATCGATTGAGCGATGTCCGTGTGTCCGTCCGTTTATCGAGGCAAACGTGATTTCACAAATAAAAATAAATATATCAATCGAGCAGATATGGTGTCGAAAGAGGTTCTTTTCGAAATCAGCATAATCGGTCAATGTCCTTCGAGGCAGCAGGCAAAACACCACTCCTACCTTAATTTTTTTGTTTCATTTTAAAGCTTTTGAAGAGATCTAGTTATTAAACTGTTATTGTGTGTGTGTGTTTTTTTTAACAAGTTTTATAAATGGTTTATTAAACGAAAAGTGTTCAATAACTATTGTAAACTTTAAACCTAAATTAGGAACCTCTTGTGAATTATACCGTTTATGTTTAACGTTTTATTGCATTATTTTATATTATTTAGCAGGTGGCGAAGACAAACAAATAGTATTTTTATATCGTTTAAATTTCTATTAAATTACAGCTGGAATAATTAATAACACTGTACAACACACCAAAAAATTACAAGGTCCGGGCTATAAATTCTGATAGAGGAGACAAAAAAAAGATATACGTGTATCGGCGTTTTGAAAGTTTACATCTGGATTTCATTTGAGAGGGGGTTAAAATTTCCCAGCTCTGGCACATTCTTATTGTTAAACAGCATAAGAAACCATGTGACCCTTACATTTTAGGTAAAAAATGTGTTCAGCAAATTTATGTAAAATGTTACGGAGAACATTTTTGTAGAAATGTTAACCCTTTAACTCCTCAAGATATGGGTCTTTTTTGTCCTTCTTTTAAAAAATAGCAAAAAACACCATTAAAACAGGGTTTTAGAGGGTTAAAATGTTCCACAAAAATGTTACCCGTTAAATTTTACTATAAGTCCCTGAATACACCAAAAAGGAAAATTCAACCATAAAGTCAGAAATAAGACGCAACAAAAGAGAGCTTAGGGTTAATTTCGCATTTATTAAGAATTTTCTTTTAAATCAAATTTGGATAGCATTAATTACATTTTTTTTAGCTCTAGGCAATTCCACTTCATTATCATACAATGTCCAGCATATTTCAGCGATAAGCGAATGAATGCTTTTACCTTTATAGCGTTCTTCAATGAGTGCGCATGTCTGATGTAATTTTTCACCATGCTCATCAGATTCTGTTGACAACTGGTTCTCAAAGTAATACATATGGAAATTTAAAAAATATATTTTTGTTGACATATGAACGTAATTAAAGGTTCCTGTTTCAGCGATTGTTCCATCAACATAATGACTAGGACTTCGAAGTTGTAGCACAGGTACTGGGAGTTCGTCAGAATGCGGAAATGGCAGCATGGCTGATGATACAGTTTTGTATACAAAACTCTCTCGCCTATATCTATTCAATTTTAATATGGCACACGTAGCACGTAGCGTCATTATGTTCACCTGGATCTAACCACCGCATAGGAATACCAAACTGCATTGAATTTCGTTGACCTTTAGCGAGAGTTCAAAAATAAAACTATAGTTTTAGAACAAAAAAAATTATTACCTTTGGACCACAAAATTAAGCCATTATAACAAATAAAAAATAAGAAAAAAAACATCAAGAGAAAAAATTGGAGCTCGCCCATATCTTCCGAGGTACGGAGCTTAGAAATTTTCCAATTTTTTTAAATATCAATATGGATATCATTTTAAAGCTTTTGAAAAGATCTTTAAGGAAATATCATTAAGAGCTGATGAAATTTTTATGTAAAATAATATATATGCAGTACCAATTTTTTTTTTAAATCTCTGTCACCCCAATATTTGCTTTTTTATTGGAATTACTTCACTGAACTAGATTTACATATACTATATGGTGAAGGGTATATAAGATTCGCGAAGTAATTGAAAATGTATTTGTGGCCTCAATAAGGTGTTGTTTTATCATTATTCTGAAAACAATTATTTTACGATTATAAAAAATACAGATTCAAGGGGAATACTCATATAATAAGTGCCTAGGACCACTACTTCATAGAATTAAGTATTCTTTACATAATTTATATCCAAAACGGGAACTGAAAACAAATTTTTTTGGTTTTTGTTTTAAATCTAAATTGTATGTAGAAATTATCGTTACTAATCTGTTAGTAAAATAAGCCTTTGCTGAATATGGTTAACACCATCGTTAATCGTTCTAGTTGCCAATCATGGAAGGAATGGCCCCGTTGATGGAACACTAAAATAATTTATAGAAAATATTTTAAAGCTTTTTCAAGTATTTAAAATATGACTTGTAAAAATGGTTTAACAGTTTGTTATTCTAATACCTGGTTTTATTTAGGGACATTCCCAAATTTGTGGAATTTTAACAACCACAATTACTAATTACATTATTTTGTACATCCAAATTGACCTGATTTATCATAAAATTTAATTGCTTTTTCAAATTTGTTATTCTAAATGAAACATTTTCCTTTTAATGTTCAATTGAAATTTTTTTATATTTACCTGTTTGTTTTTTGGTCTATGGACATTCTCGAATTGGTTTTTTCTAAAACAGATTTTTTAAAACCACAATTATTATCCCTTTTCACACGTAATAAAATGTGGTTTATAAAAGGGCAGTAAGTAATAACAATTTTCGTAAGATAAAGGTAAAAGCATTCATTTGCTTATCGCTGAAATATGCTGGACATTGTATGATAATGAAGTGGAATTGCCTAGAGCTAAAAAAAAAAAATTAATTAATGCTATCCAAATTTGATTTAAAACAAAATTCTTAATAAATGCGAAATTAACCCTAAGCTCGTTTTTGTTGCGTCTTATTTCTAACTTTATGGTTGAATTTTCCTTTTTGGTGTATTGAGGGACTTATAGTAAAATTTAACGGGTAACATTTTTGTGGAATATTTTAACCCTCTAAAACCCTGTTTTAATGGTGTTTTTTGCTATTTTTTAAAAGAAGGACAAAAAAGACCCATATCTTGAGGAGTTAGAGGGTTAACATTTCTACAAAAATGTTCTCTGTAACATTTTACATAAATTTGCTGGACACATTTTTTACCTAAGAATGTGCCAGAGCTGGGAAATTTTAACCCCCTCTCAAATGAAATCCAGATGTAAACTTTCAAAACGCCGATACACGTATATCGTTTTTTTGTCTCCTCTATCAGAATTTATAGCCCGGACCTTGTAATTTTTGAAAAAATTTGATTTTGTTGTACAGTGTAATTAGTTGCATACTGGATTGTAGTAGATCGAAGTTAATTTGAATGATATTATTAAAATATTTTCGGCAATTGTTTTTATTTTAAAAGCAAATAATAACAAAATATTGTTTTATACCTTCCTTGTATAGTTTATTTGTATAGACATATTGCACCGATATCTAATAAATAATAAAAGTTCTCTAATAAAAAAGGAAAACACTGGCATTAAAATTCACTATCCAGAAAAATGCAATATAAACTTCAAACTTTTTTTAAAAAATGTTGTAAATCAGTGTAATCAAAAAGTGAACTTTTATTTTTCAAGTCAAAAAAAAAAACCAGAAAAATTTCAAATATTTTTCAAGCAAAAATAAAGACACAGAAAATACTTTTTAAGTTTAAGTGCTGTTTTTGAATTTCAGACGAACAATTCGTCTAGAAAACTTGTGTAGAAATAACTGAAACTATGAGTGCTTTTAAGTATATGAGCTGTTCCAAAGTAATTTATTTATTTATTTATTTTATTTATAATGAATGTTTTTCTAATGCAACAAGATCAATTATCTTATAAATTACAGCATTAGAATCAGATAAGTTACATACCGTTTACTGTTATAAAATTTTTTATGAATTTCTGTAATAACTACTTAACAAGTTTTTGAATCGCGCTGCGTTGCTAGTATGTTGAATATTTGGGGGGAGATGGTTCCAGAGGTAAATGGTATATATATAAAACTGGTGAAAAGAAGCACTCTTTCGGTATTTGAATGTTCGAATATTATTGTTTCTCGCTGACGATGTGAATACCAATTTGTTATAAAGAGAGTCAGGCTTTTTTGTAGTTATTATTTTATGCAAAAAAATAAGATTTTTAAGCTTCATGTAGTCATTGAGGTGCATGTCAAGTACATGTATTGAATATGGTGATATATGTTCAAATCTTTTCAAAGCAAAAACATATCGAACAATATAATTAAACGCTATGTTGAGCTTTCGTTTCAAAGTCATATTGCATCCAGCAAAAATCTCAGAGGCATATAAAAGAGAAGGAATTAAATATGTTTTGGCAATCATCATTCTTATCCTCATGGGTGTAAAGTGTTGAGTCTGCCATAGGGTTCTAATCTTCCCATAAATTTTGCCACATGCTTGATTAATGTGATCCGACCATGTCAGCGAGCTATTAAAAGTAACTCCCAAATTTTTGGCTGTATTTACCAATTGAATTTTTGTCCCATTAAGAGAAATATACAAATTCTCTCTTAGTGCCGTCGGTATTTTGCCAATTGTTAAACATTTAGACTTAATAGGATTTAGAAGTAGTCCATTTGCAGATGCCCATTGATAGATTCTATCTAGATCAATATTTATTTCATTAATGGCAGAATTTATAGCTGTTTTTGAACAGCTTAGATATAGCTGTACGTCATCAGCATACATTTGAATATTAGAGTATCTAACCTGCAAAGGAAGGTCATTTGCATACATTGAGTAAAAAAGTGGGCCAAGTATGGACCCCTGCGGAACACCTCGGGTTGTAAATAAGGGTGAAGAAACAATACCATCATTGACAACTATATGTGATCTACCAGTTAAATACGAAGATATTAATTTTGTTGCGGTTGTAGAAAATTTAAACATATTGTCAAGCTTCAATAACAACATTTGATGGTCAACAGTGTCAAATGCCTTGGAGTGATCAAGTAAGACCAAAAATGTTAACTTATTCTCATCTAGATTGCCACGTATGTTCTCAATCACCTCGGTTAATGCCGTAATGCAGCTGTGTTGAGGCCTAAAACCAAATTGACGGTCTGTTAGTAAATTATTGTCGAGTATGTGTTTATAAATTTGTTTATGAAGAATTCTCTCAAAAACTTTTGATATGTAGGGAAGGATAGATATTGGCCGGTAGTCACCATCACTTTTAGGCAATGCAATAATTTTCGCTGACTTCCACTCAATTGGAAAGGTGCTAGTTGTTAAAATCGTGTTGAAAATGTGATTGATATGACGTATTATATAAGGCAATATAAGTTTTATAAAACGAGGATGGATGTCGTCTAGGCCAACAGCATTAGACTTAATTTTTAGAAATCCTTCTATTGTGTCATTCAAACTAACATGTCGGAAGTGGAGATCGTTTATTGTAGATATATTGTTGTTGCCATCATAAAAATTAACATTTACCGGAGGTTGCGGAATATTAGCAAATTTCCTATTAACATCATTAACATCTAATGTAGCTGATTTGTAATTAGAATTGACAACTCCCATTTCACGAATCTGCCTCCATGTATGCTTAGTATTTACTGCATACTGAAATTTATTGCCGTAATATGATAACTTCTCCCGCCTGATAATTGTTACGACTTCTCTTCTCGCCTTGTGATATTCCTCAAGCAACTGTGGTGTTTTGTAACGTTTCCATCGAATAAAAAGTAGATATTTTGCAGCTATCAGAGACGAGGAAGAGATCTAATAGAGAGGCATTCGTCTTAGTGAAATGCGTTGGCATTGAATTATTAACAGGGTGAAGATTTAGCAAAGTCATTGTTGTACAAAAATTTGAACTGGAATTGGTTAATAAATTGGCATTAAAATCTCCTGATATTATAATATTGGTATAGGCAACAGAAACTTGTTCTAACTCAGATAAGATGGTGTCCAATTTGATATTTTTATTTGGTCTGTAAACACTCCCAAGCAGCAATTTTTCACCATAAGATGAAAGCTCCACCAATATATATTCAACATCATTATACGCAGTGAAAGTTCTCAGTAGTTTACACGAAATATTGCTCTTAATATAAATAGCCACTCCACCAGCTTTTCCACACCTGTCACATCTAAACAATTTATATCCTCTTAATTCAACATGTTTGTCGTTGTGTGATTCATTAAACCACGTTTCTGAGATACATACGGCATCCACACCTGAATCTTCAAAAAGATAACGGAATTCATCAATTTTGCAGTATAGGCTTTGGGCATTGATGTGACAAACATTTAGTCCTAGGTGTTGTTTAGAAAGTATGCGAATAACGTTATAATTACCCTCCCTGGAACCAAGATGGTCAATCGTGAAATTGGACATAAGGAATATTAGATGCAACGCAAAGTAATAAAAACTTGTTAAATATTATAAGTGGACTGACATTGGTAAACTCAAATATTAATACAATGAAAAAATTATGTAAAGTCATTATGTTAACATATAGAAGCAATAAAGAATAATACAAATGGGATGATAAAATAATGAAAATTAGTGCAGTAATAAAAGTTAGTGTAATAATGTGTTTACTAATGAAAAAGCTGGTCTAGGTCTTCAATATATTCTATAAGGACAGCTTCATCAGTACTCCGCTTTCTGACATTGACCAGCCCTCTAAGAGTATAGGCAGAATGAATTTTACCATCTCTTTTTAACCGCAATGCAGACATCAAAATTTTATGGTTGTGAGGGGTTAAGTCTTCATTTATATAGATGGGTTGATCACTTTGCATTCCCACATGCTTCAGAGTCAGTTTAATTCGGTTTTCACGTTTGTGTCTTGCTATTGATTTAAGCAGGAAATTTTTGGCATAGGGTGATTGTAATTTGACCACTATAGCGTCTCCATTAGGTCTTTGGGAGTTATTTGATTTATATATTCTCCGCAGTCTGTATATGCTTTTCACTTGTGGAGCCACAATATTTAAATTTTGGCAGATGTTGTTAAAGCTAATGGAGAGGTCTTCATTTTCAACAAATGGAATACCGCTTATTCTAATACTGTCTGCCACCATTGTATTTTCTCTCGCCATCCACTTCTTTTTAAGCTCGCAAATTTCAACCTTCATATTATCAACTTGCTCACATTTGACTTCAAGGCTTTTGACCCTCTCAGTTATATCACTAATAGCGTTTCTGAGGCTCTGAAACTCCGATTCCACCAATGATCGAATTCGCTGTTCACTTTCCGAAATGAGTGATTTGATATGATCGAAGTGGGTTTTTTCACTTTCTCGTATGGAATCTTTTATAAGTTGGGCAGTAAGGGATTCACTTTCCCTGATGAGCGCCACAAGAAAAGTCCTGTCCCCACTAGACAGACGAGGTGCCTTTAAACTATTGTCAGCAGGTGATACGGGTGATGAGTCTTTTAGCCGTTTACTTGCACTAAACTGGTCTTTTATTTTCGTTACGTTACGTGTTTCCATTTTGTTTTATAGTTTCTCTACTTTTATTTATAGTATTATCAGGAAAAATTTATTTCAAGATTGTTTTATAATTTTAGGTTCTATGTTTTGCTCAGTAGTGTAATTTTTGAATTTAACGGACAAGTTTATGTTCCACCAATAAAGTAAGTTCCACAAAAGCTTTATTTTGACAAGAGAATTAATTGATAAACAAAAGAAGTAATTATTTGGTTTTGTTTTGTTTATATTTATGTTTTGTTCTTATTTAACACTTTTGGCGCGACAAAATTAAGGTCTTATGTTATTGTAATTGTTCTGTAATGTTTTGCTTTTTTTTTCGTTTATATGATTTCAGTGTTTTGTTTAAAATTTTAAGCACAGAAACTTTGAGAAAGCAAAAATTTTACTCTATTGAAATTGTTTTTGTATATTTTACTTTATTTTGTTTTTGTTTTTGATTTGTAATGTTGTTTTGTAATTTGTATTTTATTTTGCTTTGTTATTGGTTTGTAATTTAAATCATTCAATCTACGGTTTACAAGCTTGAAACTGATTTTAATTTGTATTTCTTTCTTATATTGTTTTTATTTTATTAATTTTGTCTTATGTCTCAACAATTATTTTTATAATGAAAATTTTATTAATTTAGAAATTATTAATAAATTATTTGGAACAAGATAAACAAAATTTTCAAGAGAAATAAAAAACACTTCTGCGCGCAAAGAAGATCGTATTCGAGTACAAGTTTTCTGTTCGCGTGGAATCAAACAGCATCTCAATTATTTTTTGGCCAGTTTTTGACTTCATATCAGGGTTCAGATTAGCTCGCTCTTTTGCTCTTCTGCACTCTTTTTCAAGCTATGCGCAAAAGAGCGAGCAGAAAAAAAGCCAATCGTTTATGCGCATTGCGCTTGCTCCTTTTTTTCATGCTCTGCTCTTTGAGCAATGCTCTGCTGAGCCAAAAGAGCAGCTCTTTTGCTCGTACTCCTTTTGGAGTAACAGTGGTTCGTTTGAAAAATTAAAATAACTTCGTGGTTGGAAAAAAATGTACATGGAAAAATGAAAATAATTGCGTGTACGGACGGCAAAATAGTACATGTTAAGATAGACCAAATATAATAACATTTTTTCTTGTTATTATTATTGGGTTTTTAGTTAAAATTTAAGTCTACCATTGCAGTTTGTTTTCGATTATTGGTAAGTAGTGGAGTTCCTTGTAAATTTAAACTAGGGTTATATGAATAGCTCATTAATAAAAATGTGCAATAAATGGTGTTATAAGAAGTAAGGATTTAGAGTAATAATTTGCTTAGCTTTAACATTATTGCAATCATACCTACAGAAGGAATTTTTGATTTTTACTTGTAGGTATCATAAAATAATTATTTTCATTTGGGTTTTTTTGTTTCTCCAATTGTTTTCTTGCTTTAAATTTGCATGTGTTATTTGTTGTTATGGTTTTTCAATACAGTAGATGTGCTTTGTTCATAATTTAGGTATGGAATGTTTAGTAGTACATTTGTTATTGTTTTATTACTATCTTCATTATAGCTTGCTTTATTTATTTATTTATTTTTTTTTTGTTAAACGTTAAATTTGTTTTGCTTATGTTTAAGGTAGGGGATGTTTACTGGTGCTTTTGTTATTGTTTTATTACTTCTTAATTGATTGTGTTTACGCGCATAGTGTGAACGTCTTGCATTATTGTTCAGCTGACGTTTCTACACAGTAGTCGTTAAGTTATTGGCGCATAATTGTTATGTACTTTATTTATATATACTCACTTACTTTTGTAAACCCGAAGCGTACGGTACGTACAATTTAAAGAAAAAACCCCCAAACAAAAAATTAAATAATAAAACCCCATTATAATGAAAAACTAATTCCCCGTTTTTTTTATTTTTAAATATTTTCGAGGAAATATTTCTAGGACAACATTTTTTGGTCCTTTCGAACCGGATAGAAACCCCCGAATCTAGAAATATTTTCAAGAAAATATTTTTATTTTCAGATTCCCCGTGGATTTTCGTCAATCCAGCCATTTTATTTTTTTTTATTTGCAAAACCCGTGGAAATAAGGTACGTTTTTTGTGCTTTTATTAAGTTTAAAAAATATATACAAGAGTGATTTGTGTTAAAAAAAAGGGAAAGAAAGATATCCAACAAGTGTAAAAAATCACAAAAACAAACATCTGTGTTTATTTTCATTTGCCGTCGGCAAAACACAACTGTGCTGTTGTTTGTGTTAATTCCCACCCTTAATTTACTTAAATCGCGTGTGGTCCAAAAAGTTAAAAAGAAGTGAAACAAAAGTGGTTAACTCACAGTAAACTATATTTAAAAGGTAAATTTATTCTTTTTTTAACTCTGTTATTACTTTTGTTTCAAAGTGATATTCATTTTTATATATAAAATTAAAAGTGTTTTTTTTTTTGCTGTTTATTTGATTCGTGCTTATTTATTCTCTGTTAACTCCTCTGTTAACAAAAAGCTTTATTATTTATACATTTTTACCCAACTGTGCTAGTTACATTGAATACAGCACAAAAGAGAATAAAAATTAATAATTTTACTCGTTAGTTTACTTGTAAATTAAAACAGACGGACGACCGCGATTTAAATAAAATATTTTGGTGTGTTTTTAAAATTTTAAATAAAACAACAAAGAAATAAAGTCTATTTTTTTACTCAGTGATATTGTGAGAGTGATATTGTGTTTACAAAAACAACCCCCGTTTTTTTTTCATAGTCACAACAGCATATACTGCTGTTGGTTGTTTTTTTTTCTTTTCTCTTGTTTATATATTGTTACACCCAACAAACATTAGTGCTGCAAATTTAATTTTACAAATAAACGGGCGAAAATCTTTTAATTTTGTGAAGTGAATATTTTTACTCTTTTAAATTATTTGTTTACTCTTATTTCACAAATATAATAATTTTGTGCATTTTTAAACGATTTATAAATAAATAAAAATAATTAAACTGCATAATAATAATCGTTTAATGAAAGTGAGTACCCGCGTTTATTTGGCAGCAGTACTAATTAATTAATAAAGTGATTTTACATTGTTTTTTGCTTCTTATTTTTTATTTAACTCTTAAATTTCTTTTGAAAGTGCAAAATTTAAGTTGCTACTCATTACAAAAAAAAAAAAAAAACAACGTGTAAAATTACTTTGTTGTATATTTTTTATAATTGACTTTTACCCATTATATAATCGAACAAAACACATTTTTTTTTCTTTTTTTTAATTTCTTAAAACCCATTTTTTTGAACTTTTGCTTTGAGATTTTGATCCATATTGAAGATAGTGTTCATTTGTAATTAAAAATTTGTTTCATTTGCGAGTTTAGCCCTTATTACGTGATAGCTTCAGGCCATTTTTTAAATATTTCGTGGTAGATTCATTTATTTTACATTTGCTTGAGGATTGCTCGTTATCACCTAAGATCAAGAATGGACATGGCTGCTTTAATCCGAAATGCCGATCGTTTGGCTGAATTTGAGGCGCATATTGCCAGTATACCTCTGGCGGATCACCAAATTGGTTCGTTAAGTAGCCATGAGAAGGAAATAAATCGTTTATGGGAAGCTGTTCGGTCAACTTACGATTCATTGTTAGTTGAGGCAGATAATGTGAAAGGAATTCAGATTGTAGAGATAAAGGCAAAATATATGGCATTTTATAGTACCTATACCCGTGGGATTTCGCTGATAACGGCTCAGCTAGACCGTTTAAAAACGGCTACTCAGGCAGTAAGGTCAAATTACCTTGATATAATTAAACCAGCGCAAATTTTGTAGTATTTTTAAGAAATGTTTGTTTATGCAAAAAATTATGAATAAGATTATTTTTTAAGTTTGTAAAATTCATATAAAAGTATTCAAAAAAATATTTCAAACGACAAATCAATGAAAAACAGAAAATTTTTTGCTTAAATCTAGTTTCCGGACGCAGCTTAAAAATTAAAAAAAAAAGTTTATTTTATTTTTCACTTTTTTACTATTTTTCCTTTTAAATTGAATAGATATTGAAATTACTTTTCCATATTGTCTTATTCCACCAAAAAATACTCTATATATTCCATATTGTACATACAAACTTTGGAGGCCCTTAACTCGGAAACCAAGGGTCAGCCCCAAATTTGTCACTTTACATTTTTTGCTTAAAATTAAATTTTTAGTAGGCAATTTTTTTTTTAATTTTTAAGCTGCGTCCGTAAACTAGATTTGTTTCAAAAATGTATTGTTTAGCAATGTGCCAATTGTACCAAAAATTCATTTTGGTTTGAGAAGAATAACGCATTATATAAACACAGGATGGAGATGCTATTTACTAGTCCCTATATTATTACGGAAATATTCTGTACGACAAACATATAAATACAAACCATCCAACATTGGAAAAGTTAACATTTTCAACTATTAAAATTGGTAAGTAAAATTAATAAGAAGTAAAAAAAAAGCGTTTTATTACAACTTCGTTTCACACAAGTCTGCATGCACATATTGTAAGTAAAAATGTAACTGAATTATCTAGAAAAAGGAAATCTCAATTCGGTGCGAATCGATATAGTTTCATTTGCACAACAATAAGATACATTTTTTACCCTACAATAACACAATTGATAACATTTGTAATTATGTCAGTAAAAGTCATTGTAAAAATTTGTTATCACATATCTACCTTAAGCACTATAAAAAAGTTGGTCTTGATATTTTGAACAAGTAACTCTGTTATTAATGTTCTTAGTAGATGTGGTACCTCTCACACAGAGTTAAAATTATCGTGTATCTAGAAACTCCCTTCTTAACGTGCCTAGCCCAACAAAATAATAGGCTTGGTTGAAATAGTAGCTGTGGCACCTCCGATATAAAATAAAAAATTATTATCGATATTATCGTGTACCTAGAAAACTTGAAATTCTAGCTTAATTGGAAGAGCGGATGTAGTTCGATTGTTTCTATTGAGATAGCTAGGGTATATATGTATATAAGATATAAAGACATAATTTTACCTGGTTAAAATTACATACTATAAAGAAATATTTTTATACATTTTCTGGATCGCTACATCCGTCATCAGCAATCTTCGCATTTATCTAACTAAAGTCACATTCTTATGATCTTTTGGTCGTCGAGCCAATTTTTTTAAGATACACTGAAAATATGCATATCATATTGAAATATGATATACGAAAAGATTTTTACTATTGAAAATTTTTTGGTATTTTTCAATGGCCCCTGTTTTATCAAACTTTAATGTAATGAAAAGAGGAGGCATGTATGTATTCGAGTCTTTTCGTGTTATACTTGATTTAAGAACGCATGTCCTGATCAATTTAACTAAGTGATACGTGTATCTTATGATGAATATATTACACAACCTTTGTTGTTATGGAAATAAAGCCACATTTTATTAATACAGTTCAAACGATATTGTTTGAATATGCATATTTATTATTATTTAAAAAAGCACTTCAGTAATTATTTAGCTTTTTTAATATACATATATTTTATAAAATTGGAATAAGATAGTTTATTGTTATAATTTTGCATAGTTTGCTTAACAGTTTGATGACGGGCTTAGGCAAACATTTGAGAAAACAAATATGGATGTTAAATATATTGCATTTTAAATAACGTTATAGTTTACAATTTAAGGTTTTCCGAAAGGTACCGTGCTCGGTGATAACTTAAAAAATAATAAAAACACTAATAGAAATGTTACATAATTTTAATGATTGTTGTTTACTTGACAAATAAACGGCTTTTTAAATATTATATTATTCGCTTGGAAAGTAAAAATTATTATTACTACAATTATTTTCCACTTTTATTTTTTTCGTAGAACTTAAAAGTAAATTTTATACCCTTCACCACAAAAAAATAATAAAATATGAATATCCGACCCCATAATTCTGACTTCTTATGCATAGCGAAATCGATTGAGCGATGTCCGTGTGTCCGTCCGTTTATCGAGGCAAACGTGATAAAATAAATATATCAATCGATCAGATTTGGTATCGAAAGAGGTTCTTTTCGAAATCCGCATAATCGGTCAATGTCCTTCGAGGCAGCAGGCAAAACACCACTCTTACCTAAATTTTTTTTTCATTTTAAAGCATTTGAAGAGATCTAGTTATTAAACTGTTATTGTGTGTGTGTGTTTTTTTAACAAGTTTTATAAATGGTTTATTAAACGAAAAGTGTTCAATAACTATTGTAAACTTTAAACCTAAATTTAAAATGTTTAACGTTTTATTGCATTATTTTATATTATTTAGCAGGTGGCGAAGACAAACAATTAGTATTTTTATATCGTTTAAATTTCTATTAAATTACAGCTGGAATAATTAATAATTAGTTGCATACTGGATTGTAGTAGATCGAAGTTAATTTGAATGATATTATTAAAATATTTTCGGCAATTGTTTTTATTTTAAAAGCAAATAATAACAAAATATTGTTTTATACCTTCCTTGTATAGTTTATTTGTATAGACATATTGCACCGATATCTAATAAATAATAAAAGTTCTCTAATAAAAAAGGAAAACACTGGCATTAAAATTCACTATCCAGAAAAATGCAATATAAACTTCAAATTTTTTTAAAAAATGTTGTAAATCAGTGTAACCAAAAAGTGAACTTTTATTTTTCAAGTCAAAAAAAAAACCAGAAAAATTTCAAATATTTTTCAAGCAAAAATAAAGACACAGAAAATACTTTTTAAGTTTAAGTGCTGTTTTTGAATTTCAGACGAACAATTCGTCTAGAAAACTTGTGTAGAAATAACTGAAACTATGAGTGCTTTTTATACAAGTTTTCTGTTCGCGTGGAATCAAACAGCATCTCAATTATTTTTTGGCCAGTTTTTGACTTCATATCAGGGTTCAGATTGGCTCGCTCTTTTGCTCTTCTGCACTCTTTTTCAAGCTATGCGCAAAAGAGCGAGCAGAAAAAAAGCCAATCGTTTATGCGCATTGCGCTTGCTCCTTTTTTTCATGCTCTGCTCTTTGAGCAATGCTCTGCTGAGCCAAAAGAGCAGCTCTTTTGCTCGTACTCCTTTTGGAGTAACAGTGGTTCGTTTGAAAAATTAAAATAACTTCGTGGTTGGAAAAAAAAGTACATGGAAAAATGAAAATAATTGCGTGTACGGACGACAAAATAGTACATGTTAAGATAGACCAAATATAATAACATTTTTTCTTGTTATTATTATTGGGTTTTTAGTTAAAATTTAAGTCTACCATTGCAGTTTGTTTTTGATTATTGGTAAGTAGTGGAGTTCCTTGTAAATTTAAACTAGGGTTATATGAATAGCTCATTAATAAAAATGTGCAATAAATGGTGTTATAAGAAGTAAGGATTTAGAGTAATAATTTGCTTAGCTTTAACATTATTGCAATCATACCTACAGAAGGAATTTTTGATTTTTACTTGTAGGTATCATAAAATAATTATTTTCATTTGGGTTTTTTTGTTTCTCCAATTGTTTTCTTGCTTTAAATTTGCATGTGTTATTTGTTGTTATGGTTTTTCAATACAGTAGATGTGCTTTGTTCATAATTTAGGTATGGAATGTTTAGTAGTACATTTGTTATTGTTTTATTACTATCTTCATTATAGCTTGCTTTATTTATTTATTTATTTTTTTTTTTTTTGTTAAACGTTAAATTTGTTTTGCTTATGTTTAAGGTAGGGGATGTTTACTGGTGCTTTTGTTATTGTTTTATTACTTCTTAATTGATTGTGTTTACGCGCATAGTGTGAACGTCTTGCATTATTGTTCAGCTGACGTTTCTACACAGTAGTCGTTAAGTTATTGGCGCATAATTGTTATGTACTTTATTTATATATACTCACTTACTTTTGTAAACCCGAAGCGTACGGTACGTACAATTTAAAGAAAAAACCCCCAAACAAAAAATTAAATAATAAAACCCCATTATAATGAAAAACTAATTCCCCGTTTTTTTTATTTTCAAATATTTTCGAGGAAATATTTCTAGGACAACATTTTTTGGTCCTTTCGAACCGGATAGAAACCCCCGAATCTAGAAATATTTTCAAGAAAATATTTTTATTTTCAGATTCCCCGTGGATTTTCGTCAATCCAGCCATTTTATTTTTTTTTTATTTGCAAAACCCGTGGAAATAAGGTACGTTTTTTGTGCTTTTATTAAGTTTAAAAAATATATACAAGAGTGATTTGTGTTAAAAAAAAGGGAAAGAAAGATATCCAACAAGTGTAAAAAATCACAAAAACAAACATCTGTGTTTATTTTCATTTGCCGTCTGCAAAACACAACTGTGCTGTTGTTTGTGTTAATTCCCACCCTTAATTTACTTAAATCGCGTGTGGTCCAAAAAGTTAAAAAGAAGTGAAACAAAAGTGGTTAACTCACAGTAAACTATATTTAAAAGGTAAATTTATTCTTTTTTTAAATCTGTTATTACTTTTGTTTCAAAGTGATATTCATTTTTATATATAAAATTAAAAGTGTTTTTTTTTTTTTGCTGTTTATTTGATTCGTGCTTATTTATTCTCTGTTAACTCCTCTGTTAACAAAAAGCTTTATTATTTATACATTTTTACCCAACTGTGCTAGTTACATTGAATACAGCACAAAAGAGAATAAAAATTAATAATTTTACTCGTTAGTTTACTTGTAAATTAAAATAGACGGACGACCGCGATTTAAATAAAATATTTTGGTGTGTTTTTAAAATTTTAAATAAAACAACAAAGAAATAAAGTCTATTTTTTTACTCAGTGATATTGTGTTTACAAAAACAACCCCCGTTTTTTTTCATAGTCACTCATATATGCTGTTGGTTGTTTTTTTTTTTCTTTTCTCTTGTTTATATATTGTTACACCCAACAAACATTAGTGCTGCAAATTTATAATTTTACAAATAAACGGGCGAAAATCTTTTAATTTTGTTTACTCTTATTTCACAAATATAATAATTTTGTGCATTTTTAAACGATTTATAAATAAATAAAAATAATTAAACTGCATAATAATAATCGTTTAATGAAAGTGAGTACCCGCGTTTATTTGGCAGCAGTACTAATTAATTAATAAAGTGATTTTACATTGTTTTTTGCTTCTTATTTTTTATTTAACTCTTAAATTTCTTTTGAAAGTGCAAAATTTAAATTGCTACTCATTACAAAAAAAAAAAAAAACAACGTGTAAAATTACTTTGTTGTATATTTTTTATAATTGACTTTTACCCATTATATAATCGAACAAAACACATTTTTTTTCTTTTTTTTAATTTCTTAAAACCCATTTTTTTGAACTTTTGCTTTGAGATTTTGATCCATTTTGAAGATAGTGTTCATTTGTAATTAAAAATTTGTTTGATTTGCGAGTTTAGCCCTTATTACGTGATAGCTTCAGGCCATTTTTTAAATATTTCGTGGTAGATTCATTTATTTTACATTTGCTTGAGGATTGCTCGTTATCACCTAAGATCAAGAATGGACATGGCTGCTTTAATCCGAAATGCCGATCGTTTGGCTGAATTTGAGGCGCATATTGCCAGTATACCTCTGGCGGATCACCAAATTGGTTCGTTAAGTAGCCATGAGAAGGAAATAAATCGTTTATGGGAAGCTGTTCGGTCAACTTACGATTCATTGTTAGTTGAGGCAGATAAAGTGAAAGGAATTCAGATTGTAGAGATAAAGGCAAAATATATGGCATCTAATAGTAGCTTTACCCGTGGGATTTCGCTGATAACGGCTCCGCTAAACCGTTTAAAAACGGCTACTCAGGCAGTAAGGTCAATGGATCTGGCGATCCATTCAATGCCAATGGTTAATTTACCCCCTTGTGATACCCCAGTTTTCTACGGTGACTATAAGAGTTGGCCATCCTTTCGCGATATGTTCTCTGCTTTGTATGGCGATAACCCCCGTCTGACCCCAGTACAAAAATTGTACTATTTGTTGCAAAAAACTGCAAAAGATGCCCATGATGTCATACAAACTGTACCTCTAACCAATGATGGCTATGCAATTGCATGGAAAAAATTGGTGGACACTTATGAGAACAAAAGTGCCCTGATAAATGAACAGCTCCGAACTCTTCTGAGTATTAAACCCATTACTCAGGAATCAAGTTCAAATATAAAGAATTTACAACGAACAATAAACGATTGTATAACAAATCTGCCTTTGCTAGAAGTAACCCCAGAAATATTTTATCACGTAATGTTAGTGTATATTTGTGCTACAAAACGTATTGAGTCTGTGGGAGCAGTCTAAAAAAGCATACCAAAAAACCCATGAATGGAAGGACATGGATGCATTCTTAACAGTGCATTTTAAAACCCTTGAATCAATTTCTGACATAAGGCAATCGCACTCCAGCCCTGTTCAAAACCCGGACAAGAACGCTAGCACTGTCATTGCGCGAAAAAGTTATAATTTTCATGCTCAGAAAAAATCTTCCTTTGACACTAGAAAAATTCAAAGTTTTGCGACAAAAAGTGGCACAACCCCAACAGTTTGTCGTTGTTTTCTTTGCCAAGGCTCTCACCCCCTGAGACTTTACCCGAGTTTTCTAAGTCAGAGTGTTGAAGAAAGAATGGCGACTATCAAAAAATTGAGATGTTGTTCAAACTGTCTGGCAACCTCTCATGAATTTCGGCAATGTAAGAGCATTCATGTTTGCACATTATGTAAGCAGAAGCATCACTCTTTGCTTCACAGAGACTTAAGGTCAAATAAATCTTCTAATAATTCACCCCAGCTCGTTTTAGCTTCTGATATGGCTGCTTCATCCTCAAACCCACAGAAATCAGCTAGCAACCAATTACAACCCCCTCTTAATTTTAACCCTTCAACATCCTCAACGACTCATAATTTGCAAACTTACTCTGCACATCTAAAATCAAGCCTTAGCTCAACGGTGCTTTTGGGCTCCACTATTTGCATTATTCATATTAATGATATTAAATGTGAAGCAAGAGCGTTGGTTGACCCCGGTTCGCAAGGTACCTTTATCTAAAGGAGGTTACAAAGGAAACTTGCAATTCCAACATTTTCTGTGCCATCGACAAATGTCACTGGCATGATGGATTGCTTAGCTGGTAAATCATCAACTATGTGTGTTTTAACAGTCGGATCACCGGTCGATCCTGATTTTAGGCTGAAGATTTGCGCTTATGTTGTGTACAAAGGAAACTTGCAATTCCAACATTTTCTGTGCCATCGACAAATGTCACTGGCATGATGGATTGCTTAGCTGGTAAATCATCAACTATGTGTGTTTTAACAGTCGGATCACCGGTCGATCCTGGTTTTAGGCTGAAGATTTGCGCTTATGTTGTTGAAAAAATCACCGGTTGGTTGCCCTCGTGTAATATGACTGATATCGTAACATCAAGTTTTCCCGAAATTAAAATGACCGATGTCATGTGTACCCGTGTGGATATACTTTTTGGAGGAAATGTATATCCAAAAATTCTTACCTCGGATGTCAAAATACATCCGAATGGCAACCTGATCGCCCAAAGAACCGTTTTTGGTTGGATAGTTACGGGTGAAGTTTTCAGATCGGAACCACTTTCCTCCATAGCATCATTTTGCACCCATACCGAGTTAAATACTCAACTTGCTCGTTTTTGGGAACTTGAAGAAGTTCCACAAAGTACCCGACTTTCCGATGACGAAGATTATTGTGAAAAACTTTACCGTAATACCACATGTAGAAACCCCGATGGTCGCTTTGTAGTATCGCTCCCGTTTCGTCGCGAGTTTTCAAATGAATTATCATTAGGAGATTCTAGACCTAACGCCTTAATTCAGTTTATGCGAAACGAAACCCGACTTGTAAAAGACCCCGAAATAAAATCGCAATATGATAAGGTGATTAGCGAATATTTTGAGATGGGACATATGAAAGCTGTACAGGCACCAGATAAGGATGCGACCAATTATTATTATCTACCCCACCATGCTGTTTTTAAACCAGACAGTGTTACCACCAAACTCCGTGTGGTATTTAATGCTTCAAACCCGTCTTCTAACGGTGTGAGCCTCAATAATGTATTATACCCCGGACCTGTTTTACAAGCAGATCTTACCATTTTGATTTTGCGATGGCGGCTCTTCCGTTATGTTTTTAATGCGGATATTGAGAAAATGTATCGCCAGATATTAGTACGCCCCGATCAGACCCAATATCAACGCGTATTGTTTCGTGAAAACCCCGAATCTGAAGTTATGGACTATGAACTGAATACGGTCACATTCGGAGTGAATTGCGCGCCGTATTTAGCTATTCGTACTCTTTTACAATTAGCAGATGATTGTGAAACCCGAAATCCTGCGGCATCTGAAATTTTGAAAACCCAAATGTATGTTGATGACGTACTAGCTCGCTCTTATGAGCTAGACGACGCTCTTAAGAGACATAATGAACTAACTCAAGTTCTTGGCTCGGCTGGTTTTGTTTTACGAAAATGGACGGCCAATCATTTACGCCTCTTAAAAGATTTACCGAATGAGAATCTGCTTGACGCAGACTTCTTAAAGTTTTCAGATGCCAGTAACACAAAAACCCTCGGCTTGCGGTGGAATGCTACAAATGATAGCTTCTATTTTAAACTCGTTTCGCAGCAACGCTGTGATCTTGTCACGAAACGTGCGGTCTTGTCTGAAATAGCACGGTTATTTGACCCAGCCGGTTGGCTCTCTCCAAAAATTATTGTAGCAAAAATTATAATGCAACAAATTTGGAAAGACAAGACAGATTGGGACGAAAGTTTAAAACCCTTAACCCTTATGCAATGGCGATCATTTTTGAACGATTACCCTAATATAGAGAAAATTAATATTCCAAGATGGGTTAATTTTCTACCCGAAAATGAAATTGAACTTCATGCTTTTTGTGATGCCTCGGAAAAGGCATATGGCGCAGCTCTTTACTTGCGGAACATTTCTTCTATAGAAATCACGGCGCATTTACTCGCGTCAAAAACAAAGGTAGCTCCTGTGAAAACTGTAACATTACCCCGTTTAGAATTATGCGGAGCGGCTTTGATGGCGAACATGGTAGAATCGTTATGCAGTCAATTAAATCTAGACAAGAGAAAGATTTTTTTGTGGACAGATTCTACTATTGTTTTATCTTGGCTTAAAAAACCCCCGTGCCATTGGCCAACCTTTGTAAAAAATAGAGTAGCCTTAATTTTGAGTAAAGTTGGTAATGAGACTTGGTCTCATGTAGACTCTAAGGACAACCCCGCCGATTTGGCAAGTCGTGGAACCCTCGCTCGAGACTTAGTCAACAATTCTTTATGGTGGCATGGGCCTACCTGGTTAAGACAATCTCGAAAGTGTTGGCCACGACAGGCACCCATTGATCATCAACATTTAGAAGTTCAATCATTTTCTGCTCAGGTTGAACATCCGTATGACATACTTGAACGCTTTTCAGATTTACCCCGTGCAATGCGAATAATTTCGTATTGGTTCAGGTGTTTACAGTATTTGAGAACCCGAAAATGCTTGTACAATACCTTAGATTTAACTCAAGCGGAAGTGAAGTTCACTCGAGATCGCTTAATTCTATTATGTCAGCGGAATTGCATACCTGAATATAATCATCTGTCTAGAGGCATACCAGTTTCTTCAAAGAGCAATCTACTCACGTTAAACCCCTTTATCGACTCCAATGGCTTTGTCAGAATCAATGGCAGACTGGCTAGATCAGCCGGACTGACATATGATGAGCGGTATCCTAGAATTTTACCATATTCAGCCCGTTTTACTCGCTTATTTATTGAACATATTTATAAATGCTCTGTTCATGGCGGACATTCTCTAATGCCTCGAATAGTTCGAAGTGAATTTTGGGTCCCCAAGCTTAAAAATCTAATTCGAACAGTCATTCATAACTGTAAAGTATGTACAATTTATAGGAAAAGGACCGGTCAACAAATTATGGCTGCATTACCCCCAGAACGCTCGTTTCTTTTTAGACCATTTACCCACACCGGCTTAGATTTTGCCGGCCCATTCGACATAAATTCATACATTGGTCGCGGTTGCCGAGTTACCAAAGGTTATGTTCTCGTTTTTGTTTGCTTTGCAACAAAGGCTATCCATTTAGAAGCAACAGGTGATATGTCGACAGAAACTTTCCTTGCAGCTTTTGCCCGTTTTTTCTCTCGTCGTGGCTGTCCTGCCCATTTATACGCAGATAACGGCACTGCATTTGTTGGAGCGTCTAACTTAATAAAGGTTGATCAAAAACAGTTTTTATCTGATCTTAGAAGAAAAGTTCTTATGCGAAATAGTGTTCAGCTCGTTGAATGGCATTTTATACCCCCAGGAGCTCCTCACATGGGTGGCTTATGGGAAGCCGGTGTAAAGAGTGTGAAGACTCATTTACGGAAAATTTCTGGAGTTCAGAAATTTACATTTGAGGAGTTTACGACAATGTTAACCCGTATAGAAGCATGCCTGAATTCAAGACCGCTGACTGCAATGTCAGAAAACCCCTCTGATTTAGTCCCGTTAACACCAGGTCATTTTTTGATTGGAGCACCGCTGCTAACACCCCCTGAACCCGATCATTCCGATCTAAAACAAGTGTAGCCAATAGATGGCAAAAGCTCAAAGTTCTGCACCACTATTTCCCACAGAGGTGGAAAGAGGAATACCTCAAAGAACTACACCGTAGGGTGAAGTGGAAATTTCCTCAAAGGGACTTTGAAGTAGGAGATTTAGTAGTTATTCGACAGGACAATTTACCTCCAAATGAGTGGCGACTAGGTCGAATAGAGAAGACACACATAGGGCATGACTCGAAGGTCCGCACTGCGGACGTGAGAACAGCTTCCGGCACTTTTACTCGGCCTATTGTGAAGCTCGTTCTCTTGCCTAGTTCTGAAACCTGCTAATTCTCTCTCTTTTTTTACTATAGCAAAATGTCAACTGCATCACGTCGCCTTGAAGTACACCGCAAGCCGGTGGAAGGTCCAACCACAGAGGTTAAGTCGCCACGCGACGAAATTTTACGGGACTGCCGCATTTGTTAGAGCGAGCATGCGTTGAGGAAATGTCCGAAATTTCGCAAAATGTCTGTGGGGGAGCGATGGGAAACAGTCAAGAAGTTTCGCTACTGCTTTAACTGTCTCGCGCACTCTCACATGAAGGACAGGTGTACGAGTCGTGAGCGGTGTTTGGAGTGCAAAGCGGAGCACCATACCCTCCTTCACAGGCATAAAAGGCAAGCTAACCCTCGCAAGGACAAGACCTCAACGCATCCCAGCGGCAGCTCTGATACCCGTCAGGCGACCAAGGGAAGGCGTAGGCGTAAAAGACGTGCCGCCAAAGTAAGCGGACAACCCGCACATCAATGCTGCCACCATCAACAACAACAACCATACCAACAACAACAACAACAAATATCCCAGCAACTACCACAGCAACAATACCCGCAGTACTCTGGGTTCAACCAGCCGGCGACTATTGTTATTAATGTGATGTCAGGGCGTATCGTATAATATTTTCTCAATCATATTTTAATTTCAACATGAATTAAAAAAAACCCAAATGAATTTATTTTTGATGAAAGAACTTGTATTTTTTATTTTACTCTGTTTTCAGGTGATAACTTAACGTGCTTTATCCTTAGCCACCCTTGTTGCAGTATTGCAAGGGGGGCGGGATGTTTACGCACATAGTGTGAACGTCTTGCATTATTGTTCAGCTGACGTTTCTACACAGTAGTCGTTAAGTTATTGGCGCATAATTGTTATGTACTTTATTTATATATACTCACTTACTTTTGTAAACCCGAAGCGTACGGTACGTACAATTTAAAGAAAAAACCCCCAAACAAAAAATTAAATAATAAAACCCCATTATAATAAAAAAACTAATTCCCCGTTTTTTTTATTTTCAAATATTTTCGAGGAAATATTTCTAGGACAACAGATTGTAAGGCACGAAATTATTGGTACTAAATAAAGCAAATTTTCGTTCTCTATTAAATGCAAATGAAAACAATTGTTTCATATATTTAAAAAATTTATTTATACTTATACCTACAATAATTTATTTATTTTATATTACGGTTTTGGTATATTAAACATTTGCATTGGTTTTACATACATATGTATGTATGAGGAAAAGGTAGAAATGATCGAATTTTTTTTTCATTAATGTTAACAAGAAAATTTAATTTTACCAACAATAATATGAATTCTATAGTTTTGTTATTTGTACCAATAATTTGGTGTTTTACCATCAGTTCAATTAAAAAGTAATAAAACAATAACAAATTCCCAAGTAAACATCCCATACCTAAAACATAAGCAAAACAAATTTACCGTTTACAACAAAAAATAAGGCAAGCTATAATGAAGATAATAATAAAACAATAAGTGTGTTCATTTACTTTACTAGTAAAAATTTGCAACGAGAGAGTAACAAGAAATTTTCCAAAATTACTCTCAAAAATGTGAAAAAGTAAATGAACACTTTACTAGCTAAAATTTGCAAGTTAAAATAGTGTTGTAATGTATAGGTACATATGACTACTCAATAACTACCCCTATATATATGTATGTATGTCATTTATATTCAGCATTGTCCTGACTGGCGTTTTTCGAGTACGGCTTGTTATAGAATAATGAAAAGTTTTGTAATTTTATTTAATCTAGTACCTGATGTAGTCGAAATACGCTATATACGATAAAGGTGATTAACTACTGATTAATCAGTTGTGCGTTTAAAAAGAGACTCGAATATAATTTCGACAAACGCACAGAAAGCGACTTGTTTAAAAAACAAAAAGTACAAAAAGCAAATGCTTGTTTTCAGAATTATTTTAGATTCATATTCAACGCAGCCTAACAATCGTAAAAACACATTGTACATACATACATATGTATGTCACTTCGAAAAGAAAATAGAGACACAAATGTAAAATGAATTTTTTTTTAATTTTTTTAAAATTAATTTTTTTTAATTTGAATTTTAAGAAAATGTAACACTACGTCTTGACGAGCAATTGATTGGTTCGCATATGAACAAAACGTCAGCAGAATAGGTTACTAACATTTGTTCATGTTTGTCTGCGTGGAAAAACTTGGCGATGTTAATGCTTCGTTTTCTCGGTGTTTGAACACGACATGATATCGACAACGATGGCTTACACAAGCCATTTAAATGTGCGCTCATGAAATTGTTCAATGTTTGAACAAATCAATGGCTCGTCAAGACGGCGTATAATAAAAAATAAGCAAAACGTTGTTTGAAATGCTTCATTTGGAGAAAATATAATTAGAAATGTTCGTATAATATGGTTTGGAGAAGACTCGTATACGGCTAGTAATATGCTTAACAATTGACTCGAAAAAGTATCGTATTTGGTTATAAGTACGATTGAAAACAGTATCGAAAATGAGTCTAAAACGCGAGTCAAAAGGAACTCGTTCAGAAGAGTCGCGGCTAGGGTACCATTTTCAATCACAATCATTTTCGACATTTTCGAGCACATAAACGATTATTTTAATCGTCTAGAAGAGTCAAAAAAGACTCGAATATGATCAAAAATTAAAAAAAAAAAATGCTAACTGGGTACAGCCTGCCTACACATAGAATTTTTATATCAAGTATCGGAAATAACGACAGAATAAGGTCGCAGAAATGTTTATTTCCAACTTTGTGATTTATTTTCCAAGCAATTTTATAAAATGGTGTTTTTAATGCATGGTAGAATAAGCATGCGTTAATAGATATTATTATTTTGACACCTTTTGTGTTGTTATTATTATTATAATTACATAATATTAAGTATTTTGTAATGTGATTTTATAAAGAACTATTTATGTAAATAAACACTAATAAGAAACTACATTAAGACGCAAACAAATGTGTGTTGAAAAGGAGAATTTTTGTTCGTTATTGTCTAACGTTAATGCTCCGCTTTTGCAATAGTTTCCAAAATATAATAATAAACAGCCGGCGAAAAACGGGATAAATATATTTTTTAAAGAAAACAAATTTAAGCTATTTTTATTGTAATAAAAAGCTTTATCCAAAATAAAATATCAGAAGCAGTATATATTGAACTAATTGATTTATTTGCCTGCTTAGTGTAAATTACCGAGTAGCTACCTGCTCATAATATTTACAACATTAAGATTAACAGCCGGTCTGTGAAAATTAAAGAATACATTTCAATTCAATTTCATTAGACATCTTATTTTGCTTCTGTTGTTCCTAAAATACACAAAAATAAATATCTTTTTAATACTTTTAATCGTTTTAAAAGTTTATATTTACTTACAATTTCTTAAATTTTCCAAAATATTTTCATTTTCAACCTATTTGAAATATTTTTTTGTAAACACAAACGCAAAACAGCTGTTTGAAAAATTATTGCTAGTAAAAATTTTACTTGTAAAAACTTGCAAGAATTTGTTTGTCTCTCAATTTTTTACGTTCTTTCGACGCTCTTTCGTTGCAAATTTTTTAGGTTAATGAACGCTTTCTAGTAACAATTGTTACAAATTTGTACAAATTTTTAGTAAATGAGTACACCTAATGACAAATGCACTACTAAACATCCCATACCTAAATTAAAAACAAAGCACATGCACTATTTTGAAAAACCACAACATCAAATAACAAATGCAAATTTAAAGCAGGAAAACAATTGAACAAAAAAAAACCCAAATGAAAATAATTATTTTATGATACCAGTAATCATCAAAAATTCCTTCTGTAGGTATAATTGCAATAGTGCAAATTATTACCCTTAATCCTTACTTTTTTTTAACACCACTTATTGTACATTTTTATTAATGAGCCATTCATATGACCCTCGCTTGAATTTACAAGGAACTCCACTACTTACCAATAATCAAAAATAAACTACAATCGTAGACCACAAAGATACATAACACTATTCTTTCATACGTTTACATACACACATACCTATGTGTACCACAGTAAAAGAGCCATGCGAATTTTTTGCTCTTTTGCTCACAAAAAAGGAGCAGCTCACAAAAAGAGCCAAGCAAATTGCTCTTTGCGCAGAGCAAACATATTGGCGCAGAGCCAAAAGAGCTGCTCCGCTCTGCGCATTTACATACTCTGCTTCATATTTAAATACGCATTTAGTTAATATGCATTTAAATTTAAGTTGTACTTGAATACAGTTTCAGTTTTTCAGACGTTTATGTTGGTTCTTATTTAACTATAAAAAATGGCAACATTACGAAAAAATTAATTAATAGTTTATAAAAAATAGCTGCTTACAAACACAATGAAATGTAAATTTTGTGGAAAATGTTTCAAATACATAATTTAAAAAAATGTCTGCGATGCTCATGTCTTCACCAGTGTTGCCTTTTGGTAACATTTTTATTACTTTTGAAGGCCCACGTAATATGTATAATTTTGTACATTTAGTACAGGCACGAAATAAAGTAATATTACTGAAGGAGCTCTTGTTATTTGAGGAAAGAATCTCTCTAAACATATCAATCCGATCTTAATAACAAAGGCTACCTGCAAATGCAATCAAAAACCCATCTAAAAATTAGTTTGAAATAAACAAAAAAAAATATTGTTAAAGTTTTACTCAATTCAATTTGTTAAAAATCAAGAAATGTTTCTTGCTTTATGTTTAGAAACAGCAAAATGTTTCCAACAATAATTCTTTCCAACTGTGAAATAATATGTGCTTCATTTCGTGGGGAAAACTAAGCATTCTGTTCAAACAACCGTACACAACAATATATGCCTAGTACTCTGTTCGATTTTGCGAAAAATGTTGAGCAACATGCATTATTTCATTATTTGACAATTAGCTACTAGTGCCAACACAGCGTATTAAAAAACAAATTTCGTTTTTTCGTCTTCAAGAATACCACATTGTATGAAAAAAATTTAAAATTTAATAAAGCCGAAGAGAAATAAATACTCATCCACCTCATCCAAACTGGGATTAATCCCATACATATGTATATGTTTTTTAATTGCAGTAATGAGCAAACACTTTTCTGCGTCAATAAATTATTTTGTTTTTTTTTTCTCTCTTTTTAAATGAACACTTTTTTCATTTTTCTTTTTTAAATTTTTTGAACACAAAAAAATAAATCAAAACAAACGGACTGAAACTGTAAAAAATACCGCTAAAAACCAATAAAAGATCAAAAGTGAAATTTTGCGAATGAAATTTTACCTTGAATATCTCCGAACATATAAAAGATATTAAATCGGGTTATCATTCCATTAAAGACCAATTTGTACGTAACTAAAATCAATAAAATTTGTGGCAAAAAATATATTAAAATGCTATTTTTTGTGTAGATAAAAAATGTTCTTTCCGAAAATTGTAATGTTTTCTTCAATCGCCTCCCCATTTATGCGCAGGATGTCTACAAAATTTGGGAAACTACTGATAACCAATCATACTAGAATAGTTGGCTGTAAAAATAATGAAAATCCACGTGCAATTTTTTTTACAGTTTCGAACATTTAGGTTTTTGTTAAAAAAATTGCCCATATTCGACAATGCTGACTGTAGGGTTCTTTACAAAAATTCCATAAAAACACATCAGATAGATTACACAAGGTCTTGTCTTAAAGAAAAAGTTAAAAATTTTATAAAAAACTGAAAGTACTTTTTGACCAAAATTTCACCTTTCTTTAAACTTTTTTCGAAATTTCAAATTAAAAAATTATTACCACTAAAATAAGAACGTCAAAGAAATCTTTCTAAATCTGTTTTAAAATAGTTTTATCTTGTATTTAAAAAAACTACAGGTAAAAAACTAAAAAATACCAGGGTAAAAATTTTGTATTTTAAATTTAAAAGTCGAATTTCTCTAAAAGTATAAATGATACCACGCACGTTTTTGCTTTATCTATCTATGTACATTACTAATTTTTGCCATCAGTTCACTTTTGATAAAGTTATAAGCTCTGAAACATTTTTCAAATTCGAGGATACCTACTTTGACGCCCTGTGGTACTACCCTCTACTGACACAGGGTGTATCTAAATGCAAAATGCGAAAAGCTTATGACCTTCTCTATAAATCGAATATTGTTTCATCAAAACCGGGCAAGTAGTTTAGAAGTTCTAGACTTTTATTCCATTTTTTTGTATTTCACGACGTAGAAATCTTTACAATTTGTTTTACATCTTCTCGATCATAATGTCACTCACTCACGAAAAAAATATTCGAGGGAAAGAAGAGTTGTTGTTTAAATGAAAAATGTTCACGCGAATCTGACGAAATAGTAAAACTTAAATTAGAAACTATCAAAAGACTTCAAGAGAAGAAGAACAAACGAAAAACCTATCCCAAAGAAAATAAAAATACGACTCTTGTAACAGAATCAGAAAAGATTGTACACAAAAATAATATCAAGAACTAAAAACAACTTTAATTTTCAGCTTTCTTTTTACATCGGCTTCGGCAGAAGTTAAAATCCTGGACTATTATAATTTACAAAAAATAACATGGAGTTCGGGACTAGCTAAATTACAGACCCGGCACTTTTAAACTTATTTATATCATCGAGACAAAAAAATATCCGAAATTAATAAATACATTAGAAGAGACATTAAACCGGGAATTTAGTTCATCTCATTTTTTGCACCCCTTATAAAAACATGAGATTACAGAACTTCAATCATATTTAGATAGAATAAAACTAAGATCAAAAAGATCGCTAGACTTTATAGGGTCAGCCTAGAAGTGGATTTCAGGAAGCCCTGATCACGAGGATTTCGACACCCTAACTAAAATCACTAATATCGTACTCATAAATAACAACAAACAAGTTTTTATTAATAAATTACCAATAGGAAAAATTAATGAATAACCCTATAACAAATGGTGTATTAGAATCAATTAATAATAAACATAATACAAATAATAAACTTAAAGAACATTTATGAACGATAGTAAAATATAAACTAGATACAGTCAAGTAGGAATTAATTTATATTAAAACGCCATGCATTGGACAAAAGTGGGTGTAGTTAACTCATCCCTACTAACATCCAAAGAAATTAACATTATAAAAGAAATAATCATCCTTATTCTAGTTGTCGGCGTCGTCACATATTAATGTTGATATGTGTCGACGCAATTGATTTGTTATTCTACTTGTCGTTATTGACAGTTATCGATTACTACTAAAAGATTTTTTAAATTCTATAACAAATGTGACGACGATGTTGTATTGACGTGACGTGTTTTTTGTCGACGCCTTCTTGCATGACGACTGGAATTGATTTAAGCCAAACATAACATTGAAAATGTAAACAAGTGAAATTTACAAATTCAAATCAATTCGAAAAATTGGTGGAAGAATTGCAGAAGAACCCATCGCTTGCATTGGGTTTTCGCAGAAGCACTGCTTCATGCAATTTAAAAGAAAAATGGAAAGAAATTGGAAAAATTCTAAATTCTCTTGGTCCGCCCAGAAGATTACCAGATGGATGGCAAAAGGCAACAAAAAAAAAAGAATCGAATAGAGATTTATAAAAAAGTTTGTAAAATTAACTTTTAAGGTATGGCAAAATTTAAAATAAAAAGAAGATGGTTGCTAATAAAGCGGAGTGTAAAGCCACTGGCGGCGGAATTTTCAACAATTTTCACTCACTCCGCTGGAAGAAGCTGTGGCAAACCTTCTTGAAGAAAAGTACCACGCAATAAAAAAAACTGACTTACTACAGAAGTACAGCCAGGAACAGGCAAAACATATGTAATACTTGCGATCCGGCAAATTAAAAACATTACAATTTTACCTAAGAAGTTTTCTTTCCAACACAAGTTTTTGTTTTTTTGAGCTTCTATCATCAATTAAATCAAAATTATCTTCACTTGTAGAAAACATTTTGCCATAAAAGTATCACACACAAATAAAATTTAACAAAAAACTTACGGATGTGTATTTTTATTTCGTTGAAATCGATAAACCGTCAACGTCGTCACAGGAATGTTATAGAATGCAAAATTTTCATAGAATTGACCCCCACATTGATACGAAGTGATATTGATACTTAAACGACGACGGCGACAACTAGAATAAGTATGAATAAGTAACGATTCCATCTTATTTATTAATTTAGAACAAACGTTTGAATTTGCAGGAGTAAAGATAGCATCCAATCATAATTCAATTATCTATACTATATTAAGTATACCCCCATATACACGTGTAAATTCATATAATGAGGTGTTAATAGGACCTATTACATTTAGAAAATATATTAAAAAAATAAAATATCAAAACATTCTTATATGCGATAATATAAGGTATGGCATAAAAACTGAATGCAAAAGCTGTAATAATAGTACTATCTGCAGTATAAATATTTTAAATTATCTTGAAAGCAACATGTATGTAGCAAACTTAATTAAAGGCAAAGAAGTGAAAACAACAACAATAATCTTCCTGAATAAAAAACCAGAGAATCTTAATGAGACTTATGTGATATAGTTCTGCAATACATCCGTGGCAATAGACAACAAAATTTATTAATTTTTCAAAACAACACATCCTAAAACCAAAACATCTTTAATAGTCCATACTTCTAACCAAACAGGACGTTCGGAATTAAGAGGAAAGGTGTTAACACAAAAAAAATTAAACATTAATATTTGCAAGAATTTAAACTGTTAACACGTTTGCCGACAGGTTAATAAACCTTAAATAATACATATTGGAAAATAGTAACAGCACATGTCATTTTAATTACAATGCAAATATTTTATTATTTTTAAGTAAGTGATTGTAAGAATAAAATTAAATTTAAATAATAAAAAAAAAATAAGTTGTAATTTAAAGTGAAACAATAAAGAACAAATATTTTTTTTAGCATAAACTTCTAAACTCTTAATTTTTATATATAAATATGAAGTAAGAAAAAATAATATACATATGTATATTTAATATAAAAAATATATGTAAAAAAAACAAAAACATTTTTATGGGTCTTTATAAAATAGAAAAAATATCTTAACGCAATTGAATAGACTAAAAACAAAGGACTGTTGAAGAAATGCAGAACGGCTAGCAGAAAAATATTTTCGTAGTGCACTCAAAAAAATGGGGAAACATCAATCAAAAGTATAAAATCGAATTGCAAATGTAATTAATCAACAGAACTAGAAGAAAAAGCTTTAAACTTGTATACAATTGAAGGTTAATTAGTTATTTTAACCGTTCTTATTGGTTTAAATTATGTTTTGCATATTTATGTCTTTCACAAGAAGCTTAAAAAAATTTTTACTAGTGCTACCGAACTAGACAGATTTAACAATATATGTACGTATATTTTTTTGCCGTATGGCTGACAAGAAAATCATTTAAATATTTAGAAGTATGCAGCAATACAAAATATAAGGCACTACAAAATACATGCATTAGGATTATCTGCGACAAGTTAAAACAAATCAGGGTAGCACTGAATGTACATTTTCACAGGCTTATAACACCATATAGGCGTCAAGATAACTTTCTACTTATATTGTCGAAGAAATGTATTAAAATAAAATTACTGGATACACTCTACAAAGAAGTAAAATACATAATAGAAACTGCAAATCCTGAAACAGGCCTTTTTATAAAATTTTTTACAAAAGATTCAAATGTACAAGACGAGTTACAAAGAGAACGACAAAGAAATGCTTAAGTTGTGTGTGAACTTCGTCTCACCAAATTAACATTAAGATTAGTTTGTTAAATAGATGATGTTTACAACGTACATAACATAAGGTAGATAGATGCAAAGAATGCTAGCGTATAATTTTTCTTGTTTTCTTTAGAAAACGTCCGCATACATTTGTAAATAATTTTGCTTTCTAAAAATGTTTAGAAATTAAATTAAAAAGAACCAAAAAGCCGAAAATAAGTCAATTTTCACTTATTTACATAATAGTTAAGGGCGTACCCAAAGCATGTGCTGAATGAAGACTTGAAATTTTTTTAATTGTTCATGATATCAGATGTGTGTATGGGTGGAAATGATATGAACCCTATAGAAAACATGTGGGGAATTCTCGTCAAGAGAATTTATGCTGGCAATCGTCAATTCATGAGTGTTAATGAGCTTAAAAATTCAATTTTCAAGGAATGGGAGGCACTGGATCAGGCTCTTCTAAAAAAATTAACAAGTTCTATGAAAAATATAATATTTAATTGCATTAAATCGAAAGGTGGTCTTTCTAAAATTACTAAAAGGTTTTCTTTTATTGTTTTTGTTAAATAAATAAATAAAGTTGTAGTTTATTTATTGCATTTGTTCTATACAATTTGAACGCTTAAATATGCTAAATATTTAAATGTAAGATATTTTTATAACGGTATTTGTAATTCATGAGAGTTTTGTGTAAAATGAGCTCAATTTTGAAAAGAGAACATAATAATAAAGTTTACACAAAGAGATGAAAATTATAGCATACCCTGTTAAAATTTTATGAATTTTTAATTTACAGATTAGCAAATGTGCTATTGTTTATGAACGCACTGTATACCAAGCGGAACTGTAGTTTTAAATGACCTAAACTTTCTAGTTAAAACATCGACTTCAAAGTTAAGTTTATATATCATCAACAGTTGTTTTGAAAGCAAAACGAGAAACAAAAACAGACTTATTTTTGATGATATTACGACAAGTGGTTTGATGGCATTTGAATTATCATTATTAGAAATATTGTGAACGCACGGGCGAAAAAGCCCATCAGCTGTATACATTGCAGTTGTCAAAAATAAATTATTTGTTAAATTTTTTTTTTAATTAAATTTTTTTTGATTGTTAATAGAAAACAAAGTAACTATTCCTAGAGAAAACTACCACAACATGAAACCGTATTTGCAGATCCTGATGTGTATAATCAAAATATGCGTAAAAAGATAGTGAAATTATTGTTAACACATTTATAACTTCTTGGTTTTTTTGTGGAAGATTATGTAAGTCTTCAAATGGTAAACGTGCAAGAATGGAACGATGCATGTGATTTGGGCAAACTAGTGGTACAATAGAATTTTAGCCACCCTTTTTCCGGATTTTCTTCATTTTTATGTAACTTAATTTTTATAATTTTTTATTCTGAAAATTACAACCACTTTTTTCATCAATTATATTTTTTATTTTGTTTTTTTTTTTTTAACAATATTTTTTGACAACATACCTAAATTTTGTAGCAACAAATTGCCTGTTGTTTTTTGTGTTGTTGGATTGTTGTAGCCGTGCGGTTACCTGTATTAATTTGCCTTGTATTGTTTACAACGGACGAAGATGGCACAATTAAGGGAGGAGGCATTGTGTTATCGTTAATGGAAGATAAAGTATTCTGTTCAGATATATTGTTTTTAAAACCAGTTGGTATCGGGATTTGAGGTTGGTTTAACTAATTAGCGTTTTGGTAATGATTGAGTCGAGGAATTAGCAGAACATAACTCGTCAATCAACTTAAAGCCTTCAAAAATATCTTCATATTTATTGTAGGAAATAATGATGATCATTGGTATGTATTTTAAGATATTCTCTTTTAACAAAAAGAACTAGTTCCATTACTACTTCCTTTTTGGGAACTAATGTAATAGGTGTGTTCATTTACTTTACTAGTAAAAATTAGCAACGAGAGAGTAAGAAGAAATTTTCCAAAATTACTCTCAAAAATGTGAAAAAGTAAATGAACACTTTACAAGCTAAAATTTGCAAGTTAAAATAGTGTTGTAATGTATAGGTACATATGAGTAGTCAATAACTACCCCTATAATTTTTGGAAAAATTATACATATATGTATATTATTATAAAAATGATGTGATTATGGTCATTTATATTCAGCATTGTCGTAACTGGCCTTTTTCGAGTACGGCTTGTAATAGAATAATGAAAAGTTTCGCAATTTTATTTAATCTAGTACCTGATGTAGTCGCTATATACGATAAAGGTGATTAACTACTTTTGACTAAAATGAATGAATAAAATATCTATTTTTAATTAGTTCATACGTTATAATAGCCTGCCTACACATAGAATTTTTATTTCAAATATCGGAAATAACGACAGAAAAAGGTCGCAGAAATGTTTATGTCCAACTTTGTGATTTATTTTCCAAGCGATTTTCATAAATGGTGTTTTTAATGTGTGGTAGAATAAGCATGCGTTAATAGATATTATTATTGAGAATTTTTGTTCGCTATTGTCTAACGTTAATGCTCCGCATTTGCAATCGCTTCTAAACTATAATAACAATAATAAACAGCCGGCGAAAACTGGGTTAAATATATTTTTTAAAGAAAACAAATTTAAGCAATTTTCATTTTCATTGTAATAAAATGCTTTATCCAAAACAAAATATCAAAAAGCAGTAGCAATGTAATTTAATAAATTATGTGTTAATTTAAATTTATTTCCCAATATATATTTGACCTAATTTTATTTGCCTGCTTAGTGTAAATTATCGAGTAGCTACCTACTCATAATATTTGCAACACTAAGATTGTTTGCCGGAACGTCCTTTGCCACTGATGTACTAGATACTGTGTTGCTTAGTTCAATTTCATTAGACATCTTATTTTGCTCCTGTTGTTTCTAAGTTACACAAATATAAATTTATCTTTTTAATACTTTTTATCGATTTAAAAGTTTACATTTACTTACAATTTCTTTAATTTTCCGAAATATTTTTATTTTCAACTTAATTTTGAAATATTTTTTTGTAAACACAAACACAAAACAGCTGTTTGAATAATTATTGCAAGTAAAAATTTTACTTGTAAAAACTTGCAAAAATTTTTTTGTCTCTCAATTTTTTACGCTCTTTCGACGCTCTCTCGTTGCAAATTTTTTGGGTTAATGAACGCTTTCTAGTAACAATTGTTACAAATTTGTACAAATTTTTAGTAAATGAACACACCTAATGTGTTTTGTAAGCGAGTAAGAAAATATGTCAATCACAAAAGTATGTCATTATATGGCAAGTAAGGTAATGTCTAATTTTTTGCTGGGTGTTCTTGCAGTTCGAACAGCAACATTGTTAACCATTGTGTTCAGCTAAAACGCCAGCAACACGAATGGGAGGGGTATCAGTAAATTTGGCGTAAAACGAATTATCACACAACCAGACAATAATGGTTGCATAATATCCAAAATTTTACAGTTTAATGCAAAACAAGTTTCTTATTATGTTAATTGGTGTTTAGATTATTTATTAAATGGCTGCATCAAGACATTCATTTATGCATCTCCGCATTTGTTTTATTTCGTTGCACTCTTTTACGTAGTACTTTTTGCAATGACTAGGCTTTTGACTGGGGAGAGTAAATTTAATAACAAAAGAGGGAGGAGCAATGTGTGGAACATTTGTGGGAAAATTGAAAACTAATTAGGAGTTAATTTATATAGATCGCATTTAATTCTGTTTTTCTTCATGGATATATTTTACGTTTATATAGATGATGTGTTGAAAAATAAATATATTTTGTTGCCAAAAGTTTAATTAATTTCTTTTGCTTCTGGCCAGTTAATATATTTCATATCAAAAAAAATTTAAAGGCTTTCTAAAATTTATGCTGCAGATCCAGTACTCCTGTACTCTAAGTACTTTCAATTTGTGTGAGGCGCTCTAATGTATGTACGCAACTAACCTATTCAAACACAAACATAACCAAAGAGTTTTTTTTTCATTTGAAACAGCAATGAGTACTCATTTCAGTATACTCTGAAAGGTAGTACTTTTGTTTTGCTTATAAAATGTTTTGATGTTTTGATGTCTTGATGTTTTGTTTGGAAATTAATGATCGTAGAAGTACTAGTTTGTTTTATTGGTAGTGAATGTAATATTTTACGCATTCACTATTAAAGTGAATGTCTTGGTATGCCATTTAAGACATTCATTGCAGATATTTATTTGTCAATAGATGTCACTAATAACAATCTATAAATTCACAAACCAGTACAGTTGTAAAATACAGTATAAACTAAGAAAAACTTAATCAGCTGATGGTACTTAAACCAAAAATGTTTCTTTTTCTCAGTACAAAAGAATACAAAAATGTTTAAATTATTGAATCACACTCCAAACTAAATACAAATCAATTTACTAACACAGCTCGATTAAAACATATTCTGAACACATTTAAACAGTTTATAGATTACAAAACGAAACAAAATATTGTGTAAGAATTAGTCAAACAGCTGTTTTTACTTTTATTTAAAAAATAATTTGTTTCAGAAATGTCTGATAAAAAAAATTTTGTAACATTAAAGACAATTTCTTGCTTGTTATTTTTTCTTTAACTAAGCTAGGTGAGTATTACTATAAAGAAGTTTTAAACAACTGAAATTAGTGGTTCTGAATCTTCTAGCTTTACAGGCGTTTTCGTTTCTTTAGAATAAAAAGTAAACAAACCAGTGATGCAATGTACTTTTATCGGTACAAATTTAATAAAAATAAAAGGTCTGTTTCTTTACTCTACATTGGGATCCCAATTTGCACGAAAACTGTTACATACTTCAAAACTTGGCGAATGAGGGTGGTTTTTAGAAAATAAAGTTCTTCTTCTTCAACATCAAAATGTATTATTCGGAATCTTTTCAGTGTTAATTTATCGTGCTTGATTCCTTCAAAAAATGTAAATATTTCATATTCCCACTAAATATTTGTGACATAAATTACAAAATGAAATGTATTACTGCGGGAAAAGCATAGCATAGCTTGTCAGTGGATTCTACCAGAGTTCATAAAAGAACACTCCCTGTACAAAATTCTTGTAAATAAATTAAAAACATACAACTAAAACAAACCGGTACATTTTTTTTCATAACAATTATGTGTGTTACTAAATTTTGAAATTTTCCCTACACAACTACGAATGTGTTTTATTAAAATATTTATTTGCGTACTCTATTTTTAGTACGCGTTCGGAAAAAAGTACATGGAAAAATTAAAATAACTTCGTGGTTGAAAAAAAGTACATGGAAAAAATTAAATAACTTGAAAAAATAACTGCGTGTACGGACAGCAAAATAGTACATGTTACGATAGACCAAATATAATAACATTTTTTATTGTTATTATTATTTTTTTAGTTAAAATTTACGTTTTTGGTAAGTAGTGGAGTTCCTTGTAAATTCAAGCGAGGGTCATAGGAATGGCTCATTAATAAAAATTTGCAATAAGTAGTGTTATAAAAAGTAAGGATTAAGGGTAATAATTTGCTTATCTTTAACATTTTCAGGAATAAAAAAACTGATATACAGTTGCTCAAAATGAAACTGGGACAAACATTAATATTTTATTAGCATTAAGAAAAAGCTAACAGAAAATAAAATAATTTTTTTTTAATAAATTTGTTTTAAAGCTTTATTTATAAGGATTTTAAAACATAAAAAAAAATTTTTTAATTCATTAATATTTATTTTAAAATAACAAAAACAATACAATAGATATATTTCAATGCCAAAATGAAAGTGGGACATTTCAAACTTAACGGTGTTTTGTAGCAGAAACGTTGTATTTTTGGATTGGTTTTTTTAATTTTAGTACTTTGTAGGTAATCCTTTACTGGATTTAACTGCTAAAAGTCGACGCGGCATAGATTCCACTAATTTACGGCAAACCCGTGGGTCAATTTTTGACCATTCTTGTTTTATAGCCGCTTCCAACTGACTTCTGTTCGAATAACTGTACGCTTTTAATTTTTCTTCAAGGTGAGCCCATAAATGTTCTATGGGGTTTAAATCGGGCGACTGGGCTGGTGTTTCTAACACGTGGGGGCAGTTGTATAAAAGCCACATTCGCACGTTATGAGCTTTGTATTTAGGATCGTTATCTTGATAATAATAAAAATTTTTCGCGATTCCTAATTTTTCTGCAGATTCTTTTAAATAGTTTTTGAGAATTTCTAAATACATCATCTGGTTCATATTTCCGTTAATAATACACAAATTTTCCGTCCCAGCAGCCGACATGCAACCCCATACCATTATTGAACCACCTCCATGTTTCACAGTAGGCCGGAGATTACGTTGTAGAAGTTCTTGATTTGGTTTTCTCCACACGTATGAAGGGCCGTCAGATCGAAAGCGATTAAGTTTCGACTCATCAGCAAACAAAACCGTTTTCCAGAAAGAAAAATCCTTATCTTTGAACTCATTAGCGAACTTAACTCTTTTTAATTTGTTTTGCTTGCTGATCAGTGGCTTTCTACGAGGCACTCTACCATGAAAATTGTCCTTTCTAAGAATATTTCTTATAGTTTCCAGGTTAGCGTCTTTTTTTAGGTGTAGCGATGCCAACTTTGGTGCACTTATTCGTGGGTCTTTCTTAATATGTTGAACAATCCACCGCTCATCTGAGTCGGAAAATATCCTTTGTTTTCCTAATTTTGTCTTGTTTTCGACAGATTTTGTTAATTTGAACCGTTTAATAATATTGTGGACCGTGGAGTGACTTCTATTTACTAGTTCACCAATGACTCTTATTGTTTTTCCATCTTGGAAATGCTTTATCACTAATCTTCTTATGTCTACTGAAGTTTGACCACGCTGTCTGCCCATTGTTTAATTTTTTTACTATTTATTAATTAAATTATGTTGAATTATTAATTAAAGACTGTAAAACTTATTTTTTGCAATTTTTTTTTGGCAAAAAACACCAATCTCTCTTAAATCTTAAACAAATTTAATGTTTGTCCCACTTTCATTTTGACATTGAATTTAGTAATTTTTTGTTGTTGTTGCTTTTTCAAAAAAAGTAACGGAATTTTGGTGTTGCTTGTTAGCGGTTTTGATGAAGCACAAAATAACTAAGATAATTCATTTTAGTTAAAAAAATTGCATAGTTCTTTTTAAGTTTTTTATGAAAGAAACAAAAGTGTCAATAGATGTCCCAGTTTCATTTTGAGCTACTGTACGTAAATGAAAAAAATAATTGAAAAGGTAAAAATATGAAAATAAAATTAATTGAATAAATAACTGAAAAGGTGAAAAATCATCAGTCATCATTCATTCTTCGTCTCTCTTTTCAATCTGTGTAAGGGTTTTGAAAAGTCCCATTGAATCTTTTTCAAAATTAACCAGTCAAATAGACTATAATTCCAATGTACATGTTAAATGTCTTAATATTAGGTGTGTTCATTTAAAATTTGCAACGAGAGAGAGTAACAAAAAATTTTCCAAAATTACTCTCAAAAATGTGAAAAAGTAAATGAACACTTTACTAGCTAAAATTTGCAAGTTAAAATAGTGTGTAATGTATAGGAGCATATGAGTACTCTATATTTTTTGGAAAAATTATACATATATCTATATATATAAAAATGAATGTCTGTCTGTTTGTTTGTGCTTTATAGGAGGCCAAAACCTTGGACTGATCTTCCTGAAATTTTCACAGCATGTTACTGTGACTCTGGAAGGAATAATAGGCTATATGAAGTTTTAATTGGACAAAGGGGCGTGGCACCGCCCATATAACCCAAAAATTTAAATCGCCATATTTTGGCTATTTTTGGACCTACGTCGACGATATTTGGTACTTATGGAATTGGCATAATAAGGAATACGTACCAGGAGAAAAGTGGGTGGGACCCCGCCCCTTTTTAGAAAAATTAAAAATCTTAATATAATCTTAACTACTGGACCAATCGTCATTAAATTTTCGCAATAGGATATTCTTGACTATATAAAGTTGGGAGTGGACAAAGGGGCGTGGCCTCGCCCATATAACCCAAAATTTAATATCGTCATATCTTGGGCATTTTTTGACCTACGTCGACGATATTTGGTACATATGGTATTGGCATAATTAGGAATACGTACCAGGAGAAAAGTGGGTGGGACCCCGCCCACGAGGGAGGTAGCGAAGCACACCGGGTTCATCTAGTATATTGTAAAAATGATGTGATTATGGTCATTTATATTCAGCATTGTCGTGACTGGCGTTTTTCGAGTACGGCTTGTTATAGAATAATGAAAAGTTTTGCAATTTTATTTAATCTAGTACCTGATGTAGTCGACATACGCTATTTACGATAAAGGTGATTAACTACTTTTGAATAAAATTAATCACGCCTATCGTGAACAAAATGTTAAATTTTTGTTCACATGAAATTTTCATTCCCCATGAAGGGAAAATTGCTATCGTGAGTTTCATGGGAACGTTTGTTCCCGCTATCAATTCGTACTGAATACAAATTAGAAAGAAGAAAACATTAATAGGGAAAAAAATATTCAAATTTTTTTTAGTTATGAAAAATTTAGAAATGTTAATGATTGGTGCTATTATGTTGTTGCAAGAGGAGGAGATACTACAACAGAGAACAATGACAGAGAACGTGACGTGCAAGACGGTTAAAAGCCCTTGAAGTTACCCTAGACACAAGAGGTCCAATCAATAGACCCAAGTGGGCTGTGGCAACACGACTGCCTGCCTAACATACCCTAGACATTGGTACTGACCCATTTCAATAAAATAAATTTTTGTATCAGATCATTTAAAAAATATTTTTTTAATAAAAACTCTTCATAAATTCATAACCAATAGATAAATCTCTTTGTTTTGCATCTTGACGAGCATAATGTCAGTCTGCACTGCACTAACTGATGTTGAATTAAAAAAATGTGTTATTGATGTAAATATTCTAATTAAAACATATAAAAACTGGTTTAATGTATGCAGTTCCCCAGCAAAATTTAAGTGAACAAATCTAAGGGAAAAAATTTCGAGGGAAAAAATCAATCCCGATAAGGGGAATTTTTGTTTAAGTGAAAAATTGTTCACGTGAATTATTCACGATTGCAATTTGGGGAAAAAGGAAAAAATTTCGAGTGAAGAAATATTCATGATAGGGGTGAATAAATAAAATATATATTTTTAATTAGGTTATACGTTATATCACCCTGCCTACATATAGAATTTTTATTTCAAATGGCGGAAATAACGACAGAATAAGGTCGCAGAAATGTTTATTTCCAACTTTGTGATTTATTTTCCAAGCAATTTTCATAAAATGGTGTTTTTAATGCGTGATAGAATAAGCATGCGTTAATAGATATTATTATTTTGACACCTTCTGTGTTATTATTATATAATATTAAGTATTTTATAATGTGATTTTATGAAGAACTATTTATTTAATAAACACTAATAAGAAACGCAAACAAATGTGAGTTGAAAAAGAGAATTTTCGTTCGTTATTGTCTAACGTTAATGCTCCGCTTCTGCAATAGTTTCCAAAATATAATAATAATAATAATAAACACCCGGCGAAAAACGGGTAAATATATTTTTTAAAGAAAACAAATTTAAGCACTTTTCATTGTAATAAAAAGCTTTATCCAAAATAAAATATCAAAAGCAGCAGAAAAGTAATTTAATAAATTAGGTGTTAATTTAAATTTATTTGCAAATATATATTTGAACTAATTGAATTATTTGCCTGCTTAGTGTAAATTACCGAGTGGCTACCTACTCATAATATTTACAACACTAAGATTAACAGCCGGTAAATGAAAATTAAAGAAAAGATTTCAATCCAATTCAATTTCATTAGACAAATTATTTTGCTTCTGTTGTTCCTAAAATACTCAAAAATAAATTTATCTTTTTAATACTTTTTATCGTTTTAAAAGTTTACATTTACTTACAATTTCTTAAATTTTCCAAAATATTTTCATTTTCAACTTAATTTTGAAATATTTTTTTGTAAACACAAACGCAAAACAGCTGTTTGAATAATTATTGCAAGTAAAAATTTTACTTGTAAAAACTTGCAAGAATTTGTCTGTCTCTCAATTTTTTACGCTCTTTCGACGCTCTCTCGTTGCAAATTATTTGGGTTAATGAATGCTTTCTAGTAACAATTGTTACAAATTTGTACAAATTTTTAGTAAATGAACACACCTATTATTTACATTTCATCGATTTTTTAAATGGAATTCAGTTGATTCATTAAAATGTAATAAAATATTAAAAACAAACTATTTTTGAAAACAAACACATATCTAAAATGAAAATAAATATTATTAATGCCATCAGAGAATCGTCGTTGTTTTGTTTACTAATTCTCAGTAACAATAAATCCAAGGCAGATTTATTTTACTAGGTGGTGTCGTCCGCCCAGCTGGTTTGTAGTTGGAAAAGCCAAAAGTTGTTTGTATTTTCCTTTGTTTGTTAACGAATTTCAAAAATAACTAACAACAAGCGTGTGCGTAACAAAGCAAGCATTTGTATTGAGAGCAATTATCTTTTATTTCTCTTTGTGTTTTTGGCGTTTCCAACGCACAAAACAACAATAAAAAGTCATGTTGTTTTTGTCGATGTTGTATTTGTTGTAGAGCCGCTATTACCTAGTAAAATAAATCTGCCTTGGATAAATCGTTCTATTACCGTCGTCTGTTTTATTCCTACACTTAATAATAATAGTACAATTTTTATTTACCCAAAATTTTACCCAAATTTTTTATAGAAAACTAGAAAGTCTTATATCAAAAGCCAAATTGATTAAATGAAGTATTGAATCAATCACCCCTATCGTGAACAAAATGTGAAATTTTTGTTCCCATGAAATTTTCATTCCCCATGAAGGGAAAATTGCTATCGTGAGTTTCATGGGAACGTTTGTTCCCGCTATCAATTCGTACTGAATACAAATTAGAAAAAAGAAAATAATAATAGGAAAAAAAATATTCAGATTTTTTTTAAGTCATGAAAAATTAAGAAATGATGTTGAATTAAAAAAATGTGTTATTGATGTAAATATTCTAATTATAACATATAAAAACTGGCATAATGTATGCAGTGAACAAATATAAGGAAAAAGGGAAAAAATTTCGAGGGAAAAAATCAATCCCGATAAGGGGAATTTTTGTTTAAGTGAAAAATTGAAAAGGGAAAAAATTTCGAGTGAAAATATATTCATGATAGGGGTGATTATTTCATACCTGTTCGAACAAATAAAAATAGGCAAATAAATTTTTTGTTGTTTTTAAAAAATTAGGGCAAACAACAAACAAACAAATTTTAGAAAAATGTTTGTCATATGTGACAAATGTATAAGCACTTTTGGCATTCGTTAATTTAATAATTTTACTAAACAATTAAATCCGAAGAAATTAAACTATGTTATTGAACTTTAGTTTGTATAAGCACTTTTTAAAAAGGTATTAAAATTTAATTTGTATAAGCAATTTTGTATATTGTGAAATCATTTAAATAAAAATGATTGAACTAAGCAATTTTTATATAGAAGTAAACGGGACAAGTAGTATTTTTTTATATGGTTAGTTTTTCTAAACCATAACTTGCGCAGTCGAAAAAAAGTTGAGGGTACATCAACTTTGGCTCCTAAATATTGAACGTAAAAAAGTTAGTGAATATAACTTTATAAGTATCCTGAGAAAAAGGATAAAAATAAAACAAATAAAAGAGACAAATATATAATCAAATATTCACAAATTATATGAAACCCACGAGCACAGATTACTAACAGATAACTCACTAGTGACGTTTAAAAAAGTGTGTTATCAAATTTTCTTCCTGCTTTCGTTTAAGCGAATAAAAAAATAAATAACCGCTACACATAGCAAACAAGTATGTTTTCATTTTATCAACCAAATAATGTATAACATAATTGGGGTTAAAATTTAGTTTTATAAGAAAAATTAAAAGAAAGTATAACTATTAATAATAGAAATTAATAAAAAAAAAAAATTATAAAATTTTTTATAATATTATAGTATACAAGAACAACTGAAAAAATATTGTTTTGCCTTATAGTTTCAGATGGTACTACAATTCCATTGGAGGCTCCGCAAACAAAAATCAAAACTTAATGAAAACTGACTTATTTTCGGCTTTTTGGTTCTTTTTAATTTAATTTTTAAATATTTTTAGAAAGAAAAATTATTTACAAATGTATGCGGACGTTTTCCAAAGAAAACAAGAAAAATTAGACGCTAGCAGAATGAAATGCAGCATTTTCTGGACCGCCTGTTTGTTGCGCTTTACATGCAGGCGTTATAAAACAACATTTCATAACCGAAAATGCAGATTGTCACAATATTCTGATCAATGGTTTTTGTTTAAAAATATTCACCCCTATCGTGAACAAAATGTGAAATTTTTGTTCCCATGAAATTTTCATTCCCCATGAAGGGAAAATTGCTATCGTGATTTTCATGGGAACGTTTGTTCCCGCTATCAATTTGTATTGAATACAAATTAGAAAGAAGAAAATATTTATAGGGAAAAAATATTCAAATTTTTGTATAGTTATGAAAAATTTAGAAATTCATTCATTCTTCATAAATTTATAACCAATAGATAAATCTCTTTGTTTTGCTTCTTGACGATTATAATGCCAGTCTGCACTGCACTAACTGATGTTGAATTAAAAAAATATGGTATTGATGTAAATATTCTAATTAAAACATATTAAAAACTGGCATAATGTATGCAGTTCCCTGGCAAAATTTAAGTGAACAAATCTAAGGGAAAAAATTTCGAGGGAAAAAATCAATCCCGATAAGGGGAATTTTTGTTTAAGTGAAAAATTGTTCACGTGAATTATTCACGATTGCAATTTGGGGAAAAGGGAAAAAATTTTGAGTGAAAAAATATTCATGATAGGGGTGAATAAGAAAAAAAAAAACAGTAAGAACTCAAAAATGTTTTATACAAAAAACACAGCTAACATTCAGTAATTATTTTTATTTTTCTTTCATTTTTCTACATAAGGGATCCCATCGGGAACCATTCATATGTATTTGAAAGATTCAATGAAAAAATACAAATTTAAAACAACTTTTATTAATAAGCAATGTGCACATGCAAATATAGCAATATGAAAATTTATTACTTGGAACCTTTTTTATTTTAATTTACTTTATTCGTGCTTGATTCCTTCAAATATAAATATGTCATGATATTCTCATGAAATATTTTTTATTTAAAACTACAAATTGAATGTATTACTGCGGGGAAAGCATATCCATATGGCCATTTGACTACTGCTCAAATAGCTCATCAGTGGAGTTCTCATTTAATCAATTTGGCTTTTGATATAAGACTTCCTAGTTTTTTATACAAGATTTGGTAGTTGGAGAAGATTTAAATGCTAGGCATCCGTATTGGGGGGATTCCCTGGAGAACACAAGTGGTAGGTTGCTACATGATTTACTATTAGCGAATCCCTACCTAGAAATTCATCCCACTGATGGCCCGACAAGAACTACGGCCGTTTCCTCTTCATATATAGACATAATGATAACTTCTGTTGGCATGTCTCCTATAATCATGGGAAATGGGCTTAAAACCCTTGATTTTGAATCTGATCACAACACTGTGGAAGCAGTTTTTGGCATTGCGGACTGTGTTGGGAGAATACGACCAACAAGGTTAGACTTTGACAAGATGGACAGGGCAAGATTTAATGCGACTCTATCCCGGGAACTTGCCGACTGTACGCTACCAGTAGATACGAACGTGTCCGAAGCGGAGATTGACGAGTGTATAGAGTCAATGACATATGCCTTTAAGAATGCTATGGAACTTTCTACTCCTAAATTTCTAGTTGGAAGTAAAGGGCTTTTGAAGCTTCCACCTAATATACTTCATTTTATTGATGAAAAAAAGAGATTGCGCCGTATAGTTCAAAGATGTGAGGACCCAGGACGTCGTCTTACCCTTAAAGGAGAAGTAAAAAACCTGGATAGAATAATACAGGGTGCTATTGCAGCTTACGAGCGCAAAAACTGGACGAGAAAATTGAGCAACATTAGGCTGAATGATAGGACGTATAGATCTTTAAAGTCTGCGGCTGGTTTAAGTAAAAATATTGTCATCCACGATCTGATCACTGCGGATGGCTCAATAGTATCTGATGATTTAGGGAAGGCTAATCTACTGGCAGACCACTTCCACAGCGTGCACGAGTACGAAATAGGTTCCGATTCTTTTGCAGTAACCGTCGCAAGTAGTCTCCACTTTACAGGATAGGACACCTATGATGGTTTCTGATAGGACTACTACCGCAGATGGTAGCGGCTCGGACAACAGCCAGCTGATTAAAGCAAAAACCATTGGCGAAACTTTAAGGAGAAGACCAAACAAAAAATCGAGTGGTTGGGATGAAATTCCTGATCTAGTACTTAAGAGAACTCGTCGGGATACCTGGGGATTTCTGGCAATTCTAATGAACCACTGTATAAACTTGGGATACTTTCCGAGCGCATGGAAAAGGGCATTAATAGTTCCGATATTGAAACCCAAATCTGACCCAAGGCAGAGCAGCAACTATAGGCCGATTTCTCTCCTATCTCGCTTTGGAAAGTTATTAGAATTCTTTATTCATTCCAAGATTACGGACAAAATATCAGACTGCAATATTCTTCCAGATTGTCAGTTTGGATTTAAAAAAGAACACTCAACCTCGCATGCATTGATGGTTTTTTCAGACTATGTTTCCAAAGGTCTGAACAAAAGATATCCTACAATTGCGGTTAGCTTGGACTTTGCGAAGGCTTATGATACCGCTTGGCAGGATGGCATTGTTTTTAAAATGATGGACATGGACTTCGATAGAAGTGTGTGTAAAATCGTCTCCAATTTTCTATCTGATAGGACTTTTGGCGTTAGAATAGGCAGAACGCGATCGATTGAAAAATCTGTCAGTGCTGGAGTACCACAGGGATCCTTGCTTGGCCCTGTACTTTATAATATATTTATGGCTGATATACCTAAACCGGCTGATGGCGATCTTTTATTAATGTATGCAGATGATATACTCATTGCAGCTTCTGGGCCCCTCGCTCGTAGTGTAAACGAAAGAGTTAACAACTACTTGACTCGACTGGAGCCCTACTTTGGTAAGTGGCGGCTTCACTTAAATATGAATAAGACTGAGGCAGTTATGATAAAGGGCAAGCGTAAATTTTTATATCCCAATAGCAGATCTTTCATACCAACTCTTAGTATAGGCAGCGAACTGATCAGGGTTTCGGACAGGATGAAATACCTTGGTGTAATTTTCCATGAAAATTTTGAGTTTTATCGCCACATAGACTTTGTCTAGGAGCACGGCAGGCTTGCATATGCCGCATATCGATCTATTCTTGGATATATGGGAGGACTCGATAGGAAAATTCGATTCCTTGTTTATCGCCAGATAATTCGACCTCTCATATCCTATGCCTTCCCAGTCTGGTCCAGACAGGCATGTTCTGACAATCGCAAATCGCTTAAAACTGGCGATGCGAGTTGAAATCGCATGAAAGGTGTTCTGTAGTTCACAATCGCAAGAAATTTGGCGACTTCAAATCGCAAGCACATACTGAAGTGAAGTTGCAAATTTTACTTAAAATAAACTTTAAAGCAACAATAAAATTATACACAAATGAAAATTAATATGTTCTCTTTAATTTTTAATAGAAATTATTTTAATTTTTACACAATTAAAGTCACAAATAACTAATTTAAAATATGTAATTTGTTCTATCAATTGTTTGTTTTGATTGTTTTCTTGAGTACTGGCTATTTCATACAAACAGCTGTTATAATTGATGTTCGAAAATATACTTGTACTAGTGCGGTTAAACGTATAGTCGGTAGTCAAAAAATATGTGGTTATTTTAATTTTCAATTCTTATTAAATATTCGGTGCTTGTAAAATGTGCGATTAAAGTGTTAAGGGACATTAAAAAATTTATTTAAATTACTTTTTGGACGATATGAGTTCCAAACGTGCATGTTATAACTAACAAAATAAACAAAAATACTTATCAAGTACTGGTTACTTACAACGTAAGTAACCTTTTACATCAAAGATGCTAAATGCAATATCACTAATAGAAAATTCATTTGTCGCCAAAATATTTCTTGGCTTGGATTATTTTTTAAATAATTAAATATACATTGGATTGAAGTATCCATTGAATTGTTACAATCTCTAAGCATCCGCTTTTAAATTTGTTCTTTTTTTAATTGCATATTTTTTTAAAGAAATGAAACTAAGCTAGGCAGCTGCAGGCAGTATGTTGTAATTTTCTTTTTTTTTTGAAATTTGAATTCAAAAATGGCAGGGGTACATAACCACAGCGCCAGGGTATCCCACAAATTTTCAGAAATATATATTTAGTCTCTCCAGGAATGGTACATCGACCTATACCTTCGTATAGGAAGTGATAAATCCTGAACAGGATATTATAGTATAAATTATTATATTATATTAATTTTATATTATTTATTAAACACGATAGCATTTTAGTAAGCTAGTTGAAAAAACGTGCGCGATGCGTCTTTGGTTATAACCTCACTTTTTTGAAAAGGGAAAATCTGCTCGCACGCAGATGTTCCCCCTTCGAGATAAAGTAATAAACTGTTGTAATTTTCTTTTGTTTATTTATGTTTTGCACCGTGAAAACATGTTTTTCTTTTCGAACATAAGTTTGAAAAAGAGCAAATCGCAAGCAAAACGCGTGAGTTTCAGAACACGTAAAACAATAGTTGGCGTTTTTGAAATCACATGCGACATAAAAACTTGCGAGTGTCAGAACATGCCTGAGAATTTCTTCTGCTCAGATGGAAAGGCTAAGGAAATGGGAGAGGAAAATTATGGTCACTTGCCTTGGCCTACGGTGTAAGCAGGGACCTGATGGCATCTACCGCAAGCCATCTTGCAAATCAATATACAAAGCAATAGGCTTTGATAGAATTGACTCGTATATGGTAGGGTCGGCTATAAAATTTCTTGAAAGGGCTCAATCCCTTGAAAACAGACTTCTTGGACAGTGCTTTGAAAGCGCAATCAATCTGAGGACCATACGATTGTCTAATTACTTATCACCGATAGACCTTATGACGTTGAACGGAGCTGGCCTCCTATATGAAAGTGCAAACCTCTTATATTACATAGGAGAATAAATACCTTAGATATAGAAAATGTGGTGTATGACACCGCCCAATAGGCAATTCCTATTCTTTTGTATATAACTTTATTTTCTTTTGTATATAACGCTATTTTTTCTTCTTTCTTGCCTTACTATAAGGTTTAGTTTAATATAAGAATTAAGCACAAATGCCTCCCTATTTACCTTTTTTTTGGGGAAATTTTAAAACAAATGTTGTACCTACAGTAAACTTAACTTTAATATTATTATAAGCGGCCATGCTGCAAATACTTTTATAAAATATCTTGGCAAGTCCTTGAAAAATACGCTAGTAGTATGTAGGGAATAAATAATTAATTTAAATTAGTTTTAAGAAAACATGTACATCATTAAAATTTTTGGAAATAAATATATACTATACAAGATTTGGGTAAAATTCACTGATGAGTGGATAATTTTTAAAACAGATACAGAGGGTGTTGTTCAATATGTGGGACACTTAGTAAATAAGATTATGACGATATACGTAAATGAACTTTACAATTTTGTTAAACCTTTTTTTATTTTAATTTTGTTTTTAAGTCATTTCATGTCAAATAATCAACCCAGTAAAACTTGCATAATTAAAATTTTGATCAACATTGGTTATAAGTTCTTTAGGTATTTAAAGAAGAAAATATACGATGGCTTAACAAGACAAATTTATAAAGTCGTTCTTTTCGAGGTTTATTGTTTAGTCTGCAAAAATTTCTACTTAATTAGAATAACATTAAATATAGTAGTTCCTCACGAAAAAATAAAATTTCTTCAACTTTTATTGTACCTCTTGTTTCACTACTAAGGCTTTTTTAATAAGAAGCTGCAAAAAATGTCTTTCTGCTTTTAAAGTAAAAACATGGTTATATCTTTAATATTATTATCTTTTTTTAACTAGAATTTTTAATTATTCCTGATGATGGTATCCATTACGATAGCAAATACATAAAATAAAAATAAAATTGTAATCTCGAGCACGAGTAATTAATTAAAATGTTTAAAAAAACTCATATTTATGTGCAACGTGTTTAAAATATAATAAAAAAATTATTTTAATCTATAGCCAAGGCACATTTTTCATCTTCGGTGTGCCCTACACATTCTAAAGATGGTTTATGTTCAGAATCCCACATACCAGGTCCACATCTTTTACAAAGTCTTGCTAGTGTGCAAGGAATTTTCGAAAGTTGTCGATATTGATGCAGTAGTCCACGGGCTTTTCTCAAAATTAATTGTCCGTCCATATACATAGCAAGCGAACTGAAGTGCAACAGCATCTCATTAGCTGTAAGATTTTGAGCAATTACATCGTCTGCATATACAGCAATAATGGCTAAACAAAGGAAAAGATGAAAGTAGTCTGTTAAATAATTTGACCAGCATGCCTCCCACATTCGAATAACAACAGGTTCTGTAAATTCTCTCTTAAAGCAGAGCAAAAGCCAACGGTGACAAAACAATAACTGCAATGCATCGCTGTGTATCTTGAGATGTTCAAAAAACCGAGGCAGCATAATTCGTATGAGTTCACGAAGAAAGTTCAGATTTCTATTGACATCGTTATCGGTTGGAGTGCATACGAAAAATGTTCGCTTCATTAGTCCAACGAAGCACCAAAATGTTTCAGGTTCATTTTGAATTTCGCACAACAAGGGAGCAAGCAAGTCACTCATGCCCTGCGAGTAGGATATTCCCGTATGATAGAATGCAAAATTTAGCAAAATATTTCTCATTTTATCGGTATTAGAGTTGTCACCACCAGCAAAAAAGGGATTCGATCGATCAGTGCGCACAACATCTTTTTCAATAACACACTGTACAGTTTTCCAAAAATGAATTTGTTCCTCAGGAGACATGGAATATAAACGCTTTCTGGTTATATCCTCGTACTCCTGACGTTTAATGTCCATAAGAACTGCCCGATCTTCAAAAGTCGATGAAAACGAGTAACACTTCAATAGAAACGGCCAAACAGTTTTGCGAAGACTTTTCTCTAATCCACCAAAAAATACACACTTTCGTAACAGCAAATCATCGTCAATTTGGCCCCTTTCATTAAGAAGTCTTCCATAGAAAAAGTTTGTTGTAATCTTTTGTACGCTGCCTTCGTCGGGATGTAAATCTGAATTCTTAATCTCTGGTCTACAAACCATGAAGTGTCTGTATGGTATATTCTGCTTTTTATGACCTTCCGCATGCAAAATATTATGAAGAAAACAGTGCCATTGGTGCAGAACCTATAAAAAAAGAAAGAAATCAGGTGTAAAAAGGCTATATACGAGAATATGTTGTGAGGAAAACATAGTGGTTACTTGTAAGTTTACTGCAATTCTGTTGTAAATTTCATGTTAACTCATTAATGTTAAACCTTATCAGTCTTATTCATAAAATGTTCCTATTTTTGGTTTAAAACTTACAATAGCTATTTAACACTTTTAGTTTTATAAAACATTTTTTTAAAAATTGTATTCAAAAGCATAAGCTACACTTTAACCTTAATTTTCAAGTAACCCGAAAACCGAATATGTTTTGTAACGTGGGACGTGAGTCGGTGACAAAATAGTGCAATTTTTTTTGTTTTGACATGTTTTAAAAGCAAGCGCTAATTTCTTTACTTTATGTTTTTTTCTTATTTTTCAATTATCTATCGCCCCTATCTATCGATGCAGCGGGCAAAACACTAACCCCTTTTTTTGTGCCGTATCATTGAGAACAAATCTAGTTAAGAAAAGTAATTTCAATAAAAAAAAAATATACAGTCAACAAAAAAAAAACTTATACACTTACCAACTCAGAATAAAAAGAAACAAAGCGATGAAAATTTGCAAAGAAAATAAGATTTATTAAACACAAATTAAAGCTTGAGATCCATATTATATAGGTACATAAAAGTTTTTTTGTAATGCTAATTATAAAGAAAAAAATAACACCAACAAAAAATATCTCCATATTCTTAGACAAAAAAAAAACTTGTACACCAAGAAAAAACTTAAATTTACAACATTAAACAAAGTTATATTATATATTTTAGTATTTTGTGTGTTGACCCTTAGCTTCTTTGACGGCTAAGAGTCTTCTCGGCATGGAATGGACCAGATTTCTTGTTACATCTCCTGGAATAGAGCTCCATATATCCTTTAATGCGGTTTTCAAAGTTTCTTTGCTAGAAATCTGGCAATCCTTTAATTTAGATTTCATATGTGACCACAAATGTTCTATTGGGTTTAATGGGCTTTGTGGTGGATGAGGTAATACTTTTTTTGTATTATAAAGAAGCCATTCCTTTACTATGAGGGCTGAGTGCTTTGGGTCGTTATCTTGGACAAATAAAAAGTTATCACCTAAACCCATTTTTTGTGCAGATTGAACCAAATTATTTTTTAAAATATTCAAATAATCCGTTTTATTCATGTTTCCTTCTACAAAAACAAGGTTTCCCACTCCATTTGCACTCATAGCCCCCCACACCATTACATTTCCACCATCGTGTTTAACAGTATGTGTCACATTACGTGGATTTAAAGCTTCCCCTTCCTTTCTCCATACAAATTTTCGACCGTCACTGCCAAATATATTAAATTTGGATTCGTCAGTAAAAATTACTGTTTCCCAAAAAGCATTATCTTTATCCAAAAACTCACTTGCATACATAAGGCGTTTTTGGACGTTTTTTTTTTGAAAGGAGGGGTTTCTTGCGAGCTGCGTATTCATATAAATTTTTCGAGTGGAGGAAATTTCTTACCGTCTGTGGAGTCACATCAACTATTTTTGAACTTTTAAGCATTTTAGCAATATTTACTGCAGAAATTTTTGGATCATTTTCACTAAATAGCATATTTTTCGTTCAACCTGAGGATTATTTATTTATTTAGGACGACCACTTCCACTGGGCCTTTCTAGAGAATTATTCTCGCGATTTCGCGTATTGAATTATTTTCCTTCCATAAGTTAATAATTAATTCTTTTAAATCGTTTGACATTTGTTTTTTCTCCATTTTTTCACAGTTTTTGAAAATGCAATGTACCAAATAGTTTGAAACATATAAACTGACTGACATTTAACAAGATCGACTCAATTTTGGAGCAAAAAATTTGTAATGGGACTTTTTGTGCAAAGAGAAGAGTAAGTGTACAAGTTTTTTTTTTGTCTAAGAATATGGACATATTTTTGTTGTTGTTATTTTTCTCTTCAGTGTTAGCATTACAAGAACAATTTTTATTTACCGTTATAATAGGGATCTCCAACTTTAATTTGTTGTTAATAAAACTTATTTTCGTTGCAAATTTTTATCAATTTCATTCTCTATATTCTAAGTTTGTTAGTGTACAAGTTTTTTTTTTTTTTGTTGACTGTATATATATATATAAAAGGGGTTAGTGTTTTGTCCGCTGCATCGAACGACATGGATCTTGATGATTTTCAAAAGCAAAATTTTCGAAACTATGTCTGATCGATTGGCTTATTTAAATTTTCTCTAGCTCATCCAGTGCCTTGGCTAAGTTGATTTTAACACTAACACGGACAGACGGACATTGCACAATAGACTTCGCTATGCATAAGAACTCAGAATATATAACCTTTATGGGGTCGAAAAATGGACATTGTATAAATTAAAAATTGGAATGACAAACTTTGATATATCCTTTTTCCACCAGTGGTACAATGCACTTTTTGACGAATAAACCAAGAATAAATTTATTTCCAGCACCTCAATGACATGCTTACAAAAATTTAAGTTAAAACTAGTAATTTTAAGTACTTACTCGTTTTTATTCATGCATATTTTCAGCAAACACTGGTTAAACTGGCTTGAGCTAGGCAACAAAAATCACTAGCTTTTTCTGAAAGTTTTATTCATCTTAAAACTAGTTTTAACTTAAGATTTGCTAGTTTTTGAGGTTTTTTTAAGTAAGTTTATGCGCATATCGTTGAACATATTATCGATCGAATACACATTTGGTATAAATAAGTTAGTTTTTTTGTGATAATTTGTACTTTTTATTAACAGGAGAAATAAAACCTTACGGTTGCGGCGCCGGATTCCGCATCTCAGAGAAAAAATTAATAAATTGAGGTACGTCGACGGATGCGAATATTAATGTCATTTTTTATTATTTCTTTGCTAGTTTTTTATTCTTTTTTTCAAATGTATTTAAAAAATTGAAAATTTTTACAATTATTGTTGTTTTTCAATGACTTTTTACATTTTCTTTCTCTTCTTTTTTCCCAGTCGTTCACAAAAAATATTAACAAATATGATTTTTTGTTAAAAAAAAAAAACTGTGGCAACATACTGAAAGAGAAAAAATTTAAAATTAGGAGCTTGAGAGAAAACGCACTCAAATTAAAATAGATTCTAATTTCGTACGGATTCGTTGAACGTTTTATATTGTCAAAACTTCATATAAAAAAAACAACCGCATCCGTATCCGTGAGGTTTTATTTCTACTCTTAGAAGTGGTAAAGAGCTCCGCAACATTTCAGTGCTTTATCACAAGATTGAAACATATGCTGTTTAAATGTAAAAATTTATCGAAAACAACTCCGAGATATTTTATATTATATGATAGTGAAATTGTAGATCCTTGTTTGTTAATGTGGTTTGAGTTATTCTCTTTGACGATCTATTAAAAGAGAAAATAGTCGCTTGTGTTTTTCCTTCGTTAATTTTTATCTTCCATTTTTTGAAATATTTATCAGCGTGAACGAGTCCTTTCCCCGCATTTTTAACAACTGAATTTGAGACGCTTCCAAAGAAGATTATTGCAGTGTCATCTGCGTAAAAGGTTATGCATTGGTTTCTTTTTGCTCAAAAGTCTACTGTATACATTGCATATTGTAAACTTTTTGTAAATAAATAGGGTATGTAAATTTAATAAGCTTTAATATAATACCACTATGCCTTATTGTATCAATCTTATGAAAAACTATGCCAGTGCTTCTGCAGCAATTTCGGTTGTTATGGTAAAAGGCCAATGCAAGCGGCAACTGTATTACCTATTTAAAAAAAAAAAGGTTTTTTAATAAAAATACTCATACAAAATTTTTAGCGGCAAAAAGAACGGCTGATTGCCGCCCGCGTCCGCATGCCGCTTACATTGGCCTTCCACTATAATGATCATGTTTGTAATTCGTTTACCTGATGTATTGTTGAGTGGTGTTTTCTGAAATCAAACTAATCATTGCTAAAAATGTCGTGTTCTTCTGTATATTTGTTTAATCCAGGGTAAGTATTTGTACACTCACTCTTGCTCACTGCACATGAGAGAGAATCTGCTTTACTTTTTTCCCTCACCGCACATGTGCGAGTGTGTGTGCTTTTTTTTATTTTTCATCAAATGATAATTTTTTTTTGTTTTGCACACACACCATGCCACATGAGTGAAAATAGTTTTACATTTTTTTTTTGTTTGTATCATTGCACATGAGTGAGAACTGTGCACATTTTGCTTTGCTCATGGCTGAGAAATGAGCACATTTTTATTTTGCTCATCCTCATGTGCGAGATATGTGCATATTTTCTTTTGCTCATGAATAAGAAATGTGCACATTTTCTTTTTTCTTATGGATGAGAAATGTGCGCGTTTTGGCAGAAACATAATGAAAATTTAGGTATTTAGAATAAATATGAAAATTTCTTAGAAAACGAACTGCGATATTTAGTTGTATGTTGGATTTTACGCTCATACGTAAATATTTGTTTATTAAGTTATTACCATTTTATATGACATTACTTCAGTATATGCAATTTTTTTATTAATAAAAAATTTTATGACAGCCCTCAAAGATGTAGCTAATTACCTTTTGTTGTAAAATAAAAATATTTTATTTACTTCTTTTTTTTTAAAGTAAAGTTCAGTTTACATGAATTACTTATTAATGAAAATGTGCAATAAATAATACTGCAAAAAGTGAGGATCAAGTTTAATGACTTACTTATTCTCAACTATTTACAAGAAAGCAATTATGTTCTGGGAATGGTTTTTTTTTGTTTATTGTTATCATAAACTAATTTATTTTCGTTTGGGTTTTTTGCCTTTCCAATTGTTTTTATGGTCTTTTAAGTTGCGTGTTTATTTGTTGTTGTTTTTCGGACTGGTGCATTCTGCGTTGTTTGTGAAACATTTTTTAATGAAAAACTTTTATTATATACTACCACATTCATATTACAAATTATAATTTTGCTTTCTTTGTTTATTATAGTTTTTACACATCTTTTTAATATTTTGATCTATACTTATATTAGGCGGTTTTAATTCAAAATAATTCAGTTTCGTTATTAATAACTTATTTAAAGTACACATCTTTTTAATCATTTTGATCTATACTTATATTAGGCGGTTTTAATTCAAAATAATTCAGTTTCGTTATTAATAACTTATTTAAAGTATTGTTATTTAATTTGTTTGTTCAGGTAAGTGCTAGTCCACTAAAGGCGCGTTCAACTGAAACTTGACACTGCTAGAGCTACATTCATTACTTCTGCAATATCCTTATCAATTTCTAAAATTTTATAATGATCCATTTTACTTTTAGTCAAAAGTTACTATCGCATAGAAGTTCAAAAGAATATTGATTAACTCCTTACTACACGTGCTCTATTTAAGCAAAAAAAAATTGAAAATATCTCCTAAACAGTAACAAAAATGTTTATGCATATATGCTTTACATATATGTATCTAACATACCTGCGGATAAAGTGTATAAATTATATAAATTTTTTCTGCACTAATTTTACCAAGAACGTTTTGGTTTTACAAACAATACCAAGAAATGAATGGTTTTGTTCCAAAATTCAAAAATTTAGTTTTTTCCTAGAAATTAAAAGAGAGTAATAAAACAATAACAAATACACAAGTAAAATCTCTAAAACATAAACAACAACAAATAAACACGCAAGTTAAAAGACCATAAAACGTTTGGACAGGCAAAAAGCCCAAACGAAAATAAATTAGTTTATGATAACAATAAACAAAAAACCCTTCCCAGAATATAATTGTTTTCTTCTAAATAGTTGGGAATAAGTAAATCTTTGTTGTAATTTTCCGTAAAAGCCGTCGTCTCTGGCTGTGTACTTCGTACGCTTGGCGAGCGCTTTTGATATGATAACATAATTTTCAAGCCACGTGTTTGTTAATACTGAAGAGATAGTGGTAAACATAGATTGTTATGAATAAAAGGTGGTGGGTTTAGGTAATTTTTGTCCGTTTAAATGGTATTATGAAGGTAAATTGCCTGATATATGTCCTGTTTATTGGGGTAAATAGTTTAATATTTGCGTCTTTTATTATTGGATAGGTAAGTGTGACCATCTGGGGGTGTTTTTCGTTTGTAAGAATGTTCCAGTAATTTCAGTGGTGTAAAATTCGTGCCAAAGGTTGTGTTTACCTGTTCGTTAATAATATCTCTGTGAAACGTTTGTCTTTTGTAAATTTCCATGTTTTCAAGAATGTCCTTGTTTACTTGGGTGTACTACCGTCATACAATCATCTATTTTCCTTGGTTCGTGTCCATGTGTGTTAAGGTGTATTGCGAAATTGGAGTCTTCCCTTTTCCTTTTGTATGATCGTATGTGTTCTGTAAACCTTATTTTTAATGTTCCTCCAGTTTCCTGATGTATGTATGGTTGCAGGTGCAAGTAAGTCTGTATACTCCGCTGGTGCTAAACAGACTGAAAAACGAACAAACTTAAAATTTAACCCACGCGTGCAAAACCTGACAAACATAGAATTCAGCGACAATGAAACAAAACTAATGGAGAAGGAAATAAAACATAATCTACCTTTTGACAAAATACAAAAAACAATTGAAACCCAAATTGTAGACGCCGAAGCTACTATTACACACTTACCAACTGACCGACAAGAACCCATGAGACACAAGATAGCCGATGTACTTGAAAAAACTATAAAAGAACACACTGCATCTAAAACTAATCCTGACGAACAAAAAACTACTAAACAGATAAAGGCAAAACTTCGAAATAATAATCTATTACTTACGAAAGGAGACAAAGGGAACACAACTGTAATAATGCATAAGAGTATATAGAGAAAACACAACAATTCATACAAGCTAAATGTAAAAAATTCAAGAATGACCCAACCGATTCATTCCAAAGGGAAATACGAAGACTACTAAAACTCTGCAAAACGTTTACTGACGGAAAGTTATACATATGCATGAACATGAAACCAGGACCCCCTACACTCAAAGCACAACCCAAAATTCATAAAGAAAATATACCAATCAGACCTGTGTAAATTACAAACCTGCGCCTGCATATAACTTCGCCAAACACCTCACCACATTCTTAAAAGAGAAAATTAATTTGCAGAACATATACCTGTTACACAAGACCTCACAAACAAAATTAAGGACATAATACGAGACTCGTTTCCTTCGACATAAAGGATCTATATACATCAGTACCCACACACGAAACTTTGACTATCCTTCGTAACACACTTTTTAACTTTTACGACAATCAATATATCAACGAAATAATGGATATTTCAAAGACGATATTATAACAAAACTACTTTACGTAGATTATATAACAACTTCTATAAACTACGTGATAGACAAGGCATGGGAAACCCAACATCCGCAATCTTCACAGAGATTTTAATGCAACATTTAGAACAACTACACGTCAAAAAACTGATGGAAAAACATAAAATAGCCCATTACTACATATACGTAGACGACATAATATGCATCTTAAAAAGAGACAACACCGAACAAATTCTTATAGACTTAAACATAATACATAACAAAATCACAAACACAATGGAAAAAGAGCAAAACAGAACTTTACATTATTTTGATATATCAATAACACGAGAATAGATACCTTAAGCTTTGATATTTATAGAAAACCAACCAGACACAACTATCCACAGCTGCTCAAACCATCCTACTCAACATAAACTCGTACCATTTAGACATATGATTCACAGACTTAAAATAGTCCCACTCACTCCAGATAAATACAACAAAGAACTCGATACATTTTACACTATAGCTAAAAATAATGGTTACAACCACACAACCATCGACAAACTACTTAGACAATACAACAACAAAAACAAGAAGAAAGAAGACAAGGAAACAATTGATACAACACGACGACACATCTTTGCTTACACAGGACCAGAAATATATAGATTAACTAACCTTTTTCAGAAACACTACGCAACAATCTCAGGACATCGACAGAAACAACCGATAAATTTAGCACCAGCGGAGTATACAGACTTACTTGCACCTACAACCATACATACATCGGACAAACTGGACGAACATTAAAAAGAAGGTTTACAGACCACATATGATCATACAAAAGGAAAAGGGAAGACTCCAATTTCGCAATACACCTTAACACACATGGACACGAACCAAGGGAAATAGATGATTGTATGACAGTATTACACCCAAGTAAAAAAGGACGAAGATTAGACATTCTTGAAAACATGGAACTTTACAAAACACGAACGATTAACAGAGATATTATTAACGAACAGGTAAACACAACCTTTGATACGAATTTTACACCACTGAAATTACTGGACCACTCTTACAAACGATAAACACCCCCAGATGGTCACACTTACCTATCCAATAAATATTAAACTATTTACCCCAATAAACAGGACAGATGTCAGGCAATCTACCTGCATAATACCATTTAAACGGACAAAAAGTACCTAAACCCACCACCGCTTATTCTTAACACTACCTATTTTTAACACTATCTCTTCAGTATTAACAAACACACGGCTTGAAAATGATGTTATCACATCGAAAGCGCTCGCCAAACATACGAAGTACACAGCCAGAGACGACTGTTTTTACCAAAAATTATAACAACAGTTAAATATATACTGGCGGAATTAATTCAAGTAATTTAATACCGAATGAGTAAGTCATTAACTTTATTCCTCACTTTTTGCAGTATTATTTATAGCATAGTAGTAGTAATTCATATAAAGTGAACTTTTACTTCAAAAAAAGAAAAGAGCAAATAAAATATTTTTATTTTACAACAAAAGATATTTAGCTACATCTTTAAGGGCAGTCACAAAATTTTTTAGTAATAAAAAAATTGCATATACTGAAGTAATGTTATATAAAATGGTAATAACTTAACAAACAAATATATATGTATGAACGTTAAATCCAACATATACGAGGGCTGCTCTATATATTTCCGGCCTAATAGTGAAAATGCGAATATTTAGAATCAAAAATGGTTTTATTGTTTTTCAAAGTATTCTCCAGCATTATTTATACACTTTTGCATGCGCTCAAACCAGTGGTCGAAGCACTTTTTCCACTCCGATTGAGACACCTCTAAAACATGGTTTTTGAACACTTCAACAGCTTCTTCTGGCGACGAAAATCGTTGGCCACGCATTTTTTCTTGATGTGCGGAAACAAGAAGAAGTCATTAGGTGCCAAGTCAGGACTGTACGGCGGATGACCCATTAATTCGACGTTTTGGCCGGTCAAAAACGCTCTGGTTTGAGCCGATGTGTGAGAGCTCGCATTGTCATGGTGAACAATGATTCGTCTTCTCTTGTTGGTTTTTCGAATTTCTCCGATGACTTCAGGCAAACAAATTGTAGTGTACCACTCAGAAGTGACCGTCCTACGTTGCTCAAGCGGAACAGTCGCCACATGACCAGTTTTGCCGAAGAAACAGGCGACCATTTGCTTCGAAGTGCTTCTTTCACGAACAACTTTCGTTAGATTTTGCTCGTCTTTGAAGACCCACACGGTCAATTGTTGTTTCGTTTCGGGCTCATACGCATAGATCCATGATTCGTCACCTGTGACGATCTTATAAACGTCTTTTGAAGCACCGCAATCGTATTTTTGCAACATTTCTTTGCACCAATCGACACGAGCCTTTTTTTGAGCGACTTTCAAATTGTGCGGGATCCACCGAGAACAAACCTTATTTACGGCCAGGTGTTCATGCAGTATCGAATGTATGCTGGTGGAAGAAATGTCCAAGGACGTCTCTATCTCTCGGTATGTCGCATGTCGATCTTGCATTATGAGTTCACGCACGGCATCAATGTTCTCTGGCACAACAGTCGTTTTTGGACGACCTTCACGGAATTCGTCTTTGAGCGAGCTTCGGCCACGATTAAATTCATTATACCAGTTTTTCACAGTGTATAGGATGGTGCTTCATCGCCATACAAAGATTTAAGTTCATCAATGCACTCTTGTCGTGATAATCCACGTCGAAAGTTGTGAAAAATTATGGCACGAAAATGTTCACGAGTTAATTCCATTTTTTCTATATTAATTTTTTCAAGTCACTGTAAACAACACAAATAATGGTCGTACGTCAAAACGATTTGAGTACGATTATGCTTAAAAATGACAAACTTTCCAATGGAAATGTCAGATTGCACTTGGCAGCACTCAGTGTTACCAGGCCAGAAATATATATAGTAGCCCTCGAAATTAAATATCGCATTTCGTTTTCTAATATAAAGGTTTGAAGAAAGTATTTGGCGTTTTGCTGTGAGAAAGCTTTTCGTTAATGTTGTTTTTGCTACAATTTACCACATAATAGGCCCTGGTTCAAATGTTCTTTTTCGAATTTCTATAGGGCGCCGATTTCTAGAGACATGCTCCCAGATATCTACGTACACGCAGTTGACGTTTTTCAATGTTTTAAGTGCAGTTGAAGCATTTGTATATTAATATACATAATGAATAGACATAGGGACCACAATTTGCACAAATTTAAACGAAATATGGCATTTTGTTCCACTTTCTTAGAGACAATTATTATTGTTTTTGATTTATGTCTTAAATTAAACATTTCGCACAACTGCCGCCCACGTAAGCCTTTTCGTCCCAAGCAGACTTAAAATCAAGTCCGCCAAATTTTGCCAGCCGTTTCAGGTGAACCTCTCCTGTATCTGGTAAACCACGTCATTCAATGTCTTGATCACCTTGAAGGGATCATACAAGGTGATTTAGGAGATAATCCTTTCTTGCGTTGTGGGTTATTATTGCTTTTCCACCTGGTTTTCATTTTTTCGTTTTATTCCCTAGACGATGTGTCCAACGACAATAGCTACTCCTGCCACTCCAACAACGATTTGCTCTAATATTTTCCACTGGTTATGTGTCCAACACCAGTGGCAAATCTCGCTATGTTAACAAAGTAATATTAGTTGATGTGCCCAACGACTAATATTGTTCTTACCACAGCACGAGCTGCCGGCCAGCTCCAAAAATTCATTATACATATGTTTCTTAAACTACATTTCTTATATAAATTTCTTAACGTATTACAACTTTTCTAAGACTAATTTGCACTTAATTAATTACATTACAGATATGCTGTATACAGTCATTTATTAATTGTTACATTTGTTTACATTTCCAAAAAAAAAGGATAAAAAGGAACACACTCGTTTGTTTTTAAAATTTTACTTAAAACTAATAACTTAAACTATCCTACAAACTAAATAACACTTAGTATGTAAAACAAATAAAATAAGCGATATATAATATCTATCACAAAGTCCTTCTAAAAACTACTGTGCGGTGTTGTACACCAAGTCAGTTATGTCAAGGGTTTTCACCCTTCTGTGATAAAACAAGAGGCCTGAATCCCCAAAGAGAAGACCTCCAGTATTCAAAGCCAAAAGGCTAACTGGGTAATGGTACTTATTTCTAAGCAAATTCTCCAGATCAGGGGCCCGGTGAAAGCATCCCCCTACTAAACTATTATTTAATGAGGATGATTTGTCAAGAAACCTGAGTGCAGATCTCATGAGAAAAACATCAATCCTCTCAAAATTTATACTACTATAGATTTTTCTACAGGACGGTTTTCGAAAAATGCCATCAGGGCCTAGCCTGGGGTGTAGCCGTAGGCAGGAGCAGAGAACACGTCTCTCCCATATCCTAAGCCTTTCCATCTGGTGGGAAGATATTCCAAACCAGACTGGAAAAGCGTAAGAAATAATAGGTCTTATAATCTGACGGTAAATAAGAAGCCTTACTTTGGTACTTAGACCACCCCTGCGGCGTAAAATCCTATGGTACAAGAAATAAACCTTTTTAACACGTTCTATTATGAAATCTAGATGTCTATAGAATTCAAAGTTCTCATGGAATACTACCCCTAAATACTTCATCCTATCAGAGGTACTGATACGTTCGCCAGCAATACTTCTTGCATTTGGGTAGAGATTACCACGCCTACCCTTAATCATTACCCCATCGGTCTTTTGAATATTTAATTTCAGGCCCCATTTCATGAAGTATTCATGAAGAATGTTCAGGTAATTGTTGACCCTGTTATTCAAATTTTTCGCCCTAAGACCATTAGCAGCAATCAATATATCATCAGCATACATGAGCAAAAGATCCCCCGCAGGTGGCTGCGGAATATCAGAAACAAAAATATTGTACAAAATCGGCCCCAATAAGGAGCCTTGAGGAACACCTACCACCACTGTCCTGATATCTGATAATTCAGTTCCTACTTTTACTTTAAAAGAACGATCCTTAAGAAAATCAGCTACCATCCTACATGTAGAGCGTTCAAAGCCTAAGCCCATCATTTTGAAAACAATCCCCTGTTGCCAAGCGGTGTCAAAAGCCTTTGAGAAATCAAGACTTACCGCAAGAGTTGGGTACCTTTTGTTCAAGCCCCTGGTCACGAAGTCTGTGAAGACCATTAGGGCGTGTGATGTTGAATGGCCTCCCTTAAAGCCAAACTGACAGTCATTAAGTACACCACCATCTGTAATTTCATTTCGTATCCTAGATAACAAAAACCATTCCATCAGTTTCCCAAAAGAGGATAGTAGAGAGATAGGGCTATAACTGCTAGCTTCCCTAGGGTCCAAGCCGGACTTTGGAATGGGAACTACTACTGCCTCTTTCCATTTTCTAGGAAAATAACCAATGTTGAGGCAATGGTTGAAGATTATTGCCAAGTAACGCCATGTCGTAACATCCGTCTTTCTCAGGATAAAGTCAGGAACTCCATCACCACTGCTAGATTTCTTATTTGATCTTAATTTTAAAGCACATCCTACATCGTAAGATGTAATTAAATTAGGCCTTGTTTGAAAACCGCCATCCATTAACCTGCCATCAGCCATGATTTCCTGCCCGAAAGTCAGGGATGGCAAGTAATCTGTTAATGCGGATACTTCCTCTGAAACCATACTCTCAAAAGAAGGCGATCGTAAGTTATCGCCTCCTCTGTGAACTTCACAGAAGTGATTAGCCAAGATATTGGCTTTATCACAATCTTCTGTAATAAAAGAGTCCCCAGCAGCCCTCAAACTAGAAATAGGCATCCGTCTCTTAAGACCGGCACCACTTTTTACTTTCTGGAATGTTATTAAGGCGAATATTTTGCAGAAAATCGGTCCAATAAAGTTCCTCAAATTTTGCGATGGCCCCTTGAATAATTCTATCTAAGTTTCTAATATCGGCTTTTAAAATTGAGCACCTGCTAGGATCAACAGTACGCCACAGAATCCTTCTCAGTCTCTTTTTCTCAGAGATAAAATGTAGGATATTATCCGGAAGTCTTAGTAGTCCCCTATTACTCGCAGGGATTTTTGGTATCTCTCCATTCATAGCATTTGAAAATGCTATGCTCATAGATTCTATACAGTCATCTATTTCATGGGATGATACATTGCGGTCAACTGGAAGTTGACTATGCGAAAGGTCCCGGGCCAATAATCTGTTAAAGCTATTAATATTCAAACGACTAAAGTCAAAAGATTCAGGCAGTATTGTTCTTCGCACGTTTCCTATCTCAACAACAATTTCTACTGCAAGATGATCAGACTGGAAATCCAGTGTTTTTAGTCCTGCAACTGCTACCGGTAAGATATCACATGATGACATAACTATGTCTATGTATGAAGATGTAGTTCCAGAAACTCGTGTCGGACCACTGGTGGGGTGTATAGTTATATCAGGGCACGTCAGCAGAAACTCACAAAGGGTGTTACCTTTAGGGTTACATACGTTTCCCCCCCAGTATGAATGCTTAGCATTTAAATCAGCGCCTATTAAAAGCTCCTCCCCATTAGATAAATCCATTAATGGATCTAAATTTGCAAGTGTGAATGTACTCTGTGGGGGTGAGTACATCGAAACCACAATCATCCTACTGCCATCAGTCTTGTTTATCCTGACAGCTGTATTCTCAATAGGGCCTAAGTCGACAGTAACCCTGTTACTACACATACTATCCTTTACAAAAATGGCAGTTCCGCCGCCACGTCCATTTAGCCGATCCTGCCTAAAGATCTTATAACCCCTAAAATCCAAAACATGTCTTGGTGAAAGTTTATGCTCTACTACTAAAAGAACATCCGGCCGATGTTCGCTAAGAAATAAATTCAAGTAATGCCTCTTGTGCCTAGAGACAATAGAATTTACATTAATAAATATGCACTTTATCGAATTAGTCATCGTGCTGTAAAGATATTAACATCCCTAGTAGTGCCCGAGATTTTTCACCATCATTATTAAGCGCCCTGTATTCACGAGCAAAACCTTTCATCTTTTCTAGACAGCTTAGTAGATTACCGCCGAAAAATCGCTTGCAATCTTTATCAAGAATATCAAAACCAGCCATTGCAGACTTGACAGATATGCCAGCTCTCTGAGTGCTGGCGACTTTTGGTTGGGTGTTCTTTGTCACTGCTGTTTTAGCAGCAGCGGCATATGATACACCACTTATTGTTGTAGAAGGGACTATTGGGGTGGGACGTCTCACCGGAGCCCTTACACCCTTTTCCGTAGTCTTTCTTTAAAGAATTTGTAAACGTTTTGGACACTCCTTTGAACTGGCAACATGTCCCTCTGTTCCACAATTTACGCATTTTACGGGTAAGCCGACCTTTACTACTGCTTGACCTGTGACTGGATTAGTCATACGTGTCTCGATATTGTTTTCTCCTTTTGAAGGAACCTGACAATTTTTTGGGCCATGAGAAGCCCCACACTTAACGCATCTGAAGGGCATGTTGCAATTAATTGCGACATGTCCAAAGCGTTGGCAATTGTAGCATTGTACTAAATCTCTTCGATTGTGCTTTTCTATGTGCACCCTACAGTGAAGAATGTAGTTTATATTCCTAAAACTTCTCAAATCAGATTCTTTAGATAATTGGAAAAGCCATCTATTTCCTCCTATCTTGTGAAGCCCCATAATCTTCACGTTAATCTTTATGCCCTGCATATACTCAAGTACATCACTTGAATCAAAAGTATTAGATAGACCCTTAATTACAACAGAAAAAGGTCTTTCAGCTTTTGGTGTATGGGTATAATAATTAACCCCCTCTTGCTTTAAGAAGTCCTTCAATTTAGAAAAGTCCTCCAAGGTGCAGACCCCTATGTTTGTCACATTTTTACCTAACATTTTCATATTATAATCCTTGTGACCTAACACTTTACCTAACTTATTACTAATAATTTTCACATCAATATTATAAGTAGTAACTATCGGTACACTTACTTTTTTTAATTATTCGGCTGGTGATAGCTTCGTCCTTCTTTTTTGAGCCACAAGTTTCCGCTGCTTTAGGCTGAACTTCTTTTTTTTCTGCTGCCGGTTCGGTTCGACATTCCATTTCGCTTACTGTACCCGCGGATGGTACAATTTCTTCTTCCTCCACTGACATCTCCTCTTCACTGGATGTCTCGCTATCATCGGTTTCATCGTCGGTCGGTGAAACTTCGTCAAGTTTTTTCTGTAGCGCCTTATTTTCTTCGGCCATTTTTATAATATTCAGGTTAAGAAGTTTATTTTCCTCCTTTATTGCAATCAGCTCTTTTTGCAATTCGGCAATTGTAATTGCAGTCCTCGCCCTCTTGTGTGGATTAAGGCTCTCATCATCCTCCATTTTATTAAGCGCGTAGTAGTGATTCAGTTTCTGCTACGCAGGTACCAACACTTTGCCTGTTTTACAGGTATAAATGCAAGCACACAATTTTTTTCTGTTTTTGTTTTTTTTTATCACTTTATTTTTGAACTATCCGTAAACACGTACTTTACTGCACGACAGTCACAAGCGTTCTAATCACTGTTGTTGATCTAACCTGTATTTAGCGATCGTTCGTCTTTTATACCTTTCAGTTGTGCACACACGAGAACACACCTACAAGTACTTCTGCTTTTGTACGCACACAATCAATATTTATATTATCACAACAAAAGGAATGGTTGTAAAATAACAGAGATGCATTGAAGAGCAGTGCACACAGAAATTACATTTCTTCCGTTAATTTTGAATTTTAAAATTAACGCTTTTCTTATAATAATACAAATAATTCATAGAATAAAAAAGAAATAGAAAATTAAAATAATCCCCTGGTGTGCTGCATAAATCGACAAGCTCTTTGAGTGTTGAAATATTTATTACTAATAATCGTTGACTTTTCTCCTTTTCTTTCAGGATTTCATTAATATGGAACCAGTTGTCCACAATTGATTTAAACACTTTTAAACTTGAATTCCAACGAGTTGGGCAATCGTTTTTTAAAGATGTTCGTAAATGATGATACAAGTTTGCTTTTTTAAATATTTAACTATTTTTTTGCATGCCTTTGTAAGTTCTTTCAACTCTGTAGTTTTATTAAAGGAGTGTTCCAGCACGTTGGCAAATGCCTGCTACAGTTTAAATGAATATTGTTCTCCAAAGCGTTCACAACATTTGAACCTCTATCTGTTACGAACTTAATATTTTTTCGATCACTTATTCCAAATTCGCCTAATAAACTATTTAATTTGTTCAATATGTTAGCAGCAGTTAAACGCTGAAAATCTAAAACAATGTCCATAAATTTCTTTTTTTTTTATCATCTGCTAACTTCTTCACAGTACGCGAAATCGTTGTACCAGGAAGTAGGCACTCAATGTCAACATTTTCGGCATATTTTGCTCCAATATTGATAAAAAATTTTGCAAGCTTTATAAAGCCAGAACCATCGATTGCTAAAAATGGTTAACAGTCTCCGGTAATCCATACTACACAGTTTTCGATTGCGGCCTTTTTGCCTTCTGCAGTAACATTTGTTAAAGTTTTAGGCTCCTTAAGTGATTGACAGCATTTATGACAGCTTAAATTCGACGAATGTTTTGCTGAATATTTAAGAAGCTTTGAAGATGTTCGGCAGTATACATATCCCTTTAAAATATTTACAGCATCCTTAATTATTTGAGATAGTATGCTCCATACTATACTTCTACCCTTCGCCGTGGTGACAGGGTTTAAGCACCTTTGTTCTTTGAAAAACTTTGTTCCTCTGACATTTTTTTAAGAAATATGTTTGTTAATGAGCTTTAAAACAACTTGATTTGAGTAACTCACAAAGGCAATAATTATATTTAAGTCATATGTCAGCTTCTTATAAGTAACTCTGGAGTGAAGCACATTAATTTCACAGGTACCAAGGCTCTTTTATGTGTCAGATACTCTTGATTCATTAGCAGAAAGAAACTAAAGCAAGCACTTATACAATTAACAATTTGTGGGTTAATTTATTGTAGTAATAAAAGTAATTTGCATGCAAGCTATATTGCTAGGTATGAATAATAATAAGCTATTTTGGTTTTGTAAGACTCTTGTTTATGAGGTTTTCCCCAAATATAACAATTTTTAATATATTTCTATTTATTACATGAGGTTTAAAAATGAGGATCATTAAAAATTAATAAATGATTATGGATTGTTTTTTCCAAAAAACCTACCATAAAACTTATTAGGCTTCTCCATGCATTTGGCAATTTTTATTGTTTAAGAAAATAAAAACTAAATAAAATCAAAGCTACATAAATTTTTCGTTTGTAATATTATTAGCTTCATTTTTCTGCAATAATAGGGATAACTATGCCGTTCCTAAGTTTTAAAAACATATTTCTGAATATCTCTGAATATGAAATTTAAAGGAATGCCGGTTTTAGTTTGTTTTAATCAAATAAACTTTTTCGACTTTGTCAATTGTATATATAGTATACTGCTTACTTAAATGTAGATATTATTTCGATATATTTTTTCGAACAGCATTTTTTTATTACCACTATTCGTATTTGGAATGTTTTTCCATATAATCAACAAATAAATGACGAAATATCTTTTAAAAAATTTCTTTTTTTATGCATTTTATAGACTTAGATCCTCTTAAATATGTAAAAATTCATTCTGGCAGTTTAAATGTAAATAAAATATGTTTGATCAGTTTACTCACTAGTACACAAACGAAACGTTCAAAAGTATGAAGCTGATTTTATTCAACGTTATTTTTTTAAATGAATAAATGTGTGTGAAATTTTTTGTGTATGATTAAATCAATAAAAAAGTGATTTTTGCAGTTCTCTGGGACTGACCAGATTTTGAAGACAGTCGTCTATCGTACGATTGAATCTATGTACCACGCCATCAGACTGTTGATGCAGCGGTTCCATTCTCGTCTTTTTGATTCCATATACGTCACACATATCTTTGAATAGAGATGATTTGAAATTTCGTTCCTGGTCAGAATGCAGTTGACACACGCAGTTGTTCACAAAAGCGTTTACCACCGTTTTAAATTCTAAGTTTAGAATGGCATACGTTGTTTTTGAAAAAAATATAATTATTGATATTTTTTGTTTCCTGAAGATGCCACCCAACGTTGTGGCGGAATATTGAATACACAAAAAATAATAAACAATATTTTTATTTATAAACTGACCTAGTGCTTAAAAAATTTAGAAAACAAAATTAACCAACCAACTTTGTAAATAAGAAAACGAGTAGTATTCCTATCAATGTTAATTTGGTTAGGCGAAGTTTACACACAAAGCAAAGTATTTCTTCACTGTTCCCTATGTATTTGTCTTGTAATTTTTTTCTTTTTTTTTTTTTAAATAACATTGTTAATCATAAAGCAAAAGTAATTTAATTTTATCAGTCTCCGACTAGCACTCAACGAGTACAGTTCATAATTCTCTGTGTATTGTTTTAGCGCATCACGTGTAGTGCATATTCTCTTGCAAATTAAAAATTATCAAAAAAAAAAAAAAGAATAAAAAAGACACAACATTTTTTTTTATCAACAAGTGATCAAATATTAAGTGCTTGCTCTAATTTTGATAATTATTCACAATGGGGGGGCCCGCCTCTTGGAGGATAACCGGTTTGCATTGCTAGCTGACCGTAGTCCCCAAAGCAAAAGGAAAAAAAGAGATAGAGGGAGATCTCCTACCGATTTCCCTACTCTTCCAGCTCCATCTTCAAAACCGAACAACCCAAAATATATAATTGTCGCTGCAATTGATGACAAATAACCCTTGTCCGGTTATTCGTGTTTTGCTATACACAGTGCACTTGATCTTATTAGTAAAGACATTATTTTTATTTCTCAGTTAAGAGATGGCAAATTACTTTTATTGGGAAAAGACAACCTAACTGCAAGTAAGTTTCTCGCATCTAAAGAATTGTTTGGCATATGCCCAATTGTGTGCAAGCTACATGAACAACTAAATTACACTAATGGCACCATATCTGACAAAACTTCCTAGTAAGGAAATAATAGAGGAGCTAAGCTCACAGGCAGTAGTAGATATTTATAAATATGAAAGACTAGTGGATGGAAAAAATACCGTCTGGAGTTATTCTTTTAACTTATACCATCTTCCAGAATCAATTGACATTTCATAGTACAAAGTAAAAGTGCGTGAATATATTCTAAATCCGATGAGATGTAAAAACTGCCAACTGTTAGGGTACACAATGAAACGGTGCAACAACTCTCCATCCTGCGTTAACTGCAATCTTCCTCCTCACTCCCCAAACGATTGTACTCGTACACTTTGTGCTAATTGTTCTGAAAATCACCCCGCATCGTCAAATCAATGTAAAAAATTTATCCAGCAAAAAGATATTCTTAAAATTAAAACAAAACAAAAATGCACAATGCGTGATGCAATTTCAATTTAAAAAAAAATCAAATACAATAACACAGTCCACTTCTTACTCCGCTGTTACAGCCAATATCCCTATTCCTACCACTAATAATTTAAAAGCAGCAACAATAAACCTTTCTTCAAATTCCAATGCACAAAAAAATACAAAAGCACAAAACCGTTCCCCCGTCCGCACCGATCACATTATAAACCTTACTTCAGATTTTAATAAAACAATCGAAACAATAAGAAACAAACGTAAAACAAACGAACAAAAAAACGTTTTACTTAAATCAATATGTAAGTACATACCTACATAGGTAGATGTACCATTATTTCCTCTTTTTTTAAAAAATAAAATCTTATCCAATTTTTTTTCTTTTTTGCTTTGTAATGGTTATTAATATTATGTAGTGGAACGTCCGAGGATTTATTAATAATTACACTAGCCTACAACTTTAAATATCGGAAAAAACCCGGACATAATTTGCTTGCAAGAAACAAAGTGTAAAAATGGCTCTTCTCCATTTATTCCTAATGATTATATTGGTTATTTCTTTAACCCTAATTCATCCTCCAAACAGGTCTCAGCCATACTTATAAAAAAGAACATTCCGCACAGCAAAATTAACACTAATAGCTTACTAAACCTAGTTGGTATACAAATTAAAACTACGTTATCTTTTTCACTTTTTTCATTTTACTCCCCTCCCACAGAGGAATTAACTAGCACAATTCCGGCAATAAATACTCCAGTCTTAATAACTGGTGACTTTAATGCATGGAGTCCCCTGTGGGGGTGCCCAAATTCAAACAGGAAGGGTATTGTAATAGAACATTTTTTGTTAAACCTTAACCTGTCGGTACTTAACGATGGGTCACCCACTCATCTCAGTACACACAACACCTTTTCGCATATTGAACTCACAATTTCATCTTTATCTATCATACCAATTTGTCGATGGCATATTCTAGACGACCTTCACAATAGCGACCATTACCCCATTATGACACAACTTCTGATTGATTCTCAGCACCAACCGACAAAAACTTCTAAATTCAACACCAACAAGGGAAATTTACCGCAACAAAATTTTTTATTTTAGCCAGAAATTTAATGCATCTCCCAATGTCAACAAGGAGGCTGCCTCCATAAGAAAAATAATTAAGCTTTCGGCAAACGAAAGCATCCCCGTAACATCTAATAAGAAAAAAACAATAACAGTTCCTTGGTGGTCTTTCGAACTGCAAAATCTCAGGGATAAAAAACAGGCTTCTTGGAGAGAATTTCGTCGTAATATGTCAATAAATAACCTCATAAATTATAAGAAAAATAATGCCATATTTAAGCGGGCTAAAAAATTAGCAAAAATTGCCTCACTTAGAAAATTCACTGACACTCTTAACCCGTTTGCATCCTCAGCAACTTTATGGCAAAATATAAGATAAATAATAGGAAACTATACTCCCCGTACTATTTCCTTTCTCTCCTCTAACAATAATACTATGACATTAGCCAACGACATTTCTGAGACTTTTGCTAAATATTGGTCCCAAAACTCCGATGACTCAAAATTTTCAAATGACTTTATGTCAGCAAAGTCACAAACGCTTGCTTCTCTTGCCGTAACATCTTGCTCTTCTTGAGCCATGGATATAGAGTCTCCTTTCAAAGCCCAAGAATTAATATATAGCCTAAGAACATCTAAAGGGAAAACTCCAGGCATGGACAATATATCTTACCTTATGATCGATAAGGTACCAGAATTTTTCAAACACCGTATTCTTAATCTTTTTAACAACATATTTAATTCGGGCACAATTCCCCAATTTTTTAAAACAGCTTCAGTGATAGCTATACACAAAAGCAATAAACCAATAGAAAACATAGATTCATATCGACCTATATCTTTACTCCCATGTACTGCAAGACTACTTGAGAAAATGGTTTCCCGGCGTCTCATGTGGTTTATCAAAAAGCACAAACTCCTATCGCATAAAATGGCAATTATTTTGTATTTTGTAAATAAAATATTTACTTTTAAAGTTTGTGCTCATTATAAAATTTTTGGTGTTTTAAAAAAATTAAATTTAGATGTTTTTGGCAACGTAAATAAGAATATTAAAAAAATGAGTTCTGCTGAAGTCGACATAGGTGATACAGAAATGGCTGTTTAATCAAAAACAACAAGTTTGCGAACATCACGAACAATACGTACTCGACCAAACCATTTCCATTTTTTTTTTGGAAAGTTGGTTTTGCTGGCAATATGTTGTAGTCTTAGCTCTCTATTCAAATATTTTTCTCGAACAAAGAAATATCGAACTTCAATGTGCTTTGATGGTATTCTAGATTATTGGTCAGCTTAAAAGTAGTTGCATTATTAACATAATGAGTATTAGGTTGTTCTTCGTCTGTTAATTCCGATAATAGCCGTTTTATCCAAATAAGCTCTTCAGCGCCTTCACTTGCTGGTATTAATTCAGACTCAGTTGTTGAGAGAGCTTTTTGAAACAGCTCCTTCACCTAATATTTCAATAATACATGTTGTTGATCTTCGTGTGGTTTTATCGCCGCCAAAATCAGCATCACTGTAAACTTGAAGTGGATTTTCGTTGCTTTAATATTTCAAGCAGTATTTACTTGTACCTTTTACGTATTTAAAATTCGCTTCACATTACTCCAGTCAATTTCTGTTTTATTCTCCATGTATCTTGCGGCTTTATTTACGCTGAATATAATATATAATATAACATAATATCTGAACGTGTTGTAACTGTGAGATGCATTAGGCTTCCCATGGCTTCACGATTAGGGATATTTTTATTCAGTTTTGGGCTATTTTGAACTTCTTCCTTTCCATTTGGAGTAAGTACTGAGTTAGCGTCATGCATTTGAAAACGATCTAAAATTCTGTTCACATAATTGTTACTGACCTGTCACTGTGGTGTTCAACCTGCATACCGAGAAAGTTTTGTAAGAATCCTATAGTAATGCTAAACTCATTTTCCAAAATCTGTAAAAAGTTATTTATTTCTTTCTCATCACTTCCAATTAACATCCCGTCATCTACATAAATGCCTGCATACAAAATACTTTAATGGTTGTAGTTATAGATTCTATTCTTGAGCTATTTAGTCATACAGTTGGAAAGTAATTAAAAATCCAATTTAATTACTGTTTTTCCCGACGTTTCGTCGATTATTTGTCGACTTTATCAAGGGCGTCTATTTTTTATTTAAATAAATCATAAAATAAAAATACAGTTACATTATAATTGAAAACAAAACCTTCAGAAATATATACTTAGAAAATAAAACGTTAGTACATTAATTCAAAATAAAAATAAACATATTAAACATAAACACAAAACATCTGAAAAATTTTAACAGGTTTAAACAATAAACACATCTTAGCTTAAATGCAGATTTTAAACCTGTTAAACCTGACATTAAAGGAGCGTTTGATAATGTTAATATCGGCCTTGTCTGCACTCTACTTAATGAGAATAATATACCCAATAACTTTTGTATAATCACTTATTCACTCTTCTAACATAACAATCTAAGAATCGCAAATGGTCAAAACGAAATTGAGCGTAGGTCTTTTACTGGCGTTCCTCAGGGCTGCATCCTAAGTCCTATCTACTTTAATGTGTACATTAACAATATCTTTATGAATCTGCCAAGTGGGGTTCAAATACTGAGCTATGCATGCGTTTCTTGCCAGATGAATGCGTTTCTTGCCAGAAACAAGATACAAACTGCGATTTCTCAACTAGAAGAGGAACTCAAGCGACATCTCCTAGATCTATCAGTAAACAAAACAAAGGCTATGATGTTTAGTAGGGCGAGATCTTCGAATTGTGTTCCTGCTCTTATAACGGGAGGCGAATACATAGAATACGTTCAAAGCTTTAAATTTCTAGGGTTCATAAAAAGTTGTGTTTGAAATATCATATCAAATACATATCAAAAAGGTGCTTTAAATACGTTAATGTCTTACGCTTGCTCTGTGGTGTCTCATGGGGCTCTGATCCCACCTGTCTACTCCATTTCTCTGTAGGACTTGTTAGACTAACTCTTGAATATTTGGCACCCCTTCTCCTCGACAGCTCTTAAAAATGATTTTTATTAAACTACAAATAATACAATGGAAATGCCTACGCATTTCCCTAGGTGCGATGACATCCACACACACATTACGTCTTGATCGAACGGCTAACTAATGCCTCTCCCGGAACGGTTGAAGTTTCTCACAGACAAAATAATATTAAATGAACAGCACCCCGCCCGTAAATTTATATTCGAGGTCTTAAATTACTTTAGTAGACTGTTTCAACGTTAAAAATTCAAACTTTAATATAGTAAAACTTGCATCTCATCCTAGCTTTCTTCAACCATATGAATCAATGCATCATAAAATAGTGGTTAAACTATCTCCTGTTACCAAAAGATCTACAACACCACGTGAGGTATGCTCAGTTTTCTCCAAATTTATGCGAACAAAATGGGAGCTTTAGTCTTTTGTATACTGATGGCTCTAAATCAGGTTTAGCTGTGGGTTGTGGAATATGGTTTCCGGAATTAGAGATCAAGGGATACTTCCCCCTACACCCGAATGCGTCTATATATACCGCAGAATCTCTGGCAATAATTGAAGCTCTTAGGCTCATTAGTTACCAAGGGCATAGTCGATTTTTAATTTAATGTGACAGTAAATCGGTACTTAATGCACTTCCATCCCCACCCTCATGCCACTCTCACCCACACATCTTTGAAATTAGAAAACTTCTCTAAAGCCTCAGTCTACGACACATAACAGTTCACTTTCTACTGATACCAAGTCACATGGGAATCGCTGGAAATGAATATGTTGATACAGTAGCTTCTTCACACCCCTACAATGCAGATATCAATTGGACCTAGCAGGAATGGACTGTTCAACAACATTTTCATCCTGGCAACACCGTTGGAACTGCTGTCAACATGACCGCCATCTCTACAATATCTCCCCAACCGTAAACAACCCTACATGGTTTAAAAGCTCTATATTCTCCCGGAACAAAATTACTATTAATAAACAGACTTGAAATCAACCACACAACCTGCAAAGATCATGTATTTAAAATCAATATAACAACTGATAACCTCTGTAAATACATATGTATTTATAAATATTATACATATTACTTCTTAACTTCATAAATTTTGCGCTGGTCGCAATTTCGACTTAAATATTTTTTATATATACTTACGTCTTATACACATGAAAAAAAAAGAAAACAAATTAACTTAAAATAATCGTTTTATAATTAATTTGAAAATCATTAATGTAATTAATCTATATATCTACAAATCATTAATGTAATAATCTATAAACTTTGTACCTACGTACTACGATGTTAGTATATTCATTGTAAATTAATGTATGTATGTATTATCTATACTGTTTTATTATTATAACATCATTATTTAAACTACCGTTTATGGACTGTATCAAAGGCTGCAATTAAGAACCCAGCGTTTACGGCAGCCTTTTACCATTCAGCACCATCATTGTCGCTTTGCTTAAGCGTTAATTTCAAAGAAGAAGAAGGAGAACATTTGATCATTTTCTTTATTTCATTACACATATTCGTATTAGTTGTCTCAATTTTTTGCATAGATCTTTGTTTTTGTTGCCAATTTCACTTGCTTTTCCAAAAAGATGCTGAACTTTTTGCATATTTTTTTCACATTGTTTTTTAATATAATCCATTTTTTTAAATCTTTTATCATAACGCCTTTTAATGGCTTCCAATAATTTTTTAATTTCACTTTCTAAAGCTGGCTTAATACCTAAGTTCATTATGAATTCCACCAAAAATATTGAAAAACTTATTAATTTTAACAATACATTGCAACCCCAAGCAATATTGAAAACCAAAAATCTTCTAGAAAGATACATCGAGCATTTTCACATAAAAATTCTTAATTTAATAATTAACATTAAACAAGAAGAGATAAGTAACAACCAAAAGCACATAGAAGAAAACATGATACACATCCAACAATTTTCTGGAAGAATATTGTAAGTTACTCATTGAAAGTGAGAACTTAATATATAAAAGTATTAAGAGAAAAAGAATTTCAGGAATTAAAATCCTTACAGATTAAAAAATCTTATATTAAGTATAATAAGGGTTGGTTTATAAACAAGGCAAACATAGAAATTCCAACAAACGTACAAAGTTTACTATCATTAGGCCCAAAATGTATTGCTGACGGAGAAGATATAATTCAAACAAACAAAGAAAAAGAGAAACAAGAGACAGCAAGAACTAAATGATGATGGACAATTATCTCAATAAACGTTCATTAATTTCGAGAGAAAAAGAAATATCTCATAGAGTGGTACAAACGAAGAATTTTTTAAATAAAACTTTTTTAATCAGAGTTCGGAAAAGTATACTCAAAAGATAAACCTATATAAGTAAATCTACAGTAATTATGGGACACCCTTTAATTTCTAAATTCAAATAATAAACTAGTTAATAAAGCGGACTTAGAAATACATGTTCCTTTTAAGTTTCAGCGTTCTGTCTATAACGGTTCAAAAGTACGGCCACACACTTGAAATTACATGAACTGTTGGAACACCCTTAAAATTCTAAATCCATATTTAATACTTGTTGTTTTAGCGGATTTACCGTTACAGGTTCGTTGTAAATTCCAAGGGTCTGTCTATAACTGTTAAAAAGTATTACAATATACATAAAATTTAATGAACTATTGGCGCACCCTTTAATTTAAAATTTGTAATATTAATACTTGTTACTGTAGCGGCATAGCAATCGACATTATGTCCAATTTGCAAGCGTTAGTCTAAAACGGTTTAAAAGATAGGCTCATATAAGTAAATATTCATCAATTATGGGACACCCTTTAATTTCTAAATTCAAATTATAAGCTCGTTGATATAGCGGATTTAGCAATACAGATCCCTTTTCAGTTTCAGCGTTCTGTCTATAACGGTTCAAAAGTTTGGTCCATACCGAAAATTACATTAACTATTGGAACACCTTTTAATTTCCAAATCCAAATTTTATATTTGTTGTTATAGCGGACTTAGTAACACAGGTTCTTTGTAAATTTCAAGCGCCTGTCTACAACTGTTCAAAAGTATAGCCATATACAACAAATTTAATGAACTATTGACGCACCCTTTAATTTATAATTCTGAATATTAACACTTGTTACTATAACGGCCATAGCAATCGACATTCTGTCCAATTTGCAAGCGTTTGTCAAAAGGGTTCAAAAGAAAGGTTATAAATAAATGTACATCAATTATGGGGGCACCCTTTAATTTTTAGATTTATTTTTGTATAATTTTTTGTTTTTGGGAGCCATAGTAATACGCAGTGATTTAAAATTTTACAGAATCGCCCCTTACAGTTCATAATACCCGTAAAAAATATGGATGTTGTATGGGGACACCCATTAATTTTTAAGATTATGAACTGTTTTTAAAACGGGACCAATTTGTAAGCATAATCTATCATATTACCAAAAATTTTCAAAAACGGTTCATGATGGCCATATACATCAAATTTAATGAACTATTGGCGCACCCTTTAATTTATAATTTGTAATATTAATACTTGTTACTATAACGGCCATAGCAATCGACATTCTGTCCAATTTGCAGGCGTTTGTCTATAACGGTTCAAAAGATAGGCTCATATAAGTAAATTTACATCAATTATGGGGCACCCTTTAATTTTTAGATATTTTTTTGTATATTTTTTTTTTTGGGAGCCATAGTAATACGCAGTCATTTAAAATTTTTCAGAATCGCCCCTTACAGTTTATAATACCCGTTAAAAATATGTATGTTGTATGGGGACACCCTTTAATTTTTTAGATTATGAACTGTTTTTAAAACAGGACCAATCTGTAAGCATAATCTATCATATTACCAAAAATTTTCAAAATCGGATCATGATGGCCATATACATCAAATTTAATGAACTATTGGCGCACCCTTTAATTTATTATTTGTAATATTAATACTTCTTACTATAACGGCCATAGCCCATATAAATAAATTTACATCAATTATGGGGAACCTTTAATTTGTAAAAATAATACTTGTTACTATAACGGCCATAGCAATCGACATTCTGTCCAATTTGCAAGCGTTTGTCTTTAACGGTTCAAAAGATACGCTCAACTAAGTAAATTTACATCAATTATGGGGCACCCTTTAATTTTTAGATTTATTTTTATATAATTTTTTGTTTTTGGGAGCCATAGTAATACGCAGTCATTTCAAATTTTACAGAATCGCCCTTTACAGTTCATAATACCCGTAAAAAATATGTATGTTGTATGGGGACACCCTTTAATTTTTAAGATTATGAAATGTTTTTAAAACGGGACCAATTTGTAAGCATAATCTATCATATTACCAAAAATTTTCAAAATGGGATCAGAAATGACTGAGTTCTAGAGGCCAAATATAAAAAAAGCAACATTCAGCCGAATTGTATAACCTCCTTCCTTTTTTGAAGTCGGTTAATAACTTCGAGGTTGAAAGAAGAGTACATTGAAAAATGAAAATAACTTGGTGGTTGAAAAAAGAGTACATTGAAAATAACATCGAGCTTGAAAGAGTACATTGAAAAATGAAAATAACTTGGTGGTTGAAAAAAAAACACGGTAAAATTAAGATAACTTAGTGGTTGGAAAAAAGAAGCAAAAATAATTCTTGCGAAAAAAACCGACTTCAAAACAAATTTCATCTGTCTTCCTATAACAGCTAAAGTGTATGGCCACATAAATTAGGTTGCAGCAACTATAGGGTCACTCTTTAATTTCCAAATTAAAATTATATACTTGCTGTTGTAGTAGATTTAGCAATCAGGTTCTGTGCATATTTCAACCGTCTGTCTGTAACGGTCCAACAGTTTGCCCATATACATCCGATTATATCAACTATTTTATTTATAATATAACATTTTTATACTTCTTATTATACCAAATAAATTACTAGACATTCTGTCTAAAAATTAAGGTGTTTGTATACAACGGTTCAAAAAATACGGCCATATAGAGCAAATTACATTAATTTTGGGAACACAATTTAATTTCTAAATTCAAATTATAAGCTTCTTGTTATAGCAGACTTAGCAAAACATGTCCCTTGTAAATTTCAGCTGTCTGTCTATAACGATTCAAAAATCCGGCCACATGCACCATATTATATCAACTATTGGGACACCCGTTTATTTCCAAATCTTCCAAAATTTTATACTTGTTGTTATAGAGGAGTTCGTAATACCGGTTCTTTGTAAATTTCAACTAAATTAAGTGAACTATTGGCGCACCCTTTAATTTATAATTTTAAATATTATCAGCTGTTACTACAACGGCCATATCAATCGACATTGCGACAAATTTACAAGCGCTTGTCTATAACGGTTCAAAAGATAGGCCTCTATAAGTAAATCTACAGTAATTATGGGACACCCTTTAATTTCTAAATTCAAATTATTAACTCGTTAATATAGAGGACTTAGAAATACAGGTCCCTTTAAAGTTTCAGCGTTCTGTCTATAACGGTTCAAAAGGACGGCCACACACTTTAAATTACATCAACTATTGGAACACCCTTTAACTTCCAAATCCATGTTTTATACTTTTTGTTATAGCGGACTAAGCAATACAGGTTCGTTGCAAATTTCAAGCGTCTGTCTACAACTGTTCAAAAGTATGGCCATATACATCAAATTTAATGAACTATTGGCGCACCCTTTTATTTATAATTTGTAATAATACTTGTTACTGTAACGGCCATAGCAATGGACAATCTGTCCAATTTGCAAGCGTTTGTCTAATACGGTTCAAAAGATAGGCCCATATAAGTATATCTTCATCAATTATGGGACACCCTTTAATTTCTAAATTCAAATTATACACTCGTTGATATAGCGGATTTAGCAATAGAGGTCCCTTTAACGTTTCAGCGTTCTGTCTATAACCGTTCAAAAGTTTGGTCACATACACAAAATTACAGTAACTATTGGAACACCCTTTAATTTCCAAATATTTGTTGTCATAGCAGACTTAGCAATACAGGTTCGTTGTAAATTTCAAGCGTCTGTCTACAAAAGTATGGCCATACTTATTAATTTTATGAACTATTGGCGCACCCTTTAATTTAAAATTTGTAATATTAATACTTGTTACTATAACGGCCATAGCAATCGACATTATGTCCAATTTGCAAGCGTTTGTCTAAAAGGTTCAAAAGATAGGCCCATATAAATAAATCTTCATCACTTATGGGACACCCTTTAATTTCTAAATTCAAATTATAAACCCTTTGATATAGCGGAGTAAGAAATACAGGTCCCTTTTAAGTTTCAGCGTTCTGTCTATAACGGTTTAAAAGGACGGCCACACACTTGAAATTACATCAACTATTGGAACACCCTTTAACTTCCAAATCTATATTTTATACTTTTTGTTATAGCAGACTTAGAAATACAGGTTCGTTGTAAATTTCAAGCGTCTGTCTACAAAAGTTCAAAAGTATGGCCATACACATCAAGTTTAATGAACTATTGGCGCACCCTTTAATTTAAAATTTGTAATATTAATACTTGTTACTGTAGCGCCATAGCAATCGACATTATGTCCAATTTGCAAGCGTTAGTCTAAAACGGTTTAAAAGATAGGCTCATATAAGTAAATCTTCATCAATTATGGGACACCCTTTAATTTCTAAATTCAAATTATAAGCTCGTTGATATAGCGGATTTAGCAATACAGATCCCTTTTCAGTTTCAGCGTTCTGTCTATAACGGTTCAAATTACATTAACTATTGGAACACCTTTTAATTTCCAAATCCAAATTTTATATTTGTTGTTATAGCGGACTTAGTAACACAGGTTCTTTGTAAATTTCAAGCGCCTGTCTACAACTGTTCAAAAGTATAGCCATATACAACAAATTTAATGAACTATTGACGCACCCTTTAATTTATAATTCTGAATATTAACAATTGTTACTATAACGGCCATAGCAATCGACATTCTGTCCAATTTGCAAGCGTTTGTCAAAAGGGTTCAAAAGAAAGGTTATAAATAAATGTACATCAATTATGGGGGCACCCTTTAATTTTTAGATTTATTTTTGTATAATTTTTTGTTTTTGGGAGCCATAGTAATACGCAGTGATTTAAAATTTTACAGAATCGCCCCTTACAGTTCATAATACCCGTAAAAAATATGGATGTTGTATGGGGACACCCATTAATTTTTAAGATTATGAACTGTTTTTAAAACGGGACCAATTTGTAAGCATAATCTATCATATTACCAAAAATTTTCAAAAACGGTTCATGATGGCCATATACATCAAATTTAATGAACTATTGGCGCACCCTTTAATTTATAATTTGTAATATTAATACTTGTTACTATAACGGCCATAGCAATCGACATTCTGTCCAATTTGCAGGCGTTTGTCTATAACGGTTCAAAAGATAGGCTCATATAAGTAAATTTACATCAATTATGGGGCACCCTTTAATTTTTAGATATTTTTTTGTATATTTTTTTTTTTGGGAGCCATAGTAATACGCAGTCATTTAAAATTTTTCAGAATCGCCCCTTACAGTTTATAATACCCGTTAAAAATATGTATGTTGTATGGGGACACCCTTTAATTTTTTAGATTATGAACTGTTTTTAAAACAGGACCAATCTGTAAGCATAATCTATCATATTACCAAAAATTTTCAAAATCGGATCATGATGGCCATATACATCAAATTTAATGAACTATTGGCGCACCCTTTAATTTATTATTTGTAATATTAATACTTCTTACTATAACGGCCATAGCCCATATAAATAAATTTACATCAATTATGGGGAACCTTTAATTTGTAAAAATAATACTTGTTACTATAACGGCCATAGCAATCGACATTCTGTCCAATTTGCAAGCGTTTGTCTTTAACGGTTCAAAAGATACGCTCAACTAAGTAAATTTACATCAATTATGGGGCACCCTTTAATTTTTAGATTTATTTTTGTATAATTTTTTGTTTTTGGGAGCCATAGTAATACGCAGTCATTTCAAATTTTACAGAATCGCCCTTTACAGTTCATAATACCCGTAAAAAATATGTATGTTGTATGGGGACACCCTTTAATTTTTAAGATTATGAAATGTTTTTAAAACGGGACCAATTTGTAAGCATAATCTATCATATTACCAAAAATTTTCAAAATGGGATCAGAAATGACTGAGTTCTAGAGGCCAAATATAAAAAAGCAACATTCAGCCGAATTGTATAACCTCCTTCCTTTTTTGAAGTCGGTTAATAACTTCGAGGTTGAAAGAAGAGTACATTGAAAAATGAAAATAACTTGGTGGTTGAAAAAACGAACACGGTAAAATTAAGATAACTTAGTGGTTGGAAAAAAGAAGCAAAAATAATTCTTGCGAAAAAAACCGACTTCAAAACAAATTTCATCTGTCTTCCTATAACAGCTAAAGTGTATGGCCACATAAATTAGGTTGCAGCAACTATAGGGTCACTCTTTAATTTCCAAAATAAAATTATATACTTGCTGTTGTAGTAGATTTAGCAATCAGGTTCTGTGCATATTTCAACCGTCTGTCTGTAACGGTCCAACAGTTTGCCCATATACATCCGATTATATCAACTATTTTATTTATAATATAACATTTTTATACTTCTTATTATACCAAATAAATTACTAGACATTCTGTCTAAAAATTAAGGTGTTTGTATACAACGGTTCAAAAAATACGGCCATATAGAGCAAATTACATTAATTTTGGGAACACAATTTAATTTCTAAATTCAAATTATAAGCTTCTTGTTATAGCAGACTTAGCAAAACATGTCCCTTGTAAATTTCAGCTGTCTGTCTATAATGATTCAAAAGTCCGGCCACATGCACCATATTATATCAACTATTGGGACACCCGTTTATTTCCAAATCTTCCAAAATTTTATACTTGTTGTTATAGAGGAGTTCGTAATACCGGTTCTTTGTAAATTTCAACTAAATTAAGTGAACTATTGGCGCACCCTTTAATTTATAATTTTAAATATTATCAGCTGTTACTACAACGGCCATATCAATCGACATTGCGACAAATTTACAAGCGCTTGTCTATAACGGTTCAAAAGATAGGCCTCTATAAGTAAATCTACAGTAATTATGGGACACCCTTTAATTTCTAAATTCAAATTATTAACTCGTTAATATAGAGGACTTAGAAATACAGGTCCCTTTAAAGTTTCAGCGTTCTGTCTATAACGGTTCAAAAGGACGGCCACACACTTTAAATTACATCAACTATTGGAACACCCTTTAACTTCCAAATCCATGTTTTATACTTTTTGTTATAGCGGACTAAGCAATACAGGTTCGTTGCAAATTTCAAGCGTCTGTCTACAACTGTTCAAAAGTATGGCCATATACATCAAATTTAATGAACTATTGGCGCACCCTTTTATTTATAATTTGTAATAATACTTGTTACTGTAACGGCCATAGCAATGGACAATCTGTCCAATTTGCAAGCGTTTGTCTAATACGGTTCAAAAGATAGGCCCATATAAGTATATCTTCATCAATTATGGGACACCCTTTAATTTCTAAATTCAAATTATACACTCGTTGATATAGCGGATTTAGCAATAGAGGTCCCTTTAACGTTTCAGCGTTCTGTCTATAACCGTTCAAAAGTTTGGTCACATACACAAAATTACAGTAACTATTGGAACACCCTTTAATTTCCAAATATTTGTTGTCATAGCAGACTTAGCAATACAGGTTCGTTGTAAATTTCAAGCGTCTGTCTGCAAAAGTATGGCCATACACATTAATTTTATGAACTATTGGCGCACCCTTTAATTTAAAATTTGTAATATTAATACTTGTTACTATAACGGCCATAGCAATCGACATTATGTCCAATTTGCAAGCGTTTGTCTAAAAGGTTCAAGAGATAGGCCCATATAACTAAATCTTCATCACTTATGGGACACCCTTTAATTTCTTAATTCAAATTATAAACTCTTTGATATAGCGGAGTAAGAAATACAGGTCCCTTTTAAGTTTCAGCGTTCTGTCTATAACGGTTTAAAAGGACGGCCACACACTTGAAATTACATCAACTATTGGAACACCCTTTAACTTCCAAATCTATATTTTATACTTTTTGTTATAGCAGACTTAGAAATACAGGTTCGTTGTAAATTTCAAGCGTCTGTCTACAAAAGTTCAAAAGTATGGCCATACACATCAAGTTTAATGAACTATTGGCGCACCCTTTAATTTAAAATTTGTAATATTAATACTTGTTACTGTAGCGCCATAGCAATCGACATTATGTCCAATTTGCAAGCGTTAGTCTAAAACGGTTTAAAAGATAGGCTCATATAAGTAAATCTTCATCAATTATGGGACACCCTTTAATTTCTAAATTCAAATTATAAGCTCGTTGATATAGCGGATTTAGCAATACAGATCCCTTTTCAGTTTCAGCGTTCTGTCTATAACGGTTTAAAAGGACGGCCACACACTTGAAATTACATCAACTATTGGAACACCCTTTAACTTCCAAATCTATATTTTATACTTTTTGTTATAGCAGACTTAGCAATACAGGTTCGTTGTAAATTTCAAGCGTCTGTCTACAAAAGTTCAAAAGTATGGCCATACACATCAAGTTTAATGAACTATTGGCGCACCCTTTAATTTAAAATTTGTAATATTAATATTTGTTACCATAACGGCCATAGCAATCGACAATCTGTCTAATTTGCAAGCGTTTGTCTAAAACGGTTCAAAAGAGGCCCATATAAGTAATTCTTCATCAATTATGGAACACCCTTTAATTTCTAACTTCAAATTATAAACTCTTTGAAACAGCGGATTTAGCAAAATATAGGTCCCTTTTAAGTTACAGCGTTCTGTTTATAACGGTTCAAAAGTTTTGTCACATACACAAAACTACATTAACTATTGGAACACCCTTTAACTTCCAAATCCAAATTTTATACTTGTTATTTTAGCGGACTTAGCAATACAGGTTCGTTGTAAATTTCAAGCCTCTGTCTACAACTGTTCGAAAGTATGGCCATATACATCAAATTTAATGAACTATTGGCGCACCCTTTAATTTATAATTTGTAATATTAATACTTGTTACTATTACGCCCAATTTGTCCAATTTGCAAGCGTTTGTCTATAACTGTTCAAAAGATAGGCCCATATAAGTAAATTTACATCAATTATGGGGGCACCCTTTAATTTTTAAATTTATTTCTATATAACTTTATGTTATTGGGGGCTATAGTAAGACGCAGTCATTTTAAATTTTACAGAATCGACCTTTACAGTTCATAAAAAAGTATGTATGTTGTATGGGGACACCCTTTAATTTTTAAGATTATGAACTGTTTTTAAAACGGAACCAATCTGTAAGCATAATCTATCATATTACCAAAAATTTTCAAAATCGGATCAGAAATGACTGAGTTCTGCAGGCACAAATATAAAAAAAAGCAACATTCAGCCGAATTGTATAACCTCCTTCTTTATTGAAGTCGGTTAATAACTGCGCGTACGGATGGCAAAATAGTACATGTTACGATAGACCAAATATAATAACATTTTTTATTGAAGGTTTTTTTTTTGTTAAAATTTAAGTACTATCAATTAAGAAGTAATAAAACAATAAAAAACTTACAACTAAACATCTCATACCTAAAACATAAGCAAAAAGCATTTACCGTTTGACAACAAAAAATAACGCAAGCATCAATGAAGAGAGTAATAAAACAATTAAAAATTCACAACTAAACGTCCCCCTACCTATAACATAAGCAAAGCACATCTACCGCTTAACAACAAAAACAACACAAGCTGTAATGAAGATAACAATAACAAATTCACAAGTAAAATCCCATACCTAAAACATAAGCAAAACGCATTTACCATTTAACAACAAAAAATAAGGCAGTCTATAATGAAGATAGTAATAAAACAATAACAAATGCGCTACTAAACATCCCATACCTAAATAAAGCAGGAAAACAATTGGACAAACAAAAAACCCAAATAAAAATAATTATTTTGTGATACCAGTAAACATAAAAAATTCCTTCCTTAGGTATAATTGCAGTAATCCTTACTTTATATAACCACTTATTGCACATTTTTATTAATTAGCCATTCCTAAGACCCTCGCTTGAATTTGCAAGGAACTCCACTACATACCAATAATAAAAACCATCTGCAATGGTATACTTAAATTTTAACTAAAAAAAACTTCAATAAAAAATGTTATTATATTTGGTCTATCGTAAAATGTACTATTTGGCCGTCCGTACACGCAGTTATTTTTGCTTCTTTTTTCCAACAACGAAGTATTTTAATTTTACCATGTTTTTTTTTAACTACCAAGTTATTTTCATTTTTCAATGTACTCTTCTTTCAACCTCGAAGTTATTTTCAATGGACTCTTTTTTCAACCACGAAGTTATTTTTATTTTTCAGTGTACTCTTTTTTCAACCACGAAGTTATTTAAATTTTTCAATGAAATTTTTTTTCCGAACGCGTACTAAAAGTAGAGTACGCGTATGCAAACAATAGCTTTAGTGGTTAGTACGCAAAAAAATATTTTAATAGAACACATTCGTGGTTGTGTACGGAAAATGAAAAAAATTAATAACACACATAATTGTTATGAAAAGAAAAATATGTACGAGTTGGTTTTGAACAGAACATTGTGTGTACGATGAGTGTACTTTCTGAACTCTGGTTTTAATACTTTAAGCAGATAAAGGCAATTTTACGGTTGCAATCCAAAAAAGTGAATACGAGGGCATTTTCGTGCCATCATTTTTCACAACTTTCGACGTGGATTATCACGACAAGAGTGTATTGATGAACTTAAATCTTTGTATGGCGATGAAGCACCATCCTATAGCACTGTGAAAAATTGGTATAATGAATTTAATCGTGGCCGAAGCTTGCTCAAAGACGACTTCCGTGAAGGTCGTCCAAAAACGGCTGTTGTGCCAGAGAACATTGATGCCGCGCGTGAACTCATAATGCAAGATCGACATGCGACATACCGAGAGATAGAGACGTCCTTAAACATTTCTTCCACCAGCATACATTCGATACTGCATGAACACCTGGCCGTAAATAAGGTTTGTTCTCGTTGGATACCGCACAATTTGAAAGTCGCTCAAAAAAAGGCTCGTGTCGATTGGTGAAAAGAAATGTTGCAAAAATACGATTGCGGAGCTTCAAAAGACGTTTATAAGATCGCCACAGGTGACGAATCATGGATCTATGCGTATGAGCCCGAAACGAAACAACAATCGACCGTGTGGGTCTTCAAAGACGAGAAAAATCTAACGAAAGTTGTTCGTGGTTCGAAGCAAATGGTAGCCTGTTTCTTCGGCAAAACTGGTCATGTGGCGACTGGTCCGCTTGAGCAACGTAGGACGGTCACTTCTGAGTGGTACACTACAATTTGTTTGCCTGAAGTCATCGGAGAAATTCGAAAAACCAACAGGAGAAGACGAATCATTGTTCACCATGACAAGGCGAGAGTTAACATCTCTTATTTTAAGATAGTGTTCAATCTATTGAACACTTAAATTATAAACTTTAAATATATTTTATAATTTTTATATTAATTAAAAATTAATATAAGCTATTAACATGTAGTTAATTTCTTTAAGTGTAAAAAATTTACATAAAAACATAGAAATTGAGTACAGCGAATTGTTCGCTTTCAGAAATCCAAAATGAAGTCTGTTTTAAGCAAAATATAATGAAATACCGTCACTTACCTTTCAACCATCAGTTGAACCACTTTTCTACGCGGAATTATTATAAACAAATTTTACATTAAATACTTACCTAAGCTATGTACTATATTTAATTTTACTTATACCTACATACTTACCAGAACTACTATATTTAATATTACTTATAAATACATACTTACCTAAACTACTATATTGAATATTACAATATATACATACTTACCATTTGTGAATTGCTGAAAGAAAATACTAAGTTTGGTTATTTTACTGAAGAAGGAAGAAAATCATCCAAGCATCTAAATCTCACAACATTTAGCAAGCTGGTCACCTCACAACCCAATTAAATACAACGAACCAATTGTATTCATGGTCCCTTTGAAGTTGGAGAAAAGAAGCTCTTAATCAAAAGTAAAGAAGACAAAAAACCACCACCAAAATATAATGAGGTAATAATACAAACATCAGTCTGTTCTGTGGCATGCAAGAAGCATGAACGTGTGAGTATAAAATTATCAAAAACCGAAAAAAACTGCAAATTTCTAAAAAACTAATCGCTATAAGTGCAAAAGTTTAAAACTAGTGAATCCGGAAAGATTTAAAAAAAGGAAAAAAAAAGATAATATACTCGTAAATCAGTAAAATAAAAATTTATAAAGAAAGCTTAAATAAATAATATATGAAAGTGGTAAGGTACAGCTATATATGTATGTAAATAAGCATATATATGTACTTATGTGCAGAAAATACTGTAAAAAAACACAAGTTACATGAGTAAAAACTAAAACAAATTCCGCGCTTATAGTTTGTTCTAGAAGAAAAAATTGAAACAACAAAAAATAGTTGGCAATAAACTTTAGTGACATAACCTCAAAATAAAATATATTTATGTGTATACATAACTGCCAAGAATAAAATTTATACATACATATACATTTGGAATAACGGAATTTATTTCTAACACTTAATATATGTACATACATATATATGTACAACAATTTCAACCACCAAAATTTTCATTGGCCTTTCAAGTAAGTGCTCTTAATTACTTGTGCAGCCTTAGTTGCTCTTTTTGTTTTCAAACTGCTCTTAAAATCTAAACAGTGCTCTTTAAAATCAAATAAAGTTCTCGTAATCGCTCACATACATACGTACTCATAATACTCTTTAGGTTTGTTTGCAGACTAAATAAAAAGAGCCAATTAAAAAAAAAATACAGCATTCAAAATTCTTTACTTGATCGCTAACATATTTCTTACAGTCCACTGCAAAAACGAAAGAGAAAACAAACACAAATTATTACCAAATAAATAAGAATTAAAACGGAAGAAGAAGCTAAATAATCCTAAATTTAAATTAATTGATTAAACAAATTAAAATTCTCTAATAAATAGATTTAAAAATAAAAAGTAAAAATAAATTTTTACAGCAAATCTAATTATTATTTTGTGGCACACTCACATAGCAGTGTTACCAGTTTCACCAATAAGTTTAAAATTTATACTCTATAAATTTATATATATATGAGTTCAAAAAAGTAAAATAAAAAGAGAAAAAGATAATACTTAAAACAGAAAAATTGTAGAGTAAAAATCTGAAGAAAATTTAAATGTTTCGGTAACAATTTTTAATATAAACATCATAACCGTCATTGTAAAAAAAAACTTTTTAAATTAAAACTCTTCCATACAGCTGCGCGTGGGTAACACTTATACATATGAACAGAGATTGTTATATAGCTCTAAAGTGTTACCAGGGAGTTATTTTTACAATACGTAAGTAATATTAAATAAATTGAAAACGAACATAAATATTTTGAATAAACAACAATTGTACTCAAAATAACAAATACAAACAGAGTATAAGACTTATACATAATTTAATAAAATTAGCTAAAATTTTATTAGTGAAGTTTTTTTTCGCAATTTAACATTGAATGTGATTTCCCAATATCTTTGAAAATTTTTCTTAAAGTTACCGCTGGGTACAAATTAATTTTCAAAAAAAAATAATAATAATAAAAAACATTAAGAACAGCAAGAAATTTTTACGGTCCATGTATCAAAATTTAGAACAATCGTCATAAACTTCATATCAAAAAGATTATTCAGATTCAAAATCTACCACACAGATGTGCATTGGTAACACTCATCCATATAAACTCAGGTGCTTATATAGCTCTAAAAGTGTTACCAGCGAGTCTCTTTTAAATTACGTAAGTAAGGTGATTAAAATTTAAAATAAGAAATATTTTTTTTTTATAAATTATTCAATTATAAACACATACATAATTTTTCATGATAATTTGCTCATTTCTAATTCTCAGCATAATAAAAATAAATAAATTTAAGAAATCGTATCAATTATAATAATCTTGCATTCTCGCGAAAGATTAAAAATAAAAGAGACAAAAACAATATAAAAATAGCACAGGAACATTGCGATTTCTCAGTAACATTAAATTTCTTATTAGAGTTGCCGCTGGGAATAAATTATTTTCCCTAGCAAAATACAAAAAACTCCCAAATTTTCAAAAATTATTTTAAACAAAAAAAAAAAAAAAACTTTTTAACAATATGCTTTAATAACAATTAACTCAGTCCAATAAACAGGCGAACCCTCATTGTTTAATAATTAATTCCCGTTTTTTAGTTAGTTAAAATTTCCTTCAAATTTCTTTAAAACTAATAGTGACTGCAATATCCCTTTCAGATCAGCTTTCTAACTATTTTGCTTTAACTACTAGCTAGTGCTATAACCCAGTAGCCCCTTATTTTGCGAAATTTAGAAAGCTATTCTTGAAATTTTTATAGTATACGTTAACACTAAAATAAAAACAGTTTTAACAAATTGCCCTACAAACTCCATTTTTCACTTAAGCTTAAACTTAACAAAAAAAAAAAGCTGAGAGTTTTTTTTCTCATCTCAGATAATTGTTGTACCGCAAAAATTTATCTCAAACCCTTTTTTTTCCTTTAAATCTTAAACATTCCCAATACATCTCAAGCTGAATATAACCCTTCTCCCAAAGACCATTTTCACTTTGACTTCAAACACTTATTAAAATTTTGTGAAAGGTTCAATGCAACCCCAGTGGAGGAGCAAAGTGAAACCATATTAGAGGTCAAGTTGAAAGATTTAGATCAGAGATGGACTAGGATAGATGCCTCCTATGAAGGAGTTATATTATCAAAAGATAAGGAAATTACTCCCGAATGTAGACAGGAGGCCACAAACAAGTTTGAAGAATGTACAGAAGCTTATTATCGATGTTCCTCTCAGATACTTGATTTGATAAAAATCTTGAGGTTGGATAACCCCGACAATCCAAGATTTCAATCAACTGGTCGTTTTTCTCTCAATCAGACTCCCGGTCGAACTTTTGTGCAGGATGACTCAAATAGTTGTATAAAGCTACCACCCTGCGATACAGAAGTTTTTAAAGGCAGTTATGAGCAATGGCCGTCGTTTAGGGACATGTTTACGGCATTGTACATAAACCACCCAAAACTATCTCCTGTCACAAAATTATATCACCTAAGAAATAAAACGAGAGGTGAAGCAGGTGCAATAGTGAACAGGTAATAATGATAATTTTGAACTTGCATGGAATGCATTTAAGGCCCGGTATGAAAACAAACGGGTTTTGGTAGACAACCAGATAAGAATTTTGTTTGATATACCATCGGCAAAGATTGAGGATAGTGAGTCAATACAAAGAATCCAGTCATCGATAAATGATTCTCTAGCTACGCTTAGAACTCTAGGAGTTGAAGTAGAAAGCTGGGACCCTATCCTCATAAGACTAGTTTCCACTAAACTTCCAGAAGCTACTATAACACTTTGGGAACAATCGCTCACATCTCCGCGTGAGCTTACAAAGTGGACCCAAATGTCTCAATTCCTTGTAGATAGGTATGAGGCAGTAGAACGCCTGGCGAGTATAAAAGCATCAAAGGATTGTTTCTCTTTAACAAACACGCTTAAACCCAAGGTGCAGACCTATACGTCCCAAGAGGATTTGAATTCCACTTCCTGCAAGTTATGTAGTGAAAATCACTCTATAAGAGTATGTCCTAAATTCAGAGCCTTCTCAGTGCAACAAAGAGTAGACTACGTGTATAAAAACAAATTTTGCAATAACTGCTTAGCCGCTTCCCATCTAAAAGCAAATTGCCATAGTAAAAACACATGTCTTCAATGTAAAAAGCCTCACCACACTCTCTTACACATGAGACAAAAATCTCAAAACTCATTTCTAAACCCTGGAAACACTACACATAAGGCAAATTTGAACGATCAGAACACATTTTCCCAAGACACATTTCCAAAGAGTTCAAAGTCAAAAAAAAAAAAAAAAAAAAAAAAAAATTGACCCAGGATCCCAAAGATCATTTTTAACTGAAAGAATACGCAATCGTCTCCAGTTACCCTATAAAAAGTCGCATTTTGAAATAGTGGGTATCGGTGGTCAGAAACAGTTAGCAAGCAAAGAGTGCGAATTTATTTTGTACGCAAAAAGATATAACTTACGAGTTCCCGTTAGGGCCATTGTGTTGCCAAAACTCACAAAGCGACTCCCAGCTTGTAATTTTGAAATTTTTCAATCGTCCGAATTAGCTAACTTAGATCTCGCAGACCCAACTTTTAACAAAGCTTCCCAAATAGATCTCATTTTGGGTAATGATTATGAACACTTTGTTAACATAGAAGGGATAAGGAAGAATTTATGTGGTCAAACATCAGCATATAACACTATCTTCGGATGGGTGCTCAGCGGTCCCATAAAAAGTCAAGCTATTCAAGCTTTTACCACTTCGGTAGTCGCATCCGAATCATGCGAACTCAACAACCTTTTACGAAAGTTTTGGGAAGAAGAAGAAATTCCCATAGTTCGCCCTAGGTCAGCTGATGATGAATTTTGTGAAAACTTTTATACAAAAACAACTACACGTAATATAAATGGTAGATACGTTGTGCGATTACCATTTAAGGCAGAATTTCCCGATAAGATATATCTTGCATCATCACGGTTTATAGCCTTAGCCCAATACACAAGAATGGAGAAAACTTTACACAAAGATCTTGAACCTCAAGCTCAGTACAAGGAAGTTTTAAATGAATACTTGTCACTTGACCACATGCAACAAACTTCATCAAATGAAATTATATCACATGGTAAATATAGCTCATTTTACTTGCCGCACCATGCAGTTGTACGGCCGGAACACAAAACCACCAAAGTAAGAGTAGTATTTAATGCGTCCAGAAAAACTAAGTCTCAATTTTCCCTGAATGATATTCTACATACAGGCCCTATACTACGACTCGACTTGGTTACAATTATTCTAAATTGGAGAAAGTATCAATACGTTTTCAGCGGCGATATACAGAAAATGTATCGCCAAATTTTGGTTCACCCTGATGACCGACCCTACCAGAGAATTTTGTTTCAGCCTCACACAGATAGCCCTATAAAAGATTATGAATTGAAAACAGTAACATTTGGAGTTAACTGTGCCCCATTTCTCGCGATTCTGACCCTTTTACAACTCGCGGAAGATTCCGAATCCGAATTTCCTAAAGCAGCTTCGATTCTGCGTAATGAAACTTATGTGGATGATATACTTTTCGGAGGACATTCTCTGGTAGAAACTTTGTCTGCCCAAATTCAGCTTATTGCCGCATTGAAATCAGCTGGATTTCTATTAAAGAAAATTACTGCAAATAATTCTCAGTTACTTTCTCATTTACCAAAAGAAGATCTATATGACTCAGATTTTCTTCGCTTTCACGATGCAAGTTTAACCAAAACCCTAGGCATTAAGTGGAATGCACTTACTGACTCATTTACGTATAATTTTTGTCAAATTGAACAAGCCACGAGGGTAACTAAGCGTCAGATTCTTTCGTCAGTCGCAAAACTATTCTATCCCGCAGGTTGGCTCGCTCCTATTGTGATAAGAGCAAAGATAATAATGCAGCGGCTTTGGCTAGAGGGATTGGAGTGGGATGAAGAAGTCTCAAAGGAGTCCCTTCAAAATTGGAATTGTCTGGCTCAAGACCTTTCTCAGGCGGAAACAATATCGATTCCGCGTTGGTTACAATTTACCCCGTCAGATACGTTAGAAATTCATGGGTTTTCTGACGCTTCTAAAGCAGCATATTGTGCTAATGTATATACGCGTTCTCAGAATAATGTCCACCATACATTTTCGAACTTATTGGTAGCAAAAAGTAAAGTTGCCCCTATTCAGACGATTTGTCTACCACGATTAGAATTAAATGGTGCAGTATTATTAGCCAAACTCGTTAGTCACGTCGTTTCATCCCTAAACCTTAAGATTGACCGAATTTTCCTTTGGACTGACTCCACCATAGTGCTAGGTTGGCTCTCAAAACCACCCTCATCGTGGGAGACCTATGTTGCCAATAGAGTTGCGCAAATTCATAGACTAGTCTCAAATGCTATTTGGCGCCATGTTCCCACGCATGATAACCCGGCAGATCTGGGAACACGAGGCTGTAGGCCTCAAGATCTTGTAAAAAACTGCCACTGGTGGCATGGACCCCCATGGTTAAACAAACTCTCATGAGATTGGCCCAAACGAAATCCCACTAAATTTGAAGAAAGATCTGAAAATGAAATCGGAACATTACACACAGTAGTTCAGGAAGATATTCTTAACAGATTCTCATCGTACAGTAGGGCTTTGAGAGTCTTAGGCTACGCCTTTCGCTTTTTCAACAAATCCATAAGAAAATGTAGGCCAAATGTTGGTAATTTTACCCAAGATGACTTAACACATCAGGAGATAAGGAATATTAAATCTAGACTCATCATCCTTGCTCAGAAGAATTTTTTGGCTGAGGAATACAAATGCGTATTAAGTGATCAAAATATTCCAAAAAATAGTGCGCTGAAAACACTGAACCCATTCCTTGACTCCAACTCTATTTTACGTGTAAACGGAAGAATAACCCAATCATCTATTTCGTATAACGAACGTTATCCTATTATTTTACCCGGCAGCTCTCGTCTTTGCCAACTGTATCTTACCCACTTACATCACATCCTCCATCATGCTGAATGTAGTCAGATGTGCCGAATGGCACAAATGGAATTTTTTATATTTAGACTCAAACCAAGGGTAAAAACTATAATTAAACAGTGTAAAAGTTGTATTATTTTCAAGCAACAACCATGTTCTCAAATAATGGCACCTCTACCGCCAGAAAGATGCACATTAACCCTTCCTTTCCAGGCCACAGGAGTCGACTTCGCTGGTCCTTTTGAACTAAAAGCTTCACCTTTGAGAAAATCTCCAGTCATCAAAGGTTACGTGATCATTTTCGTTTGTTTTAGCACAAAAGCTATCTACTTAGAGCCATGCTCTGATTTATCCTCTGCGGCATTTCAAGCGGCATTTGCTCGTTTTGTTGGTAGGCGGGGGCTCCCCCAAAAGATAATGACCGATAATGGCAGAAACTTTTTGGGTGCCAGCAGAACCCTGGAACTTGAATTTTCAACTTTCGTGAAGAATGTTGCCCACGACATAGCCCAAAAATATATCACGCACGGATTTGAGTGGAAATTTATACCACCACATGCTCCTCACATGGGCGGCTTATGGGAAGCCGCCGTTAAAAGTTTCATTTTAAACGAATTGCTGGTGCGCAAAGGTTTGTGTTTGAAGAATTAGCGACCGTTTTAACTCGCATAGAAAGCGTACTTAACTCTCGCCCAATATCTGCATTTTCTGAGGATCCAGCAGATTTAAAAGCATTGACCCCCGGCCATTTTTTAAGAGGCGCTCCATTAATGGCTCTCCCAGAGCAGAATTACCAAAAAATGTCTCTCATTAACAGATGGGAAAAATTAAAAGTAATTCACCACCAATTCGCAGTCCGATGGAAGGCGGATTACCTGAAATCATTGCACAAAAGATACAAATGGAGAAACTCGGCTCGTAATCTGCAAGTCGGTGATCTAGTGGTAGTGCTAGATGACCTGCTGCCACCGCAAGAGTGGCGATTGGGCAGAGTGGAAAAGACATATTCCGGGTCGGATAATAACGTACGGACTGCTGATGTACGCACATCAACAGGAATAATAACTCGTCCTATCGTTAAGTTGTGTTTTCTCCCTTTTTTAAATGAGGAAAATCAATACTAATATTTTACTCATCCGCATTGTCTATCACATGTACACATATTGTCATATATTACTTTACACATTTAACATCTAATACATATTTTGATACACCCACTACATATTAACTTCTCAACCCAAACATTTTTTCATTCTAATTAATTTTTTTTTTCTTTTAATAATTAGGGATAATAGAAAGCAAGCCACAACTCGACCAAGGTCAAGCCGATTTAAGCATCGTGATTCAGATACCTACAAGTGCGCACTGTGCAAAACCTACCACTCTTTACGCCTCTGTCGCAGGTTCTTGAGAATGTCCCCAGAAAGGCGAGAAGAAATAGTGGACAAACACCGGTACTGCGTCAACTGCCTGGCAAAAAGCCATGATCTTAGAGGATGCACTTCACTGAAAACCTTCCGTAAATGCGACAAATTCCACCACACGTTATTGCACAGAACCAAAAACCGTTTTATACAGCCAAGGGGCAAAGACACAAAAAAGGTGCGACAACGCAAAAAACCTAAAAGTGAAAAGTCAGGCTATAAACAGTCAAAAGGTCAACCAGCAGCAACTATTTCCGCAGCACCAGACGAAAAGGTCATTGCCGAAGCCATTCGATCATTGGCCCAAGTTCTTTGCGTTCGCAGTAAAACTCCAACTATTGCCTAAAGTCAAGGCCGGCGCCATGTTCAATCTATTGAACACTTAAATTATAAACTTTAAATATATTTTATAATTTTTATATTAATTAAAAATTAATATAAGCTATTAACATGTAGTTAATTTCTTTAAGTGTAAAAAATTTACATAAAAACATAGAAATTGAGTACAGCGAATTGTTCGCTTTCAGAAATCCAAAATGAAGTCTGTTTTAAGCAAAATATAATGAAATACCGTCACTTACCTTTCAACCATCAGTTGAACCACTTTTCTACGCGGAATTATTATAAACAAATTTTACATTAAATACTTACCTAAGCTATGTACTATATTTAATTTTACTTATACCTACATACTTACCAGAACTACTATATTTAATATTACTTATAAATACATACTTACCTAAACTACTATATTGAATATTACAATAAATACATACTTACCATTTGTGAATTGCTGAAAGAAAATACTAAGTTTGGTTATTTTACTGAAGAAGGAAGAAAATCATCCAAGCATCTAAATCTCACAACATTTAGCAAGCTGGTCACCTCACAACCCAATTAAATACAACGAACCAATTGTATTCAGATAGTAATAACAAATCCATAAATCCAAATATAACTATTCTAAGCTAGAGATAAGACAAACATCATAAATACAACTATTGTAACGATAAGACAAACATCATAAATACAACTATTGTAACGATAAGACAGACATCATAAATACAACTATTGTAACGATAAGAAACACATTCTTTCTTTTCTAACTTAATACAAATAACTCAAAACATGTTTTACTGATAAAAAAAGGTACTAGTAACCTAAACAGAGAACATATTTTGAGTTAGGACAAAGAAACATTAAACATAATTATTAATATAAATAGATGCTAAGAAAAATAGGATAGATAGTCTTAAGAATATATTTAATAAAGAAACGCACATTTTTTGGTGCAGAAAAAAGAAAATATATTTTTTTACTCATTTCCTATAATTGGAAATTAACTGGGGGCTCAAGCCGGTCTAAACTCTTGACCACAGCCAAATATTCTTGACATTTAAGATATTTAAATAAAAATTCCACGGCTTTGAAGAAAAGCAAACCAATCTTTGAAAAAGTGAGAAATTACCACGCTGGAGCAACGTCAGAAACGGCAGAAAATAATTAATTCTCTACGATCTATAGGAAAAGACAACGACACAATGAATCAAGATATCGCAGCTTTACGAGCACAAATAGAGGTACTCACACAAACTCTACAGAATACTCAATTGAAGGTAAATACACTGGAGGCGGAACGATCTCCCCATACAATCACTACGCAGGAACAACATAGTGACTTCATACCAAATATAAAGGATGCAACTCAGATAAATTTAAAAACATTCGAAGCTATACCGTGCTTCAGTGGGGATAAAAACCAATATAGATCCTGGCGGAAAAGGGCATGGACATTCATGGAAAATATCAAACAATTTTCCAACCACCCAAATTACTACACAGCATTCACGATACTGCATTCAAAAATTGTTGGAGAAGCAGCAGACATCCTCATCAACCACAACACCAAGATAAACTTTTATTCTATAATTAACAGGCTTGACTACACTTACGCAGATCAACGACCATTATACGTACTTCTCGAGGAAATGAAGAAACATAAACAGGGAAGACAAACACTCTCAGAATTCCACAGCAAAATCATCAAAGCACTGAACCTCGCACTTTCGAAAATAGAGATGTCAGGTGATAAGGGATCTGCATACATGGCGGAATATGCAAATCAGGAAGCAGTCCGTACATTCATCACAGGACTTAACAGTAAATACACAAGCGGTATATTATATAGCCATCATCCAAAGGACCTAGAAACTGCATTTGCAATCGCAAGCACCATATACCATGACAACGCAAATATGCAGTTCGACACACTGGCTACAACACAATTATACAACCAAAAACCAAACTTCGGACCACAACGATACGAAGATAGAAGGAGGTACAATCCCAATGTACAAGCTCAATTTAATCATCAACCACGGCAGGAACCCATGGAAGTGGATAGTTCGCAACAATTTAGACGTTCAACACAATATTCTCCACAGCAGCAATACAACCCACCCAGAAGGGAGCAACAACCAACAAAAAGGGATAAAATGCCTTCATCAAAAAATTATAATCCGAATAAAGTTCAACGAGTAAACCAGACGAGAGATCAAGATATACAATCACTTGTACCACACACCGAAGATACTTTCGAAAACGGCAGCGCTTTTTTATGCGAATAAACGGATTGCCATGTCTACAGAGGCACTGCCAAACAACAGGTAAATCCGTTAATATATTAATCGACACAGGTGCGACAAACAATTATATTAGTTCTAAGTGCAACATAGGAAAATCTATTCCAATAAAACCAGTTAAGGTAAAAACGCTGCACGGATACTCTTTAACGAAAGCAAAAAAAAATTATTACACTATTAGGCCACAATTTAGTATTTTTCGAAACTGAAGCCTTAGAAGAGTTCGATATGCTTCTCGGGGGACATGGTCTCAGAGCCATAAAAGCAGAAATTAACTTATTTGAGTATAAAATCACGTATAAATTTAAAAGAAAAGAAGAAATTAGCGAACAAAAAGTGAATTACACAGTCAATAATGACAAATATAAAAATGAAATTGAAAATATAATGAGAATAAATGACGAAACCAACGAAATTCTGCCCTTTACAACCACTGTACAAGCTACAATTAGGACAAAATCAGAAGATCCTATTTGGGTGAAACAGTACCCGTATCCAATAGCAGACAATGAATTTATAAATAATGAAATTCAAACATTATTAGACAACCAAATAATACAACCTGTGATGGTGGAAGTCCCGATGGTCGTTTCTACCTACACATCGTAAAATAGTTTACTCTAGCCTAAGTATTAGCTTTAAGATCTTATAAAATGAATTCTGTATTATTTGATTGTTAAGTTCTTATTTTAATTTAATAAGCAAAAGGCATTCCTTTCTTTGTTAAACAACGATCTACTCATGCTGGGTTGTTGTTGGGACGATCAAAAGCAAGTATTGCTGCTTTATTGTTTGTTTTTATTTTTACAACAACACCCACGACAACAACCAAGCATGCGTTGGTTGATGGTCAACCATTTAGCTTACGTAGTGTAAGCAAATGTATTTTTAGAATTACAAGCAGACACTACCACAATCACAGCCTGCCTGTATGTGTGGCCAGCCGACGGGTATAAAAGGCGAGCAATTTGCCTGTATCGAGACAGTTGATTGCCGGCTGGCCTTTAGGTAAGACCGGTAGTTTAGTAGTGGATACACGCTAGACTGTTGATCCTACACAGGCAGTAGAAGGAAGTGGTAGTGACTGCTTACGTTCATTACCAACTCCTTCGAGAGTGATCATTTGTCCGTAGTTAGTCGACTGTCATATTGGGGTTTACATCGGTTGCGGTGCACGCGCCTGTGTATTTTCCAAGCGGTAAGAGTAGTGGTTCACACGCTCATATCCGCTAACCGACAACGGCTACCGACGGTAAGTGACGCCCACACGCTTGAGCCTAGGTCACTTGCAATTGATTAAGTAGTAGTTTTGTTAAAACGTGAAGTAGAATAAAAACACGCTATCGTATTGTGAAGCATACCGTGTTTTATTCACAACGACGACGACCCTGGACGCCGCTGAGTTCTGCCCCAGCAACCAGCGGAAACGTGTCGTTACATTGGCGCCCGAGCAGGGACAAATCTAATTTGTCCACCGACGAAGACAGCACGTCACACCCGTGACTGCGACGAAGCAAGCAGAGAGAAGCCTGCCTACCAGCAACCATCCGCGCAGCAGTAAACCGGACTGCCCAATCATCAGCTGTCGCACTGAAGACAGCACGTCAAACCCGTGGCTGCGACGAAGCCAGCAGAGAGAAGCCTGCCTACCAGCAACCATCCGCGCAGCAGTAAACCGGACTGCCCAATAGTCAGCTGTCGCACCGAAGACAGCACGTCACACCCGCGACTGCGACGAAGCCAGCAGCGAAAAGTCTGCCCACCAGCAATCATCCCCGCAGCGGAAATCCGGACTGCCCACTAGCCAGCTGCCGCAGCGAGGACAGCGCGCTACCGGCCGACAGCAACAGAGGGCCGCCAAGATGCTCAGAACCACCTGGGTATATTCATTAAAGAAGGAAGAGCTCGTTACCTACCTTGCCGCCTTCGAACAAACTACGAACGGCACCGTCGACGAGTTACGAAAGAGGTTCGCCAAGTTCATTACGGCAGAACATCCAGAGGCACAACAGCAGCGACTTTTAGAACTACAAGCCGACCATGAAAAGCTAGGCACCACCGGCGCAGCCTATGACCACCTGCAGCTGCCACCATCAACACTGACGGGCGACGCAGCCTCACCAAAGAAAATTGAAGGTTCGCTGCCACACAAAACTGCCGCCGGCACAGAGCGTCCGCCGCACGACGTCCGTATGCACCACCTGGATACCATCCGGGATTGGGGCCTTAAATACGATGGCGGCAAGGACCCCCTTGATTTCCTCGGGAGATTAGAGGAACTGGCTGTACTGTACGACGTAGACTTGAGGGAAGTGCTACACGGAATGCCGGAGTTATTGCGCGACAAGGCTCTGTGTTGGTACCGCAATAACGCCCGATCATGGAGCCAGTGGTCAGAGTTTAAAAATGACCTGGCTAAGTTTTTTCTACCGCCGCAGTACTTCGAAGAGTTGGACGACGAGGTCCGCAAACGAGTGCAGCGACCACGGGAACCTTTCCGGGATTACGTGTTGGCAATCCAAGGATTAATGAGACATACCGATATGAGCCCCACACAGAAATTGGAGCGGATTTTTCGAAACGCCCTTTCCGACTATCAATTGTATATTCGGCGGCGAGATTTTTCAACCCTCGACGACCTCGTGAAGTTAGCCATGGAGCTCGAATGCATCCCCTGCAAAAGCCATTCCACGCACATAACGCGTGGCGAGCATTACCGGACAATAAGGGACGGTACTCACAGTTGGGAAAGGCAGCAGTCAGGAGGCCAGGACAGCGGGGTAAATCCTACCAGCCTCTCATGGGGCGATGATAAACTTCAAGCAAAATCGCCCCCAGAAGACATTCCGATCACCGCGATCATCGAATCCAGGGCAGAGGAGCGTTGCCCCTGGATGAAGAAAATGAAGAAAGAAGTACACGACCATCCCGATAGAGTTGCCGATTACACCATAATGAATCAGCAACTATACCGCCATACCACCAGGGGGACTGGCGATAAAGATGATACGCCATGGAAACTGTGTGTGGCCACTCCGTTGAGAGTCCAGGTGATCCAGGAAAACCATGACCAGGCGGCCGGCGGCCACCTCGGCGAGCGCAAGACTAATAACCAGATCGCTCAGCGGTATTACTGGCCCGGCATGGCACGGGACATAAGCCGGTACGTACGACGGTGTGAGGCCTGTCAGAAGTATATAATCGACCAGCAAGCTCCCGCCGGTATGATGCTGACTCGCCAACCAGACGAACCGTGGTCCGTAGTCTGTGCCGATTTCATGGGTCCATTACCACACACCAAGCACGGCAATATGACGTTGTTAGTGCTGTTCGATAGCTTCTCGAGATGGTGTGAACTCGTGCCGTTACGAAACGCCACTGCCGAAGGCGCCGTAAAAGCATTGCGCGAGCGGATCATTGCACGTTATGGAGTCCCGAAGATGGTCCTCACAGACAACGGTGCTCAGTTCACAGGCCATATTTTTTGTCGATACCTTAGGGAAATGGGAATTAAACAACAATTCACCGCACCCTATACCCCCCAGGAAAACCCAGTGGAAAGAGCCAACCGAACTATCAAGACAATGCTAGCTCAGTTGGCCAGGCAACACAATACATGGGACGAAATGTTACCGGAAATAATGCTGGCTATCAATACTGCCACATCCGAGTCCACGGGCTACACACCCGCTTTTCTTACCCAGGGTAGAGAGCCACGCTTGCCCAGCACGCTTTACGATAAAGCAACCATCAGTACTGGAGCACGCCACTCAAGCCCGAAAGACAGAGCTGGGGAATTGTCGGATATCTTCAAGTTCGTCAGGCGAAATCTGGAGAAGGCAAAGAAGCAACAACAACACTATAACTTGCGACGCCGACCATGGCGGCCCAAAATAGGTGATCAAGTTCTGGTCCGCGCTCATCCGCTATCGCGGCCATCGACAGTTTTGCGGCCAAGCTAGCTCCAAAATACCTGGGCCCCTACGTTGTAAAGAACTTTATATCCCCCGTTATTGTGGAAATTAGTAGTTGTAGTAATAGCGATGTGCGACGAGTGCACCTTAGTGAATTGAAACCTTTCCATTCACCGACTACTGACCCCGCGTCTTCTTCTCTCTGCAGATCTACGCATAAAAGAAATAGAAGAAGAACTAAGAATAAAATGCAGCCGCTTCAAAGAAAGCGACCCTCTCCACCTACCAACTCGGCCGAAGCCAAGAGGTTTGAAGAAACCTGCCCGAGGTTCCGACATAAATTGGAGGCGGAATCAGCAAAGGGTCGCCGAATCATATTTTTAAATAAAGGCGATGTACCGAGTCGAAGCCAACAACGAACCACAACGACCCGGCTGAGGTACCAACCCCGCCCGCGGAAGACATCGTTTCCGTCAGCTTCATCATCAGACTCATCACCTCCATCGTCAGCATCAGCGTCAGCGTTGGCAACGATAGCTGACTCAATGCAAATACCAACAACAGTCACGTCGATCACGACACCCTCACGCATCACCACAAGCCCGGCCATTGCAACACCCACCTCAGCACCTTCGGTCAACGTTCTCCTGCCTAAACTCGCCGTGAACAGGACAACCTCCCCACGCGGTAGTTTCCACATCATCCCCGACCACCAAGCCCCACAGATATTGCGAGAGGCAATAGCCGCCAGAAAGGCAAAGGGCATTCCCCGAGCACGTTTCTGCATCCTGGCTGGAAAACAACGCTACCTGGTCACCTGGTCGAAAATCACGCCGACGGTTATCCGCTTGCTGCCGCCTACCACAGCACCCGGGGAGAGGGAAGGTAGTGTGACGGTGGAAGTCCCGATGGTCGTTTCTACCTACACATCGTAAAATAGTTTACTCTAGCCTAAGTATTAGCTTTAAGATCTTATAAAATGAATTCTGTATTATTTGATTGTTAAGTTCTTATTTTAATTTAATAAGCAAAAGGCATTCCTTTCTTTGTTAAACAACGATCTACTCATGCTGGGTTGTTGTTGGGACGATCAAAAGCAAGTATTGCTGCTTTATTGTTTGTTTTTATTTTTACAACAACACCCACGACAACAACCAAGCATGCGTTGGTTGATGGTCAACCATTTAGCTTACGTAGTGTAAGCAAATGTATTTTTAGAATTACAAGCAGACACTACCACAATCACAGCCTGCCTGTATGTGTGGCCAGCCGACGGGTATAAAAGGCGAGCAATTTGCCTGTATCGAGACAGTTGATTGCCGGCTGGCGTTTAGGTAAGACCGGTAGTTTAGTAGTGGATACACGCTAGACTGTTGATCCTACACAGGCAGTAGAAGGAAGTGGTAGTGACTGCTTACGTTCATTACCAACTCCTTCGAGAGTGATCATTTGTCCGTAGTTAGTCGACTGTCATATTGGGGTTTACATCGGTTGCGGTGCACGCGCCTGTGTATTTTCCAAGCGGTAAGAGTAGTGGTTCACACGCTCATATCCGCTAACCGACAACGGCTACCGACGGTAAGTGACGCCCACACGCTTGAGCCTAGGTCACTTGCAATTGACTAAGTAGTAGTTTTGTTAAAACGTGAAGTAGAATAAAAACACGCTATCGTATTGTGAAGCATACCGTGTTTTATTCACAACGACGACGACCCTGGACGCCGCTGAGTTCTGCCCCAGCAACCAGCGGAAACGTGTCGTTACAACCTAGCAAAAGCCCATACAACTCTCCAGTATGGACCGTTGCGAAAAAAGGCACAAATGAGGAAGGGAAACCAAAAAAACTTATGGTAATAGATTTCCAAAAGCTTAGTGCTCAGACTATAACCGACAGGTACCCTATCCCAGATGTAGCAATGACTATTCAAAATTTAGGAAAAGCAAAAGTCTTTACAACACTAGACTTAGAGTCAGGATTTTACCAAATCTTGATAAAAAAAATCAGACAGAGAAAAGACTGCATTCAGTGTGAATGGAGCAAAATACGAATTTCTTAGAATGCCATTCGGCTTAAAGAACGCACCTTCTATATTTCAGCGATGTATAGATGATATTCTGCGCCCATATATTGGTAAGTTCGCTTACGTTTATATCGACGACGTGCTTATATATTCTTCTTCGCCTGAAGAACACATGGAGCACATTCGAATAATAATAAACGCATTACATAATGCAAATATAAAAATTTCTGACGAGAAATCACATTTTTTCCAAGACTCAGTAGAATATCTTGGTCACGTAAACAAACACAATAAAATAACTGTAAATCCTAGTAAGATCCAAACAATAAAGGATTACCCAATACCTAAAAATTTAAAAGAATTAAGGTCATTTTTAGGACTAGCTAGTTATTATAGGAAATTTGTACAAAACTTCGCTTCAATAGTAAAACCCCTTACTACATTCTTACGCGGAGACAATGGCGGTGTAAAGAAAAAGCAAAGCACAAAAGTATTAATTAATGTAGATAAACCAGCACTCGAAGCGATAGAGAAAATTAAAGATATGTTACAAGCACAAGTCGAATTACTTCAACCAGATTTTAACAAGCCCTTCGAACTAACAACTGATGCAAGCAACTTTGCAATAGGAGCTGTACTTTCTCAGAATAAGAAACCTATTTCATTTATATCTAGAACCCTTAACCAAACCGAACAAAACTATAGCACAAACGAAAAAGAGCTTCTTGCGATCGTTTTGGTCACTTCAAAAATTAAGAAATTACCTTTACGGTATAGCAGACTTAACCATTTACACGGACCACCAATCACTCATTTTTTCTATATCTGATAGAAATCCCAACACAAAATTGAAACGATGGAAAAATTTCATCGAAGAATATGGCGCTAAATTAGTATATAAACCAGGAAATCAAAATGTCGTAGCTGACGCATTGTCACGTCAACAGATTAATAATACTTCGAGTTGTTCACAACATTCAACACAAAGTTCGCCAATCGAAAAATTGAAACGCGTGAAACAACCATTAAATGCATTTAAGAATCAAATAATTATTCACAGATAACTTAGTGCAAATATCTTCACAAAATATTTTCTCATATGCACGACACACACTTTTCTATTCAACCAAGGACGAATTATTAGACAGATTAGAACAAATAATAAACCCAAAAGTAACAAATTCTATAAAAATAGAGGAAGAAACTCTATTCCACGTCGAAGATAATATCATTTCTTCTTTTCCAAATGTAAAAGTTGTAGTAGCTCAGAAAATGACAGAAGATATAGAAAACATAGATAGACAAAAAGAAATCGTAGTACGAGGGCTGCTATATATATTTCTGACCTGGCAACACTGAGTGCTGCCAAGTGCAATCTGACAGTTCCATTGGAAAGTTTGTCATTTTTAAGCAAAACTGTACTCAAAACGTTTTGACGTACGACCATTATTTGTGTTGTTTACAGTGACTTGAAAAAATTAATATAGAAAAAAAATGGAATTAACTCGTGAGCATTTTCGTGCCATCATTTTTCACAACTTTCGACGTAGATTATCAAGACAAGCGTGCATTGAATAACTTAAATCTTTGTATGGCGATGAAGCACCATCCTATAGCACTGTGAAAAATTGGTATAATGAATTTAATCGTGGCCAAAGCTCGCTCAAAGACGAATTCCGTGAAGGTCGTCCAAAAACGGCTGTTGTGCCAGAGAACATTGATGCCGTGCTTGAACTCATAATGCAAGATCGACATGCGACATACCGAGAGATAGAGACATCCTTGGACATTTCTTCCACCAGCATACATTCGATACTGCATAAACACCTGGCCGTAAAAAGGTTTGTTCTCGTTGGATCCCGCACAATTTGAAAGTCGCTCAAAAAAAGGCTCGTGTCGATTGGTGCAAAGAAATGTTGCAAAAATACGATTGCGGTGCTTCAAAAGACGTTTATAAGATCGTCACAGGTGACGAATCATGGATCTATGCGTATGAGCTCGAAACGAAACAACAATTGACCGTGTGAGTCTTCAAAGACGAGCAAAATCTAACGAAAGTTGTTCGTGAAAGAAGCACTTCGAAGCAAATGGTCGCCTGTTTCTTCGGCAAAACTGGTCATGTGGCGACTGTTCCGCTTGAGCAACGTAGGACGGTCACTTCTGAGTGGTACACTACAGTTTGTTTGCCTGAAGTCATCGGAGAAATTCGAAAAACCAACAAGAGAAGACGAATCATTGTTCACCATGACAATGCGAGCTCTCAAACATCGGCTCAAACCAGAGCGTTTTTGACCGGCCAAAACGTCGAATTAATGGGTCATCCGCCGTACAGTCCTGACTTGGCACCTAATGACTTCTTCTTGTTTCCGCACATCAAGAAAAAAATGCGTGGCGAACGATTTTCGTCGCCAGAAGAAGCTGTTGAAGTGTTCAAAAACCATGTTTTAGAGGTGTCTCAATCGGAGTGGAAAAAGTGCTTCGACAACTGGTTTGAGCGCATGCAAAAGTGTATAAATCATGCTGGAGAATACTTTGAAAAACAATAAAACCATTTTTGATTATAAATATTCGCATTTTCACTATTAGGCCAGAAATATATAGAGCAGCCCTCGTACTAGCACATAGACGAGCACACAGAAATTACAAAAATAACGCTCAAGAAATACAGACAACGTATTTTTGGCCAACCATACGCACGATGTGTAAAAAAGAAGCACAAGACTGTGAAATCTGTCTTACAAACAAATACGAAAGAAGACCAAATAAACAACCAATTGGAGCAACACCGATATCAAATCACGTGGGAGAACACATACACTTAGATTTATTTTATATGAACGGAAACACATACATCACCACAACTGATAAGTACTCAAAATATTGCTATATACGAGAAATTCCAAATAAGAAAAACATACACAAATACATCGAAGAAATACTATCGCAAATCTATCCAAATGCTAGATTCATAACGACTGACAACGAAGCAGCATTATCAAGTATATGCGTAAAACAGGTTTATGAAAAACTACATATTGAGCACACGCTAACGCCAACATACCATCCAACAACAAACGGTCAAGTGGAACGCACTCATAGCACGCTGATCGAACTCACTAGAGTCCTAGCTCAAGAACACAATTCTTCACCAGGAGACGAAATCTTTAATGCCGTTCGACAATACAACAAAACAATACACTCAGTCATTGGAGAGAAACCCGAGGACGTGTTTTTCAACCGGGGAGAACATCCTAATATTAAAGAAAAAATCGAAATAAACCAACAGAAAATACTTCTATATCACAACAAAAATCGTAAGAACATCACATACCAAGCAGGGGACGTTATATACTCCAAAATGCACCGACGCAATAAAAACGTAAGGAAATACTCAAAACACATTGTAAAGGAAGATAAAGGTAACACAATAATTACTAACAAAAATATTATTATACATAAGGATAATATACAAGTACAAACATGCAAAGAATAATAATATTATTATATATATCCGTCGCATTCGGTAACAGACCAATAGACTTAAAAGACAAAAAATATATAATGATAGAGACTGACCCTGTATACGTTTTCAGGATACAGCGTTCTTATACCATATGACAAACCTTTCTAGAATCTTGACACCCTACGAAAATATAGTACGATTTGCATATAATTTAGAACAAAACTCTGCAGAATATTTGTTGATAACTAAAATAGAAAATCTGAAGTCACAACAACTTCCTAGAATCTCCAGAACTAAACGTTCACTTAATTTTGTAGGATCAGCCCTCAAACTTATTACAGGAACACCTGACCACGATGACCTAATCGAAATCAGACAGGATTGAATATGCTAATAGAAAATAATAATAAACAAAAGAAAATAAACTCTGAATTTGAAAAAAATATTAGAAATTGGCCCCGAATCTATTTCAGAACATTTAATACTTACCGAAGTATACAACGAACTACATTCTATCGCTACAATGATTAATTTCGCAAAAGACGGAATCTTTTATTCCGGAACTTTAAATTTAAAAGATATTCAACAAATAGTGTCTAATGAAGCGTTAAATCTACCTATAATAAATATATTAGAATATGCCGATATTAATGTTTTTCATTTTCATCACACAATTGTAAACACCTATAAATACCCATTATAAAAAACGAAATGTAAGCTAGCATTTAAGCACGGAAAACTATTACTAGACTCTAGAATAGCAAAATGCAATAATAAATTTACAAGTATCGAAAAATGTAAAAATTATCTAGGAAACTTTATATGCAAAATTAAGAAACCGGACAACTGTACTATTAATGTATTAGAAAACAGGCCAGCCAAATGCGAAGTAATACATGAAAATAACGCACCGCTACAAGTACTCGAAAATGGAAACATCATTACAGATTACGAACACACTTGGAATAACGTAAAAATAAATGGACCTAAACTAATACAATTCAATTACTCAACAAATCTAGATGGAAAACAATACTACAACCACCAACAAGCACTCAAAGATGCCATACATAACCTACACGACGAACAATTACAAATAATGCGCATCTTAGAATCTAATGGTAATTACAAATTTAACAATATCCAAGAAATATCAACCTTCCTGATACCCATCGAAGAACATCCAGTCAAATACACATTTTATTTCGTATTGGGACTATGTACATTAGCATTACTAACTTATGGTATGATTAAATTCTGCGAATGCTACAGGATAAAGAAAATAGAAACACAAAGGAAAAAAAATCGACGAATTATATGAAATAGAACTTCTCAAGTTCCGACAGAGACAATATACAGTTTAAAACGAGGACGTTTTTTTTAAAGAAGGAGGAGAGTTAACATCTCTTATTTTAAGATAGTAATAACAAATCCATAAATTCAAATATAACTAAGATAGTAATAAAAGATGATAAATCCATAAACTCAAATATAACTATTCTAAGCTAGAGATAACACAAACATCATAAATACAACTATTGTAACGATAAGACAAACATCATAAATACAACTATTGTAACGATAAGAAACACATTCTTTCTTTTCTAACTTAATACAAATAACTCAAAACATGTTTTACTGATAAAAAAAAAGGTACTAGTAACCTAAACAAAGAAAAACATATTTTGAGTTAGGACAAAGAAACATTAAACATAATTATTAATATAAATAGATGCTAAGAAAAATAGGGTGGATAGTCTTAAGAATATATTTAATAAAGAAACGCACATTTTTTGGTGCAGAAAAAAGAAAATATATTTTTTTACTCATTTCCTATAATTGGAAATTAACTCGAGCTCTCACACATCGGCTCAAACCAGAGCGTTTTTGACCGGCCAAAACGTCGAATTAATGGGTCATCCGCCGTACAGCCCTGACTTGGCACCTAATGACTTCTTCTTGTTTCCGCACATCAAGAAAAAAATGCGTGGTCAACGATTTTCGTCGCCAGAAGAAGCTGTTAAAGTGTTCAAAAACCATGTTTTAGATGTGTCTCAATCGGAGTGGAAAAAGTGCTTGGACAACTGGTTTGAGCGCATACAAAAGTGTATAAATCATGCTGGAGAATACTTTGAAAAACAATAAAACCATTTTTGATTATAAATATTTGCATTTTCACTATTAGGCCAGAAATACATAGAGCAGCCCTCGTAATAGACAAAAAATGGGAAACAATTTCTTTGTTTACTAAAATACCTACGGTTCTATTTTTGGACATAACACATTTTTGTACAAAAGAAAATCGATATTTCAAATCTAATGAAAAAAAAAAAATATATATATATATATATATATATATATATATATATATATATAAATAAGAGGAATTCTGATGAGCTCTCCAGCCTCACATAGACAGACATAGTAATGAAGGAATTATTAGATAATGCGCTAGAACGATTAGAACAAAACGTAAAGTGATTTGCAAGTATGTAGATGAATAATTCTGCATAACAAAAATAAAATATGTGAATAAAACTCTTGATGCCTTAAACAGTTTTCATAGACACATTAAATTTACGATGGAATTAGAGAAAGACAAAAAATTACAATATTTGGGTTGATTGATCATATGACAACACAATACAATATCAACAGATTGGTATCAAAAATCTACTGCTTTGGGACGTATTATTAATTTTTGCTCGAATCACCCAAAACACGTGAAAATTAACACAGCACGAAAATTCGCAAAAAGAGTATTTCAAAGTGACGCTAAAGAAAACATAAAAAAATAAGAAAAATTTTCCAAAAAAAAAAATTCTCCTTTATGATGGCAATGGGACACATGTCCCAGGTTTAATAAAGAGAATTATTCAATAAGATATTTACAACAAACAAAATGTCAATATTGCACTAAGAATTGACTTCACTCTAAACATGTTGTTTTCAAATACTAAAACAAAAATCGATAAACTGGACAAATCTAACGTAATATACAAAATACCATGTTACGGAGATGGATCAAATGATTGTAATCAAATATATATAGGAACGACAAAGTCGAAGTTAAGGACGAGATTAGCTGCACACAAGTCAGATGATAAAAGTAGAAAGGGAATAACAGAACAAAAAACTGCGTTAGCAGCCCACTGTACAATGAGTAACCATTCTCCTAATGTAGAAAATTATATCCGAAATTTTAAGAGATCTGCTTTTAAAATATTCCCTCATAATCTGGTAACAAACATGGATATTATTAAATTTACCAAGAATAAGTTTTTTGTTATCAGAAATATCAATACCAAAAAACTTGCTTAAGGATCAAGCTGTAACAATAAGATTATCTATTCCAGCAGGCATACCACTAATAATGATATTTCCACGATTGAGCCTTCTATGTAAAATGTCATTCTTTAACTCCAATGCATCAATTTTAGCAGCATTTTTAGAACCAACTTTTTTATAAGGCGATTATAATCCGCTATCTCAGATTTCATCCGGTTAATGCAACTTGAAATTTGTTCCTTAAAGTCGACAAAACCATTGGCCACTTCTCTCATTTCATTTCGAATCACACTTATATCATCATTTTCGGGAGATTCTAAAAAGCGGAACAAGTAAATGTAAAAAATTTAGGTAAAGCCGTATACAAGGCCACGTGCTTCTCAGTTAAATGCAGTGATTTGGGATGAACATAGTGCCTGTACTTGGTGCAAAAAAATTGCCATCCTTGGTCACAGTAGCCTCACATACACCATATTTTAAGACAGGCATTTTTTAATAAAAAAGAGATGCAGCAGCAACAGCAATAAACACCAGAACACTTTTTCCAAAGATTATTATAAAAAATTAGATCGAAAAAGATAAAAGTTTTTTAACAACTTAATACAAAATAGACTTTGTTAAATCAAAACGCGAGAAATTGCTCTTTATTAAGCTGTGATTAAATTAAAAAAGTAATAATAATATAGATACTTCTTATTTTTACTAATGTTAATTGTTTTTTGTTTTAGTTTACTTATTTTTACGAAAGTTTTTAATATGACATGAAACAAATTGGTCTAAAGTTGTTGATCATAGAGCCTTCTTGGGTATAGGATGAATCCGAATTTCTTTTCAAGAATCAGGTATAAGTCTCAGAAACCAAGTTTAATTCAGTACGTCAAACAGTTTTCTAATATTATCTTCCAGTAAGATATTCCATCAGTTCCCTTGGCCAAAAGTTAGCGACGGAGCTCTTTTTAGGTTTCTGTAATCAGGAATTTCCAGTCTTCTATTTGAACTTCCAGGAGTGAAAGGCATATTCAAAAACAAACTATTTTCCTCAGCGCTGCACGAACTGTTAACCTTTTTTCAACGATTATATTTTTTAAGTTATTTAGTTTTTTCCACATTATATATCAGGTGATTATGGCTTCGAAAGGCTTGCCTGTCAATTGTAAAAGCCTTCCCTTTTCTGCTTCTTAATGTGTTCTTAGAATTCCTCTTCAGCATTGATTGCTGCCCTGCCATCTTCATACGACCTTGTGTGATAGAAGTTTAACCGAGCCGAATTTCTAATTCTAAATAATTTAGATGATGATGCATTCCACCACCCGCTAGGTTTGTATTGCTTGTCCTCCTTTAGAACTACTGTGTTACGACGTACAAATTCATTGAACTTTTTTATCAATCACCGCAACTCGTTGGAAAATATTTGCTTACCACATTTAAATTTTTTGCAGGATTAATAGTGGTTATCGAATCGAAAATTTTATTCTGTTTCTTAAATAAATACCAGAGTTCTAAATTTTTCATTTATCAGCACTCAATTATAAACATTTATGATATTTTATTTTTATTTATTTTTTATTTATTTATTTTTTATTTATTTATTTTTTATTTATTTATTTTTTATTTATTTATTTTTTATTTATTTATTTTTTATTTATTTATTTTTTATTTATTTATTCATTTATCTAACCGAGCCCTTCATAGGGCCATATATGGTTAAAAGTATTTAAAAAAAAAGTATTTAAAAAAAGAAAAATGCGCGATATACATGATGCTTAAATTACAATCAAAACTAAAATATGTATAATGATGATGAAGATAAAAAATAAAACATTTAATCATAAAAAAGAGTTGTATATAAAGGAACATTATTCTATTGGGAAGCTAAGAAATCGCGAAAAAGGTATTTGGATTTAGGCAAAGAAAAAGAGATACGTGAGACTCTGACAACGAAAGAATGCTCGTAAGCAGTGTTATAAATTCTATTAATTAGAATTTAAGAAGACCGCACTGAATGAGAAAAAACAAAGCTGATGTATAAACGACTTAGTTTCATTAAATAGATAATCTTGTAAAAGGCAAGAATTACTCTAAGCTCTAAGTTATCGATAAGCTCAATATCAGTTTCAAACATACGTAATTTTATTAAGGACCTATTATGTAGACCGAAAGAAATAGCCTTAGTTTTGCTTATATTAATGTGTACAAAATTTCTCTCCATCCAAGACTCAGCAACATTCAACGAGTAATTGACTCGTTCAGTTAAGGTGTCAAGGAATTTTTTTCTCGCCTAGGAAAACAAGTTGAACGTCATCAGCGTACAGAAATATATCAGATGGTGGAAATTTAATAAAATTAATAAAGTCGTTCATGTAAACAGTAAAAAGCAGAGGCCCCAGAAGAGATCCTTGTGGAACACCACTGCGGCATATTAAAGTGGACTGCTAAAGTCCAAATAGTTTAGAAGTTGAAAATGTGACTTGAATGTTTACATCAGCTGTTTGATAAATCAGACTAAAATCAATAGCATTGAAATTACGTTCAAGAAACTCAAAATCAATGGCTTTATAATCTCTATACTCAACAAAGGTCTCTCTTTTGTGAACAGGTAGATTTAAACTTAAGCAAATGAAAGCATGTTTAGATAGATGACGCACTTTAAATTGCCCCGAAAAAGTTATACGTGTTTGATCGCTCAGGAAGAAACAGTCAATAAGAGACACAGTGTTGACCCTAATGTTATAATGAGTTGGTAGTGAATTATGATAACAAGAAAGATTTGAACGTTGACAAAAATCCCTAACTAGGCCGGACTTATCTGGGTCAAAAACATTGTTATTAAAATCGCCAACTACAACTATGTGTTCATAGTAGCAAGAGATATCCCTTTAAAAGTTATCTAAACGACGAAGACCACCAACATGACCATGGGGAAGGTACACAACACCTATTAGAATTTTACTCAAAACCAGTGAAAACTTCCAAAAATAGACATTCAATCATATCTGGATCGGAGGGCTCAAACACGACCTTTCAAATTCTGAATATAACCTTTACACTTCTGAAATCTATTATGTCGAGGCTTTCTCCCCCAGTAGTCCGCTAAGCCGCACTTTTTAAATTTTGACGCATTTTTGGGCATTTAAAAAATGTCCATATAGGGAAATGCTTAATTTCACATTTATCTTAATTCTATTACTAAAAACCTATACAAATTCTGAATATAACCTTTACAGTTCTGAAATCTACAACGTCGAGGCTTTTTCCCTTAGTAGTCCGCTAAGCCGCACCTTTTCAATTTTGATCCATTTTTAGGCATTTGAAAAGTGTCCATATAGGGATATGCGAAATTTCACATCTTTCTTAATTCTATTACTAAAAACCTTTACAAATTCTGACTATAACCTTTACAGTTCTGAAATCTATAATGTCGAGGCTTTCTCCCCCAGTAGTCCGCTAATCCGCACCTTTTCACTTTTGACCCATTTTTGGGCATTTGAAAATGTCCATATGGGGAAATGCGAAATTACACATTTTTCTTAATTCTATTACTAAAAACCTATACAAATTCTGAATATAACCTTTACAGTTCTGAAATCTATAATGTCGAGGCTTTCTCCCCCAGTAGTGCGCTAAGCCGCACCTTTTCAATTTTGACCCATTTTTGGGCATTTGAAAAATGTCCATAAGGGAAAATGCGTAATTTCACATTTTTCTTAATTCTATTACTAAAAACCTATACGAAAACTGAATATAACCTTTCCAGTTCTGAAATCTATAATGTCGAGGCTTTCCCCCCCAATAGTCCGCTAAGCCGCACCTTTTCAATTTTGACACATTTTTGGGCATTTGGAAAACGTCCATATGGGAAAATGAGAAATTTCAATTTTTTCTTAGTTCTATTACTAAAAACCTATACAAATTCGGAATATAACCTTTACAGTTCTGAAATCTACAATGTGAGGCTTTCTCCCCCAGTGGTCCGTTAAGCCGCACCTTTTCAATTTTGACCCATTTTTGGGCATTTGGAAAATGTCCACATAGGAAAATGAAAAATTTACATTTTTCTTAATTCTATTACTAAAAACCTATACAAATTCTGAATATAACCTTTATAGTTCTGAAATCTATAATGTCGAGGCTTTTATCCCCCAGTAGTCCGCTAAGCCGCACCTTTTCAATTTTGACCCATTTTTGGGCATTTGAAAAATTTCCAATTCTATTACCAAAAACCTATACAAATTCTGAATATAACCTTTCCAGTTCTGAAATCTATAATGTCTTGGCTTTTCCCCCTCAATAGTCCGCTAAGCCGCACCTTTTCTTTTTTGACCCATTTTTGGGCATTTGGAAAATGTCCATATGGGAAAATGCGAAATTTCAATTTTTTTCTTAGTTCTATTACTAAAAACCTATACAAATCTGAATATAACCTTTACAGTTCTGAAATCTATAATGTCGAGGCTTTCTCCTCCAGTAGTCCGCTAAGCCGCACCTTTTCTTTTTTGACCCATTTTTGGGCATTTGGAAAATGTCCATATGGGAAAATGCGAAATTTCAATTTTTTTCTTAGTTCTATTACTAAAAACCTATACAAATTCTGAATATAAACTTTACAGTTCTGAAATCTATAATGTCGAGGCTTTCTCCCCCAGTATCCCGCTAAGCCGCACCTTTTCAATTTTGATCCATTTTTGGGCATTTGAAAAATGTCCATATGGGGAAATGCGAAATTTCACATTTTTCTTAATTCTATTACTAACAACCTATACAAATTCTGAATATAACCTTTACAGTTCTGAAATCTATAATGTCGAGGCTTTCTCCCCCAGTGGTCCGCTAAGCCGCACCTTTTCAATTTTGACCCATTTTTGGGCATTTGAAAATGTCCATATGGGGAAATGCGAAATTTCACATTTTTCTTAATTCTATTACTAAAAACCTATACAAATTCTGAATATAACTTTTACAGTTCTGAAATCTATAATGTCGCGGCTTTCTCCCCCAGTAGTCCTCTAATCCGCACCTTTTCAATTTTGACCCATTTTTGGGCAAGCCCCATATGGGGAAATGCGAAATTTCACATTTTTTTAATTCTTTTACTAAAAACCTATACAAATTCTAAATATAACCTTTACAGTTCTGAAATCTAAACTATCGAGGCTTTCTCCCCCCGTAGTCCGCTAAGCCGCACTTTTCAATTTTGACCCATTTTTGGGCATTTGAAAAATTTCCATATGGGAAAATGCGAAATTTCAATTTTTTCTTAGTTCTATTACTAAAAACCTATACAAATTCTGAATATAATCTTTCCAGTTCTGAAATCTACAATGTCGAGGCTTTCTCCCCCAGTGGTCCGCTAAGCCGCACCTTTTCAATTTTGACCCATTTTTGGGCATTTAGAAAATGTCCACATACTCGTAGGAAAATGCGAAATTTCACATTTTTCTTAATTCTATTACTAAAAACCTATACAAATTCTGAATATAACCTTTATAGTTCTGAAATTTATAATGTCGAGGCTTTCTCCCCCAGTAGTCCGCTAAGCCGCACCTTTTCAATTTAGACCCATTTTTGGGCATTAAAAAAATGCCCATATGGGGAAATGCGTAATTTCACATTTTTCTTAATTCTATTACTAAAAACCTATACAAATTCTGAATATAACCTTTATAGTTCTGAAATTTATAATGTCGAGGCTTTCTCCCCCGGTGGTCCGCTAAGCCGCACCATTTAAATTTTGACCCATTTTTGGGCATTTGGAAAATGTCTAGATAGGAAAATGCGAAATTTCACATTTTTCTTAATGCTATTACTAAAAACCTATACAAATTCTGAATATAACCTTTATAGTTCTGAAATCTATAATGTCGAGGCTTTCTCCCCAGTAGTCCGCTAAGCTGATCCTTTTTAATTTTGACCCATTTTTGGGCATTTGAAAAATTTCCATATGGGGAAATGCGTAATTTCACATTTTTCCTAATTCTATTACTAAAAACCTATACAAATTCTGAATATAACCTTTACAGTTTTGAAATCTATAATGTCGAGGCTTTCTCCGCCAGTAGTTCCCTAAGCCGCACCTTTTCAATTTTGATCCATTTTTGGGCATTTGAAAAATGTCCATATGGGGAAATGCGAAATTTCACATTTTTCTTAATTCTATTACTAAAAACCTATACAAATTCTGAATATAACCTTTACAGTTCTGAAATCTATAATGTCGAGGCTTTCTCCCCCAGTAGTCCGCTAAGCCGCACCTTTTCAATTTTGACCCATTTTTGGGCATTTGAAAATGTCCATATGGGGAAATGCGAAATTACACATTTTTCTTAATTCTATTACTAAAAACCTAAACAAATTCTGAATATAACCTTTACAGTTCTGAAACCTATAATGTCGAGGCTTTCTTCCCCAGTAGTCCGCTAATCCGCAACTTTTTCAATTTTGACCCATTTTTTGACAATGCCCATATGGGGAAATGCGAAATTTCACTTTTTTCTTAATTCTATTACAAAAAACCTATACAAATTCTGAATATAACCTTTACAGTTCTAAAATCTAAATTGTCGAGGCTTTCTCCCCAGTAGTCCGCTAAGCCGCACTTTTCAAATTTGACCCATTTTTGGGCATTTGAAAAATGTCCATATGGGGAATTGTGTAATTTCACATTTTTCATAATTCTATTACTAAAAACTTAGACAATTTCTAAATATAACCTTTACAGTTCTGAAATCTATAATGTCGACGCTTTCTCCCCCAATAGTCCACTAAGCCGCACCTTTTCAATTTAGACCCATTTTTGGGCATTAAAAAAATGCCCATATGGGGAAATGCGTAATTTCACATTTTTCTTAATTCTATTACTAAAAACCTATACAAATTATGAATTTAACCTTTACAGTTCTGAAATCTATAATGTCGAGGCTTTCCACCGCAGTAGTCCGCTAAGCCTCAACTTTGCACTTTTGACCCATTTTTTGACATTTGAAAAATGTCCATATGGGGAAATGCGTAATTTCACATTTTTCTTAATTCTATTACCAAAAACCTATACAAATTCTAAATATAACCTTTACAGTTCTGAAATCTATAATGTCGAGGCTTTCTCCCCCAGTAGTCCGCTAAGCCGCACCTTTTCAATTTAGAGCCATTTTTGGGCATTTGAAAAATGTCCATATGGGAAAATGCGTAATTTCACATTTTTCTTAATTCTATTACTAAAAACCTATACGAATTCTGAATATAACCTTTCCAGTTCTGAAATCTATAATGTCGAGGCTTTCCCCCCCAATAGTCCACTAAGCCGCACCTTTTCAATTTTGACCCATTTTTGGGCATTTGGAAAATGTCCATATGGGAAAATGCGAAATTTCAATTTTTTCTTAGTTCTATTACTAAAAACCTATACAAATTCTGAATATAACCTTTACAGTTCTGAAATCTACAATGTCGAGGCTTTCTCCCCCGGTGGTCCGCTAAGCCGCACCATTTAAATTTTGACCCATTTTTTGGCATTTGGAAAATGTCTAGATAGGAAAATGCGAAATTTCACATTTTTCTTAATGCTATTACTAAAAACCTATACAAATTCTGAATATAACCTTTATAGTTCTGAAATCTATAATGTCGAGGCTTTCTCCCCAGTAGTCCGCTAAGCTGATCCTTTTTAATTTTGACCCATTTTTGGGCATTTGAAAAATTTCCATATGGGGAAATGCGTAATTTCACATTTTTTCTAATTCTATAACTAAAAACCTATACAAATTCTGAATATAACCTTTACAGTTCTGAAATCTATAATGTCGAGGCTTTCTCCCCCAGTAGTCCGCTAAGCCGAACCTTTTCAATTTTGACGCATTTTTGGGCATTTAAAAAATGTCCATATGGGGAAATGCTTAATTTCACATTTAAAATAATTCTATTACTAAAAACCTATACAAATTCTGAATCTAGCCTTTACAGTTCTGAAATCTATAATGTCGAGGCTTTCTCCCCCAGTAGCCCGCTAAGCCTCACCTTTTCAAATTTGATCCATTTTTGGGCATTTGAAAAATGTCCATATGGGGAAATGCGAAATTTCACATTTTTCTTAATTCTATTACTAAAAACCTATACAAATTCTGAATATAACCTTTACAGTTCTGAAATCTATAATGTCGAGGCTTTCTCCCCCAGTAGTCCGCTAAGCCGCACCTTTTCAATTTTGACCCATTTTTGGGCATTTGAAAATATCCATATAGGGAAATGCGAAATTACACATTTTTCTTAATTCTATTACTAAAAATCTATACGAATTCTGAATATAATCTTTACAGTTCTGAAATATATAATGTCGAGGCTTTCTCCCCCAGTAGTCCGCTAATTCGCACCTTTTCAATTTTGACCCATTTTTGGGCAATACGAAATTTCACATTTTTCTTAATTCTATTACTAAAAACCTATACAAATTCTGAATATAACCTTTACAGTTCTGAAATCTAAATTGTCAAGGCTTTCTCCCCCAGTAGTCCGCTAAACCGCACTTTTTAAATTTGACCCATTTTTGGGCATTTGAAAAATGTCCATATGGGGAAATGTGTAATTTCACATTTTTCCTAAATCTATTACTAAAAACCTAGACAATTTCTAAATATAACCTTTACAGTTCTGAAATCTATAATGTCGCCGCTTTCTCCCCCAATAGTCCGCTAAGCCGCACCTTTTCAATTTAGACCCATTTTTGGGCATTAAAAAATGCCCATATGGGGAAACGCGTAATTTCACATTTTTCTTAATTCTATTACTAAAAACCTATACAAATTATGAATATAACCTTTACAGTTCTGAAATCTATAATGTCGAGGCTTTCCACCGCAGTAGTCTGCTAAGCCGCAACTTTGCAATTTTTACCCATTTTTTGGCATTTGAAAAATGTCCATATGGGGAAATGCGTAATTTCACATTTTTCTTAATTCTATTATCAAAAACCTATACAAATTCTAAATATAACCTTTACAGTTCTGAAATCTATAATGTCGAGGCTTTCTCCCCCAGTAGTCCGCTAAGCCGCACCTTTTCAATTTTGACCCATTTTTGGGCATTTGAAAATGTCCATATGGGGAAATGCGTAATTTCACATTTTTCTTAATTCTATTACTAAAAACCTATACGAATTCTGAATATAACCTTTCCAGTTCTGAAATCTATAATGTCGAGGCTTTCCCCCCCAATAGTCCGCTAAGCCGCACCTTTTCAATTTTGACCCATTTTTGGGCATTTGCAAAATGTCCATATGGGAATATTCGAAATTTCAATTTTTTCTTAGTTCTATTACTAAAAACCTATACAAATTCTGAATATAACCTTTACAGTTCTGAAATCTACAATGTCGAGGCTTTCTCCCCCGGTGGTCCGCTAAGCCGCAGCATTTCAATTTTGACCCATTTTTGGGCATTTGGAAAATGTCTAGATAGGAAAATGCGAAATTTCACATTTTTCTTAATTCTATTACTAAAAACCTATACAAATTCTGAATATAACCTTTATAGTTCTGAAATCTATAATGTCGAGGCTTTCTCCCCCAGTAGTCCGCTAAGCTGCACCTTTTTAATTTTGACCCATTTTTGGGCATTTGAAAAATTTCCATATGGGGAAATGCGTAATTTCACATTTTTCCTAATTCTATAACTAAAAACCTATACAAATTCTGAATATAACCTTTACAGTTCTGAAATCTATAATGTCGAGGCTTTCTCCCCCAGTAGTCCGCTAAGCCGAACCTTTTCAATTTTGACGCATTTTTGGGCATTTAAAAAATGTGCATATGGGGAAATGCTTATTTTCACATTTAAATTAATTCTATTACTAAAAACCTATACAAATTCTGAATCTAGCCTTTACAGTTCTGAATCTATAATGTCGAGGCTTTCTCCCCCAGTAGCCCGCTAAGCCTCACCTTTTCAAATTTGATCCATTTTTGGGCATTTGAAAAATGTCCATATGGGGAAATGCGAAATTTCACATTTTTCTTAATTCTATTACTAAAAACCTATACAAATTCTGAATATAACCTTTACAGTTCTGAAATCTATAATGTCGAGGCTTTCTCCCCCAGTAGTCCGCTAAGCCGCACCTTTTCAATTTTGACCCATTTTTGTGCATTTGAAAATGTCCATATAGGGAAATGCGAAATTACACATTTTTCTTAATTCTATTACTAAAAATCTATACGAATTCTGAATATAATCTTTACAGTTCTGAAATCTATAATGTCGAGGCTTTCTCCTCCAGTAGTCCGCTAATTCGCACCTTTTCAATTTTGACCCATTTTTGGGCAATGCCCATATGGGGAAATGCGAAATTTCACATTTTTCTTAATTCTATTACTAAAAACCTATACAAATTCTGAATATAACCTTTACAGTTCTGAAATCTAAATTGTCAAGGCTTTTTCCCCCAGTAGTCCGCTAAACCGCACTTTTCAAATTTGACCCATTTTTGGGCATTTGAAAAATGTCCATATGGGGAAATGTGTAATTTCACATTTTCCTAATTCTATTACTAAAAACCTAGACAATTTCTAAATATAACCTTTACAGTTCTAAAATCTATAATGTCGACGCTTTCTCCCCCAGTAGTCCGCTAAGCCGCAACTTTTCAATTTAGACCCATTTTTGGGCATTTAAAAAATGCCCATATGGGGAAATGCGTAATTTAACATTTTTCTTAATTATATTACTAAAAACCTATACAAATTCTAAATATAACCTTTACAGTTCTGAAATCTATAATGTCGAGGCTTTCCACCGCAGTAGTCTGCTAAACCGCACTTTTCAAATTTGACCCATTTTTGGGCATTTGAAAAATGTCCATATGGGGAAATGCGTAATTTCACATTTTTCTTAATTCTATTATCAAAAACCTATACAAATTCTAAATATAACCTTTACAGTTCTGAAATCTATAATGTCGAGGCTTTCTCCCCCAGTAGTCCGCTAAGCCGCACCCTTTCAATTTTGACCCATTTTTGGGCATTTGAAAATGTCCATATGGGGAAATGCGTAATTTCACATTTTTCTTAATTCTATTACTAAAAACCTATACGAATTCTGAATATAACCTTTCCAGTTCTGAAATCTATAATGTCGAGGCTTTCCCCCCCAATAGTCCGCTAAGCCGCACCTTTTCAATTTTGACCCATTTTTGGACATTTGCAAAATGTCCATATGGGAAAATTCGAAATTTCAATTTTTTCTTAGTTCTATTACTAAAAACCTATACAAATTCTGAATATAACCTTTACAGTTCTGAAATCTACAATGTCGAGGCTTTCTCCCCCGGTGGTCCGCTAAGCCGCAGCATTTCAATTTTGACCCATTTTTGGGCATTTGGAAAATGTCTAGATAGGAAAATGCGAAATTTCACATTTTTCTTAATTCTATTACTAAAAACCTATACAAATTCTGAATATAACCTTTATAGTTCTGAAATCTATAATGTCGAGGCTTGCTCCCCCAGTAGTCCGCTAAGCTGCACCTTTTTAATTTTGACCCATTTTTGGGCATTTGAAAAATTTCCATATGGGGAAATGCGTAATTTCACATTTTTCCTAATTCTATAACTAAAAACCTATACAAATTCTGAGAATAACCTTTACAGTTCTGAAATCTATAATGTCGAGGCTTTCTCCCCCAGTAGTCCGCTAAGCCGAACCTTTTCAATTTTGACGCATTTTTGGGCATTTAAAAAATGTCCATATGGGGAAATGCTTATTTTCACATTTAAATTAATTCTATTACTAAAAACCTATACAAATTCTGAATCTAGCCTTTACAGTTCTGAATCTATAATGTCGAGGCTTTCTCCCCCAGTAGCCCGCTAAGCCTCACCTTTTCAAATTTGATCCATTTTTGGGCATTTGAAAAATGTCCATATGGGGAAATGCGAAATTTCACATTTTTCTTAATTCTATTACTAAAAACCTATACAAATTCTGAATATAACCTTTACAGTTCTGAAATCTATAATGTCGAGGCTTTCTCCCCCAGTAGTCCGCTAAGCCGCACCTTTTCAATTTTGACCCATTTTTGTGCATTTGAAAATGTCCATATAGGGAAATGCGAAATTACACATTTTTCTTAATTCTATTACTAAAAATCTATACGAATTCTGAATATAATCTTTACAGTTCTGAAATCTATAATGTCGAGGCTTTCTCCTCCAGTAGTCCGCTAATTCGCACCTTTTCAATTTTGACCCATTTTTGGGCAATGCCCATATGGGGAAATGCGAAATTTCACATTTTTCTTAATTCTATTACTAAAAACCTATACAAATTCTGAATATAACCTTTACAGTTCTGAAATCTAAATTGTCAAGGCTTTCTCCCCCAGTAGTCCGTTAAACCGCACTTTTCAAATTTGACCCATTTTTGGGCATTTGAAAAATGTCCATATGGGGAAATGTGTAATTTCACATTTTCCTAATTCTATTACTAAAAACCTAGACAATTTCTAAATATAACCTTTACAGTTCTAAAATCTATAATGTCGTCGCTTTCTCCCCCAGTAGTCCGCTAAGCCGCACCTTTTCAATTTAGACCCATTTTTGGGCATTTAAAAAATGCCCATATGGGGAAATGCGTAATTTAACATTTTTCTTAATTATATTACTAAAAACCTATACAAATTCTAAATATAACCTTTACAGTTCTGAAATCTATAATGTCGAGGCTTTCCACTAAGCCCCAACTTTGCAATTTTGACCCATTTTTTGGCATTTGAAAAATGTCCATTGGGGAAATGCGTAATTCCACATTTTTCTTAATTCTATTACTAAAAACCTATACAAATTCTGAATATAACCTTTACAGCTCTGAAATCTATAATGTCGAGGCTTTCTCCCCCAGTAGTCCGCTAAGCCGCACCTTTTCAATTTTGACCCATTTTTGGGCATTTGAAAATGTCCATATGGGGAAATGCGAAATTACACATTTTTCTTAATTCTATTACTAAAAACCTATACAAATTCTGAATATAACCTTTACAGTTCTGAAACCTATAATGTCGAGGCTTTCTTCCCCAGTAGTCCGCTAATCCGCAACTTTTTCAATTTTGACCCATTTTTGGACAATGCCCATATGGGGAGATGCGAAATTTCACTTTTTTCTTAATTCTATTACAAAAAACCTATTCAAATTCTGAATATAACCTTTACAGCTCTGAAATCTAAATTGTCGAGGCTTTCTCCCCCAGTAGTCCGCTAAGCCGCACTTTTCAAATTTGACCCATTTTTGGGCAATTTAAAAATGTCCATATGGGGAATTGTGTAATTTCACATTTTTCATAATTCTATTACTAAAAACCTAGACAATTTCTAAATATAACCTTTACAGTTCTGAAATCTATAATGTCGACGCTTTCTCCCCCAATAGTCCGCTAAGCCGCACCTTTTCAATTTAGACCCATTTTTGGTCATTAAAAAAATGCGTAATTTCACATTTTTCTTAATTCTATTACTAAAAACCTATACAAATTATGAATATAACCTTTACAGTTCTGAAATCTATAATGTCGAGGCTTTCCACCGCAGTAGTCCGCTAAGCCGCAACTTTGCAATTTTGACCCATTTTTTGGCATTTGAAATATGTCCATATGGGGAAATGCGTAATTTCACATTTTTCTTAATTCTATTACCAAAAACCTATACAAATTCTAAATATAACCTTTACAGTTCTGAAATCTATAATGTCGAGGCTTTCTCCCCCAGTAGTCCGCTAAGCCGCACCTTTTCAATTTTGACCCATTTTTGGGCATTTGAAAAATGTCCATATGGGAAAATGCGTAATTTCACATTTTTCTTAATTCTATTACTAAAAACCTATACGAATTCTGAATATAACCTTTCCAGTTCTGAAATCTATAATGTCGAGGCTTTCCCCCCCCCCCCCCAATAGTCCGCTAAGCCGCACCTTTTCAATTTTGACCCATTTTTGGGCATTTGGAAAATGTCCATATGGGAAAATGCGAAATTTCAATTTTTTCTTAGTTCTATTACTAAAAACCTATACAAATTCTGAATATAACCTTTACAGTTCTGAAATCTACAATGTCGAGGCTTTCTCCCCCGGTGGTCCGCTAAGCCGCACCTTTTTAATTTTGACCCATTTTTGGGCATTTGAAAAATTTCCATATGGGGAAATGCGTAATTTCACATTTTTCCTAATTCTATAACTAAAAACCTATACAAATTCTGAATATAACCTTTACAGTTCTGAAATCTATAATGTCGAGGCTTTCTCCCCCAGTAGTCCGCTAAGCCGAACCATTTCAATTTTGACGCATTTTTGGGCATTTAAAAAATGTCCATATGGGGAAATGCTTAATTTCACATTTAAATTAATTCTATTACTAAAAACTTATACAAATTCTGAATCTAGCCTTTACAGTTCTGAAATCTATAATGTCGAGGCTTTCTCCCCCAGTAGCCCGCTAAGCCTCACCTTTTCAAATTTGATCCATTTTTGGGCATTTGAAAAATGTCCATATGGGGAAATGCGAAATTTCACATTTTTCTTAATTCTATTACTAAAAACCTGTACAAATTCTGAATATAACCTTTACAGTTCTGAAATCTATAATGTCGAGGGTTTCTCCCCCAGTAGTCCGCTAAGCCGCACCTTTTCAATTTTGACCCATTTTTGGGCATTTGAAAATGTCCATATAGGGAAATGCGAAATTACACATTTTTCTTAATTCTATTACAAAAAATCTATACGAATTCTGAATATAATCTTTACAGTTCTGAAATCTATAATGTCGAGGCTTCCTCCCCCAGTAGTCCGCTAATTCGCACCTTTTCAATTTTGACCCATTTTTGGGCAATGCCTATATGGGGAAATGCGAAATTTCACATTTTTCTTAATTCTATTACTAAAAACCTATACAAATTCTGAATATAACCTTTACAGTTCTGAAATCTAAATTGTCAAGGCTTTCTCCCCCAGTAGTCCGCTAAACCCCACTTTTCAAATTTGACCCATTTTTGGGCATTTGAAAAATGTCCATATGGGGAAATGTGTAATTTCACATTTTTCCCAATTCTATTACTAAAAACCTAGACAATTTCTAAATATAACCTTTACAGTTCTGAAATCTATAATGTCGACGCTTTCTCCCCCAATAGTCCGCTAAGCCGCACCTTTTCAATTTAGACCCATTTTTGGGCATTAAAAAAATGCCCATATGGGGAAATGCGTAATTTCACATTATTCTTAATTCTATTACTAAAAACCTATACAAATTATGAATATAACCTTTACAGTTCTGAAATCTATAATGTCGAGACTTTCCACCGCAGTATTCTGCTAAGCCGCAACTTTGCAATTTTGACCCATTTTTTGGCATTTGAAAAATGTCCATATGGGGAAATGCGTAATTTCACATTTTTCTTAATTCTATTACCAAAAACCTATACAAATTCTAAATATAACCTTTACAGTTCTGAAATCTATAATGTCGAGGCTTTCTCCCCCAGTAGTCCGCTAAGCCGCACCTTTTCAATTTTGACCCATTTTTGGGCATTTAAAAAATGTCCATATGGGGAAATGCTTATTTTCACATTTAAATTAATTCTATTACTAAAAACCTATACAAATTCTGAATCTAGCCTTTACAGTTCTGAAATCTATAATGTCAAGGCTTTCTCCCCCAGTAGCCCGCTAAGCCTCACCTTTTCAAATTTGATCCATTTTTGGGCATTTGAAAAATGTCCATATGGGGAAATGCGAAATTTCACATTTTTCTTAATTCTATTACTAAAAACCTATACAAATTCTGAATATAACCTTTACAGGTCTGAAATCTATAATGTCGAGGCTTTCTCCGCCAGTAGTCCGCTAAGCCGCACCTTTTCAATTTTGACCCATTTTTGTGCATTTGAAAATGTCCATATAGGGAAAAGCGAAATTACACATTTTTCTTAATTCTATTACTAAAAATCTATACGAATTCTGAATATAATCTTTACAGTTCTGAAATCTATAATGTCGAGACTTTCTCCCCCAGTAGTCCGCTAATTCGCACCTTTTCAATTTTGACCCATTTTTGGGCAATGCCCATATGGTGAAATGCGAAATTTCACATTTTTCTTAATTCTATTACTAAAAACCTATACAAATTCTGAATATAACCTTTACAGTTCTGAAATCTAAATTGTCAAGGCTTTCTCCCCCACAAGTCCGCTAAACCGCACTTTTCAAATTTGACCCATTTTTGGGCATTTGAAAAATGTCCATACGGGGAAATGTGTAATTTCACATTTTCCTAATTCTATTACTAAAAACCTAGACAATTTCTAAATATAACCTTTACAGTTCTAAAATCTATAATGTCGACACTTTCTCCCCCAGTAGTCCGCTAAGCCGCACCTTTTCAATTTAGACCCATTTTTGGGCATTTAAAAAATGCCCATATGGGCAAATGCGTAATTTCACATTTTTCTTAATTATATTACTAAAAACCTATACAAATTCTAAATATAACCTTTACAGTTCTGAAATCTATAATGTCGAGGCTTTCCACTAAGCCGCAACTTTGCAATTTTGACCCATTTGTTGGCATTTGAAAAATGTCCATTGGGGAAATGCGTAATTTCACATTTTTCTTAATTCTATTACTAAAAACCTATACAAATTCTGAATATAACCTTTACAGCTCTGAAATCTATAATGTCGAGGCTTTCTCCCCCAGTAGTCCGCTACGCCGCACCTTTTTAATTTTGACCCATTTTTGGGCATTTGAAAAATGTCCATATGGGGAAATGTGTAATTTCAGATTTTTTCTAATTCTATTACTAAAAACCAAGACAATTTCTAAATATAACCTTTACAGTTCTAAAATCTATAATGTCTACGCTTTCTCCCCCAGTAGTCCGCTAAGCCGCACCTTTTCAATTTAGACCCATTTTTGGGCATTTAAAAAATGCCCATATGGGGAAATGCGTAATTTCACATTTTTCTTAATTATATTACTAAAAACCTATACAAATTCTAAATATAACCTTTACAGTTCTGAAATCTATAATGTCGAGGCTTTCCACCGCAGTAGTCCGCTAAGCCGCAACTTTGCAATTTTGACCCATTTTTTGGCATTTGAAAAATGTCCATTGGGGAAATGCGTAATTTCACATTTTTCTTAATTCTATTACTAAAAACCTATACAAATTCTGAATATAACCTTTACAGCTCTGAAATCTATAATCTTGAGGCTTTCTCCCCCAGTAGTCCGCTAAGCCGCACCTTTTTAATTTTGACCTATTTTTGGGCATTTGAAAAATGTCCATATGGGGAAATGTGTAATTTCACATTTTTCTTAATTCTATTACTAAAAACCTATACAAATTCTGAATATAACCTTTACAGCTCTGAAATCTATAATCTTGAGGTTTTCTCCCCCAGTAGTCCGCTAAGCCGCACCTTTTTAATTTTGACCTATTTTTGGGCATTTGAAAAATGTCCATTGGGGAAATGCGTAATTTCACATTTTTCTTAATTCTATTACTAAAAACCTATACAAATTCTGAATATAACCTTTACAGCTCTGAAATCTATAATGTCGAGGCTTTCTCCCCCAGTAGTCCGCTACGCCGCACCTTTTTAATTTTGACCCATTTTTGGGCATTTGAAAAATGTCCATATGGGGAAATGTGTAATTTCACATTTTTTCTAATTCTATTACTAAAAACCAAGACAATTTCTAAATATAACCTTTACAGTTCTAAAATCTATAATGTCTACGCTTTCTCCCCCAGTAGTCCGCTAAGCCGCACCTTTTCAATTTAGACCCATTTTTGGGCATTTAAAAAATGCCCATATGGGGAAATGCGTAATTTCACATTTTTCTTAATTATATTACTAAAAACCTATACAAATTCTGAATATAACCTTTACAGTTCTGAAATCTATAATGTCGAGGCTTTCTTCCCCAGTAGTCCGCTAAGCCGCACCTTTTCAATTTTGACTCATTTTTGGGCATTTGAAAAATGTCCATATGGGGAAATGCGTAATTTCACATTTTTCTTTATTCTATTACTAAAAACCTATACAAATTCTGAATATAACCTTTACAGTTCTGAAATCTATAATGTCAAGCCTTTCTCCCTAGTAGTCCGCTAAGTCGCACCTTTTCAATTTTGACCCATTTTTGTGCATTTGATAAATACCTGTATAACAAAAAAGAAAATACATTTTTCGACCTCATTTTAAAAATCCTTATATTTTGACTATGTATATTTTGCTATTAATATATAAACTTAATTTTATATACATTTATATCCTTTTTTTATATATTTTTATTTTTCAAACGCAAATGTCAAAATAATTCAACTCTGTTAACTTAACATTTTCTGAGTGAGATGTATGTAAACTATAACAGGGTTGTCTAAAACGAAGCTAACTGACGGAGCTATCTTCACACCCTTTGAGACATTATCTCGCTGAAGGTATTTCTCATTTCATCGAATCCCGATTTGATTTCAATACGAAACGCAGAGAGCTCATTCGAGTCAACTGAAGAGTGAGCACTATTTTTTGCACTTTTTTTGCATGAGATACATACGAAACAAAGGTATTGGTTTTCTTTGATGGCTTTAATTTGCTCATTGTTTACTTTCACACAGGTAAGATGACACCATCTATCACAAAGAACACATGCAATACCTATATTTTTTATAAATAAGATTTCTAAATTTTTTTTATTTTTCACGATCATAAACGAGCATCAAAAAATTTTCTGCCTGCGATCACACATGAATATATCTGTTAAAAATCTTTGTGATATGTATTCCAAGGATTTTTATTTAAAGGCCGTAAATTTCGTTACAAGCTCAATTTAAATCGTGTGGTAATACAACACTAATGTTTGCTTAGAGCCAGCAACGCGGACCGGTTCAGATAGTTTTACATAAGAGTGTCAGCGGCTCTTACGGGTAAAGCATTTGTAAAAAATTTTAGTATTTTCTTAAAGATCTCGGAATAAGTCCAGTTTACGGGCACCGCTCCAAAAGCAAAACAAGTTGCCTATGGTGTGTAATTCTAAGCAAAAAATGTAAAGTGATTTTCTCCTCTATGGTATGACCAACACCGGCATCGCGTATAATTCTATTTAAATTACTTTTATGTTTTTTAACAACTTTTACCAACAATTACAACAGTTCTAAGGATACAATAACTAAATAAATATATGTATGCATGTTTCTATATTTAGAGAGACGAAAAGCCTGATAATTTAAAATCAATTAAAAAATATTTTTGTGTTAAGTTTGCTTTAAAATACCTTTTGAATCCAAATTACTTTTAAAATGAAGTATGAACATTTAAACATTTTTAGCAAAAATAAAAATAAATTTTTATTACCATTAAAATTGCATTGACATTAGTTGAAATAATGAAATAGGAAAAAAAATAACTACGATATCATGCTAATAATTTTATTTTAATTATAATTGTTTTAATAATGGTAATGAAATGGAATTACAACCTTAACCCTTTCGTTGATAGATATGCATTCAAAAATTTTAATAACTTATTAAATTTAAACGAGATAGGAATAAAACTTGATGTCTGATATCTAAATTTAATTCAAACCCCAGCTAGCAAATCTTATTACTTACTCGAAAACTAAGTATATTCTTATAGTGCCTAACGTTAAAACGTACATATTTCACTAGAATTTTGTGATAAAAATGTCACTTTAAAATATTGTTTTAATATGCTTTATGGCGTTTACTTATGTACAAAGAAAAGAAAACGTATGTTTTAAAGCCATTTAACTAATTATCGATTAAACTTTTTCATAAAATTACCGGTAGTGAAAATAGTGAAAATATTAACAACATCATAAGCATTTATGAAACTGTCAACGAGTTAGTCCATCTAATTAATTGCTCCCATTTATAGTAAGAAACTTGCATTTTTTTAACAATTTATTTTTCATTATATATTCTAATTAGTGGTTGACAGCCATGAATCAAGAAAACAAGATTGCGCATTGCGCAGGTCCGTTAGTTTGTTGTATTGCGTTCTCTTTCTTATGTGTGACGTAGAAATATAATATTTTTTGTAAACAAACTTTATTTGTGTATGAAAAGTGCAACAAAATTAAAGTAAAAACGGTGAAAATTGATTAAAAATAAAAAATAAAAAAGAGTTAACCGAATTATAGTATGATGGTCTCGAAAACCTCGCAGGCTATATTTGCCACAAACTTAATAATGATATCCCAGGTATTGCAGTGGCACAAAACGAGGAAGGTCCAACGTATTCGTGGGTTGATCACGTATCTGATGGCGGACTAATAAAGCCGACACCTGAAACTATTAAACACATTGAAGAACTGAATCGGAGCGGAGCTTAAAAAATACAGTAGACCAAAAAATAAAATAAAATAAAAAATTAACTTATATTTAAAACATTTTGGTTTTAATATTATTTTGAAACAAATTTATTTACCTTCAGTTATTTGACATTAAGGTCATTAATAATTATTCAGGCATGTCACAAATTCCAATCAGAATGGTTTTAATTCCGTATTACCAATTCCGATAGATTTTGTTTTATTTAAAAAAATGCTTAAGCTCCACCTCTTTATTTAAATGTTGCAATATTGCACATTCCTAAGAATACAACAAAGCTAATTTAAATAGAACACATAATAAAAGTAAATTTGAAAACCGTTAGTAACCAAAATTATAGGTGTTTGAAGTGGTTGCATTCCGCAGAAATTTTTCGTTTTTCGTTTTCTAAAAAACCAATTTACGAAATTGAAACCACTTTTAAATGAAATTGAGTTCTGTGACGTGCCTGAGTATATCTTTATTTTTTTTATAAAAAGATTAAATTAGAATAACTAACGAAATAACTTCTGAAATTAATAATTTTGTATAAAAATTTCCATAGAAGCCAAAATTTAAAATTTTGGCAGCATGAAATTGCTCTTCTTCTTTTCAGGCTTCAAGCCAAATACAAAATTTTTAATCGAGTATTTTTTTTTCTTTCCATTTAAAATTTTGTTCAAATCGATGCAGCCGTTTAGAAGTAATTCAATCATTTCCAGTTTTGCGCCAAAAATCTCCTACACTTTTTACAACAAACACCATTTTCAATCTATTGTGACGTAGATGCGCAGTAGAAAAATTTTTTGGACGACTGAATGCGCAATCTTGTTTTCTTGATTTATGGTTGACAGCCACTTATTTACGCACACTAGTAAGAGATATACTATACTGTTATATTTTATATTTACCGTTGTTAAGCTGACTATTCTTTGCTAAGCAGTTACAACGAGCTTGTCCATTGTACTCTTTTTTTTTTTTTCTTAAAAATTTTTCAATAATTATTTTCTATTTTATTAAGCTTTGGGTCCTTATATTTTTTTATTAATATTTTATTTCAATATTTCGGTACTTTCTGCATACCTTCTTCAGGAAACAAAATTAATATAATATTAATATATATTAATATATATCTCCTGGTACGTATTCCTAATTATGCCAATACCATATGTACCAAATATCGTCGACGTAGGTCAAAAAATGGCCAAAATATGGCGATTTAAATTTTCGGGTTATATGGGCGGTGCCACTCCCCTTTGTCCACTCCCAACTTTATACAGTCAAGAATATCCTATTGCGAAAATTTAATGACGATTGGTACAGTAGTTAAGACTGTATTACGATTTTTAATTTTTCTAAAAAGGGGCGGGGTCCCACCCACTTTTCTCCTGGTACGTATTCCTAATTATGCCAATACCATATGTACCAAATATCGTCGACGTAGGTCAAAAAATGACCAAAATATGGCTATTTAAATTTTTGGGTTATATGGGCGGTGCCACGCCGCTTTGTCCAATTAAAACTTCATATAGCCTATTATTCCTTCCAGAGTCACAGTAACATCGGTCCAAGGGTTTGGCCTCCTATAAAGCACAAACATACAGACAGACATTCATGTTTATATATATAGTCTTATTCACAAAAACTTTAAACTGCTTAATAAGAGGTTAATAAGAAGAAATCGCTAAAGTAGTATTCACAAACGATTAATAGCACTATTACGCTGTTATTAATAATTAATAAATCTCAAATATTTAATGTAGCAGTTACCCTTCTTTAAACCTTTAATAAGTTTTGAAAAGCATTTTTTTTACTGTAAAAGTGTGAAAAACTATTAAGAAAAAAATATAACGAATATAATAAATTTAATTTTTACAATAGGTGTTTAAAACATACTTAAATATAAATACATATACAGTAGCTCCAAGCGAAACTCGTACACTTTAGACTAATTTTGAAACTATCTTTTAACATTAAGTAAGAAGCTCTTAACAAATAAAACTGTATTTATTTTATTAGTTCATTTTATAACAAATTTAACAAAACATAAAAACTTTAAATTATTATTCAATAAAAAATTTTTTTTAATAAAAACATAAAATAATAGTAATTTCTGTGACAAACCCAAACTCGTACACCACACTTCAATCAAATATTATTTTGTTGGTTTTAAATATTATTATTTGGTGTGCATGCCTTTATTTTTTATCACCATTTTTAATCTATTTGGCATACTGCGCACAAGGTTTTCGCAAAAACTCGGTTCAATTTTGCCCCATTCGTCCTGAAGAACTCTTTTCAAGCCATCCTTAGAACTTATTGTTTGACTACGAATTTTACGATCGAGATAGCTCCACAAATTTTCGACTGGGTTTATTTCTGGACTCTGGGCTAGTGTATCCATAACATGTGGACAATTATAAAGTAGCCATATACCTTATAGCCCAGATGCAGAAAATTATCCCCAAACCATTACTGACCCACCACCGTGCTTAACTATTGGTTTCATGTTTTAGACAAGCAACTCCTCATTGGATTTTCTCCATACAAAAGGTCTTCCATCTGAACCAAACAAGTTGAATTTACTTTCATCTGTTAATAATACTTGCTTCCAAAATGAAAAATCCTTTGTTTCATGTCCTTGGCAAATCGTAACCTTCTCTTTGATTTCTCTTATTAAGCAGAAGTTTAACTCTTGTCCTTCTACTATTGAAATTAGCCCTTTTTAATATGTTTCTTATGGTCTGTGGGCAACATGTTTTTCCTAAGTCTTTCTACACAACTTCTACGAGTTTCGGAGCACTTAAAATGGGTTCCTTTTTATTTGACGTAAAATATATTGCTCGTCTTTAGCAGAGAAAATTTTTTTATATGCACTTTTCTTCTTGTTCGCAATCCTCTCTTCCATTTTACACCTTTTTATAATATATTGCACTGTTGATAGGCTTCTATCAACTATCTCAGATATTTATCGCAGCGATTTATTATTATTATTATGTTGAATTATTAATTTTCTTACTGCGACAGAAGTTTGTCCTCTCTGTCTACCCATTTTGTTCTCTTTTGTAACTCTTTCAAACTAAAAATCAAATAAATGACAATAAAAAAGGTAATAATGGGAAAACTCCCTAATTTTTTTAATTATTTTTACGAAATATCCCGAAGTTAGATGCAAATAAAAAGGGTTAAACACCATTTTTTTATTACTTTTTTTTTTTCTGATATTAAACAATAATTAATAATAAAATAATGATAATTTAAGTTCTGTCAAGTAATATTATTGCTGATTTAATTATTATTTTTTAATTATAAAACCATTATTCAGGTATTTGGTTCTTATTTGTTTGCATCACTAAACGTAAATTGACGTATAATATGACATGATGTTGCCAACATAAAACTACAATACTATTAAAATCGTTTAATAGTTAATTTTGCGTTATTAAACGTTTGTGAATAAAAGTTGTTATTAATGGTTAATAAAACAAAAAGTATTTAATAACTAAAGTATACATTAAGCTTACAATAAGAAATTTTTGTGAATAAGACTGATAGATTTTAACTATTTACTAGTTTTTATCAAAGAGGAATTAATATTTTTAAATAAACATACAATAAAATTTCTTAATTGAATTAATTCTATCCTTATAGCTCAACGCGCAACTAGACAACAATTTATTAATTTTCCATTTGTTTTTATAAAATAAAATTATCATTTATATTATAAATATTGCTAATAATACCTTTAAAATCATATAAATTAATTACTAAAGCTAAACAATAATAATTACAATTCGGGTTATTACTACGAAGTTGAAATACTGCTTATTAGTTCTCGCCTTTATCAAAAGCAGCACACAAATATCAAAAATATCTGTTTCATAAACAGATATATCCAAATACTCATGGTACAACAGATATTTGAGAGTAAAAAACTGATAATTTGCTTACTCTATGCAATACCATAAACAACTGTATGTGTTTATACCCATAGTGTGAGTACGCACAAGCGAAAGCATACAATATCAACTACCCTCATGCGTTCTTTTGTATCTGTTTTACTTGTTATGTATATGATATATCTGTTTTTGCCATACTGTTGGATATACTAGTGCACGTCTTTAATTCAAACTAAACTTATTAATTTTAAATAAAGTTACGTTTAAATGAACAAAACCGTATTTTGGTCTTTAGCACATTTTTTATATATTTCTTTACTTTTTTCCTGTTTAATTAGATAGCCGCTTAAATTACCATTACCCAGAAAATACTCTATATTTGCCATATTAAACATAAAAACTACGGATGCCCGTAACTCCGGAACTAAGGGTTGGCTCCAAATTTTTCACTTAACATTTTTTGCTTTAGAAAGCAAAGCCGCTGTTGGTTATACCATAGAGGAGAAAATCGTTGCGCCCGGCCGAAGGCCGGCTACGCAGGAAACCTTTAGAAATCGAAGCCGCTGTTAATTATACATAGATGAGAAAATTCTTTTGTTTTTGAGTAAAATTTTGTTTATATGGAAAAAAACGTTTTTTGGAGCCTTACCTGATTTTATTTATTTATTTTTTTTTTTTTATTTAATTGAATAGGCCCTTAAATTCCCTTTCCAATGATATCCATATTGTCCCATTCTACCATCGAATACTAGATATATTATTAGATACAAAAACTTCGGAGGTCCGCAAAGTTGCCGCCAATTTTTCACTTTACATTTTTTCTTAAAATTGTATTTTAACTCCGTAGGCAACTTTTTTTTATTTTTAAGCGGTGCCCGTGAACTATATTTGTTCCAAAACTAATTTTATTGGCTTAAGTCCAGTTTACGGGCACCGCTCCAAAAATTTAATTCTAAGCAAAAAATCTAAATGAAAAATTTGGCGCCAACCCTTAGTTCCGGAGTTACGGGCCTCCGAAGTTTTTATGTTTAAGATGGCATATATCGAGTATTTGATGGCAGAATAGGACAATATGGGTATCATTGGAAAGGTTATTTAAGCGGTTGTCTAATTAAACAAGAAAAATAAAAAATCTGCTAAAGACAAAGAAAAAAACTAATTTTTTTCCATTTAAACTTAACTTTACTTAAAATTATTCAGTTTAGTTTGAATAGTTTACAATAAAAGTTATAGCTTAAGTCCAGTTTACGGGCACCGCTCCAAAAGAAAAAAAAAGTTGCTTACGGGGTGTAAAAGTTTAGTTTGAATACTTTACAATAAAAATTATGGCTACGCAGGAAATATTTAGAAAGTGAAGCCGGTGTTGGACATACCATAAGGGAGAAAATGTTTGCGCCCGGCCGAAGGCCGGCTACGCAGGAAATCTTTAGAAAGAGAAGCCGGTGTTGGTCATACCATAGAAGAGAAAATCTTTAAAAAGCGAAGCCGGTGTTGGACATACCATAGAGAAGAATCTTTTTGCGCCCGGCCTAAGGCCGGCTACGCAAGAAATCTTTAGAAAGCGAAGCCGGTGTTGGACATACCATAGAGGAGAAAATCTTTGCACCCGGCTGAAGGCCGGCTACGCAGGAAATCTTTAAAAAGGGAAGCTGGTGTTGGACATACCGTAGAGAAGAAAATCCTTGCGCCCGGTCGAAGGCCGGCTACGCAGGAAATCTTTAGAGAGCGAAGCCGGTGTTGGACATATTATAGAGGAGAAAATCTTTGCGCCCGGCCGAAGGCCGGCTACGCAGGAAATCTTTAGAAGCGAGCCGGTGTTGGTCATACCATAGAGGAGAAAGTTCATGCTTCCGGCCGAAGGCCGTCCTCGCAAGAAATCTATAGAAAGCGAAGCCGGGGTTGGTCATACCATACAGGAGAAAATCTTTGCGCCCGGCCGAAGGCCGGCTACGCGGTAATCTTTAGAAAACGAAGCCGGTGTTGGTCATACCATAAAGGAGAAAATTCATGCTCCCGGCCAAAGGAAGGCTACGCAGGAAATCTTTAGAAGACGAAGCCGGTGTTGGTCATACCATAGAGGAGAAAATTCATGCTCCCGGCCGAAGGCCGTCTACGCAGGAAATCTTAAGAAAGCGATGCCGGTGTTGGACATACCATAGAGGAGAAAATCTTTGCGCCCGGCAGATTTTCAAGTGGTTTTTATATGCTATTTGGTTATTTTTAATTAATTTAACTATTTATTTATTAGTTTATATTAATAAAAAATTCTAATTTATTAATTTATAATAAACTAAAAGCTTTCTTAGGCTAATAAAACTATAGTGCAAAGTGAAATTCCTAAAAAATTAAATTTAAAAGATTTTTTAGTTATATGCTAAAAAGAGAGTGTGATTAGCCGATTTTTTTCGTTTTTTTCTCTTTTTCTTGATTTATTAGATAACCGCTTAAATTACCTTTCCAATGATACCCATATTGTCCCATTCTGCCATCAAATACTCGATATATGCCATCTTAAACATAAAAACTTCGGAGGCCCGTAACTCCGAAACTAAGAGTTGGCACCAAATTTTTAATTTTACATTTTTTTGTTAGAATTAATTTTATAAAAAAAATATATATATGGAGCGATAGAGAATCACAAAATAAGAGAAACACATCGCCTCGACAATCTTGATTTCAACTCTAACATGGAAGAACAGACGGCCATGGTTTAAACGACTTCACTATGCACAAGTCAGAATATATATACTTATACCAACTTAGATAGGTATACCCTTTTTGCACTTTTTGTGGTAAAGGGTATAAAAAGGATAATTTTATTATATTTTTGCACATTCACTCGCACACATAATTTACCTGTGCTAGGTGATCTAATCCTCCAAAGTGAAAATGTAATATTTTGTATTGCGATTCCCGAGATGCTATTACCAATTGACCTGATGTGCAGCTGTTGTCATTAAAGAAGAGACGTAAAGAACGCATCTTACTCAAGTCAACTGAAAATCGATGGCATTCTATACTCGCTTTTTGAAGCACAATTGGAGTCGCATTGGCACTATCTGGGAATGAAAGATTATGTTTGAATGCCAACAACTCCGGCGTCATCCAATTTATACTGTTTTCGTCTAAGACAGATGCACCGGAATTTACCTGAAATTGTTCCGGTTTTTCAATAACTACACAATTGTACGTTTGTAATATATTATCATTTTCTATTTGCGGATTTGATATTGTTATGTTAATGGATGTGATTGGATTCTTTTTCATTAATGCTTCCAAGCCTTCTAGAGATGCCTTAGATCCACTTAGCAAAGGTTGTAACTCATTTCTAAGTTCTTGCATATCTGTTTTAGCTGCTAAGTCGTCTTCCTTTCCAATACCATTTACTGCCATTGCAATATTCTGCGAATGCTTCATTTTGTTAAAAGTTTCACTTCCGGGGAGGCTACACCTCCTTGCTACAACTTTATCAGCTTTCCCATAGCACGTAGGCAATGTTCGCCCTTGTGTATAGACCACTGTAGAATTTTCATTGGTTGGTGGGCATTTGCACAAAGAAGAATTTGGAATCCAAGAAAGAAGCAATGTTGGCCGTTCAGCACTATTATATTGGTCAACAAATGTTTTCGTTGTTACAGTTAAATATCCTGGACAGTGTAGCATGTCACATTCTCGTCGTACTACAATTGGTGGATGTATGCAGACATTATTTTTACAGAACAAAATTTCATTGTCCTCGTACACAATATCGATCTTCTGGCTAATTTTTTCTTCCCCAAGTATTAAGCTTGATGCCTTCTTGAGAATATTTGCGATAGGCATGTTTGTACATAAGTAAAATTTAGTAGCACAAGTCCGTATATCTTATTAAAATTTGTTTTGTTTTACTATTTTTAATAATGTCACCTCCATTAATATACGAAAGATATATACTTATTCACCAAAACACAACACGAAAAATCGATAGCAATTTTCACAAACGTACAGAAGCAGAATATAAAATTAAAAAAACTCCCTCCGCAAGACGAAATCATAAATAATTCGCCTTTCTCCATACATAAACAAGGCAAATTGAATTGACTTGAATCAAGGCGAATTAAATACCAGGTGATAGCGGTGGCGAATTCAATTCTTTTCCCTGGTATTCTAACTGTCAAACTCCATATATAAAAAATCTGTATAGGAGTTAGATAAATTTTTTATATATGAAGTTTGCCAGTTAGAATACGAGGGAAAAGAATTGAATTCGCCACCGCTATCACCTTGTATTTAATTCGCCTTGACTTGAATACGAACTCGCAAGGCAAATTTATAACCATGGCGAAATAATACAGTTGGTCTTGATAGCGAATTCATTGATTTCGCCGTAAACTCTAAATGTCAAACTCCATATATAAAAAATATGTGTAACTGTTATACATATTTTTTATATATAACTGTTATACATATTTTTTATATATGGAGTTTGACATTTAGAGTTTACGGCAAAATTAATGAATTCGCTATCGAGACCACCTGTATTATTTCGCCATGTTTATAACCATGGCCATGGCGAAATAATACCAGGTGGCCTTAATGGCGAATTCAACCATTTTCGCCGCATATGCTAAATGTCAAGCACCATATTATTTTTAATATATGGAGTTTGACCTTTAGCGCTTACGGCGAAATTAATGAATTCGTCATCGAGACCACCTGTATTATTTCGCCATGTTTATAAGCTTTCCCAAGGCGACTTTATAACAGGTATATAGCGGCGAAAATAAATACAACCACTGCGATAGAAATATGTACATTTGGTTTTTGTACAAATAGTTTTCGGCTGTCAAAAGCAAAGGAGTTTATAACTTTTGACACTCGAAGAAGGAAAATTACAATTGTAACCTGGGCTGTTAAGGCCACCAGTTTCAATTCGCCTTGACCTTACCGAATTCGTAACAGGTGCCAATGAATACAACACTGCGAAGGAATTATGCTATAAACATAATCAAGTCGAATAAATTACAGGTGGCAGCGTTAGAGAATTTATAATTTTTTGCTGTTAGAAACGAATGTCAAACTTCATATATAAAAAATAGTACACAGATTTTTTATATAAGGAGTTTGACAGTAGTGTTCACGGCAAAAATTAATGAATTCGCCTACGCTGCCACGCGGAATGCTGTCAAACTACATACATAAAAAATGTGTATGAAAAAGTCATGAAAAAATGTTGAAGAAGTAGTACTCTGTTTTTACTGTGGAAAAACATATGAAATGTTTCTGGCAACATTTTATCAAAGCTGTGAAATAAAGCAAATAGGCATTATTTCATGTGGAACTTTTTAAACAACAGCTGATCGTATGTATTTTACATACATTTTTAAAACAATGATACCACACTTTAAATATCAAATATTCCACATGAAATATTCAATGTTTCTCAACAATTTTCACAAATTTGAACAGAGTACCAGGCATGGCGAAATAATACAGGTGAATGCACGGGCGAAAAAGCCCATCAGCTGTATACATTACAGTTGTCAAAAAATTTGTCAAAAATAAATAATTTGTTAAATTTTTTTTTGTTTAATTTTTTTTTGATTGCTAATAGAAAACAAACAATTAAAATTCCTAGAGAAAACTACCACAAGATGGAACCGTATTTGCAGTTCCTGATGTGTATAATCAAAATATGCGTAAAAAGATAGTGAAATTATTATTAACACATTTATAATTCCTTCGTTTTTTTGTGGAAGATTATGTTAGTCTTCAAATGGTCAACGTGCAAGAATGGAACGATGGATGTGATTTGGGCAAACTAGTGGTACAAAAGAATTTTGGTCACTTTTCCTGTATTTTTATTTTTATGTAGCTTAATTTTTATAATTTTCTTATTCTGAAAATTACAACCACTTTTTTTCATCAAATATATTTTTTTATTTTGTTTGTTTTTTTACAATATTTTTTTGACAACATTGTAGTGTATCTATCAATAATACAATACATCAACATGCAAAATTGTTTAAACATTTCACTCTTTCAAATAAATCGTTAGATTAAGTCAGGTCAGTATCTAAAGAATTGTGAGACGTTTTGGTTATTCATTTAATTTTAAAATTATTTTTGATGTAACCTAATATTTAAAATAAACAAACTTACTATTCTATTTTTTTTTTGTATAAGCTCTAGCCTATGTGAATTAAATTTTGGTAACGCAGCATTTATATTTTGTTATTACCGAAAGCGTGTGAACTAATTCAACCAGATATTTTTTTTGTATTCATATTTCTACTGATAAGCTTAATTAAGCTAAGCTAGGGAAGTTTCGCAAAAACACAAAAAGCGAACTTCTCATAAGTAGTTGATAAGAAAAAGAAATCGAAAATAAAGATTCATTCTAATTTTGACAATTTACAAACACACATCAGTCCATTTATTCTACATGGCGATCCTGCCATAATTCAGAAAGTGCCTATAGCATATCTGAAAGTGCCTACAGCATATCAGAAAATGCCTATAGCATATCTGAAAGTGCCTATAGCATATCAGAAAGTGCCTGTAGCATATCTAAAAAAGGATCAAAAGAAAAAGTCCAAAAAGTGCATTGGCACGTTTGGCAAAAAAATAATAAAAATATTTTTTTTATCCTCCTCAAATCCTAAGGACACATTTCATCCTCCAACATATGACTGAACTACTGTCAGATATCCTCGAAGAATTAAAAGCCGCAGAGGACAGATGGCAAAAAATTCTCAATGAGGGAACGGGAGAAGCAAAACCTGACATCCTCAATATTGGACCAAAACCATTATTCCTAAAAAAAAAAAAAAAACACAACGTATAGAAGAGCCAAAAGTACCATTCGTAAACACCAAAATAGCTACAAAAAGCAACAGACGAGATTTCGTGTCACGACAGAAGATCCAGCTAAAGATCCTGAAGGACGAGATTATAAACTCTTCCAGCGCACAACACAAAAACTATTTACAAGAAAAAGTATTAGAAATAAAAAAATCTATAAAAGTCTTTAAAAAAAAAAAAACAAAAAAAAAACAAAAAAAAAATTTTAAAAAAAAATAAAAGAAAATAACATCTTATAAAAAACAAACTTCCGCTATGGGTGGAACAAAATCAAAAATAGAAAATCCTAATGCTAACGTTGTAAATAATGTTAGAATAATTGATCACACAGAACACTTAAATACACTATACATATTATTACTAATACTTGTTATTTTAGATGCAATAAATTTACTAATTAAACTGTATCAGCTACATAAAAAATCATTGAAAAAGAAATATGTTAGTCGTAGCGACAATTTAGACAAAATATAAAACTTAAATATGAAATTAAAAATAAAAACATTGCTTTATGGACTGGCAAAACATATTAATAAAAATTAGAATAATAAAAGAAAGATTTGATAAATCCTACAAATGCCTCAGCGTCAACAGACCTACGAAAGAAGACACAATTGAAAAACATATCAAAAATTTATTTTTTTGTTTGGAAGAAATCAGAGTTATACTTAACGTACATTACCATCGACTGACTAACGCACATAAAATAGCAGCTGAAGCATTCTTCACTGACCTTAGGGAAAAGTTGTTACAAATAACTGCAAAAAAAGGCTTAGATCTAAAATTACCTACATCTTTACATGAAAAAATAGTTTACACGACAAAAGGGATAGAAAATATTCAATTAACCAAGATGAATACGACAGATTTGGCTTTGATATCAAAACTTATTCCAATTTTTGGAGGAAGAAGAGAAGAATTAAGTAATTTTATTTCTAATTTGGAATTTATAGAAAATACACTTGAAGACACCAAAAAACCAAGTTTTTTCCAATTCGTTTTAAAAACAAGATTGGAACAAAGGGTACAAAATCGAATTAAACAAAATTCCGTGCCTACAAGTTTACAAGAGTTAACCAATGAATTAATAAAGTGTTACAAATCTAAAGAAACACCAAATAACATACTTAACAATTTAAACAAAATAAAACAACAAGGTGACGTTCGAAAGTTTGCAGAAAAAATCGACAGTTTAATAACTGAACTGAACGAGCTACAAATCTCAAATATTGGTGAAGCAAATAGGAATGCAATAATACAATCAAACAATATAATTGCATTCAATGCATTTAAAAATGGACTAACTGATAGGGACATAGCAAAAACAATAGAAGCTAGCAGAGTCAAAACTTTCTCTGAAGCATTGGAAATTGCAGAAGAAGCCATTTCCTCTAATACACAGCACAACATCATGTACCAAAATGTTAGACAGAAACAAAATAATAGAAACATTTATTCTAGAAATAATAATTCATGGAATAATAACAATAACAATAATACAAGGAACAATAATAACTCCCACTATCTTAATAGGAATCAGTACAGAAACAATACTAACAGACACAACAATAATAGAAATAACTATAGAAATAATACGCATAGACAGAATATCACAAACCTCGACAGACGAAGATCAAACTACAATAATGTAAACAGAAACAGAAATACTAATAACACATTTAGGAACATTAATCAAATAAATAACCAGGAAAACTACCAAGTTCCGGAGAACATTCACGGAATTTCTCCGGAAGAAACAAATTAAGAAAAATATGTAACATAACCACAACTTTTCAAAACTATATAAAATTAAAAGTACTAAATACGGACAGAGAAATAACATTTTTAATAGACACAGGAGCTGATGTTTCCTTATGTAAAGAAAATCTTCTAAATCAATATGGCGAAAACCCTGATGACTATTGTCATTTGACTGGAATTTCTAAAGACCAAATTAATACATTGGGATCTGTTTTAATCAGAATAAATGTGGAAAATAAATTAATTGTTCAAAAGATTCAACTTGTAAATAATGATTTTCCAATAAAGACTGACGGAATACTAGGAATTGATTTCTTTAACAATTATCGATGTAACATAGATTATGATAGATATATCTTAACAATGCGTATAGAGAACGAAACCATTGAAATTCCAATTGAAAACAATTCAATTTGTATAAATCGGGTGAGAATACCAGCAAGAACAGAGATAATAACACCATTTAACTTAAATATAAAAGAAAACAGTTTAATACAGAGTAGAGAAATATCGGAAGGCGTCTATTTGGCAAATGTTATTGTACCTGCGAAAGGACACAAACACATAAAGTTGCTAAATGCAACGGAACAGGATATAGTTTTAGAGAATTTAAAAATTCAAGTAGTACCATTACACAAGTATGAGATTCTACAATTCGTTTTAATAAAATTTTAAAAAGTCTCTCATTAGACAAAAGTAACAACAATGATGATAAAGATAAACTCTTTTCTATTATTGACAGATTTCAGGATGTATTCCATCTAGAGGATGAAGAATTAACTACAAATAATTTTTACACACAAAATATAGAGTTGCATGATTATAATCCAGTTTATATAAAAAATTACCGATTACCACAGGCCCATACAAATGAAATAAATTCAAAAATAGAAAAAATGCTTAAAGATAATATAATAGAACCATCGATTAGCCGTTACAATTCGCCACTCCTTCTAGTTCCTAAAAAGGGACAAACTGATTTAGCAAAATGGAGACTGGTGGTGGATTTTAGATCACTTAATAATAAAATTGTAAACGATAAATTCCCATTAACAAGGCTAGATGACATTCTTGATAGAATAGGTCGCGCTAAATACTTTTCAACACTGGATATGACAAGTTCTTTTCACCAAATTGAACTTGATCATAAATCTCGACCATATACAGCATTTTCAACTCCAACTGGCCACTATCAATTCACACGATTACCATTTGGTTTAAAAATATCTTCTAACAGTTTCCAACGCATGTTAACCATAGCACTCTCAGGTTTGGAGTCAGAAGCATTTATATATGTGGATGACATAATCATTTTTGGATGTAGCATACAACACCATAACAATAATTTGATAAAGGTCTTAGAAAGACTAAAAAAATGCAATCTCAAACTAAACCCAAAGAAATGTTGTTTTCTGCAACATGAAGTCATATACCTTGGACATTTAATAACTTCGGAAGGTATCAAACCAGATCCTCAAAAATTTGAAGCTATAAAAAATTATCCAATTCCAACAAATGCAGATGACGTAAGGCGCTTTATAGCATTTTGTAATTATTATAGACGATTTATTAAAGATTTCGCTAAAATAGCAGAATGCTTGAACAAGTTATTGAGGAAGAATGTAAAGTTTGAATGGACAGGAATCTGTCAAGAATCTTTTGAAGAGCTTAAATCAAAATTAATGAACCCTCCCATACTTCAGTATCCAAATTTTAATGAAAATTTTGTACTAACCACAGATGCATCTAATTTTGCTCTTGGCGCTGTATTATCACAAGGTATAATAGGAAAGGATTTACCGATATCATATGCGAGTAGAACTCTAAATAAACATGAAAAGAATAGATCAGTAATAGAAAAGGAATTGTTAGGAATACATTGGGCTATAAATTTTTTTAGACCTTATCTATATGGTAGAAAATTTACTGTAATTACGGATCATAGACCATTGATAGCACTTTTCTCACACAAAAATCCCTCATTTAAATTGACACGAATAAGACTTGAACTATCAGACTATGATTTTGACATTATTTACAAAAAAGGAAAAGATAACACTAATGCCGACGCATTATCACGAATCAAATTAGACTCGTCAATGCTAAAAGAACTAATACCGACTGAAAATGATACAAGTATAAAGAAAACATTAGCAATTACAAGAAGCAAAACTAAAAATGATATAAAAAAGAACAAAATAAAGGCCTCAGAATGCAAAACCTCAAAAGAGTCTGATCAACTCACAATTTGGGATTGCACTTCTTTAAACGATATTAAGCATGCAAGAAAAATTAAATTTATATTAAATAAAAAGTCGACAAAAAGAATAAATATAGAGGAAAATGACTCAATGAATCAAATATGTATTATGTGTAGCGATAATCCTACTTACTTAGGTAACTTACTGGAGAAACTCACATATATAATAAAATGCCATTCTAAATGTAAAAAATTTGCTCTCTGCAGAGACGATGACATATTTGAAATTATAACTCCGGAGAAATTTAAAAATATATTAAATAGAAAGTATGATAATGTAGAAATATTACTTTATACCAGGCCAAAAGAAATAAAAGATAATATAAAACAAAATGAATTAATTGACTTATACCACAAAAGTCCAAGTGGAGGTCATTTCGGTATTAGAAAAACTTTGCTGAGATTAAAAAAGAAATATATATGGAAAAACATGACAAGAAAAGTAAAAGACTATATAAATACATGTGATCTCTGCCAAAGGAATAAACAAGTAAAACATACCAAAGAACCCTTAAACGTTACAGATACGCCTACAAACGCATTTGAAACAATTGTAATTGATACAGTAGGACCACTACGTCCATCAGAAAAATTCAGATATATACTTACCATGCAATGCGAACTAACAAAATACATTATCGCTTGCCCATTACAAACAAAAGAAGCCAAGCAAGTAGCAAAAGGATTAGTTGAAAATCTTATATTGAAACATGGTATATTTAAAACATTAAAATCCGACAGAGGTACTGAATTTACAAATGAATTGATTAAAGAGATATGTAAACTACTTGGCATAGAACAAAGTTTTTCAACACCTTACCATCACGAGACGGTTGGTACTATAGAAAGAAATCATCGAGTGTTGAATGAATATTTTTTATCATTTGTGCAAGACGAAGATTGGGATGAATGGATTCCATATTATTGTTTTGCATACAATACCACACCTCACGTTGATACAGAATACTCACCTTTTGAACTAGTTTTTGGTAAACTACCCAACTTACCAGGTGAACAGATTACAAACAATGACAAAATTTATAACCTTGACAATTACGCAAATGAACTAAAAATAAGACTAAAAAATTCATTAGAAAATGCAAGAAAATTAATAGAAGCAACAAAATTAAAAAGAAGTCTAGATTCGGAGAAAAATAAAAATAGCATAGACATAAGTATAGGAGACTTAGTTTTAATAAAAATAGAAAATAGGAAGAAAAATGAAAAACCATATCATGGCCCATATGAAATAATAAATATAGATAATGTAAACGTAGAATTAAATATAAATGGTAAAACTAAAATTATACATAAAAATCTACTTAAGAAATATACTAAGAAATAAATATAGTACATACCAATAAAAAAAAAAAAAAAAAAAAAAAAATTTATTGTAACATAACATAAAACTAAAAACAACTTAATTTCAAATTTTTTTTTTTAACAAAAAATTATGAAATTTTTCTAAAAGATTGGGGGTGTAGTGTATCTATCAATAATACAATACATCAACATGCAAAATTGTTTAAACATTTCACTCTTTCAAATAAATCGTTAGATTAAGTCAGGTCAGTTTCTAAAGAATTGTGAGACGTTTTGGTTATTCATTTAATTTTAAAATTATTTTTGATGTAACCTAATATTTAAAATAAACAAACTTACTATTCTATTTTTTTTTGTATAAGCTCTAGCCTATGTGAATTATATTTGGTAACGCAGCATTTATATTTTGTTATTACCGAAAGCGTGTGAACTAATTCAACCAGATATTTTTTTTGTATTCATATTTCTACTGATAAGCTTAATTAAGCTAAGCTAGGGAAGTTTCGCAAAAACACAAAAAGCGAACTTCTCATAAGTAGTTGATAAGAAAAAGAAATCGAAAATAAAGATTCATTCTAATTTTGACAATTTACAAACACACATCAGTCCATTTATTCTACAACATACATAATTTTGTAGCAACAAATTGCCTGTTGTTTTTTGTGTTGTTGGATTGTTGTAGCCGTGCGGTCACCTGTATTAATTCGCCTTGGTACCAGGCTTATGAGAATAATTACTTTAGCAGCTACACGACTACCGACTACACGGCTACTTTTGTAGCCCGTAGCCAACTTAGGCTAATTTCTATTTTTCTTGGGTACAAAAAACAGATTAGTGCTGCCAATACAATAAATGCATGAAATGGTGGTTTTAAAAACGCAATACATTAATTATCGCTATTAAAAACGCGAAAAACTTTTATAGTGGCACCATTGAAAAATAATAATCATCTGTTCATTTGTTTTCCTTTTTTTATTTACTATTTATTTGGCGCATTTTTCATTTACTTTTTGTTTCGTAAAATTTTTCCATTCAGTTCTTTTTTCATCAATTTCTAATTTGTTTCATTTATATTTATTTTTTGGGTTTTTTTATTGAAATGGTAAGTATATAATAGTCATTTTTACTGTTTATATATATTTATTATATTGTTTAATGTAAATGTTTAGTGCAATTTACATGCAAATATGGACGTGGACACTTCATACACTGAATGAAGTCTTTGTTTCCACTATTTTAGCAATTGTACTTATAAAGTTAATTAAATTTTCTTGAGACATTTAAAATTTTTTTTACACAAATTCACTTAAAAAATCAAGTTTGTTTTGTTTTAATTAATTTTAATACATATGTCAAAACAGATGTTTATTTTTTGCAGTTAGCTGTTGATAGTCGTTAAAAGAATTAAGTAGCTGGCGACTTGGCTATTTTTGTAGCCAGCTAATTTTGTAGTCGGTAGTCGATGGTCGGTAGCCTTTGATTGTGTTTATATCATTATGTACATTTTGTTCATAGATGAGAATGTGATCTGTGATTTTGTTGGCTTAAACCCAGTTTACGGGCACCGTTCAAAAAATTTTTGTCTAAAGGGTGCAAAATGCAATTTTAAATGTTAAAGGATAAATTACCCTAAGTTTAAGAGTTACGGACCTCCGAAGTTTTTATATATAACTCTACGTCTCCACGAGTGATCAACTTGGTATAAACACCACATTGCACTTGAGGCCGAAAAAAGCGCTCTAATTTTCTGTTTAATAATCTACTTTTCACATGAAAAAATAAGGGCACAATAAATAGGCGAAATTTTCCTAATAATTAAAAAACAGTTAAATCTGGTTGCTGCGCCACTTCTTCTGTCATCGGCTAACCGTACTTCTCCACGACTCATCAACTTGGTATGAACATCATGTCGTACATGAATTCAGCTAACAGTGCAGTCACACGGTCAAGTTTTTGTTCAATTCTCTTTCAAGAAATTTACACATACTGCTTGTCAGAATTCACAAAAATTGAAAGCTGTGACGAAGGCTGCACGCAATTTCAAAACAAGTTTTTAAGCAAGATATCGTCAAGAAAACAAATAAAATTTATTTGGAGGAAAAAACTTCAATCAGCTGTTTTCTTAAATGTAATTTGAAAGCAAATTCTCAGCAAGTTTTAAAGTGAGAGTGTATTGGTAAAAAAATGAAAGAAATTTTAAAAACTAAATGAAAAATTGATCGTCTTACACCCTAGTAGTGTAAAGACCCAATCAAGGCACATTAATATACTAGGTAGTGGCAGTAGAGCAGCTGACTTTCTTGTTTAGATTTCAGATGTCAAATTTTATTTACACTTATTATTTTTTTTGCCTACAAAAATTTTTTCTTAAGGCAGAGTTAGTCTTTACTTTCTGTTCCGTGACGAATTAGCTGATCAGTTTCTGGTAAATAGAAAATCTGTTTGTTTTAATATTTGCTGTTGTGTAATATTTGCTGTTGTTTGTTTGTTTGTTTTAATATTTGCTGTTGTTTTGCTTTGATTGCAAAAAAATATAAAGCAAAATCTTACCTACGTATTAGAAAAAATAATTTAGAGATAAAAATAAACACTTAAAAAATAAAATTGAAATTAAACAATAGCTTAAATCTATGTTTGAGTGTTGTAACTCTTTAAAATTAAATTTGGTTAAAAGTAAATCGTTGCAAATTGTTGCACAATTTGACTTTGAACACCACTTTGTTAAAATTAGCGAAAGCCCACTAATTTTTTTTTTATCTGTTACACTTTTTTAGCTTTCTCAGAAATTCGTAATGTGGGTTTTTTCATCTTGTTAAACATTTATACGAACCCTTTGCTAAGAAAACCCATTAAATAGCTAAATAAGAGTTATTGATTTCCTTTTAGGTTTTTTTCGATGTAAATGTTTTCAGAAATATGTTTGGCAATTTAGTGAGAAGCAAACGCTAGATTACCTAAAATTACAAGTTTTCAGAACGAATTATGAACATGAAATTTCAGTTATATTCATTTTAATTATATGCACACCGTTTTAATAATATAGTATATTCCTCTTCTTATTTTTTTTTCATTTTAATCATAAATTTAAATTCTATTAATTTTTTGTGCATTCAGTATTTTCTAATTCATAGTAAATTAAAAATCATAAGTATATAAATAATTCGCTTACACCTCTGATATGTATTTATAAGTGTATGTATTGAAGCAAAGATATAACGATAATTTTCTCAAGAAAGGATAATATTTCGTATTAAGATTGCTATAAAAGCACATTTGGGTAAATTAAAAAAAAAATGCCTTACAAAATTGTTTTTGTAACGAATAAATTCAAAAGAACCACTGTTGATGTAAAACAGAGCAAGAGGCACTCTTTTTGCTCAATGCGAAGAGCAATGCACCTGACAATCAAATTTTTTGCTCTTGCGCAAAGAGCAGCGCTAAAAAATAAAAAATGCGCTTTGCGCATTTAATTGCTCCTTTTATTTTGCTCCGCTTTTTGCGCATACGCTTAAAATAAAGGAGCAATAAAAGAGTGTGCAATGCGCTAACTGTATTGAAAACAAAATGCATAACATAGCATTTAACAATAGGCGAAAAAAAGCTGACAATATATTAAAGTACATATTTAAATGGTCCAGATCAAACTACAGGAAACCATGGAGAAAAATACTTTTTAAGTTTCATAGACGACTATAGTAAATTAGTTAAAGTTTATTGCATCAAAACAAAAGATGAAGTGTATGATTATTTAGTGGAATATATAAATGAAGTACAAAATTTGACAGGAAAGAGTATAAAGCAGTTGCCAAGGCAGATTAATATACTAGGTAGTGGCAGTAGATCAGTTGACTTTCTTGTTTAGATTTCAGATGTCAAATTTTATTTACACTTATTATTTTTTTTGCCTACAAAAATTTTTTCTTAAGGCAGAATTAGTCTTTACTTTCTGTTCCGTGACGAATTTGCTGATCAGTTTCTGGTAAATAGAAAATCTGTATTTGTGCTTTGTTATTACATTGACGTTCTGTTCTGTTCCGTTCGAATCAGTAGAAAATAGAATTCAACGTTAAGTTATTTGAAAGTTGTTCGACAGTGTGTGTGCAAAATGTAAACAAATCTACTTTTGTTATTGTAACTGTATTTTTTTTTTTTGTTGTGTTGTGTATTGTGTTTTCTTTGTTTATTATAAAAAGCTGCTTCGTTGTTACAGAAAAACTAATAACAAAAATTTAAAAAGCAGAACGGCACGGAACAGAACAGCAACAGAAAGTAAAGACCAAGGCGAATTAATACAGGTGACCGCATGGCTACAACAATCCAACAAAACAAAAAACAACAGGCAATTTGTTGCTACAAAATTATGTATGTTGTTAAAAAAATATTGTAAAACAACAAACAAAATCAATAAATATATTTGATGAAAAAAAGTGGTTGTAATTATCAGAATAAGAAAATTATAAAAATTAAGTTACATAAAAATACAGGAAAAGTGACCAAAATTCTTTTGTACCACTAGTTTGCCCAAATCACATGCATCGTTCCATTCTTGCACGTTGACCATTTGAAGACTAACAAAATCTTCCACAAAAAAAAACGAAGAAATTATAAATGTGTTAACAATAATTTGACTATCTTTTTACGCATATATTGATTATACACATCAGGAACTGCAAATACGGTTCCATGTTGTGGTAGTTTTCTCTAGGAATTTCAATTGTTTTTTTCTATTAGCAATCAAAAAAAATTTAACAAATTATTTATTATTGACAAATTTTTTTGACAACTGTAATGTATAATTGATGGGTTGTTTCGCCCGTGCGTTCACCTGTATTATTTCGCCATGGTAAAGGTAATGAGGCCTTTACAGTGGTGTTGCGGAAGTATATTTAAAATTTTCATAAGACAAAAAAGTTTTAAACACTTTTTGAAACTGGGTTTTTTTTAATTATTGGCCTCCTTATGATTTTTTTAGCTTATTTTATATGTAAAACACAAAAAGTTTGGTTCAAAATGTGTTCATACACATTTTTGGTTTTTACATATAAAAAATAAGCAAACTAAATCACGACGAGGCGAGGTTATAAAGCTACTCTAGCTTATACGTACGCTCGATATACATGCAAGTAGCATCAAAAGTAAGCTTTTAGCATCTAGATTATTAACATTGTTATTATTTTTTGTCGCGCTACATTTTCAAAAACGAAAAAATCATGTTAAGATGGTTTTTTGAGAAATTAAATATGAACTTAAAAATCATAACGCATACGTTTTCTATATATATAAAAATGAATGTCTGTCTGTCTGTTTATTTGTGCTTTATAGGAGGCCAAACCCTTGGACCGATCTTCCTGAAATTTTCACAGCATGTTACTGTGACTCTGGAAGGAATAATAGGCTATATGAAGTTTTAATTGGACAAAGGGGCGTGGTACCGCCCATATAACCCAAAAATTTAAATAGCCATATTTTGGCCATTTTTTGACCTACGTCGACGATATTTGGTACATATGGTATTGGCATAATAAGGAATACGTACCAGGAGAAAAGTGGGTGGGACCACGCCCCTTTTTAAAAAAATTAAAAATCCGAATATAGTCTTAACTACTGGACCAATCGTCATTAAATTTTCGCATTAGGATATTCTTGACTATATAAAGTTGGGAGTGTCCAAAGGGGCGTGGCACCGCCCATATAACCCAAAAATTTAAATCGCCATATTTTGGCCAGTTTTTGACCCACGTCGACGATATTTGGTACATATGGTATTGGCATAATTAGGAATACGTACCAGGAGAAAAGTGTGTGGGACCCCGCCCTTTTGTAGAAAAATTAAAAATCGTAATATAGTCTTAACTACTGGACCAATCGTCATTAAATTTTCGCAATAGGATATTCTTGACTATATAAAGTTGGGAGTGGACAAAGGGGCGTGGCCTCGCCCATAAAACCCAAAATTTAATATCGTCATATCTTGGGCATTTTTTGAAGTAAATATATAAATACTTTTAATTTTATTTAATAACGAGGGGGGTAGCGAAGCACACCGGGTTCATCTAGTAACATTTAAATTCCCGGAACAGGGAAATGTGTCCCGAAAAATGTTTTTTTTTTTTTTTTTTGCAAAAGATGCTACCCTGCCTTTATTTATCACGGGGCTGCCAAATACTTTTTGGAGTATGTAGCCTAAATTTAGGGACTTACCGTTTACCTTTTTTTAATCGGTGCTTAGCACTCCGAGGAATTTTACAATAATTTTAAGCTTTTGTTTTAAAATTGGCAATGTTGGTGAGGGCTGGAGGGAGAACCGTTATAAGTGTTGACCTAATTTTCCTTTTATTCGCATTTGCTATAGTTTGTCTTTAAACAAGTACTGAAGTAAATTTAAATTACATAAGCAAAAAAAGAATACCACCTTTTTGGGGAAAAACTCTAAATAAGCGGTATTTTTTACATTTTCTTAATTCAGAGGCTTGTAACTTTTAAAGGAAAACCGCTATCAGAACTAAACTTTAAACTTGTTTATTCTAAATTTTATCAAGAATATAACAAATGTCTTGAAGTAATAATCCGATAATTAATAAGCGTACTACGTCAAAAATACGTAGTTAAGGTTGGCCAAAATAACCAAAACAAAAAAATTGTAAGCCCATTTTCTCCCTGCACATTTTTATAGATATTTTCAAGGTCTAAATCTTAACATTTAATTAAAAATAAACTTTTTATGACATTTTCAAAAAATTATATGTCCGAGGTACCTAAATTTGGTGCCCTACAGAGATTCTTACATTTCCTAATTTTCAGAAAAACTACACAAAATGTGTAAATTTTATAAGGATCTACACGATGTTTTTGGTTATTCGAAGATATTTCTTGTGAAGTTGAGTATGATCAATAAACAACAGAGGATTTAGTTGTAAGAATAAATAATTTTGCAAAGAAACTAAAAAATCAGCGCCAAAAACAGCTATTGAAAAACTTTCTGCTCTTCAATGCGAAAAAACTGAAATTTAAAATCAAAAATGATATTTGAAAAAGAAAAATTTGTGAAAAAATTAAAAGAAAATATTGAGATGCTCAAAGAAGGAAAGATAAAATGAAAAGATTAGAAATTTAAAAAGACGAGAGGTTGAGAAAATTTAAAAGTAAATACATGATCAAAAATAATTTAACATTTAACATTTGTGGTACTCGAGATAGTAAAATATTTTGTAGTTTTTTGTTATATTTGATCTTTATTATTACATACGTTAGAAACGTTAATAAATATATGAATATGTACATATGCACAATATAATTTGAATTTGTTAATTTATTTAAATTATAAATTTTAATTAATAAAATTTATTCAAACATTGAAGAATGTAGTGCTTGCCTTTTTAATTCACCTTTTCTATTTTCTGGTTCCAATTCATGACAGGTTTCCTTATTATTATCTCCTCTATCATCATGAAACGTTGTATTTTTAAATTTTTTTGATGACATATCTGACAAAAGGATATTATGTAAAATGCAACAAACCATTATCCACTGACAACAATACAAATGGTTTTATTAAGAGTTTATTCTCATTCTTAGGTTTTTAAGGCTACTAAACTTTTCTTTCAACATACCAAAAGAGTGTTCAAGTCGTACTCTGTGCTTGCTGTGTCTTTTATAAAATTGTATTCGCTTCATGAGATCCATTTGAGAAGAATTTCTTCTATAAGGACTGATTATAGTAGATGTAAATATTTTGCACTTTCTCTATACAATTCTTATAAATTTTTCCATTGTGATGACTTCCAGGATGTCTCTGTAGTACAGGGCCTGTACAACTTGCCGAATTCTCTGCATAAAGTCGCAAACTACTTGTACTTTCAAAGAATATTTATGAGTCCGAGAAAAAAATGATACTGGACTTAGAACAGGAGTTTCGGCAAGAGCGATTTCACTGCCATCGATGTATCCAATACAAAACGGTAGTTCGTCATATGTGGCTGCAACAATAGCTGACCTTCCACCTTCATCTGGCCAGAATATATAACGCGTTTTTAGTTTTAAAAATGCCTTAAACACACGTCTAGTTTATTGTCCCTCCGTCTCCAACTCCAAACAGTGCCCCAATCTTTTTTAACGTTGCACCTTCTCCCGAAGACCCCAATCTATTAAGGACTATAGCCAATTGATAAGGAACTGGAAACTGTTTTGGTGAATGCAAGTTATTAAAAACGGGATCATCAGAAATCTGTCAAATTCTGTCCGGTTAACTCTTAACATTTGCAGGAACCTATTATTATCCAGTACGGTTAGAACATTTTGGGACCACTGATAAGACTGGAACACGACGACATAACAAAGCTAGTAGAATCGTTTCTATTTTCTTGTCCAATAGACTCTTCCTCCAAACCTAAAAAATCATTACATTATTTTATTTAGATATATTTTTTTATTTAATGTGCTGTTTCTATATTACAGGCGATCAACTCGTTTGGAAAATTTATATTATTTTAAATAACTCAAAAAACTGAGTGCTTTACAAATTTTTCAGAACCGTTGATCGCCTGTAATACAGAAACAGCACATCAGTACCTTCATAATCTGCAAATTCAAGAGAACTCAGCGCATTGTTCATTAAAAAATTTAAATTTTTTTCTTTCTCGCTGCTTCTAGGCATTGTTAAATAGCAAATAAAAATTTTTAATTTTATGTTTTAAATTCTTTTGTATATTTATTTTTGCTTTTTTATTAGTTGTCAAATTTTTTAAACAATAAAAATGTTTGTTACAAAAATGTACGTTTTACAAAAACGTACGCTCACAAACTACTTCATATGCACAGAAAATTTACAATATGCAAATTTGCACAACAACCATCGTGAATACCCTTATTATGTATGTACCTTTACTGAATAGTTCAACATCTCTCAAACTAAATTAAGAAAAAAAAAGCTCTTTTTAAAATATTTTTTGTGGTCCTGAAAAGGACCGATTTATTTATGTCCAGTCAGTAGTTTAGCACTAGAAACCATTTTCTTTGTTCCTGTGTTATTGGAACATCCTGCATTCACAGCGGTGCACATAATCCCCTTAATGAATACATTTAATTAAGATATTTAGCGGTAACGCTTATATAAGGAAATAATTAATTAAATATAAGCGACTTTCCGCAGTTATAATATCGGCTTTTAACACAAATAATACAATTTATATTTTGGGTAATTAAAGTTTTAAAAAACTTTTCCACGAAAACACCATTATAAATTATACACGTTTTTTTATTACAAATACTTTTGACAATTCAGTACATAAACAAAAATTGTAGAAAAAAAAGTCAGCTGCCGTAGCGCTGCCACCTGGTTCAATATGCCTTGATCTTTTTCGTTTATTTATCAAAGACATATCCGACGAATTTTGACAAAAAACCTTATTATAGTGATTTTCTTCCCTTTTCATTAAAACCACAAGCATACAGAGGTGAAACCCTCTCAATTTCATTATAACAATTGGTACGATGATATTATAACAATTGGTATGACAATAAAAAACAATATTAAACATGAATTAACGAACGCAAAATTTAATTTAAACTATTTCTTAAACTAATGCGAGTTTATAACTGGCGCTTAACCAGTTAAGCGTGGAATTTAGTTTTAAAAAACCTCCACCGTGTGTGGAATTAAAATCTTTTGGATCGAATACGTCGAACTATTTTTGTTGATACTGTTTCGTATTAGTCACTGCAAGCATATAATAAATAATAATAGTAATAATAATAATATAATAAAAATAATAATAATAATAATAAAATAATATTCTCATTGGATTTCATTAAAATTTAGAGATTTTGTAATCGATAATTTTTTATTTCTCACGACGTGTATACACGTCGAACGCACCGTAATAAAGATTTGGTTCGACGTGTATACTCGTCAAACACACTTAAGAGGTTAAATTGTCTGTGTCCTCTTTAATGTTCATTGTTTTGTTTATTTTTTGTTGTATTTTTAAGCTTTCTATGGTGTATCTCTTTTTCTCGTTGTTTACTTTGTCTAGTATTTTTATATTGTCAAAATCAGGCTTATGTTTTGTTTGTGTTAAGCCGTGTGTCCACTAGCAAGTTTTCTTCCGGAAGTTACTTGCACAATTAACTTCCATAAGTATTTGCGTGTAAACACGTAGTAGAAGTCGACTTCCAGAAGTTGCAAACTTTCAAAAACTACTTGCAGAAGTTATGTGTAAACAGCTGCTTGTTATTTGCTGGAAGTAACTTGCACGGCTTCTCGCTACGGCAAGTGTTTTGAAAATTTGCAGAAGTTTATGAAAATGGATGAAAGTAAATTCGTTTGGAGTACTGAAAAAAATATTTGTTTTAATTGAAAAACAAGAAAACTACCCTGAATTGTGGGACACATCATCAAAAGACTATCATATACTCGCCGGAGCACCCAATTTCTCACTTCAAACACTTCTTTTTGTTTCTTTTTTTTAACTAGCTTTTTCTTTTTAATTAAATATGCTGCAACTGCAGCTGCCAATCTTATTTGGCCACAAGACATTTTCACACTGTCATATTAAACAAACAAACTACTGGAAGTTGTTTTCACATTATTATGTGTAAACACTCTGTTGCGGGTAGAAATGATAACGCATCTCTATGAGGCTTTTCACACACTATTAATTTTTAATCCGCACAACTTTTGTTCTTTCGTATTTACATTAGACTAATTATGCTGGCATAAAATTGTGCACGTATACACAGCTTTGTCTGTGTTAGTATTTTCTTTGTTTATTTCACGTTTGCCTTTCGTTCGTTAAACACATGCATAAATTACGGAACAAGCTTTGCTAAAATAAGTTATGATAAATGGGCAATTAATTTTAGGAGGATTTTCTTAACGTATGCCACATTTTCACAAGATTTCAATTAATATTTTATTCATATTTGAAAAAAAGTTCGTTTTCAAAGTTTTTCCCTGTAAAATACATATAAAAATCAACTCAATTAACTTTAAACTTAAGTGCTGTTTCTGTATTACAGGCGATTAACTCGTCTGAAAAAGTTATATGAAAAGCACTCAGTTTTTTTTATTTCCATATAAATTTTTCAGACGAGTTAATCGCCTGTAATATAGAAACAGCACATTAATTTCCCTTGATAAAATATAAGAAAATTGAATTCAATCAAAACAAATCTCAATCATGTACATAATTAACATCATTTTCTTCATATTCATCTTTACTCGTCGATGGACAACTAAATACTAAAAATCGCTCTGCAAAAAAAAAAAAAACGCAGAACCTGTGTTTTCATAAGTGTGTATGTGTTAGTTTTGTTCTGCTTGTGCGGGGTCGAAAATGCCAACAAACTGCGATTTTATGCCAGAACAATTATTCCAATGTGAAAAGGCTCTATCAACACAAAAAAAAATTTTTCGTGGGAGGACCTTAAGGAGGCCAAGTCGGGAGGAGGCAAAAAACTGTTCTTAAGGCCTCGAGTCCCTCATAAAACATTAATTTTATTAAGGAGGGGCGTTTGGTTATGGAGACACTTACTTCTGCCCTTGTCCAAGTGTTTTGCTAACAAATATTTTAAGTTTTGTTTCCATATGTTGTTTTGTTTATTTTTGTGGTTATGGTACTTGATACCTGAAAAGAAAAAGGGAAGAGATTGAAATTAGCAATTTTGTTTAAGCCTGTAATTAGAACGATACATAATTACCCTCGACATCGCATTAAATATCCATTTCAGTTGTCCTGGATTCCTGAAAATAGTAAAATAAATAATTAATTTCCATAATAATACTTACATGTGCGTCTGTCATTGAATTCTGCTGTTTAATGAAAATGATTGACATATGATGTTTAGTACTAATATAATTACAGCATTGCCAGTGTGTAAAAAAATACAGGGTTGTACTTTCATTCAAAAAAATGATTTCTGAAAATTAAATTTTTAATTATTTATGAATGAATAGAATTAGCTGCACAAATTTCTGATATCCTGGTGTTTTAAAAGGAGCCTTAAATGGGATATATATGGAGGAGATACTGTGAGAGATTTAAAGTTAAAAAATAAAAGCTGCAATAGGTAGTAGGAGGTTAGTTTAAATTGAACCGCGACATTTTTAGAGTTTTGTTTATTTGAAAATATTTTTTTGTGTTTTCGTTTGTTACTACCATTTTTTATACTTATTAGCGGGAGTAGTTTTTTGTCGAATCTATTTAAATAAGGAGGGCGCGAAAATAGTTTTTTATTTATAGTAAATAGTTTTCGCGGGAAAATTTTCTATTATGTATTTTCTTTAATTCGCGGGAAAACTATTTCGGATATATTTTCTTTTATTCCCGCGAACAGAAATTGGAAGTAAATAGGCTGTCAAGAAGGGTATTTAAGGAGTAGCAATAGCGAAGTTTGTTTAGAAGTGAAACAAAGTCAAACAGTGAATGTTATAAGTGTTAAACAAAAGAGCTAATATTACCAGTAAAATAAATTTAAATTCAGTAGCCAAATAAAGGATTTGTGTTTGTGTAAGATAAAGTGAAGTCTCAGAATCCTGTTTCATCAAGAATTTTAATAGAAATTGTTAAATTTTAATACCGTTGTAAAAAAAACGTAAGTTGAGTTAAACAGAAAAAAAACTATATCAACGAAGAAAGTAAAAGTTGTGTTAGCCTAATACAAAATGTGTTGTGTTTTTTTTTTTTTTTTTTTTGTTTTGTTGTAGCTGGCTAAGGTGGAAAGGGTGACAAGATTCTATCCGAAAGTTTCATCCCATAAAAAAAGTAGCCAGGTATTAATTTTAATTTATATTTTCATTGGAAAAGCCAAAGAAGTGCGGTTACATATTCATATAAGGAACAGGGTTATATAGCAAAGTTTGATTTACACCTAAAAGCAAAAAAAAAAACATCTGTAAGACTAGGAGAGAAAACTTCATTAATTCCAAAACCATCGCTACGCTAATAACAAAAACTTAATTTGAAATAGAAATAAGCATAAAATATTGAAATATTGTTATTTTAGATGAAATAGTTAGTTAAGTGTCGTGAAATTGTGAGAAAATTGTGTGCTTTATAAAGTGTTGTGTGTTTAGTATTATAAAAAAAAACATTTATTGTTAGAAAAAAAAGATATTATAATACGTATATATCTTGGCTAGAAAAAAAAAAGAATAAGAAAGGAGTAGTGGTATTTTAGTGTTCAAGTTAGGCAACTAAAGTAGTCGTTAAGCTCTGAATTTTACAGAGGATAACATACTTAGGGAGCTCCTTCAGGTGTTAAGTGAAGATAAGGTAGTGTTGATATCCTGTACTAGGAAAAAGCGATTTGAGCGCTAAAAGGTATCATAAAAAATCGATTAATTTGAAGTTATAAAAGTGTTCAAGATATATGTGTATGTTTTAAAAAGTAGCGGTTAGAAAAAATATAGAAATAATTTCCTTTGTAATTTTTAGTAAAACAAAAAAAAAGTATTTTTGTTATTTTATTTCTTTATTTGTATTTTTGTAATCATTTTTTTATTATAAACTTTATATGTAAATTTTCTGTTAATAAATTATGTCTTTGAAGTGACGAATAAGTCTTAAAAATGATGGCTTAAATAATTAAAGGTATGACAATGATAGATTGGTAAGTGGAAGAGAGGTTCGGGTGGCTATTGGGTCGTGGTTTTGAATTATTTAACGGAAACCTACCATGAAAAGGTTGGGAGGGCTAAAAATGAGACCGACATCTGTCTCAATGTTCGAGTGTGAGGTATGTTGTGTTAGTAAGTTAGTTTTTTTTTGGTGTTTATACTTTTTGTTTTGTGTTGCTGTCGCGAACCTGACAAAAAGGGTTGGTACCTCCTGAGGCATAGTCTAGCGGGCCGAAAAGATTGTCAGGGACAAACCGCTGGCCGTAACAACTCCTGCAATTTCTTGGGCAAGTTCGTCGTAAAAACTTCTAAAAACTACTTCTGGAAGTAAACTTCCGCGTTTTGCTTTAAGTGAAAACACTCCGGGAAGAACTTGCAGAAGTTCTTCCGCAAGTAACTTGCTAGTGTACACACGGCTTTATATGCTGAGACAATGCTGTGTTTTCTATGTTTTTGTTGACATCAGCTTTGTGCTCATTTACTCTTGCTCTAAACTTCTCTTAGTTGTTCCAATGTAAATAATATTGCAATTGTTATTTTCATCCCCTTTACATTGAATTTCGTAAACTACATTGTTTTGCTGTAGTTTTGTTATTGGTGTTTTTGTAAAAATTGCATTTAATGTTTTGTTTGGCTTGTATGCAAAGCTTATGTCAATTTTATTTATTGTTGTTGTCGGTTAGGCCAGGTATGTATTTTACACTGTAAAATTGTTTTTCTATATTGGTGCTACCATTGTTGCTGTTTTGTATTGGTTTATATGCTGTTATTAGAGACTATTAATTTTATGGGGAAGCTGTTATTGATGAATATGTCGGTACTTTTTGGAATATTTTGTGGATGGTATATATTGTCGCTGATGTCCAGTACTCGTTGTATAAGGTTTTTGGCCGTGTTAATTATTTGGGATTTTGGTTGTGTCACATTAAAATTTACGATCCTGCATGATGAAATTTCTTTTTGATACCAGTCAAATGTTACTCCGTTCTCATTTTTTTCAGCATCATATTAAGCTATGTTATACTATTGTCTGTCTCGACTTCCACAGTAAATTGAATTTTGGGGTGGTATTTATTTAATGTGTCAAGTATTTCTTCATTGTCGTCAATGTTGATTACGATCCTGCATGATGAAATTTCTTTTTGATACCAGTCAAATGTTACTCCGTTCTCATTTTTTTCAGCATCATATTAAGCTATGTTATACTATTGTCTGTCTCGACTTCCATAGTAAATTGAATTTTGGGGTGGTATTTATTTAATGTGTCAAGTATTTCTTCATTGTCGTCAATGTTGATTATAGCTACGTATTTTGCTACGTACTTAATTTGAATATTTTTGTCCTTCAATTCAGCTAATGATACGTCCAGTAAATTGTCTAATACGATGTCGGCAACTGTAGGTGAGAGCGGGTTTCCCATTGGCATACCAAATATTTGATTATATACATTGTTCTCGTATACAAAATTATATTATCTACGTATTTTGCTACGTACTTAATTTGAATATTTTTGTCCTTCAATTCAGCTAATGATACGTCCAGTAAATTGTCTAATACGATGTCGGCAACTGTAGGTGAGAGCGGGTTTCCCATTGGCATACCAAATATTTGATTATATACATTGTTCTCGTATACAAAATAATTGTTGTCATACAGACCAGAGAACTGCACGAGTACACCGCAACTCATGAGTACACCGCATACTTACTCTATACGTTTCATACTCGAGTATTTTAAACACCGCAATAAAAAGTTGCGGTGTTTATTTTACCCATTCTTGTAAAAACGAGTATCAAAAATATCGCAATCATAATTTTAAGTATTTTTTATACTCGTACGCGAGAATTTTTAATTCTCTTTATTTGTAAACAACGTTGCCACATTTTTACCCTATTAAAGTTTTTTACTGCCGTTTTGTGAAATACTGCATTGTATGCAGATCTATTTATAAACAATAAAAAAAACAAAATTTGATCAAATCTATTGCTTTAACATTATAAACAGAAAAACAGACAACAACCGTTTTCATAGGTATGAAATACAACACATATTTAATGAATAAAATGCAATAAAAACCGCTTAAAGGCACAGCTTTTGTACACTATTTAAAGCAGGTATACTTACTTTGTTGCTCTTTTTTATGAATAATTATTTTCAGTCTATGCGCCTTGTTGTCATAAACGTGCTACTCGTACTAAAACAAAACGATAAAATAAATCCGTGAATAAAAGGAAAATTACTTAATTTTTTTAGTTTTAACAAAACTGTATATACGCTGATGTAATATATTAATTCCTCATAAATAATAATAAATAAAATAAAGTTTTTAGTTTATATATTTTATTTTGTTAAATATAATTATTGCTTTTATACCTATTTATTAATTTTAAAAATCTATTTGCTTAACGAATAGAATTTTTAAATTTCTCTCCTGCGTGACTTAAAAAAACCCTAACAAAAACGTAATATAATAAACAATGAACTATTCTTGAGCTATTAATAAACTTTTGTTGTGTTTTTAATAAATGAAAATATGGCGAATTTTACGGGTTCTATTAAATTTATTTTCTGTTATATATTAAATAAACTTTCATAATTTCAAAGAAGTATGTATGTTAGCTAATTAAGACATTGGCGACTTTTGATATTGTGTTTGATTTAATAATTCTGATCTGATAACTCTGTTTTCCTCTCACTGCACACGTTAAAATCTCTCTCTTGGTGTTTGTTGTGAGTATGAGTACGAATAAAGTAAAGCCAGCATCGCAAACATTTTACTTGAGTATGGTAGACACTTATACTCAAATGGAATGGGTATAGTAAATACTCGCACTTAAGAAATGCGGTGGCGATCACACCGCAACCGCATTTAAGATGAGTATACTTAGAGTATTAAAAACAGACACTCTTGCAGTTCTCTGATACAGACAAAATTTTAAAACTTCTAAAAATTTTGAACGTGGCATTTTTGTTTTTGTTTTTATTAAGTTCCACTTATCCATTATGTTGTTAATAGCAGTGTTAATTGGTATATTCGTGAAGAGTGAAATAACGTCAAAAGAAACTATAGTGTCATTGGCATCCAGTTTTAAGTTTTCCAGTTGTTGTTTTACTTTGAAAGAATTGTTTACGTTATATTTATCAGAAATTATGTTTTTGAGTATTGATCCTACGTACTTGCTGAGCTTGTAACATGGTACTTGAACTGATGACACTATGGGTCTGAGAGGCATGTTGGGTTTATGTATTTTCGGTAGTCCATAAATTCTCGAAGCTGTTGCGGTGGAACAAGTAAGTATGTGTTTTTGCCAGTCGCCTATATATTCTTTTTTATGTAATTCATTCATTATGTGGTTATTTGTTTTTATTAATTTTGGAGTAGGTTCTATTCTTGTAATTCCATTTTTTTATCATAATCTTGTTTATATATTGCCACCGTTTTGTTACCTTTGTCTGCTTGTGTTAGAATTATGTCTTTATGTTTGCGTAAACATAAACAAAACTACAGCAAAACAATGTAGTTTACGAAATTCAATGTAAAGGGGATGAAAATAACAACTGCAATCTTATTTACATTGGAACAACTAAATCAAGTTTAGAGACAAGAGTAAATGAGCACAAAGCTGATGTCAACAAAAACAGAGAAAACACAGCATTGTCTCAGCATATAACACAAACAAAATATAAGCCTGATTTTGACAATAAAAAAATACTAGACAAAGTAAACAACGAGAAAAAGAGATATACCATGGAATGCTTAAGAATACAACAAAAAATAAACAAAACAATGAACATTAAAGAGGACACAGACATTTTAAGCGCCAGTTATAAACTTGCATTAATTTTAGAAACAGTTTAACAGGCCTGTTCTGAAAACGGCGTGGTTTCAAAGCACGAACTGTTTTGAAATCACGCAGACGATTTGATGCTGTTCTGCAAATCACGCGATTTTATGGTTTTCGGCGTGCTTTTAAATTTTCGAAAACACGGGAAAACAGCTGACTTTTTACATTTATGCTTTGTTTGTTTATATTCTTACATTTTTAATTACAATAAAAGGTGGAAATTAAGTAAAAAATGCCGGGAGCTACTTTATTGGCAGTAATTGCTTTAAGAAAACAGCATTTAAAAAATGAGCGTATTAAAAAACGTCATTTACGGGACTTTTCAAATCCTATGGATACAAGCGAAACCTTGTAAGTAAGCAGAATTAAATTGATGTAAAAGGTCTAGTCCAATTCTTTTCCAGCTTCATCTCGTTTTACCGGCTTAACAGAAGATCTTTCCAAATGGTATTGGAAGATCTAGCACCGAAGTTACCACAGAGCAGTATTCCTGCAAATATACAGCTAGCGGCTGTGCTTAGATTCCTAGCCGTCGGATCTTATCAAGCGGTTATTGCTAATGATGTTAATATTAGTATGGGGCGGTCCACTTTTTGTAAAATCTTGTGTAATGTGTTGCAAGCGTTAGAGGAAAACTTGTGTCCAGCATGGATTTCTTTAGAACACCAAGTACAAAGTGCATCAAAAAAATATTTCTACAGCAAGTTTGGCATTCCCGGCGTAATTGGATGTGTTGACGGAACACTTATTAAAATAATGAAACCGCCGACCGACCATTCTGTATATTTTAGCAGAAAGGGGCATTACAGTATTAATGCTATGATGGTACGTATTTTATAAATCTATGTAATCAAATTAATTACTTAACATATACATCTTTGATTTAGATTTGTGACTACGATATGCGCATTTTGGCCGTAGATGCAAGCCGACCAGGCTCATGCAACAATTCCTTTGTTTGGAATCTGAGCGATGCCAAGAGGTACTACTCCGAAGTATATAATGAGGGTGGCCGTAATTTTTGGCTCTTGGGAGATTCTGGATATGCGTTAAAGCCATATCTAATGACCCCCTATAAAAACCCTAATTATGGTACGGCACAGCACACATTTAACCAACGACATGCTTCAGCAAGAAATGTTGTAGAAAGAACCATAGGTGTTCTTAAAAGTCGATTCAGGTGCCTACAAAATGTTCTTTTGTACACTCCTTTGAAAGTGGTTACAATTTGTGGGGGTTCAGGGGGGTTCTTCCACTTCGATGTGGGAGGGGTCGTCCACAGAGTTGTGGGGAAAAAATATTTAACGACTTACCCGTTGTTTATCGGCAACGATGGCGTGGATTGGTGGCCTTTTCGGGAGTGGGCTTGGATGGTCTCGCGGTCCTCAGATGGCTGTTCCGCACTCGATCCAGTTAGCTTTGCTGCCGTCTTTTGGCTGGGAAATTCTAGTTCTCAAATGATAGTGTTCTTTAAATACTCCAATCCGGTGAAAATTTATATTTATCACTCGATAACAATACTTCTCAAATTTTAAGTATGCACATTAATTCACTACACTTCTTTTTTAATTTCGAGTTTATTTTTAATAATTAAAAACTTCAATAACGTATATTTAAAAATAGGTAGATGAACAATTTCAACAGTAAATTAATTAACAATGCAAACTTTAGTTTCAACTGAAGGCGTTTGATGGGTATAAAGAACATTTATTTCATCAACACAAGAATATATAACACTTGGGCTTTTTGTGTAACAATTTTATGCTTTATTAGGTTTTTGCCTCTTGTTAGTGTGTTTATGTTTTTAAAATATTTAAATTTAAATTATTTCTTTAATTAACAACGTGTGGTACAAATTCTATTAACTTTAACTTGACTTTAACAATTGAGATTCACTACGCAACTGACTACTAAACTCTACCGCGCATTCTTTTGCCCTTTTGTTTTCTGTTTCTCATTTTTTTTTATTTACACAGAAGTAAAAAAAGGGCAAAAGAGTGTTTGCAACGCATTCTGCGTTGGCGCTTAAACATCCCGCCCCCCTTGCAGGACTGCAACTTAGAGTATAAAAGGTTATATAAATTCAAATTCAATAATTCACAAGATAGCTTAGATTAGGGAGTAATATAAGTATAAGTTCAATAAATGTATAAGTTCAATAAATTTATAAGTTCAATAAATGTATAAGTTCAATAAATGTATAATGTAAAAATGATGATTAGTCGTTGGTGGCACCTCGAGGCCAGACTTTCCCACTAGGACCCATCCCAAAGGTGTATCCTGTGCGAGGGGCGATGCAAGGCTGCCTGGTTGAAGACCGCTAAAAAGGCTTGCGTAGATATATCTCCAGTGGCTTCCAGGTGAATAGCTTTAGTAGCGAAGCAGACGAAGATTGCGACGTAACCTTTAGTGATTTTGCAACCGCGGCCTACATAGGACTTTATTTCGAAGGGCCCGGCGAAATCCACTCCTGTGTCGTAGAATGGGCGGGTGAGCGTAACTCGTTCGGGGGGTAATACAGCCATCATCTGCTGGCTGAGCGCACTTTTATGTCTAACGAATGTGAGGCATTTAGAAATAGTTGATTTTATTAAATTTTTAAGACGAGGTACGTAATAATGACATCGCATAAGGCGGTGTAAAAGCGAATTTTGGCCATGTATGGAGTACATGTGTAGCCATTTGAGGAAAAGTTGAGTATAACGAGCGTGATAGGGTAACAAAACAGGGTAGCGCTCATTATAGCTAAGAGTGGGTGAGTTTGCCAATCGGCCATTAATTCTCATGATTCCGTTAGAATCGAGAAAGGGGTTAAGAGTTAATAATGTACTTTTACGGGATATCGGGCGATTATTGCATAATTCTTTATGCTCATCTGCGAAATGAAGTTTTTGACTCGAAATAATTAAACATGATTTAACGAAGTTGATTTCGTCTGAGGTGAGATCATTAGAGTTGAATATCTGATGATCTTTCAAGCGATGATAAAAACGAAATACGTAACTAATAACTCGTAACGCTTTGGGTAAATCCGAAAAATTATGGAGTAGGTCTTCATATTTCACTGTGGTAGAGTGCACACAGAGCGGTCTGGACTCTTCGTCTGTTGAGAAATTTTCAGCGCATGACGGCCACTCAGCGTGTGAAAGTCTTAACCACGGGGGACCTTGCCACCAGAGCGTATTCGACGCCAATTGTGATACGGTAAGGCCGCGAGATGCCAGGTCAGCTGGATTATTTTTCGTATCAACAGGCGACCATGGTTCGATTCCGACCTTTTCGATTATGGAGCTGACGCGGTTTTCAACGAATGTTTTCCATCGGTTAGGGGGACCTCGCAACCACGCTAAGACGATCGTGGAATCCGTCCACAAGAAAATTTTGTAATTTTTCAAATTGAGTTGAGCTGGTATTGTGTCCATCATTGTAGCCAACAACTCAGCTCCACAAAGTTCTTTTCGTGGTATCGAAACAAATTTTACCGGCGCTACTTTGGTTTTTGCTACTAAAAGGTGAGTTGAGACAAAACCTTGGTTCTCAGATCGCAGATACAGAGTAGCGGCATAGGCCTTTTCAGAGGCGTCGCAGAAACCGTGTAGTTCGGTAGTATATGAGGGGTCAAAATTGACAAAACGGGGTATTCTAATTTGTTCGATGTTAATATAATCATGAAGAAAATTATGCCAGTTTTCGAGTGTAGGGGGGTGTAAATCTTCATCCCAGTCTGTTCCATCCTTCCAGATTTGTTGCATTATGATTTTAGCCACAATTATTTTGGGTGATAGCCAGCCCGCGGGGTCAAATAACTTGGCTATTTCTGAAAGTACAGACCTTTTGGTGACTGCCTTGCGATCGGGGTGAGATTTCAATTTAAAGTAGAAATAATCATTTCCAGCGTTCCACCGCAGTCCTAGCGTTTTAGTGATGCTGGAATCAGAAAGGGTCAAAAATTCTTCATCTAGTAGATAATTTGGGGGTAAATCATTGAGTAAAAGATTGTTATTCGCCGTCCATTTACGTAACATAAAACCTGCTGATTCAAGCACGTTGCGGAGCTGATTTCTGCATTGTAAGCTGGCCGTAATAGTATGGGAGCCAGCCAAAACATCATCGACGTACATGAAGTTTCGTAAAATGTCAGCTGCCAGGGGGTAATTTTCTTCGGCCTCATTGGCTAACTCTAGCAACGTTCTGATGGCTAAGTATGGGGCGCAGTTGACACCGAATGTCACAGTATTCAACTGGTAATCTTGAAGGGGCTCGTTCGGGGATTTTCGGAAGATAATACGCTGATATTGGGTCTGAGAGGGTTCTATAAGAATTTGGCGGTACATCTTTTCGATGTCCGCGTTAAATACGTAGCGAAAAAGTCTCCAGCGAAGAATTAAAATAGTTAAGTCGGCCTGTATTATAGGCCCGACGTGGAGCATATCGTTGAGACTGACGCCGTTAGATGAGGGGCTAGACGCATTAAACACCACACGTAGCTTGGTGGTAGCACTATCGGGTTTTAGTACTGCGTGGTGTGGCAAGTAGTAGGTTTCAGAGCCGTTGTTCGGGGGGGAAACTTTGTCCATTTGGCCGAGAGTGGCATACTCGGTGATTACTCGGTCGTAATCATTTTTGAGTTCGGGGATTTTTAGCAACCTTGTTTCGTTGCGTAAAAATTGAGATATGGCGATGTTTCGGGAATCGCCTACATTAAGGGGGTTGGGGTAGTCGTGCTTAAAGGGTAGTGACACGACAAAGCGACCATCAGGGTTTTTGTGAGTCGATTTTTTATACAGCTCTTCACAATATATATCTTCAGGGTTTGAGCGGCGCTTCTTCGGAACTTCTTCCAGTTCCCAGAATTTTTGTAGTTGAGTTGATAGGGTAAGTTCATTGAAAAATGAACGAATCGTAACACGATTTTGCGGGGTGTGCATTTTGCCGGTAAGTATCCAGCCAAAAATGGTATTTTGGGCAACCAAGGATTGGTTAGAGTCCCATTGTACGCCGTTTTTAATTATCTTGGGGTAGACATCTCCTCCGAGTAGTAGGTCTACCTCAGTGCAGTTTTGCCTATACTTATCAGCCAGTTGAAGGCGTGAGAAGTTTGCATCCTTGAGAGCGGATACTGGGTAATACGGTAGTTGATCTGTTAGTTTATTGACGATATAGGCGTCAATACACATATTAATTGCAGGGTTGATTGGAGACCCTATGCGCACTTGACACATGTGAGTTGATGTGGCAGTTAATGAGTCATTTATGCCATGGACCTCAGCATGAGATGACTGAGTGTTGATGTGGAGTTTTCTTTGAAGACGCCTCGAAATAAACGACGCTTCAGATGCCGAGTCGATTAAGGCACGTATAGTGCATTTAAAATCATGATTATAAATATCTACTAGGGCGGTGCCCAATATAATAGAGGGGGTAGTTGCTTGTACCTGGGTTGAGTACGATTGCAGCGTTTTTTCAGCCGCTTCACGAGAAGTAGAGGGGTTGCATCTAGAGGGGGGTGAATACTAGTTGGGGGCGGAGCCCCGCGGGTAAAGTAGTTACCTCTTTGTGATGGAGTATATTCGGGTGATATATTCGGGTTGTGCGGGGGGTTATGTGAGCGAATATTATTTTCATGGGGACTAGGGGTAGATATAATGGGAGCAGCTTGGGGTACTGCAGGGTTACGTATATTTGAGGCTGAATTGCGTTCATGGCGGTGCAGCAGCGAATGGTGGCTTTGTCCACAAGCATTGCACACAAATTTGCTTTTACATTGTCTACGCTCATGGGAGGTGGCGAGACAATTTGTACAAAGTTTATGTTTTTTAACTATATTGTATTTATTTTCCAGAGACATACCAAGAAACACTGAACAAAATCTAAGGGGGTGTGAGTGGGGACACAAAGGACATTTTTTGTATTTGTCGACTAACACGCTGGTATTAAAACTGTTAAGTTTTTTCTCATTTGAATGCGGTTTTTTATAATTCGGAACTTTAGGCGTGTTTGAGACATTCGAGTGTAAAAAGGTTGAGCGGATATCTGCAACTGATTCTAATGTCTGGAACCGAGACGTCAGAAATGCATCCATTTGTTTCCAGGCTGGCAACTCTGTGCTGTGGGGCAAAGAGTGTTCCCACAAATTGAGCGTGGTATCGGGTAGACAGGTGGAACAAATATAAATAAAAATGGGGTCCCAATTTTTGGTGTCGATTCCTAACAGTGTTAAATTCGTAACGCAATCATTAATTGTGCGTTGCAAACGCCGAATATTGGGCCCAGTCTCTTTAGGAAGGGGGGAAATATTAAATAAACATTTTAATTGCGCGTTCACCAGAACGCGCTTATTTTCGTACCTTTGTACCAGGTGTTGCCATCCCATCTCGAACCCGTCGTTCGTTATGGGGCAAGTTTTCAACAGGTCTCTCGCTTCTCCTTGTGTCTTCTTGAGTAAGTGGCACATCTTTTCCACCGGGGATAGGCGATTATTATTCTTGTAGAGGGCCGTGAACATATCACGGAATGTTGGCCATGACTTATAGTCACCGTGGAAAATTTCTGTATCGCAGGGGGGTACTGATATGAGGGGGTGTTGAGTTGCCTGTTCCTCCCGAGCAATATGTCGCTTTGTCTTGTCGCGCAGAGTCTCGATGGCTTCATTTATTTTGGCGATCATTTTGGTATAAACCTCAAAAGTTGAAAAAAAACGTTTTTCCAAAGTTTCGATATCGATGTCATCTTTCACGGGATCAAATTTTTCGATAGCATCGTCGTATAGCGACGCGAAGGCTTCCCATAACCGTATAGCTTCTGTTTTCAGGACATCCCACGCGTGAATCGACTGGCCGTCAACCGCGCTCTCATCCATATGAACTGAAAGCTTCGTGATGCGATCAGAGACACGGATCAATGATTTGATTGATGCCATTTAATCGTTATTTTGCCCAAGTGGGGGGTATTTAGTTATCAAGAAAAAGACCGAGATGATTCGCGATATAAATATTGATATATGTATATATATTGTTGAGTAGAACAGTAGGGGGAATTCTCGCCAACAAGACAATAAAAGTGTTCAAATAGTGAATGGATTCAAATAATTGGTACAAATTAAAATATAAAATATAAGAAAAATATATATTTTTTTTTGGTTGCACCTCGTTTTTATGTGCCCGAACTGTTTGGGTTGACCCTCGTATACTTGTACCCGTTTCTTTTTTGGGTGACCCTCGTATACGATTGCCCGTTATGTCAAAAAGAACAAGGGACAGTGAAGAGCAGAATTTGTCGACGACAATAAAATTTGCAAATATTTCTTTTTTAAATTAATAAATACAGTTGAGTATGAAGGTTTATATTTTTATAATAAATGGTTGATAAATACCAGTTAAAATAATTAACGCCTAATTTACTTTTTTTTTTGCGTTTAATTTATTTTATTTATTTAAAACAGGGGTTTGTAAATTTTAAAAGGATATTATTTAATTTAATAATGTAATTTAATTTAAAATTGAATTTATTAAAATTATTTATTAAATTTAGTTCCATTCAAAAAAAAAAATCCAACAATTTATTTCCAAGATGCACAATATTTGTCCGCTACTGTACTCGTATTTGTTTGCTTATTTTCAACCACCAAAATTACTTATGTTTTTAATACACAAGCTTGTTATATATTTACATAGGTTTGCATAAATATTTCTGCTTATGCATGTACACATTAGTTATTATTATATTCATGCATATATTAATGTAGGTCAGTAGAACAACAAATTTTTTTTGACTTTACGCTTGCGTATTCTGCTTTAGTAATTTTTTTTTGGGTGGTGACGTCACAAAAGTGATCTCTATATTTTTAACAAATATGTGCTCTTAAAATACAAGCAAATGAAGATGTGTGCATACAACCACACATAAGAATATTGTCTTTATTTTTTTTCTCTGCCGGCAGCGAATTTGCGACGGCCAAAGAAACTTCTCTGCTGTTTGTATTTATGTATGTTTGTAACTTCTTTTTTCTTCACAAATGTGGGACAGAAATATGTACATGCAAATTTGCTTTTTCAATTTTGCTATTTTAACAACTCCTTGGTTTAACCTTGAGCAAATTTAGTGTGTACGTATGTATATATATGTATGTGCGCATGCCAACAATCATATATGTGCTTATGTATATAAATTTCGCGGTTTCTTATTTTTGCAGGTGCAGAAGAAATCGAAAAATAAGAAACCGTTGGAAATGCAAAAAACGCAAGTACCGCTAATAATGGTTTTTGCAAATTATTATGCAAATTTGAAAAAGGGTACAGTCAACGCTGTTTTTTCAAAAGGGTAATTTTTTGTTGTAAATATGGGGCCCAGCACGTAGTGCTTGGGATTTTCCTTTATGGAAATACGGGTAGGGGTATGGGGTTTTGTTCTCCTTTTTACAGAGGAAAACTTTTTTGTATATAAACGTATATATACGGGGTCCGGAATGGGAATCCGGTGCGGTTTTCTCCTTATGGAGGAAAATTTTAGGGGGTTTTTGGGGGTACCGGGTTGGATCCGGCTCGAAGGACCAAAAAATGTGGGGGTTCAGGGGGGTTCTTCCACTTCGATGTGGGAGGGGTCGTCCACAGAGTTGTGGGGAAAAAATATTTAACGACTTACCCGTTGTTTATCGGCAACGATGGCGTGGATTGGTGGCCTTTTCGGGAGTGGGCTTGGATGGTCTCGCGGTCCTCAGATGGCTGTTCCGCACTCGATCCAGTTAGCTTTGCTGCCGTCTTTTGGCTGGGAAATTCTAGTTCTCAAATGATAGTGTTCTTTAAATACTCCAATCCGGTTAAAATTTATATTTATCACTCGATAACAATACTTCTCAAATTTTAAGTATGCACATTAATTCACTACACTTCTTTTTTAATTTCGAGTTTATTTTTAATAATTAAAAACTTCAATAACGTATATTTAAAAATAGGTAGATGAACAATTTCAACAGTAAATTAATTAACAATGCAAACTTTAGTTTCAACTGAAAGCGTTTGATGGGTATAAAGAACATTTATTTCATCAACACAAGAATATATAACACTTGGGCTTTTTGTGTAACAATTTTATGCTTTATTAGGTTTTTGCCTCTTGTTAGTGTGTTTATGTTTTTAAAATATTTAAATTTAAATTATTTCTTTAATTAACAACGTGTGGTACAAATTCTATTAACTTTAACTTGATTTTAACAATTGAGATTCACTACGCAACTGACTACTAAACTCTACCTCGCATTCTTTTGCCCTTTTGTTTTCTGTTTCTCATTTTTTTTATTTACACAGAAGTAAAAAAAGGGCAAAAGAGTGTTTGCAACGCATTCTGCGTTGGCGCTTAAACACAATTATTAACGTGTGCTGTGCTTTACATAATGTATGTAAACATTATGCTGTACCATTTGAGGAAGATATTATTACAAACATCGACAATAATGAGGACCCTTCAGAACAAGATGATGATGTCACAGCAGCAACTGTAAGGGATAACATAGCTCAATCTCTACATTCAAACAATTCATAAATTTTAACAATAAAAAACCAAAACATTTTATTTAAAAATTCATTTTTTCAAAAACAAAACAAAAAACTTATTTATATGTATATTTAATTAATAAGGTACATTGTATGCGTACTACATATGTAGGTAAGGTACTTCACAGAGATTCTGATGATGATAAGGATGGTGATGGTGTTACCTTCATTTGCTCCAGCTCTAAAAATTTTAATTTTATTTTATTTCTAGCTTGTAAATTTTTTTCTATTACGAAGTTATGTCTTGTCATTTCCTTTAATTCTTGCTCCTTAAGCATTTTAATCTCTCTGAGATTCTTGTTCACATCTTTTATATTTAGAGCTATTTCCTTTAAATATCTCCTGTTTTCTTTAGTTTCTCTTCGTATGTCGACTAAATTACCAGATAATTTTGAAAAATGCTCAGCTTCCATATTTAAAACGTCGTCAACATCAGCAATATGTTTTCTTCGTTTGCGACTGCTTGCCCGAGCTGATGTTGTTAGCGATGATGTCGTAACAGGTATTTCAGTAACAGGTAAATCAATTGTTACTGATGCATTTTCCTGAAGTACCTCTTCAAATTGCGCTAAAATTGGCGTAGAAGTCGTTGCTGATGTTGAAGTCGGTGCTAATATGGAAGCAGTTGCTGATGAGGTAGTCGTTGCTGATATTGAGGTTTTGGTTGATTTCACCTTACTTGGCACGCCGTAAATTTTGCAGTTGTCTATACCATCTACAGATGTGTATAAGCCGGAGATGATTGCAATTTGCTCATCAACAGGCGATATAACATGTCTGTTAAATAAGCCACCACCAGTTTTGGTTACTTCAACTTTGTTGTGTGCCAGTCGTTGGTTTACACTTAGTCTTAAATCAGACCACACCTAAAACATATTTTTAGACCCAACCCTTTATAAGTACGTAAATCATATTCAAACCTACCTTTTTCCAAGCTACCGTATCCTTTTTTGGAGGCCCCGATGCGTTGAGTTCTTCTGTCAACTCCACCCACAATTGCTCAAAAAGAACCCTATCGCCTTTTGCAAATCCCCTGGCCAAGTCAGGATGCTTTTCCATGAACGCTACAAAAATTTCCACTTGTGCGCTGTTCTTATGTTTTCCCCTGTAAAGAAAAGTAGATTATTATAGATTACATGATTTTCATTTGTTTATGGAATCTACTTACATTTTTTTATTGGAGAGCGAAGCAAAAATTGTGGCGGTAAAAGAAAATTTACAACCGTAAGTCAAAATGAAATTTTAGCAAAACAAAAATGAATTTAAAAAACGAAGTTGCCACTGCTTTCATCACTGAAATTTACTTACATTTTGCACTTACTTATTTCTAAATTTGCACAAAAATAACGACTAGCAACCTCAGAAATATCTTCGAAAAAACAAGCCAGCTGACTGCTAAAGAGAAAAAGTAAATCACGAACATTGGTAAACAAAGCAAAATATTTTTTTACAAAACAAGCAGTGCACTTTAATATTTGTTAATATTTGCGTTTTTGTGTGTATAAAATATAATTTTATTACAAAAATAAATAGAAAACATATCATATGAAGTATATAATAACATTTTTTAGAGATTCTAAACGAATTACTTAGAATAAATAAGCAAGTGATTTCAAACCAGTAGGCATTTAGCTGTCCCGTTTTAAATCACGTGATTTCAATACTTTTTGTGTACAGAACACCTTTTGCGTGATTTGAAATCACATTGACAAAAAGTGATTTTCAGAACACCCCTGTAAATTAAATTTTGTGTTTGTTAATTCATGTTTAATATTGTATTTTATTGTTATTTTTATCAAAAATCCTTAATTTATTAATGTAAACTCTACGGTCATAGTGTAAGTGAACACATTTTTGTACATTTTCGCGGTAATTGTTTTAATTGTAACTGTGTTAAATATTCTTCTTTTTAATTAAATAGACGACCCCTTGAGAAAGTGAACAAAAAATTCACGAAACGTTGGGGAAATATGTAATAAAAATGGTTTTTTATTTACATGGATCAATTTAGGCCTACTTAGCTTAAAATAAAAGATTATACATACAGAAATCAAAATTTGGTGGCAAACAAAAAACAACAATAATATAAACATTTCAATAAAAATATAAATGAAACAATCTTTGAAATGTGTTTGATGACAAATTTTCCATAGAAAGATGTAACCAAGGCACATTAAAATACTAAGTAGTGTTAGTAGATCAGCTGGTTTTTTGTTTATGTTTTCAGGTGTCAAATTTTGTTTACAAAATGTTTGTTTCAAAAAAATAAAATAAAAAAATGCATAGCGTGTCTGTGTTTTATCAAGAACACAATTTGCAAATACCAAAAAAGTGAGTGAAAAATAATAGTGACAAAAATGCCGAAGTGTGCAATTTGCAAAAAATCTAAAACTTATGAAAAACAAACATTTTACAAAGTTATGTTTAATACATAACTGCAAAAGGAAATAATTGGTTTCCTTAGTATTTAAAGTTGTTGCCGGAGGAAATCGATTTCTTCTTTACGTTCCTCCGGGCCTTCAGGATGATATATTATTTTATAGGTGCCATGTATGGCCTTTACCATCCCTGATATCATTTGTTCAGTTATCTCAATTAGGTCATGATAATCAGCATAAGCGATGTAAAATTCACATGTTGTAAATTCTGGACTATGGGTTAAATCGATGTCCTCGTTACGAAATTGCCTGCCGTTTTCATAGACACGATCCAAACCACCCACTACCAACATTTTATGATACAATTCTGGGGCAATACCAGAATTACCAGAAATACCAGAGTTACCAGAATTGTTTGCTGCTTGAAGTTGAAATTATTGCTATGTAAAGCTAATTTTTGTTGTTTTAATTGCTGGTCCTCACTAAGACACAAATGAGGAAGACTGTACGGTGAATTAGGCTAAGGCATCTTTGCTAGAAGCAGTACTGGAGTCGGTGTATGTATGTCTATTTTCAATTAAATTCATCATCACTTTTTATTTTGTTTATACATTTCTAATTCTTAATTTACTTTAAATTCTACTTATTATTATTTATACAAACTTTTAATTAAATTTATTGTTTTATTATTGTTATTATTTCCTATCGCTTGTTTTGTACTTGAATTTGTTATATATTTTATTTATTTTTCTTTCTTTAGTTTTTTTTCTTTACTGCAGTCAGTTGATTTTGACATCTGAAAACATATTTTACACAAACAAACTACATGTTGTTTTCTTATTGTTGTAAAACTGCTTTTACCTGTTAAATTAATGTGCCTTGGATGTAACACATTAATTTGTAGAAATTGTGAATGGAATTAAAATATGAATGTGTTCATAATTATTAAAAATATTTTACTGCTTCGTTTCAGCAAAAATTATTTAAAATCATAATGCATGCTTATTGAATAAAAAATTTTTGAATGAATTCAGTTCATAAGAAAAATTAAATGAGCTGCAACTTACAGAATTCCAGCAATCATTCACGTCATCGTTAAAATTAAATAAGAACGAATACATTTACAAAGAATAAAAAATAATTTCTCCTAAAAATAAATTCAAATTTGCACGATTTTATTAAGAAAGTACCCATTGCGAAAGAAGAAATATTTAACATATATACTAAATGGCTGCATCAAGACATTCATTTATGCATCTCCGCATTTGTTTTATTTCATTGCATTCTATTAGGTAGTACTTTTTGCAATGACTAATAAAAGAATGAGTATTCTAACAAGAAAACCAAGGACAATACTCCACTTGATATATAGCAAACTAACACAATACTCTACCTGCTATTTCGCAATGAATTATAAACACTGTTTGCTTTCCGAAAATGTTTTGAAGTACCCCAAGTACAGCAACCCAAATATATATTTTTTTTCATTGCGTCGTCACTGCATTGTCATTGTTCAAACGGCAACCATAATACATCGTTACTTTTTTTCTTTTGAGATAAAAAAAACTTTTATTAGGGCAGTGTACAAAAATTGCGTTACCTTGCATATGTATAATATGTATTTATTTGAATAGGTATCAATAAACGGTTCTACTGACGTGGATGAATTAAATGTATGCTTGTTTAGTAATTCCACTATTAAATCTAGGCTTTTGACTGGGGAGAGTGAATTTAATAACAAAAGAGGGAGGAGCAACGTGTTGAACATTTTTGGGGAAATTGAAAACTAATTAGGAGTTAATTTATATAGATCGTATTTAATTCTGTTTTTCTTCATGGATATATTTTACGTTTATATAGATGATGTATTGAAAAATAAATCAGCCTTATTACGGTTGTCGTTCTCGTGTCGAAAATCCTACGTTTTTTTTAAATGGTACTACGCACGTCGTTATCGTTAAATATGTTACTCGAAAAACAAATCTATTACAAAAATCGGTACTACGTTTGTCGCATTCGAATGATAATTTGTTCAAATATTGTCGTTGAAATTTATGTACACGACAAACAATTTTTTTACGTAAATTTTTAAAACGAAAGCTAACAAAAGATAAGATTACTTTTGATTTTTACATTATGCTTCTTTTAATTTATTTTTTGCATGCTGTTTTTATACCACCACAAAAAGTTAAAAAAGGGTAAGTTTTTCATTCTGGGTGTAATTTGTACAATATCCATTTCTGACCCCATAAAGTATATATGTATATTCTGACTTCTTATGCATAGCGAAGTGAATTGAGCGATGTCCGTCTGTCCGTCCGTGTTGGTGTTGAAATCAACTGAAAAAAAAAAAAAAAATATGTCAATCGATCAGATATAGAGTCGAAAGAGCTACTATGATGATGAGCATGATGGGTCCATGTATTTCGAGACAGCAGGCAGAACACCACGCCTACATCTAATTTTTTCATTTCATTTTGAATAATAAAGTAACTCCAACCAAAAAAATAAATATATAAGGAGATAGCGAATTAAAAAAATAAGAAAAAAAAACATCAATTAAAAAATTGGAGCTCGCCCATAGTTTCTGAGTTACGGAACTCTGAAATTCTAAAATTTTTTAAAATATCAATGTAGGTATCATTTAAAAGCTTTTGAAGAGGTCTTTAAGGAAATACAAAAATTTTTAAAAATGCTTAACCCATTAAGAGCTGATGGTATTTTTATGTAAACCTTTATATATGCAGAACCACTTTTTTTAATTCTCTGTCACCCCAATATTTGCTTTTTTGATTGGAGTAACTTCACTAAACTAGATTTACACAAATGGTGAAGGGTATATAAGATTTGGCATAGCAGAAATCTTTTTTGTTCGTTTTCAGTATAAAAATAACAATCGTAAGCAGTTCAATCTGCTGGTTGAGCTTATGGAGGACCATCAGACTTAGCTAGAGGCCTAAGTTCTAATGTCAATAAAATTGAAGCTAAAGTCGAGTGAAAAAATTAGCAACAAAATTAAGAATTCAAACAGAACTGTATACTAAAGTTATGCGGACGTTAAAAGAAATTGAAAGATTAATTAGAAAAAGATGCATATCAAAGGAAGAAACTTAAAAAAAGAAGAGCATAAAAAACATCATCTAAAACTTACGTCCGATGAAATCGAATTAAAAAACGTAAAATTGAATTAGAAGAACTGAAAGGCAGAGTACGTTTTATTCTACACTAAATTCAAATTTATTCTTAATTTTATTATATGAATAGGTTTTTTCTTAACCTATACATGTAATAAAACTGTGTTCACATCATGTAAAAACTACTGTATGGATTTGCACAAAATTTTGTAAGGAGATCCCTTAGAACCTTGATTCCAATATAGAAAACATTTTTTTTATAAAAATAAGATATTTTGTATAGAAAAAAGAGATACAAGTGTAAGAGCACGCAATTTAACCTGTATAATCGTACTAAAACTGCACATTTTATTTTTGTAGATGGAAAATTTTTTTATTTAAAAACACATCTTTCTAAATTTGAATTTTAAGAAAATTGCAAATAAAGTACAAAAGTTTTCAAATTGAATTAAGAGCTAGTCGTTTTTTTTTTTTTTTTGTTATTTTTAAGCGTTAATTTATCGCATAAAATGCTACTGCAAATATTTTTTATTAAAATTTTATGTTTTGATCTATTACAAAATATTTTATTGTCGAAAATTTTACATAGTACCAAAAAAACTAACTATCGACAGCGACTACGACTATTCTGGAATGTCGTTTTCGACAACCGTAATAAGGCCGATTATTTTTTTTTTTTTTTATGTATAATCTTATATTTTAAGCTAATGAGGCCTGAATTAATCCATGTAAATAAAAAACAATTTTTATTACATTTTTCCCCAACGTTTCGTGAATTTTTTGTTCACTTTCTCAAGGGGTCGTCTATTTAATTAAAAAGAAGAAAATTTAACACAGTTACAATTAAAAACAATTACCGCGAAAATGTACAAAATATGTTTACTTACACTATGACAGTAGAGTTTACATTAATAAATTAAGGATTTTTGATTAAATTAACAATAAAAAACAATATTAAACATGAATTAACAAACACAAAATTTAATTTAAACTGTTTCTTAAACTAATGCGAGTTTATAACTGGCGCTTAAATTGTCTGTGTCCTCTTTAATGTTCATTGTTTTGTTTATTTTTTGTTGTATTCTTAAGCTTTCTATGGTGTATCTCCTTTTCTCGTTGTTTACTTTGTCTAGTATTTTTATATTGTCAAAATCAGGCTTATGTTTTGTTTGTGTTATATGCTGAGACAGTGCTGTGTTTTCTCTGTTTTTGTTGACATCAGCTTTGTGCTCGTTTACTCTTGTCTCTAAACTTCTCTTAGTTGTTCCAATGTAAATAAGATTGCAGTTATTATTTTCATCCCCTTTACATTGAATTTCGTAAACTACATTGTTTTGCTGTAGTTTTGTTATTGGTGTTTTTGTTTTTGTAAAAATAGCATTTAATGTTTTGTTTGGCTTGTATGCAAAGCTTATGTCAATTTTATTTATTGTTGTTTTTATACTGTTGTTGTCGGTTAGGCCAGGTATGTATTTTACACTGTAAAATTGTTTTTCTATGTTGGTGTTACCATTGTTGCTGTTTTGTATTGGTTTGTATGCTGTTAATAGAGACTTTATTAATTTTATGGGGAAGCTGTTATTGATCAATATGTCGGTAATTTTTTGAATATTTTGTGGATGGTATATATTGTCGCTGATGTCCAGTACTCGTTGTATAAGGTTTTTGGCCGTGTTTATTATTTGGGATTTTGGTTGTGTTGCATTAAAATTGATTATCCTGCCTGATGAAATTTCTTTTTGATACCAGTCAAATGTTATTTTGTTTTTATTTTTAATCAGCATCATATCAAGGTATGTTATCCTATTGTCCGTCTCTACTTCCATAGTAAACTGAATTTTGGGGTGGTATTTATTTAATGTGTCAAGTATTTCTTCTTTGTCGTCAATGTCGATTATAGCTAAAATATCATCTACGTATTTTGCTACGTACTTTATTTGAATATTTTTGCTCTTCAATTCGGCTAATGCTACGTCCAGTAAATTGTCTAATACGATGTCGGCAACTGTAGGTGAGAGCGGGTTTCCCATTGGCATACCAAATATTTGATTATATACTTTGTTGTCGTATACAAAATAATTGTTGTCATACGGGCAAAACTTTAAAACTTCTAAAAATTTTGAACGTGGTACTTTTGTTTTTGTTTTTATTAAGTTCCACTTATCCATTATATTGTTGATAGCAGTGTTAATTGGTATATTCGTGAAGAGTGAAATAACATCGAAGGAAACTATAGTGTCATTGGCGTCCAGTTTTATATTTTTAAGTTGTTGTTTTACTTTTAAAGAATTTTTTACGTTATATTTATCAGAAATTATGTTTTTGAGTATTGATCCTACGTATTTGCTGAGCTTGTAACATGGTACTTGAACTGGTGACACTATGGGTCTGAGAGGCATGTTGGTTTTATGTATTTTCGGTAGTCCATAAATTCTCGGAGCTGTTGCGGCGGAACAAGTAAGCATGTGTTTTTTCCAGTTGTCTATATATTCTTTTTTATGTAATTCATTTATTATCTGGTTATTTGTTTTTATTAGTTTTGAAGTAGGGTCTATTCTTATAATTCGATATGTATTCTTGTCCTCTAGTAATTTTTCCATTTTTTTTATCATAATCTTGTTTATATATTGCCACCGTTTTGTTACCTTTGTCTGCTTGCGTTAGAATTATGTCTTTATGTTTGCGTAAAAATTTTTTTGTTTTTTCAAAAACAGCTAAAATAAACTTTTCTTTTTGATTGTTGTTTATATTTCTTTTAAATTGTGTGACCCTGTTTGCTAATTTTGTTCTTGTTAGTTCTTTTTCCCCAACTCTGCTATCTTTAATTTGTTGGATGCACTGCTCAATATCTGCTATCACATGTAGTGGTGAAAAACTTTGTTTATTTACGGGTATAGCAAATTTTTTCCCAAGAGACAATAGCCACTTGCATTCTCACGGTATTTCTATTTTAGTTCTATTTTCAAACCAATGTTCATTAAAAATTAGTCCATGTTTTTTAAATTGTTTTTCTTTAAGTGTATTTAACTTTTTAATTTGTTTTTCTTTGGTATTTGTAATTATGTGTCTTGCTCTCTCTGTTTGTTTTTTTATAAAAGGTTCAAAGTCCTCTGTTGTCACAAAATTTTGAATACCTGTTTTAAGGTTGTAAAGTTTTCTTCTAATCTGTTTCAAATCAGTGTTTGTTTGTGATATTTCGAGATTAAGAATTTTCTTGTGAAAATTGTATTCAATTTTTGTCAGTTTACCTTTGACAGTCCCACATGTGAACAATTTTGTGACTTGTGTTGTTGTGTTTTTTGTGTGATTAGGTACCAAACCATACGTCCTACAGGATAGTAAAAATCGAAGTCTTTGTTGTTTTTGTGCCAGTCTTTTTATCTCGTTGCAGTATTCCTTCATAGTTCTGCAGGTCTCACCATCATATTTGAAAATTATGTTTCGGAAAAAATTATTCATGTTTTGTTTATAAAAGTAACAGTGCTAAAAACCAGATTCTAATTAAATAAAGTCGTTTTCTTCGGCAAGCTATCCGATAATTGGTTATTATTGTTGTTATATTTGGCCACCAAATTTCTATTTATGTATAATCTTATATTTTAAGCTAATGAGGCCTGAATTAATCCATGTAAATAAAAAACAATTTTTATTACATTTTTCCCCAACGTTTCGTGAATTTTTTGTTCACTTTCTCAAGGGGTCGTCTATTTAATTAAAAAGAAGAAAATTTAACACAGTTACAATTAAAAACAATTACCGCGAAAATGTACAAAATATGTTTACTTACACTATGACAGTAGAGTTTACATTAATAAATTAAGGATTTTTGATTAAATTAACAATAAAAAACAATATTAAACATGAATTAACAAACACAAAATTTAATTTAAACTGTTTCTTAAACTAATGCGAGTTTATAACTGCCGACATCGTATTAGACAATTTACTGGACGTAGCATTAGCCGAATTGAAGAGCAAAAATATTCAAATAAAGTACGTAGCAAAATACGTAGATGATATTTTAGCTATAATCGACATTGACGACAAAGAAGAAATACTTGACACATTAAATAAATACCACCCCAAAATTCAGTTTACTATGGAAGTAGAGACGGACAATAGGATAACATACCTTGATATGATGCTGATTAAAAATAAAAACAAAATAACATTTGACTGGTATCAAAAAGAAATTTCATCAGGCAGGATAATCAATTTTAATGCAACACAACCAAAATCCCAAATAATAAACACGGCCAAAAACCTTATACAACGAGTACTGGACATCAGCGACAATATATACCATCCACAAAATATTCAAAAAATTACCGACATATTGATCAATAACAGCTTCCCCATAAAATTAATAAAGTCTCTATTAACAGCATACAAACCAATACAAAACAGCAACAATGGTAACACCAACATAGAAAAACAATTTTACAGTGTAAAATACATACCTGGCCTAACCGACAACAACAGTATAAAAACAACAATAAATAAAATTGACATAAGCTTTGCATACAAGCCAAACAAAACATTAAATGCTATTTTTACAAAAACAAAAACACCAATAACAAAACTACAGCAAAACAATGTAGTTTACGAAATTCAATGTAAAGGGGATGAAAATAAGAACTGCAATCTTATTTACATTGGAAAAACTAAGAGAAGTTTAGAGACAAGAGTAAACGAGCACAAAGCTGATGTCAACAAAAACAGAGAAAACACAGCACTGTCTCAGCATATAACACAAACAAAACATAAGTCTGATTTTGACAATATAAAAATAATAGACAAAGTAAACAACGAGAAAAAGAGATACACCATAGAAAGCTTAAGAATACAACAAAAAATAAACAAAACAATGAACATTAAAGAGGACACAGACAATTTAAGCGCCAGTTATAAACTCGCATTAGTTTAAGAAGCAGTTTAAATTAAATTTTGTGTTTGTTAATTCATGTTTAATATTGTTTTTTATTGTTAATTTAATCAAAAATCCTTAATTTATTAATGTAAACTCTACTGTCATAGTGTAAGTAAACATATTTTGTACATTTTCGCGGTAATTGTTTTTAATTGTAACTGTGTTAAATTTTCTTCTTTTTAATTAAATAGACGACCCCTTGAGAAAGTGAACAAAAAATTCACGAAACGTTGGGGAAAGATGTAATAAAAATTGTTTTTTATTTACATGGATTAATTCAGGCCTCATTAGCTTAAAATATAAGATTATACATAAATAGAAATTTGGTGGCCAAATATAACAACAATAATAACCAATTATCGGATAGCTTGCCGAAGAAAACGACTTTATTTAATTAGAATCTGGTTTTTAGCACTGTTACTTTTATAAACAAAACATGAATAATTTTTTCCGAAACATAATTTTCAAATATGATGGTGAGACCTGCAGAACTAAGAAGGAATACTGCAACGAGATAAAAAGACTGGCACAAAAACAACAAAGACTTCGATTTTTAGTATCCTGTAGGACGTATGGTTTGGTACCTAATCACACAAAAAACACAACAACACAAGTCACAAAATTGTTCACATGTGGGACTGTCAAAGGTAAACTGACAAAAATTGAATACAATTTTCACAAGAAAATTCTTAATCTCGAAATATCACAAACAAACACTGATTTGAAACAGATTAGAAGAAAACTTTACAACCTTAAAACAGGTATTCAAAATTTTGTGACAACAGAGGACTTTGAAACTTTTATAAAAAAACAAACAGAGAGAGCAAGACACATAATGACAAATACCAAAGAAAAACAAATTAAAAAGTTAAATACACTTAAAGAAAAACAATTTAAAAAACATGGACTAATTTTTAATGAACATTGGTTTGAAAATAGAACTAAAATAGAAATACCGTGGGAATGCAAGTGGCTATTGTCTCTTGGGAAAAAATTTGCTATACCCGTAAATAAACAAAGTTTTTCACCATTACATGTGATAGCAGATATTGAGCAGTGCATCCAACAAATTAAAGATAGCAGAGTTGGGGAAAAAGAACTAACAAGAACAAAATTAGCAAACAGGGTCACACAATTTAAAAGAAATATAAACAACAATCAAAAAGAAAAGTTTATTTTAGCTGTTTTTGAAAAAACAAAGAAAATTTTACGCAAACATAAAGACATAATTCTAACACAAGCAGACAAAGGTAACAAAACGGTGGTAATATATAAACAAGATTATGATAAAAAAATGGAAAAATTACTAGAGGACAAGAACACATATCGAATTATAAGAATAGACCCTACTTCAAAACTAATAAAAACAAATAACCAGATGATAAATGAATTACATAAAAAAGAATATATAGACAACTGGAAAAAACACATGCTTACTTGTTCCGCCGCAACAGCTCCGAGAATTTATGGACTACCGAAAATACATAAAACCAACATGCCTCTCAGACCCATAGTGTCATCAGTTCAAGTACCATGTTACAAGCTCAGCAAATACGTAGGATCAATACTCAAAAACATAATTTCTAATAAATATAACGTAAAAAATTCTTTAAAAGTAAAACAACAACTTAAAAATATAAAACTGGACGCCAATGACACTATAGTTTCCTTCGATGTTATTTCACTCTTCACGAATATACCAATTAACACTGCTATCAACAATATAATGGATAAGTGGAATTTAATAAAAACAAAAACAAAAGTACCACGTTCAAAATTTTTAGAAGTTTTAAAGTTTTGCCCGTATGACAACAATTATTTTGTATACGACAACAAAGTATATAATCAAATATTTGGTATGCCAATGGGAAACCCGCTCTCACCTACAGTTGCCGACATCGTATTAGACAATTTACTGGACGTAGCATTAGCCGAATTGAAGAGCAAAAATATTCAAATAAAGTACGTAGCAAAATACGTATATGATATTTTAGCTATAATCGACATTGACGACAAAGAAGAAATACTTGACACATTAAATAAATACCACCCCAAAATTCAGTTTACTATGGAAGTAGAGACGGACAATAGGATAACATACCTTGATATGATGCTGATTAAAAATAAAAACAAAATAACATTTGACTGGTATCAAAAAGAAATTTCATCAGGCAGGATAATCAATTTTAATGCAACACAACCAAAATCCCAAATAATAAACACGGCCAAAAACCTTATACAACGAGTACTGGACATCAGCGACAATATATACCATCCACAAAATATTCAAAAAATTACCGACATATTGATCAATAACAGCTTCCCCATAAAATTAATAAAGTCTCTATTAACAGCATACAAACCAATACAAAACAGCAACAATGGTAACACCAACATAGAAAAACAATTTTACAGTGTAAAATACATACCTGGCCTAACCGACAACAACAGTATAAAAACAACAATAAATAAAATTGACATAAGCTTTGCATACAAGCCAAACAAAACATTAAATGCAGTTTTTACAAAAACAAAAACACCAATAACAAAACTACAGCAAAACAATGTAGTTTACGAAATTCAATGTAAAGGGGATGAAAATAATAACTGCAATCTTATTTACATTGGAACAACTAAGAGAAGTTTAGAGACAAGAGTAAACGAGCACAAAGCTGATGTCAACAAAAACAGAGAAAACACAGCACTGTCTCAGCATATAACACAAACAAAACATAAGCCTGATTTTGACAATATAAAAATACTAGACAAAGTAAACAACGAGAAAAAGAGATACACCATAGAAAGCTTAAGAATACAACAAAAAATAAACAAAACAATGAACATTAAAGAGGACACAGACAATTTAAGCGCCAGTTATAAACTCGCATTAGTTTAAGAAACAGTTTAAATTAAATTTTGTGTTTGTTAATTCATGTTTAATATTGTTTTTTATTGTTAATTTAATCAAAAATCCTTAATTTATTAATGTAAACTCTACTGTCATAGTGTAAGTAAACATATTTTGTACATTTTCGCGGTAATTGTTTTTAATTGTAACTGTGTTAAATTTTCTTCTTTTTAATTAAATAGACGACCCCTTGAGAAAGTGAACAAAAAATTCACGAAACGTTGGGGAAAAATGTAATAAAATTGTTTTTTATTTACATGGATTAATTCAGGCCTCATTAGCTTAAAATATAAGATTATACATAAATAGAAATTTGGTGGCCAAATATAACAACAATAATAAAAGTAATTATTATTATTGACAATAAACAATCTTTAATTGCTTAAAAATATGATATGGTGTGGTTTTACGAGATAATTCCATTAATTGCAAATGAAAACGTCTGTAAATCTGCAGTGTTTTTTGAACGGAGTAATTTTGATCAGTGGAAGAAATGAAATAAATATTAAAAAAATTAGAAAAAACATATTCATAGAACCTAGCCTTGAGTTGGCTGAACAGACTCATCAAATGTACAATCGCTCCTGTTATTCGGTGGGGAAAAACTGAAACAACAAACAAGTGTGTTGCAACAAGGTGTCCTTATGGTTTGTTCGGCAACAGACTACAGTGTCGTCGGTAAAGTTTTCCTTGCTAAAGGTATCTGATTTTGTAATCTATCAGCCCTGAGATAACAAAAGCATGGATGCCATTAAAAAATTTCATATAAAATAAATTTAAAACAATTTTTTTTTATTTTCCACAGCTTTTAGCACCAGTGTATCTATATGGTGTACTTTTAAATGGAAGGAGGCTTAGAAACAAATTGTGTTATTGTGTGTTGGTGTAATGCTTACTGTAAACCGGACGAAGGCTGTGTGGTAAAAGACGGTGCAAAACTTGAGACGGTTGAAACATGCCCTATTGCGAGCTTGTAGAAGATTGTAAGCTGCTTAAAAATTGTTTATCTGCTAGCGCTATGGCTATCTGGCGCTGTAATGACCGAGGCTGTGAGATTCTCAGTAATAGCCTGTACAGACATTACTCAATATTCAGCTTTTTAATTTAAAATCACTTTTCTATAAATTTAAACATTATGGCCCAAATTCATAGTTATAGAATAAAGTAGACTCTTGCTAAAGTATACTCTAAAATAAAAAGCTCTTATTATCTTTTTTGCTTAATAGTCAAGAATAAAGTATACTTTAAGTTTAGCCGCCTTCCACTGGATGTCAACTGTAATTTGATAAATGTTTTCATACAATTTCTAAACAAACATTTGAAAAAAGTAACCTTGTTATTATTTTGTTCACTTTGGTATAAAAATCAGATAAAGAGTATTGTGTTCTTAAACCAAATAAAATAATTTTGGAAAAATGAGTTAAAAACAGCTTTGGGTAGTTTTAAATTTAGAGTTGACTTTCTCGCCAAAAATATATTTTAAATTGTCTATGAATGAATTAGAGTCGACTCTAAAATAAAACCGACTTTAGTTCCCTTAAAGTATATTTTATTTTAACTATGAATTTGGGCCTATATCTTTTGCATTAAAAATAAAATACTATATTATTAAAAAGGGCTATTATTAAAAGGATTGTAATATTAAAAAGGACTGTTAATTCAAATAAAAAGAATGATAGCAACACCACACCGATGCTCAATTGAAATATGTACTTACACATGTCAACTCCTTTTAGTGCACAAAAAATCAACTGAAATAAAAGAAAATGACATAAAATAAGTAAGAGTGCTATATTCGGTTATGCCGAATCTTAAATGCTCTTCGCCTTCTATGTACATAAATCTAGTTTAGTGAAGTAACTTCAATCATAAAAGCATATATTGGGGTAACAGAGTATTAAAAAAAATTTTTTTTTTTGAAATTTTTGAAACTGTATGACATCGGCTCTTAATGGGTGTTCACGTAGTAAACAGAAGTTCCAACACTGACAAAACAATGCCCTAATAATTATGATGAATTGCAACTCACTTTAACTGAAAATAAAATAATCATTCTGAACGACTAAAAGCTGTAAACAATTTTAAAACGCTTATGAGATTAGTGAGCAAATCCAAAACATTAGTGAATTAATGTTAAATAAATTATTAAAAAATTCTTAAAATCATTAACTAAGATTGCGATTAAGAACAGAACACATAATCGTTAATAATAAAAAATACTTCATTGAAATTTGCATTAAATTCAAGTGAATAAATCTATATATGTATATATAAATGGTGTAAAAAATGTACAGTAATTCATAAAATGAGAACGGCCGGGCCGATTTCTGTCAGTTGTTCGTATTTTCGAGAAGGTTTTTACTGAAGAAAATTTTGGAAAATACATCCGGAAAATGGGAAAAATCGGTTTTTTACGAAATTTTGTGTGAAATTGTTCCTTAATTGCTTTCCAAATTAAAAAATAGAAAGTTCTTGGTGTAAAACAATGAAAATTGCGGAAAATGCGAAAAATTAGAAAAATCGAAAATTGATTTTCTTATGAAATTTTATTTATCGGGCCTCTTTCTTATCACAATATTTGATGATAATTGTGTTGTATTATTACTCTAAAGTTTGTCTGAAGGATTAAAATTGGGGCGAGGTGAAGTTCGCCGGATCCGCTCGTTTAATATACATACATATGTATGTAAAGTTAGAAACGTTTTTATATCTTCACTTATCAACAGTTTTACCAAGAATCAATATTATTTATTTAAAAAATTTAAACTTTCATATTCAACAATTTTAAAGTTACTCCATAAATAATTAAAATAAGTTTATAGGTAAAACATCATAAAGTATATATCGACACGGCCAATCCTGACTTCAATCGGTCCCCGATTAGATACCCCATAATTTCATTAGATCGCAAGAAGTTGAAGTATTCTGAGGTCCTTCGAAGTCCCCAATTTTTTTACATCATATCTGTCATTACCTTTAACAGAAGTAACCAAATATTGTCCTAAAAATTTATTCTTTAGTTTTCAATTGTTCCCAAACTGTGTTCCATTGATTGCCACTATATCTCCAACTTTATAATTATATGCTCCTTTTCTATTTTTGTCATACTGTCTTTTTTGTACTTCTTGAGCCTTATATATATATCATTTCGAATAATAACACGCTGTTCCTTACGTTTATCGCAAAATTCCTCTACAAGTTCTTCACGAATAATTTCGTTTACCCTTATGTCGTATTCCGTTTTCATGGGAACCCCTGTAAGAACTTCATGTGGTGATTTATTGATAACTCGGTGATAAGTAGAATTTATGCATCTTTGGACTTTATCAACATATTTGTACCATTTGGTTGGGTCATCTATTGAAAGTTTTGATAATACTGAAATAATCACAGCATTCATCATACGATGTAAATTCTGACCCTTTATCAGTCACGACTCTTTGCGGATATCCAAAAGTTTTGGCCAATTGTTCAAACCGATCTATAACTTATTTAGCTCATGTTGTTTTAACAGGATAAATCCAAGTGAACTTTGAAAACCCATCATCTATTACAAATAAATATTTGTATCCTTTAAAAGTCGTACTTATTGGACCAAATGATCCATGAGTAACGTTACTAACGGCAAATCATCTTTGGGTATTGGATACAAAAAACCCTCATGCTTACCACGTTTACTATTCATAACTATACACTCAACACAGCTCTGAATCACTTGATCTACTTTCAGTTTTAATTCATGAATAAAATATTCCTTTTGTAATATATCGATAGTTTTTTGAACACCAAAATGTCCTTTTTCATGACGTCTTTTAATTATATCTCTCTGTAGCGATTCAGGAACTAAAAAAACATCTCTGTTGCTTTCGTTCTTCATTAAGATATCATCACACACAAAGTAGTTATTATAAGGCTCTTTTTCCAAAACTTTTTTCAATGCAATTATTGTTTCGTCTTCACATTGTTTTTTTTTATAAATGCTCTTAAACTTGATTCAATTACACTAATTGGATTTCGACTAAATGCATCAACATGCTTCATTCTTTCTCCTTTCCTATGCTCTATAATATAATCGTATTCTTCCAGATATAATGTCCATCTTTTTACCCTTGGAGGTATATCTTTTTTTATTTACAGTTTTTAGAAAAGCTGCACAGTCCGTTATAATTTTAAACTTAACACCAAGCAAATAGGGTCTTAGCTTTTTTACTGATTCTACAATAGCCAACACCTCTTACTCGTAGGAGTAATAATTCTTCTCGGCCTCTGTAGTGGACTTACTCCAATAGTAAACAGGATGTAATTCACCTTCGTATTGTTGCTGCAATAATATAGCACCTAGGCCTACCTTACTTCCATCGGTATGCAGTTCTGTTATTGCCAAAGGATCATAAATTTGCAACACAACCTTATTTAAGAGTTTTTGTTTCACTAATTCAAATGCTATTAATTGTTCTTTGTCAAATATTATTTTTAATACGCCCTTTTTAAGAATTTTTGTAAGAGGAGCAACAGAACTAATACCATAGTTCTTTACAAACTTTCGAAAGTATCCCGTCAATCCAAGAAAGCTCTGCAATTGTTTTTCGTTTGTAGGTATTGGGAAATTTTTCACGGCTTCCATTTTAACTTCAGATGGATAAAAATGTGAATCAGAAATTGTATATCCAAGATACTCTACTTTTGTTTTAAAAAAATTACATTTTTTCCAATTTATTTTCAAACCGTTTTTAGCTGCGACTTACAAAACGTGTTTAAGTCGAAACAAACCATTTTTGTAATCTTCTGAAGGTACAATTATGTCATCTACATATTGAATGACTACTTTTCCTTTAATAAGATCTGAATAACGTGATATACAAATCTGTCGAAACTCGATGGCGAATTACATAAACCAAATGGAGTTCTTTTGAACATATATTGTCCATCAAGAGTTGAAAAGGCAGTATACTTCATACTATCTTCATGCATTGGAACATGAAATAAACCATTTTTCATATCAATTGTAGAAAATATTTTTGCATTAACCAGCTTATCAATTTGATCATCAATTCTTTGCATAGGAAATCTTTTTGTACTACCTTGTTAAGTTTACGATAGTCCACGCATAAACGATAGCCTCCAACTTTTTTTCTAACAACCACAACTGGACTTGAAAACTCTGACTCGCAAGGTATTATGATTTCATTTTTCAACCATTCTTCAATTTGGTCGGACACGACTTTTGTTTCTTAAGGTGCTTATCTTCTTGGTTTTTATAAATAGGCATTTCATCATTTATAATAAGCTAAGTTTTTACTGGACAGTTTAGACATGTTTTTGGAACGTAGTCGTTGTACATTTTATAAACAATATCTTTAAATCAATGACATTTTCTATAATATTAATTTTATCAAGAAATGAATTAGCAGAACTTTGAGATTTTAATTGGGGCATTTGCTTCAAAAATAAATCTCCATTAACCATGTGCAATCCGAATAATTTTAGAAACTCCCTTCCAAGAATACCATTGTAGTTCATATTATTGTCAGGCATTATATAAAATTCAAGCGGAGCAACTTCCTTCTGCCCAATCCCAGTAAATTTCCGAGATGTTTTAATAAATCTTGGTTTTCCATTATCATTGTATATTTTATTTTTCATTAAATTTACGCAACTACCTGTATCTATTAATGCTTTAAATTGACAGGAATGTATTTGTACCATCACGATAGGGCCATCTCTTGGATTTGATATTATATTTACATTACTATTCTTTAAGGCTTCTGGTTTAACAATTGAATACTTAGAGCAATTTCTTGATATATGCTCAAAGTTATTACATTTAAAGCATTTCATACCACGATTTACGTTGTGACATTTATTTGCACTAAGACCATCTACTCCGCAATTAAAGCATTTTGATCGCATTTTAGTGTTTGCTTTACATAAGTTAAGACGTATTCAATAAACTTAATCTTCAGTTGCGCAAAGTTTGTCGCTCCATGTAATATCATCTTATCAACAGATCGATCTTGAACACCATCAACAATGTAAGCAATTGTAGATCATGTATCCAAATCTATTGAAAACGCTAGCTCAGTCAATTTATAAAATAACTCCTCCAAGATTCGGTGGGTAGTTTCCTATAATTACGTAGCTTTTCGTGAACATCCTTACTACTGACCTGTAAAATAAACATTATTAATCTTTCTTTAAATATCTGCCATGAAGAAATATTCTTCTGTCTAAACATATAAGCCTTTGCAGCACCTCGTAGTTGTTTTCGTGCATAAATTATTGTTTCTTGAACTGACCATTTAAACATTCTTACCATGTCGTCTACTGCAGACAACCAGTACTCAACAGCTACCTCAAGATTTTCGCCACTAAAAGTGTCTATTTCACCTTCCACATCCTTAAAACTTAAAAAATAATTCAGTCCTCTCGTCGGAAAAACAGACGACACTGATGGTTTCTCCTGGGCATTCTTTTGACCAGCTTCCTCCGAATTATGATTATTATCAACATATTCCGCTTTTTCGTCTTCCACTGGATCTTCTTCTTCTTCTGCGTTTTCTGTTTCTTTTGCCACAATATTCATAAGACGAAACTTAAGAACAGCTTTTGATCCAATTACAGATGCCTTTCGCTTTTCCAGTTTTATTCTGAGTTGACTTACCGGCATCTTGTCAACCATAGAGAGCAGTAAGTTTCCATTCCCCATCTTATTGGTCTTTCTTCTTCTTCAATTTCGTCTTTAAATTTCTATATCTTTCGTCTTTATATCCTTTTTAGTTTATCTTTAATTTTCCTTTTAGGTTGAGCCCAAAACGTAAAGTTAGAAACGTTTTTATATCTTCACTTATTTTCACTTACCAAGAATCAATATTATTTATTTAAAAAATTTGAACATTCATATTCAACAATTTCAAAGTTACTTCATAAATACTTAAAATAAGTTTATAGGTAGAACATCATAAAGTTTTTATCGACATGTATGTAAAAAATTAAACCTAAAATTAAAGTTAAAGTATATAATACTTATCCTTATATACTTACTTATTTATTTACCTCCCAATAAAAAATAGGATCATCCAAAGAGTAATCTTGGAGCGCTCCTTTGCGAGTAATGGAATACTCCACAAAACTCCAAAACACATTGGATTTTTAACATAGCGTGTCCGCAGACACAAGTACTCATTTTAAGCTCCTTATGGAGTACTCTCTTTGATCTTGAAAATTACGACAGAGGGAGTAATCGTTTTTGTCTCCTAACAGAACACAAATTGAGTAAACATCCATATAAAATACAAATTTTTTTATTTTTTACAAAAAAAAAAAAAAAAAGATTTATTTAATTTTTTTTAATGTTGCTATTTTTTTGTGTTCGACGAGGTCGTAGTTTTTGTCAAGTAGGTCTGTTGGTAAACAGTTGCTTTACATTTACGAAATGCCACCTTAAAAGATTTTTCAAATTACGGGTAGTTGGATACGTGTCTTTAAGTGCTTCTGCAAGAAAATCAAAGAAAAAATAACACGTAATATACTATTGAGGAAATGATATTAAAAATTCAGCTATTACCAAAATAAAAAAGTTAAACAATTTAATCTGACCAGCATATTTCGCCGTTACTTTTGCGTATCGCTTTTTCAATTTTAATTTTATCAAACCGCAGTTTAATATACGAAATCTGAAATAAATTAAAATAAAAAACAAAGAATTTTGAATATTTGTTTAACTGATTGCATTAAAAAAACTCAAACTCACCACTTCTGAATCAGGCTCGGTTTTAATCAGCTGTTCTGCCGAATTTAGTTACTTCAAAGAATAAATTGGAAAATTATTATTCTTTAATTTTATGTATTATTTCATAAACCGTAATGACTTTGATGAGCTTTTATAAAGCGGAATTCCATCCACACATATCGATCAGTAGTTCGGCATTTGCATTAGGTGATATGTATTGGCCGTGCATCATCAGTGCTTTTTCTAAACCACAATGAAAGTATTCACCTGGTGCCATATCTATTATTTCTGGGCTCACTGTGAAGCACCGTGGGTTTTCTGCATGCACTGCTTTTAACAATGTTTCTCTGCATAGTAGAATGTCCATACCTTCACTTTTTAAAATGTAAAGTAGTGAATTACAGCATTCGTTCAAAAAGCGATTTTCAATTACCCAAAAAGCGAACTTCTTTTAAAATTTTCACCGATATTGTTTAAATAGATATCATAATGAACATCAAAGTTTTCCGTTTGGCTATCTTCATTTGATAATTCATTGACTTTGTTAGGTACTGATGCCACTTGTTCACTTTAAGTCTCCCGATTACAATTTAAGAATTTTTCAATTTCTTTTTTAACAAGTCGTCTTAAATGACGCTTACAAACTAAATTGTCACACATTTTTAACAAATTTGTTACTATAGCCGTACCTTTTCGCTTTTTTTAAAAACACGTCTTTCACTTTTTTAAACTAAACTGACTAAATATAAATACAAGACGAAAACATCAAGAATTAACAGTTATGTCAAAGAAAAAAGAAAAAAAAAAACAGAAACGAACTAATACATCCTCCATTGATCCATTTGGAGTACTCAGCGAGGCATAAACAATAAAACAAAAACTAGTTTCGATAGCTCGCTTATTACTCCAAACGGATGAACAAGAAGATGAACAGCTCTTCATCACCTAAAATTAAAATTATACAATAACAGTTACATACATATATACTTATTTAATTATATTATATACACTTTAATTGTACCTAAAAAGAAAACATAAAAGGCCAATAATCTTATGTACATTTTATAACGTTTTGGAAAAAGGATAGAAATTTCTACTTATTTACTTGGATAATATAGCTTAACCAAGAAGTGAAATAGCGTTGTTTCCCTCTAACCGGTCTAAACGTTCTTTCGAGCTTTAAGAAGTTAAACAATATACAGCATACAGTCCACCAAAAGTTAAAAAAAGTAATTTTGTTAAAATGCAATTAATTGAACAAGTGCTTTAAGATTAAAAATTAAAGAAAACCCACCCTAAATTTTTGTAATTAAAACATTTAAACAAAAGAGACAAAGTAAACTAAACCAGCAGTAAACATCAAAAACAGTTTAATATATACTCAAATTAATTTTGAAAATATAACGAAAAGAGTGACAATGAAACACGAAAATTCTCAATAATTTTAATTTTATTGATAAAAGCTGTCTAAAGAAAAACAACATACAAATTTGTTTAAATAAAGTCAAATATATTAAACACGAAAATATTTAAATTAACTACTTTAAACATTAAATTAACCCACACTGTAGTAAAATAACACAAATTAAAATAAACAAAATATTACTAACATATAAAACACACAAAATACATCTGCAAACAAACACAGAAACAATATTTTTCTTGATCAACTCAAGGCGGGAATAAAGCATACACACATCCATATGTATTTTAAAAGGTAGTACCCTATACCCTACCAAAGTCTGTAAGTTGAATTGTTTACAACTTATGTTTTTGAAATTATTAAGTTTCATTCACGTTTTGCACACATTTATGTAGAAACAAGAGCTTTTTAACCCAACCCTTTTAACCCACATTAACCCAAGTTGAAAATTATAATTTATCTGGTTTTTATAGTGTGTCAGAAATATCTATATTGACGCTTTTTAAGTAGCGCGATAAAGTTATTAGTGAAAAATATAATGTACACCAAGCCTTTATTTAAAAACTGTAAAACGGCTTCAGGTAGTCGCTTTACTAATCCTGATAGAATAAGTAAAGGTACTTTAGCAGTTATTTTTAAAAATGATCAAAAAGTGTTTTCCAGCCATTGCAAACTTTTTACTATAACTAGTGAGTCATAAATTCTTAGTCCAACAGGAATTTCTAAACGAAATAGTAAAACTAAATTAAACGATTGATAATAATAAAAATATTGCTTTTCATTGAGAAACGAGAAAGAAAAATCAACATACATATGTGTATAACGTATTAATAAAACGAAAAAAGAAAGTATTTAAACATCAAGTTTTTCGCAAATAAGAGTTTGTAAAAAATTTCTTATTTTTTTCTGTGCAAGTGCAAGTGTGCTTTAAAGAAAAATACATATTTTATTTCTTTTAAAGTTTATTTATGTAGATACGGTCTATTTATTTTTTCGATATTTCCGATAGATATAAAAACTTAACGCAAAATAGACGTACATACTAAAGGGCTGCAAAAGCATAAGAAAAATGTCTTATAAGCAATCAGGTAAATTTCAAGTAGTGTGTGTATACTCGTAGAACACTCTCGTTTTCAAACACATACTTCCAAACACAAATGTTTTGCTTTGCCACCAAAATAGAGATTAAAGAACAAAAGTGTTTTAGAACAACATTGAAGTAAAACATAACAGAACTAGAACAAAAGTGAAATAGAATATCAAAACTGAAGTATAACATTGAAAACATGCTTGAAGTTTTTGATTGCAGAATTAGGCTAAAGAGAAGCTACAATCATTTTCGTTTTTCTCATTATGAGGTGTCGTCAGCTTTAAGATTTGAAAACGCATAAAAATGGAGAAAAAACATTATAATATCTGTTTTATTTAAAATGTTAATTGAATTACTTTAAAAAAAAAATAATATTTTTATATTAAAAATATAATAGTAAAATTGTCTTTTACATTTCGGGGTTTTCAGAATATAAAATAATAAAACTTAACAAAAATAAAAAAATTGCCTATATTCGATCGTACTAAATAATATATTTTTTTATAAGTTCTATACAAAAAATTTTAAAAAGGGTTCAGCAATTGATAGTAAGGAATTAAAATTAATAACGCGTGGTATAGTATCTATCCTTTTATAAAAATATTTTTTAAAAATTAATTTTTTATCCGAAGTTTCATATTTTTATATTAAAAATATTACAATAAAACAGCCTGTAATAAAAAAAAACATATTTGTATGTTTGCATATGATATATTGTATAAAACGTATTTTCTTTCAACAGCCTTAAATCGCATTATTTAACAACACTATTTTTTTTCGTGAGCATGCTTTGTATATGTTCTAGTGCACTCGACGTTTCTACTATGATTTAAAGTTTTTTTTAGTTTATTGTCGCCTTTTGTTTTGATGTTCTACGCTGTTTTAAAACACAAGCACTAACAAAGCTGTAAAGAGAAACTTTTCGAAGGGTGCTCGTTTTGTTTTAGTGAGAGCCATGTTTTGTTAAGCTTGTTTTGATATTTATATTTACACTGAAATTCTGTGTTTGGAAGTAGTGTACACTAGAACATAGAACCTTTAAAACATTTTGTGCAGCTCTTTAATACATACATATGTAAATGGGGATTGATGCTATAAAAATAATCGTGTCCACCGACCATCGACTACAAGATGTCAAAAATGGAATACATGCGTGCTTATGAAAATAATTCTTTTAGCGGCTACACGACCACCGACTACACGGCTACTTTTGTAGCCCGTAGCCAACTTAGGCTAATTTCTATTTTTCTTGGCTACAAAAAACAGATTAGTGGTGCCAATACAATAAATGCATAAAATGGTGTTTTTAAAAACGCAATACATTAAATATCGCTATTAAAAACGCGAAAAACTTTTATAGTGGCACCATTGAAAAATAATAATCATCTGTTAATTTGTTTACATTTTTAATCAGTTTATTACTTTATCTCGAAGGGGGAACATCTGCGCGCGAGCAGATTTTTTTAAAAAAGTGAAGTTATAATTGAAGTCGCAAAGCGCACAGTTTTTATTCAACAGGATTTTCCACTTCCTATACGATGTGCAGTTCCTGGAGAGACTAGTAATATCAAAATACTTGTGGGATACCCTGGCGCTGTAGTTATATACCCCTGCCATTATTAAATTAAGATTTCAAAAAAAAAAAAAAATACATTTTTCATTTACTTTTTGTTTGTGAAATTTTCCATTTAGTTCTTTTTTCATAAATTTCTAATTTGTTTCATTTATATTTATTTTTTGGGTTTTTTATTGAAATTGATAAGTATATAATAGTAATTTTTACTGTTTATATACATTTATTATATTGTTTAATGTAAATGTTTAGTTCAATTTACATGCAAATATGGACGTGGACACTTCATACACTGAAGTCTTTGTTTCCACTATTTTAGCAATAGTATTTATAAAGTTAATTAAATTTTCTTCAGACATTTAAAATTTTTTTTTTACACAAATTCACTTAAAAAAATCAAGTTTGTTTTGGTTAACTTAAATACATACATGTATGTCAAATCAGATGTTTATTTTTTGTAGTTAGTGGTCGATGGTCGTTAAAAGAATTAAGTAGCTGGCAACTTGGCTATTTTTGTAGCCAGCTACTTTTGTAGTCGGTAGTCGATGGTCGGTAGCCTTTTATTGTGTTTATAGCATTAGGCTAATTTCTATTTTTCTTGGCTACAAAAAGCAGATTAGTGGTGCCAATACAATAAATGCATGAAATGGTGTTATTAAAAACGCAATGCATTAAATATCGCTATTGAAAAATACTAATCATCTGTTCATTTGTTTACATTTTTGATTTACTTTTCCATTTAGTTATTTTTTCATCAATTTCTAATTTGTTTCATTTATATTTATTTTTTGGGTTTTTTATTGAAGTTGGTAAGTATATAATAGTCACTTTTACTGTTTATATGTATTTGTTATATTGTTTAATGTAAATGTTTAGTTCAATTTACATGCAAATATGGACGTGGACACTTCACGAAGGGGGAACATCTGCGTGCGAGCAGATTTTTTTCAAAAATGTGAAGTTATAATCGAAGTTGCAACGCCCACAGTTTTTATTCAACAGGATTTTCCACTTCCTATACGAAGGTATAGGTCGATGTGCAGTTCCTGGAGAGACTAGTTATATTAAAATACTTGTGGGATACCCTGGCGCTGTAGTTATGTACCCCTGCCATTATTAAATTAAGATTTAAGAATAAAATACATTTTTCATTTTCTATTTATTTGGCGCATTTTTCATTTACTTTTTGTTTGTGAAATTTTCCATTTAGTTCTTTTTTCATAAATTTCTAATTTGTTTCATTTATATATATTTTTTGGTCTTTTTTATTGAAATTGATAAGTATATAATAGTAATTTTTACTGTTTATATACATTTATTATATTGTTTAATGTAAATGTTTAGTTCAATTTACATGCAAATATGGACGTGGACACTTCATACACTGAAGTCTTTGTTTCCACTTGTCACGATTCAACGCCTTTTGGTTACTAACCAAAAAGAAGAAGAACCTGCATCTACTGACTGTCACACTGGTATCTAACTGGATCTTTGTGCGGCTAGGGCTCGTCGGGCTTGGGCGGGTGTTCGTTGCAGTCAGCAATGCGTCACACAGAATAATACGTACCAGTGTCTTACATCAAGCTACTTACAATTGAATAAAATCTGGGAACACGAACAAAAAAAACCTCTCAGAAAACAAACCAGTGTTGGAAGTCCAGGTGACACGACTTCATGGGCTGCCCTCCCTCAGTATTGGAACACAATACCATTCCGCGATAGCGCTGTAGCCCTCACCGATTTTTGTTGGCTATCCCTAAACGTTGCTTCACCAATCCAAACACCTACCTTTTTAAATTTATCCGGACATCTTTAATAAATCTTCTCAAAATACAATTTGTTTAGATTTTATATTTCAATATGTATTTCATAGTTCAAATAATTTTTTTCTTTTTATATATAAAGCTTATAACAAGGTTATTATATCTATACTTCAACATATGAGCCTTGACCTTAGCATTAAGCGTAAACAAAAATCTAATTATAACCTGCGACTGTCAAAAAATGGGTATAAAGACCGCAAAAAAAATTACGACTAAACACGCCTAAACGCTGGGCACCTCTATCGAGTGGCTGACCTATAATTAGCGCTAATCTAGGGGCTCCCCATTCTCGGTGTGACTGTTAATACCCTCTGATGTACCGACTCATGTTATTTTTGTTTCTATTTTATTATTTTTATCTTCACTTTTTCCTTTAGGTCAAATCTCATAGGCTTCTTATGCTAAATTTCTTAAGATTAAGTTTCGCCTTACACTAATATTCCCACAAATTACAATTTCAGAATATCATATTTAAGATAAATAATTTAGAGACAAATGTAACATTAGGGTAGTTCCCTTCAGGAAAATTTAAGTGTCACTACAAATGTGTCTGAAATACTAAATCTCGAAAAATTTATGAGCACCTACTTGCGCTTTTATATTTTTTTTTTTTGTGTAACTAGTAAATTATAGGTATCATTAGAAAATTATCTTGTTAAAAATTTTTTTTAATTTTCAGGTAAGTATATTAACAATAATTTTCATTAAGTATAATAACGAATATTTCAGGTAAGTGTAATAACAAATTATTTCAGGTAAGTATAATAACAAATTATTTCAGGTAAGTATAATAACAATTCTCAGGTAAGTATAATAATTCTCCGGTAAGTATATCAATGATTATTTCAGGTAAGTATATCGACGATTATTTTAGGTAAGTATATTAACAATTCTCCGGTAAGTATAATAATACTTCTCCGGTAAGTATATCAATGATTATTTCAGGTAAGTATATCGACGATTATTTTAGGTAAGTATATTAATAATTCTCCGGTAAGTATAATAATACTTCTCCGGTAAGTATATCAATGATTATTTTAGGTAGGTATATTAATAATTCTCAGGTAAGTATGTTAACAAATCTCAGGTAAGTATATCGACGATTATTTTAGGTAAGTATGTTAATAATTCTCAGGTAAGTATGTTAACAATTTTCCTCTTTTTCTTTGCTTTTGTTTTTTTTTCTTTTTTTCTTTTGCCTGACCGCCGGACTACACTATTACCGAGACTTAAGTAATTAATACAACTAAATCTACAATTTACTTATCTGCTTTGTTTCTGCTGGTAGAGATGATGTGATGTGAAGATTATAGGTGATGTGGTGTTGAATTTGTAGTTGATGTTGTGCTGAATTTCTAGATGATGTGGTGCAAACAAATTTTAGGTGGTGTGGTGCAGGATTTCTAGATGATGTGTTGCTGGATTTCTAGATGAAGTGTTGCTGGATTTCTAGATGAAGTGTTGCTGGATTTCTAGATGAGGTGGTGCAAAAACATTTTAGGTGATGTGGTGCAGGAATTGGAGATAATGTTGTGCCAAAATTTGTAGATAATGTTTTGCCAAAAATTGTGAATAATGTTGTGCTGGATTTATAGGTGATGTGATGCTAAACTTGTAGGTTATGTTGTGCCAAAACTTGTAGATAATGTTTTGCCAAAAATTGTGAATAATGTTGTGCTGGATTTATAGGTGATGTGATGCTAAACTTGTAGGTTATGTTGTGCCAAAACTTGTAATCTGCCTTCCTCGGGCCAATCCCTGCATCTCTCTACCTTTTTTTCCCACAACGTCTCCCTTGGTTTTGTTTTCTAGTTTTTCCACGCCTTATTTTTAAATATATTAATCACCCATTGATCACAATTAAAATTTCAACGTTTTCACTTACCAATTTCTTTCGCTTCGTTTTTACTCCCTCTGCTCACCACTAGTGTTTAACCGGAAAAGAAAATTTCTTTACCAATGACCCGCCATATTGACTTATCTTGTCAAATTATGTTTTTATACAACTGCGCAGGTGTGCACTGTTGTAACCGTTCGCATGTAATTTATGTGTTGCCACCTTGGTCGTATTTTCTCGCCAACTCTATTCATTACACTACATTACTTCGTCGGGGTCTTCGTTTTATCATATTCGCATCCAAATGCGAATATGATAAAAGTATATCTATATACCACTTTATGCCTTCAGGTCTTTGGCATGAAAAATCCCCACGGGTTTTCCTTGCAGCGTCTCAATTTCATACAAACTGTTACCAACTACTCTGGCGATCCGACACTTCAGAAATTTTCGACATAATTTTGCAGAGATCTGCTTCGTAAAATCAGATAATTGAAAGTTTCTCCGAAATACTTCCTGTCCTACTTTAAACTTCGTTAACCGCACCCGTTGATTGTATCTTTTCGCATTTGTCTCGTAAGTTTTGTGCAGGCTTTCTCTCACTTTGCTTCTTACAACTTCCAGAAACTCGTGCCTATTCTCAAATCTCATCTCTGGTTCATCTACTAAGTCTAATTTTCTAGCTAGCTTATACGTAGAAGCGTGTGTTATCATGTTTGTGCCGAAAAGTGCAAAATACGGTGTCATTCCAATGGCGGAGTGAACCGCAGAACGAAGCGCGCATTCTATCTCACATAAGTGCAAATCCCATTCATTATGGTTCTCTCCTAAGTACGATCGAATTGCTGCTAAGATGGATTGGTTGACCCGTTCTGAGGCGTTGGCTTGCGGGGCGTAGACTCCTGTTTTCCGGTGATCTATCTCAAATGTTTTCATTAACTCCTCAAACTCTTTACTGATGAACTGTGGTCCGTTGTCGGAAACTAATGTTTCTGGACACCCAAACTTGAAAAAAACTTCTTTTATCAAAAAATCAACAACGTTTCGGGAGTTCGCCTTTGACATCGCTTTTAACAGTACGAACTTTGTTACATAATCCAACACGACCAGAATATAACAATTTCCTCTTTTTGAGCGGACATATGGGCCTAGGAAATCGATATAGATACGCTGAAATGGTCTTGTGGCGTCTGCTTCTTTGCCCATTGGCGGCTTTAGGACCAAATTCGACGGCTTACACTCTTTACAGGTGTCACATTTGTTTATGAATTCTCTAACTTCGATGTTAAGATGTGGCCAATACAAATATTCTCGGATTTTTCTGATTGTTTTTGCAATCCCACAATGTGCAGAGTTTGGTGGACGGTGTGCGTTTTCAATTACACTTTGGGTCAAGGAAGATGGAATCCACAATTTCCAAGCGTGGTCTTCAAGTGCTACGTCGCCATTATAAAAGTTTGTCCTTTTGTACACTAAGTCATCAATTACCCTTACGTCTGGCAGGCTTGACCTCTCCTCACGCACTACCTGAATTAATTCCAAATAATCTTCTGACTTAAATTCTGCCGAAGACAAATTCACTAACGCCATTCCTTCTCCCTCAAGAGCGTTTACTGTATACCTGGACAACGCGTCAGGTACTACATTTTGTGTGCCTTTTCTATGTCTTATCTCAAAAGTAAAAGGTTGTAATTGCAAGCTCCAACGAGCTAATCTTCCTCCTAAATCTTTCTGAGTCATCAGCCATTTGAGACTGGAATGATCTGTAATTACCACAAATTCCATTAATTCAATGTATGGACGAAATCTTTTTATTGCTGAAACCACTGCCAAACACTCACGTTCCGTCACGGAATAATTTTTCTGTGCAGCTGTTAGTTTTCTGGAATAATAAGCAATTGGATGCTCTCCCCCTTCGGAATCCTCTTGAAACAGTACGGCTCCTATGCCAACATCTGATGCATCACATTGCACGAAAAAGGGTTTTGTAAAATCGGGATGCGTTAGTACGGGACTTGTACACAAACAAACTATTAACCTGTCAAATGCCAACTTTGCTTCTTCAGTAAACTCGAATTTCTTTCCTCTCTTGAGTGTTTCCGTAATAGGTGCTGTTATCGTCGCAAAGTCGTTTATGAACCTTCGATACCATCCAGTGGTGCCTATGAAGCTTCGCACTTGCTTTGGTGTGGTTGGGTATTTAAAGTTTTTAATTGCGGCTATTTTGTCTGGATCTGGTCTCAGAGTTCCTTCCCCTATGATATACCCTAAGTATCTTAGCTCCTTACAACAGAATTTAGATTTCTCCACATTAATCGTTACTCCTGCTATATTCAAGCACTGTGCAACTTCTTCCAAAAGACTAATATGCTCGGCAAAATTAGAAGATACCACTAACAAATCATCCAGGTAGACGAAAACACGCTCGCGAAGGCGGGCTGGAATGACTTTGTCCATTAAACGGCATAACCGTTGAGCCGCATTACACAACCCAAACGGCATTACCGTAAAATGATACAAAGGCCTCCCAGGCACCGTGAACGCCGTCTTTTCCCTACTGGAGACTGCTAAGGGTATCTGCCAAAATGCGTCTTTCAAATCTATGCTTGATATATAATGGGTGTCTCCCAGCCGACTGAGAAGACCTTCTATATGTGGGAGCGGGTAGGCGTCCTTCACTGTGACATCATTAAGCCGGCGAGCATCAAGGCATATCCGGACCTTCTCTCCCTTTCTTACAACCGTGACCCTGTTGCTCCAGGGACTCTCACTTGGCTCGATGACTCCTAGCGAAATCATTCTGTCCAGTTCCGCGTACATTAACTGTTGAACCGCTGGGGATACAGGGTAATATTTCTCCTTAACTGGTGTTGCTGCTCCTGTTTCTATGACATGGGTTTCTAGTGACGTTTTCCCTAATCCTTTGTTGACGAATGACGGGAATTTTGCAATGGCCTTATCCAAAATGAGTTGTTGGTTATGGTCTAGAAAATGCTTCCTAGGAAATTCAGTTTCGCCTCCTTCTTCTCCATCTGACGTGGTCACAGATAAGTTGCTAATCTCGAAACGAAGTAAATTAAACTTTTTGATGAAATCAATCCCTAGGAATAATGTTTGCTTCAACGTAGGTACTAAGTAAAAATCCATAAGATTACTCAAACTATTGAACTTTATTAATGCCCTGACTCGACCTATGATTTTGTTTGATCTTCCATCTGCTGTAGAAATTGTTGAAACACATCTATGAATTACAAGCTTAGCCTTTTCGACCAATTCTAAACATCCCTCCCCTATACATGAAACGTTTGCTCCGCTATCAATCAGGCCTTGGATCTCTATTCCGTTTATTGCTATTGTCGTATAAATACGGCTATCTGGATTTTCGTATAGCCTTGCGGCTGCTATCTCTTTTCGTAGTTGCCGTCTCTCCTTATACCGTTGTCGTGCCTTTAGAATTTTCGGTGTAACTTCTCCAAAGATCCTGTTTCTTGCTTCTTCGTACTCTTGCATTCGTATGTGATAAGGTTTCCGGATTAGTGTTCCATAATCTGTAGACAGTTCTTTGATTGATTTTTCACTTGTTATTATTTTAACCTCTTGATTATTTTGTTTCTTACCAGCTGGTGTCATTATTTGGTGCCGTGGTTCGACGTCTGATTTGGTTGATTGTGATGTGCTTTCAAGCCTAATGGTCTGTTCTATGGTTGCGGCGATGGTTGGTGTTGGGTTGTTGCGTTCTTCGAACGAGCCTCCAACCCATGCTGAGTGCTGTTCGATTTCTTGTTTCCCTGGCAGTTCGGACATTTTGGCGTAACCGTGTTATCGTAGCCACATTTGAAACAAAACAATCTTCTTCTTTCTGAGGGACAATCCATGAACACGTGGCCTTCCGTTTTACAATTCCAGCACACTAGTTTACGATCAGTCATCAGTGCTTCAACTACTTTCTCGTCGCCTTGTTCTTCTAGTTTAAAATTTAATTCACTAACTTGCTTTGCTGAATATCTAGGAGTTCCCGACCGTTGACTGTTAAGCATATTTTCTGCTCTTCTTCCTTCAGTCCTGAAATGACTTAACCCGTATAGTCTTACGGCGAATAGCAGATGTGACATGGCTGGTCTTAAGTTGCTTTTCATTATCTCTACTAGATCTTGCTCTCTTATAGGGTTAGTTTGTTGGTTTCTTAGATGAATAACTGTATTGCAAAAATCGTCGAAAGATTCCTGAGGCTGCTGTCGTCTATCTAAAATTTTGCGCTGGATGTCAAAGTCGCTCTCAAAACGGTGAAAATATATAATTAGAGCCTTTTTCAGAGTAGGCCAGTCACTCAAGTTATTATTCATACGCCTATACTCCCAGAGCCAATCTAACGCTGGTCCACTGAGGAAATGATGAAATCCGCGTATGACTTCTACCCAGGGACAACAATAATCCGACTGCAAGGTCTCTATTCTGAAAACGAAATCTTCAACACTTGGTGTCTTCTGTGTACCATCAAACTTTAAGCCCCATTTATCTATTCGATGGACGGATTCTCTGTTATGGTGGTTCCATTGCATATTTATTGGATGACTCCAGTGTGGTGGTGCGTTGGAAAACTGTTGTTGGAGCTCCGGTGGAGGTGGGATATTCGACTGTATTCCCGCTATGTTGTCACTCTGATGGGGTGGATTATTAGATGAGGGAAAATACTCTTGGTTTCTTTGGATTGGTCTGCGCCAAGTGCTTTGATAATTATTTCCTTGATACTGTTGAGAATTTCTTTGCGCATTATTAATTGGATGTAGTGGTGGTAATTGTTGTCGTCCCTGCGAAACCTGTGGGTTATTTTGCTCCATGCGGATACTGACGTTTGGTTGATGATGATTATTTGTATTATAATTGCTACCCCTTTCCTGTGATATTGATCTGATCGTCGCCTCCACTATTCCTGGCAATAACTCTTCAATTCGCTCATCCACTGACCGGCGAATTTCAACGTGTCTTAAACCTTCTAAAGCAGCTTTCTGCGCTTCCTGTTGCTCATCTCTAGTCTGTGCAGCGGTACTGGGATTCCTGAAATCTTTTCTCACCCCTCTGGCTGTAATACTGCTGAATTCTGGGGATGGTAACGAAGTGTCCGAAGATACATTCGCCGAAATTCCGGATGCTTCCTCTCCTCTCCTTTGTCTTACTACCGTCGCTTCTAGGTCTGCCTCTCCTTCCTCATCGGTTGGAGACCTACTTGTTACTTGAACTACAGTTACTGGCGCTGACGCAGACAATGGCCTTGATTGTATTGCTGTGGTCGTAGTAGTCGCGGTAGTGGCAGCGGAAATCCCACTAGTGGTAGCTTTCGGATCCATATTTTCACTTGTGTTAAAACCACTTCGGGTTCTTACCATAACCTATACAAACAAACCGCTAAACGAACGCGTAGCTTTCGACGTTAACCTTCCCACTAACGATGAAAATTGGTTCCCCAATATTTTAGGGGTATGTACGGGCAGAAATTTTACTTACTTTGAATTTTTTTTTCTTACCCTGCTAAAACCAGGTATTACCACCTAGATTTAAATAAATTGATTAAGAAATGTTCGGGTAAACAAAAATAATCATATAAATATTAACCGAACTAATGACTTTTTGAATTGAAATTTATAAAAACACTTAATGATTTTGCCTCAATAACTACTAACCAATATTTTGTACTGTTCTATAACCACAAGATAATTTTCTATTGTTTCAACAACAATGTTTACTTCAGCTCTGACAACAAAAAAAAATTTTATTATAGATGCTTGGAAGGTATTTGGATGGTGAAGTACAAAAAAAACAACTGGGTTTACTCTCTGAGCTGAGTTATAACTATCCTTTGAGTCTGCTAACTATCTTCTGCTAAAAGGCTAGCGTCGCAACGCGGCGTTGTCGTATACCAACACTCGGGACTTACGCTGTCTTTTACAATGGCTAGTTTTCCCGAAATCGGCTGCAATCAATAAGCATTATCACCTGCCCATGAGACTAACCGCTTCGGGTCTACTCTGTCCAAGTTCACTTTGGTTGCTAATACCCTGATTATAAATCAGCTATGACTCGCCAAAGCTAATTGAACCTCGCCGGATAGCTTTACCATTTCTACACTTTATGCAAACTACAAAGAACAATTAAAAGGTTTTAACTCGAATGGTGATTTCTTCGATTTATAATTTATTCGTTCGTGCCCCACGTTGGGCGCCAATATTATTATATAACTGTCACGATTCAACGCCTTTTGGTTACTAACCAAAAAGAAGAAGAACCTGCATCTACTGACTGTCACACTGGTATCTAACTGGATCTTTGTGCGGCTAGGGCTCGTCGGGCTTGGGCGGGTGTTCGTTGCAGTCAGCAATGCGTCACACAGAATAATACGTACCAGTGTCTTACATCAAGCTACTTACAATTGAATAAAATCTGGGAACACGAACAAAAAAAACCTCTCAGAAAACAAACCAGTGTTGGAAGTCCAGGTGACACGACTTCATGGGCTGCCCTCCCTCAGTATTGGAACACAATACCATTCCGCGATAGCGCTGTAGCCCTCACCGATTTTTGTTGGCTATCCCTAAACGTTGCTTCACCAATCCAAACACCTACCTTTTTAAATTTATCCGGACATCTTTAATAAATCTTCTCAAAATACAATTTGTTTAGATTTTATATTTCAATATGTATTTCATAGTTCAAATAATTTTTTTCTTTTTATATATAAAGCTTATAACAAGGTTATTATATCTATACTTCAACATATGAGCCTTGACCTTAGCATTAAGCGTAAACAAAAATCTAATTATAACCTGCGACTGTCAAAAAATGGGTATAAAGACCGCAAAAAAAATTACGACTAAACACGCCTAAACGCTGGGCACCTCTATCGAGTGGCTGACCTATAATTAGCGCTAATCTAGGGGCTCCCCATTCTCGGTGTGACTGTTAATACCCTCTGATGTACCGACTCATGTTATTTTTGTTTCTATTTTATTATTTTTATCTTCACTTTTTCCTTTAGGTCAAATCTCATAGGCTTCTTATGCTAAATTTCTTAAGATTAAGTTTCGCCTTACACTAATATTCCCACAAATTACAATTTCAGAATATCATATTTAAGATAAATAATTTAGAGACAAATGTAACATTAGGGTAGTTCCCTTCAGGAAAATTTAAGTGTCACTACAAATGTGTCTGAAATACTAAATCTCGAAAAATTTATGAGCACCTACTTGCGCTTTTATATTTTTTTTTTTGTGTAACTAGTAAATTATAGGTATCATTAGAAAATTATCTTGTTAAAAATTTTTTTTAATTTTCAGGTAAGTATATTAACAATAATTTTCATTAAGTATAATAACGAATATTTCAGGTAAGTGTAATAACAAATTATTTCAGGTAAGTATAATAACAAATTATTTCAGGTAAGTATAATAACAATTCTCAGGTAAGTATAATAATTCTCCGGTAAGTATATCAATGATTATTTCAGGTAAGTATATCGACGATTATTTTAGGTAAGTATATTAACAATTCTCCGGTAAGTATAATAATACTTCTCCGGTAAGTATATCAATGATTATTTCAGGTAAGTATATCGACGATTATTTTAGGTAAGTATATTAATAATTCTCCGGTAAGTATAATAATACTTCTCCGGTAAGTATATCAATGATTATTTTAGGTAGGTATATTAATAATTCTCAGGTAAGTATGTTAACAAATCTCAGGTAAGTATATCGACGATTATTTTAGGTAAGTATGTTAATAATTCTCAGGTAAGTATGTTAACAATTTTCCTCTTTTTCTTTGCTTTTGTTTTTTTTTTCTTTTTTTTCTTTTGCCTGACCGCCGGACTACACTATTACCGAGACTTAAGTAATTAATACAACTAAATCTACAATTTACTTATCTGCTTTGTTTCTGCTGGTAGAGATGATGTGATGTGAAGATTATAGGTGATGTGGTGTTGAATTTGTAGTTGATGTTGTGCTGAATTTCTAGATGATGTGGTGCAAACAAATTTTAGGTGGTGTGGTGCAGGATTTCTAGATGATGTGTTGCTGGATTTCTAGATGAAGTGTTGCTGGATTTCTAGATGAAGTGTTGCTGGATTTCTAGATGAGGTGGTGCAAAAACATTTTAGGTGATGTGGTGCAGGAATTGGAGATAATGTTGTGCCAAAATTTGTAGATAATGTTTTGCCAAAAATTGTGAATAATGTTGTGCTGGATTTATAGGTGATGTGATGCTAAACTTGTAGGTTATGTTGTGCCAAAACTTGTAGATAATGTTTTGCCAAAAATTGTGAATAATGTTGTGCTGGATTTATAGGTGATGTGATGCTAAACTTGTAGGTTATGTTGTGCCAAAACTTGTAATCTGCCTTCCTCGGGCCAATCCCTGCATCTCTCTACCTTTTTTTCCCACAACGTCTCCCTTGGTTTTGTTTTCTAGTTTTTCCACGCCTTATTTTTAAATATATTAATCACCCATTGATCACAATTAAAATTTCAACGTTTTCACTTACCAATTTCTTTCGCTTCGTTTTTACTCCCTCTGCTCACCACTAGTGTTTAACCGGAAAAGAAAATTTCTTTACCAATGACCCGCCATATTGACTTATCTTGTCAAATTATGTTTTTATACAACTGCGCAGGTGTGCACTGTTGTAACCGTTCGCATGTAATTTATGTGTTGCCACCTTGGTCGTATTTTCTCGCCAACTCTATTCATTACACTACATTACTTCGTCGGGGTCTTCGTTTTATCATATTCGCATCCAAATGCGAATATGATAAAAGTATATCTATATACCACTTTATGCCTTCAGGTCTTTGGCATGAAAAATCCCCACGGGTTTTCCTTGCAGCGTCTCAATTTCATACAAACTGTTACCAACTACTCTGGCGATCCGACACTTCAGAAATTTTCGACATAATTTTGCAGAGATCTGCTTCGTAAAATCAGATAATTGAAAGTTTCTCCGAAATACTTCCTGTCCTACTTTAAACTTCGTTAACCGCACCCGTTGATTGTATCTTTTCGCATTTGTCTCGTAAGTTTTGTGCAGGCTTTCTCTCACTTTGCTTCTTACAACTTCCAGAAACTCGTGCCTATTCTCAAATCTCATCTCTGGTTCATCTACTAAGTCTAATTTTCTAGCTAGCTTATACGTAGAAGCGTGTGTTATCATGTTTGTGCCGAAAAGTGCAAAATACGGTGTCATTCCAATGGCGGAGTGAACCGCAGAACGAAGCGCGCATTCTATCTCACATAAGTGCAAATCCCATTCATTATGGTTCTCTCCTAAGTACGATCGAATTGCTGCTAAGATGGATTGGTTGACCCGTTCTGAGGCGTTGGCTTGCGGGGCGTAGACTCCTGTTTTCCGGTGATCTATCTCAAATGTTTTCATTAACTCCTCAAACTCTTTACTGATGAACTGTGGTCCGTTGTCGGAAACTAATGTTTCTGGACACCCAAACTTGAAAAAAACTTCTTTTATCAAAAAATCAACAACGTTTCGGGAGTTCGCCTTTGACATCGCTTTTAACAGTACGAACTTTGTTACATAATCCAACACGACCAGAATATAACAATTTCCTCTTTTTGAGCGGACATATGGGCCTAGGAAATCGATATAGATACGCTGAAATGGTCTTGTGGCGTCTGCTTCTTTGCCCATTGGCGGCTTTAGGACCAAATTCGACGGCTTACACTCTTTACAGGTGTCACATTTGTTTATGAATTCTCTAACTTCGATGTTAAGATGTGGCCAATACAAATATTCTCGGATTTTTCTGATTGTTTTTGCAATCCCACAATGTGCAGAGTTTGGTGGACGGTGTGCGTTTTCAATTACACTTTGGGTCAAGGAAGATGGAATCCACAATTTCCAAGCGTGGTCTTCAAGTGCTACGTCGCCATTATAAAAGTTTGTCCTTTTGTACACTAAGTCATCAATTACCCTTACGTCTGGCAGGCTTGACCTCTCCTCACGCACTACCTGAATTAATTCCAAATAATCTTCTGACTTAAATTCTGCCGAAGACAAATTCACTAACGCCATTCCTTCTCCCTCAAGAGCGTTTACTGTATACCTGGACAACGCGTCAGGTACTACATGTTGTGTGCCTTTTCTATGTCTTATCTCAAAAGTAAAAGGTTGTAATTGCAAGCTCCAACGAGCTAATCTTCCTCCTAAATCTTTCTGAGTCATCAGCCATTTGAGACTGGAATGATCTGTAATTACCACAAATTCCATTAATTCAATGTATGGACGAAATCTTTTTATTGCTGAAACCACTGCCAAACACTCACGTTCCGTCACGGAATAATTTTTCTGTGCAGCTGTTAGTTTTCTGGAATAATAAGCAATTGGATGCTCTCCCCCTTCGGAATCCTCTTGAAACAGTACGGCTCCTATGCCAACATCTGATGCATCACATTGCACGAAAAAGGGTTTTGTAAAATCGGGATGCGTTAGTACGGGACTTGTACACAAACAAACTATTAACCTGTCAAATGCCAACTTTGCTTCTTCAGTAAACTCGAATTTCTTTCCTCTCTTGAGTGTTTCCGTAATAGGTGCTGTTATCGTCGCAAAGTCGTTTATGAACCTTCGATACCATCCAGTGGTGCCTATGAAGCTTCGCACTTGCTTTGGTGTGGTTGGGTATTTAAAGTTTTTAATTGCGGCTATTTTGTCTGGATCTGGTCTCAGAGTTCCTTCCCCTATGATATACCCTAAGTATCTTAGCTCCTTACAACAGAATTTAGATTTCTCCACATTAATCGTTACTCCTGCTATATTCAAGCACTGTGCAACTTCTTCCAAAAGACTAATATGCTCGGCAAAATTAGAAGATACCACTAACAAATCATCCAGGTAGACGAAAACACGCTCGCGAAGGCGGGCTGGAATGACTTTGTCCATTAAACGGCATAACCGTTGAGCCGCATTACACAACCCAAACGGCATTACCGTAAAATGATACAAAGGCCTCCCAGGCACCGTGAACGCCGTCTTTTCCCTACTGGAGACTGCTAAGGGTATCTGCCAAAATGCGTCTTTCAAATCTATGCTTGATATATAATGGGTGTCTCCCAGCCGACTGAGAAGACCTTCTATATGTGGGAGCGGGTAGGCGTCCTTCACTGTGACATCATTAAGCCGGCGAGCATCAAGGCATATCCGGACCTTCTCTCCCTTTCTTACAACCGTGACCCTGTTGCTCCAGGGACTCTCACTTGGCTCGATGACTCCTAGCGAAATCATTCTGTCCAGTTCCGCGTACATTAACTGTTGAACCGCTGGGGATACAGGGTAATATTTCTCCTTAACTGGTGTTGCTGCTCCTGTTTCTATGACATGGGTTTCTAGTGACGTTTTCCCTAATCCTTTGTTGACGAATGACGGGAATTTTGCAATGGCCTTATCCAAAATGAGTTGTTGGTTATGGTCTAGAAAATGCTTCCTAGGAAATTCAGTTTCGCCTCCTTCTTCTCCATCTGACGTGGTCACAGATAAGTTGCTAATCTCGAAACGAAGTAAATTAAACTTTTTGATGAAATCAATCCCTAGGAATAATGTTTGCTTCAACGTAGGTACTAAGTAAAAATCCATAAGATTACTCAAACTATTGAACTTTATTAATGCCCTGACTCGACCTATGATTTGGTTTGATCTTCCATCTGCTGTAGAAATTGTTGAAACACATCTATGAATTACAAGCTTAGCCTTTTCGACCAATTCTAAACATCCCTCCCCTATACATGAAACGTTTGCTCCGCTATCAATCAGGCCTTGGATCTCTATTCCGTTTATTGCTATTGTCGTATAAATACGGCTATCTGGATTTTCGTATAGCCTTGCGGCTGCTATCTCTTTTCGTAGTTGCCGTCTCTCCTTATACCGTTGTCGTGCCTTTAGAATTTTCGGTGTAACTTCTCCAAAGATCCTGTTTCTTGCTTCTTCGTACTCTTGCATTCGTATGTGATAAGGTTTCCGGATTGGTGTTCCATAATCTGTAGACAGTTCTTTGATTGATTTTTCACTTGTTATTATTTTAACCTCTTGATTATTTTGTTTCTTACCAGCTGGTGTCATTATTTGGTGCCGTGGTTCGACGTCTGATTTGGTTGATTGTGATGTGCTTTCAAGCCTAATGGTCTGTTCTATGGTTGCGGCGATGGTTGGTGTTGGGTTGTTGCGTTCTTCGAACGAGCCTCCAACCCATGCTGAGTGCTGTTCGATTTCTTGTTTCCCTGGCAGTTCGGACATTTTGGCGTAACCGTGTTATCGTAGCCACATTTGAAACAAAACAATCTTCTTCTTTCTGAGGGACAATCCATGAACACGTGGCCTTCCGTTTTACAATTCCAGCACACTAGTTTACGATCAGTCATCAGTGCTTCAACTACTTTCTCGTCGCCTTGTTCTTCTAGTTTAAAATTTAATTCACTAACTTGCTTTGCTGAATATCTAGGAGTTCCCGACCGTTGACTGTTAAGCATATTTTCTGCTCTTCTTCCTTCAGTCCTGAAATGACTTAACCCGTATAGTCTTACGGCGAATAGCAGATGTGACATGGCTGGTCTTAAGTTGCTTTTCATTATCTCTACTAGATCTTGCTCTCTTATAGGGTTAGTTTGTTGGTTTCTTAGATGAATAACTGTATTGCAAAAATCGTCGAAAGATTCCTGAGGCTGCTGTCGTCTATCTAAAATTTTGCGCTGGATGTCAAAGTCGCTCTCAAAACGGTGAAAATATATAATTAGAGCCTTTTTCAGAGTAGGCCAGTCACTCAAGTTATTATTCATACGCCTATACTCCCAGAGCCAATCTAACGCTGGTCCACTGAGGAAATGATGAAATCCGCGTATGACTTCTACCCAGGGACAACAATAATCCGACTGCAAGGTCTCTATTCTGAAAACGAAATCTTCAACACTTGGTGTCTTCTGTGTACCATCAAACTTTAAGCCCCATTTATCTATTCGATGGACGGATTCTCTGTTATGGTGGTTCCATTGCATATTTATTGGATGACTCCAGTGTGGTGGTGCGTTGGAAAACTGTTGTTGGAGCTCCGGTGGAGGTGGGATATTCGACTGTATTCCCGCTATGTTGTCACTCTGATGGGGTGGATTATTAGATGAGGGAAAATACTCTTGGTTTCTTTGGATTGGTCTGCGCCAAGTGCTTTGATAATTATTTCCTTGATACTGTTGAGAATTTCTTTGCGCATTATTAATTGGATGTAGTGGTGGTAATTGTTGTCGTCCCTGCGAAACCTGTGGGTTATTTTGCTCCATGCGGATACTGACGTTGGGTTGATGATGATTATTTGTATTATAATTGCTACCCCTTTCCTGTGATATTGATCTGATCGTCGCCTCCACTATTCCTGGCAATAACTCTTCAATTCGCTCATCCACTGACCGGCGAATTTCAACGTGTCTTAAACCTTCTAAAGCAGCTTTCTGCGCTTCCTGTTGCTCATCTCTAGTCTGTGCAGCGGTACTGGGATTCCTGAAATCTTTTCTCACCCCTCTGGCTGTAATACTGCTGAATTCTGGGGATGGTAACGAAGTGTCCGAAGATACATTCGCCGAAATTCCGGATGCTTCCTCTCCTCTCCTTTGTCTTACTACCGTCGCTTCTAGGTCTGCCTCTCCTTCCTCATCGGTTGGAGACCTACTTGTTACTTGAACTACAGTTACTGGCGCTGACGCAGACAATGGCCTTGATTGTATTGCTGTGGTCGTAGTAGTCGCGGTAGTGGCAGCGGAAATCCCACTAGTGGTAGCTTTCGGATCCATATTTTCACTTGTGTTAAAACCACTTCGGGTTCTTACCATAACCTATACAAACAAACCGCTAAACGAACGCGTAGCTTTCGACGTTAACCTTCCCACTAACGATGAAAATTGGTTCCCCAATATTTTAGGGGTATGTACGGGCAGAAATTTTACTTACTTTGAATTTTTTTTTCTTACCCTGCTAAAACCAGGTATTACCACCTAGATTTAAATAAATTGATTAAGAAATGTTCGGGTAAACAAAAATAATCATATAAATATTAACCGAACTAATGACTTTTTGAATTGAAATTTATAAAAACACTTAATGATTTTGCCTCAATAACTACTAACCAATATTTTGTACTGTTCTATAACCACAAGATAATTTTCTATTGTTTCAACAACAATGTTTACTTCAGCTCTGACAACAAAAAAAAATTTTATTATAGATGCTTGGAAGGTATTTGGATGGTGAAGTACAAAAAAAACAACTGGGTTTACTCTCTGAGCTGAGTTATAACTATCCTTTGAGTCTGCTAACTATCTTCTGCTAAAAGGCTAGCGTCGCAACGCGGCGTTGTCGTATACCAACACTCGGGACTTACGCTGTCTTTTACAATGGCTAGTTTTCCCGAAATCGGCTGCAATCAATAAGCATTATCACCTGCCCATGAGACTAACCGCTTCGGGTCTACTCTGTCCAAGTTCACTTTGGTTGCTAATACCCTGATTATAAATCAGCTATGACTCGCCAAAGCTAATTGAACCTCGCCGGATAGCTTTACCATTTCTACACTTTATGCAAACTACAAAGAACAATTAAAAGGTTTTAACTCGAATGGTGATTTCTTCGATTTATAATTTATTCGTTCGTGCCCCACGTTGGGCGCCATTATTATTATATAACTGTCACGATTCAACGCCTTTTGGTTACTAACCAAAAAGAAGAAGAACCTGCATCTACTGACTGTCACACTGGTATCTAACTGGATCTTTGTGCGGCTAGGGCTCGTCGGGCTTGGGCGGGTGTTCGTTGCAGTCAGCAATGCGTCACACAGAATAATACGTACCAGTGTCTTACATCAAGCTACTTACAATTGAATAAAATCTGGGAACACGAACAAAAAAAACCTCTCAGAAAACAAACCAGTGTTGGAAGTCCAGGTGACACGACTTCATGGGCTGCCCTCCCTCAGTATTGGAACACAATACCATTCCGCGATAGCGCTGTAGCCCTCACCGATTTTTGTTGGCTATCCCTAAACGTTGCTTCACCAATCCAAACACCTACCTTTTTAAATTTATCCGGACATCTTTAATAAATCTTCTCAAAATACAATTTGTTTAGATTTTATATTTCAATATGTATTTCATAGTTCAAATAATTTTTTTCTTTTTATATATAAAGCTTATAACAAGGTTATTATATCTATACTTCAACATATGAGCCTTGACCTTAGCATTAAGCGTAAACAAAAATCTAATTATAACCTGCGACTGTCAAAAAATGGGTATAAAGACCGCAAAAAAAATTACGACTAAACACGCCTAAACGCTGGGCACCTCTATCGAGTGGCTGACCTATAATTAGCGCTAATCTAGGGGCTCCCCATTCTCGGTGTGACTGTTAATACCCTCTGATGTACCGACTCATGTTATTTTTGTTTCTATTTTATTATTTTTATCTTCACTTTTTCCTTTAGGTCAAATCTCATAGGCTTCTTATGCTAAATTTCTTAAGATTAAGTTTCGCCTTACACTAATATTCCCACAAATTACAATTTCAGAATATCATATTTAAGATAAATAATTTAGAGACAAATGTAACATTAGGGTAGTTCCCTTCAGGAAAATTTAAGTGTCACTACAAATGTGTCTGAAATACTAAATCTCGAAAAATTTATGAGCACCTACTTGCGCTTTTATATTTTTTTTTTTGTGTAACTAGTAAATTATAGGTATCATTAGAAAATTATCTTGTTAAAAATTTTTTTTAATTTTCAGGTAAGTATATTAACAATAATTTTCATTAAGTATAATAACGAATATTTCAGGTAAGTGTAATAACAAATTATTTCAGGTAAGTATAATAACAAATTATTTCAGGTAAGTATAATAACAATTCTCAGGTAAGTATAATAATTCTCCGGTAAGTATATCAATGATTATTTCAGGTAAGTATATCGACGATTATTTTAGGTAAGTATATTAACAATTCTCCGGTAAGTATAATAATACTTCTCCGGTAAGTATATCAATGATTATTTCAGGTAAGTATATCGACGATTATTTTAGGTAAGTATATTAATAATTCTCCGGTAAGTATAATAATACTTCTCCGGTAAGTATATCAATGATTATTTTAGGTAGGTATATTAATAATTCTCAGGTAAGTATGTTAACAAATCTCAGGTAAGTATATCGACGATTATTTTAGGTAAGTATGTTAATAATTCTCAGGTAAGTATGTTAACAATTTTCCTCTTTTTCTTTGCTTTTGTTTTTTTTTTCTTTTTTTTCTTTTGCCTGACCGCCGGACTACACTATTACCGAGACTTAAGTAATTAATACAACTAAATCTACAATTTACTTATCTGCTTTGTTTCTGCTGGTAGAGATGATGTGATGTGAAGATTATAGGTGATGTGGTGTTGAATTTGTAGTTGATGTTGTGCTGAATTTCTAGATGATGTGGTGCAAACAAATTTTAGGTGGTGTGGTGCAGGATTTCTAGATGATGTGTTGCTGGATTTCTAGATGAAGTGTTGCTGGATTTCTAGATGAAGTGTTGCTGGATTTCTAGATGAGGTGGTGCAAAAACATTTTAGGTGATGTGGTGCAGGAATTGGAGATAATGTTGTGCCAAAATTTGTAGATAATGTTTTGCCAAAAATTGTGAATAATGTTGTGCTGGATTTATAGGTGATGTGATGCTAAACTTGTAGGTTATGTTGTGCCAAAACTTGTAGATAATGTTTTGCCAAAAATTGTGAATAATGTTGTGCTGGATTTATAGGTGATGTGATGCTAAACTTGTAGGTTATGTTGTGCCAAAACTTGTAATCTGCCTTCCTCGGGCCAATCCCTGCATCTCTCTACCTTTTTTTCCCACAACGTCTCCCTTGGTTTTGTTTTCTAGTTTTTCCACGCCAATTTCTTTCGCTTCGTTTTTACTCCCTCTGCTCACCACTAGTGTTTAACCGGAAAAAAAAATTTCTTTACCAATGACCCGCCATATTGACTTATCTTGTCAAATTATGTTTTTATACAACTGCGCAGGTGTGCACTGTTGTAACCGTTCGCATGTAATTTATGTGTTGCCACCTTGGTCGTATTTTTTCGCCAACTCTATTCATTACACACTATTTTAACAATAGTATTTATAAAGTTAATTAAATTTTCTTCAGACATTTAAAATTTTTTTTTTTACACAAATTCACTTTAAAAAATCAAGTTTGTTTTGTTTTGGTTAACTTAAATACATATGTCAAAACAGATGTTTATTTTTTGTAGTTAGTGGTCGATGGTCGTTAAAAGAATTAAGTAGCTGGCAACTTGGCTAGTTTTGTAGCCAGCTACTTTTGTAGTCGGTAGTCGATGGTCGGTATCCTTTGAATTTGTTTATAGCATGATTAAAATATTAGATAGTGACGGCGTTAAAGTAAAAGCACCTGCAGATCAGTTTTTTTACCGCCGTGAACGTTTTTCAATCGGCTTAATCAAAGTGTTGATTAATAAATCGGCGTGAAGAAATCACGCAAGTGAAGAAATTATAACGCAAGTGAAGAAATCATATCGGGAAATCCATTATAACATACTTTTGCGCATGGTTGAAAAATTTGGTATTAATGCACAAAAGTATTAAAACACATAATTTTACAACCAAAAATAGTATTAGAAAGTATGTTATTTCAATTCCACTTGGTTTTCAGCCAACCACTAAGAGAACAAAATGAAAATTAGGAATGTTCTCATGTTAAGGAGTTATTTTCCTAAAAGGAGTAAAATATAAGATTTTAATGTATTGATAAAACATTATAAGTGTAATAAAAAATGTTTTGCAATAAAAAATGTTTATGGATATAATACTATCCAAGTAAAAAATTCAAAATTATTTGCATGTAATACATTAGGAAAATAAAGATTTACATACTTACATGCTTATGTATATATTTTCATTCCTAAAACCGATAAATGAAAAGGTGCCAAAAAAAGCAAAACGCATTTTAATAAATAAATGCCCTACGAATCCAACTGTATGACTGCCATTTGCGAAAAATTAGCCGTTTATAGGGTATACCCCTTTAAGTGTGGAATTTTCCCTTATAAATGAATATATATATTTTCATTCCTAAAACCGATAAATAAAAAGGTGCCAAAAAAAGCGAAACGCATTTTAATAAATAAATGCCGCCGAATTCAACTGTACGACTGTCATTTGCGAAAAATTAGCCGTTTATAGGGTATACCCCTATAAGTGTGCAATTTTCCCATATAAATGAATATATATATTTTCATTCCTAAAACCTATAAATGAAAAGGTGCCAAAAAAGCAAAACGCATTTTAATAAATAAATGCCATAAAAAACTAACTGTATGACTGTCATTTGCGAAAAATTAGCCGTTTATAGGGTATACCCCTATAAGTGTGGAATTTTCCCTTATAAATGAATATATATATTTTCATTCCTAAAACCGATAAATGAAAAGGTGCCAAAAAAAGCAAAACGCATTTTAATAAATAAATGCCCTACAAATCTAACTGTACGACTGTCATTTGCGAAAAGTTAGCCGTTTATAGGGTATACCCCTATAAGTGTGCAATTTTCCCATATAAATGAATATATATATTTTCATTCCTAAAACCGATAAATGAAAAGGTGCCAAAAAAGCAAAACGCATTTTAATAAATAAATGCCATAAAAAACTAACTGTATGACTGTCATTTGCGAAAAATTAGCCGTTTATAGGGTATACCCCTATAAGTGTGGAATTTTCCCTTATAAATGAATATATATATTTTCATTCCTAAAACCGATAAATGAAAAGGTGCCAAAAAAAGCAAAACGCATTTTAATAAATAAATGCCCTACAAATCTAACTGTACGACTGTCATTTGCGAAAAGTTAGCCGTTTATAGGGTATACCCCTATAAGTGTGGAATTGTCCCTTATAAATGAATATATATATTTTCATTCCTAAAACCGATAAATGAAAAGGTGCCAAAAAACGCAAAACGCATTTAAATAAATAAATGCCCTACAAATCTAACTGTGTGACTGTAATTTGCGAAAAATTAGGCGTTTATAGGATATACCCCTATAAGTGTGCAATTTTCCCATATAAATGAATATATATATTTTCATTCCTAAAACCGATAAATGAAAAGGTGCCAAAAAAAGCAAAACGCATTTTAATAAATAAATGCCATAAAAAACTAACTGTACCACTGTCATTTGCGAAAAATTAGCCGTTTATAGGGTATACCCCTATAAGTGTGGAATTTTCCCTTAAAAATGAATATATATATTTTCATTCCTAAAACCGATAACTGAAAAGGTGCCAAAAAAAGCAAAACGCATTTTAATAAATAAATGCCCTACGAATCCAACCGTACGACTGTCTTATGCGAAAAATTAGCCGTTTATAGGGTATACCCCTATAAGTGTGGAATTTTCCCTTATAAATGAATATATATATTTTCATTCCTAAAACCGATAAATGAAAATGTGCCCAAAAAAGCAAAACGCATTTTAATAAATAAATGCCCTACAAATCTAACTGCATGCCTGTCATTTGTGAAAAATTAGCCGTTTATAGGGTATACCCCTATAAGTGTGGAATTTTTCCTTATAAATGAATATATATACTTTCATTCCTAAAACCGATAAATGAAAAGGTGCCAAAAAAAGCAAAACGCATTTTAATAAATAAATGCCCTACAAATCTAACTGTACGACTGTCATTTGCGAAAATTTAGCCGTTTATAGGGTATACCCCTACAAGTGTGCAATTTACCCATATAAATGAATATATATATTTTCATTCCTAAAACCGATAAATGAAAAGGTGCCAAAAAACGCAAAACGCACTTTAGTAAATAAATGCCCTACGAATCTAACTGTATGACTGTCATTTGCGAGAAATTAGCCGTTTATGGGGTATAACCCTATAAGTGTGGAATTTTCCCTTATAAATGAATATATATATTTTCATTCCTAAAACCGATAAATGAAAAGGTGCCAAAAAACGCAAAACGCATTTTAATAAATAAATGCCCTACAAATCTAACTGTACGACTATAATTTGCGAAAAATTAGCCATTTATAGGGTATACCCCTATAAGTGTGCAATTTTCCCATATAAATGAATATATATATTTTCAGTCCTAAAACCGATAAATGAAAAGGTACCAAAAAAAAGCAAAACGCATTTTAATAAATAAATGCCATAAAAAACTAACTGTACGACTACCATTTGCGAAAAATTAGCCGTTTTTAGGGTATACCCCTATAAGTGTGCAATTTTCCCATATAAATGTATATACATATTTTCATTCCTAAAACCGATAAATGAAAAGGTGCCAAAAAAAGCAAAACGCATTTTAATAAATAAATGCCCTAAAAATCTAACTGTACGACTGTCATTTGCGAAAAATTAACCGTTTATAGGGTATACCCCTATAAGTGTGCAATTTACCCATATAAATGAATATATATATTTTCATTCCTAAAACCGATAAATGAAAAGGTGCCAAAAAAGCGAAACGCATTTTAATAAATAAATGCCCTAGGAATTCAAGTGTACGACTGTCATTTGCGAAAAATTAGCCGTTTATAGGGTATACCCCTATAAGTGTTGAATTTTCGCTTATAAATGAATATATATATTTTCATTCCTAAAACCGATAAATGAAAAGGTGCCAAAAAAAGCAAAACGCGTTTTAATAAATAAATGCCCTACGAATCAAACTGTACGACTGTCATTTGCGAAAAATTAGCCGTTTATAGGGTATACCCCTATAAGTGTGCAATTTTCCCATATAAATGAATATTTATATATTTTCATTCCTAAAACCGATAAATGAAAAGGCGCCAAAAAACGCCAAACGCATTTTAATAAATAAATGCCATAAAAAACTAACTGTACGACTGTAATTTGCGAAAAATTAGCCGTTTATAGGGTATACCCCTATAAGTGTGCAATTTTCCCATATAAATGAATATATATATTTTCATTCCTAAAACCGATAAATGAAAAGGTGCCAAAAAAAAGCGAAACGCATTTTAATAAATAAATGCCCTACGAATTCAACTGTACGACTGTCATTTGCGAAAAATTAGCCGTTTATAGGGTATACCCCTATAAGTGTGCAATTTTCCCATATAAATGAATATATATATTTTCATTCCTAAAACCGATAAATGAAAAGGTGCCAAAAAAAGCAAAACGCATTTTAATAAATAAATGCCATTAAAAACTAACTGTATGACTGTCATTTGCGAAAAATTAGCCGTTTATAGGGTATACCCCTATAAGTGTGGAATTTTCCCTTATAAATGAATATATATATTTTCATTCCTAAAACCGATAAATGAAAAGGTGCCAAAAAAAGCAAAACGCATTTTAATAAATAAATGCCCTACAAATCTAACTGTACGACTGGCTTTTGCGAAAAATTAGCCGTTTATAGGGTATACCCCTATAAGTGTGGAATTGTCCCTTATAAATGAATATATATATTTTCATTCCTAAAACCGATAAATGAAAAGGTGCCAAAAAACGCAAAACGCATTTTAATAAATAAATGCCCAACAAATCTAACTGTACGACTGTAATTTGCGAAAAATTAGCCGTTTATAGGGTATACCCCTATAAGTGTGCAATTTTCCCATATAAATGAATATATATATTTTCATTCCTAAAACCGATAAATGAAAAGGTGCCAAAAAAAGCAAAACGCATTTTAATAAATAAATGCCATAAAAAACTAACTGTACGACTGTCATTTGCGAAAAATTAGCCGTTTATAGGGTATACCCCTATAAGTGTGGAATTTTCCCTTATAAATGAATATATATATTTTCATTCCTAAAACCGATAACTGAAAAGGTGCCAAAAAAAGCAAAACGCATTTTAATAAATAAATGCCCTACGAATCCAACCGTACGACTGTCATATGCGAAAAATTAGCCGTTTATAGGGTATACCCCTATAAGTGTGGAATTTTCCCTTATAAATGAATATATATATTTTCATTCCTAAAACCGATAAATGAAAATGTGCCCAAAAAAGCAAAACGCATTTTAATAAATAAATGCCCTACAAATCTAACTGCACGCCTGTCATTTGCGAAAAATTAGCCGTTTATAGGGTATACCCCTATAAGTGTGGAAAGTTTCCTTATAAATGAATATATATATTTTCATTCCTAAAACCGATAAATGAAAAGGTGCCAAAAAAAGCAAAACGCATTTTAATAAATAAATGCCCTACAAATCTAACTGTACGACTGTCATTTGCAAAAATTAGCCGTTTATAGGGTATACCCCTATAAGTGTGGAATTCTCCCTTATAAATGAATATATATATTTTCATTCCTAAAACCGATAAATGAAAAGGTGCCAAAAAAAGCAAAACGCATTTTAATAAATAAAATCCTACAAATCTAACTGTACGACTGTCATTTGCGAAAATTTAGCCGTTTATAGGGTATACCCCTACAAGTGTGCAATTTACCCATATAAATGAATATATATATTTTCATTCCTAAAACCGATAAATGAAAAGGTGCCAAAAAACGCAAAACGCACTTTAGTAAATAAATGCCCTACGAATCTAACTGTATGACTGTCATTTGCGAGAAATTAGCCTTTTATGGGGTATAACCCTATAAGTGTGGAATTTTCCCTTATAAATGAATATATATATTTTCATTCCTAAAACCGATAAATGAAAAGGTGCCAAAAAACGCAAAACGCATTTTAATAAATAAATGACCTACAAATCTAACTGTACGACTATAATTTGCGAAAAATTAGCCGTTTATAGGGTATACCCCTATAAGTGTGCAATTTTCCCATATAAATGAATATATATATTTTCAGTCCTAAAACCGATAAATGAAAAGGTACCAAAAAAAAGCAAAACGCATTTTAATAAATAAATGCCATAAAAAACTAACTGTACGACTACCATTTGCGAAAAATTAGCCGTTTTTAGGGTATACCCCTATAAGTGTGCAATTTTCCCATATAAATGTATATACATATTTTCATTCCTAAAACCGATAAATGAAAAGGTGCCAAAAAAAGCAAAACGCATTTTAATAAATAAATGCCCTAAAAATCTAACTGTACGACTGTCATTTGCGAAAAATTAACCGTTTATAGGGTATACCCCTATAAGTGTGCAATTTACCCATATAAATGAATATATATATTTTCATTCCTAAAACCGATAAATGAAAAGGTGCCAAAAAAGCGAAACGCATTTTAATAAATAAATGCCCTAGGAATTCAAGTGTACGACTGTCATTTGCGAAAAATTAGCCGTTTATAGGGTATACCCCTATAAGTTTTGAATTTTCGCTTATAAATGAATATATATATTTTCATTCCTAAAACCGATAAATGAAAAGGTGCCAAAAAAAGCAAAACGCGTTTTAATAAATAAATGCCCTACGAATCAAACTGTACGACTGTCATTTGCGAAAAATTAGCCGTTTATAGGGTATACCCCTATAAGTGTGCAATTTTCCCATATAAATAAATATTTATATATTTTCATTCCTAAAACCGATAAATGAAAAGGCGCCAAAAAACGCCAAACGCATTTTAATAAATAAATGCCATAAAAAACTAACTGTACGACTGTAATTTGCGAAAAATTAGCCGTTTATAGGGTATACCCCTATAAGTGTGCAATTTTCCCATATAAATGAATATATATATTTTCATTCCTAAAACCGATAAATGAAAAGGTGCCCAAAAACGCCAAACGCATTTTAATAAATAAATGCCCTACAAATCTAACTGTACGACTGTAATTTGCGAAAAATTAGCCGTTTATAGGGTATACCCCTATAAGTGTGCAATTTTCCCATATAAATGTATATACATATTTTCATTCCTAAAACCGATAAATGAAAAGGTGCCAAAGAAAGCAAAACGCATTTTAATAAATAAATGCCCTAAAAATCTAACTGTACGACTGTCATTTGCGAAAAATTAGCCGTTTATAGGGTATACCCCTCTAAGTGTGCAATTTACCCATATAAATGAATATATATATTTTCATTCCTAAAACCGATAAATGAAAAGGTGCCAAAAAACGCCAAACGCATTTTAATAAATAAATGCCCTACAAATCTAACTGTACGACTGTAATTTGCGAAAAATTAGCCGTTTATAGGGTATACCCCTTTAAGTGTTGAATTTTCGTTTATAAATGAATATATATATTTTCATTCCTAAAACCGATAAATGAAAAGGTGCCAAAAAAAGCAAAACGCATTTTAATAAATAAATGCCCTACGAATCAAACTGTACGACTGTCATCTGCGAAAAATTAGCCGTTTATAGGGTATACCCCTATAAGTGTGCAATTTTCCCATATAAATGAATATATATATTTTCATTCCTAAAACCGATAAATGAAAAGGTGCCAAAAAACGCCAAACGCATTTTAATAAATAAATGCCCTACAAATCTAACTGTGCGACTGTAATTTGCGAAAAATTAGCCGTTTATAGGGTATACCCCTATAAGTGTGCAATTTTCCCATATAAGCAACCACAGCGGCAACAACCACGACGTCTACAACCACCACAACTACGGCTATGACGGCAACGACTTCAGGAAGCACAGGAGCAATGCCTGAGAATCCTAGCCCTAACGCTACCATGATTAGAACGCAAGCAAATGATGACTCCGAGATTAGCGGCGAAAGATTGTGACACCGCCGTATAGCAGCATCAGCGCACAGGGAATAGCAGACGCATTTAAACAGCCAAATGTGCCATTGAGACATGCAGCTCGCGAGGAACAGCAAGAGCAAGGCGATCAAGGTAGGACGGTGACACACGACGATCTTAAGAACTTTGAGGAGAGGCTGTTAAGCTTAATACCAAGGCTGATCCAGCAGATCAGCCAAGACAGTCTGACATCAATAATGTTCCAGGGTCTAGTAGACAGATGCTCCCAGATTTATCACAGCCACCACCATCGATGGTGAGCGACAATCAGCGGCTACAGGTTCAAAGATGGCCGGAGACAACGGGTCAATACATGAACGGCGGGAACAACCTAAACCGCGCCGCAGGCAATCATTTTCAAGAACGGATTTACAACACAGCAGGGGATAATGGAGATTTACCGTTTGGTAATGGACAATCAGGATTTGCGTTTCGCCCAGGTTTTCGGCAGGGTGATCAATTTTCGGATAGTCGAAACCAATCAATATATCAACACGGTCTAAGAATAGATAAGTGGGGTATATCCTTCGACGGCACCAACAAAACTACGAGTATCGAAGATTTTGTCTTCCGAGTGGAGACATTGCAAGCCGATTACGGATGTGGATGGAGTGAAATACTTCGGTCTTTTCATCATCTTAATGGTCCGGCAAGAGACTGGTTTTGGGACTATTGAAGGTTTAATAACATCACCAGATGGCGAGATTTGAAAGCCGCCTTGATAAGCCAATCTCATCGCTATGAGAGCGATTTTGAAATTCAACGTAAAATTTTGGACAGATGGCAGCAAAACATGGAATCGTTCGATGACTTTTACAATGCAATAATAAAATTAAGAAACCAGTTACGGAGCCCGATCGGTGAGAGAGACTTGGCCAGTATCATGCGAGGTAATCTCAGAGCACCAATGGCCCATCTTTTGTTTTCAGTGCAGGTGACTAGTTTGGCTCAATTTGTAAGGGAGTGTCGAAGAGCAGAGAACATGCTGAATAGCCAGAGACAGAGCAGCGTATGTCCACAACCTAGAAATATTTATGCGCTTGAACATAATCAAATGGAGCCAAAGGATACGGAAGAATTAGATGCATTGGCAGCCACTAAGAAGCTGACGTGCTGGAATTGCCGAGTAGAGGGGCACACATTCTATGACTGTCTGGAGGAAAAAAGAAGGCTATTTTGCTACAAGTGTGGGCTAGAAGATACGGTAACACCAAGATGCCCGAAATGCCAGGGAAACCGAAATCCGAACGCGTCTCGAATAGGGATGGAGGCTCGTTCGATGTACCTGAATCCCAAAACACAGTAACAAGAAGGTCACCTATAGACAGCCAAATTAAAAGAAAGCCAAACGAAGAACAGCAAATACCATCACCTAAAACCATCATGAGAAAGGACTTCGGTCAAACCACTACGTCGACAGCCAGTACTAGCCATCAAGGCAAGCCATTTCAGTTACGTCTTCAAGAATATAAATTAGCAAAACAGAGAATTTTTGGACCTTCGAAAAAGATAGCAAAAGCACGCCAAAGGTATGAGGTAAGAAAGCAAACTAGGTGGGAAATCTCAGAAGCAAGCATTTATGAAGGTCCAGATACGAGGATTTACGCCACGATTGAAATCAAGGGAATGCCAATTCAGGGACTTCTGGACAGTGGGGCGACTGTGACGTGTATCGGTCAGCACTGCCTGGACTTCGTTGAAAAGGCTAAAATGGTGATCCATCCGTATAGTGGAGAAATAAGAACAGCCGATGGCCGACTAAACCATATAATAGGACGTGTGAGAGCTGATATCACATTCAACAAAATTACCAAGCCAATCGATTTTTTTCTGGTACCTTCGCTAAAATTGCCATTATTTTTGGGGGTCGACTTTATGAAAGCGTTCAATTTGTTAAGATTCGAGATAAACGCTTTAGCAACGCAAGGTGTAAAGACCGATGGACCTACTAAAACGTCATTTCCGCTAATGCACACGTTAAGTTCACGACAACAACAACGGTTAGATGATACTATAGAAACATTCCCGTGCTTTACTCGCAAAGGCCTAGGAAAGACTTCTCTAGAAACACATCACATAGAGACTGGTACTTCGGTACCTGTGAAGGAGAAACACTATCCGGTTTCGCCGGCGGTGCAGAAACTCATGTATGGGGAGCTGGATAGGATGTTGTCCCTAGGAGTCATTGAGCCGAGCGAAAGCCCGTGGAACAATCGAGTGACGTTCGTGCAGAAAGGGGAAAAAGTGCGAATTTGTTTGGATGCGCGCCGGCTCAATGAACTGACGGTGAAGGACGCTTATCCACTTCCCCATATAGAGGGACTGTTAAGCCGTTTGGGTGACACCCATTACATTTCGAGTATAGACTTAAAGGATGCGTTTTGGCAGATACCGCTGGCAGAATCGAGCAGGGAGAAGACAGCCTTTACGGTACCTGGAAGGCCCTTGTACCATTTCACAGTGATGCCTTTTGGTCTGTGCAATGCAGCCCAAAGACTTGGCTAAATATAACTAAAGATCGGTAATGTCGGAGTAATGTTGTTTGACCAAGAAGAAAAGATTGATTTCAATCAATAATGCAGGTACATTGGTGGAGTTTATGTGGTTAGTGTCTCCCGGCTTTGTCTTAAACAAATTGACTAGCTGAGTGAGGGCCCAAAATAAAAATACACCAACGCCAACCCTCCTATGCAAGCCATCAAGGATTAAGGGTGGCTGATTTTAACGTTTTTTAGGACTTGGTCATTCACACATCAAGATGAAAGGTCTAACCCTGTAATCGACCAAAACCAGTCACGAGCGTCTAAGTGCCTTAAAAAGGGAAAATTACGACCACTTTCGTAGACCTAGGTCAGATCAACTTTGCGTAGCCTTGAACGAGCAGTAGAAGCCACAGTTAATAAAAATATTTGCAGACGTGTGGAGTGACAAAATCAACAAACAATTAGATACCTACAAAATAAATAACAAATAAATAACGAATAGTTATTATATTAATAGTTACGGTATTCACAACATAAAGCAACAAATTCCTGCCTAAATCATAAAACGTCAAGTGCAACGAGTACAATAACAAGAACAAATCATCAGCCAATTAATGACAACAATAACAACCAATAAGTAACAGCAACAACAATAGAAATTCAACAAACCGTTATAACGGTATGGGTTTAGCTGTACAACGAAGCATCAGTAGCAGACCGCCATTTTGTTTGCAAGACAATAACAATAGCATCTTCTTAGTAACATCCAACATCCACAACAATAGTATAATCTGCAGGTTCACCATGAGCATCAGCACCAAAATTTTTGGGATTCAAAGATAACCACAATCAACAGCCGGAAACTCCCACGAAACATCAAATCGTAACAGCTTATACCATCTAAAACATCAACTACAGCAACAACAACATTCAACCGCCATTTTGGATTCAACCAGGCAACAATAGCATCAGAACACTGTCATCTTTAACTCCAACACCAATAGCTTCAACAATAGGAAACTGCAACGACCCATCAACAGTAACAACAACAACAATTGTGCAACCAACACAGATAGCAACATCAGCTTGAACACATCACCAACAGCATGGAGCACCAGATAAGTAACTGTAGTTAGTGTTGTAAATACAAATGCATTTTAGTATACAATTATTTTCCCGTTTAGAATACCTAATTGATTACCTTAAGTCACAAAAATTCAGAAAAATTCAATCTATTCCAAATCCAAAAGAAGTTTTTGTATAATTGTTTATTCTTTTCAAATTATAAATCTCAATATGGTTTCCCCGAAATAAAACAGAATTCGAAAAAAGCTAAATCAAAAAAAAAAAAAAACGTTTACTTACCTGTCATTCGGGCTAACAATCATCGTGTTTCATAAGTTTCTTTTGTGAGTATTTCTTTGCCTTCTTAAAAAGAAAACTCTACACTTACATTTCACCACGTGTGTTTTGGGCACACAAAACCCTATTTTTAGCAAGCATAGCGCTTAGCTCAATTTGGAGCGAACAATAGACCGGTTTAGAGTGTTTCAAAAGAAAAAGTGCAACTTCGATTTTGTATTTTAAATCCAAAATTTAAGTAAATTCAATTAAATAAATTAAATCCAAAATTTACGTAAATTCAGTTAAACAATTAAATTAAAAATTTCAGATTTATTTAAATGGCTTTGAGTTCGATTCTGGATCTTTAAAATTTAAAATTCATTTAATTAATTTTTGTATTTTTTTATTCAATACTCATTAAATTCGTTGTCATTATTAAAATTCGAAATTCAGTGAGAGATTTTAAATTTGGGTTTTGTTTCTAAAGTTTGAGTTTCATTAAATTCATCTCTGGAACTTGGGATTTTAAATCCAGTTAATTTTATTGTAGCTACCAAGATTTGAACTTCATCAAGTTCAGTTTTTGGATTCTAAAATTTAAAGTTCGAAATTTCATTAACTTCATTCGCAAGTCATTCAGATTCAAAATTTATAATCTAGAAAAATTTCATCAAATTCGGTTTAGTCTCGAAAACTCAAAAACCTACAAATCTTCTTGAACAATTATAATTCAAAATTATTCCGAAATTAAAATTTTTGCTAACTTTAAACATCGGTTGTCGAACTTAAAAGTTTTAAATTTTATTGTTTGAAGTTAGTTACTTGCCAAATTTATAAATACTCACCAACGATCGTCCTAAAATACCTACCTCTAAGACACTTTAATACATACCTACCTGAATATTTAAATTACTAGCTACCTATAAGTTGAAAAGTTGTTCACTTATCGGAAACCATTATTAATTTAGAATAGTTACAATTGTCATGCCATAATAATAATACAATATATTTACCTGCGTTACAATAAATGCACTATGATACTATAATCCGTGTTTTGAAATATGAATGAATTTCTAAGATAATGTACAAATTAAAATGATATCCATACTTGTTACAAACTAACGTCTGTAACTAAAATTCATGAGAAAATTAACGTGTAATAAAACTATAGCATATTAAGAGAAAAACAAATCAAACAAAATGTATAACCATGGTTCAACCCGCCATTAAGTTTGGGTTATTTGGAGAAATAACTTTTGAGAAAATATGAGAACAAAGAAGATAGGAAAGCAATAAATCAACTCACTCCAGATAAGCTAACCTTAGAAACCGGAGCCATTAGCAATAGAAAAAACAACAAAAAAAAAACAAGAAAAAACAACCGAAAGAAAATAAATCAAAACAAAGGAAGATAAAAGAAATAGTACAAAAAAAAAGAAAAGATGTAATATAGTAAAAATAGTTATAATCTTTATTTAGTAAGTTTTGAAAAGGCTTAGAGTTTAATTGTAAAAGTTCGAACTTAGGGCATAGAATAGGATAAAGCCCAAGTGGCGTAAAACTTTGTGAACTACCGAAAACTTTATTGATTTAAGAATTGTCTATTTTCTTATTTAATACATATATTTTGATATCTGAAACCAAATGAATTTAATATGGGTTTTTTGTTGAAATTATGAGATAAATTTTATATATTGCGCTAAGGGTGAGTATGAGTGAGTGTGTGTGAATTTTATTGGGATGTCCCAGTAATCAGGCAAATGAGGACAATAGGGTTAAAACATTGGCATGTGGATGCAATGTGGGAGAGGAAAGCCAAGGTAAGAGACCAGCACCTAATCTTACCAACCAAAAGACCAGGACAATCTGCAGTACATATCGGGTCCCTTCTCTTTATATTTTTTTTGTGTTTTAGAAGCACTGGCACGGCTAGTCCGCGTCCCGAACTTCCTGCGTGAGCTTGCAACGTACGCACACCCAAGCCCACTGAGCTAAAGCTGCGCTGAGAATTAAAAGTTGCCGGTGTAGCAGGCAATATCTCAAAGGGGGTCAACCAGCGGTTAAAATCGACGGGTTGTAGGGACAGGACCAAGTTGAAATTGATGAGCAAATATGTCATAATAGTCAGTTGTATCTAGCGACCGGCCGGCAAAGTGATTCCATCGCGTTGATGAACTTTTTTTTCCATAGCTAAGCGAAAGTTCAGCCATGGCAATATTTGCATAAACCCGAAATTTCATCTTCATAAAAGTTTCATCATCATAAATGAATATTTAATTATTTATTTATGCAAAAGAATTTCAACGAATATATAGCACAAATAAATAATGGCGCCCAACGTGGGGCACGAATGTCGATCGAATAGGCACGACGACGATCGAAAGGGTAACCTGAGTACCCTAAATGTTTTGAATTGTTTATAAAGGTAAAGCGGTTTAGTTCGGTGGTTAACTATCATTGTCTAGAAGGAGGAGGGGGAAGTGAAAGACAACACCTGGTGAGATAACGGCGAGTAAGTGAGTCACGGAAGTAATTCGGAGAATTGCCCGTCTGCCACTTATGAGTTCGTGTCGATATCCGACGACCGGTCTATTTTGTGAGTCTTATTAGTATACAGATTGTAAACAATAATTGCCACAAATAGGTAGGCACTAGGGGTTTAAAAGTCTGTAAGTCCAGAAGTTTTGTTTGGAAGAACTTTTTAGCGACAGGCGTTTTGATCCTTTCTCATCCTTTTTAGTTCAGTTTAAGTTTTTCGCACGAATTATCTAGCTTGACCTAAAGAAACAATAGGAATTTTTAAAAACACACACTATCACTCAATACCACCTTAGCGCTATGAAATAAATAGCATCGAGATTTTTTTTGATATTTTCTTTTATTTTTTTTTACAGACAATTTTGTCGTTTTCATGAGTTTACGTTCTTGGAATTAAAGATTGTATTATTATTTTTTATCATACAGTAGCACAAAATTTTTTTTTTACCTTGACTCTTGTCCGGGTTCGGGTAGTCAAGTACAATTGGTAGAACTTTTCGTTTTTGATTTGAGCACATTTTGAATAACTTTATCAATTTATCAATTTATCCTTTTATTACTATTTTTTTATATTTTTACACATTATTACTAAAACAGGTAAGGTAAAACGTCGATTCTAGGGAGGCAACGTAAGCCAACATTGTTTGAATTCTTTTTCCTATAGATCTGGCACCAGATCTTTCAATTTTTTCTGATAATATTTAACGCGTAGCAATCGCGGAATTGGTATCGATTTGTTTTTTCGATTCTTAAAGTTTTTGGTAAGTTTAGCGGGATAGGTTACTCATAGGCATTCCAGGATAATAATTAAATCAGCAAAGAAAAACGACAGCGCGATTTGTAGAAGGTAGGAGCAAAGCGGAGCAAAAATGATGATAACGCGATCAGCAAGCCGATCCGGTGAAGCGGCAACCACAGCGGCAACAACCACGACGTCTACAACCACCACAACTACGGCTACGACGGCAACGACTTCAGGAAGCACAGGAGCATTGCCTGAGAATCCCAGCCCTAACGCTACCATGATTAGAACGCAAGCAAATGATGACTCCGAGATTAGCGGCGAAAGTTTTTCGGGTAATAGCACGATTGTGACACCGCCGTATAGCAGCATCAGCGCACAGGGAATAGCAGACGCATTTAAACAGCCAAATGTGCCATTGAGACATGCAGCTCGCGAGGAACAGCAAGAGCAACGCGATCAAGGTAGGACGGTGGCACACGACGATCTTAAGAACTTTGAAGAGGCGGTTAAGCTTAATACCAAGGCTGATTCAGCAGAACAACAACGTTCAGCAAAGACACTCTGACATCAATAATGTTCCAGGGTCTAGTAGACAGATGCTCCCAGATTTATTTTCAAGAACGGATTTACAACACGGCAGGGGATAACGGAGATTTACCGTTTGGCAATGGACAATCAGGATTTGCGTTTCGCCCAGGTTTTCGGCAGGGTGATCAATTTTCGGATAGTCGAAACCAATCAATATATTAACACGATCTAAGAATAGATAAGTGGGGTATATCCTTCGAGGGCACCAACAAAACTACGAGTATCGAAGATTTTGTCTTTCGAGTGGAGACATTGCAAGCCGATTATGGATGTGGATGGAGTGAAATACTTCGGTCTTTTCATCATCTTCTTAATGGTCCGGCAAGAGACTGGTTTTGGGACTATCGAAGGTTTAATAACATCACCAGATGGCGAGATTTGAAAGCCACCTTGATAAGCCAATTTCATCGCTATGACAGCGATTTTGAAATTCAACGTAAAATTTTGGACAGATGGCAGCAAAACATAGAATCGTTCGATGACTTTTAAAATGCAATAATAAAATTAAGAAACCAGTTACGGAGCCCGATCGGTGAGAGAGACTTTGCCAGTATCATGCGAGGGAATCTCAGAGCACCAATGGCCCATTTGTTGTTTTCAGTGCAGGTGACTAGTTTGGCTCAATTTGTAAGGGAGTGTCGAAGAGCAGAGAACATGCTGAATAGCCAGAGACAGAGCAGCGTACGTCCACAACCTAGGAATATTTATGCGCTTGAACATAATCAAATGGAGCCAAAGAATACGAAAGAATTAGATGCATTGGCAGCCACTAAGAAGCTGACGTGCTGGAATTGCCGAGTAGAGGGGCACACATTCTATGACTGTCTGGAGGAAAAAAGAAGGCTATTTTGCTACAAGTGTGGGCTAGAAGATACGGTAACACCAAGATGCCCGAAATGCCAGGGAAACCGAAATCCGAACGCGTCTCGAATAGGGATGGAGGGTCGTTCGATGTACCCGAATCCCAAAACACAGTAACAAGAAGGTCACCTATTGACAGCCAAATTAAAAGAAAGCCAAACGAAGAACAGCAAATACCATCACCTAAAACCATCATGAGAAAGGACTTCGGTCAAACCACTACGTCGACAGCCAGTACTAGCCATCAAGGCAAGCCATTTCAGTTACGTCTTCAAGAATATAAATTAGCAAAACAGAGAATTTTTGGGCCTTCGAAAAAGATAGCAAAAGCACGCCAAAGGTATGAGGTAAGAAAGCAAACTAGGTGGGAAATCTCAGAAGCAAGCATTTATGAAGGGCCAGATACGAGGATTTACGCCACGATTGAAATCAAGGGAATGCCAATTCAGGGACTTCTGGACAGTGGGGCGACTGTGACGTGTATCGGTCAGCACTGCCTGGACTTCGTTGAAAAGGCTAAAATGGTGATCCATCCGTATAGTGGAGAAATAAGAACAGCCGATGGCCGACTAAACCATATAATAGGACGTGTGAGAGCTGATATCACATTCAACAAAATTACCAAGCCAATCGATTTTTTTCTGGTACCTTCGCTAAAATTGCCATTATGTTTGGGGGTCGACTTTATGAAAGCGTTCAATTTGTTAAGATTCGAGATAAACGCTTATGCAACGCAAGGTGTAAAGACCGATGGACCTACTGAAACGTCATTTCCGCTAATGCACACGTTAAGTTCACGACAACAACAACGGTTAGATGATACTATAGAAACATTCCCGTGCTTTACTCGCAAAGGCCTAGGAAAGACTTCTCTAGAAACACATCACATAGAGACTGGCACTTCGGTACCTGTGAAGGAGAAACACTATCCGGTTTCGCCGGCGGTGCAGAAACTCATGTATGGGGAGCTGGATAGGATGTTGTCCCTAGGAGTCATTGAGCCGAGCGAAAGCCCGTGGAACAATCGAGTGACGTTCGAAAGAGGAAAAAGTGCGAATTTGTTTGGATACACGCCGGCTCAATGAACTGACGGTGAAGGACGCTTATCCACTTCCCCATATAGAGGGACTGTTAAGCCGTTTGGGTGACACCCATTACATTTCGAGTATAGACTTAAAGGATGCGTTTTGGCAGATACCGCTGGCAGAATCGAGCAGGGAGAAGACAGCCTTTACGGTACCTGGAAGGCCCTTGTACCATTTCACAGTGATGCCTTTTGGTCTGTGCAATGCAGCCCAAAGACTTTGCCGTCTAATGGACAAGGTTATACCAGCGCGTTTGAGGGAGAGGGTGTTTGTCTACCTGGACGATCTGTTAGTGGTATCGCCAGACTTTGAGGAACACCTAATAGTTTTGGCTGAGGAAGCGCAATGTTTGGAGAGGGCCAATCTAACTATAAACGTAAGCAAGTCCAAGTTTTGCTGCAAGGAACTCAAATATCTGGGTTACATTGTTGCAGAGGGGAAATTGAGACCAGATCCAGAGAAAATACAGGCCATATTAAATCTCAAGTATCTGACAACAGCCAAGCAGGTGCGTAGTTTTATGGGCACTACCGGATGGTACCGACGATTTATTATGGACTTTTCGACCGTCACAGCACCGCTCACGGAAACGTTAAAGAAATCAAAGCAATTCAATTTTACCGGCGCAGCCAAAGCAGCATTTGATAAGCTAAAGGAAAAACTTACAGCCAGTCCCGTATTGACACATCCGGATTTCAACCGAGTATTTTACGTACAGCGCGATGCATCTGATGTGGGAATGGGGGCGGTACTGTTTCAGGAAGATGAGGAAGGTGAACATCCTATAGCATACTTCTCACAGAAATTTTCAACGGCGCAACGGAACTATTCCGTAACGGAAAGAGAGTGCTTGGCCGTAGTGTCCGCGGTTAAACGTTTTCGCCCGTACATCGAACTAATGGAATTCGTAATTATTACCGATCACTCTAGCCTAAAATGGTTGATGTCACATCGCGACCTTAGTGGAAGACTAGCGAGGTGGAGCCTGCAACTGCAAACGTACTCATTCACGGGAAAGGAGCCCGATGTGGGACGACCGTTTCAAAGAATCTATATAGATTTTCTCGGCCCATACGTTCGATCAAGGAAAGGAAACTGTTTTATATTTATTGTGTTAGATTATTTTTCGAAATTCGTATTACTCAAAGCAATGTCCAAGGCTAATTCTAGGAACGTGATAAATTTTCTTATACAAGAGGTATTTTATAAATTTGGTTGTCCGGAAACAATTGTCTCAGACAATGGGCAGCAATTTATCAGCAAGGACTTTGCGGAAATGCTAAGTAGTTTTGGGATTAAACACATGCGAACCGCCTATTATGCACCCCAGGCCAACGCATCGGAGAGGGTTAATCAGTCGATTTTAGCTGCTATTCGGACATATCTAGCAGATAACCATAACGAGTGGGATATTCACTTAGCTGAAATCGAGTGCGCGATGAGGTCCGCAGTTCATGTAGCAACCGGAGTAACACCGTACTTTGTACTATTTGGAACCAACATGATCACACATGCATCTGCGTACAAACTAGCACGACAATTGGAGTTGTTAGATGATCCCGAGAACCGAATGGAGACCCGGCACGAATTTTTAGAAATTGTTAGGGATAAAGTGAGAAAAACTCTGCACCAAAGCTATGAGACAAATGCCAGACGCTATAACTACCGTTGTCGGGAAACTAAATTTAAAATAGGACAAGAGGTTTTTCGCCGCAATTTCCAACTATCAGTTTTTTCAAAACAGCTATCAGCCAAACTATGCAAAAGATTTCTGAAGTGTCGCATTTCCAGGAACGTTGGAAATAACTTGTATGAACTGGAGACGTTGCAGGGAAAGCCCCTAGGAATTTACCACGCTAAGGATATAAAGGCATGAGCCGGAGTAAGCAAATGAAATTTTCCAAACTAAGTCAGGGGGTGTGTACTGTGTCAACTGTGTCAACACAGTTTGCCATTAGTGTAAACACAGGGTCTAACATAAGACTACTCTTAAGGATGGCAACTCTAAAACAAAACTCACTACAATTGAAATACAACCCTATTCCTTGACCACACTTAAAATTTTGCAACGTTTATGTACCAAGTAAAATGGCGATTTCCGGCCTTTTTGAATCATCAACAAGAAGAGAAGACAGGTCGTGATTTGGTTTCGCGGATTATCTAAAGAATCAGATAAAATAACAATACAGGTGAGATTGTAAAAAAAGGTGTTTTTATCTATTTTATTCATGGTGATATTTCTTACGGGTGTTAGTGTTAGCGATAAAAAGCAAAATAAATAAAAATAAAAGGTCGCCGCGACGAGAGTCGGGGAATAGTCGTCATCGTCCGCATCAGAGGAGGCAGCGACCACCAGAACAGGCTGTCCAATACAACAGCCAGGACAACGCTCGTCAAAAAAAAGGGAACAATAAACATTAAGGGCAGCAGGGATTGGCTAAATATAACTAAAGATCGGTAGAGTAATGTTGTTTGACCAAGAAGAAAAGATTGATTTCAATCAATAATGCAGGTACATTGGTGGAGTTTATGTGGTTAGTGTCTCCCGGCTTTGTCTTAAACAAATTGACTAGCTGAGTGAGGGCCCAAAATAAAAATACACCAACGCCAACCCGCCCATGCAAGCCATCAAGGATTAAGGGTGGCTGATTTTAACGTTTTTTAGGACTTGGTCATTCACACATCAAGATGAAAGGTCTAACCCTGTAATCGACCAACACCAGTCACGAGCGTCTAAGTGCCTTAAAAAGGGTAAATTACGACCACTTTCGTAGACCTAGGTCAGATCAACTTTGCGTAGCCTTGAACGAGCAGTAGAAGCCACAGTTAATAAAAATATTTGCAGCCGTGTGGAGTGACAAAATCAACTAAAAATTAGATACCTACAAAATAAATAACAAATAAATAACGAATAACGGCTAGTTACGGTATTCATAACATAAAGCAACAAATTCCTGCCTAAATCATAAAACGTCAAGTGCAACGAGTACAATAACAAGAACAAATCATCAGCCAATTAATGACAACAATAACAACCAATAAGTAACAGCAACAACAATAGAAATTCAACAAACCGTTATAACGGTATGGGTTTAGCTGTACAACGAAGCATCAGTAGCAGACCGCCATTTTGTTTGCAAGACAATAACAATAGCATCTTCCTAGTAACATCCAACATCCACAACAATAGTATAATCTGCAGGTTCACCATGAGCATCAGCACCAAAATTTTTGGGATTCAAAGATAACCACAATCAACAGCCGGAAACCCCCACGAAACATCAAATCGTAACAGCTTATATCATCTAAAACATCAACTACAGCAACAACAACATTCAACCGCCATTTTGGATTCAACCAGGCAACAACATTGTCATCTTTAACTCCAACATCAATAGCTTCAACAATAGGAAACTACAACGACCCATCAACAGTAACAACAACAACAATTTTGCAACCAACACAGATAGCAACATCAGCTTGAACACATCACCAACAGCATGGAGCACCAGATAAGTAACTGTAGTTAGTGTTGTAAATACAAATGCATTTTAGTATACAATTATTTTCCCGTTTAGAATACCTAATTGATTACCTTAAGTCACACAAATTCAGAAAAATTCAATCTATTCCAAATCCAAAAGAAGTTTTTGTATAATTGTTTATTATTTTCAAATTATAAATCTCAATATGGTTTCCCCGAAATAAAACAGAATTCGAAAAAAGCTAAATCAAAAAAAAAAAAACGTTTACTTACCTGTCATTCGGGCTAACAATCATCGTGTTTCATAAGTTTCTTTTGTGAGTATTTCTTTGCCTTCTTAAAAAGAAAACTCTACACTTACATTTGACCACGTGTGTTTGGGGCACACAAAACCCTATTTTTAGCAAGCATAGCGCTTAGCTCAATTTGGAGCGAACAATAGACCGGTTTAGAGTGTTTCAAAAGAAAAAGTGCAACTTCGATTTTGTATTTTAAATCCAAAATTTAAGTAAATTCAATTAAATAAATTAAATCCAAAATTTACGTAAATTCAGTTAAACAATTAAATTAAAAATTTCAGATTTATTTAAATGGCTTTGAGTTCGATTCTGGATCTTTAAAATTTATTTAATTAATTTTTGTATTTTTTTATTCAATACTCATTAAATTCGTTGTCATTATTAAAATTCGAAATTCAGTGAGAGATTTTAAATTTGGGTTTTGTTTCTAAAGTTTGAGTTTCATTAAATTCATCTCTGGAACTTGGGATTTTAAATCCAGTTAATTTTATTGTAGCTACCAAGATTTGAACTTCATCAAGTTCAGTTTTTGGATTCTAAAATTTAAAGTTCGAAATTTCATTAACTTCATTCGCAAGTCATTCAGATTCAAAATTTATAATCTAGAAAAATTTCATCAAATTCGGTTTAGTCTCGAAAACTCAAAAACCTACAAATCTTCTTGAACAATTATAATTCAAAATTATTCCGAAATTAAAATTTTTGCTAACTTTAAACATCGGTTGTCGAACTCAAAAGTTTTAAATTTTATTGTTTGAAGTTAGTTACTTACCAAATTTATAAATACTCACCAACGATCGTCCTAAAATACCTACCTCTAAGACACTTTAATACATACCTACCTGAATATTTAAATTACTAGCTACCTATAAGTTGAAAAGTTGTTCACTTATCGGAAACCATTATTAATTTAGAATAGTTACAATTGTCATGCCATAATAATAATACAATATATTTACCTGCGTTACAATAAATGCACTATGATACTATAATCCGTGTTTTGAAATATGAATGAATTTCTAAGATAATGTACAAATTAAAATGATATCCATACTTGTTACAAACTAACGTCTGTAACTAAAATTCATGAGAAAATTAACGTGTAATAAAACTATAGCATATTAAGAGAAAAACAAATCAAACAAAATGTATAACCATGGTTCAACCCGCCATTAAGTTTGGGTTATTTGAGGAAATAACTTTTGAGAAAATATGAGAACAAAGAAGATAGGAAAGCAATAAATCATTCAATCAAAACTCACTCCAGATAAGCCAACCTTAGAAACCGGAGCCATTAGCAATAGAAAAAACAAACAACAAAAAAAAAAACAATAAAAAACAACCGAAAGAAAATAAATCAAAACAAAGGCAGATAAAAGAAATAGTACAAAAAAAAAGAAAAGATGTAATATAGTAAAAATAGTTATAATCTTTATTTAGTAAGTTTTGAAAAGGCTTAGAGTTTAATTGTAAAAGTTCGAACTTACAACCCGCCCAGCAACGCCGACAAGTGCGCACGTGGGAAGGACAGAGGTTCCAAATTTTAATTGGACGCAGTGGCAAATTGCGCATCCTGCGGATTTCATGAAGACCGAGCTTCCGATGGGAACGAGAGGAGGCAGTGTAACGGCGAAAGTCGTACCCTCGTTTTCCCCTACACAATATGAACTCTTGTATTAATTTTTCTTTTATTATTATTTTTTTATTTTTAATTAAAATTGAATTGTGTTGCTATTTTAAGTTTAAGTAAATTTAAATTAACGGTCGGGCAAATTCAGCGCCACCTAGGAGTCAAGCACAAACAAACCAACTAAACAGTCAGCTGTTACCTACAAGTAAATACACCGCTGATGGCTGTCAAACAACGACAACAACCAATCGTTTGTGTGTGCGTGTGTGTGTGTGCGTGCCCACGCACAAGTATAAAAGGCCGAACATTTTCAAAAACGAGTGAGTTAGCAAGCAGCTCGCCTGCAGGTAAGAGATCAGTTGGTGAGGAATTGTAAATTCCCCAATATATTTCTTATCGACAGAACGACTGAAATTGTTTGGTAAAAACACCCTTCAGAAGTTAAACTTCTACTGGTGTTGGCACAAGCCTGTGGCTAGTGCTGGTGAGGAATTGTAAATTCCCCAGTACTATTCCACACGGTCGAGTGGCCCCAACAATTGTTGCGCCCACCCAAGTACCGCGTTTTTTTCAACGTCGTTGCGCCATCGCTGCCTGCATCGCTGTTTTGCTGCTGCCCGTGCATTTGTCGCCCTGCAGCGCCCCTATTGCTCAAGCGCTACCTGCGCCATCGTTGTTTTGCGCCGCCCGTTTAAGCGATATCCACGCCATCGCTGTTTGCGCCGCCTGTTTAATCTCTACCACACCTGCGCTATCCGCGCTGCTTGTTTGGCCGCTACCCGTGCCATTGCCGCCCGGTAGCGTCGCCGTGTCTTCAAGCGCTACCTGCGCCATCGCTGTTTGCGCCGCTGCCCGTGTCATTGCCGCCCGGTAGCGTCGCCGTGTCTTCAAGCGCTACCTGCGCCATCGCTGTTCACGCGCTACCTGCGCCACCGCTGTTGAAGCGCTATCTACGCCATCGCTGTTTACGCCGCTGCCCGTGCCATTTCCGCCCGGTAGCGTCGCCGTGTCTTCAAGCGCTACCTGCGCCATCACTGTTCAAGCGCTACCTGCGCCATCGCTGTTTGCGCCGCTGCCCGTGCCAGTGACGCCCGGTAGCGTCGCCTTCTCCCCTGTCATCAACTACGCTACGCTGTCCATCAGCAGAACTGCCAGCTTTACGCCCTACGCCATTTAGAACCGGCCCAACGCCCGTTTGTTTTGCTGACTGTTTTTGCGCAGCTCCCTTACTGTAACCACTATTGGCATTAGCGTTTTCGTTCCCGACCGTTAGTTACCGTCGCTATAGCCTTAAGAATTAAGAAAATAAAACATAAAAGTGAAGTTTTATAACGTTTTTCGAACAAGAAGTTTTTCATTTCTTTTCCGTCCTAGGACGATACATAAATTGCAACGACCCTGGACTCCGCTGCAGCTATCCCAGCAACCAGCGTAGAACGTGTCGTTACAATGCTGTCACTAAAGTTTGTTACAAAGGAAGGTATTCCGTTACTATTTCCTATTTAATTACGAAAGAAATTATAATTCCGATGTCTTCCCCTAAAATTATTTTGTACGCAGCTTCTAACGTTTTCGGACTTCTTGCAAAGATTATAGTTCTGCTTCCTTCCTTCAACATAATGAATTTGATCAACTTTTATTTGTTTTAAAGTTTTGTTTAATGTTGTTTACATGTTTTATAGCAAATATGATTTTCTTTACTTTGAATATATTATTCAACCTTATTGTACCTTTTGGATAAACGTTACGCTGTTTACAAAAGTTTATGGGCCCAGATCCCATAAGGATATAATATTAAAGCATAAATCGAAGTCAGGGCAAATAAGCAGTAACCATTTAAGAGGAAAATTAAAAAAAAAACGAACGCAATAACGGGACGTATTCCTTTATCAAATGAAGGCGATACTACACAAGAACAGATTGCTTAAGATTGTAATCGGAAAGAGCTCCGAGCGTAAGAGAAATTCTAAAGTCGCCGACTGATGCACAAACTCGTGATACGAGTAGTCACTGAAAGCTCTGCAGCAATATTTAGACTAGGATATGGATGCAAGACCGGAAATTTTAATGGTCATATTGTTACAATGGTAAATAATATGAAAGGATCACAAGAAATATGATGCTGTCTTCAAGAAACATTTGATCGTAAGTTAATAAGGAAGAAAATAGAAAACGCAGAATGGAGCAAATATAAAAGTTTCAGAGAAGCGATAATGGTGCAGAATTAGTTAGTGAGAGTTGAACATACTTTTTAAAAGTGAGTGGAATTAAGAGCCAGTTGACAACTGTTTATACTCCTCAACAAAATGGCGTCGCAGAAAGATTGAACAGAATATTGAATTGATTCAATGAAAAACCGGTTAAGAACAAGAAACAATCAAGAAACAGCTCAAGTTGGAAAAGAGAATATAATAGATCCTAGAAATATGAAAGAAGCCATAGATTCTGTAAGGCGGAAGATTGGCTGAATGCTATGCAAGATGAGTATAAATCATTATTAAAGAATCATAACTTGGAATTTAACAGATTTACCGAGTGGACGTAAGGCAGTAGGATGTAAGGCCAGATGGAACTATAGAAAAACGTGAATAGATTACGTTGATACCTTTGCTCCTGTAGTTCGACAACTTCCCTTAGATTATTATATGCTCTTGCAGTTGAAAATGATTTAAAGCTTCGTCAGCATTCCTGAATGGAAATTTAGAGGAATTTTCTAAAAACCCTCTTAAACAACATTTATCATGTTATTAAGTATTAGTTATACTCTGTATTAATAAATAGAAAAAATGGTTTACTATTTATTGGTTTTTGTGATGCAAATTGGGTTAATGGTTAATGATAGGAAATCTTAATCAGTTTTTTGTTTTTTACTAGCAGGTGGTTTTGTTTCCTGGGAGTCCCGAAAACAAAGGGTAGTAGCAACATCTAGTGCAGAGACGGAATATGTAGCATTAACTGAAGCAACATAGGAAGTAGAACTATAATCTTTGCAAGAAGTCCGAAAACGTTAGAAGCTGCGTACAAAATAATTTTAGGGGAAGACATCGGAATTATAATTTCTTTCGTAATAAAATAGGAAATAGTAACGGAATACCTTCCTTTTGAACAAACTTTAGTGACAGCATTGTAACGACACGTTCTACGCTGGTTGCTGGGATAGCTGCAGCGGAGTCCAGGGTCGTTGCAATTTTATGTAAGGTCCTAGGACGGAAAAGAAATGAAACACTTCTTGTTCGAAAAACGTTATAAAACTTCACTTTTATGTTTTATTTTCCTAATTCTTAAGGCTATAGCGACGGCTAACTAACGGTCGGGAACGAAAACACTAATGCCAATAGTGGTTACAGTAAGAGAGCTGCGCAAAAACAGTCAGCAAAACAAACGGGCGTTGGGGCCGATGCTAAATGGCGTAGGGCGTAAAGCTGGCTGTTCTGCTGGTGGACAGCGTAGCGTAGTTGATGACAGGGGAGAAGGCGACGCTACCGGGCGTTACTGGCACGGGCAGCGGCGCAAGCAGCGATGGCGCAGGTAGCGCTTCAACAGCGATGGCGCAGGTAGCGCTTTAAGACTCGGCGACGCTACCGGGCGGCAATGGCTCGGGCAGCGGCGCAAACAGCGATGGCGCAGATAGCGCTTGAAGACACGGCGATGCTACCGGGCGGCAATGGCACGGGCAGCGGCGCAAACAGCGATGGCGCAGGTAGCGCTTCAACAGCGATGGCGCAGGTAGCGCTTGCAGACACGGCGACGCTACCGGGCGGGAATGGCGCGGGCAGCGGCGTAAACAGCGATGGCGCAGGTAGCGCTTGAAGACACGGCGACGCTACCGGGCGGCAATGGCACGGGCAGCGGCGCAAACAGCGATGGCGCAGGTAGCGCTTCAACAAGCAGCGGCACAAACAGCGATAACGTAAGTAGCGTTGACGTAGCGCGAGTAGTGTACTTTTTACGCTCAGAGATTGCTGGGAGCTCTCGGCCACGTGACACGATTCTAGGGAATTTACAATTCCTCGCCAGAATCAATCGCAGGGTCGAGCCAACACCGGTAGAAGAAACACTTCTGTGGTGGGGTTACTTCCAGCAATTTTCAACTCGATCTGAAAGTAAGAAATCACTTGGGGAATTATACAATTCCTCACCAAACACTTCTTACCGGCAGGCAAGCTGCTTGCTAACTGCCCGATTTTATCTTTTGTTCTGCCTTTTATACCCGTTTCATCGTACACATACAGTCACCCACACATGCAACTTGCTTGTGTATCTGACTCAATGACAGCTGTGATGTTTTTATTTACATGCCAGCTGACTGTTTTTGATAATGCGGTCCGCGACTCATAGGTGGCGACACGCATCTCCCGACCGTTAATTTCAAACAATTACTTAAATTAATTCCTAATAATAAACTTATAATACTAATATGTTTCACAAAATAAATGCATAATTCATAATAATAATTCATTATAATAACTCATAATAATAATTCATACTAATACAGTTGTTGTGAAGGTGAAAACGAAGGTCCTGACTTTCATCGTTACACTGCCTCCCCCCGTTCACAAGCCCTCTTCTCCTGGTAATAATGGGATCTGAATAATACGGAGCTTACCACTTCGGGCGATGGTGATTCGGAACAGCCGTCCTTCACAGCTACGCAACTGGCGGAGTTGATGGTGTCTTATACGTATTTTGATGAGCTTGCGGATTTCCTCCTGCAGTGCCTGTGGTGCATCAGGCAGGACAATCTCTCTCGGGTTTTGCAAAGTCCCCTTGACGGCTTCCTGCTCTGGTGGTGCAGGGGTCTCGGGTGTAGGCGGATCCCCAGTCCCTACTGATGTAGTCACTTTGGGAATCGGTGGTAAGGATCGCCCTGATGAAGAGGTTGAGGAAGTTGATGACCCCGTCGTGGAGTCCGAGGACAATATTGAAATTGCTGGCAGTGCTATTTCTTGGCTTACCATTTGGAATAGTCGGTGCGGCGTGGGTGATGTCCATTCGGTGATAACAGACCGCCCTCTACCGGCCGTCGAAGAACGCAAATCGACGGTGCGATCTTTAGCGCCGCGATAGGTTCGTCGGATTTCCCTCACGGTAGGGTCATAGTATCCCGCGTCTCCTTGTGATTTACGGGTGGAATCGGAAGGCCCCACTGGGGCAGGTGGGGCGTTGACTTGGTCAACAAAGTCCACTATGGGTATCTTCGGGTTTACTTGAAAAATTGCATCATCTTGTACCGGCGATGCGTATGTTGGAAGGTTTATCTTATGTAACATCCGGTAGTTGACTTCTCGTTTGGGTGGACATGGCGGTGGTTGGCGGCGATGTGGTTGATATGCGCTATGTGGTGGTTCGCAATGGGACTGATTTCTGGGTGAATTCAACGGAGTTCTTGTAGACTTTGGCCCGCAGCGTGCAATTAGACCAGCACAACTAAACCTGGCCTTGGCGTAAAACTATGTGAACTACCGAAAACTTTATTGATTTAAGAATTGTCTATTTTCTGATTTAATACATATATTTTGATATCTGAAACCAAATGAATTTAATATGGGTTTTTTGTTGAAATTATGAGATAAATTTTATATATTGCGCTAAGGGTGAGTATGAGTAAGTGTGTGTGAATTTTATTGGGATGTCCCAGTAATCAGGCAAATGAGGACAATAGGTTTAAAACATTGGCATGTGGATGCAATGTGGGAGAGGAAAGCCAAGGTAAGAGACCAGCACCTAATCTTACCAACCAAAAGACCAGGACAATCTGCAGTACATATCGGGTCCCTTCTCTTTATATTTTTTTTTGTGTTTTAGAAGCACTGGCACGGCTAGTCCGCGTCCCGAACTTCCTGCGTGAGCTTGCAACGTACGCACACCCAAGCCCACTGAGCTAAAGCTGCGCTGAGAATTAAAAGTTGCCAGTGTAGCAGGCAATATCTCAAAGGGGGCCAACCAGCGGTTAAAATCGACGGGTTGTAGGGACAGGACCAAGTTGAAATTGATGAGCAAATATGTCGTAATAGTCAGTTGTATCTGGCGACCGGCCGGCAAAGTGATTCCATCGCGTTGATGAACTTTTTTTTCCATAGTTAAGCGAAAGTTCAGCCATGGCAATATTTGCATAAACCCGAAATTTCATCTTCATAAAAGTTTCATCATCATAAATGAATATTTAACTATTTATTTATGGAAAACAATTTCAACGAATATATAGCACAATACCCCTATAAGTGTGCAATTTTCCCATATAAATGAATATATATATTATCATTCCTAAAACCAATAAATGAAAAGGTGCCAAAAAAAGCAAAACGCATTTTAATAAATAAATGCCCTACAAATCTAACTGTACGACTGTCATTTGCGAAAAATTAGCCGTTTATAGGGTATACCCCTATAAGTGTGGAATTTTCCCTTATAAATGAATATATATATTTTCATTCCTAAAACCGATAAATGAAAAGGTGCCAAAAAAGCAAAACGCATTTTAATAAATAAATGCCCTACGAATCTAACTGTACGACTGTCATTTGAGAGAAATTAGCCGTTTATAGGGTATAACCCTATAAGTGTGGAATTTTCCCTTATAAATGAATATATATATTTCCATTCCTAAAACCGATAAATGAAAAGCAGCCAAAAAAAGCAAAACGCATTTTAATAAATAAATGCCATAAAAAACTAACTGTACCGCTGTCATTTGCGAAAAATTAGCCGTTTATAGGGTATAACCCTATAAGTGTGGAATTTTCCCTTATAAATGAATATATATATTTTCATTCCTAAAACCGATAAATGAAAAGGTGCCAAAAAAAGCAAAACGCATTTTAATAAATAAATGCCCTACGAATCTAACTGTACGACTGTCATTTGCGAGAAATTAGCCGTTTATAGGGTATAACCCCATAAGTGTGGAATTTTCCCTTATAAATGAATATATATATTTTCATTCCTAAAACCGATAAATGAAAAGGTGCCAAAAAAAGCAAAACGCATTTTAATAAATAAATGCCATAAAAAACTAACTATAACACTGTCATTGGCGAAAAATTAGCCGTTTATAGGGTATACCCCTTTAAGTGTGGAATTTTCCCTTATAAATGAATATATATATTTTCATTCCTAAAACCGATAAATGAAAAGGTGCCAAAAAAAGCAAAACGCATTTTAATAAATAAATGCCATATAAAACTAAGTGTACGACTGTCATTTTCGAAAAATTAGCCGTTTATAGGGTATACCCCTATAAGTGTGCAATTTTCCCATATAAATGAATATACATATATTTTCATTCCTAAAACCAATAAATGAAAAGGTGCCAAAAAAAGCAAAACGCATTTTAATAAATAAATGCCCTACAAATCTAACTGTACGACTGTTATTTGCGAAAAATTAGCCGTTTATGGGGTATACCCCTATAAGTGTGCAATTTTCCCATATAAATATATATATTGAAATTGTTTGTGCAAAATTTCAATTTCGACGTCTTCAATATTATGTGCTCTGTAGAAACAGTAGAAAATATAAACTTTTCAAAAAGTATGTTCCAATATTACTAGCAGAAAATTTAAGCCTTTAAATTAAAGGATGTCCCAATATTAGCGGGATTTTCATTTAGTATATAGCTTTAGTTTTTTAACCTTAGAAGCAGACACTTTGAATTCTCGAGTATGTACCAATATGTCTGCTATAAAAATAAACTGAAACAATAAATTTAAAAATGAAAGGGTGTTTCCAATAAACCGTGAATTTACGAATATTAACTTATCTTTTAAACCGTTATAGGTAGACTGCTGTAAGAAAAAGTAGAAAAATTAATATAAAAATGAATGCGAATTATTTTTCTTTCGAATCGAAATACAGAGTAACCCCTCTTTGTTATTTTCAACCGTCTGTCTACAACTGCTCAAAAGAATGGCCATATATGTACATCAAATTAAATGAACTATTGGGGCACCCTCTAATTTAAAATTTTGAATATTTATACTTGTTTTATATACTGCTTTTAAAACGGGACCAATCTGTAAGCATAACGTTCCAAATAAAGAAGAATCGGTTCATATATGAGTTATGCAGGCACAAACAAAAAAAAGCAACAATTGGACGAATTGCTAATCTTCTTTATTTTTTTGAAGTCGGTTAAAATTCAAATATAAATATATCAAATCAAATATATCTTAAATAGTTTCTAAAAAATCAAACTAATTTAGATTTTTCACATGTACATATATGGAATTTGACATTCTGGACAGTAACCAAAATGTATAAATTCATCATTGCTATCATCTGCTTACCTTAACGGTGGTGTGAAAATTTACAAAAAACAATATATTAAAAATTGTATTTACTGAATTTAATTACAATTTGTATCTGTTTTTAACACCTAACAGAATGGGTCTAGGCGTTGGCACTTAATTGATGTACGACTTCGTCCGCGTGTCATTTCTTATTTTCTTAAAATTAAAAATAATGTGTTTTTAAATATTTATTGTAGTTCTTTAAACGTGTTAAAAATTTTCCATCTGCAAAAATAGTGTTTACTTAAAGTGGCATTATATGGAGAGACAAAAATTCCAAAAAAATGTATGTTTTGTATTCCCATATCGATTACTATCTACACCAACATCAAAATTTTCAAAAAATATTTCATGTACAGAAAGGACCCCGTTAGTTTTATTTTATATGTATACATTTATTTTGCAATTAGTTACAAATGGATTTTTTTGTTTTTAATATAGTAAAGGGTTATACATAAGATAATTTTATATTTTTTACAATATAACATGTACATTAACAAAACAGTGTATAAATATATTTTGGTAATTTAAATATAGAGGAAATAATTTTTTTTCATTTCATTAATTTTTATCGCCTTTCAAACGTTAATAAGGTTACTTGTCAATTTAACGGCATCTGTTATGCGCACTTAATTAAAAATTTATCCCTGCCGCACATGAGTTCTTTCGTATTCGATTACACTGGGAATTATGTGAGTTTGAGCATCTCTCATTTTTTAAAATTTCAACAAACTCGTCTCGTACCGATTTGCTCTCGTCGCATTCTGCCAAGTATTTAATGTCTGCGCGAAGTATTATGTTCCTAAAATCAAAAGAATTTTAAAATTAATCATATCAAATAAGTCAGTAACTTGGTTTTTAAATTCGGAACAAATCTAGTTTACGGACGCAGCTCAAAAATTAAAAAAAGATGTCTGCGGGGTATAAAATATAATTTTAAGCGAATAATGTTAAGTGAAAAATTTGGGGTTGACCCTTAGTTTTCAAGTTACAGGCCTCTAAATTTTGTATGTACAATATGGAATATATCACGTATTTTTTGGTGGAATGAGGCAATATGGGTATCATTAAAAAGGGCATTAAAAAGGTCCTTCGGCCGGGCGCAAGGATTTTCTCCTCTATGGTACGACCAACGCTGACTTCACTTTTTTATCTTTTTTCGTATAGTATTATCACTAAACTTAATTAATTTGGGAACAAATCCAGTTTACAGGCACCGCTCCAAAAGAAACAAAAGTTGCATATGGTGTGTAAATTGCAATTCTAAGCAAAAAGTGTTAAGTGAACAATTTGGCGCCAATCCTTATTTCCGGAGTTACGGGCCTCCGAAGTTTTTATGTTTAATATGGCATATATCAAATATTTGATGGCCGGATGGGACAATATGGATATTATTGGCAAGGTAATTTAAGCGGCTATCTAATTAACCAGGAAGAAGACCAAAAAACGAATTTTTTCATTTAAACGTAAGGATTTTCTGCTTTATGGTATGTCCAACACTGGCTTCGCTTTCCTGCGTAACAGCCTTCGGCCGGGCGCAACGAATTTCTCCTCTATGGTAAAACCAACATCGGTTTTCTAAAGGTTTCCTGAGTAGCCAATATATTAAAATCATGGCGAATCACCATAGCATTTGAAAAATAATTCTAATCACGTTTCCAATGCTACACATAGGAAACAAAGGATTTCCCCAGATATTTACATTTTTTACTTAAAATTACATTTTACACCTTTATAAAACTTTTTTAAAGAAGTATTCCGAATAACTTAATTTATTTTGTAAAAAAATGTTTCTTCTTCTTTAAATAAAAAAAATGAATGAATAAAAATTCATTAATTTTTTTATTTTTCCTACTTCGTTATAATTTTTTTCAAAGTTGTTTAAATTAAAAAAATAAATTATTTTGGTCTTTAGCCGGTCATTTATATTTTTACTCGTCTTGTTTAATTTGATAGCCGCTTAAATTACCTTTACAATGGTATCCATATTGTGACATTCTGCCATCAAATACTCGATACATGCCATATAAAACATAAAAACTGCGGAGGCCTGTACCAAGGGTTGGCGCAAAATTTTTCACTTTACATTTTTTTTTTTAGATAGCGAAGCGTGTGTTGGTTATACCATATAGGAGAAAACCTTTGCGCCCGGCCGAAGGCCGTCTACGCAGAAAACCTTTAGAAAGCGAAGCTGCTGTTAGTTATACCATTAAGGAGAAAATTCCTTCGTTTTTGAGTAAAGCTGTTTAAATGGAAAAAATCGTTTTTTGGAGTCTTACCTGATTTTTTATTTTATTTTTACTTTTTTCCTATTTAATTGAATAGCCCCTTAAATTCCTTTTCCAATGATATCCATATTGTCCCATTCTACAATCGAATACTCGATATATGCCTTATTAGATACAAAAACTTCGGAGGTCCGTAACTCCGAAACTAAGGGTTGCGGCCAATTTTGTCACTTTACATTTTTTTCTTAAAATTTTATTTTGCACCCCGTAGGAAACTTTTTTTATTTTGGAGCGGTGCCCGTAAACTAGATTTGATCCTTGCATTTTACACCCCGTTGGCAACTTTTCTTTTTTCTTTTGGAGCGGTGCCCGTAAACTGGATTTAAGCTTTTGATATACACTTTCGTTTATATGAAAAAAGCTTTTTTGGAACAAATCTAGTTTACGGACGCAGCTTAAAAATTAAAAAAAAGTTACCTACCGGGTGTAAAATTTAATTTTAAGCAAAAAATGTTAAGTGACAAATTTGGCGCTGACGCGTGGTTTCCGAGTTATGGGCCTCTAAAGTTTGTATGGATAATATGGAATATATCGAGTATTTTGTGGTGTAATGGGGCAATATGGGTATCATTGAAAAGGTAATTTCAATATCTATTCAATTTAAAAGGAAAATATTAAAAAAATACAATAAAAACAGGTAACGATCAAAAAAACAGCTTTTTCCATATAAACATGGAGTACCTACATATATTAAATAAATTAAGCTTAGTGACAGTACTACATGAAAAAAAATAAAAAAAGCTTTAATAAGCGAAGCCGGTGTTGGTCATACCATAGAGGAGAAAATCTTTGCGTCCGGTTGGAGGCCGGCTATGCGAAAAGTCTTTAGTAAGCGAAGCCGGTGTTGGTCATACCATAGAGGAGAAAATCCTTGCGCCCGGCCGAAGGCCAGCTATGCAAAAATTACCTTTTCAATGACACCCATATTGCCCCATTCCACCAAAAAATACTCGATATATTCCATATTGTCCAAACTTTGGAGGCCCATAACTCGGAAACCAAGCGTCAGCCCCAAATTTGTCACTTAACATTTTTTGCTTAAAATTAAATTTTACACTCGGTAGGTAACTTTTTTTTACTTTTTAAGATGCGTCTGTAAACTAGATTTAAGCCAAAATTAAATTTTACACCCGGTAGGTAACTTTTTTTTAGTTTTTAAGCTGCGTCCGTAAACTAGATTTAAGCCTTTAATTTACCTTTTTAATATCTTTATTGCCCCAGTTCACCACAAAATATAACATTTTTTGCTTAAAATTAAGGCAACTTTTTTTAATTTTTAAGCTGCGTCCGTAAACTAGATTTAAGCCCCATATTCTATATACAAACCTTGGAGGTCCGTAAATCCGAAACTAAGGATCAGCACTAGATTTGAGCCTTTGTGCATCACAAAAATAACCTTTTAAAGTTTCATTGAAAGTTCAGCATGTCCAGTCGTCTGATTTGTAACGGAGTCTTATAGCACACTTACTTTCTTGCAAATTTGTGTACTTAATATCCCTCTACTCGCATCACTGGTATTAAATACTTTGTTTCATTTCCACCGTACACTTTTACGTTGAATTTTTCAATGAGTATAATTACTAATCCCGTTAACTTTTAGTTAAAATGTTGAATGAACTTTTGTGCAGAGATTATGAATGAAGAAAAAAGATGAGTGTATACGTATTACAGTATGTTCTAGAAATTCTGTTTTGGAGAGTTTGAATATTGGCTTCGAAAATATAAAGAAATAAAAAAGGGGGCATTCTGAAATGAGACGTCATACAGTTAAGAAGTTAATTGACTAGTTAATAAGCGGTTAAAAGTAAAAAATATATAAATTAAATAAAAGTTAAGCAACTAAATAAAAAAAAAATAAAAAAATCAAATAAATAAAATGTTTTAAGAAAAGAAGAACTTTATAAGTTAATTTAAAAGAAGGGAAAGGCGAAACATCTTTATGGAGCTTGAATGTCAATTGTTCCAGAATTCACTAAAGGTTAAGCATCACACGTGGTTATTGGATCAACTAGCTGTAGAAATAATATCAAATAATTTCTCATCAAATTACCCGTTCCTACCTAGAAGTGTAACATTTCAATAAGCAAGCCTTCCAATTGTAACTAATTTAATCTAAGTACATTTTTCCCCTACTTCCTAAGAAGATGTCTTTAATAACATTATCATGAAATAACCAAGAATTTAAAATAGTGTTCAACCTAATGTTAATGATAATTTGTTAAATACGTTTAATGCTTACTTTTACCAAATTATTAATTTTAATTATTGTTAAAATTCATTAAATTTGGATATAACTTTATTTGTTCTACCCCTACAATAAGTGTTTGATCTATTACAACGTGGTCGTGTAAATATGTACACCCCTAGTATATGTATTTGTTACATGAGTTCTTTTGGTACGGTTTCGTTCATTAAAATGAGTACGATCTCTTTCATTCTAACTAATGTTAATGTCAATCGTATTATATTGTAAGCCATATATTATAAGTACAACCATAATTTATCGTTTCATTACTGTTTCACCAAAGAAAACTGCACAGGCCTGAACAACGTTGGATGAAAGTACAGTGAGTAAAATAATAAAAGAAAAGGTATTGTATTATTATTTATAGTAAATTCATTTAATCATTTCTATTAATATACACATCAATATGTATTTAAATTAATATACTAGATTGTTATGAAAGAATATAATTAATTTTGTCACTGTAGCTTAATAAAATCAATATGAATTCGATTTAAAGTAAGAAAAGCCAAACTTAAGTAAGTAAAATTGTTTTGGGGTTCTTAAGATAATTATTTGGATGATTCTGAGAACATTGGTTGGTTTGGGCAAAGATCTATTACATCAAAAGATCAAGTTTGTGGTGCAATTGGGTGAGCCTTTCTCTAATCATTTTCAGCAGTAACAGAAAGAAAAACTTCCGTTGTCCGTCCGAAAATTGCAGATTATTATTACTAAAAACTATGTTCATGTTCAGTAACAGAATTAGCACGTTTATCTTTGTATTGGTAACAGCGGGACGTAGATGTGACCAAGAACCACCCCCATCCGGCGAGCATGGCCTCTATTATAACGTGCGGTCACATTTTACCCTGAAAATAACATCTAACTGAAAACTAAACCTAAAAGAAAAAAAATTACCATTACAGATGGCGCCCAACGTGGGGCAGAGACAATCTAAAAACAAAACAAAACTGTATCAACTAGTGAATACCTAGATACACCAAGATTGTTCCAGCTCAACAACTACTTTGGAAAGAACTTTGGTTTAAGCCTAGTTTACTGGAATTGCAAGTTCTATTGCAATGGAATGCATAATAGACTTGACCGTAAACAACACTTATTTACAACTCTTTCTGATCTCCTTACCGGTAAATTTTTTTTGAAATAATAGCTACTTGACAACAGGTAAATTAAGTTTATTCGCAGTGTGCTTTATTTACTTGGAATTATTGCTTTTCGTTATTTCTAAATCGACTAGTAATCCAGTATATAAAATCTTATACGAAAATTGTCTTTTGTCATTTACATATACATACATATATACAAAATTGGCGCATCCAAATTGCATCCTAATCACTACTACGGTTTGGCTTTTCTAACTTTAAACATATATATAAAAACAAAAAAAAAAAAAAAAACATATACACATATATAAACTATATTAACATACATATATACTAAATATACATATTAAATAATAATATTATCACAATTCAATGGCTTCCGCTAACTGTATGATTTGTTTGAATCCTATGGGTGATTCGGAAGCGTTAGTTACAACTAAATGCCAACATACTTTCCATCAGAACTGTATGAACATATATACAGAAAAGACTTCATTTTGTCCGACATGTAAAGGTTTATTAAATGGTTCTTCTCTTACCAAACTAACATTGATTTCGGATCCGTGCCAAAGAAAAAGAAAGTGCCTCAAGCACCATGTCGTATTACACGATCTGCTAGTGGGTTCGTTCCTATTAATGAAGACACTGATCTGTCCGTTCAACCCCAACAGTCAGAAAGATTACCTGTAGTAGAAAAGTCAAATAAAAACAAATTTTCAAAGTTGTATGAGATTATTGAAACTTTATCCCAAAAGGTAGAAAGTCTCGAAGTTAGAAATGTTGAACCAATATTTCCTAAAGAATTATTTCCCCGTACTTCTCTGGCTTCAAACCCTCCAAATATACCCACCAATAATCAATCTTACGAATTTCAGAATTTAAACCACTCAGATAACAGTCGACCGAGCATTCCCAGGAATGCTACTTCCATTTCTTCAGCCGCTTTAATGAACAGTAGTAAAGTGGCTAACTTGATTAATAGTTGGAATGTTAAGTTCGATGGGAACTCAACTAATATTCCCATCGGAAAATTTATTTATATAATTACAGCCTTGACTTATGATACCCTAGGCGGCGATTTTCAATTGCTGTGCGATCATTTTCACATTATGGTCAGTGGAAGAGCGAAAGAATGGTATTGGGATTATAGGAGTTCAGTTAATAAGATAGAATGGGAACCACTTTGTAAGGCTATTAAATAATATTTTGCAGACCATTTTTCCGATAATGACATAAGAGAAATGCTTCGTGATCGAAAACAGTTATCGGGTGAGAGTTTTGAAGATTATTACTCGGCAATTATGAAACTTTGTGGCAGGTTACATACTAAACTCTCCCAGTTAGAACTTGTCGAAATCCTAAGAAGAAACTTAAGACCACAACTTCGAAAAGAAATTTTTTACACTAGCATAACCAGTCTTGCACATTTAAGATTTTTGATGCTTAGACGGGAACAGTTAAGCATTGAAATGGAGAAACACAATAATATGCGATTAACAAATAGAAAAGTCAGTGAAATAAGACATGATACCATAGACGAGAAATCCAAAAAAAATATTTCTGAAATTGATAATGCTTTGCAGGTAGTTTGTTGGAATTGTAGACAAAACGGCCATACATTCTCTAATTGTCTTAAAGAAAGATCTATATTCTGTTATGGTTGTGGCGCGCAGAATATATTAAGACGGAATTGCGAACTACCTATTAATAAAATAAAAGTAGTTAAAAAAAAGTAGTAATTAATGTTTTTTTCATGCATTCCTAGTTGGAATAGATGAATATGAAAATACTTATTATACAGTTTATTTAGTTGCCAGATTGTAATTTTCAGAAAAAATCGTCAAAGTGAATTAAAATTTTTTAAATATTTTTGCATAGTTTTTTGTCTAATTTTAATTTTCTTTACATGCAAATTCATCACTGCATCAGCTTAAAAAAATTGCATTTACAAAATTCACTTGTTATCGTTTTGCCTTGATTTTAGTAACGGTTAGCTAGCTTACTTTACTAAGAACTTCTAGAGGCCATTAGTAAAGATGTCTTTGGACCCGAAATTTTTATGGAGCTATTAAAAATTTCGGTCCAACAAAAACAAAAAGGCATAAAAGTTTGATTAGTAATTTTTAAAATAAAAAGAAATATGTGGTTAATGAAAGTGAGAAATAAGTTTTAATTTTTTTCTATTGACATAATTAGGTGATATCGTGATTTAAACGTTTCACTTGTTAGAAAATCTCTTGGGCTGTTGTAACGGCAAAGTAATGTATGTGTAGATTTCTCGATGTGATAAAACAAAAAATAGAAAATTATATTATAATCCAAATTCAATGAAGAGTGAAGCATATAACTATGTATTAATAGACAAGAAAAGAATGAAAAAACTATTAAAAGTGTTAACGAGAAGGCGATTTGCTGTAGAATATGCCAGTAGTCGCAGTAAAACTGAGTTTATTTGTATAATTTTTGAAAAGTCAGTTTTATATATTTCTGATTGCTTTTTATATGTATTTAGTTTTATTTAATTATATCTAAGTATATCTAAGTTTGTCATGCCGTTTGTAATTTCTACAAGATATCAGTATGGGTATCATTTATTAAACTAGATTTGTACATATGGTGAAGGGTATGTAAGATTCGGCATAGTCGAATATAGCACTATTACTTGTTTTTTAAATATCCTTTACTTTTTTGTAAAATGTTTTTATAGCCTTCACCACAAAAAGTGGAAAAAGGGCATATCTAAGTTTGTCATTCCGTTTGTAATATCTAAAATATAGCAATGTTACTTGTTTTTAACTATGTTGTTCACTATTCTTTATTGGCCTAAAGGGGCTTTATTTTTTAATGAATTGAAATAAATAAATAAAATCTGTAGTATAGCAAAGGCATATGAATACTTTATTTTTAAAACGTGTTAAACACAATTTCCGTAGTTTTTAGTAAATCAAAGAAAACTTCCTAGCAACCTCAACATTAATTTTAAAAACCTAATATTTTTTCCCGTGAAAGTTATTAATATTTGTAATATTTTGTTATACATACATGTTTTTTTTCAATATTGACATACTTTTAAGAAATAATACATATATTGCATTGGACACGTTTTAATACTAAACGACCATCATCATTGTAAATTTCATGTAAAATGTTATATTTTTATTAGAAACTTCAAAGGTAACATGAAAAATGAACTTATAAAGAATATGATATTATTGCTAAAGATGTAAAGAGTTACTGAAAATAAAAAATGGCTTAATAAGTAAGAAATTCAAAATTAATTTTCTGGGTGATTATACTGTACCAGTTTAAAAAATCGACAAGCGGGTAAAGCTAATTCTAACCGCTTATTTAGATTGGGTCTAATTTTCGAGACATAGCGTTATCTCGAAAGCTGCTCAATTGATTCTTCGGGAAATAGCTTATAAAAATAACAGAAAAGTTAACTGCATAAATCTAAATGAATTAATCACGAAAAAACTAGAAATAGTTTTATTTTTAATTAAATATTCCAAGGTTATTTTATAATACGTTCCCACTGACTTTATAGTGCGTTTCTATTGACATGATTTTGTCTAAACACTGGATTTGCTCAAATTTGCAAAAAATAAATTTATTATTTTAAGGCAAGAATTGAAAATGCCCGGAGCATTTGTATTAAGTTACAATTATAAATAATATAAATAAACTGTGATCGCCATATTAAAAATTTGCAGAAATTTTGTGTTTTGGTGAAAAATTTGTTTTTAAATTAGATTTGTTAAAATTTAACTTTTGTTGTTAATTTGTGTTTAAAAAAGATACTTCGTACGTGCGTTTAAAAGTTTTACCGAAAAAAGTGTTTTATTCATGCACCTAATTTTCGTCAAGCTTGAGGCAAGAATATGAAGCAATTTTAGAGTGTTTTTAAACTAATTTTTTATAAAATTAAAAATAAAGACTTTAAATTTTTTATACCAATAGTTCTTTACTTGGGTTTTCAGTCATTTTTAAGAATATACTTGGTTTCGATTTACTTTCGACCAGGTTTGTTTACTCGATTTTAAAACGAGTAAAATTGTGCGAATTCGGTTTATAGAACTCCAAGAAAATGTGAATTCGATTTAAAACGAGAAATTTACTCGGATTCGTTTTACAGAACAAGACCGAATGTTGCGAAAACAAAACCAGTTCGACATGTTTAGGTGGTTTGGTGAAATGAAATGTAGGATTTGATCAAAACCATATGTTTTCATGAAAAAAGTCAGTGTAAACATTGTTTTAGACTTTCTGTTAAAGTTTACGATTTTTGTAGAGATTTCTTTCACTTTATATTTAAAGCTTTCTTAAACTTTTAAATAAACGTAAAAACTTCACTTTTGTGAAACAGCATGTGTATTATAAGCTGTTCGTATTAGCGGTCTATACACCATCAAAATGCTAGATGTCAAAGTCGTGGACGTGAGCCAGTTGCTATGATATATAAATGCTGGATGACCAGTCAAGAATTCATTTTTAGTTTGATTTTGTGCTGTAAACATCGCGCTTTTAGTATTGTGAAGACGGCACAAGCAAAAAAACATTATACTTAGTATATTCAAACAAACACAACTTTTATTTACAAAACAAAAAGAAAGAAAATAAAAAGTAGTGAAAAAAAGTTTAGGAATGAAAGAGTGGTAAAAAATGTTTTTTGTTTTAAACTCTTTCTTAATATTTGTGCTCAGCACATTATACTTTTCACTGGCTACTGTCACGACTTCGTCCGCGTGTCGTTTCTAATTTTCTTAAAAATCAAATTTAAAAAGCTGTGTTTTTAAATATTTATTATTATTCTGTAAACAGTGTTCAAAATTTTTCTCTACAAAAATAAAATGTGCTGACATTAAGTACTAAACCTCTGCATGAGTGCATTTAAACTGTCTTCTGTGTGATTCCCTTTATGTATGATTGGTGACTCTCAATTGCTTTTGTTTTTTAAATTCAACTCATGAACTGTTAAAAAAAAGCAAAACAAGAGAAAACACACAAAAAACAGATCAACTCATAAAGAGAATAAACTCAAAAATTGTTATTGTCAATACCAGAACTTTTTGTTGTGTGTTATAAAACATCATAACATATATGAAATGTTATAGTGTTATATAACGTTATGTGACTTTTGCTTGGTTATTAATAACAAAAGTACTGAAGAAACAAATAAAAATGTTAAAATACCAACGTATTATTTTTGTTTAAAATATAAATAGACAAGTAGGTAAAAATGGTTTTATTTATATGAATTTTATTAAATAAACAAAATAAACATAAATTAATAAAAAGTTAAATTATTTAAAAATAACAAAACAACAAATTCTATAAGCAAAAAAAAATAATAAAAAAACTTAAAATAGTTCAGTTTCAATTTTTAAAATTTTTTTCAATATTGTTAATGGAATAAAACTAAAAAAAAGTTATCATTTGTATCACAGCTAATGTTTGCCACTAGCAGTTTATCTACTTCAATAAATAGTTTTGCATTTCGGTTGAATCTATGTTAGAATGGAGAAACATTACTTTGTTTACAGTTTCACCGCTTGAAGCAATGCTACACCGTTTTTCGGAAATTAAATTCCGCGCTACAGAAAACACACGCTCTGATGCTGCACTACTAGCAGGTGTTGCTAATATTTTGCAACTAACTTTATATAAATTTGGATATTCATTTTGATGTAGATTCCACCAACGCAAAATATTAAAATCTTCCTCAATATTAACATTTAAACCTTCGTACTTAAGCAATTCATTAGGTATTTCATCGATTTGGGTAAGATTTTCCGTTAATGGTAAAAAGTCTGAATAAAATTCGTTAATGTGACTAGAATTTATAACAGGTTTAATTTGAGTTTCATGTTCTGCTTGCTCCTCTAAATAGTTTTCCATTAAAGATTTACATTCATCTTTAATAAGTGATTTTTCATCTTCATTAAATTGAACTAACTTATTTAACGGAGGAAAAAGAAACAGGGCAATTTTATGGTTTAAAGTTAAATTTTTGATAACTATTGAATCTATATATGTAGTTAGGGTAGCTTTAAACTCTTTCATAAATTCTAAATCGTTGGAATCAGCGCTGAGTTTTTTTTTAAGCGATATATATATATATATATATAAACAAGGTGAATTGTTACGTAGTTTTCTCCCTCCAACTTCTTAAAAGTTTCTTCAAATAGCTGTAATACTTTAATTAAAGCTGTTATGTGATTTAAATTAATATTATCTATTCTATCTAGCTGATTTTTTTCTTGTAAAATTTGCACTATTTCAGCCCAGTTTTTGTCAATTGAAAGCAGTAAGTAGTACATTGTATTCCAGCGGGTGGGGGAGAAACTTTTTAATGTTGTTTGCAAATTTACATTCAGACCAGTGACTTTGAAATACTTTATAAGTTTTGAACTTAAGCAACATAATTCTGAAACAGCAGATACTTTTTGATACTTTTTGATTATATAGTGGATAGTTAAAGCTATATATGTTCTTCGAATAAAGTTGTCGGTCCAAAGATCTGACGTAAGTCCAAAGCCAACTCGTTTTACTGACGATATTTCACACTTAATTTTTTCAAAATACACGTTGTAAACGGTTTTCACATTTCGTGAAATTGTTGTTGGATGTGGTAAGAGACTTTGAACATCCACGTTTGGCCCGTAATTTGCCCCAACTGACAACAAAAACTCTACAACTTTTTTGAAACCAGAATCGTCTAGTAACTTAAAAGGTCTACAGTTTTCAACAATCCATTCTGTAAACATCAGCGAGCCCTTTTGTTTTGTTTCATTATCTACAACTACTTTTGTTATGGTTTTACTTTCGTTTATAGATAAATAACATTTATGTCTTATTAAATTAGAAGTAGTTTTTCCATTATACTTGTAAATATTAAAACATTTTTTGCAAGCAACTATATCCTGTATTTCTTCTCCGGAAATATTTTCTATTCTTGCAAACACTTCCCATACTTTACTTCTACCTCTTTTCTGGCTTATTTTTAACTCACCATTTATAATTTGAGTTTTTATTGTGTCTTTTTCAACTGAACTATTGGAAGCAGCAGGTGTAGCATTCATATTAATTAAATCAGTTAAAATTTGATCGGGGAAAGATATCTACATGTTAAATATAAATATGTATGAATTTATGTTCTTATTTACTTACATATGTATGTATGTATAAAATAAATTAAATTATTAAGAATATTAAGCAATAAAAATACTTACTTATGTGTACAATGCTCTTCAACATACTGAAATACATTTTTATTTCAAAGCAAACAAAGGGGAATCATTTAAATGTTATGAATATGTTATATACTGTTATATATTGTTATATGTTGTTAGGTGTGATATAGTGACTTTTGTTTTTGTTTTGTTGTCATCAAATGTAGAGAGGCATGAATTACTTAATTGTTATACTCTGTTATGATTTCATATTTTGGAGAGCAGTAACTATAGTGAATTGAATTGTTTTTTTTGCAGATCACATTTGAGTTGATTTAAAGAAAAAAAAGTCACGTTATGATATGTTAATGTTATAGTGAGAGAATTGTGTACTAAAAAACGAATGCACTCATGCAGAGGTTTATTAAGTACCATTATATCGGTAAAAATAGGTGCTTTCACATTTGTATCTCTATTTTCTCAACAAAATGACTTATTTTTACAAACAAGTATTCTATATTTGAATCAAGGCTCTATACTGCGTTTTCGCTCACTTGAAATCAACTAGTTTTGATAAAAACACTTTCAAGTGTTTCCATTGAGCTGAAGTGTTTTGTAACCTTGAATTTATGACGCAACACTGACATTTTCTGCGTAGAAAAATTATATTATTATTTTTTTTTTTTTGGAAAAAATCGTTTTTATTGTTAAATAAATTTTTGTTTTTATATTTTTTAAACACTTTTTTATAAAAAAAAATGTTAAAAGTACATAATTATCAATTTTTTGATAAACACACCCAATATGAATAGATAGAACGAAGTTGAACTTGAATATCCTAGAGCTAAGCAAGGTTCATGAAAGTATAGGCCAGTTGGCAGAAGCGGTTAGAAACTTATCTCTGCGCCAAGCGCATCGTTCTGGTGAGCCTACCAGTGCTTCAGTCGGCCATGACCCTAGTCGCGTTCATTTGGAATCACAGCATAGAAATGATATTTCGCCGCCGTTTCAAAATTTGGGTCATGATAGCTGGAAGATTAGAGTCGATAAATTTGGGCTAGAATTCAGCGGAAATCAAGGGGGGCGAGACCAATTGTCTGTTGAAGAGTTCGTGTTCAGATTAGAACATATGCAAAGGCAATATCAAATATCATGGGCGGAAGTTCTAAGGGACTTTCATCTATTAGTGACAGGTACGGTCAGGCAATGGTATTGGGCACTGCTTCAAACAACGGTCATAGGTGACTGGAGTACACTGCGATTAGCTTTATTAAATAGATACAAAACAGTGCGACCAAACTGGGAGAGAATGCACGAGCTGGTTGAAAGAAAGCAAATGCCAGGAGAGTATATTGACGACTATTTTCACAGCCTGAATCTACTTAGAGCGAGATTAGAACTGCCAGTTGCGGAGGGAGAGATGATAAGGATTGCCAAGCGAAATCTCAGGGAAACTATTGCTCGGATTGTGTATCCTATGGCGGTGTCATCTGTTGAGCAATTACGTATGGAATGCCTGGAAGCCGAAAGGACCTTTTCTAGAAAGGATTCCCGTAGCGTGCCTCCGCAACTAGGTAGAACGCAACGTTACGTTAGTGAAGCGATAGTACGAGGGCTGCTATATATATTTCTGGCCTGGCAACACTGAGTGCTGCCAAGTGCAATCTGACATTTCCATTGGAAAGTTTGTATTTTTTAATCATAATCTCACTCAAAACGTTTTGACGTACGACCATTGTTTGTGTTGTTAACAGTGACTTGAAAAAAACAATAGAGAAAAAAATGGAATTAACTCGTGAACATTTTTGTGCCATCACTTTTCACAACTTTCGACGTGGATTATCACGACAAGAGTGCATTGATAAACTTAAATATTTGTATGGCGATGAAGCACCATCCTATAGCACTGTACAAAATTGGTATAATGAATTAAATCGTGGCCGAAGCTCGCTCAAAGACGAATTCCGTGAAGGTCGTCCAAAAACGGCTGCTGTGCCAGAGAACATTGATAATGCAAGATCGACATGCGACATACGGAGAGATAGAGACATCCTTCGACATTTTTTCCACCAGCATACATTCGATACTGCATGAACACCTGGCCGTAAAAAAGGTTTGTTCTCGTTGGATCCCGCACAATTTGAAAGTCGCTCAAAAAAAGGCCCGTGTCGATTGGTGCAAAGAAATGTTGCAAAAATACGATTGCGGTGCTTCAAAAGACGATTATAAGATCGTCACAGGTGACGAATCATGGATCTATGCGTATGAGCCCGAAACGAAAAAACAATCGACCGTGTGGGTCTTCAAAGACGAGCAAAATCCAATGAAAGTTGTTCGTGGAAGAAGCACTTCGAAGCAAATGGTCGCCTGTTTCTTCGGCAAAACTGGTCATGTGGCGCCTGTTCCGCTTGAGCAACGTAGGACGGTCACTTCTGAGTGGTACACTACAATTTGTTTGCCTGAAGTCATCGGAGAAATTCGAAAAACCAACAAGAGAAGACGAATCATTGTTCATCATGACAATGCGAGCTCTCACACAGCAGCTCAAACCAGAGCGTTTTTGACCGGCCAAAACGTCGAATTAATGGGTCATCCGCCGTACAGCCCTAACTTAGCACCTAATGACTTCTTCTTGTTTCCGCACATCAAGAAAAAAATGCCTGGTCAACGATTTTCGTCGCCAGAAGAAGCTGTTGAAGTGTTCAAAAACCATGTTTTAGAGGTGTCTTAATCGGAGTGGAAAAAGTACTTCGACAACTGGTTTGAGCGCATGCAAAAGTGTATAAATCATGCTGGAGAATACTTTGAAAAACAATAAAAACATTTTTGATTATAAATATTCACTATTAGGCCAGAAATATATAGAGCAGCCCTCGTAAATATGTGCGAAGATCAGTACAATGAGGTATGTGCCGAAGTGGCAGCGGTAAGCACTGTGTTAACATGTTGGAATTGTCAGCAAAAGGGGCAAGGCTTTAAGGAGTGTATGTCTCTACAAAGGGCTATATTTTGCTACAAGTGTGGTAGAGCCAACACAATAACATCGAACTGTCCCAAGTGCGCACTAACTCGGGAAAACTTGAGGCGGAGCGCGGCCATATCGGGGGAGCCACGGTCCAGCGAGCTGACCCCGAAACAAACTTAAATGTGCCATTTATCGAACATAATATTTCAAAAACTCGTCATTATCTGCCAATAGAAGTACGTGAACAATATTACAAAATAGCGAGATAAAGGTATAGAATCGGATCGTGTAAAATCACCAGAAAAAGAGCCACATCAAACAGAGAAAACGCCTACAGCAAAAACTACAGAAACAGCCAGAATAAATGATGATGCTACTAAACAAGTGAAATCGAAAGCGCGAAAACGCATACACATTTTAAAAGTAAGAAACGATTTCATTGAAAGAAAGCGTCAGCGGAAATTATTAGCTGAGGTAGTAAACCTTTTTAATTACAGACGAGATCCTAGACCGTATGCCGAAATTTTACTAAATGGCAAGAGTTGTAAAGGGCTTTTAGACTCTGGCGCTTCCGTCAGTCTTCTAGGAAAGGACTGTCGGGAATTGGTAGAGGAACTAAGAGCGGAAGTAACAGGGGTTATAAGCAGCGTTAGCACGGCTACAGGTCAGCGTCACCGGGTACTGGGAAAAGTCTTATTAGACGTAGAATATAAGAACGAAACTCATAAAATTACTTTTTTCTTGTGCCCAGATCTAGATCAACAAATTTATTTAGGCATTGACTTTTGGCAAAGTTTCAACATAGCTCCGGAAATAGTATCTTCAGCGGAAATTACTCTAGAGTTAATGCGACAAATTCATGGCGAAAATGATACCGACAAACTACAGATGCATGAACTGAATGATGTACAACAAAAACAGCTGAAAGAAATAGTAAACAGGTTTCCTTCATTTGAGAGAAGTGGTCTAGGGTGTACAGGCTTAGAAAAACATGACATTAAGCTAATCGAAGGCACGAACCCTATAAAAGAAAAACACTACCCTATGTCCCCGGCGGTACAAGAGATAGTCTATGCAGAGGTAGATAACATGTTAAAGTTGAAAGTGATCGAAGAGAGTGAACGCCCCTGGGCTAATAGGACTACTGTGGTTCGAAAGCCGGGAAAGAATAGGTTTTGTTTAGGCGCTAGGAAGTTAAACGCTGTGACCATTAAAGACGCCTATCCCCTCCAAAACATCGACAGAATTTTGAGTTGTATAGATCAAACGTATTACATAAGCAGCGTCGACCTGAAATACGCGTTTTGGCAGATAGAGTTGGAAGAGTCAGCCGTTTGGTCAGTTTGGTCTATGCAATGCTGCTCAACGTTTGTGCCGTCTGATGGATAAGGTGATACCGGCAAAACTAAAACCGAATGTTTTTATATACCTGGACGATCTGCTGATAATATCTGATACGTTTAACACCCATATAAAAATTCTCGAACAAGTTGCGAAATGTTTAGAAGAAGCGAATCTGATCATAGGGTTAGGAAAATCAAAATTTTGTTTTAAAGAGCTCAGGTATCTGGGTTTTGTAATTGGTGGGGGTAAGCTAAAGACCGATCCCGAAAAGGATCAAAAGATTCCTGTTCCAAAATCAGCTAGGCACGTAAGGAGTTTTTTAGGGACGGCCGGATGGTATAGGAGGTTCATAAAGGACTTCGCAGCCATCTCAGCGCCACTTAGCGATACCTTAAAGAAGGGAAAAAAATTTTGTATGCCTTTGAAACTTTAAAGTGCTTGCTTACGTCCGCCCCTGTTCTACGTCATCCAGATTTTTCTAGGCAATTTTTCATCCAATGCGACTCATCGGAGAATGGAATTGGGGCAGTCCTTTTTCAGAGGAATGATGAGGGAATTGAGAACCCGATAGCTTTTTATTCACAGAAATTAACTCCTTGTCAAAAAAACTACTCGGTGACTGAGAAGGAATGTACCGACCATGCCAGCCTGAAGTGGTTGATGTCTCTTAAAGATTTGAGTGGACGATTGGCTAGATGGTCGCTGCAACTGCAAGCCTATAATTTTTCAATAGAACACCGCAAAGGTGCAGAGAATATTGTTGCAGATATGCTCTCTCGGTTGCCCATTGAAGTTGCTGAGGTGAATGAAAACAACTTTTTTGATTTTGAGACCGTTGCTTTTGAGTCCGAAGAGTAGTTAGGATTGGTTAAAAGTGTACAAGAGAATCAACAAAAACTACCAGATTTGAGAATAGAAGGCGGAAAAATTTATAAGAGGACGATGGGTGATGATCCCCATGGAAGGATGCGAAAGACGTTAGAAAGACTTAAACGTCTCTATTATTGGCCGAAAATGGCATCACAAGTCCAGCAATACGTAAGGGTTTATTATTTATTTATTTATTTATGTATTTACTGATTTATGTATTTATTTATTTATGTATTTATTTATTTAAGTATTTATTTATGTATTTACTGATGCATGTGTTTATTTTTTTTTTTATGTATTTATTGATTTAGTTATTTATCTATTTCATAGTATTAAATAAAGTATATTTAATACATTATTGGATTCAGTCTGTATGTTTGATTATTTATTTATTCAATGTGCTTAGTTTATTGGTATTAAGCTATTGAAAATTAAATTTTATTATAGGTAGTGCATTTTAATGATTTTATTTGTAACGCACTAATTTAACAACACATGTACTCATCCTATGGATATCGCTTGATTTTTAAGTACGCACTTCACAGTCACCATACCGAGATTGAAGAGGTGACACCTTGATGCCTATAGTGTCTAATACCACGTGTCGCGTATTTGTTTTATTAACGATGTTTACAAGACAACATTCTAGCAAACCACCCAAAAATAGAGCAGTTGGCCATCTAATAAACGTTAGAACGCATGACCTTTTTGGAGATACGCTCGCCAATATTAGAAGTTATTAAAAGCAAATCGTCAATACTTACGCCTAGAATAGAGTACGCGAGTCAGTTGTATAATGAAAACAATAGCTGTTGCTAATCGGTAATGCCCGGCTAGAATTTACAGGGTGTGGGAGTTCCCCACGTTTAGGAATGATACAAGGACAAATGCCTGCAAATGATCCCGCACACCGGTCCTACTGGTGTTTTTTTGAGTTTTGTTGCGGATCAAAGAACGCCGAACCACTGTGCGAATACCTGTAGGGAATAAGGGTAAAAAGATATTGCGCATTTCAAAAGAAACAACTTACCTTGTTTGTATGCATCAAAGAATGGGGGAATCCCGGATGCGAGTGCCTATGCATTGGTTAGCAAATTTGGTCTCATCGAAGAACAAATAAAGGATTTTGCTATTGCTGTGGCTGAGATTTGTTGTGTTCGCTGCTCCTGTTGGTTGGTGGTTGTGTTAGGGATTGTCTAATTTTTATGTTATGAATTGGTTATTTGTTATAAATGATTGGCGGGTTATGAGGGGTTTATCTGTTGGGAATAATTGGGTGTTTATTTGTTATTGAATGTCTTGTGAATTAAAACTTATTATTTTTTGTATTTTATTTGTAACGTGATGGTAGGTGTATGTATTAATATTATTAGTTAGTTAAATTGTGTAGCAGCTGTTTTTGGGCAGAAGCAAGGCGAATTAATGTGTTCGCCTTGAGTAGATTTGTTAAAACGGGGTTGGTATTTAATTTGTGCAGACGGAAGTCATTCACATAAGTATACCTTCTATAAAATATTAGCAACAAAATATTGAAAAGATGTGCAACACGGTGTGGATATGGGCTATGTTGCTAAATATGGATGGAAAAGAGAGCTAGTTGTCTGTTGGTTATTATAAAAGGAATTTTTGTAAAGATGGAGATTATGGAAGTAAAGGAAGGTTAATATAATGTAGGAATAATTTTAGTAGATTATTATATGACGAACTATTGTCAAAACCAGTTGGGAAGTGAAAGAGTCAGCGGTAAATCGTTATAAAATATAAAAAAACAGCAAAGACAATTTTTATTGGTGTGAAAAGTTTATGTTTATATAGTTATAAAGTGAAAAGGTATAAATATGCGATTTATAATGTTATTTATTAAATTGTGGTGTAAAAAAATTTACAGTGCAGCCCACACGAATTTTTTTTAAGTGGCAAACAGAGGTTGAAGGGTGTCTTGCAGCCTTAGGAACTCATACAAAACTCGTCCTGGACCCTGGTAATTAGAAGTGTATGCCTAAAATGATGGGAAATAGATATTAGACGGGGTATCAAGGTAATAAATTTTTTTCTTTTTATTAGAAGTGGGGAAAGAGTTAAAGAAAAAGAGAGAAGCCTGCGTTTTTATCAAATACAAAAAAAGGAAGGAATTGTACTAAATCTAGCTGTCCAAAAAAGTGTTTATTTGCCGCTGCAAGTCAGCCATTTTTGTTTAAAGCGCCAAATTTGGCGTAGGCCATATTTAGTATAGTCCGCCATTTCGGAATCAGCTGCAAAGCAATTTAAATTGGAAAATATAAAGAAGGAGTTTCATAATTAACCACCGTTTTAGATTTTCATTTTTGTTTAAGCGTTTTTTTTATTTATTTATTTTAGGCTATAGTTTTTGTTTAAGCAAAAAAAGTTATATTCCTTTTTTGTTAATTATAAGTTTTCTTTTGGGTAGTGGATCATTATATGCTTAAGTGTAAGTGCCTAAATTTAAATTGGTCGTTAAGTTAAATTTAGTTTATAAGAAACAAATCCCACCAACAAAGACTCTTTAGGTTCGTTTAACGGAAGGAAATTAAGAAAGAAGTTTGAGTGGTTTAAACTTGAGAGTAGTTGGCAAACTAGCTAAATGAGGTCGTTTGTTGCCTTTGTTTCTTTCCCAAAACAAACAAAAACCTAACGAGTAAGAGTTTTTTTAGTGGGCATTGTTTTATTTCCTATTTTTTTTTTTGCCATTTCAAAATTTGTTTTTTTGTGTTAGCGGAATATATTTGGATTTAGGCACGTCAGTTTTTTCTTGTTTTTTTTAGTTGTATGTTTTTTGTTTATTCAATTTAACTAATTTTATTTTAATACTTTTTGTTTTTGTTTGTAAACAAAATATATTTTTAAGAATTTTGTTTTTATAGATTTTAATTGGATAATTTGTGAAGATAGTTTTAAGTTTTAGTTTTTTTTTTCTTTTAAATAAATATGTGATTCTTTATTTGTATTTAACAGTTATGTGTTTGTGCTAAAGCATTATTATAGTTCGGTCGGATGTGAGGTAAGTGTGGTATTGTAAGTGTGTGTGAAGTTTGGGGAACATAACAATAAATAATAAGGAAGTTTTTATGTTCTAGGTTGGGAGGGCGAGTGGAGAGCAAAACACCTATCTCTCCCTCGAAAGTGGTTCTACTTAAGATTAAGTTTATTTTGCTATTGTGTATTTTTTTTTTGTTTAGTTGTACTTGTCTTTGGGCTGCAGTTAGGGTTGGAACCTTCCCTGGTTGTGACATGATGTTGGCCGGTGACACAACTGCAGCGTCGTTTGAGACACGTAACATGTGTTCGAAAACTAAAAAATTTTGCAAATATTGTGTACCATTAAATGTAGTTTCATTTTTATTTCATTCCCAATTGTAAAAATGTGGCAATATTATATAAAATGTAATAAATAATATGGCGCCAATTCAATTCTGCTAGCAGTACTCTTTTCACAGACTTCACCTTTTTTTTACAAATTAATGGATTTTATAAGAAAAACTAAGCCGGAGTATTAAATTGTGAAACAAAAACTGGCTACCAATGGAAGACATACAAATTTAAGAATTTGGGGAGTTCGCACTAAAACGCTTAAAAGAATTATGAATATTGGAACAGGCACACAAAAAACTTGCGTTGGGTGTTCTAGTTTCTTAACAATCAGACGACTGGACATGCTGAACTTTCAATGAAAGTTTAAAAGGTTATTTTTGTGATGCGCAAAGGCTCAAATCTAGTGCTGATCCTTAGTTTCGGAGTTACGGACCTCCAAGGTTTGTATATAGAATAAATCTAGTTTACGGACGCAGCTTAAAAATTAAAAAAAAGTTGCCTAAATTTTAAGCAAAAAATGTTATATTTTGTGGTGAACTGGGGCAATAAAGATATTAAAAAGGTAAATTAAATATCTTTTAATTGAAGAGGAATATAGTAACAAAAAAAAATACAATAAAAACAGGTAACGACGAAAAAAATCTTTTTTCATATAAACGAAAGTACCTATGTATATATTACGGGCACCGCTCCAAAAGAAAAAATAAATGTTGCCTACGGGGTGTAAAATGCAAGGATCAAATCTAGTTTGCGGTCACCGCTCCAAAATAAAAAAAAAGTTGCCTACGGGGTGCAAAATAAAATTTTAAGAAAAAAAATGTAAAGTGACAAAATTGGCCGAAACCCTTAGTTTCGGAGTTACGAAGCTCCGAAGTTTTTGTATCTAATAAGACATATATCGAGTATTCGATTGTAGAATGGGACAATATGGATATCATTGGAAAAGGAATTTAAGGGCCTATTCAATTAAATAGGAAAAAAGTAAAAATAAAATAAAAAAATCAGGTAAGACTCCAAAAAACGATTTTTTCCATTTAAACATAGCTTTACTCAAAAACGAAAGAGTTTTCTTCTTAATGGTATAACTAACAGCAGCTTCGCTTTCTAAAGGTTTTCTGCGTAGACGGCTTCGGCCGGGCGCAAAGATTTTCTCCTCTATGGTATAACCAACACACGCTTCGCTATCTAAGCAAAAAAATGTAAAGTGAAAAATTTTGCGCCAACCCTTGGTTCCGGAGTTACAGGCCTCCGCAGTTTTTATGTTTTGTATGGCATATATCGAGTATTTGATGGCAGAATGTTACAATATGGATACCATTGAAAAGGTAATTTAAGCGGCTATCTAATTAAACAAAAAGAGTAAAAATATAAATGATCGGCTAAAGACCAAAATAAATTTTTTTTTTAATTTAAACAACTTTGAAAAAAAAAATTATACTGAAGCAGGAAAAATAAAAAAAATAAATGAATTTTTATTCATTTATTTATTTTTTTTTTTTTTTTATTTAAAGAAGACGAAACATTTTTTTACAAAATAAATAAGTTATTCGGAATACTTCATTAAAAAAGTTTTATAAAGGTGTAAAATGTAATTTTAAGTAAAAAATGTAAATATCTGGGGAAATCCTTTGTTTCCTATGTGTAGCATTGGAAAAGTGATTAGAATTATTTTTTAAATGCTATGGTGATTCGCCATGATATTAATATATTGGCTACTCAGGAAACCTTTAGAAAACGAAGCCGATGTTGGTTTTACCATAGAGGAGAAATTCGTTGCGCCCGGCGGAAGGCCCGTTACGCAGGAAAGCGAAGCCAGTGTTGGACATACCATAAAGCAGAAAATCTTTACGTTTAAATGAAAAAATTCGTTTTTTGGTCTTCTTCCTGGTTAATTAGATACCCGCTTAAATTACCTTGCCAATAATATCCATATTGTTCCATCCTGCCATCAAATATTTGATATATGCCATATTAAACATAAAAACTTCGGAGGCCCGTAACTCCGGAACTAAGGATTGGAGCCAAATTGTTTACTTTACACTTTTTGCTTAGAATTGCACTTTACACACCGTAGGCAATTTTTGTTTCTTTTGGAGCGGTGCCTGTAAACTGGACTTGTTCCCAAATTAATTAAGTTTAGTGACAATACTATACGAATAAAAATAAAAAAGTGAAGTCAGTGTTGGTCGTACCGTAGAGGAGAAAATCCTTACGCCCGGCCGAAGGACGGCTACGCAGAAGATCTTTAATAAGCGAAGCCAAAACTAAGGGCTGCCCGAAAAACTTTCATTTAAATTTTTTTTTTTATTTTTTTACTATTTTCCTTTTAAATTGAATAGAAATTGAAATGACCTTTTTAATGATAACCATATTGCCTCATTCCACCAAAAAATACGCGATTTATTCCATATTGTACATACAAAATTTAGAGGCCCGTAACTCGAAAACTAAGGGTCAACCCCAAATTTTTCACTTAATGATATTCGCTTAAAATTATATTTTATATACCCCGCAGACAACTTTATTTTTATTTTTGAGCTGCGCCCATAAACTAGATTTGTTCTGAATTTAAAAACCAAGTTACTGACTTATTTGATATGATTAATTTTAAAATTCTTTTGATTTTAGGAACATAATACTTCGCGCAGACATAAAATACGAAAGCGAATCGGTACGAGACGAGTCTGTTGAAATTTTAAAAAATGAGAGATACTCAAACTCACATAATTCCCAGTGTAATCGAATACGAAACAACTCATGTGCGGCAAGAATAAATTTTTAATTAAGTGCGCATAACAGATGCCGTTAAATTGACAAGTAACCTTATTAACGTGTGAAAGGAGATAAAAATGTTTTACTTAACACACACCATCGCTAAAAGAAATCTTAGAAGATGTAATCAAAGGCCGTGAATTATATATCCCACTTATCCAGACATTAGTTTTAAACTAGTACGCTTTTATCGTTTGTCTTTTGATGAGTTGAATAATGTTGGATATCGTGTTATTTTCAGAGGCACTACTATTCGTGATTCCTAAAGTTTTATTAATGAAATTTTGGCAGCCACCGATGGTATGCAGCTTAAGCATACGAAGCATGTAATAACACGTTATTCTTCAACAGAAAATTATTAACTTTTTGGCGGATAATAAATAACTTCCCGGCATATATTTATTTTTATTTAATAATAAACAAAGCCTCGCTGCCAATACAAAGTATTAACTACATACGAGTAATATATTTAATGCAGATAACAAAAAAAAAAATTATTTCCTCTATATTTAAATTACCAAAATATATTTATACACTGTTTTGTTAATGTACATGTTATATTGTAAAAAATATAAAATTATCTTATTTATAACCCTTAGTATATTAAAAACAAAAAAATCCATTTGTAACTAATTGTAAAATAAATGTATACATATAAAATAAAACTAACGGGGTCCTTTCTGTACATGAAATATTTTTTGAAAATTTTGATGTTGGTGTAGATAGTAATCGATATGGGAATACAAAACATATACATTTTTTGGAATTTTTGTCTGTCCATATAACGGCACTTTAAGTAAACACTATTTTTGTAGATGGAAAATTTTTAACACGTTTAAAGAACTACAATAAATATTTAAAAACACATTTTTTTTAATTTTAAGAAAATAAGAAATGACACGCGGACGAAGTCGTACATCAATTAAGTGCCAACGCCTAGACGCATTCTGTTAGGTGTTAAAAACAGATACAAATTGTAATTAAATTCAGTAAATACAATTTTTAATATATTGTTTTTTGTAAATTTTCACACCACCGTTAAGGTAAGCAGATGATAGCAATGATGAATTTATACATTTTGGTTACTGTCCAGAATGTCAAATTCCATATATGTACATGTGAAAAATCTAAATTAGTTTGGTTTTTTTAGAAACTATATAAGATATATTTATATTTGATATATTTATATTTGAATTTTAACCGACTTCAAAAAAATAAAGAAGATTATCAATTCGTCCAATTGTTGCTTTTTTTGTTTGTGCCTGCATAACTCATATATGAACCGATTTTTCTTTATTTGGAACGTTATGCTTACAGATTGGTCCCGTTTTAAAAGCAGTATATAAAACAAGTATAAATATTCAAAATTTTAAATTAGAGGGTGCCCCAATAGTTCATTTAATTTGACGTACATATATGGCCATACTTTTGAGCAGTTGTAGACGACGGTTGAAAATAACAAAGAACCTGAGGGGTTACTCTGTACTTCGATTCGAAAGAAAAATAATTCGCATTCATTATCATATTAATTTTTCTACTTTTTCTTACAGCAGACATAGCAGCACAAATTTCAAGCGTCTACCTATAACGGTTTAAAAGATAAGTTAATATTCGAAAATTCACGGTTTATTGGAAACACCCTTGAATTTTTAAATTTATTGTTTCAGTTTATTTTTATAGCAGACATATTGGTACATACTCTTCGAGAATTCAAAGTGTCTGCTTCTAAGGTTAAAAAACTAAAGCCATATACTAAGTGAAAATCCCGCTAATATTGGGACATCCTTTAATTTAAAGGCTTATATTTTCTGCTTGTGTAATATTGGAACATACTTTTTTAAAAGTTTATATTTTCTACTGTTTCTACAGAGCACATAATATTGAAGACGTCGAAATTGAAATTTTGCACAAACAATTTTAATATATATATTATATAAAATTGCACACTTATAGGAGTATACCTTATAAACGGCTAATTTTTCGCAAATGACAGTCGTACAGTTAGATTCGTAGGGCATTTATTTACTAAAGTGCGTTTTGCTTTTTTTTGGCACCTTTGCATTTTAGGAATGAAAATATATATATTCATTTATAAGGGAAAATTCCACACTTATAGGGTTATACCCTATAAACGGCTAATTTTTCGCAAATGACAGTGGTACAGTTAGTTTTTTATGGCATTTATTTATTAAAATGCGTTTTACTTTTTTTGGCTGCTTTTCATTTATCGGTTTTAGGAATGAAAATATATATATTCATTTATAAGGGAAAATTCCACACTTATAGGGTTATACCCTATAAACGGCTAATTTCTCACAAATGACAGTCATACAGTTAGATTCGTAGGGCATTTATTTATTAAAATGCGTTTTGCTTTTTTTGGCACCTTTTCATTTATCGGTTTTAGGAATGAAAATATATATATTCATTTATAAGGGAAAATTCCATACTTATAGGGTTATACCCTATAAACGGCTAATTTTTAGCAAATGACAGTGGTACAGTTAGTTTTTCATGGCATTTATTTATTAAAATGCGTTTTGCTTTTTTTGGCAGCTTTTCATTTATCGGTTTTAGGAATGAAAATATATATATATATTCATTTATAAGGGAAAATTCCACACTTATAGGGTTATACCCTATAAACGGCTAATTTCTCACAAATGACAGTCGTACAGTTAGATTCGTAGGGCATTTATTTATTAAAATGCGTTTTGCTTTTTTGGCACCTTTTCATTTATCGGTTTTAGGAATGAAAATATATATATTCATTTATAAGGGAAAATTCCACACTTATAGGGGTATACCCTATAAACGGCTAATTTTTCGCAAATGACAGTCGTACAGTTAGATTTGTAGGGCATTTATTTACTAAAGTGCGTTTTGCTTTTTTTGGCACCTTTTCATTTATCGGTTTTAGGAATGAAAATATATATATTCATTTATATGGAAAAATTGCACACTTATAGGGGTATACCCTATAAACGGCTAATTTTTCGCAAATGACAGTCGTACAGTTAGATTCGTAGGGCATTTATTTACTAAAGTGCGTTTTGCTTTTTTTGGCACCTTTTCATTTATCGGTTTTAGGAATGAAAATATATATATTCATTTATATGGGAAAATTGCACACTTATAGGGGTATACCCTATAAACGACTAATTTTTCGCAAATGACAGTCGTACAGTTAGATTCGTAGGGCATTTATTTACTAAAGTGCGTTTTGCTTTTTTTTGGCACCTTTTCATTTATCGGTTTTAGGAATGAAAATATATATATTCATTTATATGGGAAAATTGCACAGTTATAGGGGTATACCCTATAAACGGCTAATTTTTCGCAAATGACAGTCGTACAGTTAGATTCGTAGGGCATTTATTTACTAAAGTGCGTTTTGCTTTTTCTGGCACCTTTTCATTTATCGGTTTTAGGAACGAAAATACATATATTCATTTATATGGGAAAATTGCACACTTATAGGGGTATACCCTATAAACGGCTAATTTTTCGCAAATGACAGTCGTACAGTTAGATTCGTAGGGCATTTATTTACTAAAGTGCGTTTTTATTTTTTTGGCACCTTTTCATTTATCGGTTTTACGAATGAAAATATATATATATTCATTTATATGGGAAAATTGCACACTTATAGGGGTATACCCTATAAACGGCTAATTTTTCGCAAATGACAGTCGTACAGTTAGATTCGTATGGCATTTATTTACTAAAGTGCGGTTTGCTTTTTTTGGCACCTTTTCATTTATCGGTTTTAGGAATGAAAATATATATATTCATTTATATGGGAAAATTGCACACTTATAGGGGTATACCCTATAAACGGCTAATTTTTCGCAAATGACAGTCGTACAGTTAGATTCGTAGGGCATTTATTTACTAAAGTGCGTTTTGCTTTTTTTGGCACCTTTTCATTTATCGGTTTTAGGAATGAAAATATATATATTCATTTATATGGGAAAATTGCATACTTATAGGGGTATACCCTATAAACGGCTAATTTATCGGTTTTAGGAATGAAAATATATATATTCATTTATATGGGAAAATTGCACACTTATAGGGGTATACCCTATAAACGGCTAATTTTTCGCAAATGACAGTCGTACAGTTAGATTCGTAGGGCATTTATTTACTAAAGTGCGTTTTGCTTTTTTTGACACCTTTTCATTTATCGGTTTTAGGAATGAAAATATATATATTCATTTATATGGGAAAATTGCACACTTATAGGGGTATACCCTATAAACGGCTAATTTTTCGCAAATGACAGTCGTACAGTTAGATTCGTAGGGCATTTATTTACTAAAGTGCGTTTTGCTTTTTTTGGCACCTTTTCATTTATCGGTTTTAGGAATGAAAATATATATATTCATTTATATGGGAAAATTGCACAGTTATAGGGGTATACCCTATAAACGACTAATTTTTCGCAAATGACAGTCGTACAGTTAGATTCGTAGGGCATTTATTTACTAAAGTGCGTTTTGCTTTTTTTGGCTCCTTTTCATTTATCGGTTTTAGGAATGAAAATATATATATTCATTTATATGGGAAAATTGCACACTTATAGGGGTATACCCTATAAACGGCTAATTTTTCGCAAATGACAGTCGTACAGTTAGATTCGTAGGGCATTTATTTACTAAAGTGCGGTTTGCTTTTTTTTGGCACCTTTTCATTTATCGGTTTTAGGAATGAAAATATATATATTCATTTATATGGGAAAATTGCACACTTATAAGGGTATACCCTATAAACGGCTAATTTTTCGCAAATGACAGTCGTACAGTTAGATTCGTAGGGCATTTATTTACTAAAGTGCGTTTTGCTTGCACACTTATAGGGGTATACCCTATAAACGGCTAATTTTTCGCAAATGACAGTCGTACAGTTAGATTCGTAGGGCATTTAGTTACTAAAGTGCGTTTTGCTTTTTTTGGCACCTTTTCATTTATCGGTTTTAGGAATGAAAATATATATATTCATTTATATGGGAAAATTGCACACTTATAGGGGTATACCCTATAAACGGCTAATTTTTCGCATATGACAGTCGTACAGTTAGATTCGTAGGGCATTTATTTACTAAAGTGCGTTTTGCTTTTTTTGGCACCTTTTCATTTATCGGTTTTAGGAATGAAAATATATATATTCATTTATATGGGAAAATTGCACACTTATAGGGGTATACCCTATAAACGGCTAATTTTTCGCAAATGGCAGTCGTACAGTTAGATTCGTAGGGCATTTATTTAATAAAGTGCGGTTTGCTTTTTTTTGGCACCTTTTCATTTATCGGTTTTAGGAATGAAAATATATATATTCATTTATATGGGAAAATTGCACACTTATAAGGGTATACCCTATAAACGGCTAATTTTTCGCAAATGACAGTCGTACAGTTAGATTCGTAGGGCATTTATTTACTAAAGTGCGTTTTGCTTTTTTTGGCACCTTTTCATTTATCGGTTTTAGGAATGAAAATATATACATACGTATGGATATCTTTATTTACCTAATGTTTTACATGCAAATAATTTTGATTTTCTTTACTTGGATATTATTACATCCATAAACATTTTTTATTGTAATACATTTTTGATTACACTTATAATGTTTTACCAATACATTAAAATCTTATATTTAAATTCTTTTAGTTAAATAACTTCTTAACATGAGAACGTTGGTAATTTTCATTTTGTTCACATATCGGTTGGCTGAAAACAAAGTGGAAATGAAATAAATTGCTTACTACTACGATTTTTGGTTGAAAAATTATGTATAATAATACTTTTTTTCATACTACCAAATTTATCAACCATGTGCAAAAGTAAGTTATTTTTGGGTTTTCTCGGTATGATTTCTTGACTTGCGTAAGTATGATTTCTTCACGCCGAAGATAACAAACTTTTTGGATAATTTTTTTTTGTTTTGGCAAACTTTTTTCAGAGTTGCATGGATGGTACTTTTTCCTATGCGTGTGAACATTTTGTTGTTTTTTTTGTAGGTGTTTTAGTGCCACGTGCTTTCATGTTATACATAAAAAAAATGTAAACAAACTATTATATTATTAAGCGGCAAACTTTTCAAATTTGAAAAAATCTCTCAAAAATATAAGTTTAGTTTTTCGCTTATATCTTGAAAACTATTCTGCGCGCACATATACCACTATATACGATCGATAGAGGATAAAAGTACGAATCGATCGTGGTATAGTTTGTTTTCTGAAAGACTGTACGAAAAAAGTTATTAAGCGGCAAACTTTTCAAATTTGAAAAAATCGCTCAAAAATATAAGATTGGTTTTTCGCTTATATCTCGAAAACTATTCCGCGTGCACATATACCGCTGCATACAATCAATAGAGGATAAAAGTACGAATCGATCGTGGTATAGTTTGTTTTCTGAAAGACTGTACGAAAAAAGTTATTAAGCGGCAAACTTTTCAAATTTGAAAAAATCGCTCAAAAATATAAGTTAATTTTTTGCTTATATCTCGAAAACTATTCCGCGTGCACATATACCGCTATGTACTATCGATAGAGGATAAAAGTACGAATCGATCGTGGTATAGTTTGTTTTCCGAAAGACTGTACGAAAAAAGTTATTAAGCGGCAAACTTTTCAAATTTGAAAAAATCGCTCAAAAATATAAGTTTAGTTTTTTACTTATATCTTGAAAACTATTCCGCGTGCACATATACCACTATATACGATCGATAGAGGATAAAAGTACGAATCGATCGTGGTATAGCTTGTTTTCTGAAAGACTGTACGAAAAAAGTTATTAAGCGGCAAACTTTTCAAATTTGAAAAAATCGCTCAAAAATATAAGTTTAGTTTTTCGCTTATATCTCGAAAACTATTCCGCGTGCACATATACCGCTATATACGATCGATAGAGGATAAAAGTACGAATCGATTGTGGTATAGTTCGTTTTCCGAAAGACTGTAAGAAAAAAGTTACTAAGCAGCAAACTTTTCAGAATTAAAAAAATAGCTGAAATTAAGAGGTTTAGTTTATTGCTTGTATCTCGGAAACTATTCCGCGTGCACATATACCGCTATATACAATCGATAGAGGATAAAAATACGAATCGATCGTGGTATAGTTTGTTTTCTGAAAGACTGTACGAAAAAAGTTATTAAGCGGCAAACTTTTCAAATTTGAAAAAATCGCTCAAAAATATAATTTTTCGCTTATATCTCGAAATCTATTCCGCGTGCACATATACCGCTATATACGATCGATAGAGGATAAAAGTACGAATCGATCGTGGTATAGCTTGTTTTCTGAAAGACTGTACGAAAAAAGTTATTAAGCGGCAAACTTTTTAAATTTGAAAAAATCGCTCAAAAATATAAGTTTAGTTTTTTACTTATATCTTGAAAACTATTCCGCGTGCACATATACCACTATATACGATCGATAGAGGATAAAAGTTCGAATCGATCGTGGTATAGTTTGTTTTCTGAAAGACTGTACGAAAAAAGTTATTAAGCGGCAAACTTTTCAAATTTGAAAAAATCGTTCAAAAATATAATTTTTCGCTTATATCTCGAAAACTATTCCGCGTGCACATATACCGCTATATACGATCGATAGGGGATAAAAATACGAATCGATCGTGGTATAGTGTGTTTTCTGAAAGACTGTACGAAAAAAGTTATTAAGCGGCAAACTTTTCAAATTTGAAAAAATCGCTCAAAAATATAAGTTTAGTTTTTCGCTTATATCTTGAAAACTATTCTGCGCGCACATATACCACTATATACGATCGATAGAGGATAAAAGTACGAATCGATCGTGGTATAGTTTGTTTTCTGAAAGACTGTACGAAAAAAGTTATTAAGCAGCAAACTTTTCAAATTTGAAAAAATCGCTCAAAAATATAAGATTAGTTTTTCGCTTATATCTCGAAAACTATTCCGCGTGCACATATACCGCTGCATACAGTCGATAGAGGATAAAAGTACGAATCGATCGTGGTATAGTTTGTTTTCTGAAAGACTGTACGAAAAAAGTTATTAAGCGGCAAACTTTTCAAATTTGAAAAAATCGCTCAAAAATATAAGTTTAGTTTTTCGCTTATATCTCGAAAACTATTCCGCGTGCACATATACCGCTATATACGATCGATAGAGGATAAAAGTACGAATCGATCGTGGTATAGTTTGTTTTCCGAAAGACTGTACGAAAAAACTTATTAAGCGGCAAACTTTTCAAATTTGAAAAAATCGCTCAAAAATATAAGTTTAGTTTTTTACTTATATCTTGAAAACTATTCCGCGTGCACATATACCACTATATACGATCGATAGAGGATAAAAGTACGAATCGATCGTGGTATAGTTTGTTTTCTGAAAGACTGTACGAAAAAAGTTATTAAGCGGCAAACTTTTCAAATTTGAAAAAATCGCTCAAAAATATAAGTTTAGTTTTTCGCTTATATCTCGAAAACTATTCCGCGTGCACATATACCGCTATATACGATCGATAGAGGATAAAAGTACGAATCGATTGTGGTATAGTTCGTTTTCCGAAAGACTGTAAGAAAAAAGTTACTAAGCAGCAAACTTTTCAGAATTAAAAAAATAGCTGAAATTAAGAGGTTTAGTTTATTGCTTGTATCTCGGAAACTATTCCGCGTGCACATATACCGCTATATACAATCGATAGAGGATAAAAATACGAATCGATCGTGGTATAGTTTGTTTTCTGAAATACTGTACGAAAAAAGTTATTAAGCGGCAAACTTTTCAAATTTGAAAAAATCGCTCAAAAATATAATTTTTCGCTTATATCTCGAAAACTATTCCGCGTGCACATATACCGCTATATACGATCGATAGAGGATAAAAGTACGAATCGATCGTGGTATAGCTTGTTTTCTGAAAGACTGTACGAAAAAAGTTATTAAGCGGCAAACTTTTTAAATTTGAAAAAATCTCTCAAAAATATAAGTTTAGTTTTTTACTTATATCTTGAAAACTATTCCGCGTGCACATATACCACTATATACGATCGATAGAGGATAAAAGTACGAATCGATCGTGGTATAGTTTGTTTTCTGAAAGACTGTACGAAAAAAGTTATTAAGCGGCAAACTTTTCAAATTTGAAAAAATCGCTTAAAAATATAATTTTTCGCTTATATCTCGAAAACTATTCCGCGTGCACATATACCGCTATATACGATCGATAGGGGATAAAAATACGAATCGATCGTGGTATAGTTTGTTTTCTGAAAGACTGTACGAAAAAAGTTATTAAGCGGCAAACTTTTCAAATTTGAAAAAATCGCTCAAAAATATAAGTTTAGTTTTTCGCTTATATCTTGAAAACTATTCTGCGCGCACATATACCACTATATACGATCGATAGAGGATAAAAGTACGAATCGATCGTGGTATAGTTTGTTTTCTGAAAGACTGTACGAAAAAAGTTATTAAGCGGCAAACTTTTCAAATTTGAAAAAATCGCTCAAAAATATAAGATTGGTTTTTCGCTTATATCTCGAAAACTATTCCGCGTGCACATATACCGCTGCATACAGTCGATAGAGGATAAAAGTACGAATCGATCGTGGTATAGTTTGTTTTCTGAAAGACTGTACGAAAAAAGTTATTAAGCGGCAAACTTTTCAAATTTGAAAAAATCGCTCAAAAATATAAGTTTAGTTTTTCGCTTATATCTCGAAAACTATTCCGCGTGCACATATACCGCTATATAGGATCGATAGAGGATAAAAGTACGAATCGATCGTGGTACAGTTTGTTTTCTGAAAGACTGTACGAAAAAAGTTATTAAGCGGCAAACTTTTCAAATTTGAAAAAATCGCTCAAAAATATAAGATTGGTTTTTCGCTTATATCTCGAAAACTATTCCGCGTGCACATATACCGCTGCATACAGTCGATAGAGGATAAAAGTACGAATCGATCGTGGTATAGCTTGTTTTCTGAAAGACTGTACGAAAAAAGTTATTAAGCGGCAAACTTTTTAAATTTGAAAAAATCGCTCAAAAATATAAGTTTAGTTTTTTACTTATATCTTGAAAACTATTCCGCGTGCACATATACCACTATATACGATCGATAGAGGATAAAAGTACGAATCGATCGTGGTATAGTTTGTTTTCTGAAAGACTGTACGAAAAAAGTTATTAAGCGGCAAACTTTTTAAATTTGAAAAAATCGCTGTAATTATTTTAGTTTTTCTATATACTTTAGAACAAATTTTTCATACAAAATTCATTTTAAAATAAACCTGAAATCAACACTAATTTGTATATTATTAAAGATATATTAAGCTATATTAAAACAACAATTAAAATATATTCTAAGTATTTGAAAATCAAATTAAATTTTAAAAATATTATACCTAAAAAATTTGTATAATTGTTACAAAAAAATTTATTTGAAGGGTATGGTGAAATAGTTTGTTTCAATTCCATTCATGCTATTTGCTTGGTCTGGCAGCATAACTTTGGTTTTCTTTGTTTACGAATAACGGAATTGGTTTAAGGTAAAAAACTAAAAAATAAAAAAATGTGAGAAAATTAAAACTACCGCCTTATAATTGTTGCCATTCCAGAAAGTTGTCAAAAAAAAAAATACTTTTAAGTATATTAGAAAAATATATTTTACAACTAAACTACTATATTATCCCTTATCGGTCGTAAGTCACCTCTGACGTGACAACAGTACTTTTCTGCAACGGTCGTATGTCACGTGTGAAGTGACAAGGCGAATTATGTCGAAACATACTGTCTATTGATGAGATTTGTTTTTAAAATGCATTCATTTCTTCAATTTACCGTTACCATTTGAAAATACGTATTTACCGTTACCGTTTGAGCATAAGAATCTTTTCAGTTTGTCGTTATCAGCAGAGCATTTAAATTGTGCAATAATCTTTCAATTCTTTTTTTTAATGTCTGAATTTATTTTTTGCCCATAAAATGAATAAAGAAAATATTATAAATATCAAAGAAATTTCTGAAAGTGATTTTAGCTCTAGTGATGAGTTTAGCAATAACGCTTCGTTATTTTCTAAGAAAAGAAGAGTTATAGTTCCTATACAATACTCAAGTGAAGAAGAAAATGATACAGATACCATACCATACAAGTATATAAATAATTATCAGAAACTCAGACATGTAGTAGTTGTACAAAAAATAAATAATTTGTAACAAAACTGAAAAGAAATGAATATAAATGTATAATAACACACTATTGTTTTTTTTTCATATTTGTTAAAAATAACTACAACCTGGTGAGAATCAAACGTGTGAAAAGTCGCGTCCGATAAGGGTTAAAGGGTTTTATATAATTTTAGCTCAAACAAATAAATGGTACATTAAAAAAATGCTTTTAATTTAGCTGTGAAACTCTTTAGTAAGAAAACCTGTAACGATTATTTAGAAAAGCAAAAAAAAAATTTATTTGATGTAAGTGGTATTAAATTTTTTTTATTGATTTCCAAGTGTGACTGCTACTAATGGGGTTGCAAAGAACAAGAATAAATATAAAAAAACTGATATGATTAATGAATGTCAGGACATTTGCAGAGACCCCCATGTGGTAAATAAAATTAAAAACGAAATAAATAATATAAATTTAATTTAACAGTTAATATCTATCATTATTAAATAAAAAAATTACAATTATTATTAAACTATTTAAGTAACTTTCTGTTTGTTTTATTGCCAACAGATTTTTTACTTGTCTGGTTGGGCCCTGTTAGCTGGTTAAAACGAAAAACAAAATCTAAAATGGTATCATTAAATACACCACAACGAAAAAATGTGCGCATACTTATAGTGGGTGATCCGAGTTTGGTAAAACTTCCCTGATACTTTCTTTAGTAAGTAAAGAATTTCCAGAAGATGTTCCTCCCAAGCCAGAAGAGATAACCATACCTACCATTGTTACACCAGAACAAGTACCAACAAATATAGTCCATTATTCAAGTACGTCAACATTAATGCATAAAACTATGTTATATAAATATATTTCGTCTTTACTGCAGGTGCTGAGCAAAGTGATGAAGCATTAAATGAAGAAATCCTTAAATCTCATATTGTCTGTATTGTGTATGCTGTCGACGATGATAATACTTTGGATCGTATAACAACTCACTGGCGTCCGTAAACTAGATTCAAGCTAATGATATTTGCATACCAATAATTGTTTTTTAATATTAATAAAAACAAAAAAAAAATACTATGCTGCTACAATTTGAAACATTTATTATAAAATTTATATAAATGAAACTACAAAACTAGTAATCAGCCTTATTACGGTTGTCGTTCTCGTGTCGAAAATCCTACGTTTTTTTTTTAAATGGTACTACGCACGTCGTTATCGTTAAATATGTTACTCGAAAAACAAATCTATTTCAAAAATCGGTATAACGTTTGTCACATTCGAATGATAATTTGTTTAAATATTGTCGTTGAAATTTATGTACACGACAAACTATTTTTTTTCGTAAATTTTTAAAAAGAACGTTAACAAAAGATAAGTTTACTTTTGATTTTTATATTATGCTTATTTTAATTTATTTTTTGCCTGCTGTTTTTATACCACCATAAAAAGTGGAAAAATGGTAAGTTTGTCATTCTGGGTGTAATTTCTACATTATCCATTTCTGACCCCATAAAGTATATATGTATATTCTGACTTCTTATGCATAGCGAAGTCAATTGAGCGATGTCCGTCTGTGTTGGTGTTAAAATCAACTTTGCAAAAAAAATAAATATGTCAATGGATCAGATATAGAGTCGAAAGAGCTACTATTAGAAATCAGCATGATAGGTCCATGTACTTCGAGGCAGCAGGCAAAACACCACGCCTACATCTAATTTTTTCATGTCATTTTGAATAATAAAGTAACTCCAACCAAAAAAATAAATATATAAGGATATAGCGAATTAAAAAATAAGAAAAAAAACATCAATTGAAAAATTGGCGCTCGCCCATATTTTCGGGACTCTGAAATTTTAAAATATTAATATGGGTATCATTTAAAAGCTTTTGAAGACGTGTTTAAGAAAATACAAAAATTTTTTAAAAATGCTTAACCCATTAAGAGCCGATGGTATTTTTATGTAAAATTATAAATGTGCAGAACCACGTTTTTTAAATTTCTGTCACCCCAATATTTGCTTTTTTGATTGGAGTAACTTCACTAAACTAGATTTACATAAATGGTGAAGGGTATATAAGCCGGACTCTTTTTTGTTCATTTTAAGTATAAAAATAACAATCGTAAGCAGTTCAATCTGCTGGTTGAGCTTATGGAGGAACATCAGACTTAGCTAGAGGCCTAAGTTTCAATGTCAATAAAATTGAAGCATTCAAACAGAACAGATTTAATAGAAAAAAGATAGATATCAAAGGAAGAAACTTAAAAAAAGAAGAGCATAAAAAACGTCATCTAAAAGCTACGTCCGATGAAATCGAATTAAAAAAACGTAAAATTGAATTAGAAGAATTGGAAGGCAGAGTACGTTTTATTCTACACTAACTTCGAGTTTTTTCTTAATTTTACAAAATTCAAGTTTTTTCTAAACCTATACATATAATAAAACTGTAACGGAGTCATTTCTGTACATGAAATATTTTTTAAAACATTTTGATATTGGTGTATATAGTAATCGCTATATCAAATACAAAACACCTATTTTTGGAATTTTTTGTGTCTGTGTTCACATCATGTAAAAACTGCTGTATGGATTTGCACAAAATTTTGTAAGGAGGTCCCTTAGAACCTTGATTCCAATATAGAATACATTTTTTTCATAAAAATAAGATATTTTATATATAAAAAAGAGATACAAGTGTAAGAGCACTCAATTTTACCTGTATAATCGTACTAAAACTGTTTTCTGCACATTTTATTTTTGTAAATGAAAATTTTTTTATTTAAAAACACATCTGTCTAAATTTGAATTTTAAGAAGAATTTTTAGGTGGAGCATCAGCAGCAAATGGTGGTGTAGCGGCTGCAACAGCCACTGCTGGTGGACCATCAGCTACAATTGGAGGTGAAGCGGCTGCAACAGCTACTAATGATGAAGCATCAGCAGCAATCGGTGGTTGAACAGCAGCAACAGCCATTGGTGGTGGAGCGTCAACAACCTGTGGAGGAACCACAGATTTTGATGTGGCAGCAACTGGCAGTGGTGGAGCATGAAATTGCTGCCAATGTGACGCTTGCTGGCCATATGCCAATTGTTGCGGCCAGTATTGCTGTTGTTGCTGCCAGTTGTTGTCAAGTTGTTGCCAATTGTATTGGTGTTATTGCTGCCAATTGTATTGTTGCGGTTGTTGCTGCCAGTTAATTTGATACCCGTAATGTGGTTGCTGCCAATTGCCAAATTCTTGTTGCTGCCAACTGTTTTGCTGTTGCTGCCAACTGCTTTGCGGTTGCTGCCAATTGATATATTGTTGTTGGTGCTAAATGGAAATAAAATATATTATATTTACATACATATATATTACTAAGGGCCCCATTTTTTAGAATGCACCGATGAGCGCATACAAACTTTTAAAGAATAAAACCCTTAACACTTTTAATTATATTTACCCGTCTTCCTCTGGTAAACCTCCTACCTCCTCGCCGCACCTTCTTATTTTTGGAGGACTTGTTTAAAAGTCGTAAAAATTCCTGAAAGTAAAAAATTTTTATTAATTTAAAACTAAGAATAAGCGCTAAATACTTACAACCGCAACCATGTTTAAAATTGAAATGGTGGTTGAATTAAAAGAAATGATCAACAAAATTTTCTCACCACTGCGTAAAAGGATAGAAACAATTGAATGGAACAAAATTTATAACTGTTAACTGTTTTTTATAAAGAATAAGTTTGAAAGAGAACTAAAAATTTTAAATATTTGTGTTTATGTGCAAATCTAAAAATATTTTTAAAAGTGAATGTGTAAAATATAATATTAATAAATAAACAAATTATAAAAAAGTGAATTGTCGGCATACTTGCAAAAGATATTTTAAAACTAAAATATAACATATTTACAAAAGAACAACAAAAAAACAAGTGAAATTGTAAAATATAGTATTTATGTGTACACATACAGTGGCCGAATAAAGTATACATGCAGTGTAATCAAATTATATCTTGTAAAGAAGAATACAATTTCACAGATTAAAAGTTATCACAAAGTGTATATAAGGTGCAATAAAAAACTACATTAATAAAGTAAAAATCTACATATATATACATATATATTGGTAAGTGCAGCTTCTACTATGTTTTTGCCTTCTTTTCTAAAGTTACAATTATGTGAGTTAGGGCCGTACTACATGAAATGAATGATATATGTATTCAATGAATTGATTTTATTTAAAATTTCATTTTTTTAAGTAAAATAAGAGACACTACAAAATTACAAAAAATTATAATGGAGCTGGTTTTAAGTGGATTAGATCCAAAAAATATTGATAGAAAAACATACGAATATATAATGGAAAAATATAATGCAAGTAAGCCTGTGTTTTGCAAAATTCGTGACAATCATAAAAATAGGAAAATGATTTTAAGCAATGTAAGTAACTGCGACTGAACACAATCACATTTTAGTAAGTGAATTGTTTTAATATTTTAGGTAAAACGTTGTTTCAAAAAACTTGAAAAAAGAAACACTGCAGCAAATTCTCAAAAACTTATTGAGAGTACTCAGGTAAAAAATTTAATATTTAACGGCTTAAGTTATGCGTAGATATAAAATTATAATTATTTTAGATAAAAGAACCTATTTCATTAAAAAATAGACTTCTTAGTAGTGATGAAAACAGTGCATTAGATGTCTTAATAAATTTGGAAAGCAATATTTTGAACGAACTTTCAACCTTTGAAAGCAAGCATTTAAGCATAGACCATATATATGATTTAAAATCGGTTGAAACATTGCCCCCAATTGAAAATATTGATGAAACTAGTGTTGATCCAAATTTCACAGACCTATGTCTTTTAGAGGATTTCCAAGATATTCGAATAGAAGAGTTTTTGCTCCCAGAAAACGTTTTATTAAGCGCGGATGAGATGTGAGCTTTAAATGCGTTAATCAGCCTATGTGAGATGAATCAAAAAAAAGACAGTGAGCTCTTTCAACCAGATATCGAATATTTAACGGCGGATGAAATATATCTTATGGAAGCATTAATGAGTCTGCGTGGCATGAAAAAAGACAATGAATTGCCACAACCAACAGAAACTGAGTTTTTAACGGCGGATGAATTATATGCCATCGAAGCATTAATGAGCCTGCGTGTAATAAAAAAATCCAATGTAAAGCCACAAATAAGACCAACAGAAAGTGCAATATTGAATGCAGATAACGGATATAAATCTTTTAATGGTAAGAACTGTAATTGTTAAAAAAAAGTGTTATATTTTAATCTTTTAAATATTCATAAATATGTATGTATATATGTATTTCTCCAAATTTAGAGCTTCATTCATAATATATATATATATATATATATATATATATATATATATATATATATATATATATATATATATATTTTTTTTTTTTTTTTTTTCTTTTTAATATAGAAACAGAAAGAACAGAAATAGGACAATCTTTCATTTATAATGGTAAGTGTAGTAAATGTATATAAATTTCTTATTATTCTGGTGTTTCCTGCCAAAGACAAGTTAAGGATTTATAAATTTTGATACAGCAGAATATAGCACTCTTACTTGCAACAATTAAAATTTTTATGCTTTTTCTTTTATAATACTTGCTATATTTCATATTTTCTATTACAGATCAACAGTGTGAAAGAAATCAGGAAGTGAATTTCCGAAGAATTGACGATATTTTGGCCAATTTTGTTGATCAGTTAAAGGGTATATTTGAAAGCTTATTTGATAATATTTTATTTCAAAATAATAATATAAAACATGTAGAAAATAAACTTGAAAATACTCACAATGAATGTGATAATGAAAATGATAAATGCAGTAAGGAAGTTTTAGATAGAGATTCCACTTTAATAAGAAGTGATGATAGTTTTAATGAAATCTCCAAAAATATTAAAAGCGGCAATATAGACTTAGGTTCTTTCAATATCGTTTCAATGAAAAACGAGGAAAGTTTAAATAAAAGCCGAGAAGATATTTTTAATGACAGGAACGTAAAGTTAGGACCTTTCGAAATATTAGATACAAGTTTGAACGTGTCCAAATTTGAAAAATATAGGAAGGCTCCCAACCAAAACGAAAAACTAACTAAAGATGTCCTGCGTGTTAAGGGAATCGCAACAAAACAATCCAGAAAATTTAAAAAGAACATTTTTGACTGCCAATTTGAAGTAAGTCCCGATTTAATTTTTGAAGTCAAAGATGAAAAACGGCTAAAATTAACTAAAAATAAATTGGTACTTGACGTTATTCGACAGGAATACCTAAAAATCAACAATGCTTGCATTATATCCTTTTATAGCACAAAAAAAAAATAAGATCTGGTTTATTACTGTATGAATATTGCAACTTCAAGGATTGCTCTAAATATAGATTTCAAATTAATTTTGATGGAAAAGTTTCAGTTAATAGATCAGGAGAAATTTTTCATGCTGAAGGAGAAAAAAGAGTAGCTCAAATGAGAGGTGTAGCCCGTAAAATTGTGAAAGAAGCATTAGAAGGAAAAAGTGCCTATCTTTTTAGAAAAGATCAAATTCTTAAAGCAGCTGATGACATTTCAAAGAGTGGAAATTTACAAAATGTTCAAAACCTTAAGACCCTGCAGAAATGTAAATCTGAAGGAATTTCTGATAAATGGCTACATCCAGATCCCTTTTTTTAAGTTTTTTGAAGACTTAGAGCGTACCAAAATAGATTTAAGCCAGCAAGGGGAAATGTTATCTCCTGCTATTGTTTGCGAAGATCATTGCTATTCAAAATTGACAAAATATCAGGAAATTAGATTAATACAAGATATTCAACCGGAAGAAAAATGGAATAAGAAAGATCCAAGAAAAAGAAAAGCAATAAATCCAAAACACTTAATAAATGCCAAAAGAACTAAAAAAATTATAAAACAAACTGAAAACATTCAGGACATTATTAAAGTCGATGTAGATGATCTTTCAATTACATCGCGTATAAAAAAGGAACACGGTTACTGTGACCCAAGTTCTTGGGCGCAATCAAATAAGCAACAAAAAATTAATTATTATTTGCTTAGATATAATGACCTATTTACTAAAATTTACCCACAACTGACACAATTTGAAGTCGGGTTCTTTAACTTCTTAGACCGAGAGGATTTGGAATCATTAAAAGAAAATAATCTTTTGACAAATTTGGTTTTGGATTGCGCAATTATGACAGTTATAACAGAACATTCAAAAAATGTTTTAAGCTTGCCATGTCAAATAGCAGAAGTAAATTTTGAAAAGTTAAATAAGCTAATTTCATTTGGGCCTGAAATGCTTTTTGTACCAAATTTACGAAACAAACATTTCAGTTTTGTGTTTTAAAACCAGAAACAAAAGAATTTGTTTTTATAGACTCATTTAATGATAATAACGGCGAGTCTTATTTCAAACACTTTGCACAAAACATCTTTAAAAATGAGACTTGGAAATTTGTAAACATTACGCAAAGGACAAAGCAAAAAGATTTTGTTAGCTGCGGTATTTTCGTAATTATGTACATAAAAAATATGTTAACAAAAGAGCCAATGACTAACTTACCTTCACCTAATCAGTTCAGAAATGTAATCAAATCAATGCTATTTAAATATGCTGACAAGTGTTCAAACTTTTGTTGCCATTGTGGAAATTCTAAAAAACCGAAAACTAAATGTTCCAACTGCATTTATAATGTTTGTAAAGATTGTATAAAAGATATATACAATAATTTTTTCAAAGAATGTAAAATATGTAGTAATCATGTTTTATTTTAAAGAAGTGTGTTACAAATGCCAAAACAGCCGTCAAAAAAAATATGTATGTAGGTATTTATTTTATCATTCTTATTATATTTAATAAAACTTTTTACTTTATATTAAGATTTATTATTTAGTGATAAAAATGAGTGAAAAAAAGCGCACACACTTCTAAAAATCACACTCATCAAATGACGGCTCAAACAATTAAATCAAGGCATACAATTTATTTATTTATTTATGTATATATTTATTTCTATAGTAAACATACGTGAATAATGGTTTATGCCTACTGGGGAAGTCAGCCATTAAAAAGAATTGACAATGCACTAAGTGTAGTACCTCAATGGTAGTGTGGAAATCTACACATTTGTTATATCTTGTATATGTAAACATAAATATATAAAAAAAGAAAATTTGGATTTTTTGAAAATGATCAAAAGCAATCGAAAGTTATTGTTAAAGGTAGGTGAATTACTGTTTGAAACAAAACGCATCCAATTAATTCAAATATACATGTATTTATTTTTTATTAATGTAAAAAATAAAAATTTATAAAAACTAAAAGTAATAAACATAAATAATTTTTGTACTTTTGCTCCAATTATAAGGAATATTTTTTTTAAAAATCATTAATCAGGTATGTGATGAAAAATGATTGTTTTGAAAAGTAAAATTATTTTAGAAAAGCATAACGAATTTTGAAAAATGTTAAGCGAAAAATTTTGGACTACCCGTTGGACATTCGCCGTTACGGATCTTCAAAGCTTGTATATATAATATGGCATATGTCAAGGCAATTGACCTGTTACCTTAAACCTTGTGAAGAAGAATGTCACTTTAAATTTTATTTACCAATTTTACATGTAAATGTTTCTTTGACCTTTTTAAATAATTTTTCTTTTCTAATTTATTAAGCACTAGGTCAGTTTTATAAATAATAAAAATTTTTTATTTATATTTTCAATATTTCGCCACACCTTTGGGTGGCATCATCAGGAAACAGGAAACAAAAAATTAAATTTTCTTTTTTCAAAAATAACAAAATTAAAATGAAATTATTTTTTCAAACAAAAACAGAAAAATTAAAAATCAAACGACAAAAAACTCAAATATTTAAACATTTACATTTTTATAAATTTAAAACTCAAAAAACATTCAAGTAAAATAACTCAATAATTTTAAACATTTACATTCTTATAAAAATTTTAAAAACAGAAACCATTCAAATTATTTTAAAATTTTAAACAACTTAATACAAATACATTAACATAAACTTTCACGATAGAAATGTTACAAGCAAATATAGAAAATAATTATAAGCGTCGGTATATGTTAGAGATGTTACAAATAATTAAAATACCAGCAACAAAAAGAATAAACTTTAAGGCTGATACTGATAATGTTGCGCAATGTTATAGACATTTAGTGCATAAAAATTAATTAACGTTTGAGAGTATATGATTGCTTGTAACATTTCTATCGTGAAAGTTTATGTTAATGTATTTGTATTAAGTTGTTTAAAATTTTAAAATAATTTGAATGTTTTCTGTTTTTAAAATTTTTATAAGAATGTAAATGTTTAAAATTATTGAGTTATTTTACTTGAATGTTTTTTGAGTTTTAAATTTATAAAAATGTAAATGTTTAAATATTTGAGTTTTTTGTCGTTTGATTTTTAATTTTTCTGTTTTTGTTTGAAAAAATAATTTCATTTTAATTTTGTTATTTTTGAAAAAAGAAAATTTAATTTTTTGTTTCCTGTTTCCTGATGATGCCACCCAAAGGTGTGGCGAAATATTGAAAATATAAATAAAAAATTTTTATTATTTATAAAACTGACCTAGTGCTTAATAAATTAGAAAAGAAAAATTACCAATTTTACCCTAAAATTAATTTTTACATACCTAAAACTTCTTATTAGATGAAAAATACTTACTTATTTATGAATTCCACTATCAAAATTAAAGTGAATAAAACAGTGAAAAAATTCAACATACAAAATTAAATTAACTATTGGAACACCCTTAAATTTCCAAATCCAAATTTTATATTTGTTGTTATAGCGGACTTAGCAATACAGGTTCGTTGTAAATTTATAGCGCCTGTCTACAACTGTTCAAAAGTATGGCCATAATCAACAAATTTAATGAACTATTTGCGCACCCTTTAATTAAAAATTTGTAATAGTAATACTTGTTACTATAACGGCCATAGCAATCGATATTCTGTCCAATTTGCAAGCGTTTGTATATAACGGTTCAAAAGATAGACCTATATAAGTTAATTTACAGTAATTATGGGACAACCTTTAATTTCTAAATTCAAATTATAAACTGGTTAATAAAGCGGACTTAGAAATTCAGGTCCCTTTTAAGTTTCAGCGTTCTGTCTATGACGGTTCAAAAGTACGGCCACACACTTGAAATTACATGAACTGTTGGAACACCCTTTAACTTCTAAATCCATATTTTATACTTGTTGTTATAGCGGACTTACCAATACAGGTTCATTGTAAACTCCAAGCGTCTGTCTTTAACTGTTAAAAAGTACGGCAATATACATCAAATTAAATAAACTATTGACGCACCCTTTAATTTATTATTCTTAATATTAACACTTGTTACTACAACGGCCATAGCAATCGAAATTCTGTCCAATTTTCAAGCATTTGTCTAAAAGGGTTCAAAAGATAAGTTATAAGTAAATTTACATCAATTATGGGGGCACCCTTTAATTTTTAGATTTATTTTTGTATAATTTTTTGTTTTTGGAAGCCATAGTAATACGCAGTTATTTCAAATTTTACAGAATCGCCCCTTACAGTTCATGATACCCGTTTAAAATATGTATGTTGTATGGGGACATCCTTTAATTTTTAAGATTATGAACTGTTTTTAAAACGGGACCAATCTGTAAGCATAATCTATCATATTACCAAAAATTTTCAAAATCGGATCATGATGGCCATATATATCAAATTTAATGACGAATCATCGACATATCACAACATAATAAGCCAAATTTCATAATTTTGGTTTTATCAGCATTTAGCACCAAGCAATTTAAACTCATCCGAAATAATTCTGTGCAATACTCGATTAATTTCTAGTTGCATTTTAACTGAGCTATTTACTATGAACAATTATTAGAATGTCATCAGCAAATGCATAACTTGCACATGTTTGTGACGAAAAGAAAAAAATTAAAAATAATAACGGACCTAAGACCGACCATTTGCAACACCATGCTTCATTTCTCTCACGAGTGATTGAAAACCAACAAAGAAAAAATCTTTAAGCTTTTCTTCTTAGAGGATGGTTTTAGCGACCGCATAACTAATTTGTCTTTTTAAATTAAAATTTTATGGGTTCTTAGCATGACATTACCATAAAAAATGTAAACATTAATTAAAATTAAGGGTTTTAAACTTTCTGGTATTTCCTGCCACTATCTATGTTAGAATTTTAAAATTTAATGTCCGCAAGCACTACTCCCGAAATCCTACTTTTCAAACCTATTTTCGTCCAGATCCGGCACAATGTTTTACATAAGTAGGGATCATCTGCTTGGTGGTGGTTTCAATAATAATAATTTGGATTTAATACAAGTTTGTTTTCATGATCGTGTTTAAGTGCAATAAATTTATTTCTTGCGAAAGACAGACTTTGTTTCAATATTATACTATTTATTGGAAAATGAACTTTATAATTAAGTTTTTTTTCTTCACGAAACAGCTTTTTCACTCACCCAATAGTTAAATATGTTACAAATGTGTCACTTGTATTTTGTATTTCTTTTTTTTTTCTTTCATTAATCAGTTTTTAGGCTTTTTAACTATTTTCTATTAGTAGAATATTATTTATCATCGTTTATTATCTTATCATTCTATTAAATGAATAAGTTTTTAATATATTCCTAAATAGGTTTTCATGCTCCAACCACAACCTTTATTATAATTGCTTGATAACAATTAAAAAAAAATAAATTTATAACTGAATTCTCGTCGCATTATTTTAGATGTAATTAATAATAATAAGTAATATTTTGAATCATAGCAGGTGTTTTGTTTCATTTTAACAAGTAAAAAAATTTCAAAATTCTTAGAAATTGCTGTTATTAACGGTTATAAAAATTTTCAACTTTTTTTTAAAGGTGGAAAACATGAAATGTTAAAAAACTGTAAATATAAAAATAATATAGTTTCCTTTAAAATTATAAAATGAAAAAAATTAACAGTTTTACTTAAATTTTTTTAGAAATGAGAGTGAGTCTGAGACGCAGAAGGAATCATCGTTTATTTAACAATTTTTACTCCATTATTGCATTTTGCATAAAAGAAACAACAACGACGTCACCCTTTATTTAAGAAATACCCTTTATTTTAAGATTCTACTTTTTATACTTGTTATTATAAAGGACACTGTGAGCACTACTCACTTTGTAAAAAGTCAATGTTCGTAAAAAACACATCTTTAAAGTAAATTTACATCAATTATGGGGCACCCTTTAATTTTTATTTGAAGCAAATGCGTTTTTTTTTGCATTGGCTTTTGCTGCATTTTTCCACAGCAACGTCAATGTCAAAAAAAATTTGGCGTGACCCTAACTTAATAATATCGTCGGGAGGAGGCAAAAATATCCTGCTACCCCGAGTCCCTCAACTTACTCATTGGGATGGGTCATTGCTGGCTTGAAGAAACCACCTCCGACCCAAGTCCCGATTAAATTTATTTAAAATTTGATGTTAATGGTCCACCTTGCCCTTGCGGTCGGCCTACCGCAGTGGAACCATAATGTAGCCGGTACTTTTGGTTGGCGGCTGAGGGACACCGTGTATTATTAACGCTCATTTTTTTAAACCTGAAAATAGAAAAATACATTAAAATCATGTTTAAAACAAGAAGGAACGATACATTACCCATCACGCATGCAAAATCCCGCAAAATAACCTGCAAAGAAATCAAAAAATATTTAAGAAAACTCAATAAAAAAAAAACAAAATATTTTATCTTCATACTTACCTCACGCTTTCCTTTCTGTATTTTAAAACCGCTCTTGTTTGTTTACAAAAATAAATTCCATTTAGTACAGTGTTGCCAACGAAAATTTTAAATTTCAAATGACCGGCTCATTAATTACACATCTGAAATAAGTTAAATGTGATTTTTTTATATATATTTAAGCCACAATTACAAAATTAATAATATATATATATATATATATATATATATATATATATATATATATATATATATATATATATATATATATATATATATAATAATAAAAATTAAAAAAATAAAGTATTATTAGAACTATTATTAATAATATAAGTTTTAACTAATTTTATAGTCTAAAAACCTTTGCTAACTACTTGAGGTGACATTTTTTAAAACCCATTTTTATATCCGAAAATTCTAGAGGATTAATCAACTAGTTCAACACTTTTAGGAAATATATTTTTATTATCGCACAATAGAGATTAAAACTAATTTAGAAGTATAAAGGGATATTACACACGGATTAGATATTAAACAAATTGCACATTTTTTATATAGCTGGAATGGTAACAATGATTAAGCGGTAGTTTTTATATTCTCCCATTTTTTTAGTTTTTTGCCTTAACCCTTTGACGCGTGGCGTACATTATAATGTACATCGATTTTATCAACCCGTCTCTTGTTCAAATTTTAGCATACATGCAATTAATTTGCAGTTATAGGTTCGTTGTGATGTTGTTTTTTAAATTCTAAAGAGGCTGTAAGATTTCAAGACAACTTGAGATCATTTTTATATATTTTGTCTACTCATCATCGACGCAGCCAATAATATGTCAAAATTTATTTTCAAATTAAAAAAGAAAAAATGGATTTTCTCGCTTATTTTTTTGATGAATTTTTAAATGTTTCTTTAATTTATGTACATATGGGTTAAAGAAATTTAAAACCAATAAAAAAAATAAAAAAAATTTAAAAAGTTTTTAGATTGAACCAGATTTTATATTAAAATGTACAGCTTCAAAACCCGCCTTACAATAAAAATTTGTCCCCATAATTTTTTACACATGCTCTTTGAAGCCTTTTTAAGCTATACAAACTATATATAGAATTTTTCAACGGTCGAAATTAATTCCCGTGTCAAAGGGTTAAACCAATTCCGTTATTCGTCCGCAAAGAAAACCTAAGTTATGCTGCCAGACCAGGCAAATAGAATGAATGGAATTGAAACAAAATATTTCACCATACCCTACAAATAAATTTTTTTGTAACAATTATACAAATTTTTTTAGTTATTGTATTTTTAAAATTGAATTTGATTTTCAAATACTTAAAATATGTTTTAATTTTTGTTTAAATATGGCTTAATATATCTTTAATAATATACAAATTAATGTTGATTTCAGGTTTATCTTAAAATGAATTTTGTATGCAAAATTTGTTCTAAAGTATATGGAAAAACTTAAATAATTACAGCGATTTTTTCAAATTTGAAAAGTTTGCCGCTTAATAACTTTTTCGTACAGTCTTTCAGAAAACAAACTATACCACGATCGATTCGTACTTTTATCCTCTATCGATCGTATATAGTGGTATATGTGCACGCGGAATAGTTTTGAAGATATAAGTGAAAAACTAAACTTATACTTTTGAGCGATTTTTTCAAATTTAAAAAGTTTGCCGCTTAATAACTTTTTTCGTACAGTCTTTCAGAAAACAAACTATACCACGATCGATTCGTACTTTTATCCTCTATCGATCGTATATAGCGGTATATGTGCACGCGGAATAGTTTCCGAGATATAAGCAGAAAACTAAACTTATATTTTTGAGTGATTTTTTCAAATTTTAAAAGCTTGCCGCTTAATAACTTTTTTCGTACAGTCTTTCAGATAGCAAACTATACAACGATCGATTCGTATTTTTATCTATCGATCGTATATAGCGGTATATGTGCACGCGGAATGGTTTCCGAGATATATGCACAAAACTAAACTTATTAATTTCAGCGATTTTTTCAACTTTGAAAAGTTTGCCGCTTAATAACTTTTTTCGTACAGTCTTTCAGATAACAGAATTTAGCACGATCGACTCGTATTTTTATCTTCTATCAATCGTATATGGCGGTATATGTGCACGCGGAATAGTTTTTGAGATATAAGCGAAAAACTAAACGTATATCTTTTCAGCAATTTTTTTTAAATTTTAAAAGTTTGCCGCTTAATAACTTTTTTCGTACAGTCTTTCAGAAAACAAACCATACTACGATCGATTCGTATTTTTATCCTCTTTCGATCGCATATAGCGGTATATGTGCACGCTAAATAGTTTTCGAGATATGAGCGAGAAACTTAACATATATTTTTGAGCGATTTTTTTTTGTACAATTTAAAAGTTTGCTGGCTTATAACTTTTTTCGTACAGTCTTGCAAGAAACGATATATACCACGATCGATTCGCATTTTAAGCCTCTATCGATTGGCGTCAGTCGCTATGATGCACGGCTTTTAGTTTTGTTTTTATAACTAAAAAACCATCACAATTAATGACTACATATTTTGGGTGTAGCTCCTTCACAACCTAAAAATCTGATTCTGCAAGCTTAGAGCTTTTTATTTCTAATTTTTATTTTAAAATCTATTAAAAATTGACGAATTGTGACCGTTTCTAAAAGGTCTTATTTTTTGTCAAATTTTGTTTACATTTTTGTTATGAATAACAATAATACTCCTTTTTTTACAACTCTGTAAAAAAATTTTTCCGTTTCTCAGAGTTTGTTATCTTCTCCTACGTCGATTATTTTTCTTCCTGTGCTCAAGGTTGATTTTTTTAAGAAGCTGTGGAGAATAAACAACAAAGTAATAAAAACGTATGTTTTTGCATCTTTTTTTATTTATAATAGTGTGGCACCTGCGTTGTCATTTTGATACAATTTTTAAAATAGGACAGAATTCTGAGAGAGTTTTGTGGTATTAAATCGTACGATTGTGGATGATAGTGAATCCAATATATATTGTATCGATACATTTTAAGAGTATCGAAATTTATCGACCTAAAAATATTGATTTATCGTCATTTTTGCTAGGAAAGTATTTACCCAAAAAATAATGTTAATATCAATTGCATTCAGTTTCACTGTAACTTTTTATAAGTTATTAGGATTTTATCTGTATTATCGAACATCTAACGTTTGAAGGCTATATTTTTTTATTTATTTCATTCTGTAATAATAAGCCAAGCACGCCCAAAATAATTATATTACATAGGAATTGCACTACAAATTTCTCCAACTTTCAAGCCTGGTGAAAATATAAGTTTTTGGAAACCAGTATCAAAATAAAAGTAAATTACTTTTTTGTTATGCTTATTCCCGTCAAAAGAATAAAAATATTACATTTTTTAATGTTAAGAATTTGAATGTCTTACAGCGTTTTTATCGGTATAAAATTATAGGATTTTTATTTTTAGATTTTATTGAATAACATTCTCATTTTGTTAAATAAAGTTTATAAAATATGAATCTAAGTTTTAAAATTTAATATTTGATAAGAAACCCTCTGAAGTGCTATTTAAGCATATGAATATGCTTGTCCCCACAGTAATACATATCAATTTTTTGATGGGAACAAGCACGAAAAAAGTACATAATTTACTTTAATTTTTTTAAAGTTAAATCGTTGAAGTTCATCTAAAAAAGAAACTTTTTAACAGAAATAGCAGCGCTGGAGGCGTATATAGAATAAAGACGAATATAATTTATAAATTACTATTACGCAGGCAACCAGTTGTTGCTACTTCTTTCTTGACAAAGTCAGGCTGCCAATGGAAGAATGTGCATAACAAAAATATTGAAATTGTAATTCATAAATATCGATCTATCAAAATTTAAAATATCGGCGATTTATATGGAAAATTTAAAAAATATATAACAATATTTTCTGCCTATGGCTACTACTGAGTATAATAGTGAACCCTGGCCTTAACTTTCTTTCGCATCGCAATAGCGAATAACCCCCTGCACTTTGGCAACAGTGCAGCTGGTTAAGACTCCGATTATGGTTCACAACAGTTGTTATTTTTATGTTGTAAATTTTAAATTGTGATAATGGTTTAAGGGGGGTTTAGACGGTACGACTTTACGTACGTAAAATCCGAGAGAAAATAATATAAAATTCCATCCGTATTTTAAAACTGAGAGTAAAAATCTTACGACAGATTATTTTTACGTTTACACAATTGGTAAAAAACACTAAAACTAAAATAGCTGTTTGCAGAAAAATACATCCCTGATCTAATGATTCGTACTTGTGTTTTGAAAATTTCCAAAAAACAAAGAGAGCTATACGACTGTCAAATTTTCATCCGTATTTCTCTCAATTTGTGCAGATTCATTACTTATTTTGTTTAGACGATCCCACTGGTACTATTCTGCACAAAAATTTGACATATCGTAAGACTTCTGTGACCATGTAAACCGCCCTTTGCAACACTTTTTGGTAGTATTGTAGTTTTAGTTGCCTATGTCAATTGACTGCGATTATCGTTCAGAACATTTGCAAGTATGTGTTGTAAGAAGTGTCAAAAATTTACAACTGATTATTACTGGTCGTCTTTCTGCCTCGGCAAGTTGAAATTTAAAATGGAAAAAATTTGTAAGTAAATATTTTTTTGTGTATTGTAAATGTCTATAACTACCGTTCTTTAGAAAAATTATGAACAAAAAGCAAATGGAAATGCTAGTAGAGCTGACACTCAAAATCCTGATATTGGCCGTGACAAGCACTCATTTTGATGAAATAAAATGCAGTTAAAGGAAAAATCGGATCAGTTTACCACAAAATTTAATAGTATGGGTCCACCTATTTGAAATGCGAAAGATGACAAAGAGTACGTAATTAATTAATTAGTTTTACAGAATTATATATTATGTATAATTTTTTATAGGACTCACTATAAGGCAGGTTTAAAAAGAAAGCTAGCTGCCAATAAAAGGAGCATTTAAGCTACTGGAGGTGGTCCATACACTGAAATATATATATATATATATATATATATATATATATATATATATATATATATATATATATATATACATAATACTTAATTTAAAAATACAATATAAATAAATAACAATAATAATAATAAAAAAAATAACTACATGTACCAAAAAAAAAACAAATTTACTAAATTAATAATTTAAATAAATGATTTCAATAATCGAGTTGTTCTCAACACTGATCAAGACGATGTAACGTACTGTCTCCTTCCTTTCCTGACAATTTTTTTTCTTTTTCACTAACTAAAGTTTACCTGTGTCTTTTGTGGCGTTATAAAAACTTCTCCGCCCGGAAGAACTTTTCGGGTGGCCTCACTAAAAAGACGGACTCCCACAGAAAATAATACCCTTAAATGTTGCCCCTGCTCCAACCAGTGTTTACCATCAAACTAGGCAAATGCATTAATTAAAATTATTGAACTTTTCTCCCCGAGTTAAATATGGATAAAATTACTCACGTTCTTCCAATTTTACTAATTTTCCTTGCAGGACATTTATTTCTTTCACTTAGCACACAATGTTAATGCAATGGATATGGATGATTGGATTTATTAAAAATCTGAAATTTTAAGCCTGGCTTAGGTACGGAATATTCACATTTAACACATATTTTCCATTGCCTTACCTCCTATAACCACTAAGCACTTAAACAACAGTTTACAATTTAACTCTATGAGCTTTTGTTATGAGCTTTTATTTATTTTGCACTTTCTGTTTTTATTTATTTATTTTCCAATTATTTTTTATTGTAATAAATTTGTTCATAACAACCACTTTAATAAAAAGACACTTCAGTAATGAATATCTGACGCTCTGCAGATTGCTACATTTGACCATTTAAAGATGGCCTCAGGCGGTACCTTAATCTTGTTCATAGAAAAAAAACTATTTCAGAATATTCTTTTGATTTTTCATGAACACATAGTTCGTCCTTTTTCCTCAAAATTCCCCAGTAAAACTGTACTTGCTTTTTCCTTCACTTCCCCTGTTCATAAAAATTACCTTACCCTCGTATAACTTTCATTTAAACTATCCTCACTTCCCCTATTTATCTGAACCATATTATAACAGTCTTTTAATTTTAATTCATTTACAGACGCAATCTTACCAGATTTTCATCCAGTACTTTCATATAAAAATAAGTTCAAGGTTGGCAACCTTACGAATTTGCTAACATATGTTCATTTAAAGGAAAACAAACACACAGCACACGAGGTAAGTAAAGTTTTTAATTTCATTAATTTCTTTATTTCTTCACAGAATTATTTTATTTATTTGGACGTGGAACAAAGGAAACATCTTTGACACCGGCAGCTGTTAGTGGTAAGATGGATGTATCGCTCCATTTTCTAATTTCCTGCTTTTAATATTTTTACCTTTTTTACAGGTTTTAGGCCTTGATTTCACTGCAGATTGGTCGCCTGCACACTCTTCTGGTGGAATCATTTCTTTGTGCCGGAGGAAGGGGTGGGGTTTTAATTTCATTTATACTTTTTGGTTCCCCCATGCATTATAAGCCCCTTCTTCTATAAGCTAAATAAAACACACGGCCGGACAGTTCTTAAAATCTTATGAGCCTGCCGGAGTGTAATTTATATTCAAAAATGTTGTTAAAGGCTGTAGCCACGGGAAATCTACGCCCAATTCCCGCCATGGACAGAGTTGCCATCGCAACAATAGAAAAAGTGAATAACATTAAATATATGGGTTTCATAATTGATAAGGACTTCAAATTCAAAGAACATATTGTGTATATATGTAAGAAAATCGGGAAAAAGGTCGAGAGCTTGTGACGAGTTCTAACAACGAACACAGCTTAACAGCCGAACCTAAATTAGCGCGTAAAACGCAAAGCAATCTGATGCATAGCTTTTGCGCTGGAATGTAGAGTGTCAGCTTTGTGTATTTTACAGTAATATTCGGCCCTGTTCTGTAAAACGAATCGGAGTAAATTTCTCGTTTTAAAACGTATTCATATTTTCGTGGAGTTCTCTAAACCGAATTCGCACAATTTTACTCGTTTTAAAATCGAGTAAAAACAAAACTGGTCGAAAGTATATCGAATGCAATTTTATTCTTAAAAATTACTGAAAACACAAGTGAAGAACCATTGGAATACAATTTTTAAAGTCTATATTATTAATCTTAGTTAAATTATATACATTTTTATATAAGTACTTTTATTATAAAAAACACACTGTTTAAAAACACGCTGTTTCATATTCTTGCCTCAAGCTTAATGAAAATTAGGTGCATGAATAAAAACACTCTTTTTGGTAAATTTTTAAACCCACATACGAAGTATCTTTTATAAACACAAATTAACAGTAAAAGTCAAATTTTAACAAATCTAATTTAAAAACAAATTTTTCACCACACCAAAAATTACTGCAAATTTTTAATATTGCGATCACAGTTTATTTATGTTATTTATAATTGTAACTTAATACAAATGCTGCGGGCATTTTCAATTCTTGCCTTAAAATAATAAATTTGTTTACTTTTTCAATCAACAGCTGACTTTAGCGTTTTAGTAAAAGTTCGAAATTAATTTTGAATAATGCCAAAACGAGTGATTTGCAGAACACCAATTAGTAATTTCTTCGGCTTTGAAAATCGCTCGTTTTCGGTTTACAGAACAGAGCCGATTAACTACATTTATTTTATAAAACACACTATAAGAATAAAGAAGAGATAAACCGCTACATTGCCTTGAAAATAACTAAATTGTCATTACTTTTCAACCATAAAAAACAAACCAACAAGCAGCCAACTTCACTTCCTAACGCACTGTCAAGATTGGATTTTCCAATTGCTAAACTTTGACGCCGCGCTAATATGTTTTGCTTTATATATTTTGTATGTACATGAGAATTTTTGACAGTAGCTTGTACGTTTCGCGCTAATTTAGGTTTGGCTGTAAGTGCAATTTTATATTATGGCAAATTTATTAAATAACAATGAACAATTTGATGATTGAAATTTAGGTTTGGAGTTCAGAGGATTGATTACTCTGAAAGAGAATTGTGAATCATAATTCCTCGTTTCGAGTTAATTATAATTTTGGGAACATAAAGAAAAGGGTTTATTAATAATCTGCATTTTATTGAGAATATTAGGGTAATAGAAAAATTCTCACCTTTTAAATTTGATAAAATGTTATTCTCATTAAATAATCGTTGATTTCAATTATTTCAATTCTTTTATTTAGATTAAATTTTAGAGCAAGCATAAATTAGGGTTTAAGAATTTTAGCTTAGGGTTCGAACAATGATGTTGCCTTAAGAATTAATGATTAAAAGGATAAAGTATTCTAGCCCGTTTTACTATTTTCTTTAAGGTGACAATAAGTTAGCAAAATTGACAACTGGAATTGTGCATTTCATTGTTAACCAGATGGGCAACTTTACAATTTGTTACGATATCTATGGTAAGTATAGTATAAGGTAAGTATAATATAAGGTAAGTATAATTTAGGTAAGTATAATTCAGTAATAATACTAATACGTATACATATTCAAATGGTAAGTAGTTTATAAGCAACATTTAATACATATAATAAAATTCAGTAAGATTAAAATCATAAAAATGTTTTACTCTTTAAAGTATTTAAGTTTTGTGTTCAAACCTTAGTTTGGACATGGCGCCGGCCTTACCGTTAGGCAACAAATGCCGATTTATCCGTAGCACAAAGAACATTTGCGAGTGACTTAATGGCCACTGCGAGAATTTTCGTGTTTGCGGTAGCAGACGTTGACGACTCTTGACATATTTTTTGCTGGTTTAGATGTGGTATATTTGCTGTTTTAGCTTGACGATTAGGTTTTGATTTTTTACTTCTTTGCTTATTGGAATGTAGATTTCGCTTCTGCAGTAGTGTGTGATGAAACTTATAACATTTTCTGCACGTATCTATGGATGTGCAACCTCATAAGTCATGGCTTCTGGCTACGCAGTTTATGCAATACCGGTTGTCCACAACCACGTCTTCTCTTTCTTAAGCGGTTACACAGTATACATTTATAAACGTCAGGATCAAGAGACTGCAAACGAAGTTGCGCTGTACGACCTTTAATTGGTCGAGTGGTGGCTAATCTTCTGTTGGTTCTATAGGAAAAAGGAAAGGAGTAAGATATCAGTAATTTAGTAAGATAGAGTTTGAAATCAATTTTCAGCTGAAAATTTAAATGAAGCAAAGAATGCAAAATGTTAGTATAATGTAGTTAAGAACTAATTGAGATACATATGAAAAACGTAAGTAAAAATTTTAATCGTTTAGAAATGGCAGATGGCAAAGTTTAACGGCAGGTCGAGTTATTGTTCTTAATGCAATGCGTATGTCAGCAATACATATATTGTTATCCGTGCCGGGGTAAGTTTTTTCTATTCTACCCAGCTGCCACTCGTATGGAGGTAGTAAGACGTCAATGACAACCACTTAATCGCCTAATTGCAAATTTTGAACCGAGCTCTCCCATTTATACCTTTTTTGCAATGACTTGAGATAGTCTTCCTTCCATCGAATAGAAAATTGGTGATAAATGACCTTCAACTTTTCCCACCTATTAATAAGATACATTTATTTTCATCTGTCTGGTCAAAAAACGCCATTAGAAGAGCTGCTTTTAAAAAATGAACGGGAGTAAGAGAAGCCAAATCCGGTAGGTCTTCAGATAATGCAGATATTGGTCAGGAGTTGAGTACACCTTCAATTCTGGCTAAGATGTTTCAAATGAAACTGAAAGTTTTTACCGCAGCTTCCCATAACCCGCCTATGTGCGGAGATTATGGCGGTATAAATCGCCATTAAAACCCATTAGTAATGTATTTTTGGGATGTGTCTTAGCTGCAGACTTTACAAACGTAGAAAATTCGCGTTCTAATATCTTACTGGCACCTAAGAAATTTCTACCATTATCAGTTACTACCCTATGGGAGAGCCCCCGCCTCCCAACGAAGTGAAGTCCGAGCAGAATCTTTGAGGCGTCTTTCTGAAGACAATGGAGCCATAATCTGTGACGATGCGTACTGCTTGTAAATAAGGCACGATTTGCAATGACGTATTATCTTTTTTACATGAGGTTTGAGCCTGAAAAATTCAGTTTGCACCATTCGGATTATTTGACTTTATTCTGCGTGGCACAACAGCTCGTGCAAATGTGTGATATACAGATGGCAAAATCGGGAGTTGCCAGGCAAAATCATCTGTAATGTAAATTTTTTTTAATTTGTTATATGTAATAAGTCAAAAATTCGAAATGATGTTTTTAGTATGTGGGGAGTTGATGGTAAGCTTTGGTCTTTGTTTATTTTATTTCGAGTACACAGACAAACGATGGAGGAGTCTTAACACAACTAGCTGACAGTCTTTCGGGGTTGGAACGTGTCGTCTGCATATTCTTATCTACATACAATCTGGGTACATTTATACATAATATTTATAGACTCCATTGCCTCTGTTTATTAAATGTGGAAAAAAAACAAATGTTACACGCTATCTTCTATCAAAAGCTACTTGGGGACACGGATGATGTTGTTGGGGCCAGTGCCTCTTACCCACCCTACCAATGTTCTAGTAAGGCAAAATTTCTAGAACTCCAAAAGCTCCACCATTCCTAACTCATCACATCCGTAAGAAACTAAAATTTATTTAAACTTCCATAGTATTCCAAATATATTTATTCACTATTAAATTAATTGGGTTGATTCCGCCAGTATATATTAAACTGTTGTTATAATTTTCGGTAATAACCGTCGTCACTGGCTGTGTACTTTGGATGTTCGGCGAGCGCTTTCGATGTGATAACATCATTTTCAAGCCACGTATTTGTTAAAACTGGAGAGATAGTGTTAAGAATAGATAGTGTTAAGAATAAAAGGTGGTGGGTTTAGGTAATTTTTGTCCGTTTAAATGGTATTATGCAGGTAGATTGCCTGATATCTGTCCTGTTTATTGGAGTAAATAGTTTAATATTTAGGTCTTTTATTATTGGATAAGTAAGTGTGACCGTCTGTGGGTGTTTTTCGTTTGTAAGAGTGTTTTAGTAATTTTAGTGGTGTAAAAATCGTGTCAGAGGTTGTGTTTACCTGTTCGTTAATAATGTCTCTGTTAAACTTTCGTGTTTTGTAAATTTCCATGTTTTCAAGAATGTCTAGTCTTCGTCCTTTTTTTACTTGGGTGTAATACTGTCATACATTCATCTATTTCCCTTGGTTCGTGTCCATGTGTGTTAAGGTGTTTTGCGAAATTGGAGTCTTCCCTTTTCCTTTTGTATGATCGTATGTGTTCTGTAAACCTTGTTTTTAATGTTCGTCCAGTTTGTCCGATGTATGTCTGGTTGCAAGTACAAGTAAGTCTGTATAGTCCGCTGGTGTTAAATTTATCGGTTGTTTCTATTGATGTCTTGAGATTGTTGCGTAGAGTGTTGCTCGTTTTTAATGTTGTGTGTAAACCTTCTTTTTGGAAAAGGTTAGTTAATCTATATATTTCTGGTCCTGTGTAAGTAAAGATGTGTCGTCGTCTTCTTTCTTCTTGTTTTTGTTGTTGTATTATCTGAGTAGTTTGTCGATGATTGTGTGGTTGTAACCGTTATTTTTAGCTATAGTGTAAATTGTATCGAGTTCTTTGTTGTATTTATCTGGAGCGAGTGGGACTATTTTAAGTCTGTTAATCATATGTCTAAATGCTGCGAGTTTATGTTGAGTAGGATGGTTTGAAGAGCTGTGGATAGTTGTGTCTGTCATGGTTGGTTTTCTATAAATGTCAAAGTTTAAGGTATAAATTCCTCGTGTAATTGATGTGTCAAGATAATATAGAGTTCCGTTTTGCACTTTTTCCATTGTGTAAGTGATTTTGTTATGTATTATGTTTAAGTCTGTAAGAATTTGTTCGGCGTTGTCTCTTTCTATGATGCATATTATGTCGTCTACGTATCTGTAGTAATGGTTTTTTTTATGTTTTTCCATCAGTTTTTTGATGTGTAGTGGTTCCAAATGTTGCATGAAAATCTCTGTGAAGATAAGGGATGTTGGGTTTCCCATGCCGAGTCCATCGGGTAGTTTATAGAAGTTATTGATTCTAAAGTAGTTTTGTTTTAATATCGCTTTTGCAATTTCCATTATTTCGTTGATATATTGATTGTCCTTTATGTCAAAGGAAACGAGTCTCGTATTATCAGTGATTTTTATGTCCTTAATTTTGTTTATGAGGTCGTGTGTATTTCGTAATATGTATATGTTCTGCAAATTTATTTTCTCTTTTAAGAATGTGGTGAGGTGTTTGGCCAAGTTATATGCAGGCGCAGCTTTGTAATTTACTACAGGTCTGATTGGAATAATTTCTTTATGAATTTTGTGTTGTGCTCTGAGTGTAGGGGGTCCTGGGTTCATGTTCATATATATGTATAACTTTCCGTCAGTAAACGTTTTGCAGCGTTTTAATAGGCTTCGTATTTCCCTTTGGAATGAATCGGTTGGGTCATTTTTGAATTTTGTGTATTTTGCTTGTTTTATAAATTGTTGTGTTTTCTCTATATAGTCTTTCTTGTGCATTATTACAGTTGTGTTCCATTTGTATGCTTTAGTAAGTAATAGATTATTATTCCGAAGTTTTGCTTTTATCTGTCTAGTAGTTTTTTGTTCGTCAGGATTAGTTTTAGATGCAGTGTGTTCTTTTATTGTTTTTTCATGTACATCGGCTATCTTGTGTCTCATGTGTTCACTAACAAGACACTACAACTACACAAGACAATACCAAACATACGAAAGCGCTCGCCGAACATCCAAAGTACACAGCCAGTGACGACGGTTATTACCGAAAATTATAACAACATATTTATTCACATTGTTATTTTAACTGGGTAAACGTAAATGCCTAATATTACATTTTCTTTTGTTTTTGACACACAAAGAAAACTTTTAAAACATACATAAATTCTATTTATATAACCTAATATTATTAGAATTTTTTTATAAAAAAAAAATACATATTATCCTAGGGTATTCTTCTCCTTTTGGTTTTTCAAGTTCAAACTTATACATATAAGTATGTAAGGAGAGAATTTGTATATATTTTTAAACCACAATAGAAATCTCTAAAATTAATATGCTTGTTACTCCTTTTTGATGTGGTTGTTGTTTTTAGTTATATTTTATAGGTAAAATTACAGTAATAATCTAAAAATAAAGTAAAAACAAATTACATACTCACCAACTGAATTGTACCCCGACGCCATAAGTTATAGGACGAGCCCGAAGGTTATACTGACTTTTGTTCTTATCGTAAGCGCTGGAGATATATTTTTTAATTTTATCTCTTATCATGACCAAGCTGTCATCCCTGGAGAGAGGAGAAATTGGTTCGTTGAGCATTCTTAGATTTTTTAACAGACTGTAGGACGATCCAAATGTTATCACATCTGGCCTAAAAACAGCACGATAGGGTGAAGTTTGTAAAAACTGATGAATGGTATTACGTAACGAGCAACTTATGGAACTTAGGTTCTCATCCCAAAAGATCTGATCTTTCCTCAGGTAAGCCCGAACTCCTGGTATCAATGATCGGTTCACACGTTCGGACGCGTTGAATTGCGGTGAGTGTAAGGCATTATAAATATGTTTAACACCGAGTCTGGTAAAAAACGCATTTAGTTCATTAGCTTTAAATTGGGATTCGTTGTCACTTACGATGTACTCTGGTATACCATACACATGAAAAATATGTTCTAGCAAAAACGTTTGGATATTGGAAGAGGTTAATTTTTTTCAAGGAACATAACCAGCGAAATTTTGTCAAATGATCTAGAACTATCAACACATATGTTTCCTCGCTTACTTGTAGGGTACGGAACTAAGATGTCTATATACAGACGTTGAAAAGGACGGACTGTTCTTGTCGGTTCTCTCATTTCGGGCTTGGTGACAAAATTTGGTGACTTACTCGTTTTGCATATTTCACAGTTACGAATATAATTGCGTACATCCGTAATCACACCATGCCAATAAAAATTTCGTCTAATAAATTCTAAAGTTTTACCCATTCCACAATGTGAAGCGATCCCTGAGTCGTGAGCTCTGGACATAACTGACGAACGTAGTGGCTTCGGGATCCAAAGTTTCCAGGCATTTTGTTGTTGGATTTCATCGCCTATATAGTGCTCGTTTCGAATATAAATATGTTGTTGTTGTTTTTCTGAATTTTTGCAATAAGTTGGATATACTCCTTGCTTAAGAAATGCTCGGAATCGAGATCGATTTCGGGATCAGCCAATTCAATTTCTGAAACTTCTTCGTAAGGTATCCTTGAGAGGGCATCGGGTACCGTATTGTCTTTGCCTTTCGGATGATTAATGGTAAATTTGTAACCTTGCAGCTTAAATACCCATCGAGCAAGTCGGACGCTTAATTCTGTCTGCCTCATTAGCCATACTAGACTAGAGTAGTCCGTGATGACTTTGAAGTCTTGCATTTCGATGTAGCATCTAAATCGCTTTATAGCTTCTATCGCCACAAGACGTTCTCTCTCGGTTACACTATATTTACGTTGGGCTCAATTTAACTTTTCCGACATAAATGCGATTGGTTATTCATCTCCGTTGTTGTCGAACTCAACCAAGACGGCCCCAATACAGAAATTGCTTGCGTCGCACTGTTTGTAAAACTTCTCACTGAAGTCAGGGTTTGCAAGGATTGGAGCAGAGATTAGCAGAGTTTTTAACTCCTGAAATGTCCGTTGTGCTTCTGCTGTCCAAGAAAATTTCTTCTTCGTAGATAACATCTCTGTGATTGGAAACACTACCGATGAAAAAATTTCAATAAATCTGCGATAACAGCCGGCAATCCCTAGAAATCCGCGAACGTGTTTTATATTTTTAGGGACTGGCCAAGCCAGAATTGCGTCAACTTTGTCGGGATCTGTTTTTATACCCCCATTACCAATAACATATCCTAGATTTTTGTTTCCGTAACACAAAACCGGGGCTTGGAAATATTTAACGTTAAGTTTGTCTTTCTGAATACATCAGCAATTCTAACAAGAACAAATAAATGCGTCTGAAAAACTTCTGATACTATGATTAGATCATCCAAGTGACCGAAGACACAATTTCTAAGGTCAGGTGGGATAAGTTCGTCCATTAGACGACACATTATTTGAGGCGCATTACAGAGCCCGAAAAGCATTACCTTAAATTGGTAGAGTGGTCTGCCTGGCACTGTAAAGGCCGTCAACGGCTTAGCCCGATCGGTTAGACCAATCTTCCAATAGGCGTCTTTTAGGTCTAATTGGTATACTAGGTTTGCCTTTGGTAGTCCCTCAATACTTGGAAGGGGATAAGCATCCTTTTTGGTAACTAAGTTGACGTTTTTGGCACAGGCGAATTTGATTTGGTTTGATCACCAAACGCATGGGAGAACTCCATGGAGATGTCGAAGGCTCAATCACACCTAAAGCTAGCAGCCGGTCGATTTCTTTATATACAAGTTTCTCAACTGCCGGAGAAACCGGAAAATACCTTTGTTTAATGTGGTGTGGTATTTCCGACCTCTAGTCATGTTGAATTAAGCAGGTTTTTCCCAAGCCCTGTTTTTCAAAATTGTAAAATAAATCTACGATAGAATCTAAGTGCGATATTTGACTATGAGTTAATGGGTATCTATCTTCGTTTGAAACTACGTCAGCACTTGCGGTTTTAACGGTCAAAATCTCGGACGATTTCTTAAGATCGCACATATCCAAAGGGCAGCTAATTATTTTGGATTCAAAAAAATCTGGAGCTAACTTAAACAACTTCCAAAAATCTAAACCTAAAATCAAGTTTTGTGACAATGATGGAACAATCCATATTCTCATCTGATGACATTGATTTCGAAAATAAACATCAACTATTAGATAACCTGTCACTCTCTGCAACTTTCCGTCTGTAGTTTTCACGTTAGACTTGATTTTAGTTAAGAGCTTTGAACCTGAGAAATCGTTTTGTCCAAGATCGGTCCCTATACATGTGATATAGACACCGGTGTCCAGCAGACCTAAGAGAGAAAAATCTAAAAATTTAACTTTGGCGTAGACCCTTTGGTCAGCACAATTGTTAATAACAGTGGAAACTGTGTACTTAGACGACAGCCTTAACAATTTATAATATTTCCTTAGCCGAGTTGTGGAGTGCTTGAGATTTTTCTCAACAGGATTAGTTACAGAAGATTCATTAAATAGTTTATTTCTTTTTGCCAGATATTGTCGCCAACGTTTATGATAAGGTCGGATAGAGTATAAAATTTTGTTTGGACTTAAAGTTGGTGACTGTTTGTACTTGAAAATTTTCAAACTTGCTTGCCAATGTTCTTGTCGCTTATTTGAGTTGGTGCTATCTCTTTGATTGATGTGTTGGTGGTGGTATTCTGTGCAAGTTTTGTGAATTACTTAAATTTTTTGAATTACAGTTATGACACTGTGGCTTATATAAGACTTTAGCACCGCAGCCGTAACAAACAATTGTTTTTTTCCTAAACAATCTTGCCAGTGGTGACCAAAGTCATCGCAGTTCCAACATTTACGAGGGCTGCTCTATATATTTCTGGCCTAATAGTGAAAATGCGAATATTTATAATCAAAAATGGTTTTATTGTTTTTCAAAGTATTCTCCAGCATGCTTTATACACTTTTGCATGCGCTCAAACCAGTTGTCGAAGCACTTTTTCCACTCCGATTGAGACACCTCTAAAAGATGGTTTTTGAACACTTCAACAGCTTCTTCTGGCGACGAAAATCGTTGACCACGCATTTTTTTCTTGATGTGCGGAAACAAGAAGAAGTCATTAGGTGCCAAGTCAGGGCTGTAGTTGGTTAAATAGATGATGTTTACGATGTACATAACATAAGGTAGATAGATGCAAAGAATGCTGATGAAGGATGTGGCGGTCCAGAAAATGCTGCATTTCATTCTGCTAGCGTCTAATTTTTCTTGTTTTCTTTGGAAAACGTCCGCATACATTTGTAAATAATTTTTCTTTCTAAAAATGTTTAGAAAATTAATTAAAAAGAACCAAAAAGCCGAATTTAATGTTAAATTTCATATTTCAGTTTTATTTAAAAGCAAAATAAGCACATATAAATTTGTCTTAACAAAAACGAGTTTTTTTCTACATTTTATAACACCCCTCTTTTAGAGATGATGTTTTTTGAAAACTTAACAAAATTATTATTTTTTTTTAATAATAAAACAAAAACATATTTTTTTCTTAAATTAAATTTTAAATTATCAGAAAAAACTAATATCTTAATGATAATCTTTGAGATCATAAAATTTGCAAGGCTTATTTTAAAGCATTTTTGGAACATATTCAGGTGTATCATTCAGTTTTTGAGTACCAATAAAGTTCATTACAAATGATTAAAATTAAATAAATTCATAGCAGTCTTCGTTATTTAGACGTTACTTCGACAATTTTTATAAATATTAGCACTACATTGAAGGCATAAAGGTTTTTTGCATGCAGTGCAAAGGAGAACGGTTTTTCTGTGTATTTTCGATGGGCACATATAACACAATATTCTTTTGTTACGGTTTAGCTATGTCGACCATCCTAAAAAATATAGCACATGGCCAACGTCTTGTTCTTCGAGCACAAGTCATTTTTGAACACAATTCATCCAATGTGTCAACGCCGCCTTTATAATAGTTGTAAAATGAACTGAAATCCACAATATGTTATGCGCAGGTGTTCTAACAGACCTAGTAGTGCCAACCTTTGCCCATTTGAAGCGGTTTTTTCCCATAATAGAAGTCTTCTCTTTTCCCTGAATTTCTACATCTGGCTCTTCAGAAAATTCTGCCAGATTATTTTGATTACTAAAGGAATTTTCACCAATTTGGTTATCATCAATTGATTGCTCCGAAGCAGTTTCATGATCGCTGCACTGAACAGATTGAAAGTCAGAGTCCTCGCTAAAATCGCCAATTTAACCACTCGTTTAAAATTCTCTCAAAATCTGTCAGATGCTCGCACGGAAGTTTACGGAATATTATTATTCATCTTTTAATTTATTTAAAAAAAGTTACGTTCTTGGTGATGTTGGTCTGGGGGACCACATTTCTAAATGAAGGTAGCTGCTACTAATTAAATAACAAAAGACTGAATAACTGAAAGCTATTGAGAGACTCAGAAATTTATGTAGGAGAGGGAAAGTTTTACAGGCATTTATTATTTTTAAGGTGGTCCACCGGACCAACGTCACCAGTTAAGGGTTAACTATAAATTTGCTTAAACTTTATTACTTACTCCAAATAAATTATTCACCAATTAATATTTTGATAGATAATTGTATTTACAATTACGGACACTGGCTATAGTGTAGCAGACAAAATTCGTTAAGCTTAGATGTTGCTTTTGTTTAATTTTTCAGTTATTTTAAGTTTATATGGGAATCTGTGCAACATCTTTGATTTTAAATTTTCTCTCTTGAATTTTCATTCTAATAATTTTTTTTAATTTGTAAGAATATGTTTACCTTTACGAGTATAATCAATTTTGTTGTTAACATATAAATTTAGTTTATGATGTTAGCAAAACGAACAAACATACGGACATTCTATTCTAAACCCGTTCCTTTGGCATAAGCAAAAATTTTAAAGTTTGGGAAGCTGCATGCTATTTGGTGGTAACTTCCCCTGTGCACTTGCGCAAAACGAAGGGTTAACGACTAACTTGTTTCTAGTAGTAGGTATACGTAGGAAGACCTGGTGAAGAAATTGGTGCATTAGTTATGAATTTAAAGTTGGGTCTTAGTATCTTCTGTCTGTTCAGGCTTTTGCTTTTTCTGTTGAACGAAAATTTCCAAATGTCGGAATATTTTTTGATGGTCAAAAATAGATGACCACTTAGGTCTACAGGACCCTCGGCAAACGTTCGATTTATTTATCTTTCTACTCAATTTTAAGTTTAATTTAAAAAAATGAGTTTTTAAGCTTCTACTGCACTTTGTAAAATAGTCTTTACCTTTTAAGAGCACTTTTTCCGTATTTTGCTGTTTAGTATATTTTATGTCAGTAATGATATAGAATCAAAAAATATTTTTAACTTTTGTAAATTTTATGACTGGTTTAGATTCTTTCGATTTTAATTAAACAAATGTGTTTTACTTTGGGGCCTGCTAACACGGAAAAAAAAGAATTACGACAGTGTTCGGAAGCGATTACTTTTTGTTGTGACTTTATATAAATACCGACTAGGTGTACCCCTGCACTTGTTAATGTCTTTACACAGAAAATACACTGCCTTTCTCTGACATAGAAGGTGTTATGTTGGCAAGACATAATGTATGCGTACATATTTATAACGAGTGCTCATATGTTTTTATGGTTAAATAATAAAATTAGTTAATTTAGTTTTCAGATTAGAAATAATTTTTGTTTACATTTTTGATGATTTTTTTATTTCTACTTTTGTTTATTTATAACGAGTGCTCATATATTTTTATGGTTAAATAATAAAATTAGTTACTTTAGATTTTAGATTACAAATAACACCGTACAACAAAATCAAATTTTTTCAAAAATTACAAGATCCGGGCTATAAATTCTAATAGAGGAGACAAAAAAATAGATACGTGTATCGCCGTTTTGAAAGTTTACATCTGAATTTCATTTGAAAGGGGGTTAAAATTTCCCAGCTCTTATTGTTAAACGGCATAAAAAACCATGTGACCCTTACATTTTAGGTATAAAATGTGTTCAGCAAATTTATGTAAAATGTTACGGAGAACATCTTTGTAGAAATTTTAACCCTCTAACTCCTCAATATATGGGTCTTTTATGTCCTTCTTTTAAAAAAGAGCAAAAAACACCATTAAAACAGGGTTTTAGAGGGTTAAAATGTTACCCGTTAAATTTTACTATAAGTCCCTGAATACACCAAAAAGAAAAATTCGACAATAAAGTCAGAAATACGACGCAACAAGAGAGAGTTTAGGGTTAATTTTTCATTTATTAAGAATTTTGTTATAAAGCAAATTGGGATAGCATTAATTACATTTTTTTTAGCTCTAGGCAATTCCACTTCATTATCATACAATGTCCAGCTTCTTTCAGCGATAAGCGAATGAATGCTTTTACCTTTATAGCGTTCTTCAATGGGTGCGCATGTCTGCTGAAATTTTTCACCATGCTCATCAGATTCTGTTGACAACTGGTTCTCAAAGTAATCCATATGGGAATTTACAAAATGAATTTTTGTTGACATATGTTTTTCAAAAGCTCTAAGCATGGTGTCTATGTATATTCGAGCAGTAGGAGAACGATTTTTGCCTAAGACATTGTATATCACTTCCTCAATGCTTTTCCACGCATCAAGCTCAATTGGTTAGAGCGTTCCGTCGAAGTAAGCGTTTAGTATTAGCTTTCTTATATCTGGACCAACAAAAAAACCTGTTGGTATGAAACCAATTTTAAGACTTTTAACAATAACAACTACTTGAAGAACATATATACCTTCTTTAATCTTTGCTTCACTTAATTTTGGAAACATTGTTTTCAGAAAATTAAATGCTGATCCATTTATATCCAGACATTTAACAAAGTTTTTTACCACACCAAGTTTGATATGCAATGAGGGTTAGAGAATTGTTTCAGTTGGTACCAATGCTTGACGTACGATATTGTGCTTTCCTAATGTTCCCTCAGCTCTCAACTTCCATTGTTTTTTGGAATATTGGTCACCCTTCCATCGCTATCCCAAGTGCATAAAAAGCATCCGTACTTAACGTATCCGGCCTGCATACCTGAAACGAAACTAGCGAATTTTAAGTCACAGCAGATCCGCCACTTACGGTCTTCATATTTTACGGAGTCCAGTATTTGTTTTATAGAATCATAGCTTTCTTTAATATTCATTCCGTAGGTAATTGGAATTGGATTTTTGGTATTATCGTAATACAGAAGTACAGCTTTTAGACTCTTCTTAGATGAATCAATAAATATACGCCAGTCCTCGTGGTTATACTCAAAATTCATTGCATTCATTATTCCTTTAATATCGTTGCAATAAGCAAACGTGTTATCATCGTTTACTGAAAAGAATGGCAGAAACCTGTCTTGATGCTTATGAAAGCTGGTGACATTGACACCAGGTTCAAGTAGATGAAGACCTTTTAAGTCTGCAGCTAAAATTTCTGATTTGTTTTTAGACAGATTCAGTCTCCGAGGCAATGCATTTCAATGCTCTTGAGACATTAATATTGGTCTTGGGATAACTTCAATACCTGTGTAATCACTATCTGCGCAATAAAAGGTTCCTATTTCAGCGATGGTTCCATCAACATAATGACTAGGACTTCAAAGTTGTAGCACAGATACTGGGAGTTCGTCAGAATGCGGAAATGGCAGAATGGCTGATGGTACAGCTTTGTATACAAAACTCTTTCGCCTATATCTATTCAACTTTAATATGGAAATATTTTGGCACACGTAGCACGTAGCGTAAATATGTTCACCTGGATCTAACCACCGCATAGGAATACCAAACTGCATTGAATTTCGTTGACCTTCAGCGAGAGTTCAAAAATAAAACTATAGTTTTAGAACAAAAAAAAATTAATTACCTTTGGACCAAAAAATTAAGCCATTATAACAAATGCGACAGCAATGCTTCGGCGTACACAGTTAATCCGGAAAAACTTCTAGCTCAAAATACCTTTTATTGAAAAACGTAACTTTATATTCCGGTATAGTATGTTTACCACAGATATAGCAAACAAATCTAATTTTTTCAAACAATTGGACATTTTTGCCAAAACAAATCTTACACATAAACTGAGTTTCTTTCTTAAATAATTTAGTATTACTATGAGATGGTCAATCTTTTGAAACTTGAATGCAACTGATGCTGTTAACAAAATTACTTGAATATTTAAACGGGCAAGAAAACACACAGAAAAGGATTCAATTTGCGTAGAAGAGGAGTTTTTAACTAAAACATTTTAATTTTTAGTGTTCAATAACTACCTAGTTCTATTTATAATATGGAAAACATCGATATTTATTATTGCAGTAATTCATACATACATAAGTATTATTTAACCTTTTTTAACATTACCAAATGCAATTTTAACAGATTTTTTACAACCGCAATTATTACCCTTTTCACATTACATTTGAAAACATTTTCAGTTTCAACTGAAATTATTTACCTATTTCAATACCACTGATAAATATTATAGTATCTGGTTTTATTTAGGGACATTCCCAAATTTGTGGAATTTTAAGAACCACAATTACTAATTACATTATTTTGTACGTCCAAATTGACCTGATTTATCGTAAAATTTAATTGCTTTTTCAAATTTGTTATTCTAAATGAAACATTTTCCTTTTAATGTTCAATTGAAATTTTTTATATTTACCTGTTTTTTTTTTGGTCTATGGACATTCTCGAATTGGTTTTTTCTAAAACAGATTTTTTAAAACCACAATTATTATCCCTTTTCACACGTAATAAAATCTGGTTTATAAAAGGGCAGTAAGTAATAACAATTTTCGTAAGATAAAGGTAAAAGCATTCATTCGCTTATCGCTGAAATATGCTGGACATTGTATGATAATGAAGTGGAATTGCCTAGAGCTAAAAAAATGTAATTAATGCTATCAAAATTTGCTTTAAAACAAAATTCTTAATAAATGCAAAATTAACCCTAAGCTCTCTTTTGTTGCGTCTTATTTCTGACTTTATGGTCGAATTTTCTTTTTGGTGTATTCAGGGACTTATAGTAAAATTTAACTGGTAACATTTTTGTGGAACATTTTAACCCTCTAAAACCCTGTTTTAATGGTGTTTTTCGCTCTTTTTTAAAGGAAGGACAAAAAAGACCCATATCTTGAGGAGTTAGAGGGTTAACATTTCTACAAAAATGTTCTCCGTAACATTTTACATAAATTTGCTGAACACATTTTTTATCTAAAATGTAAGGGTCACATGGTTTCTTATGCCGTTTAACAATAAGAATGTGCCAGAGCTGGGAAACTTTAACCCCCTCTCAAATGAAATTCAGATGTAAACTTTTAAAACGCCGATACACGTATCTTTTTTTTGTCTCCTCTATCAGAATTTATAGCCGGGACCTTGTAATTTTTTGGTGTGTTGTACAGCGTAATTTGTGTTTACATTTTTGTTGTTTTTTTATTCTTTTTATTTCTACATTTGTTTTTGTGACATTACATAGAAAGATGTTGAAAAAATCCGAATATGTATAACAAAAATATATTAATAAAATCCACATAAGGATAGTAATACAAACATAAATAGAATGTTCATTACAGATCGGATAACTTTCGTTGTATGGAAGAGAAGATTGAGATAATCTTCCATTTACGCGCATAATAAATGTTGAGTCGAGAAATCGATTTAGAGACATAAGTGCGATTTTATTACAATTAGTTTAAGAGTTAAGTAGACTTTGATGTTCACCAGGATAAAACGTTTTTTGAGCTATAACAAGGAGTTTCACTTTTACCTGTTTCATTTCCTCTTGAGTCAACTCTTATGAATTAACGTGATTATTATTTGGTCTCATATTTTTCAAACTTTTATTGTAAAATCGGAAAATATATCCTAATATACGTAGGGCTTTGCTATAAGATTAGAACCTGTTGAGAACATCTTCTTGGACTTCTGAGAGTAGCGAGTGGCAATCATTTTTTGATTTGCTAGCCAGTTTAAGGGGATTTCTTCTTGGTCATTCTGATGATGGCTTATATAACCATGATGGTCCTTGCCACCAAAGAGTATTTTTCACAAGATCTTGGGGCTTACAGCCTTGTGTTCCAAGATCTGCAGGCTGTCATGGGTAGAGACATGCCGCCAGGTTGCATTTGATGTTAAAAGATGATTTTGACAAATTCGATTTGCAGCGTATGTTTTCTATGATGAAGGAGGCTTAATACTATGGTATATTTCACTTAAATTGAGATTCAGGGATTATTTAACATAGCTAACAAGTTTTGCCAGTAAAACAGCGGCATTGAGCTCTAAACGCGGTGGCATACTGTTTGAATGGGAGCAACTTTACATTTTGCTATTAAAAATTCGAGAAAGTTGTGTGGGTTGGAGTTTGACATCTAATATAAACCGCGGCATAGTAAGCTGATTTTGAGGCATCTGAAAATCCGTAAATTTGAGTAGAGTGTGATGGGGTGTATTGCAACGAGCGAGGTATTGAAATAGTTTCAACTTCCGAGAGATGCTGTACTAAACTTTTCCATTTTCACGAGAATCCAATGAAATATCTTCATCCCACTGTATTCCTTCTAGCCACAATTGCTGCATCAAAATTTTTACCCTTATAATTATGGGTGCAAGCGATCCAGGGGGATCAAAAAGTTTGCAACAGCGGAAAGAATTTTCCGTTTAGTAATGTTTGTCGCTTGTTCAATAGGTGTAAAATTGTAAGAGAATGAGTCATTGAGCGCGTTCTACTTAATGTCTAAGGTCTTAGTTGCGCTTGTCTCATGAAAGCGAAGAAAGTCTGTCATAAAAATCCACCTTGGGTAAATGCGCGAATTGTTGGGGGTTATTTGCGGTTATTTTTTTTAGAGGGAAACTACCTGAACTCAAAAGTTCTATGAGTTGAGCTTGTGTAACGAAGACTTCTTCTATTGTGTAATTGACGCTGCTTTTGGGAACGCAGATTCGGAATCAGATACGAGTTGATGAAAGGTCCTAATTGCCAAATAAGGGGCAAAGTTTACCCCGAAAGTTACAGTTTTCAACTGGTAATCTTTAATAGGGCTGTTGGGTAAAGGTTGAAATAAAATTCGCTGAAAAGGTCGGTCATCGAGGTGGACCAATATTTGGCGGTACATTTTCTGTATTTCGCCACTAAACACAAATCTGTACTTTCTCCTGTTAAGTATTGTTGTTATTAAATCATTTTGCAATGTTAGCCCTGTGTATAGAATATCATTAAGGGAAAATTGGGATTTTGTTTTCCTCGAGGCATTGAATACAACTCTGACTTTAGTGGTCTTGTGCTCTGGTCGAACGAATGCATGATGTGTATGAGTAATATTTGCCTTGTGATGTATACTTTCAGAACTTCTTGATATTGTGACTGAAGGTAGGGATCTGTACTTATACTTTTTTCCATTCGAGCATACTGCGCCAGAGCAAAAAATCGCGATGAGCCAAGAAATAACTGTTAAGGAAATTCGGGTTTGAAAGGTAATCTTACGACATACCTGCCCTTATCATTACGTGTAGTGGTTTAAGCATAGTAGTTCTGACAAAATTCTTCTTTTGCTGAGCTCGGTCGGTCAGTTATCTCTTCTTGTTCTCAAAACTTTTCTTAGCAAATTATTTAACTCTGAAGTGTCCGATACTTGCACTGAGGTGGTAAAATTTTTAACTATTCTTGTTTTCAATTTTACCATTTCATGGGACTACTGAGAACCCATCCAAACTCAGTGCTGTAGGCTGAAGTTTGACCACAAATGCTCTTTTTTATACCTTCAATGTTAAGGAAATTTTCGTAATCGTTGGCTAGTATGAGATCAATTTGGGACGATTTATTGAAGGTAGGATCTGGCAAGTCTAATTCTTTTAGTTTTTGGGAATATGGGATTTCAAAAGAGCAAGCAGGAAGAGCCTTGGTTACCCTGGGTAATACAATCGCTTTTATTGGGATCCTGAGATTGTATTTTTTCGCATACAAAACAAGTTCGAACTCTTTGGTTGCTGTTTGTTTCTGGTCACCAATCCCGATAATTTCAAAATGCTACTTACAGAAAGGTAACTGAAAGCGACTTCTGATTCTTTCTGACCAAAAAGTACGCTTTTATTATGAGTAATTGACTTCTATGATCAATTTGCAACAAAGCAGTTCGTAAAAGAACGTTAACGTTACTTGTCACACAATTTGCGCGAAATTGCTTTGATGTTGAAGTTCTTCTTGAGTTATATTCTTTAAACTTTAAGTCGTGTTAGAGGAGTTTTTTCAGCTAAGCTTTGCGTTTCAAAATTTTTTTGTTGTAGATTTTCTTTTCTTTGAGCTGTGTTTGGGAATTTTTATCTCATATGAAGCAGGGTATGGTGGGATTTTTTGCAATGGAGACAGGTGTGCTCGCTTCCGCAATTTTCTTTGAGGTGAGAAAGAGCAATTATTGCAATATTTATTCTTATACACGAAATCTACTTTTGTTGTACCGGAAAGTTTCGGAACTTGGTACATACTCTGAAAGAGTGATTTTCATTGCACAGCTTACTTACATATTCGTTGAGATTGTCTTGGGATAGATATGTTTGAACATTGGGTTGATGTAACTTTGTGAGACTAAAACAATCTTTTGAGGTTTTTATATTTGTAAGCCATTCCACTGCTTCACACCTGTCAATAAGGAATTGTGACATTTGAGACAATTTTGGAAGCTCTCGCGGAGATGCCAAGGACTGTTTCCAAAGTGAAAGTACAAAAGTCATTTTGCACAAATGTTTGGGTTGGATTCTGATTTTGGGTAGAATCTCAGAAAGTCGATTGGAATCCCGGGTTGCTTGGGTTATCCAATCTTATAACTCTCATTAAATCTAAAATTTGAGAGGTACGTTGGTAGTCCGTGGCTTCCTGTCTATATTCTGGTGTAATTTCTTCGGATTTAGACAATGTATAAATTTGCTGAATGTACGAATCTATAAAAAACACCTCTATAACAGGTTATATACTTGAGAAGTAAAAAAGATTAAAGATATTAAAAATCAAATTAAAGACAATATGGTATGGTCTTAGAATCGTTTTTTGTAACACCTTCATACCAATGCGGGAAACGGGAAAATCAATAGGTTATGATTAAATAAAAGTCACTCGAGTTTGGAAGTAACAACTTACATGAGTATTTATTACATATAAAAATAATAATGTCGCACTTATGTACTTATGTATATTAAAAAAATTAGGTTTTAAGTCCTTTGACAGCACTTGAACTTGAAAACGTGTTGTTTCTTTGTTGAGAGCCAAGAAGCAAGTGTCCTTATATTATTTACATACAATTATATTAAGATGTTCGGTCAAAAATTCGTTAAGGTTAAATTCGAAGTCAATTCACAATAACCGCTTTTTAAGATGAGTACAATTACTTTTCGATATGTAAATCGATTAATTATAAAGATAAAATATGGGAATTACTTCAATAAATTCAATTCAAATTATCAAATAAATCACAGTTAATTTTAAACGATTCATGAGAATATACATAAGAAAGGTAAATAGTTTTATACATTTAAAAGAAAAATAAGTAATTATATTGAAAACTGTTCAATTCATTTAAACATGCTGGGTCCTATGGCCTGAATGGCCAATAAATTATCGGGATTTTTGTAAACGTTATATGGCTTTCAAGGCGCCTTGTAGAATCCATTTCGGGTCGGTAGAAAGGGTTGCGGGCAACAGGTTGATAAGCTACACCACGTATTGATTGAACTTGACGAGTACGTAGGTTGCGATGGTCAGATACTCGCGCTGATTGCTGACTGTCTGATGAGTGTACAGTGCGATTAGCACGGTTTGTTTGACGTACGGCGATGAAGGAGATTATGATGAAACCATCCACATATCTGGCACACGTCGGCAGAAGTATAGTCTTTGGTAAGATGGTACCGCAGTTTTAGCAGTAAGCGTGTTGTTGTATTGACGTTCTTCACTAGACATCTTTAAAAACCTTCTACAAAATTTTGGTGAGTGGTAAAGGTGGCAAATGAGACATTGATGATTATCTGGATATCTAGAAGGACTGCTAACGAAAAAAGAGTATTAATACTAAAAAGACTAGTTTGGTAAGTATGTATAGAGTGTGGATGACTGATGGTTAGTGTAGATTAATGATGGTAAGTGTGAGTGAATGAAAGAGGAAATGGCTAAAACCTATTTAAGAGCATTCGTTTTCTTCATTTTCAGGGGAGATTATAGGAGGGACACAGTGCTTGGATATTGCCCTGGTAACAACGCCAGTTTGCGATTTTAAGTCAGCGACACATACAAGTCCGTCCTTGCCCATATAAACCTTAATTATTCGGGCTAGTTTCCATTCACTGGGAGGCGTGATATCATCTTTTATTACAACGATTTGTCCTACTTTTATATTCTCCTTAGAATTCTGCCACTTGTATCTCTTTTGGAGTTCTTTGAGGCACTCATCTTTCCATTTTTGTGCGAACTGATGATGTAGCGATTTCAGCCTTTCCCAACCATCGTTGGATGTGAGGAATTCAGTTGATGTCTCAGGTAGAGCTCCGCACATTTAATTTGTGTACAGGGGTGAGTGCAAGAAGCTCTTTGGGATCATTTTACACAGGGGATAGAGACCTTGAATTAAGAACTGACTCAATTCGTACGAAAAGAGTTGAGAACTCTTCAAACGTATATCTTGTACTTTGAGCTACTTTCTTAAAATGCATTTTTAACGACTTTACTCCGGCTTGCCATAATCCGCCCATGTGTGGAGCATTTGGAGGTATAAAAGACCATTGATATCCGTGCTATGCGTATTTTTCTACAATATCTTGAGATGCCAATTTGATGAAGTCATCGTACTCGTCACGAAGAGCCCGTTCTGCACCCACAAAGTTCGTCCTATTATCTGACATAACCTTTTTAGGCGAACCTCGACGACCTACGAACCTGATGAGGGTCGCTCGGAAAGACACAGCTGTTAAGACTGAACATAGCTCAAGATGAATTGCTTTTGTGAAAAAGCAAACGAACACACATACGCTTCCCTTGTGAAAGGGCGCATTTCTCACTAAAGAGGTTTTTATAGAAAAGGGACCTGCAAAATCTAAACTTGTAAAAGGAAAAGAGAAAAAACTCTTCTCAGTGGGTAGACTTCCTATTATCTGAGATTTTACGTTTTGTTTATAACGAATTCATGTAGAACAATTTCTAATGGTAAATCGAATGGCAGATTTTAAGCGTGGAATACAATACTCTTCTCTTATAACTCTTAGCATTAAACTGCTTCCTGCATGCAAAAGACTATTGCGAACATAGCCGATGAAAAGCTTACAAAACGCTGATTTGATTGGAATAAAAATTGGGTATCTTTCTGTAAAGGAAATATCAGAGTTGGATATTCTGCCAATAGCTCCTAAAATCCCTTCATCATCTAAGTACGGGTTTAAGGGAAGTAGGGTACTTTTCCTTCCAAACTTTTTATAAGCTGTTAAGGAGTCATATTCTTTTTTGTAATAAATGCGTTGAGGAGAACAATGAATTTTTTTTGTGGCGAAAATTCTTCATTATTAATTTGTTGGATATTTTCTTTAGCTAAAGAGCTGAGCTTACTTCTATTGCATATAAATGATTTAAATTTTATATCATACCGTTCTTTAATGAGATTTATAAAACGAATCACATAAGTCTTGACTCTAATAGCTTTGACCCATTTCGAAAATCGGTATAAAAGGTCAACAGTAATATTTTTTTTACATGACTTTATTTGGTTTCCGTCACTTGTGATTATATGAAAGGACTTTATATTTTTCTTTTCTTTGGGATAAATTTTCAACAAATTTTTACCAGGTTGCTAGCTTGTTTTACGTTCCCATCCCAGCCAATGCCATCCAACCAGACTTGCTGTAGTATAATTTTGGCTTGTATTACAACTGATGCCATCCACGCCGCAGGGTCGAAGAGCTCAGCGACCTGCGAGAGAATTTGTGTGTTAGTGGTCGAATTTGAAGGTACAATGGGTTCAAATGGATACGAAAAGCAATCTGATAATGCGACCCATTGAATTTCAAGGATCTTAGTGGTACTGGCTTCATTGAATTTGAGAATGTCGGAGTCTACCACATTTTCCTTAGGGACTGAATTTAAAACTTCAGGGCAATTACAAGATATCGTTTTAAGTGGAAAACCCGCAGATTTTAGAACTAAAATAAGTTCTGACCAAGATCCAATTGCTAATTGTATATCATGGGAACCTGACAATACGTCATCTACATAAGTTTTCTTTTTAACTATATGGGTTGCCTGAGGGTATATGTCCTCTTAATCAGAGGATAATTGTCTTAGGGTTCTAATGGCAAGATATGGAGCGCAGTTAACTCCAAAAGCATCTGTTTTTAATGCAAAATCCTGAACAGGCCTAGTTGGGTATGGAAGAAAAAGGGTTCGCATATATTGGGAATCTTCCTTGCGGATTAGAATTTAGCGATATATTTTCTCTATATCACCACTAAAGACATATTTATAAAGACACCATTTCAAGATTAGTTCCATTAAATCAGCTGAATTGTAGGTCCTACGTGCAAGACATTGTTAAGGGACAACGCTAAAGTAGATCGTTGTGGAGCGTTAAAAGCAACCCTAACCTTAGTGCTGCGGATACTTGGTTTTATCACTGCGTAATGGGGAAAGTAAAAGGAATAAAATCCGTAACGAGAGACGTTTTTCGATGAGACCGTTGGTTTCATATGTTTCAATGTTAAGTACTCTTCCAAAATATTTTTGTAGGTTTCAGCCACCTAGGGTTTTCTTTTCAAGGAGTTCTCCATCTGCAAGTATTGGGCCATTGTTGCAAACCGAGAATCGCCTGATGATATTTCTCGTAGAAATTCAGATTTAAATGGAAGTTTTACTACGTAACGACTTTCTGCGTTTCGAATAGTCGTTTTCTGGTAAAGATCTTCACAAAATTCTTCCTCTTTAGATATCGGTCGTTGATTTAAAATTTCTCCTTGCTCCCAGAACTTTCTTAGTTGGTCCCTAATGGAGTAAGAAAAAATCTCGTGTGCACCATATGGAAATGGCCGGGCAAGTAGAAATTGGAATCCGCAAGATCAATATCCTTGAAGGCTTCGATAGGATATCCGTTTTCGATGGCATAAAACTGGGTAACATTCGTGTTATCTTTGGAACAACTTTCGCCTTTACATTGATATATTGATTTTTGTTTTCTGAATAAAGAGTAATTTTACATAGGGAATTCGATTGAGCGATTACTTGTCCACCTATTCCAAAAATTTCAAAGGCTTTCGATTCTGTTGGTAGCATTAATTGTTGCTGTAGTTTTCTTGAAATAAATGTCTTTTCAGATCCTTGATCCAAAAAGGCATGTGCTTTAAATTTTTCCTTTTGATGCTCAATTTGTACAGTCGCTGTTGGGAGCAACGTATGTTTTTTTAAAGCATTCATTTTGGTGCAAGACATATGAGAAGTTTTTGGATTGGCGCTAAGGTTTCGAGTTAGGGTTTCCCAGAGTTATATAAGGTCGAATCAGAAGGTGTGGTTCTAAAGAAGTGTAGTAACGAATGGTGATTCTTTTTGCAGTGTGGGCTCGTAAACTTACTTGGGTAGTCTTTGGTGAGATAACTGTAACCTAAACAGTTAAGACATATCCTGTTATTGAATACAAAGTGGTTTCGACTTTGAGGACATCTGTGGGACAGAAACTTATCCATCTGTTCCCAGTTAACAAATTTCCTGTGGGACTCAAGAGACTGTTCCCACAACGAAAGAGTTTCTCTTGGAAGCTTCCTAGAATACAGATTGACAATAAAAGGATCCCATTCACTTGACAGTCATTGATTGTACATTGAATGTTTTGAATAGATTCACTACATTCAGCTATAATAGGGGGCAGATTAAGGAGAATTTTAATTTGATTTTCTACGAGAATTCTTTGTTTTTCGTATCTGTCTCTCAATGCGTCCCATGCCAGAGAAAAATTTTGTGAGCACAACTTATATTTCTTTTTTATGCTACCCGCCTGTCCTTGAACTTTTAACCTTAGATGATATAATTTTAGTACGAGAGGAATTCTGGGATTGTCGATGTACATTCTTCACAACCACCGCACGTGTCACGTAGAGGGACTTGGACGTGCTTAAAATTATCTTCGGTAAAACTTGATTGAGCAGCCTGAGAGATATCATTTAATACTAAGCTTTTTTGAACATCTATGATTCTGGACTTGCAGACTCAACGAACTCTTTCTTCAATTCTTTATTCTTATTAATTCACAGATGTTTGTATGACTTTTGAAGATTAGTCCACCGATCGTTGAGATCTTGAAGGTTTACTTCGAGAATTGAATCTGTAAGATCGTCAACCGGAATATTGTCAAACTCACAAAAAAACGTGACCAAATCATCCGAGTCGAAAATAAATTCTTCCGCCTTGTTCTTACAATTGTGAAAAACTTAAAGGCTCAAATTAGAGAAACTTGTCTTAATAAGTCTCTGATTTAATATAATATTTCGTTTTGGCGTTTAATAATACTAAATATTATGCTTCCACTAAATAATATTTATCTTATTTTAATTTTAGTTTTTTAATTGGGAGCTGTGCAATATCACTGAATTTAGTCATTTGAAATGAATTTGGTAAAATCAATTAAAAAATATTTGCTGGGAGGAAGTGAAGTAAATAAATGTTTCCAGTTTGCCTTGAGTAGTAGTTACTAGTTTACTGGAAAACACGAATTTGAAATTGTTTACAGGGAATAAGGGAACTACCACAATGTTCTTTATTGAAATTTTGGAAAATGTCCTAATGTTCACTGGGATTTAGTGATCTATAAAGATTTATTGCAACTCAGCAATTTCAAACTGTTCAGTGGAAATTAGTACGTTGCAAAAAAAGTTTTTTTTTTTATTTGGGAAAATGTACTATTTATTGTTTATTAGGATTTAGTGATTTTTAAATATTTATTGCAAATCAGCAATTTTAAACTGTTCACTGAGAATTAATGAACTGCTTTAACGTTTTCTTGGGATTTGGGAAAATGTGTTAATGTTCACTGGGATGTAGTGATTTTGAAATATTTATTGCAAATCTGCAATTTGAAACTGTTTACTGGAAATTAGTGCAATGCTTCAACGCTTTTATTGGTGTTGGTGAACAACTTTAATTAACATCATTTTTATATTTTATTTTTATAAATCTAATATTATTTATTTTATTTAAGTACTTTTCTTTATTTTTAATTTCATTGCTAGTGTAAACAGTACACGTTAGCTCACGCATATAACAATGTTGTTGTTTGCTTATTTATTTGCTCTTACTTATTCTTATCAGAATTGATACATTTTTACATTTTATAAAAAATACTGGTTTTTATTATGTTTATGCACATGTACGAATGTATATACATATGTTAGTACGTATGTTAAATGCGTTGCTATCCAATTGGAATGTACTGTTACACATTTTTGATTCTTTCTGATACTTTTCTTATTTGAAATTAATATTTTAAGATCACTTACTTTTACTGCCTTGCTGCGAACAGTAGTCTTTACTTGCAAAATAATTAATAATTATAGTAATAAATTGTAAGAAGTACACCCTATATATTCAAAGAAATTGTTTTTATTATTTCAAATAAAAGGGTGGTTATTAGTTTAACCAAGTAAAAGGTTAAACACTCAGACATTATTTGGTGCCGAAACCCGGGACTGGTGATTTAGTTATTGGAAATTGGAGTAACGATTTAGAACCTAATTGCTGTTAACGACTTGGAATCTCATTACTAAGAACTAATTGCTGTGAAATTTACATTTGGCTCTGCAATTCTTTCATTAAAATCTGTTGTGCTTTTGAAGGTATTTTGGAAAGTGGAACCTGCTGAAACAAAAGGAGGAACAAAAGGATTTATTTTCGAATTTAAAGCGAACTGCTAGGTTATATAATTCGAAAGAGCATAAAACGCATGGTTTTGTACAATCTGTTTTAGAAGAAATTGAATCGAATTTTATAAAATTTAAGGAAGGAAATATTGAATTATGTGCTGTAGTTCGTGATAATACTGGTAATACTGAAGATATTCCATATTTCAAGGATGACGTTTATTATCAATTTCAGGACGAATTTTTTGCTCTGAAAAGCAAGCTGCTTGATTTTATAGAAAGTTCTGGTTCTAGTTCTCCTGGAATTCAATCAAGTACTTTTGCTGGTCCTTCTAATTCAAGAAATGAAACACTTTCGGTTCAGGCTCGTTTACCGAAAATTGAGTTACCCATTTTTAGTGGTGATTATTTAACTTGGATGTCCTATCAGGACATGTTTGCTTCTTTAGTACATAATAATACTAACCTTACTGGTGTACAAAAATTTTGTTTTTTGAAAAGTTCTTGTAAAGGAACACCACTGGATATCGTGAATGAATATCCAGCAACGGACTCAAGCTCAAGCTTTAGCCTGGGCCGCACTTAAAAATAGATACCATAATAAAAGAAAAATAGTCGATACTATTTTTAAGAAATTATTTTCTATACCTGTTTCTGATGGCACTTCAAAGAGTATTCAGACAATTTTAGATACCACTCGAACTAGTATTGCTCTGCTGCGTACTTTAGAAATAAATACCGAAGGTGAACATGCTATGCTTATTTATATGACAGTAAATAAGCTATATGTTCAAACGCGTAAGGAATGGGAGCAGTCCCTTAACGGATCAACTCAGATCCCTCCCCTTGAAGATTTGTTTAAGTTTTTGGAAGCAACATTTCGAACATTAGAAACTATTTCTGATCAGACTGATAAAATACCTAATGTTTCTCCTTTTATACCAAAAACCCCACAACAGCAAAATAAAGCTAAAAACTATTCTCGACGCTACGCTAATACTACTTCTACAAATACGGATTCTAATTGCCCTTGCTACAATAAACGACATCTTCTTTTTAAATGTTTTAAGTTTTCTGCTTTGCCATCTACTGAGAAACGAGATTTCTTAAATTCTAAGCGAATATGTAGAAATTGCTTAAACCCAGGTCACTTTAGCAATCACTGTCGTGTAGCTTCGCGTTGTCAAGTCTGTCAACAAAACCATCATACAACTGTTCATAACGAATATTTTACAAACTGCACTACTAAAAATCAACCCAAAGAAATCGCTGCAAATTCTCAAGCATCTTCTCAAATGCTTGATAACGTCACTGCCCTTGTCGCTGATCACGGTAGAACATTTAATAGTAGAAAAAGGCCACAAGTTCTCCTCGCTACACTGCGTGTTGTTCTAAAAACCCCTCAGGGCGAATTTGTTTTGCGTGCCCTTCTCGATCAATGTGCTCAGGCTACATTTATTACTAAGAAGGCTGCGGATGCATTAAAATTACCTTACAAAAAGGACTTCGTTGAAATAAGTGGAGTGGGTGGGAATCAACCTACAATTTCAAGAAAATATATTAATTTTTCAATCTATTCGAGGACTGAAACTGATTTCAAAATTAACTGTCAGGCTTTAGTTCTATCAAAAATAACAGGATATCAGCCCACGACAATAAACGAGAATATGTTGCCCAATTTTAATAAATTTGCTTTAGCTGATCCTTATTTTTCAAAACCTGGAGAGATTGATCTTTTGTTAGGAGGAGATATCTACGGAGAAATCGTATTACCTCAGCACCATAAATTTAATGACGGTTTGTTCTTACAACTTACCCATTTCGGATGGATAGTTTCTGGTCCTACTCCTGATAACTCATATCAGCATGCTATTACTGTAAATGTTTGCTCCTTGGATAAGCAATTACAAGTGTTTTGGGAACAGGAGGAGCTTTTAGAGAAAAGGGATTTAACTGAGGAAGAAATATTGTGTGAGCAACACTTTAAAAATACTACTACACGTGATTTATCTGGCCGTTATACTATTTCATTGCCATTCAAATCACTGCTTAGAGGTCTTCCACTTCCTGTCTTCGAACATACAGATTATGCTGCACTTTCTCGCTTGAAAAACGTTGAATCGAAATGTAGGCTTAATAAGAATTATGATAAACTTTATAGAGACTTTATGGAAGAGTACGAACGTCTTGGCCATATGAGAAGGATTGGCATTTATCCTTTTGATTTAGATAAAAATGGTTTCTTTTTGCCTCATCATGGTGTTTTACGAGAAAGTAGCTCTACCACTAAACTAAGGGTTGTTTTCGATGGTAGCTGTAAGCGTTCTGCTCAATCTTCGTTGAATGAGGAACTAGCAGCTGGCCCTGCATTGCAAAATGATTTGCCTACCATAATAAATCGATGGAGACGTTTTAAAATTGGTTTTCGAGCAGATTTAGAGAAAATGTTTCGACAAATACTTGTGGTTGAAGAACAACGAAAATATCAACAGATTTTGTGGAGAAATATTGGCTCTGAAGAAATTTCAATTTACAAGCTTTCGACAGTTACCTATGGCACTACACCTGCGCCCTTTCTCTCGATTAGGGTTTTGCAGCAATTAGCATTAGATGAAAAGGAAAAATATCCGTTGGCCTGTAGTGTTCTTAATTCCGATACTTACGTTGACGACGTCATATCTGGAGCTGATAGTTTTTCTGAAGCTTACAAATTGCACACTGAATTATGTAGTTTACTTAATGAAGGCAAGTTTAATTTGCGTAAATGGACAACAAATTCAAAAGAATTACTGGATTTGATCCCTGTAGAGTTTAGAGAAAATTCAGAGATGTTTGAATTAAATCAACCCAGCACTGTAAAGGCCCTTGGTCTCCAATGGAACACAATATATGATTGCTTCTCTTTTAAGATTAATTTTGAAAATATGTCAATAGTTACGAAAAGAAGTTTGCTCTCAGATGCCGCGAAATTGTATGATCCTCTCGGCTGGTTGTCCCCTACTACAATTCAGGCAAAAACTGAATTCCAAAATTTATGGTTACTCGGCATTGAATGGAATGATCGCCTTCCCGACGACATAGAGAAAAAATGGTTAGTATATCGCAAAAATTTAAAATATCTTGAGGAAATTAAAATTCCACGTTGGCTTGGAACATTAAAAAATGCTAAATTTGAAATTCACGGTTTTTCGGACTCGTCTAAACTAGCCTACGCTGCTGCAGTCTACGCTAAAACGCTTTCTGGATCAGAGACAAAGGTATATTTAATTCAAGCGAAAACTAAAGTGGGTCCTATAAAACGATTAACAATACCTCGAATGGAATTATGTGGTGCAACTTTACTGGCTAAACTAGTAGAACGAATTACAACTTCACTGGATCAAGAAATTTCAAATGTTTACTATTGGACTGACAGCACAACTGTGCTTTCTTGGATACGTGGTCAGTCGTCTCGGTGGCCCGTATATGTCGGCAACAGAGTTGCGGAAATACAACGTAGATCTCGTACTTCTCAATGGCGATACATATCTACAAGTGAAAATCCTGCTGACTGCGCTTCACGTGGTATATCGTCGAAAGAATTAGTCGAAAATGAATTATGGTGGCACGGCCCTAAATGGTTAATTGAACCTCCAGAAAACTGGCCTAAACAACCTAAATTAAATCTAAATGAAATTAATAAAATTTCAAACGAATTAAATTTAAATATGCACTCATTAGTAGCAGAAGTTAAACACTATCCAGATTTATTAATAAAATTTTCTTCGCTTGGTAAGCTGATACGTGTCACTGCATACATATTTCGTTTTAAACACAACACACAGAACAATAAAAATTCACAAATTGAAGGTAATTGTAAGATGACAGGGTTTCTCTCAACCGAAGAATTAAAATTTGCTCGTTTAAGACTTATTAAACTTGCACAAGAGGTAGATTTTTCGCAGGAAATTTGGGAACTTCGAAAGAAGGGTCAAATAATAAAAAACAATGCTGTAGCACAACTGTGCCCCTTTTTTGATTCCTCTCAATTACTTAGAGTTGGTGGTAGAATTCAAAATTCTGACCTTAATTATTGTTCCAAACACCCAATTTTATTAAAGAAACAAAATCCTTTAACTAATTTAATATTTCTAGATGCACACATTAAAACTCTGCATGGCGGTTTAATCCAAATGCAAGCTTATGTCTCCCGTGAATATTGGATAATTTCAAGTCGAACTATTGCTAAGCAAATCTTGCGAAAATGTGTAATCTGCTTCAAATATAACGCAAAGGCAGCCCAGCAGATGATGGGGAATCTTCCAAGCGTTCGTCTTAAACCGGCACGTCCATTTAAACACAGCGGTGTCGATTATGCGGGTCCAATAATCATAAAACAATCGACCGCAAGAAATTCTGTAACAACTAAAGGATACATTTGTCTGTTCATATGCATGGTTACGAAAGCACTACACCTAGAAGCAGTAACAAACTTGTCGACCGATGCTTTTTTAGCGGCCTTTAGGCGTTTCGTGTCCCGTCGTGGTTCTTGCACTGACTTATATTCGGATTGTGGCACAAACTTTGTTGGAGCTGATAAAAAGTTACAGATTCTCTACAATCGAAGCAAATCATCGATTCCAGATGAAATAACCGGCCGGCTGGCGGCAAATGGTACAAAATGGCACTTCATACCCCCAGCCTCTCCAAATTTTGGTGGTCTTTGGGAGGCCGGTGTAAAGTCCACAAAACATCATTTAAAGAGAGTGATGAATGGTCGTATTTTGACATTTGAGGAGCTTACTACGCTTTTAGCTCAAGTTGAGAGCTGTTTGAATTCTGGGCCGATATGCCCTTTAAGCTCAGAACCATCGGACTGCAATGCACTTACTCCAGCGCATTTCATGATTGGAGAACCTACTCTTTGCGTACAGGAAGAAGATTTGCTAGATGTTAACATAGACCGATTAAATAGATGGAAGACAATAGAAAAGTTGAAGCAGCATTTTTGGCGACGTTGGTCAAACGAATGGTTATGCAAAATTCAAGATAGACCTAAATGGCTCAAAATAAAAGAAAATCCTAAAATTGGTGATTTCGTGGTCGTACTCGATGAACGTAGCGCCCCCGGAGAATGGCCGCTTGCTCGTATTCAAGATATTCATCCCGGTAACGATGGTTGCGTAAGGGTAGTTACTCTATTCTCAAACGGGAAAACCTTTAAACGTCCATTTTCTAAAATTGCCCTTCTACCTACAAATGATGCTTTTAATGAGAACGATTCCAAATCTAAACTTCATGATGATGATGATTCTTCCCTAGTTTAAGCACTGTCGTCCTTAGTGGGGGAGAATGTTGGTGAACAACTTTAATTAACATCATTTTTATATTTTATTTTTATAAATCTAATATTATTTATTTTATTTAAGTACTTTTCTTTATTTTTAATTTCATTGCTAGTGTAAACAGTACACGGTAGCTCACGCATATAACAATGTTGTTGTTTGCTTATTTATTTGCTCTTACTTATTCTTATCAGAATTGATACATTTTTACATTTTATAAAAAATACTGGTTTTTATTATGTTTATGCACATGTACGAATGTATATACATATGTTAGTACGTATGTTAAATGCGTTGCTATCCAATTGGAATGTACTGTTACACATTTTTGATTCTTTCTGATACTTTTCTTATTTGAAATTAATATTTTAAGATCACTTACTTTTACTGCCTTGCTGCGAACAGTAGTCTTTACTTGCAAAATAATTAATAATTATAGTAATAAATTGTAAGAAGTACACCCTATATATTCAAAGAAATTGTTTTTATTATTTCAAATAAAAGGGTGGTTATTAGTTTAACCAAGTAAAAGGTTAAACACTCAGACAATTGGTATTTGGGAAAATGTGTTAATATTCACTGGGATGTAGTGATTTAATATATTTATTGAAAATCAGCAATTTGAAACTGCTCACAGGGAATTAGTGAACTGCTTTATGGTTTTTATTGGGATTTGGGAAAATGTGTTAATGTTCACTGGGATGTAGTAATTTTGAAATATTTATTGCAAATCAGCAATTTGAAACTGTACATTGGGAATTATTGAATTGCTTTAACGTGTATTAATGTTCACTGGGATGTACTGATTTTGATATATTTACTATTCGCTGGGAATTAGGGAACCGATATAAAAAAATTGTGTGTGTGTTTAATGTTCACTGGGTTTAAAATTTAAAAAAAATGCTGACTGGGATCTAAAATCAAATTCAAATGTTCACTGGGATTCAAAATTAAATTCATTTGTTCACTGGGATTTAAAATTAAATTCAAACGATCACTGGGATTCAAAATTGAATTCAATTGTTCACTGGGAATTCAAATTAAATTCAAATGTTCAAATTTTTACTATTCGCTGGGAAGTAGCGAATCGATATAAAAAAAGAATTTTTGTTTTTTTTTTTGGTTTTTTTGCAGTATTCCCTCTGATTTTAATTTAGATTTAAGTGTTTAATAAAATTAGTTATTTTTGAAACAAAAAATGTAATTAAAAGTTGTTGGCTGGGGATTATCCGCCAGATATAATTTGTCTCCTGTGTTCTTAATGTTTACTGGGATTTAGTGATTATATTAAGTTTTGTTATAATTTAAAAAAGTTTAATTTTTTTATTGAAAGTATTACCGGGACGTTGTGTATGTGAGAATTAAATATCTTAAACCATTCACTGTACATATTTTTTGCCCATTAAAATAACCCTTCAATTATTTTATGTAAAATAAATTTTATGTCACACCTCGAATAACCAATCAACAATCTGGCAAATCTAAAATAAACAAAAAGCTTTATAAGATAAGAACTTTTTTTCCTTATTATTCCTATTAGAGAGAGAAAGGTCATAAAGAATAAAGGCCTCGTTATGCGAACATTGATGTAAGAAAAACTTAACGTATTTTAACGTACGGTCGTTGATGTACTTATAGAAACTTTACAAATGTGACGCATGTCAATAAAATAAATAAAAATAAAACATTGTGAAGCACAATTTGTTCGCGTGTGATTATATTTTTGTTTGTAACTTTTATTTCAAAAACCCGAAAAGAAATAAGTACAATTGTTTTGCAAAAAAAAAAAAACTATAAAAGCTAAAATATTAAATTACAAAAACTAACACAATTTTTTAATTTGCTGCAGCTGTTCAAAACAGTGTTGAGATTTGTGGCATAGTTGCGGGCACTGTTTCGTACATGTAAATTTGGAAAAAGTACTAAATTAGCTTCGAAAGATATTTTACATTGCAATATGTGCAATGTATTGACTAATTTAATTATCTATTTTGAAAAATATTATTATGTATTAAAAATATAACTATTTTTTTATTTTACTTTTATTAAGCAAAATGATAAAAACTGATGAATGATACAATTATTATCAATTACTTCAAAAGTACCTAAAACGAGCAAATGTGCCGCAATGGTACTTAACACATAGAATTCCAGCACTGTCTTACGAATGTCACATAACAATGCCGTCAAAACCTATTTTATACAGGTTGAAGCGTTCCGGAAACGTGACAGTTAATTTCGGTAAGCGTTTGCATTGTTTTAGTATATTTAAAAACAAACGGCCGTTAGGTTAGCTTAAGTGGACGTTCGCATAATTGTACCTTAACTGCCTGCCGTTTATGTTTTTTGACTTTCTTAAAACTCAAAAACAAGAGACAAAAAACAAAATTTATTTGATTTTTTCGTTCGACCAACAACAAATTGCATTCAAATTACGGTACAATTTTTGCATGAGTTTTGTTATTGGTTTTGTTTTAAAATTTTTGTTTTTATCAAAATTTATAGGGGTATTTTATTTTTACATATGTATATATGTATGTATGTATGTATGTGCCAGTGTTAAATGATGATTAATATGTAAGCATGTTGATACGTTTGTTGAAAATTACGTGTTTGTTTTTTCCTTTTACTCACGGTTATATACTTGAGAAGTAAAAAAGATTAGAGATATTAGAAATGAAATTAAAGACAATGTGGTATGGTCCTAGAATCGTTTTTTGGAACACGTTGGTGCTAATGCGGGAAAGGGGAAAATCAATGGATTTTGATTAGAATGGGTTATGATTAAATAAAAGTCACTTGAGTTTGGAAGTAAAATCTTAGATTTGAATTTATTATATTTAAAAGTAATAATGTCGCACTTATGTACTTATGTATATTAAAACAAAATGAGGTTTTAAGTCCTTTGACAGCACTTGAACTTGAAAACGAGTTGTTTCTTTGTTGAGAGCCAAGAAGCAAGTGTCCTTATATCATTTACATACATACAATTCTATTAAGTTGTTCGGTCAAAAATTCGTTAAGTTAAAATTCAAAATCAATTCACAATAACCGATTTTTGAGATGAGAACAATTACTTTTCGATATGTAAATCGATTAATTATAAAGATAAAATATGGAAATTACTTTTTAATAGTTTTAGACCTTTTTATTATTAATTGTTTAGAAGTTAACTTTTTGGCTTAAGGTCTTGTTTAATAAATTAAAAACTGGTTTGAATGTTTATTAAAAAATCATTTTTAGTTTATTAATCCGATATTTCGGCCAACTTTGTTGGTCATCTTCAGGGATTATTCTAAAACAAACAAAAATTGTTTACAACAATAATCATACTAACAATAAAAACACTAATTACAATTAATATTTACATTTAAAAAGAATATATTTAAAAAAAAAAAATTTTCGATTATTTCGTCACTAAACTTTGTCACATAATGTTTTCTTATGATTTAATTAGTTTTCTTTGTTCAGTTCTGTGTTTGTTTGTTGTATGTCGAAATGTATGTGCACAATTGTCTGTGTGTGCCTTGTAGTTTATTCGTTTCTCTGTTGGTATATTTATTTTGTGGGACATCTCCTGAATGTATCTCTTAGCATAGTTATTTTCTCTTTCCAGAACTCTCACTTGTTTTAACTCTGGTTGGTGTCCAGTTGCTGCACAGTAGATTTATCATTTATTTTCAAATCTGACTTTTGTGAAGCCAATCTTGTCCTTAATTTTGTTTTCGTCGTACCAATATAGATTTCTTGGCATATATCGGTGTCGTCTCCATTACATGTTATTTCCTAAATTACATCTGATTGGTCCATTTTGTCTAATTTTGACTTCATATTGTTAAAAAATTTCTTTGTTGTATTTCTTGTTTTTTTGTTTGTTGTTTTTTAAAAAACCCTCAAACCAGTTTTTAATTTATTAAACAAGACCTTAAGCCGAAAAAAAAGGTCTAAAACTATATAAAAATATTACAAAACACTGAAGGCACACCGAAGAAGTAAAACACCATGACACTATACAGAAATATTAAACAACAATATAATAAAAACACAAATAATATTCTAAAGGAATTCTCCAAATTAAATAGACAAATGGCTACTTTAAAGACATCAACCTCGTTTTTAATAAGATTCAATCTTATCGGGAATAGTACCTGATTTTATATCTAATACTACTCTGAACATCTTTAACATTTTCATGCAGAATAGTACAATAACAACAAATATCGTCCTTTAACGTTTTCCTTGATAATGCATTTTCATGAATTTTTATAAGCTTCAATTCGGCAACAATATTGGTCTATTTGAGGTCGTAAACAGGTAACTACTGTAATATCAAAATGTCTGCGGTGTTTCAGAATGAAGCCAAAACTATATCAACATGTGATGGGTAACTTACTCGCCGATCGGGTAACGCCAAATAAAGCCTTTCACACTACTGGAATGGATTTTTGTGGTCCATTTTACTACAAGTCTGAAGTCAGAAATCGTCCTCTCATCAAATGCTACGTATGCATTTTCATATGTTTTTCAACAAAAGCTACACATTTGGAGGTAGTTCAAGATTTACCAACACCGTCGTTTTTGTCTGCACTTCATCGATTTGCCGTCATAAGAGGCAAACCCAAAACAACTTGGTCAGACAACGCAACAAATTTTGTAGGCGCTAAACATGAACTAGCGGATTTAAGGCAGATGTTTTGCAGCCATGGGAGGCTGCCGTTAAAGCAGCCAAGTATCATTTCTATCGAACGGTCGGTTTCAACAAGTTGACTTTTGATGAGCTACGCACTTTAGTATGCCAAATTTCCGAAATTTGAATGTGAATTTAACACAGCCCTTGTCTCCGATTTCCGAAAATCCTTATGACCTCGATATATTGACGCCTGCGCATTTTTTAGTTGGTGGTCCTTTAATCTCGATAGTTGAGCCTAATTACGCTGAAATAGATATTAGCCGCCTCAGCAGATGGCAAAGAGTTTCCCAGCTGCAGCAAATATTTTGGCAGAAATGGAGCAATTCATATCTATCTCTCCTGCAAGAGCGCGTAAAATGGTGCGAAAAGGGTAAATTTATAATTTGTGATGCAATCGTGCTTTTAAAAGATGAAAATCAACCACCTCTAAAATGGCAAATTGGCCGTATATCTGAAGTTATTCTTGGTGATGATGGCGTGGCTCGTGTTGCACTTATTCGCACAAATAATGGATTAATCAAACGTGCAGGTTCAAAAATAGCTTTTCCTCCAATTGACATATCTGTTGAAGGCCCTAACCCTTCAACGGGAGGAGGATGTTAACCGCTGATTCGTCCCTGGATTTCGCATTTAGTATTTTCTGTATTAAATTTGTTTAGCCTTTTTAAAATAGTTAAACTGTAAACCAAACAAGCATACTTACCAGAGAACTGCGTGAGTTGATTCACTTTCGCTGTCCACTCACATTTACATTGCTTTTGTATTGCTTACATTGTTAACTCTCACTCTCTCAACAATTGACTGTTATTAACTCACCTTTGTTTTTTGTGTGCTGTTAGCGAAAGACCGTAAAAATATCTTGCTGTTGTTTGATTGTTTTGTAGAACACTCAAATAACTCATAAAAGCACGTTGTATAAAACTTAGCGTTCGAAAAACAACGTCTTTTAGTACTGTGCAACGATCACAATATGCTTTTTTCAATTATTTTGTTAATTGTATTTTGTATATTATTGTTCAAACTAATTGAACATAGAAATTATGTTCATATTGTTTACACATGGTTTTTGTTTTTCCTTTCAATTTGAGAACTGTAATAATTTTGGTTCTATTTACTTAATCTAATAATCATATTAATGTGCGTTTGCTATTTACTTAAACTAATGAGGGGTTCTACTTGCTTAAACAAATGATCATATTAGTGTCTGTCCTGTATTTACTTAGGATAATATTTAAAGATAAAAATACGTGGCACAGATGGCCATGAAAATTATGTTTTCTATTTGTTTAAACTAATGATGTCTTTTACTAATGATCATATTAGTGACTGTCTTGTATTTACTTAGGATAGTTATAATTATTCAAAGATTACGATACGTGCCACACATGGCCTTGTAAAAACAACCCTTATTACTGATGAAAAATAGTAATTAGAGCATTAACGACAAGAAATAAGTATAACCTATGTATATTAGAATTGATTGATAGTGTTGAGGTTGAATGGCAATAGTAATTTTCAGTCCAAGTACATGAACTTGCATTGATACTATTTTGTTTCGCCGGCTTATCCTTCAAGCACTTGAACTTGAAGAATGATAGGATCAATCAATAAAACACTTTAAATGCCTTAAGAAGATTGATAATTTCTTTATTTTCTTAATTGCTTATATACTAAATTAACTTAACAATAACAAATGGTAAAGTACATAATAAGCATTTTGCTACCACTGTTAAAATTATTATTTAATCGCTATAGTTTGTCCCCCTTTTTTGGTTTTTTTTATTTATGCGGAAGTGGGATAATCAACGACCTCTTTATTATGTTTACAATTAATAATTGCAAAGATTGCATTTTGATTGATATAATAATAATTAAAGTATAGATTTATGTCAAGAACAACAGTGACGAGCAAAATTGATACAAATAATTGTGATTTTAAAATAATTATATTTCATTTTATGTTTAAGCCATAGGTCTTATATATATATGTATTTTTGATATTATTGAAAAACGTCAAATAACAACTTTATTAAAATAATATGTTAACCTAAACGTCAACATTCTCCCCCGCGCTGCCCGATGGTTGGTGTTGATTGAAGTTCAGACCTTGCAATATCGATGTGGAAAACCCTTGGTGGTGGAACAGGTTGAGATGTTGGTTGATCGCATTTACAAGTGGCATCATTATGCTTTTTTGAACATAGTTTGAAGATAGAGATAGCTAACAACAGTAGTACTGCGATTACAAGTGCAGAATAGCTAACTGCATGATGATGAAGGTTGTTGGTCTTGATAAGTGCTGGTAGGTGGACACCGGCTGCTTCGTTTAGCAGTTTTTTCAGGGCATTGAGTTCGCTCTCATGGGTTTCAAGCTGGTAATTGGTAGTGTTAAATATTTTAGTAATTTTCTTTGGTGTGCTTATGTGATCCATGGGCTTCAGTTGAGCATATGAAGTGTTTAGGGAGCTGGATAAACCAAAATGACCTTGAATTGTGATAAAGGAGTCCCTAAGGACGCAGCTCGGCTCGATTTCCATTATTCCAGTGCCTCTTATTGTGAGTTGGGTATGTTCGAGACCGCAAACTGCTGACATTTCTAATTTGGAAGTGGTAGCGAAGATCCATTTATTTTGATATTTTAGTTGTGTCCAAGTGGAGTTGCCTATCAATTGGATGAGTTTGCATTTAGTCGTGTTCCGGTTGTTGAAGATGTCGACTTCACAGGAATCGCTCGCTTCATTTTTTCTGAGTCTGAACTGTTTGTTATTGCATATAAAAACATTATCCTTAGTCGTGATACAGTTCGATATCTCATGGCTTGTGAATGGAATGTCTCTGCTCCCTTGGCCTTCATCAGCTTATATAGCTGTATTAAGCTGTCATCTGCAATCGGAAGGGTTCGTTGGGTTGGAAGATGAGCCTTTATTACCTTTAATTCGTCCTTTAGTTGAGTTGGGGATAAAAACAGTGGGCTAATTTTTCCATGGTGTGTGTCGGTTAATTCATTAATGAGTTCTCTTTCAATTCTTTGCAGGTTTATTGCCGTTAGTGTCAATTGGAGAGTAATATTAATTGTGTTTGGCTTATCTGGTCAGATTGCTTAGTTACTGCATTCTCCTGTTCTGTGATTTTATTGACAATTTCCATTATTCGTTTCTGCGTGCTGAATTCATCTTGTTTGATGATATTGATAGTTGAATCGATAATAGACGTTTGGTTTTTAAACAGTTGAACAAGATATTCTGTTTCTTCTCTAGCATTCTTGATGGTGTTTGACATTTCATTTGCGTGCCACGTTTCCTATAATATTGAATGCTCCCCTCTTCACTCTGCTAATTTAGAACAGCTCCTTTTCCTTAATCAATTCCTCTTTCATTTGGTTGAAGTTAGTCGTCAAGATGTTGCATGTTGATTGATGTTTAACGTGTGAACATAGTTGTTGCAAGGTATTTACTCCTGACTGGAAGGCCTTTAATTCCGAAGTGAATGGTGCTATGTTGTAGTAAATCATTAGTCTCCATTCAGCAGTAACCAGTTGCACATTTTCAATTCCCTCAAAGTACAATCCGGGATCACGATCAAAATTCTTTATTTTGACATTGCTGCACCTCGCTACTGGAAGTAAAAGTAAAGTTGTTATTATAGTGATTATCATTGAAGTGGGCCATAGTCCTAGATTTTTTAGATGGTGGACTGTCTGCCTCGTCCGCCGGCTTAGAGCATGTTGGCTTGGATGCTCGATTTGTGGGAAGTGCTTCCTCCTGGAGTAAGGGCGCTAATCTATGAACGGGTCTTCGCTTTATTCTGGAGGCTGTTTTCATGTCTGCTACCCTAACTCTGCCATCGGATCCCTCATAAGTTTTGAGAATTCTACCCAGTGGCTATTCTATTACGGGCAAATTATCCTTCTTTACTATGACTAACTCTCCTTCTTTCGCATTTTCGGATCACGTTTTCTATTTTCGTTTTTCTTGTAGATGGTGCAAGTATTCCACTGACCATCTTTTCCAAAAGTCATGTTTAAGTTGTGACACCAATTTCCATCTTTTTGCCAACGAGCTGATTGGGTGCATCAGAGTCTACTTGTGCGGTAAGTGGCTCTCCGATTAAAAAATGGCCGGGAGTTAATGCCGGGTCATTTGATAAAGGAGTAAGTGGTCTTGAGTTCGGAATAGCCTCAATTTCAATAACAACCGTTTCCAGTTCCTCATGAGTTAGCGCTGCGGATTAATAACTGTTTGGCTGACTTAACAGCTGCCTCCCATAACCCCCCAAAATGAGGTGCTCTGGGAGGTATAAACGTGAATTCGATTCCATCCTTATTGCAAGCTTTGGTTATCGTTTCTTGCGAACGTTTGGAAAATATGGCGTTTTTTAATTCATCGAGCTGATTCCGTGTCCCAACGAAGTTTGTGGCGTTGTCCGAATATATAGTTTGACAACGTCCTCTACGTGCGATGAATCTCTTAAGAGCTACAATGAATGCTTCTATAATAAGATCACTTACCACCTCTTAGTGTACTGCTCTTGTTGAAAAGCAGATGAACACCGCTAGGTACACCTTGTGAGGCCTTTTACCTCTTAGTTTGTAGTGGACCCACAGAGGACCACAGTAGTCAACTCCAGATATTATGAATAGCTGAGTTGGAGTGACTCTGCATGCAGGCAAGTCTCCCATTATTTGATGCATTTACTTCGGCTTGGACCTGGTACATCGGACACATGTTTAAACGATATTTCTGGCCATCGTTTTGCCTTTTATTACCAAAAATTCTTACCTGGAGATGGATAGAAGCATTTGTGGACCACAATGATGATTATCGTTGTGCAACATTCTCATTATTAATTTGGAAATGGGATCGTTGTACGGGAGAAGCATTGGGTGCTTGGCATTGTATGAAATGTTCGAAGCCTTCAATCTTCCGCCGACTCGTAGTATATTATTCTCATCCAGAAAGGGTGACAATCCACAAATAGGGATTGCCTTATCGAGCTCCTTCCCGTTATTTAGTGTACGAATCTAATTTTTGAATTCTGAAATTTGCATAGCTCTAACTATGAGATGCTTAGCTGAAGTGAGTTCTGGAGGACTTAGCGCATAGCTAGCCGGTCTTTCTATCCTTGATAATTTGATGTTTTTAACGAATCGTTGTACATATGCTGCTGCCCTTTGAAGTGTTTTGAATTAATTGCGATTGTTCATTTTGTATATGACGTCTTCTAATGACATTGAAATTGTAGATAACACACTAGCTGAATTTGGTTTAAATTCCTCGATGGAGGGCGGTCTCTGATTTTTAGTAAACTCTTTTGATTTTTAGTAAACTCTTTTGGTTCTCATTGCCGTGTAAAAACATTGGCCCGTAAAACCAGATGCTGCTGCGTAATAGTTGTTCTGGATTCGAGCCCCTTAAGATAAGGTCATCCGGGTTTTGCTTTGAGCTGACGTGTCTCCATTGGACGTTAATGGTTTCTTCTTGGAACTTACTGACTCTATTTGCGACAAAACTGCGAAGTGAGGATGATGTTGAATTAATCCAATGAAGCACTAACTAAGAATCCGACCATAAATATGTGGGCGTTTTTTCAGCTCGTAGTTCCTTTTATACTCTTGTAGTAAGTTGAGCACCAAGGAGGGCCGCACTAAACTCTAACCTCGGCAAAGTCACTTTTCCTATTGGGGCGATGCGTGACTTGGCACATAGAAGTCTCACTATAAGACTTTCGTCTTGCAGCTTGGAACGTACGTATACTGTAGCGCCATACGCCTTTTCGGAAGCATCTGCGAACGTGTGTATCTGTGTATCCCTTGAAATTTGGCCGTCAAAAATATGCCTCCTTGTGTTTAAGTTGTTAAGATGCTGTAGATTTTTTCGGAACGTCGCCCATTGGGCGTTGAGATCTGCTGGTAATGGTTCATCCCATGCGAGATGTAATTGCCATACGCCTTGGGATTCCATGTTAATCCCAAAATCTTTGTTGATCGATTATCAAAATCTAGGTTCAGCTCTACGTCTTCAGGAGGATTACCAGACAATAGTTTGATATGATTTGCGCACCACTTTCTTAGTTTGAACCCGGCTTCTTGTAGTAGACTTGTTAATTGTCGTTGCATTTCTATTGCTGTAGTGATGCTATTGGATCCACTCACACCATCGTCTACATAAAAGTCATACCTTTATGTCGTAGCGCCTAATGGATATTTCACCATGTTTCTATCTCCTAATTGTTGCAGGCATTTTGTCGGTAAATAAGGGGCTGCGGAAGTTCCATAGGTTACTGTGTTGAGTTTATATGTTTCCACAGCTTTATTTGTATCATTTCTCCAATATATTAGTTGCATATTACGGTCTGCTTGGTCTATTAGGATTTGTCTGTACATTTTTTCAATGTCCGTGCAGAAGACAAATCTTGGCATTCGTAAACGTAATAGCGTTCCAAACAGGTCTCCTTGAGTTGGAGGTTCCACGCACAATATGTCATTGAGATCTATTCCTGTAGCGGATTTTGCTAATGCATCAAACACTACTCGGAGTTTCGTGGTTTTACTTTCGGGTTTGAGTATGCAATGATGTGGGATGTAATAATGAGGGGTCGTCACCTCTGAGTTGTTTATGCGGGTCATGTGACCCAATTCTTCGTATTGCTTCATAAAGTCCACATACTGATGCCTAAGATCTGGGTTCATCGATAGACGCCTTTCTAAAGCCATTAATCTTGAAAAAGCTAATTTTTTCGTTTCCCCTAGGCAAGTTGGGCTCTCTAGAAAGGGCAGACGTACCACAAATCTATCCTCAGCATTTCTTGTCGTCGTTTGGATGAAATTTTGCTCACATTTTTTCTCTTCTGTATTGATAGCATTGTCTGATTTAAATTCGTTCAGACTCCAGAATCTTTGTACAAGCTCGTTTGTGGTTGTTTCGTCTTTATTGTATACTGCACATACCGCTTAGCCGCTGGTGTTTTCTTTTATTTTTTCCGCTTACAATCCAGCCTAGCTTAGTGTTTTTCAAAATGGGTAACTCTGGCGGTTGGTTAACAATTCGAGGTAATATTCGGCACCCAATAAAATATCAACATTGGCGGTGCTGTTGAATTCAGGATCAGTCAATTGGATATTTTCTGGAATTGGCCAGGAAGCACGGCTGAATTCTGCTAAAGGTGGGACCGGAATTATGCTGGGAAGTACGAAAGCTTCGAGTCTCGTGCTGAAGTTGCTCGTTGTAGATTGAAGACCCACGTTAATGCGTTGGTTCGTATTTCTCGACTGTCTGCCGATTCCTTCGATGCATAGGGAGGTCTGCGATGGTTTCAGAGATAAACGATTAAGTAGCCAATTAGTCACATTATTAATTTGTGATCCTGAGTCTAAAATTGCCTTGAACACTCCAGATCGCCCATTATTGCCTGTAATTTTTACCCGAGCCGTGGCCAACAGTACGTATCCCTTTCGTATCCCTGGAAAGTGAGCTGACGCTACCGTTGATGCGTGAAAGAGTTGTTTGCTGATAGAGTTAGCGGTTTGGTCTTCTCTGTATTCTTAAGTGGATACTTGTCCAAGTGAACTAGAGTATTGTGTTTTTTATTACATTTCCTACAGGAACTTGTTGTGCAATGTTTTGACATATGGCCACCCTTGAATCAATTAACACAGAGGTTTTGTTGCTGCATCCACTTTAGTCGATCAGGTGCTGACATTGATAAAAATTGGTTCCAATAATATACTTGATGACTTCCATTATTACACATCCTGCAATGATTGTTTTCCTTAGAAGTGGTTGTTGCAGATAGAGTTCTTTTTGATGCGATTTGTGTTCGTCCTACTGCTTCTAATGACTTTAATCTGGTTTCCAGGAAGCCTAAAATCTCTTCTAATGTTGGCAATAATTTTGGTTGTTGTATCGATTGCTCGTATAATGCATGTGTACCTTGGTCAAGTTTCTTGATCAAAATGTTGATTAACAAGGGGTCCCATGTTGATGTGTTTATGTTCAGATTGTTGAGTGCTGCAATGCACTCGCGTGTTGTGTCGTGTAATCCTTTTATAGTTGCAGCAGAAGGATTTTCAGGTATTTTTGACTGGCTTAATAATCTATTTATGATATTATTTGCTAGTATTAGTGGGTTATTGAAGCAATCTTGAAGAGTTTTCCAGGCCGTTTCATAAATTGTTTCTGTTAACGATAGATTTTGTATCAGCCTTGCGGCTTCACCTGTTATATTCGTTTTTAGAAACCACATTTTTTGTATCGCTGGCATTGCCTTTTTATGGATCATTTCATTGAGCATATAGTAAAAAGGTTGCAAACTCAGATAATCCCCGTTGAATTTCGGTATTGTTACCTTTGGTAGAGGCAACAAGCTGTATGTAGCTAAATTGCTTTCTGGATGAGATTCGTCATCTCTGGTTTCTTTGTGCTGATCTGCCAAAATGGCAAGGTCAATTAAATAGCGTTGTCTTCAAGTTCATTGTATTTATTTTGATATAATCATAGTCTCGAGGGATCGTCAGTTTGTTGCCACATGTCGTCATACAGATTTTGGACTTGAGACCATAAATTTTTTATCGTATCTGACTTTAATTCATAAAATTGTTTTGGCTGCTCTTACTCAATTGATTGTAAACCACGCAACAACCGTGTTAAAGCTGTCATACGCGCGATTATTCTTCTGGCACAGGCTTGATGTATGGCGTCGCCCACTTTTTTAGCTGTTGTTCATGTATTCTCTAGTTGAACTATATTTTTCGTCAACGGATTTGTAAAGGTCCCTTGTGATATAAGGATCCTCCTCCGAAAGCGTGGCATCATTCCGAATTCTATTTTCCGAACGTCTCCCATAGAGCAATTAATTCACTCTGCTTTGTCTGGTAAAATTCTTGCGATCTCCTCTCAATTGGAGCCTTACTTATGGTTACAATAACCCTTTCAATCTCGCCTGCGTTAGCTACCTGCTGCTTCATCAGGTCCTATATGGTTGCCATTTTGATTCTGTTTTTTGCGTTGCTGCTAATCTGTCGTTAGGAACGCTGTTCTATTGATTAAATTGGATACTGTAACCTTGTGCTACTGTTTGTAGGACTTTGTTGCCTTTTGTATGTGGTGTAGATTAATGTTCTACACGTGGTTGCGTGTTTGTTTATCTCCTTCAAAATTCTAACGTGTCTTATCACTGGTGGGGGGAAACTAAATTAATTAAAAAGGCTAGGGGTCACCAAATGTTGAGGTTGAATGGCAATAGTAATTTTCAATCCAAGTACATGTATTGTAGCACTTGAACTTGAAGAATGGTAGGATCAATCAATAAAACACTTTAGATGCCTTAAGAAGATTGATAATTTCTTTATTTTCTTAATTGCTTATATATTAAATTAACTTAACAACAACAAATAGTAAAGTGCATAATAAGCATTTTGCTACCACTGTTGTTCCAAATAAATTATTATTTAATCGCTATTTTGTCCCCTTTTTTTTGTTTCTTTTTATTTATGCGGAAGTGGGACAATCAATGACCTCTTTATTATGTTAACAATTAATAATTGCAAAGATTGAATTTTGATTAATATAGTAATAATTAAAGTATAGATTTATGTCAAGAACAACAGTGACGAGCAAAATTGATACAAATGATTGTGATTTTAAAATAATTATATTTCATTTTATGTTTAAGCCATAGGTCTTATATATATATATATATATATATATATATATATATATATATATATGTCAAATAAAAACTTTATTAAAATATTATGTTGACCTAAACGTCAACAGATAGTAAGTAAGCTGAACCATTGATAAATAAATTTAGTGTCTTACAAACATTCAAAATATAAAGAGTTTTATTTAAATCCTCTAAACATTGGCCCTTCGATAAAATTGAACCAGAAAAGAAAGTTTAAATAAAAAATTAAAAAAAAATTTTATTTTGTTTCTCGCGAATAAAAATAAAAAAAACGTACTTTAAATTACAAAGAAGAATTTAAAGCAAATCGTGAAATACTGATAAAGTACGGAAATATTTTCGAAGATTACTTTATAAGGCAGTATTTTGAAAACGTTTGTAAAATCATTGATGAAATAAATCAAATCATAGCAGAAGAAGAAGATAGAACAAATCCAACTATTGAAGTAAAACCAACAGATAAAGAAGAAAAGGTGCCTGATTTAACAGAATTTTCAAGAGCAAGGGACGTAAAATTTTCTGTGCTAACAATAAAAGAAATATCTTCGGCCAAAAATTCGCAGAACAAAGACATAATAGAAGAACTTTCCAGTATGGCAAATGTAACTAAGGAACTTTGCGAAGAACTGATAGAAAATATAGAAACTCTGTCCATAAAAAGTTTGCAAATAAAGCAAGGACAGTTAGAAAAGGTTTGAAAAGTCCCCTGAGTCAATAACAACAATGAACTTTTAACAGAAATTGAGGATGGTTATTACAGAACGCTAATAATAATTAATAATAAACAAGAAGAGGCAGAAAAATCAATTATATAAAAAAAAATGTGAAAAAAACCGAATTTTCCAGTTCAACTCATCTTACAAAAATAAGGATCCCAGAATTTTATGGAAACATAAACGAATGGGCATCATTTTACGACTTGTTTTAAAATTTAATTCCGATGTAAAAAAAATGTACAGGCTTACTACATCACTTAAAGACGAAGCCAAAAAATTAATTCAACATTTGAATATAACTTCAAGCAATTATGAACTAGCCATGGAAACTCTGAAGCAAAGGTATGAGAACCACAGATTACTGTTTACTAATCAAGTCGATATACTGTTGGATCAACCAAAGGTGAACACTGAATCATCAATCAGCCTAAAGCAATTTTTAGATACAACAAATAGTTGTATTTATGCACTAAAAGGGATGAATATAAACTTAGAAAGTGATGAACCGTTTATAGCACGTATCATTATTAGAAAATTAGATAGAAATGGACTGCGACATTATAAACAAACTGTAAATAAATCTAAAGAAATTCAGAGCCTGCAAGACGTAATTGAGTTTCTGGAACAACAAGTTCAAGCGCTGGAAGCAGTTTCAAAAGGGCAGATAAGAAAAGATGCCATAAAACCAATAATGATGAGCAAAGCAACCACGTCATTTCACACAATGCAGAAATCATGCCTTTACTGCAAACTAAGCAATCATTCTACACCAGAATGCAGAAAATTTTTAAATTTATCAACAGCTGAGTGAAGAAAACTAGCTTATGAAAATAAATGGTGTTTCAACTGCATTGAGCATAAAAGCAATTAATGGTGCACTAACAAAACAAAATGTTGCTATTGAGGAAAAGGTCATCATAAAATTCTTCATCTTAGTGAAAAAAGTAAAAACAGTTCCAGCACATCATCAATGGCTACCAAAGATTCTACAGCATCAGTACTTCTAGCAACAGCACAAGTCAAGCTGCAAGCAGCAGATGGGCAGCACTTAATTTTAAGGGCACTAATTGATCAAGGCTCACAAGTTACAACCTTGTCAAAAGCATTCCAACTTTTACGTCTACCAAAAACCAAATGTTAAACAGAAATCCATGGTCTTGGAGGTGCAGTGGATGGAGTTTCAAAGTCTAAAACAAAATTAGTATTAAGACCAAGGTTTTTAAGCAATAACTCGGTGGAAACAGAAGCCTTAATATTGCCTCAATTAACAGGAGCTCAACCATGTCGTTCATTCGAATATGACATTAAAGAGTGGAATAACTTTGTTCTTGCGGATCCTTCCTTTAACGAGTCTGATCGGATAGGTGGAGTAATTGGAGGTGATATTATTCCACACATTATTAAGGAAGGTATCCATAAAAATCGTAACATTTTAGCTCAATCAACAATCTTCGGATGGAAAAAGGCAAAACCTGAAAAAGTCGTATCAGCTGTCACAAACCTAGAGCGCCTTTGGGAAATTGAAGAAGCATCTTTAGACTTCAACAACCATGTGGAAAATGAATTATGTCATGAACTTTTTGAAACAACAACCAAAGTTAATAACGACAACCGAATTGTGGTTAGTCTTCCGATTAAAAACGATGAAAATGAACTTGGTGAATCAAGCAATAGCCAGACTGATTTCAATGGAGAAAAGGTTTGATGCGAACTATAAGTTAAAAGAAGAATATATAAATTTTATGAAAGAATATGAAAGATTGGGTCATATGAAATTAACAACCAACAACAGCGGAAAATATTATCTTCCTCCTCATGCGGTTATAAAAGAAAACAGTTTAACAACAAAACTCAGGGTAGTGTTCGATGCATCAACGAAAACATCAAGTGGCAGAAGTCTCAATGACATTATGTATGCAGGCCCAAAGCTTCAAAAAGACATTATTATCCTTGTAAAATAGCGTCAATGGAAGTATGTTTTATTTCCAGATGTGGAAAAAATGTACAGGCAAGTGAGAGTCGCTGATGAGTTTCAACAATATCAACACATCGTTTGGGGGCAAAACAACAAAGAATCGATAAATGAATATAAACTTACAACACTTACATATGGCACAGCTTTAGCTCCGTTTTTAGCTGTAAGAGCTCTTTTATATATAGCTGACATCTGTGGCAATGAAAAAATATTATAAAAGAAGATTTCTACATGGATAATCTGATGACTAAAGCCGATACAATTGCAGAATGTAAAACAATTCATCATAATATTCGTAATCAACCTAAAATGTACGGATTTATTTTACGAAAGTGGCTGTCAAATAACAAAAAACATAATGGAAGGTGTTGGAAAATCCACAGAAAATGAGTTATTGCTTATCAAAGATGACGAAGCAATTAAAACTCTAGGATTACAATGAGATCCAAGGATGGACACTTTTAGATTCACAATTAACTTTTCCAATAAAAACGAAGTTACTAAAAGACATGTTATGTCAGAGGTGGCGAAAATCTTCGATCCCTTAGGATGGTTATCACCAGTAACTATTCTTGCGAAGCTATTTATACAAAAATTGTGGATGTTGCAGAACCAGTGAGACGAAGTCATACCCAGTGAAATGAATACCGATTGGTAAAATTTCAGAACAAGTGCTGTTTGTCTACAAAAAATTAGTGTGCCAAGATGGGTACAGATAACAACTAGTTCGAAATTTGAATTGCATGGTTTTGCAGATGCATCAGAAAGGGCGTATGCAGCTGTTATCTATGTTAAACAAAAAGACATGGTGACGCTAGTTAAGGAACACTACAACCTCAAGGTTGTTAAAACAAAGATACAAACATAATTTAAGCTAAAGCAAGATCAAGCCCGTTAAACTAAAACAAAGATACAAAACATACTTTAAGACACAAACATTAGCTGTAATAAAACAAAGATTATTTGTAATAAAACAAAACCAAGGTTATTTGTAATAACATGCTAAATTGTAATCGAAATAAAGATACAAACATTTTAGGACAAAGACATTCATTTCAGGGAAATATCAAATGTAAACATATTCTAGAGATAAGAAAATATCAAACACATTTTTAGTAAACACAATTTACAAACAAACAACCCAAGAAAAGGGTATGTTAATAGAAATAAAATAAAGAATGTAAATTTTCATAACTAACCCTAGTTTAAGCAAACAGGTACTAAAACTCAACATTATATAAAAAGATTATTTCTAGACATGAGGGCAGTCTAAATTTAACAAGAGTCTCAATCGAACATCATAAGTATAGTTTAGATTCATTTTTTAAAGGTATAAATAAAGAAAGCGCATAGCCGCTTAATAAATTAATTTTTTTAAAAATCTAAAAAGAGAAATCTTTAAATCCTGCCAGAAGGGTAATATATTTTTATCCTTCTAACGAGCGGACCAAAGCATCCTTGTCGCAGCAAGGAAGAATCCTTCATAAGAAAAGGATCATTAAAAGAAAAAAAATATATATAAAACTTTTCCACATAAGTAAAATTATTGCACATAGTGAAGAAAAAGTGTGGTGAAGAAATTTATGAAAAGAATTAAAAAATTTAACATCTTTGACGAACAAAGAAATCTAGTTACTGAGGAAGAAATGACACAAGCCGACCTAAGTACAATGATCCAACAAATGGCTAGTTTGCAGATCATGCTACAAAATATTCAGGAAGAGAATAGAACGCTGAAAGAAAGACTCGATCAAATACCAATCAACCCAGACATAGCATCACCAGCAACGGCTAGATTACAAGCAGTGAACGTCTCATACACCACACACGAGGAAATTAATCTGGACGTATTCAAAGCATTGCCAGTATACTACGGCAATATCGCAAGATACCGAATTTGGAGGGAAGACGTATCGAGGCTTATGGAAGGTATCAGAATTCACCAAAACTCAAATAGATACGTGGAAGCCTTGTCAATAATAAAAACGAAGATACAAGGCTCAGCCGCAGACGTATTAACAAATCACAACACAATATTCAATTTCGATGCTATACGAAACAGACTGAAATAAAGAAATTAACACAAGGTAGACGCAACTTATCAGAATTTCATGATGAAATTAATAAAGCTCTCACCTTGATCACTTCCAAAATTGCCATGTCCGGTCATTCACAAGAGGTAATAGATGTAATGACAAATGAAGCCACTCAAGAAGCTGAACGAGTCTTCAAAGACGGAATTAGTAACTCTTACATACGTTCCACACTATATGGAAATCCAATAAAGGATTTGGAACATGCTTTTGCGGTAGCACGCACCATAGAACACGATGACGAGCATTACGATTATCATACTCCAGCAATGAACAGAGGAATTATGTACAGCCAATACAAAGACCCAATAACAACCATCATCATCATGACAGACGTCCATCGTATATCCATCAACAAAGAGAAGTGCCTACCCAACATCAGTATCAACCACGTCCAGAACCAATGGACACATTATCAGGTAACACCAATCAACATCGCAGAACGAATTTTCATAATCAACAACATCATCCTTGGAAGAGACACCGAGAACCCAGCACACAATTTCACCAATCTAAATTTCTAAGAAGCAATAACCTTGCAGCGGAAGATGATAACCAAAGTATTATTGTAGAAACAGGTACCGTAAATAAAATAGTTACTAAGTCTTTAAACTAAAAAATGGGTTGCCCTTTATTATAATGAATGATGGAGAAGAAAATATATAAAAAAATCTTTAAAGTTTAACCATTCAGAAAATTATAAGTATGCATGGGAAATCAATAGTCAATACTAAACAAACTATTAAATTTATGGGAAAAGACATAGATTTCTTCGAAATAGATTCGATAGATAATTTTGACTTAATATTAGGATGGGACCGAATAAGAAATCTAGGCGCAATAATAAACAGTAACGAAATAAGATTTGAATTGCAGGAAAGAAAGGATAATGCATACATAAATTTCACCATAGGAAGTGAAGAATATAGAAAAGAGATTGAAGAATTTATGATAGGTAATAATAAAATAGGTCCCCTACCTTTTACTACAACTATTGAGGCAAGCATTAAAACAACTACAGATGACCCAATTTGGACAAAACAGTACCCGGGCAATATGAATGACGTAGAGTTCGTTAATAAAGAAATAAAAAAATTACTAGAAGATGGTATTATTCAAAAAAGCTTTAGTCCTTATAATTCACCTATGTTAACAGTTCACAAAAAAGGAACTGATGAGAATGATAAACCGAAACGTAGGATGGTGATAGACTTCAGAAAACTAAACGAACATACAGTTACTGAGAGATATATAATTCCAGATATACATATAACTTTACAGAATCTAGGAAAAGCTTGATACTTTACCACACTCGACTTGGAATCAGGATTCCACCAAATTAGGATTACGGAAAAGGATAGAGAGAAGACTGCTTTCTGTGTAAATGGCGGGAAATATTAGTTTTTACGAATGCCTTTCGGCTTAAAGAATGCTCCTTCCATTTTTCAAAGATGTGTGGATGATATTTTACGAGAATTTATAGGAAAATTTGCTTACGTATACATAGACGACGTAATTATATATTCTTCCTCGCCAGAGGAACACATACAACATATCCATACTATTTTTAATGCCCTAAATAAGGCGAACTTAAAAGTGTCCAATGAGAAATCAAAATTCTTCATGGAAGAAGTAGAATATCTCGCACATATTGTAAGATATAATAAAATAACCACTGACCCGGAAAAAATAAAGGCAATAGAAGATTTTCCAATACCGAAAACATTAAAAGACCTCAGAGGTTTTTTGGGACTTACTGGTTACTATAGGAGATTTGTAAAAGATTATGCTCAAATTTCAAAACCCTTAACTTTGCACCTAAAAGGAGAAAATGCTCACATTGGTAAAAATAAAAGTAAAAATACAGAGGCTAAACTGGAACAATCAGCCATAGAAGCTGTAAACAAATTAAAAAATAGTCTAAAAGAGCAAGTGGAATTATACCAACCCAACTTTAATAAACCATTTGAACTTACAGCAGATGCTTCCAACATAGCTATTGGAGCTGTTCTAAGTCAAAATAGGAACCCAATTTATTTTTTATCTCGTACACTGAGCACCACCGAACAAAATTATAGTACTAACGAAAAAGAATTACTGGAAATTAATCTGGACGTATTCAAAGCATTGCCAGTATACTACGGCAATATCGCAAGATACCGAATTTGGAGGGAAGACGTATCGAGGCTTATGGAAGGTATCAGAATTCACCAAAACTCAAATAGATACGTGGAAGCCTTGTCAATAATAAAAACGAAGATACAAGGCTCAGCCGCAGACGTATTAACAAATCACAACACAATATTCAATTTCGATGCTATACGAAACAGACTGAAATAATGAAATTAACACAAGGTAGACGCAACTTATCAGAATTTCATGATGAAATTAATAAAGCTCTCACCTTGATCACTTCCAAAATTGCCATGTCCGGTCATTCACAAGAGGTAATAGATGTAATGACAAATGAAGCCACTCAAGAAGCTGAACGAGTCTTCAAAGACGGAATTAGTAACTCTTACATACGTTCCACACTATATGGAAATCCAATAAAGGATTTGGAACATGCTTTTGCGGTAGCACGCACCATAGAACACGATGACGAGCATTACGATTATCATACTCCAGCAATGAACAGAGGAATTATGTACAGCCAATACAAAGACCCAATAACAACCATCATCATCATGACAGACGTCCATCGTATATCCATCAACAAAGAGAAGTGCCTACCCAACATCAGTATCAACCACGTCCAGAACCAATGGACACATTATCAGGTAACACCAATCAACATCGCAGAACGAATTTTCATAATCAACAACATCATCCTTGGAAGAGACACCGAGAACCCAGCACACAATTTCACCAATCTAAATTTCTAAGAAGCAATAACCTTGCAGCGGAAGATGATAACCAAAGTATTATTGTAGAAACAGGTACCGTAAATAAAATAGTTACTAAGTCTTTAAACTAAAAAATGGGTTGCCCTTTATTATAATGAATGATGGAGAAGAAAATATATAAAAAAATCTTTAAAGTTTAACCATTCAGAAAATTATAAGTATGCATGGGAAATCAATAGTCAATACTAAACAAACTATTAAATTTATGGGAAAAGACATAGATTTCTTCGAAATAGATTCGATAGATAATTTTGACTTAATATTAGGATGGGACCGAATAAGAAATCTAGGCGCAATAATAAACAGTAACGAAATAAGATTTGAATTGCAGGAAAGAAAGGATAATGCATACATAAATTTCACCATAGGAAGTGAAGAATATAGAAAAGAGATTGAAGAATTTATGATAGGTAATAATAAAATAGGTCCCCTACCTTTTACTACAACTATTGAGGCAAGCATTAAAACAACTACAGATGACCCAATTTGGACAAAACAGTACCCGGGCAATATGAATGACGTAGAGTTCGTTAATAAAGAAATAAAAAAATTACTAGAAGATGGTATTATTCAAAAAAGCTTTAGTCCTTATAATTCACCTATGTTAACAGTTCACAAAAAAGGAACTGATGAGAATGATAAACCGAAACGTAGGATGGTGATAGACTTCAGAAAACTAAACGAACATACAGTTACTGAGAGATATATAATTCCAGATATACATATAACTTTACAGAATCTAGGAAAAGCTTGATACTTTACCACACTCGACTTGGAATCAGGATTCCACCAAATTAGGATTACGGAAAAGGATAGAGAGAAGACTGCTTTCTGTGTAAATGGCGGGAAATATTAGTTTTTACGAATGCCTTTCGGCTTAAAGAATGCTCCTTCCATTTTTCAAAGATGTGTGGATGATATTTTACGAGAATTTATAGGAAAATTTGCTTACGTATACATAGACGACGTAATTATATATTCTTCCTCGCCAGAGGAACACATACAACATATCCATACTATTTTTAATGCCCTAAATAAGGCGAACTTAAAAGTGTCCAATGAGAAATCAAAATTCTTCATGGAAGAAGTAGAATATCTCGCACATATTGTAAGATATAATAAAATAACCACTGACCCGGAAAAAATAAAGGCAATAGAAGATTTTCCAATACCGAAAACATTAAAAGACCTCAGAGGTTTTTTGGGACTTACTGGTTACTATAGGAGATTTGTAAAAGATTATGCTCAAATTTCAAAACCCTTAACTTTGCACCTAAAAGGAGAAAATGCTCACATTGGTAAAAATAAAAGTAAAAATACAGAGGTTAAACTGGAACAATCAGCCATAGAAGCTGTAAACAAATTAAAAAATAGTCTAAAAGAGCAAGTGGAATTATACCAACCCAACTTTAATAAACCATTTGAACTTACAACAGATGCTTCCAACATAGCTATTGGAGCTGTTCTAAGTCAAAATAGGAACCCAATTTATTTTTTATCTCGTACACTGAGCACCACGGAACAAAATTATAGTACTAACGAAAAAGAATTACTGGCTATAATTTGGGCATTAAAGAAATTACGTAACTACTACTGACCATCAGTCATTGACATACGCAATCTCAGACAAAAATCCTAACCCCAAGCTAAAACGATGGAAAGCCATCATCGAAGACTATGGTGCTAAACTAACCTATAAACCTGGTACACAAAATGTTGTGGCGGACGCATTATCACAACAAGCTATAAATACATCATCATAGCTCAAGTGAACAAATAATAAAAACTGTATCACAACCATTTAATGCGTATGGAATACAAATTGAACTCATACCAAATGAAGTATCTGATGAAATACATACACAAATAATATTTCAGAGTAAATTACGTCATATTATCAGATTTACTAACGAGAAAAATTTAATTACCTAACTAAAAAAGTGCATTCGACCCCAAAAAATCACCGCCATATATGCTACAGCTGAAGATTTATTTAAATACGGTAGAATCATAAAGAATACATTCAATACCACCAAATTCGTACACACTCCTATAAGATTAAGAGATATAACGAAAAGAGAGGAACAAATTATTAGTACAAGAAACACACGAGAGACCACATAGAGGCTATAAAAATAATATACACGAACTATTAGAACAATATTACTGGCCGGACATGAGAAAACACTGTAATACCCTGTTCAGACATACGTTTTAATTGCGCAATAAAGGAATTTACGCAATTAAGTCCCTAATTGAATTTAATTTCCCATATAAGAAATTAATTAAAAAATTTTTCAATTAGCACTTAATGAAGTCGATAATTGATTAGGTTTACTCCAACAACCCTTGTGAAGTGTGTTCAGTTATACAATGACAAAAGTAAATGCCATAAAAATGAAAAATAAAATATTTTAAAATTATATGAAATGAAAAGTTTTTGAAAATTTTATCGAAATTCACAGCTAGCGTGCAGTCAAAATTTGATCGTACAAACTGGAAGAGTTCCATATTTCAAATAAAAACAAGGAAACTTTCTTTGAAAGCCGAACTTCTCTTCATTCTTCCAAATTTACCAACACAAATTTCTAATGTAAAAATTAGGTCTGTTCAATAAATTTCCGGCAGAAACTAGCAACGATAGAGTAAAATAAAAATTTACAACATTACTATTCCAAATAAAAAAAAACGGAATAAACGCATTTTTGGAAAAAAATAACAAAGTAAAGCCGAACTTACCATAATAACAAAAAAACATAAAAAAAATTTGTATTTAAAACAGCAAAAAAAGCGGTGTTCGTTGCTTAAATCATTTTGTATTGCAACAGTTAGCATTTGCAAGAGCTTTGTCATCGATTGTGTGTAAATTGCTAAAAATTTTCTGTCTTTTTTGTAAAACTTTTAGTTTATTTTGTTCTATTTCTTTTGTTTATTGTTTTATTAACCTGGCGTTTACTTGTACATAGTTTCCTTAGCTTTCTTCTAACTATTATACAAACATTAGCTTCAATTCAAATATTTTGTATTTAAAACCGAAAACTATAAATGTTATGTATATTTTTTGCTGTGTGGTTGTAAAAAATTTCAGAGTAGATATTCGGTTTTAAAATCGCCATATAAATTATGGCAAAAAAGCCGCAACGATGTGATGTAAATATTTTCGTGGAGAGTGCTAATAAACACTTTCAGTTCAAAGTATTTAATGTTCATTAACTTATTTTGTAAAACAGAACAAGAATCAGCTGTTCTGTTCTTGACAGTAACAAAAGTAGTAAGAAATTTATTAACATTCACATCTTCTACTCTTTTTTACTCTTTCGCTGCTTCTTTTGAGGTACTGAAGTAAACACTTTCCAATAACAATTAATAACAACTTCCTGTTATTGAACAGAACTATATTCTACTGTCAAATTTTAATTAAGTAAATTAAATTGGATATGTGTGAACACCAAAATTAATTACTCAATTAAAATTTTAATTGTATAAATTAAAACGTATGTCTGAACAGGGTATAAGGCATTTAATAAGAAATGCACTGCATGTTTGTATGGTAAATGCGAACGCAACCCAACAAAAGAACCATTACAACACTCGGATATTCCCGAACATCCAGGGGAATACATACATATAGACATTCATTTCAACGAGCATAAACAGTATCTTGTAGGTATAGATAAATTCTCTAAATACATAGTTATCAGAGACATCGACTCAAAGGCTGATATGGACAGAAAACTAGGAGAAATTCTCATTAATAATTTTCCGAACTGCAAACGATTAATGACAGATAATGAAAAATGTTTGAATACGATCATTATGAACCAAATGTGTATAAAACATAACATTAAAAAGATACAAACCCCAGTACACAGGTCTAAAGCAAACGGACAAGTCGAACGAGCACACAATTCAATATCGGAAGTATCCCGAATTTTTAAGAAATAAACAACTCTACACTTTCAGTTACAGGATATAAACCCAAAGATATTAATTTTAATTTAATAAAATTCTCTAAGGAGGATATACAAAATAAATTAAGAAATGCTTCGCAGAAGACACTACAAAGGTTAAATCAAGGATCAAAGCATAGGACATTTCAACAAGGAGATCAAGTGTTGGTAGCTAGAACTAACATCAGAAGTAAGAGCGATAACAGATACAAAAAACACATAGTTCAGGAAGATCGTGAGGACACTATCTTAACTCAAGGAGGGCAGATCATACATAAAAATAATATAAAAAATTATGTACTTACAAAAAATGAGGATAACATTCCTAACATCACTAATCATGGTCATCACAACCGCAACAATAATTCAAGCAGACGTTAAACTACAAAATCTAACAGGAAAAAATACGTATTGACAAGAGGTGACGATGCATTGTTATTCGACAATTATTCTTATTTATTTCATGTAAGCAGCTTGACAAAAATATTCTCGCCGCACAGGCAAGTGTTTAGTTGTAATTACAAGCCTAATGTAGAAGAACAAATTTGGATTGAAAAAATTTAAATTCTTACAAAACAGCTAACAGAGCATAATATTCAGAGAAGAGGAATAAATTTTTTAGGTTCCGCCTTGAAATTTATTACGGGTATCCCGGAACACGATGATGTTATAAAAATAGAGAAAGCCATTAACACACTAATTGAAAATAATACAAAACAAAAATTAATAAACTCTAGATTCGAAAAAATTCTTAATACAATCAATCGGAAAAATATAAAAAACCATATAATCTTAGAACAAGTGCATGACCAACTTTTATTAATAACACGAACTATTAATGCAGCAAAAAACATTGAATTCTTATCGGAAGCTCTGGACATGGAGGATTTGAGGGAAGTGATTACGCATGAATTAACAAGAACCCCAAAAATTAACATAATGGAATACGCAGCCATACACATCGCTAGAACTTATGAACTCATAATCACCATATACAAATACCCGGTACTAACTAACCAATGTGACTATTTTAAGGTAACTCCAATTAGTTTTAGACTTGGAAAAATTGTTACCGACCAGGAAATAGCAAGATGCGGGAAGGACTATGTTAGGATCACAAAGTGTAAAAATAATTTGGGAAAATATATTTGCAAACGAAACAATAACACGGACGACAACTGTATCATACCATTACTAGAAAATCAGAGCGCTAAATGTTCAATTATTCAAGAGTACAATCAACCGCTATTACAAATTGACGAAGGATTTATATTATTAGACAGAACTCACACTGTAAATAACTATACGACAACAGAAATAACATTAGTAGAATTCACGGACGAAGTACATATAGATAACATAACTTATAAAAACATACATGCCGGATTGCTAGAAGCAATACACATAGTGAAAGTTTTGAGATAATGAAAATTTTAACATAGTGAACGTTTTGAGATAATGAAAATTTTATATACAGACACAGAATATGCATTTAATAACTTAGATTCATTAAAGAAATTTTATATACCTGTAGAAAATCACCCCTTTAGGTCATTTATTTACTTAATAATAATTACAACTGGAATTATTAGTTGTCTATACACAGCTATTAAAATATCCAAATATTGTATAATATACAGACAACGCAAAGCAGACGAAAATTTTAAAGTTCTTTATAGAAATGAGCTAGTAAAGCTACAGGCTAATACAGTTTAAATCGGGACGATTTAATTTAGGAAGGGGAGAGTTAAGGAACACTACAACCTCAAGGTTGTTAAAACAAAGATACAAACATAATTTAAGCTAAAGCAAGATCAAGCACGTTAAACTAAAACAAAGATACAAAACATACTTTAAGACACAAACATTAGCTGTAATAAAACAAAGATTATTTGTAATAAAACAAAACCAAGGTTATTTGTAATAACATGCTAAATTGTAATCGAAATAAAGATACAAACACTTTAGGACAAAGACATTCATTTCAGGGAAATATCAAATGTAAACATATTCTAGAGATAAGAAAATATCAAACACATTTTTAGTAAACAGAATTTACAAACAGACAACCCAAGAAGAGGGTATGTTAATAAAAATAAAATAAAGAATGTACATTTTCATAACTAACCCTAGTTTAAGCAAACAGGTACTAAAACTCAACATTATATAAAAAGATTATTTTTAGACATGAGGGCAGTCTAAATTTAACACGAGTCTCAATCGAACATCAGTATTAAACATAAGTGTAGTTTAGATTCATTTTTTAAAGGAATAAATAAAGAAAGCGCATAGCCGCTTAATAAATTATTTTTTTTTTAATCTAAAAAGAGAAATCTTTAACTCGCTTCTTACAGCAAAAACGAAAGTAAACCCCATAAAAAATAGAAAAACTTTACCGAAATTGGAACTTTTAGCTGCGCATTTATTAGCAAAACTATTACAAAAAGTAACGAATATAATAAAAGGAAAATATATACATTGGCATCATGTAAAGAGCCAAGATAATCCAGCAGATGTTGCATCACGAGGTATTTGCGCCACACAGCTATCTTCACATACGTTATGGTGGAACGGTCCAGCATGGTTAGCAAAGTCATCATGGACAATGGAAGAAGAAACAACCGATCCACTGTTTGTAGCATTTTCTTCATCAGACAGCAATAATTGTCTCAGAAATTTAATTAACAAATACTCTAATTATGCTAAACTTCTAAGAGTAGTTGCATACATACTTAAATTCATTAACAACTTAAAAGGTAAATCAAATAAGTATCAATATCTTTTTACAACTGAAATAGAAGCGGCTGAGAAACTTATAATACGATGTCATCAAGAAACTGAATTTGGTAGAGAAATTGTTGATCTAAAGAAGCATAAGGTAGTCAACAAAAGCAGTAAAATAGCCAACCTCTTTCCGTTCATAGACAATGATGGGTAACTACGTGTGGGCGGTAGGCTGCAAAACAGTAACTTATCTTTTAATCAACAGCATCCAGTCATCTTAAACAACTAACACTTGGTAAATACAATAATCAACAGTTATCACAGCCTCACTCTACATGGTGGTAGTCGTTTAATGGAATCAACTTTGCGACAAAAGTATTGGATTATCAATATGAAAAATATTGTTAAGAAATGTATACGTAGTTGCACTAAATGCATTCGATATGGGCAAGAAAATGCTCAACAATTGATGGGTTTTCTTCCTAAATGAAGGGTAACGATTTCAGCTCCATTTAAGCATGTTGGTGTAGACTATGCCGGTCCTATTCAGATGAAGTATTCTAAAGGCAGAGGACAAAGATCATATAAAGGTTATATTCCTGTATTTGTATGTATGGCAACAAAGGCACTTCATCTAGAACCAGTGAGTGAACTTACTTCAGATGCATCTTAGCTGCTCTTAAGCGATTCTTTTCAAGAAGAGTTGTTTGTTCTGATATTTATTCGGACTATGGAACAAACTTCATTGGAGCAAATGCAAAACTGGATAAAGAACTAAAAATATCCATTCAGCATAACAAAACAGTAATTCTGATCCTGGCTTCTCAAGGTATTCATTGGCATTTCATTCCCCCGGCTGCACCTCACTTTGGAGGGTTTGGGAAGCAGGAGTTAAGTCCGTAAAATTCCATTTAAAAAGAACCATAGGTGAATCAAAACTCACATATGAAGAAATGAGTACTTTGTTGGCACAAATAGAGGCAGTACTGAATTCAAGACCACTTGTAAGTCTGAGCGATGATGATCCAGAAAATATAGATGCCCTCACTCTAGGCCATTTTTAAATTGGAAAATCAATTAAACAAATCAATTTAATTACAAAAACTGAAAAATGACTTTTGGAATCGGTAGAGAAATGAATATATAACTACACTTCAACAAAGAAATAAATGGACGTTTCCGTCAGAAAATTTAAAGGAAGGTTCAATAGTTTTGATCAAAGACGAAAATACTCATCCAGGTAGTTGTCCATTAGCAAGGGGGTTTCTGAAAAACATAGTGGAAAGAATGGCAAAGTAAGGGTGGTTACTTTAAAGACTAAAAACACTTTATTAAAACGACCGGTTAATAAGTGGTGTCCATTGATAACTGCTGATGAAGAAGAAAAAAGAAGAAAAGTTCGCCGCCAGTAAATACTCATTTCACAAGATTGATAAAACCAAAAATGGAAAAACAAAGTCTTTTTCAATTTTTATTTATTTTAACATTGTTCATGATTCCCGCTAATATTAAATTAAATTAATAAAGCCTTTTGACGAAATTATAGTAAACAACTCCATTTACATAGAACAGCTGCAGAAGGATGTCGAATCGATAAAAACTAAACTTGTTAATTAAAAAGAACTAAATTTTCACGTAGCTTTTATACATGCATATTTAATTATATTCACAATAATCTTTCTAGTTGTTGTTATGGTTTACATTAAATTAAGATGTTGTCAGAAAACTAGTGTGGTCAAATTAGATTTTTCCCTACCAATGGCCCGGCAGAATGTTCAAACTAATTGAACAAAGAAATTATATTCATATTGTTTACACATGGTTTTTGTTTTTCCTTTCAATTTAAGAACTGTAATAATTTTGGTTCTATTTACTTAACGTAATAATCATATTAATGTGCGTTTGCTATTTACTTAAACTAATGAGGTCTTCTACTTGCTTAAACAAATTATCATATTAGTTTCTGTCCTGTATTTACTTAGGATAATATTCAAAGATAAAAATACGTGGCACACATGACCATGAAAATTATGTTTTCTATTTGTTTAAACTAATGATGTCTTCTACTAATGATCATATTAGTGTCTGTCTTGTATTTACTCAGGATAGTTATAAATATTTAAAGACTAAGATACATGCCACACACGGCCTTGTAAAAACAATCCTTATTACTAATGAAAAATAGTAACTAAAGCATTAACGATAAGAAATAAGTATAACCTATGTATATTTGAATTGATTGATAGTATATAAGCTGAACCATTGATAAATAAATTTAGTGTCTTACAAACATTCAAAATATAAAGAGTTTTCTTTAAATTCTCTAAGCAATTATTATTTAATTTATAAACAGTTCTTTAATATTTAGTGAAATTTATAAATCTGTCATTTGTTACTCTTGAGTATTTTTGAAGTTATAATTTTTTCTAGTATTTCTGCAATTTTATTAAGATCTGGAAAAATCTACTTATTTAAAAATAAGAGAAAAATGGACTTAACTTTAATGAAAAATAATGAATAATTTAATTAAAAGGGTATAAAAATGTATCTATACATATGGAATAAATTCATATTTTTTCCCGCAGAAAAATAAAAATCTTTCGTAAAACTATATTTGTCAGCAGCTTCTTTTACAAAGTATTCAAAACAATCAAAATGATTCATTGCTTTTGTGATTCATATGGAATACAGAACTTGCAAGCAGTAACATGCATATGTTAACAAAAGTCTCATTAATAAGTCCTCTCTTACACACGTCAAGTTTACTTGATCAGTTTTTAATTAACTTTCTTTTGAACCTGCATTCGTGTTCACACACACCGTCAAGTTTTTTCATCAAGTTTGCTTTCAACTTCAGCAACTTCTATTCTGCAGCTAACTTTAAGTATAAAATTTTCTTAAACTTGATGGTACGGTCAGGTTTGTACCTCTTTCTATTCTCTTCTCCTCTTTCTCCCAAAAGCTCAAGACTTGACGAGTCAAACTTGATGTGTGTAAAAGGGGACTATGAATCATGCACTAGCTGCATTAATTTTTTCATTGTTAGCTGCTAACTCAGTACTCATTTTAAGAAAAAGCAAAATGTTGCCGTTGGAATCGCAATCATGCATGTCTCTGATGCATACATACATAAATATTTGCATATAAACATACACATTTTGTCTCTACGTAATCGTTTCTCTTTGCTACAAGTAGTTCTAGCAAAGAGATTTATGACTTAAAATATATGTATGCATGTATGTGCATATATATTGTTTAATTTAACATCTCTCTTAAGAATTTATTCTTATGCGTGGTCAAGGCATATTGAACAGGTGAATGCATAAGATCATGCGGTCAACATATGTTTGCTGTTTTCCTTTCCTAGTTGCCCTTTTTCTTATTGTATGTGTAAATTTTGTATTGTGTGTGCATGTGTATTATATGTATGTGTTCAATTGCTTGCTTAATTTTTACAAAAACATACACACATATTGCCAGACGTTTTCGACAGCTCAACAAAAATTTACAAAAACAAAATACACGCAAAAGCTAATGCAGTCACCTGTATCTATGTGCCTTGTGAGTGGCATTGTATGTGTGTTTGCTTGTGTGTATCAAATTCTTGCTTTTGGTGGTTGTTTTATATTTTTTAATGTTTATTTTGACATTCAACTTCAAACCTTCCAATAAAGTGTTTCCTGTTGGAAACAAAATTATTTTATTAATCCCTGAAGATGGTCAACAAAAACACTCAAACCAGTAATTAAACAAGACCTTAAGCCGAAAAAATAACTTTTAAACAATATGAAAATTACTTTAATAAATTCTATTCAAATTATCAAATAAATCAGAATTTATTTTTAAACAATTCATGAGAATATACTTAAGAAAGACAATAGTTTTATACATTAGAAAAAAAATAAGTGATTATATTGAAAATTGTTTAATTTAATTTTACACCTTCATTGGAAGCATCTATTCTATCTTTGTTGTAAGTCTTTTACTTTTAAAATAGACTTGTTTTGATTCTCTACTGGGTTTACATTGAATCTCTGACAAAATTTCAATAGACGTTCAGAGTCAAATTATGCATTATGCATTTTTAAATTTAGGAAAATTTTTTCTAGAATAAAATAGAATCACTTTCAGAAAAGTGAATAGGTATTTTATCTTTCTTTAAAAGAAAAGCTTAAGGGTTATAGGGTAGTTATATGTAGATATAGCAGGAGAGTAGAAATGAGCACTAGATAATTAGTTAAAATTTCTAGTAATTTTTAAGAAACTTTGTTTTTCTTTTCTACAAGCTCGTATGATAAGGGAAATTTTGTTCTAGTTTAAAGGTGAAGTAGGTAGAAAAGCTAAACTGAGTAACTGATAAAAAAAAAATATATATATATACATATATATATTAGAGTAAATTTTAAAAATTTGATTTGCGGATATCATCAATTTTTTGAAGATTTTTGGACAAATAAAAATAATGGCAGTCTTTTTTTGGGAAAATTTTCACTCCTTGGAGTGATTCAACCCACCCAAAAACGCGGAATTTGAGCTCGTTTTTCCGCAGAGCAAAAATGGTTTAATATATGTCAAATCTGATTTCAGCAACCGATTCTGCAGCAAAAATTATTACAATAAATGTTTTTTGAATCCTCAAAACAGTTCCAAAAACCCTCAACAGAGGGCGTAAATGTCATTAACAAAATTTTTTTTTATGATGATTATATTTTTTTTAGGTTTTTGTAAACATGCACGAAGAAGAGGCATTTTAAACTAGCAAAATGGTACCAATATAATATTTTTATCACAACCCGTTAAAAAGTTATGAGACTTCAAAATTATTTCATAACAAAAAACAATTAATTGTTAAAAAAAAGTTTATTTTTTTTTAAATTTTTCTAACAACTTATTATTTAGCCTTAGCAAAAAATGTTAAAAGGCATATAACTTTTTAAGGTGTTGTGATAAAAATAAAATATTGGTACCGTTTTGCTAAGTTTTAAATGCCTTTTCATCATGCATGCTTATGAAAACCTATTTTGTTAAATGACATTTGCGCCCTCTGTTGTGGGTTTTTGGAACTTTTTTTAGGATTCAAAAAACGTTCATTGTAACAATTTTTGCTGCAGATTCGGCTGGTGAAATTAGATTTGACTTATATTTAACCGTTTTTGCTCTGCGGAAAAATGAGCTTAAAATCCGCGTTTTAAGGTGGGTTGAACCACCCCAAGGAGTGTAAATTTTCCCAAAAAAAGACCGCCATTATTTTTATTTAGGTAAAACCCTTAAAAAAAATGATGATAACCGAAAAACAAATCAAGTGACCTGGTCGCCAAACGAACTCTAATATATATATATATATATATATATATATATATATATATATATATATATATATATATATATATATATATATATATATATATATATTTTATCTCGGTCGAAAGAACTACAATAAAAAGTAAGTAAGTTTTATTTTAAAAAATTATAGTAAAATTTGATTCACAGGTAAAAATATTTATTTTGTGGTAGCAACAACTTTCAAAATTAAAAGCACAAATAATTACACTTTGGTTTTTAAAGGGTTAAATATAGCTTATTTTCTGCAGAGTTACCAAAGTGTTGTTATGTTGATTGAGAGAATTTCTTACTTACTGATATATCAGCAGCGTGACCATTTAAGTACTTTCGGTGCTAGATTCAGCACTTCTTTTGTTGATTTAGCAGCAAAATTACCGATTTAGCACTTAGCACTATTTTTAGCACTTACCAACGCTTTATTTAGCACTTTTAGCACATTTAATTCAATTTACATAATGTTCCACAAAGTAATTAATGCACTTTTCTGCAAAACACTACTTTTCACGTGTAACAATTGCAATAATAGCACTTTTTGATATCTCTGAATTAAAAAGTTGTTTGTTCAAATCTTACTGCGGATACCTAGAATAAATTTGCCTAAATACATAATATAAGTTAAGAAATAAAAAGTTTTTAATTTTTGTATTAAATATTTGCTGACGATTTGTCTGCAGCTTTTCCTGTTTTGTTTCTATGTCATTGTACTTACCTGAACTATCATTAAAGCAAACTGCAAAATTACAGAGAATTCTGTTGTTACAATTTTAACGCAATCTTGCAGTTTGGCTTAATGATCATTAAAACACTAAGTTCCAAAGAATTGTATTTCGTTGCATTTTATTAATAAGAAATTTTGAATTATTAAATAAAGAAATTGACAACGACAAGGTCAGTCGTAGTCAAGTACTCGAACTAACAAGTTTTTTATTAACAACATTAAACTTAACTGGCGCCCAACGTAAAATTAAATTGTGTCTAAGTGTGAACTGGAGAACCCCAGTAAAGTGATGAAAAGGACATATTCTCGGTCACCAGCATTTTCTAAAAAATCATTAAAATAAAAATTAAAAAAAAAAAAAAACAAAACATTAAATAAAATTTGTTAAACCAAAGAAGGACGAAAATAAAAAAGAAACATTAAAAAAGGAAGAACATTAAAACATAAAAACAACTTTAAAAATAAAAATCATCAAAATCAACAGAAGAAAAAATCATCAACAGAATCAAAAAAAATTGGAAATAAAAATCATCAAAATCAACAGAAATAAAAATCATCAACAGCATCAAAAATTAAAATAAAAATCATCAAAATCAACTGAAGAAAAAATCATCACCAGCATCAAACAACAACAAAAATCAACAAAACCAACGAAGAGAAGCAAACATGAGGATGCAGATGACTATTTTTATGTAAGATTATAATAAAATAATTATATTAGTTTTAAGATTTATAGTTTACCTACTTTTAAATAATTTTGTATTAAAACAGAAAAGAAATCTTTAAAAGTGAATAAAAAATTAGAAACTAGATCTAACGAGAAAGAAACAAAATAAAACAATTAATCAAATAATTTTGTAATTTTGCAAATTTCCCTTTTCAATAATGGCAAACCCAAATAATTTGATAAGAGCACCAATTTTAAATAATCCTCCACCAAATTTAAATAATCCTGCTCAACCAGCTCAGGCTCAATTTGTTATAACACCCGAAAATGAAATCGGGATTGCTAGTATCGTACGTAGAATTCTTATTGAGGAACGAAGAGAAATAGAACCAAGACCAGTGGACCACGGAATTGACCGTAATATTGACCTAACAGATTTAGATAAAATTTCAGACGTAGTACGTTCACTGAGAGAATTTTCAGGAAATAGGACTGAATTTAGTTCGTGGAAAAAAAGCACAGAACGAATATTAAAAATTTACGAACCACTGAAAGGTACGGCGAAGTATTTTGGGATATTGAACGTGATCCGGAATAAAATTATTGGCGATGCGGATATCGCTTTAGAAAGTTATAACACTCCATTAAATTGGGAGTGCATCATTAAATGTTTAACAACTCACTATGCAGATCAAAGAGATCTAGGAACTTTAGAATATCAACTTACTTCAATGATTCAGGGCAAAAATTCTGTGCAAGAGTTTTATAAAAAAATCTACAGTCATTTATCCTGAATATTAAATAAAATATCATGTTTAGAAGAAAGTCAAGAGGCTATTCAGTTGCTAACAAGAAATTATAGGAATAAAGCACTAGACACTTTTGTGCGAGGTTTAAGAGGTGACTTACCAGACTATTAGGTATCAGGGAACCCAAAGATTTGAACGAAGCCTTACATTTGTGCATGAAACTTGACAATCAGCAATTTAGAGCTCCATATGCTAACAGCGCGACTAGAATTCAATCACATATTCCTTCACAAAAACATAATAACAATAGACAACACCAAAACTTTTACCCACAGCTTGCACATATCCCTCAACCTGCTATGAATTTTCATAGAATTGCATATCCCAATCAGTCAGGTTTTAATTCATATTACGATCAAAGAAACAAATATCAAATCCCATATAGACAGAATTCTTATACATGGAATACTAATCAGCAGCAACCACCTAACAGACCTTATGCACCAAAACCCCCAATCCCAATGGAAGTTGACACTTTCATGCAATCTAAAAGGGTCAACTATATGAACCGACCCACAATGGATAATAGATTTGCAGGAGTAAGACCCTTACCGCAATCAATGCAATCTAACCAACCAAGAAAACATCAACGAATAAATCACATTGGAGTTGATCAATGTGACCCAAAACCCAATCCAAACGATCAAGAAATTGAGACCGACATTGACGCAAACACATCCGAACCTCAACATGAAAACGAGGAAATTGAAGACGTAACAGAATATCTGAAACAATTTGATATACCAGATGAATACGAGTGTACTGAATATTCAGGCATTCATTTTTTAGACTAACAGATTCCACGTTACCATATTTTCAATGTAGGACCAGCGACGGCAAGATATTCAAGTTTTTAATTGACACAGGGTCAAATAAAAACTATATTCAATCCGAATTGGTTAAAAATCCGATACCTAACGAAACAAAATTTCAGGCAAACTCCCTTGGTGGGAAAATTACCATCACCCACCACACTTTAATTAACTTATTTGGAGTACGATCACAGAATTTGAAATTTTTTTTGCTACCTGCATTGAGATCATTTCACGGTATTCTTGGTAATGATAGCCTAAAAAAATTAAACGCAATTATTTATACCTCTAAGAACTATATGATAATTAATGATGCTATAAAAGTACATATAAAGCAACAGTTATCAGAATCTATTAATAGCTTGAACATAAGATCAGACCATTTGACAGACGGACAGACAGGGAAATTAATAAACATATGCGAAAAATATTCCTCATTATTTTCGGATCCGGACGAAAAACTGACGTACACGACAACGGTCAAAGCAGAGATACGGACAACAACGGATGACGCTATTTATACTCGCGGTTACCCATACCCCGTTTCAATGAAAGACGAAGTGGAAAAACAGATTAATGAGTTACTTGACAATGGGATAATAAGACCATCGAGATCCCCATACAATTCGCCCATCTTAATAGTGCCAAAGAAAATGGATGCGTCTAATGAAAAAAAATATCGAATGGTCATTGACTATAGGAAGCTTAACGCTGTAACCATTCCAGATAGATATCCGATACCGGAAATTAATGAAGTTCTGGCACAGCTTGGGCAAAATGAATGGTTCTCTGTAATAGACTTAAAAAGCGGGCTTCACCAGATACCGCTCAGAAATAAGGACATTGAAAAAACAGCCTTTTCCGTAAATAACGGAAAATATGAGTTCGTGCGTCTCCCTTTCGGCCTGAAAAATGCTCCTGCTGTGTTCCAACGCGCGTTGGATGACATGTTAAGAGAGCATATCGGTAAGATCTGTTTCGTCTATATAGATGACATAATAGTTTTCGGGAAAGACGAAGATTCACTTTATGCAGAGCGAATCTAAAAGTACAACTCAATAAGTGCGATTTCATGAAAAGAGAGGTAGAGTATCTGGGATTTATTATCTCAAATAAAGGTATAAGAACTAACCCGGAGAAAGTCAGTGCCATAAAGAGATTGGCTCCTCCGACTACCATTAAAGAGCTCAGATCGTTTCTGGGATTATCGGGATTCTATAGACGATTCATAAAAGATTACGCGAAAATTGCCAAACCCCTAACCGTACTTTTGAGAGGGGAAGAGGGACGCATGTCAAAAAGAGAATCTGCTAAGATTCCTGTTTCACTCAATGAAAATGCTCTAGAGGCCTTCAATAAAATTAAAAATTCTCTTTCTTCAGAGGATGTAACTCTTGCATTTCCTAATTTCGAAAGGGAATTTCATTTAACAACCGATGCATCTAATTATGCTCTCGGTGCTGTTCTTGAACAAGACGGGAAGCCGATTACCTTTATATCAAGAACTTTGAATAAGGCTGAGGAACACTACGCGACAAATGAAAAGGAAATGCTTGCGATAGTGTGGGCCCTCAAGACGTTAAGGAATTATCTTTATGGACCTGTGGCAATAAAGATTTTCACAGAGCACCAACCCTTGACGTATGCGTTGGGAAGTAAAAACACTAACGGGAAATTAAAAAGATGGAAGGCAATTTTAAAAGAACATAATTATGAAATCAAATATAAACCTGGTAGCAGTAATGTAGTGGCAGATGCCCTTCCAAGATGTCCACAAATTAATGAGATAAATTCATTGACGGCTACTCAGCATAGTCATGAGAGTTCGGGTCATAATCTGATTCAATTTACTGACTCGCCAGTAAACGTTTTCAAAAATCAAATCATAATTTCAAGGGGACATTCACCGTCTAATAATTTCAAAATAATATTCCCAACGTACCATAGACATGAGGTAGTAGACAGCGAATACGACAGCGACAAATTAGCAAACATTTTGAAATCCTATCTAAATCCATCGGTGACAAATGTCATAATGACCGAGGACGAAATTTTAGGTTAAATACAAGAATTTTGGCCATCTCATTTTGGTAAATTTCGTGCGAGGTACACTAGAAAAATGGTTAAGGACTTGACATCAGACATTGAACAAGAGACGGAAATTATCAACGAACATAGACGTGCGCACAGAGACTCAAAGGAAAATAAAATTCAATTACTTAGGAAATATTATTTCCCCCAGATGCACGCAAAAATAAAGAAATTAGTGAAACAGTGTAAGATATGTTGTGAAAATAAATAAATAATAAATAAGGTAGTTCTAGGGAAAACACCAATTCCGCATTACCCAGGCCAATACGTCCACATCGATATTTATCACACAAACAATAGAGTTATCCTTACAGCAATTGATAAATTCTCAAAGTACGCACAGGCGAAAATAGTAAAATCAAGGGCAACAGAAGATATAAAATATCCCCTACAGGAGCTACTTATGTCTTTTGGTACTCCTGAAAATGTTGTCATAGACAATGAAAAATCACTCAACTCAGCTTCCGTAACCTTTATGTTAGAGAATCAATTAGGCATTAAAATCTATAAAACACCACCCTATACTAGTTCTGTAAATGGACAAGTGGAACGATTTCATTCCACTTTGACCGAAATAATGAGATGCATAAATGCAGAAAACGTTCATAAATCTTTTGAAGACCTTTTGATAAATTGCTTAAACAAATACAATAATTCGGTGCATTCTACGATAAATAGAAAACCTATTGAGGTATTTTTTGGTAGAAATTCAGACCCTGCATCTTTAAAACAGGATAGATTAAAAATTATACAGACTTTGACAGAGAAACAGGAGAAAGACTTAGACCATCATAATAAAAATAAAACTGAAAGAAGGACTTATAAAACCGGTGACAAAATCCTTGTAAGAAACAACAAAAGAATAGGGAATAAATTAACGCCAAGATACAAAATAGAAATAGTACAGGAGGACAGGGGAGGAACTGTTTTGACAACAACAAGACGCATAGTTCACAAAAATTTGATAAAGAACTAATATTTGTTTTTGCAGCTCAATTTTGCAACTAATTGCAGCAGAAGTACAGATCTTGGACTACACGAACGCCCAAATTGTAACGGTTGAGACAGGCATGACTAAACTAGTAACCGGCGACTTTAAAATCATACATGTAATAGAACTCAGCTCGTACGAAAAAGCATTGGACCAATTGGATGACGTAATAAGACTAGACATTGGGAAAAAGGACAGCAATTATCCATTTTTATTGCATCAAGTACAGACTTTATATGCTTTGCTTGCGGAGTTGAGACCCAGACGTGAAACTAGATCAATAAACGCTTTGGGAACAATATGGAAGTGGGTAGCAGGTTCACCAGGCCACGACGATTTCCAAATTGTTGCTGACAGAACGAATAGGCTTTTGAAGAACAATGACAAACAGATTGTGATAAATAGGGCCATAGAAACAAGAATGCAAGAAATAACAAAGATAACCAATAGTATAATGAATAACATAGGATCAAATGATGCTTTGGAGCGGGAAATTATTAAAGACGTTGAAAGAAAGCTAGAAATAATCAAAGAAGAACTTACCAATCTAGGTTATTCAATGCAGTGGGCGAAATCTGGTATAATAAATTCCTTCGTGTTATCTGAATACGAACTAAACATAACTAAAAAACATTTCGATGAATATAATATGCCTTATGTGAATTTGGTTGAAGCCTTGGAGTTTGGTGAGGTAAAAATAGGGGTAAATAAAACGACAATCCTTTACATTGTCGACTTGCCAATTATGGAAAGGGAAACGTGTAGAAGCTTATTTGTAAAATCAGTTAAGAATCAGAACGTATCCATTAAGATTGACAATGAAAATTTTGTATTGTGTAAAAACTCTCCTCGAGGTAAAATCCGCATGCAGAATGTTTAACGAAGTGGCTGTTTGCAGAAATTACAATTTAGAAGATATCACAGAATCGAGTTGCTTGCCGAGATTACTCGATGGCATGCCATCAAATTGTCCAACCTCTAACAACCAACATTTACCCATGGTAAAAGAAATTACACCGGGTCTAATTCTATTAAACGGTTATAATGGATCCATATGGATAGAAAATAGGGAAGTGGATCTGCATGGTACCTATATTATCAAATACCATAACTCTACAATTACCATAGGGAAAAGAGCTTATTCCAGTAAGGAAATTACTATGATGAAACCCTTACCAGCAGTGGTTAATGCACCAAACACTATTGCAAATTATGAAGAAATGCTATCATTGGAAATGCTTAAAGATCTTCATATCAACAACGCTGGTGAAATTAAGAGACTGGCTACTAATTATAAAGCCAGCATGGGAATGTTAGGAGCCCTAACGATGGTATTGATATGCGGCCTGATCTTGCATTTGATAAAAAGAAGAATTGATTTCAATGTTAAAACCAACACCGAGCCGGAACATCCAGTTGAAACATCAAATACTTACATTCACTACCCATCCAACGTGGACGCTGGAATTTAAGAGGGGAAGAGTTAAGAAATAAAAAGTTTTTAATTTTTGTATTAAATATTTGCTGACGATATGTCTGCAGCTTTTCCTGTTTTGTTTCTATGTCATTGTACTTACCTGAACTATCATTAAAGCAAACTGCAAAATTACAGAGAATTCTGTTGTTACAATTTTAACGCAATCTTGCAGTTTGGCTTAATGATCATTAAAACACTAAGTTCCAAAGAATTGTATTTCGTTGCATTTTATTAATAAGAAATTTTGAATTATTAAATAAAGAAATTGACAACGACAAGGTCAGTCGTAGTCAAGTACTCGAACTAACAAGTTTTTTATTAACAACATTAAACTTAACTTATACGAGTATGTATGTACACATGTGTCTGTCAGGGTTTAAATTGTTTGCTTAAAATAGCAACAGCACTAAAATATTTGCTTTGCTTACATGTTTTTCAGCAAAAAAAAACTAAATGTCTCAGCATTTACAAACCATTTCATTATAAACGAAGCAAAAATTAAATGCAAAAAAAGGGAAGAAACGCATATGCTAAAGCTGACTATGAGTTTCTTCTCCAGCAAAGCAATCAGCAAAGCATTTATTTTGAAAACGTTTGCTGTTGCTTAAGCAATAAGTTGATGTTTGTTTCTTCTTTTGCTGTTGCTTTTTAAGAAAAAAAAACACTATATAATGGTGTAATAAAAACAACGTTTTTGAAATGTTTTTTCTTATGTGTTGTAAATAATATATACATAAACACGTTTCCAATGTTAAAAGGGATGAAAAGCAGCAAGTTCAGCAAGTACGAGCAAGAAAAAGCAATCGTAGTTAGCAACAACTTCATAGTAAAGAGTTAAGCACTAGCAAAAATAAAAATAAAGAACAACCGACCTCGTAAGCAACAGCAGATGTTTTCAAAGTAATTGCTTTGCCGATTGCTTTGCTCCAGAAAGAAACACGATTCTTTCTTTTTTTTTGCATTTGCTTTTGCTGCACATTTTTCCACAGCAACAGTTGTGCATTAAAAATAGTCAAGTATTTTTAATCACTGCCGTAGATGATATTTAATTTAAAGACTGAAATTTTATTTTATTGTTTTAAGAAATTTAGTTTTTATAATGCAAATAAATATTTCTAAGGCAACATAAGCATAAATGATAAAACTTTGAACTCTCCAGGAAAATATTTGCTTAAAAGTAAGATATTTAAATTTTGGCACTATGTTTTAGCACTTAAAACAATTTTTTAGCACTTTTTTGGTACCAACTTAGCTCCAAAAATTTTTTGGATCTGGTCACACTGCATATCCGCCTTATGAATTTAAAAAAAAAATATTTTCAGAGTAAATTTTATTCAAGCAACTTAATGTTTAATTTATTAATTAGTTTTTACTTTATTTTTAAATATATAAAGATGTTGTTCTTTGTTGGCAACTGCAACTGTTTCTAGGCTGTCTAGCTGGAACTTTACCAAATTAAAAGCTCTAATAAAGTCTAAGCCTAAATATAAGGGTAATTTTAGGGTTCTTGTAGAATATATTAGCTCCTACACGGCCTATAATAGGGTTCAAACGTCCATTCGCTGTTCTGACTTCAGATTTAAATGGAAAAATAGGTAGTTTAGCTTTTTCAAAAAAATCTAGGCAACTATTTCCTAGTACGGTGACCGAAGTGCCACTGTCCAACAATCCTTGGATTGATTGTCCATTAATAAAAATCGATGTATATATCCTATTATCGTGTCCTTCGTAAATACGTGCAGCTGAAATTTCAAATCTTACTCTCTTTCTCCGTTCATATCTGTTTCGAGTTTTTAAAATCCTCTAAGATGGTCTAAAAATTCTCTCCCTTGCCTCAGCATATTCCATGATTCGGACATGTAATGGTTTTCGAATTTGAAATAAGTTTGTGTCGTCGCTCTCCTGATGTTTTTGTAGTACCTTGAGCTGAAGTTATTACTGTTTTAAATCTGATCGTTCTCCTTCTATTGTGGCTTGGGATAGGTTGCCTTGGAACGTGTCTCCCTCCATCCCAGCGCGAGACAAGTTCCCCTTTTGGTTTCCCTGGCACACTGGACACCTTGGAGTTACAGTATTCTCAAGTCCACACTTGTAGCAAAACAAATTCCTTTTTTCCTCTACACAGTCCATAAACGTGTGACCTTCTACTTTACAGTTCCAACATATTATTTTTTTTTTTGGAGTTTTAACTAACGCTTCTACTTCTGGAGTTTCTTCTGGTGTCATCCGTTCATATTCTAATTCATGGACTGTCCTGGTATTGTATCTGCTGTTAAGATTTTGATGATTGTTTAATAGATTTTCAGCTCGACGGCATTCTTTGGCGAATTGTGCTAATCCACTAACCTGTACTGAAAATAGCCCTGTGCCATACTAGGCTTAAGGTTTCCCTTCATGATATTAACAAGATCTCTTTCACTTAATGGACTACGATGCTGATTACGTAAACGTATTACGGAGTTATAAAAAACATCGAATGTTTCCTGCCCTTGCTGCCTTCTATCGAGAATCTTCCGTTGAATATCAAAATCGCTATCGTATCTATGGAATTGTGTCACCAGAGCCGACTTGAAATCACTCCAACGCGTAATATTATTGAATCTCCTGTGATCCCAAAACCAATCTAAAGCTGGTCCTCTTTATAGATGGTGAAATGATCTTAAAATATCCCTCTATTCACATCCATGATCAGCTTGAAGGGTTTCCACACGAAATACGAAATTTTCTATCCTAGTTGTGTTCGTGGTTCCATCGAACACTATTCCCCATTTATCTATACGTATGTTCGAACTTATTCCCATATGCTGTGTCTGATTTGCTGTAAACGCCGGTATCTGTCCTTCTGACGGGTTTAAAAATTCATTTCTAAAATTGTTCGTTGGATTAAAAGTTGTATTGGGCCACTGCTGAATTTGCAATTGTCTTTGAGAAGGGTGCGAAATTGATGGAGGTAGTTGACTCAAATCAGGTAAATAATCGGAACTTCGAGGTTGGGAGTGACTAGGTACGGGCGGTTTTGGAAGAGCTTGTGAATTTTGTTGAATTATTCTAGGTATTAAATCTAACAACCTGTCCTCAAAATTCCTTAAATCAGCTTGAGTGATATTTCTTTCTGTTCTTAAAGGTTCTTGTAAATTGGTTTGACTTTGCGGTGGTCTTAACGGTACGTTGTGTTGACCAAATGCCTCTCTTAAGCCTCTTGCGCTCATACTGCTGAATGGTGGAGTTACTATTTCGCTATTGGCTGAAAAGCTTTCTCCACTTGCCTCTAGGTCTTCCTGACGGTGTACTTCCACTACCGTTGCGTTAGGGTCTGTTACCTCAGGGAAAGCTTCCATCGTGTTTGTAGCCGATGCACTGGTTCTCGGGGCTATATTAGAGTCCATTGTTATTACAGGGACCTCGTTTTTACTAGCGGATCTTGTACGTATCATTGCTAACTATGTTGCCGTAAATTACTTTACCAAAACACAATTTCGAAATTTGATTTCTAAATATTCGCCAAGTCAAATGAAATAATAAATTATTTCCCTATTAAATATTTTTTTTAATTATTTCCCTTTTTCTTTCTTGATACATACGTGAACAAATACTATTATCGCGAACCGATGCTCCAGCAAAGATGTTCAAAACAAGCTGTAAATTTTTGTTATTTAATCCTAAAAATTTGGGTTAAAGGTATTTCTAAAACAAAATAATTAAAATTGAATTTCAAACTTTCTTTAGTTTTGTTTAAAAAATTTTTATATTTTGTATTATTATAATTGGGACCTTTTTTTATTTTATTATTATTAGTTAAGAAATAATACATTGTATTCATATACCAAAATGATTACCAATCCGAAATTATCAATACAAGATTGCAAGATAGACTGAATCAAAAGTGAAGCTTTGTCGTAAAAACTAATGCTTATTTTTTTACAAATCTGTATTTGGAAATAGGTTTAATGTATTAAGCCTATATATTACTCGTATGCTAAAATAAAATTTTAATATAAAATATAGATAAGTAGTAAAGTTTTTCAATTATTTTTGAGATATATCTTATAAACCGACGTAATGTTACGTACTAACTTGTTAAAACCGTTAGGTGTGTGCTTAAAGTTTTACAAAAAAAATATAAAAAACTTTGGCTAATGAAGGTATCGAGTGGATGAAGAGATACTAGGAAAAATCGCTAAGCGAGCTATGGTTTAAACTAAAGGTTACCTTTCTTTCTTATTTGTGCCGTGTTGTCGTCTTGCAGGTAGCAACAAACTTCTCTATTACAGCAATATAAGTTTGGATTTACCATACTGGACTTTGATTAGGATCAATAAGCCTTACGAAACTTACAACAAACACATTGTTATTACTGATAAATAACGGGACTCATTAAAATAGCTTAACGTTACAAGAAAGAATTAATTAAACCTTGAGTTTACACCAAAATGTGGAAAACTTGACTAGCTCTACGGCGAATCAAGGCCGTGCCCCACGTTGGGCGCCGTTTATTAATAAATATTATCTGTCACGTTTGTTTTTCACCCTTCTGTCAGTATAGTAAAACCTTTCCCTTATGCTGCCGCTTTATAGACTTCACCACTCGATACCTACCTTTGTAGCCCTATTGGTTAACTAAAACACTAACGTGTTTGTTTCTTTTAAATTCATTTATAATAAAAAAAGCTTATATTTATTTCACAGATTATCTTATGCCTCGTGGCTTATACTTTTTAGGTTCAAACCGTTTTTACATTATTACAGACAAAGGCTTATGTGATTTATAACAGTTATATAATAAAAACTATTGCTATATTGAAATATAATATTCTTTTAGTATACAGACTTCAGTTTGAATATAACATTAACTTAGGTACTTTATTTGTATTTTATCTAATTGTTTTAAACACTAAATTTAAAAACACGGGTCTTTTAGGTTTTGAAATACGCGTTAAGTTTTTACTTTACATTTCGAAATTTGTATATTCTTTTCAATAATTTAATATAAAACGTGATATATTTTGCTTCATGAATTTGATAATACTGACAGTTAAAGTGCGAAAACAAAACCATGTAAGTTTGAAATACCTTTTAAATTCAAAATTTTTTTTTTTTTATTACAATCTGTCTCTGTTTTTTTTATATTTTTATTTTTTTGTAATGCTCTAAATCGAGCGAAGTTTTACTTCAAAGGGGTTGCTGCGGCTACTTTGTTGGATCCGCAATAGTATCCCTGTCTTAGATCCTCTCCAGCCCAAAAAGCTTATTGTATCCTCAACAGACTCACGTTGGCGGTGTATGCCCAAAATATACTTGTTAATGTTAGTTTTTTTTTCTAATACAAAAAAAACTTCAAAAAAACGATTACACGGAAACTTGGATTTTGAATTAAGGAGCTCGCAACGCGTATTCGAAAGCTAACGTTACTACTAGATCTTATTTCTACCGGTGTATATATGCTAGGATAAACTAAGCTGCTTACCGACCTCAGAGTTTCTATTATTGTTGTGGCTGTGTTGTTTGGTGAAATATCTGTTGTAGTGGTATCCTCTCTATAGTTATAGTTGTTGCTGTATCTATGGTTGTTGTTTTTGCTGCTATAGTTTTAGTTTTTGTAGTTTTTGTTTTAACCCTCTTTGTTGTATTCCCTCTATTGTTGTAATTGGTTGTTGCATCTTTGCTTGGTGTGGTAAATCTTTTGTTGTAGCTTTTTTATCGTTGTAATATGTAGTTTTAATATTTCTATTGTTGTTTTCTCTTTGGTTGTTGTGGTTTTTGTAATGGTTTAAAATGTAGTTTTGATATATCTATTGTTGTTGTTGTTTGCTCTTTGGTTGTTGTGGTTTTTGTATCGTTTTAATACAGTAGCTCAATAAAGTCGTCGGACAAACATTAAATTTTTATTCTCTTAAAGTTTTACATATTAAAATAAACCGCAAGTGCTTTTACTTTATATTTTTTTTTATACTATATTATTGTTCTTAAAAAAGCAAAATGATTTTTTATTTATCTATTTATCTTATTTTCAATTTTAACCAAAAGTTTTTTTAAGTGCAAAAAACGCACCTAAAAAGTAGTCGGACATACGGCAACATTTCTGTTTTTTGTAAAACAAGCTTAGGTAATTCCCGTTATTTTAGGTTGTCAAATATATTTCGACATATATATGTATATACATACATAATTATTAAATGTGTTGTTCGAAAAAGTAACATAAACGTTGATTTTAATACTTTTCATTTCAAATTTGTGAAAATGTCAAAAGCTAAGTTGTACACGACTGAAGAAGTAAGAAAAATCATTATAAAAAACTATGAAGAAGGATAAACTGTTCGAGAGATAGGAGATATACTTGGAAGACCCAAATCAACAGTTCATGATATAATAAAAATGTATAAGATAACAAAATCTGTTGAAAACAAACCAAAATCTGGAAGGCCAAAATTGCTTAGTAATACCGATGAACGATGGATTGTCCAACAGATTAAGACAAACCCTAAATTAAGTGCTCCAAAACTGGCAAATGAAATCTCTAAACGCATCAATAAAGACTGTAGCGCGGAACCAATAAGAGCAGTCCTTCGTAGAAAAGGCTATAATGGAAGAGTAGCTCGTAAGAAGCCATATATTAGCAAAATAAATAGAATTAAACGGCTAGATTTTTCAAAAAAGTACAAAAACATGGATATTTCATTTTGGAATAAAGTCTTATTTACTGATGAAAGTAAATTTAATATATTTAGATCGGATGGACAGTCGTACGTATGGAGAAGGCCCAATGAAGAACTCAAAGAAAAAAACTTAAAAGCTACTATCAAGCATGGAGGTGAATCAGTGCTAGTTTGGGGTTGCATGTCGGCTTCTGGAGTTGGGGAACTCTGCATAATAGATGGAATAAAGGACCAAACAAAGTATTTGTCCATTTTGAAACAACATTTGGTGCCAAGCGTTGAAAAATTAGGTATAAAAGACACATTCCAGTATTATCAGGACAACGATCCGAAACATAAGGCGCATGCTGTACGAATGTGGCTGTTGTTTAATTGTCCCCATGTTCTCGAAACGCCACCGCAGTCCCCAGACATCAATGTTATTGAACATTTATGGGCACATTTAGAAACCGAACTGAAAAAATATACGATTTCGAATAAGAATGATCTCGTTAAAGCGTTAAAGGACGAATGGGCAAAAATTGATTCATCTGTATGCAGAAATTTTGTTGATTCAATGCCAAGAAGATTGGAAGTAGTTATAAGAGGCAAAGGACTTCCTACAAAATATTAAATGTTAATATGAATAGCTTAAGATAAATGTACTTCAACTGTCCGACTACTTTTTTGATGGTATTTTTTGTATGGAATGAATTTTTTGTGTTTTTAGCTTATAAATGAATTGATTTTTTTTAGTTTTTTATTTTATCTCAAAGAGAATATCGTACCGCTACATATTCCAAAATAAAAATGAGTTAAATATTTTCTTAATATGAAACCTTTTGTATTTTAGTTCATTTTAATGTTTGTCCGACGACTTTATTGATTCACTGTATGTAGTTTTGATATTTCTATTGTTGTTGTTGTTTGCTCTTTGGTTGTTGTAGTTTTTGGTTTCACTATTGGCAATATTAGTATTGTTTCGCTACGTTGACGTTTCGAGGCAGTTTATTGTAATTTTTGGTGTTTTAATATTTTGTTGTTGTTGCCTTTCTATTGGTGTTGTGTTTGTTGTAGCTCTAGTTATTGTAATTTTTGGTGTGTCTATGGCCGTTGTAAGTCTTGGCAGAAAGTCTTCGGTTAGTCGATTGTAGTTTAACTTCTAAATCACTTTTAGGTTTCGTTTTTCTCGTCATGCCGTTCTTTTTAGACTATTGGACTTCTATTTGGCAATATCTTGAGAAGTTGTTTTACGTGCCACACTCTTGCTATTGGCTACTTTATCGCCAGCCACACTATTTACCGTAACTCCGGCATTAACTGGAACGTTTTATAACTGGAGAAGATGACGACGAACGTTTTGTAGGGGGCTGCCTGGAATTTTATTTACTTTCAGTCGCTAACACTGCAGCGGTTTTAATATCGTAATTTTGATAGGGATTAATTGAACATGGTGCCAGAAGCTTTTGTGGTTATTTAGGTTTTGTCCACGTTGCTTCTGTCTAATCACTTCCCTGTGTAACTTACTTGATTTTCCTGGATTTCTTTCGTTCGCATCAACTTCTCTGTCCGACGTCCAAATTGAAAAGGGCGGAAGTAGGCCATTTTGCTCTACGCATGCGTAGCAAACACCAACTTCATTATACATGGTTGTCTCAAAAGGTATTTTCCCAGGCGAATATGGTACTGATTTTATGGATGTGGCATCCTTGTGTACTGTTTTGTCCCCAAGTTGTATTTATCTTTCGCCTGTGTTTACACAGATATGCATTTACTTAGACAGTGTAGACGACACGGTACAACTTAATGCTTAAACAAATGTATCTAACTATATAAATTTTTCTTTACAAATTATCTGAATTAACTAAATTTAAATCTTCAAAAAAAGTCTTTCAGTAATAAAAGTACTTTAAATATTAATTCTTGTCTTATTTTTTCTGTATTTATGTAAGTATATTAAAAATGAATTATGATTGCTTGCTTCGTACAAGAAACGTCAAGGAATATCTATATAATTCCTGACCATAAAGTTAGGTAGGAAAATTGTGGATCAGTGGCGGTTTCTGTATAAAAGGCACAAATTCTTTAAACTCTAATTATTTTTTATAACTGCAAACAAAATTCTCCAAAAAGAAACATAGATATCTTTAAATTATATGGGTGTAAAAACCCCGAAAAAATCCACAATATCATACTTTTTGACCACAAATGCAATTTTTGACAGATCGCAAGACTGAGTATGATAGTGAATCCCGGCCTTAAGTAAACATTTAAGTTTACCTATAAAAAAAATAAGAAAAAATATATGTTTCTTGTGTAAAAACGAAAGAAAACACCAAGGCAATTTTGGTGGTTGTTTTTTCTATGTTAAATGCATGTAATGTTTTTTTCTTTTTTGTTGTTTTAAGCACTGACTATATGTTATAAGCAAAAACATTCAATTCCCAAAATAAAATGACCTAATTGCAGTTCATTAAACTTCTGCTTAAAAGCTTGTCAATTGCAAACTGCTGACGCATTTCCAGACGGTCTAAAACAAATATTATTGCATACGGTAACAGAGCATGTCATTAGTAATTAACTAAGCATATTTTAACATAGAATTTAAGCTGTAATAAATTTTGTAAAATAGTTATAAGTTTAGTTGATAAAATAAAGTTTATTTTTTTAACTTAAAATTTAGAATTAATTGGCGCCCAACGCAAAAAGGGATCCATAAAATCAAGAAGCACCCCATAGGCTGCAGATTTAAGGACTCCCAATAAAAAGCAACCCATAGGCTGCAACCCAAGAAATTTTGGAGAATTAAATTTGTTTCGGTGTCCAGTATAGGGATTTACATTTTCAGCCCAATTATGAATGTTCTCACGGAATTTCTTTCCCACGGAAAAAATTTTTCTCGAGAAAAGATTCCTCCAATTATGAATTCCGTGGGGAAAAATAATGAAAAAGTGGCATCACTGTAATTTAAAAGGAGTTTGTTTTGTTAATTTTCATATAATTTTTATTTTATAATTTAGAATACCTACTTTTTTCCCCCGGATTTTTTTCACTTTCCGCAGTCAATCAAAAGGGGAAAAATTTATAATTGGAGAAAAGGGAAAAGTGAAAAAACTCGCACGGAATTTTTGTTTATAATTGGGCTGTTTATTTTATGTTAGTACCCTAACTACATAGGTTAACAAATTTATTTTAACTACATTCATAGGTACTACAGTTAGTTGGTTAATTTTAGCATATGTACTTTTATAAAAGTGGTCCACCTAAAGAGTGTGCAAACGGTCATATTGCAGTGGAACCACCGACCAAACGATAAAGCCAAATGTCATGTGGAGTCACTCCACGGCTTTTATTCCAAAACTATTTCGTTAGGTGTCTCTGAAAAGAGATAAAGAAAATGTTAAAAAAACATTATATATACAATGGAACGATAGTTACCTTTACCTGTTTTTTGCTGAAATAAAAGAATGATTGATAAAAAGATAATGTAGAAAAACTAGTTCTAATGATACATATCACTTACCTCGTGTGTGCTTCTAAATTTATTAAACAAATGAAAAAAATTTGCTGTCAGCTGTTATCGGTAAAATATGAGGTTGCCAGATACGATGATGTAACAACATGTATAACAGTGGGGTGATGAAAGTAGTAAAGTAGTTATGAATGAATTTTGTTGTTTCACGTTAGGTTTGAACTAAACTCCGAAATGTTTATTTAGAACTACATTGAAAAACAGAAAAGGATAAATATTTAGTTTGGATTGATAAGGAAAAATATATGAGTTTAGAAGAGCATAGAAGTAATAGTCTAATTCGAAATGTTTTTAGGAGAAAAATTAGATTATAAATAGAGGGTACAACTAAGCCATTTTGAAAGAAGATACATTTGTGTTCAGGACAAACAGTTCCATTTTTTGCGAATTTTTAACCTTTGTATTTTTGGACATTTTTAAATAAAAAGTTTTTTATTTTGAAAAAAGCGTATCGGAAACTATTATATATATTTGTATTGCATTTGAATATAAATCCAACAAGTTTATTCGGTTGCAAATTTTAAGTGTAATATAAAGAAACAAAAGATAATATTAAAAAAAAAACAAAACAAAAAAGTTCAAGTGAAGTAAATTAGATAAATAATAATGTTTTTAATAATGTTTTTTTTATACTAGAAGGTGAAACTTTCTGCAGGCTGTGTCCAGCGGAAGATTCCATTGGGATAACACTTCGGCTGACAACTTAAAAACTTTTTGGCCGGCATCACAAATCGTTGGACAAGGGGTTGGGAATCCCAAATTTTCAGGACGAACCTTTAAACTATTGCTCCTGGGAAGATATAAAAGGTCGGATTAAGTTAATAAAAAGTAAAGCTGTTCACAGGCAACTTTATGTGTATTTTTTCTTATACTATAATGGTGGTCCGGTCAACATAGAAGGCTTATAAACAATCAAACAGAAAATCCAGTGTCTATAGATATCTACACGTAGCATAAAGAAAATGTATTATTATAATAAAAACGATTTATAAGCAAAGCAGATTATTAAATCAAATTATTAAAGATAAAAGTATAAGAATTAAAATTTTTTTTAATACAGAATAAAATAACATAAAAAGGTTAAATTCATTGTAAGGCTTATAAAGATACCCAGCTTCGGAATAAATATTTAAGTTTCCGTCCGAGGTATAGATTTGCTCATCATCACCGGTAAATATTCCATATTAACATTGGGTAGATGTTATCCCCTATATACCATCGTTTAATAGAGCTCTTTTAGGCTGATAGATTCTAATTTGTGTTGCGGAAGTTAAAACCACCAGTTAAGGAAGTAAGAGATGAGGAAATAGTATACTGCGGAAGTAGGAAGAAGAAGAAAGTTCATTTTCAAATTGGAAGTTTGATATTTGTTGTAGCCGTTAGTTTTGTTTTAGGCATTACTTTTTTGTGGCCTTGAGTTTGATATTAATGTAAAATTTTATTATTGTATTTTTTTGTCATAAGTGTGCAAATATGTATTTTATTTCTAAGCGTTATTTTATGATTTAATAAAAACATATTGTAAAATGTAAGAGTAAAGGTTTTTTGTATTGGTGATTAATGTGAGCGTTGTGTGTGTGATGAGTTACTAAATAGGATCCTATAGTGATGGTAAGGATATAGAGGATCATGGCAGGGTAAGGGCGACTGGAGTAAACATCTTGCTCCCACTCTTCAAGTTTCCATTTGTTTTGAAGTTTTAAAGTAGTATAAATAGAATTCATTTATTGTGACGGTACTTTGGGTCAAGGCGAAGGGTGGTTCCCACACCGCGAGAAAGAGTCTTACTGTCATAGCTGGTCACACAACAATTCGCCATGGCGTCATCAGGTATCGTAACAAATTTTGAAAAATATTGCAAGGAAAAAGATAAAACGAATAAAAATAAACTTAAAGTTAAAATTTAAGGAATCAAAATTTAGAAAATTTTGCTAAAACATTAACCGATTTTCTCTTTTAAATCCTATGAGAAAGTGAAAATTAATAAAGTTAATAAATAAATTTCCAATTTAGAAAATTTTTGCTTTAAATGTGAATCAATTTTAAAATATTAATATCTCTTCAAAAAAAAAAACCTTTTAGAACCACTATTGCGACTCCTAGGGGACCCTCCAATACAAATAAGAAATATTTTAACACAAATATAATCTTTTTAGAACCACTATTGCGATAGAAATAAGAAAACTTTTAACACAAATATAATTTTTATTAATATAAAAAATTATGTCTAACCTTAATAACTTGGTCATGGAAGAAATGAGGGCTAGAATTTGCGCACAGCAATGTCAAATAGCAATTAATCAGATACTACATCCCAACGCAAATATAGGAGGTATAGTTCAGGTAATAGAAGAAATATATAAGAACTATTAAGCCTATTTAGATAAAGTCCTGGACGTTGTTAGGAATACAAGGGAATTCTCCGGAAACCCCTCGAAATTTAGCTCTTGAAAAAAGAGCATAGAAAGAATCCTCGTATTTTTTGCAATACTAATTACGTTTCGAAATAAAATTATAGGTTGCGCAGACGCGGCACTAGAGGCCTATAATACACCCTTGAATTGGGAGTGCATAACAAAATGCCTTGCACTACATTATGCAGACAAAAGGGATTTGACCACACTAGAGTACTAACTGAGTACTCTAGTACACTGTCACTTATTATAAATAAATTATCCTGCATGGACCTAAGCAGGGAAGCTCTCGACCTGCTCGCACAAACATATAGGGCAATAGGTCACTACATCTCGGTATGAAAGAACCTAAAGATCTCCCACAAGCACTACACTTATGCTTGAAAATCGAAAACCAATTCGTGCGAACTCAATTTACAAACCCAAATAGGAATAACAACCATAAGCCCATACCACAACCAAAAAAAAGAGTACAATATCAGGATAAACAGCAAAGAAACTTTTACCCTCAACTGGCTCATATGCCACAACCATCTCACAATCTTCAGCAATTCAGACCAGCTCTTTCTATGAGATACTATAACAATAAGTATCAAACACCATATGCACAAAGGTATCCACACCCAAATTTTGGTCCACCACGGCCAAACGCCCCAATGCCCCCACCACGCCCTGAGCAGATGGACGTGGATACTTCCATGAGATCAAAGGCTGTGAATTATATAAATAGGCCAGCTCAGAATAATCAATTTTTCGGCAAAAGACCAGCCGATCAGCCCGAACAATTTCGAAACCCACAAAAGATGCAAAGAAACTTCCACTTACAAACTAAAAGATATGTAAATTTTAACGACAACTAGTATGAAGAATTAGAAAATTGCGAAAAAAAAGAGGAATTTCCAACATTAGACGACTACCTTCAGAACCAAACAGAGACTTTAGAAACAGAAACTCAAGAATTCGAAGACATAAATTTTTTAGACCAGTAGATTCGTCCCTTCCTTATTTTGAGTGCAGGACGAATACAGGACAAATTTTAAACTTTCTTATCGACACTGGTTCAAACAACATATACATTGTACCTAGCTTAGTACGAAATGCTTTGCCAAACCAAAACTGTTTTTTTGCAAACTCAGTAGATGGAAATAATAAAATCACCCACCATACATACATACTATTCGGCAAAGACATTGTCAGCATAAAATTCTATCTATTACCAACGTAAAATTTTTTTCACTGTATCTTAGGAAATGATACTTTAAAAGAACTATAAGCCATTATTTACTTAGCAGATAATTGCATGCTGATCAATAAATGTTGCGGGTAGGGGAAAGTAATGGAACAAACTTCACTTAGCAAGTCATAGGTTTCTTTTTTTTTCACAAAAAAAAAATGCCCGTATGTTTATTTTTGTTGCTCAAGGTTATGTTTATTATGGTTTGTGGTCTAGTTTTTTTTGTTGTTCATGGGGGACTTTGGACATAAATTGTACTCCCTGGATCAAATTTCTGGGTTAAGGCACCCCTGATGTTTTCATGCATGCGTCCGACGAGTTTTGGGGTGGTTGTGAATGCGCCAGGTTTTCGTATGCGTCTTGTTTGTTTGATGGGATTAATTTGTGATGTTTTGGTTTTGTTTTTTTTTTGGCGGTGCTGTCTTTTTGTTGCTCGTTGTTCTTATTTGATTTTTTTTTTGGAACATGAAAAGATAAGAATAAGTACAAATATAAATTTATTTTATTTTATTTGCAAATTTTGTTCTACTTACCATGGATTTCTTGTTTTTGTGTCAGCTGTTATTTTTGTTATAGGTTTACATATGTGTGTGTGTTTTTTTCTATACACCTGATACAGTTGCCAATATCATGTAGTAAGCGCCATATTTAGAAAGAGGTAATGCGGCAACGTAAGAAACACACGGTTGTATATTTCATTGAAGACGAAATGGAACGCCGTGAGAAAAATTGGTTAATTTGAAAATTTAAAAAAAATATATAAAGAAAATGAATGGACTTACATGCCTTGTTATTCAGAAGGGAAAGCTATACGCACCATAATATGTTATTAGTACTTGATGTTAGAGCGCTGGTAAGAGAAAAAAAAACAAAGCAAGTATGAAAAATAATAAAAAAAAGGAAAACAAACAAATAACCACTGGTTAAAATAATATAAAGTTTGCCTGGAAAAAAATAACGAATTAAAAATGGATACTTGAAAATAAGGAGAAAAGTCTAGAGCATTTAAGTAATAAAAAAGATGGCTGGTCAGGCGCGAATCGTAGCCTGGAAAATTTGAGACAATTCACCACTCTGATTGGAAAATGTAGACAGAAACAAAAAGTAATATTTTGAATTTAAGTTTAATAGCAAAAAATTCTTTGAAGCGATCGGATTGATTTAAATAAGTAACCCGGGGAAAGCAAAGTTTTTAAGAAAAGGAAAAGTTTAAGTGAATAATAAGACAGATAACTATAATTAAAACAATAAAAGAAAAAAGAAGTTGTGTAAAAGTTATTTACAATTTAGTTTTGGTGCTCCAAGTTCCTGCTTAAGGTCACAAGGATTAGATTCCGTCCTGGGGGATCAGGTCGCAGAGTAAATAGATAATTAAAAAAAAAACGTAAGGAAATAATATTTTTTATTAAGCAAAAATAAGTAAGATTTGGTAGTTAAAACATATTTGTTTTTTGTATTATTTGTGCAAAAATTATAGCTGGCTGTGGATGGTAGGTGTAGGTGTGAAGGATATTTGGAGAAAACTGGTGGCTACAGAACCTATATGATAGCTAAATACGCCAAGAAATTTAAGACTTACTACACCATATAACAGCCAGGTAAGGAATTTTTATTATTCCTAATTTTGAAGTGTCACTCGGGGGAATGGTGCCTAAATAAATTGGAATTGGCCGAAAGCACCATAAAAATATTTTTTGTATTGGAAAGCAGAAACATAAAAGTGAAAATTTTAAGTAATTATTTGTGAAGCTCATCTCATTAATCTTCAGAATTAATAAAAAAAGGAAATATTTTTTTTTGTTGAATAACGTTTTTTTAAGAGAAAAAAGAAAGATTTTTCGGAACAAAGAAAGTTTACTTTTCATTAGGTAGTAGAAAATTTTGTTATTTTTTCTGTATTTATTTATTTATATATCTATTTATATTTAGTATTAAGATTTTGGTTTGTTTATTTTGTACCGTCTAGTTGCAGTTTAATTTTATACAGTACCCTTAATATTAGCGCCTAAAATCAGCAACAGTTTTTTTTTACATATTTTATTTAGTCTTCTGTAATCCGTAACAGCGCAATGTTAATGGTTTTAAATTCTGATTAGGAATTAGCAAAGGAACAGGAAGCAAAAAACTGCATTAACAAACTCGGTGTTTTATTATGAAAAGAATTTATTTTATTTTTGTAGATATATTTTAAAGGAAAAGATAATTTCACAGGGAAGACCCTCTAGCCTTAGGGAGCTCTCTCAGGATAGGAGTGAAGATTTGCGTAATATTCTGAAAATAGAAAAAATTAAGAAAATCGATTAATACAAATAAATAAGGAAAAGATATATCAGTTTTTGCTTGCTGTGCAGAAAACGTTAAATAAGAGGCAGTTATAATTTGTATTGTTTTAATTTGATTGTATTTTATCTTTTATTTGTTTGTATTTCTAGTTAGTGTATACATTTTTTTTTATGAACTTATGTTTTTTTATGTTATTGGTATATATTATTGTAATACGTTTTATTCTCCTAGTTATATAAATAAATATGGATGTAAACCAGTAAGATAGAAATTGAAGCATAATGTGTTTGGCTTTATAAATAAAGGAATTGGCATGGAGGTAAGATAAGAAGACGGGTTGAGAGAGAGGTGATGGGATCACAAATGGAAGGATTTCGAGGAATTATTTGTGATATGGTCGGGAGGGCAACCAGGGCATAACATCTGCCACAGTATGAATTGCTTTTGTGTACGTCATTTTTTTTTATTTTGTTGTAGGTTGTTGTGTTGGGACCCTCTGGGAAATGTTCACCGTTTACGCGCGCTAGTCGGAAACCTCACTGGTCACTGCGGCCGTAATATAAATGGCGCCCAATCGAAATTAAGTAACTCAAGATATTTCTTTATATAAAAGTTATCTTGAATTACAATAAAATTTGCATGTGAAAACAGCAAAACATGTGGCAATAGGCAACTAGATTTATTTTATAGCCCAACGAAATGATTGCTAACCTTGGATTTAAGGCATAGTTCTCCTTGTAGCCCATCATCAAAGGAAAAATAAGGATCTTTGTATGGTTGTACAGGAAGACTAGATGTTTTTATTTCAGGGGAAGCGATACATTCGACTTATTCAGAATGGAAGGGTGACAATAACTTAGAAACTTTCCCTCAAAGTTGTTTAATTGTATTGTCATTTTTTTTTTGTGTTTTGTAGCATCTTCGTTTCAGTCGATATAATGTAAAGTTCAACAGGATAATTTCTTTAATAACCGCCTGTGCACAAGCTTTGATGAACCACAGGGTCCGATGTATTGAAGAACGTCCCAGACCAATCCTCTC